>JAWNMG010000622.1:0-2400000 GCA_035044245.1 Drosophila nr. fundita | reverse complement strand
GCGAAGTAAACCAAATAAAATTTATTATCTGAATAGAGAAATTATTATAAATTAATGAAATTTAAACAAGAACTTTGGGCAAATATTGATTTTTTAAATTTAAATACTATGCTAAGCTAGAGGCTAAATCATGATCGAACAAGCATCTTTTTGATAAATATGTTTTTGATAGAGTTACCGCAGTAGAGTTGAGCTATATATGCTAAGCAGATTTGTATAACCGAAAAGATTAAGAACATATTTAAGTTTTGTAGTGAATAAGAGTCGAGAGTACTCGTTACTTACAATATTTTTGTATATGTGCATTTTAAAGTTCTGTTCAGGCAGCTGAGTTTTCTTTGCTTGTTTATTATTTTTTAAATTGCATTTTTCCTCTAACTATCCACACGCTTTTCTTCACTCTTCTCCACGAACCTTCTGCTCAAATTAAAATGCCCAGAAGCCAAACCAAATCATTACAAAAATGTATCGCACTGTCAATGCACTACTTGGACAGCTGGCACTGCACAACAGCCACGTCTTCTGGCCCCATCCAGAGCATTCCATTGTAAGGCGTTGACAATAATGTCGCCATTCGCCATATCCATCCTCCCAAGTTCCCAACTCCGCCAAGTTGACGCCTCGCTGCGCTCTAATGCAGCTGGCAACGATTTTGATTTTGGTTTTGCTTTGGCTTTGACTAGTTGGTTGGTTGGTGTTGTGTTATCGCTGCCATGCAGCCCAGGGCCAGGGCACAAATTGGCCTAGAGGGCCAAAGGCATTTCAAAATTGTATTAAATCGCAAACGCTAGTCCTCTGTCGCGACTTTTGTGTGTGTGAGTGTGTGTATTTAAAATTCAGCATTCAGAATTTTCTGATTTGGTTTTTTTTTTGTTTTGCTACTTCCTGCAAATTTCATTTCCGCTTTGATTGCGTTTTTTGCGCATTTCCCTTTGCCAAAGTAAAACAAATGAACGGAAATGCCACACACGCAGTCGTAACAAAGCCAGCAACAACTTCAACAAGCACAACAAACACACACACATACAGCAAATGCACCTTTGACACCTTTTGGCCAAGTGTGACAAAAACCGAAAGGCACAACAGCAGCAGCAACAACAGCAGCAGCAACAACAGCAGCAGCAAGAGTCAAACGTTGTCCCGCCTGCATGCAAAGTATCTAGTGGCCCTCTGCAGCCTGCCTCTGCCACCGCTTCTCTCTGCTGCTGCTGCTGCAACTGTTGTTTAGATGTTGTGTTGTGCCTTTTTGCTGGCTGACAACGCTCTTGTGTAGGCAACGCAACTCTATTGCCTGCTGTTGCTACTGCTGCTGTTGCTGCTGCTTTTGCTGTTGCTGGCAAGTGTGAAAAATGTCGAAAATGCAATTTCCTTCAAGTAAAATGCCTGCCATGCGCTTTTGGCCCCAACCTAGGCTACGTGGCCGTATTACAAACGACTTCACGCCGAATCCTGGCTGACTGCCAGGACTTGCCACTGCCATTGCCACTGCCTCTGCCTGTGTCTCGCTGTCCCTGGCTCTGTAGCTTAAATAAAGCACTTCCGCTAATAAAGTCGCACTCTAGGAGCACATACGTGTGTGTGTGTGTGTGTGTGCGTGTGAGTGTATTTGTGTGGGCGACATGGACTACGATGAGGGGCATAAAACGTGCTGGCCAAAGGGGCAGGCAACTCACGCATTCGCATGCAGTTTAGACACCAACTGCAACATGCGTGTCAACGTATGTGCTTGTGTGCGTGTGTTTGTGTGTGTGTGTGTTTGCTTTCGTGGCAAAAACACATTTGGAAAATTTGTGTAGGCGACATTGTTGTAAATCACCGACACATTTTGAACTGCACAAAGGCTGTGCAACAAACATACACTTGCAAACGAACTTCACATAAGACTTTGTCAATTTCGAAATATCGGAAAACGATTCACATACAAATAATTAATAATTATGGTCTATAAAATAAATATAATATATGTAATAAAAAGTAATTAAATTAAACAAAACACAAGAAGATAACATCTGTAATATAACATGGAGCATATAATATCGATATCTATCAATATCATTGGCGTGATCAGCTACTCGAAGAGGAAGAGCTCAATCGTTGTGAATCGACGTTTTTGGAAATGGAGTATTATTTATTTTTGACTGTAGCAACATTAATTTCGACATATCAAGGAAAATTCTGTTTTTTTATGACCATAAAAAGATAATTTTATTTTGCGCAGTGCATTGTGCAGCTGAGTCCCAATTGTGAGCCTTACTCCGCCACTTATTCGTCTGTTCGTAAATGTTGCGGCTGCACGCACTGGTCTGTGCCCTGTCCACAAAAGCCCTCTGCTGCCCCTAACAGCACCCTCTCCTCCTCCCTGCTGCCTCATATTCTTTCGGGCTGTTGCGTTGGTGGTGCGCACAGCACAAAATTACTGCCAAGTTCTGCAAGTGACGATGACGACGAAGGCGATCTCTGAATGAAATGTTGCGTACGCTTCTAGGACAATGACGCTGTGACTTTACACACTCACGCACCCACATAGAAGCACATCCAGGCATTCATCACTCACTATAATGATGGGGGGTCTTGTCGCAGTTGCACAGATTTTTGTTGACAATGGGTGTGAAAATTGAAGGCGAGTGATTGCATTTGGCCGCACTACGCATGGGAAGCAGTGTGAGGGAGCGATGATTGGAGTTGGCATGCAACAAAAGGTGGTCAGGACAACGACAACGACGGCGAGAACGAAAACGAGGACGAGAGGACTTTGTCTTTGTCTGATGTGCAAGTCTAGGTAATTAATAGACTTGAAATGGTCGCCTGCGCAAAATTTTAATTAGGTGACACATGCAAAGTGCAAGGCAAAGTTGCCCCAACATAGGTTTTGGCAGGATTCTCAGGATGCAGGCAGCCAGCCAGCCAGCCAGCCCGCCAGCCTGGCAGCCAGTCAGACTTTCTTTGGTTGCTAGTCAAAAGCAGTTTTTGGGCGATCACGTGAGACGACGTCATCGTCGTCATCATCATCGTCGCTTGCAGTTGAAGTGAGGAAATTACAAGTCGTGAATTAATGGCGGCCCACTGCTTCTGTCAAGCCCACACCGGCACAGCTTACCCACGCACCCAACCGACTCGTGGAGACAATCACTTAGGGAGCTGGGAGCACGTTGCCAGGATATCCGACGTCGTGGTCTTCGCTGACGCGTCGCAGTCGCTTTTGCTGCCTCTGCCACTGCAATTGCAATTCTTTGTCAGCTCAAAAACTTAACCTCAAACGGTGGCACTGACAGGCAGCTATGTATGTGTGTAGGTGTAGGCACATACGTGGCATGTCCTTGCCAGAAGCATACACACATACACACACACATGAAATAGTCACCGTTGTTTTCCTCTCCCGCTCTCCCGACAACAGCGCACCACACATCAGGCGCCCCTGCTTCAGTTTCAACTTAATTTAAATTTCAAAGATTTGCCAGAGACTGAGAGAGCGATTCATACGAATTTAATTAGGATCGCGTGTTTCATAGGTTTCCTGTTTTTTGACATTGCCAACAGAGCCGTGAAATGCTCGCAAGAGGCAACTGTTTTGACATTTTTGATACAGCTACCTTCCAACTTCACCGCACCTCTTGCATCCAGACAACTGTTTATATTTCTTGAGCTTTGACTTTGAAGCTATTGGGACTAGCATTTAAAAAAAAACAGTATTATTAATTATGCTCCAAAATGTTAAAGACTTCATTGAATTGGAAAAGACTTCGTGTTGCTTTCTTTACAATAATAATTTACTTTATAAATAAACTCAGCAAAACAATAAAATTGTAATGTCACATGAGAAATTTTAGCAAGAGAGAGAATGGGGATTGTCCTTTAACACATAATTATTGTATACTTGAATAAATTATAAGAATTTTATATAAAAAAGCGTTTTAAATAATTTTATTTGCTGCCCCTCTACTTCTAGGTAAGAGAATTGAAAATATAATTTGAAAATTCAAATGTATGCCGTGGAAAGTAAGTCTCCTAAATTAAAGTTCATATGCCATTGGGTATGTTGGAAGTTTGCTTAAAATGCATTAAAGAAAATAGCGCTGAAACGCACAATCAATAATATATAACTAACTGTATGCAGGAAAATTCAAGTGAAATTTACCACTGACCAATCAATCCGCAAACAGCGGGGATTTGCCATTGGCATCGAGCAGAGATCTATCAATAGGTAAGAGATTTTTCAATAGTGCAGCACATAAAAGGCATTTAGTCGCTTTCTGATATTTTCCCATTCAACATTCAACTATGCATTGAATGGGTCGAGGACGATGTGCTGTGCACACATACAATGTCAAAGCCGAACAAGCCAAATGAATGGGTTCAGAGGCTGTCTCATATCCTCCAAACACCGCCCACACATAATGCTCTGACTCGCACACAGCTGGATGGTTGTTATCGGCGCCCATTTCGCTTATACTTTATGATTAAACTATTGATGGCAGTTGGCTGCTTATGGATTGACAGACGTCCATTATGCATGCAAAGCACACAGCAAGGGCTTGGGGGATGGATGGGGACGGAGGGTCAAAGGATTCATGCTAATTAAAATGCGTTGACTGGACTGTAAATGAATTGGATATCACTTCCCTCTTCGCCAGTTCGCTCCCGATGATTGTCTGCTTTAGCGTACATGCTATCAGCAAAAAAAAATGTTTGCTTTCTTTACGCTCGTTTTTTAAGCCTTTGCCTTGCCATTGACATTTGTAAGCGCTCTTAGCATGCGTGTGTGTGTGTGTGTGGAGATTTGTGTTTGGCACATTTGTTGATTATTTCGCTTTGATGCGCACAAAAGTATGCAACACTGCGGGCAAAGCTGAGCACAAAAAAAAATATGTTTCGTCATTTGAAAGGACAAACAAACTGTTTTTGCTATTAATCAGAGTCGGGCTTAATTACTTATTTTGCCATGTGCATATGTATGTGCATGAAATTAATTAGCGCTTTTTCTTCTTTTTCATTTCATTTTCGCTCTTCACAATTCATATGCCACAAGAAGCAAGCAATGAAGCTTTGCTGAAGCACGTACATACACAAAATGTCGCCTTTTTGTTGACAGTCTACTGTTTAATGAAGTGAAGTGTTTGATTGAAAAACTTAAGATAATGTTGGGATATTCTCTATTTTGTTTAACAATAACTTAAATATTTTAATTAAGTTGAAACTTTAATCTTTAGTTTAAATAGAAATTATAATGCAAACAATAGCTCAGATTACACCAAAATGCGTATTTAATTATGTTTTATATACTTGACCAATAATATTTCATGAGATTTACAATATTTGCATAGACATTAAATTTCATTTAGATATAAGTAGATAAACAGTAGTCCAGGTTACAACAAAATGTACATTATGATAATTGTAAAATTACAGGTAAATTTGCACAAATAAACAAGCAAATGTATGATTTGAATCGTAGCCAACCGTTTTGGTATTTTGAGAATATTGCATCTCCTCCTGAAATATATTCTGTTAACTTAATCATCCAGTTGGCAATATTCATTACACATCTCAATTTGGTTTTGCCGTGCAGCTAATATGCGTATATTGAGCATAATATTTCTTTGAGGAATTCAATTGAGTGTATTGATGGAATACTCATTAATTTCATGTGGATTCTGCGTAGTGTAGGGAATTTGACATCCTCCTGCTATGTGTCCCTCCTGCCCGTGTCACATTCATCAGCCCTATACAAATTTCTTGTCGGTTTGGCTTGCATTGTTGTTCGTCACCTTTTATCTTTGGGTCTGCTGACTTTTGTGTTGTTTGTTGCTTGGCAACCCGTTCGCATTTCGCATTTCGCATGAATTTACTTGATTCATCTTGCCGCCCTCCCGCTGCCTGTTGCCAGTCTGTCCGCTTGCTCTTATGAAGCAATTGGCATTTCGGTAAACAGCAAACAATAGGCGCCTTGATTATGCAAAATAAAATTTAATTATGTTTCGCTTTGTATGCCCAGCGTGCTTGTGAGCTGTGCTGCTTGATAAATTTGTTGATTCACTAGAAAGGCCTCTCAATACGAGATTTTAAATTTTGTTGTTGCTGTTGCTGTTGTCGAAATTGCTGCTGCTGCTGTCAGTCGCAGAAAAATAAAGCTCGGCTAGAAGAAAAGTTTCGCATGGGGAGGTGATTACGATGAGAGACGCATGTCATCCGCCATTTCTCTTGGAAATTGCCATGCACGCGCCCGCTTTTGTTTGTGTGCTGTGGAAATGACTAAAATAGACTTGCCAGCTGCAAGTGGGGCGTGGCCAATAAAGACAACAGGCAGACCAAGCCAAGCCAGCGACGTTGCAGCCTTTAAAAATTGCAACTGTTAAAATGCTGTGGCCACTTGGCTTTCCTTCCCCATCCCGCCTCTTTCATCCTGCCAAGCACTGTGCTCTCATAACGCCACTGTTGATTCCCTTTTCCGCTCTCGCGCAAATTAATATTTTTATTTTTATTTTTATTGTTTTTTTTTTTGTTTTTGCTGGACATACAGTCCTGAACATCGGCAGTCAGGCAAGCGTAACTGTTGCTGACGCATATACATATGCCAAACATATTTATTTCATTTTATTATTGTACGCCATATTTCAATACCCTATGTGAGGTATGCTATGCTTCATGTCTCATGTGCCTCATCCTTGACTTCATTTGAAAAGTGTTCATTTTCTAATTTAATTAATATTTGCAACGTTTTGAGATGAACATAAGGTATTGACGTATGTATAGAGAAAAACATACTTAAACTAATAAAAAAATGAAATGTTAAAGTGGAAATGCACAATGCAAGTATTCCAAATATTGTAAATTTTAATAACTTATATTTTGCAAGCCAAAATAATTTTGAAAAATGTGTCTTTGTCTTAGGATTGGCTTAGATATTTTTGGCTTGTGTTTAATCAATCTGTTGTTTTTGGCAATATAATAATGAATTTCCTTATGGCTCTGAACGAAATATGCATAAATTGACTGGACATGGCGGAGTGTATTTATTGTGTCGCATTGCTGTTGTTGCAATCAATTTTCTTTATTTTATTTTTCACTTCGGACACTCATACGCCATGTTGTCATCGCTGTTTTCGCCGTTTGCATGGCCTCATTGTTGCTTTTGTTGCTGTTGTTTTGTTGCTTGTTTTTCTCGTGCTTGGGTTGCCTTGGGTTTTTATTGAAAAATAATTACATGTTACAGTCATGTCGTGCGTGTGTCTCTCTGTCGGTCTGGTCTCACTTGGTGCGGTCTATTTGTGCCGCCTCCACTCGCCATCTGTCTGTCCATCTGTCTCTCTGCCTGTACATTTACCAGCACTATTTTCCTCTATACGCCTCCCGCAAACCATCTTCAATGCAATTCCCAGTCCTCGCAGCCTGTCAAGCACAGTGTGTGTGCATGTGTGTGTGCGTGTGTGTGTGTATGTCTCTGCTGACAAAGAGCTATCATAAAATAAAACACGTTTATATATTTTAACAGCAATTTTTTGTTTTCATTCCTTCATTCTTCCTTTTCTGCTTTTATTGTCAACGCTGCTTTTTATTCCTCTTCCTGTTGCATAGTTTGTGACAATTTTTATTTAATTTTAATTGCTTGTTGCATATTAAGTTATATGGTCAGCAAAAACGATCCGCATGTCACGTGGCCTGACTGACGACTCGTTGAAGCTGCATGCAACGTTTATATGCCGCATCCTTAAGGGAATTCCACACACACACGTCTTGTTGTTGTGCGAATGCCTTTCTTGTTGTATATTAAGCAATATGAAATAGAGATGAGCTTCAACTCAAGAATAAAATTAAATTAGGTGTGTGAAACATACCTTTGTTTCGAACTGCCTGCTCTGACGAGCAAGCCTTTATTTGATTGAAAATTCTTATTCCTAAATATATATGTTACCGTCCCCTGCGGTCCTCTGGGATATCTAAAAAAAAATCTAAAAATAGCGTCACCCTATGTAACCCAGCCTCAAGTACATACCCTTGAGAATGCCGCATGAGAGCGCTACCTGCTTCTTAGATCGTCACATTTTGATACTTGACCACAAGTATTTATCTTAGATTAATATAAATTAACTTACAAAATTTCTTTTGCTTACACATAATGATTATTTACAACAAGCACATGCCATTTAAGACTTTTTGAGTTCTTGTGACAGTTTCTTCTTGGCCCAAGCTTATCAGCATCTAAGCATTATATTGAGATTCATTTTTGAGTGCTTTCTATTAAGGAATTTTTAATTTGTACTAGATCTTTTCAACTTTGAGAGAGAATTTACTTTGTTAATCTTTTTAAGATAGGTAGCTAACACAATCCCTGACAATTAACACACAAAATATCAAAGAGCTTGCCTGTGTTTATTTTGTGGGGATGCATCTAAATCCTGAACACTCACGTGTGTGCTCCTGTTGTCATTTAAATGTGTTGAAATGACCAAAAAAGATAAACAGAGGAGAAGCCATTGCCAAAAATGTTGGCAGCTTTCTCAGTTTCAGTATGGTTTGAGTGCGTCACAAAGTGAGCAATTTAGAATGTGTATGAGTGTGCAGCAGGTCTCACATGTGTGTTTCAGTGTATGAACAAATAAAAACGTAAAGGCAAAAACAGGACGACACGTAGCAAAGAGTAATAAGCATGCTGCATGCAGCATACAGAAACAGAACCAGAACCAGAACCAGAACCTGAAACATAACCAGTGCTATAGCTATAGTCTTTCTATGGGCATTGCCTCTCCTGCAAAACCGCACACACACACACACACACACACACACAAAATGGGAGAGAGACAGAGTGAGAGCGAGGGAGAGTTGGAGTGAGAGGTAGATAGATAGAGAGACCATCACATCACCATCACTGCCCGGCTGTGATGAATGACTCTTTTAATTAGTTGCCGCAGGAAATGCATGAATTGCAAAATGACTCTGTTTGTTTACACAGCGACGACCACGACGACGACGACGACAACAACGACTCATCTCTCACTGGGGGCGGCAGTCAAGCAGCACGGCAACACCCATACATACATATATATATACATATATATAATATGGATGTGCATTTGTGTGCGTGTGTATTCCTCTATGCGCTCATTTATTAAATAGTAGTTTTCAAGTGTCCTTCAGTGACATGTTGCTTGTTGCTTGTTGTTTGTTTCGGCTTGTTGTTGCACTTTTCAGCAGCTTAGGGCCGGGTTGGGTGAGGTCTTCTGCATCATCGTACTGGCTGCGCGTGTGCCATTTCTTTGCCACAGCCACACAACAGTGGACACAACAAGCCCTACAGCTTACTTCATTATTGTGCATACACGAAGGACACCGTGGCCCCTAACCCCATCCATCCACTCTCCTTGACTGATCCAGTCCCATTCCCCAACCCCATTCGCATTGGGACCCATGCATATACACCCTCTTTCGTTCCCATCCCCAGTCCTCATGCGCTGGTCATTTATTTATCCCAACTAGCTGGCAAGCTTATTAATAATTTTTGTCAAGTTGTGCAGCAGCAACAACAATCCAAATAACAAGCATTTGTAAGAAGTCTGCTCAGAGAAAGAAAGGAATCTGTGTTTATTGACAAATTCTTGGCATATCATTAAGTTTAAGTTTTTTTTTAGCTACACCAAATATGTTGTCAGTGTTTGCTTTATATGTATAATATTCTGACTGAGTGTGAACTTGCTCTTCGATTCCGATATATTGAAATTATTTTGGAGTCTCCAATGCCTTTTTTCTGTTTAGTTTTGCTTGCAATTTTCAGTCTTCGGCAAGGCGATTTGTGATACGAATCGCTTAAAATTGAGCAGATTTCAATGCTTGATACTTATTTCAAAATTGATTTTCTTGCACTGAATATTCTTTCGTTTCGATATTGGAGTCGAAGCAATCGTTGCTGTTGTGCTGCCAAGCTGGTTGCCCCAGTTACCAGTAAATTTTTATGCACATTTTGAGCCGAGGCAAGCAAACAGCTAAAATGAACGGGTAACGGGTAATGGCAGCCGAGAATCTTCAACTCATGCCACACATATGGGACTCGCCATTCACATTCACAGCTGCAGCTGCAAGTGCGAGCGTGTGTGTATGTGTGTTGTGTGTGTGTTAAAAGTTTCTAATCCAAATCAATTTGCATCAAGAGCCTCATTTCATTCTATTATTTCGCAGCCAATTTACGCCACTGGACTGCGGCTCCATCCTTGTGGACACATCATTTTCGATTACTTTGCAGCAACAGCAACAGCAGCAGCAGCGGCAGTGGCAGCAACGGCGACTATAAAAAGTTGTCTATTTCGGTTGCTGTTGCTGTCGTTGTTGCAATTGCTATAAAAGTTTATAACGCGCTTGTTGACAATCCTAATATCGAGTGGGAGCAGTTCGAGGGCTTGTCCCTTCGCCAGCTCAGATCTCTCCAGCCACATTTCTCTCTGGCTGTCAGCAATTGTTTCCTGTGTTTTGCGATGCAATTTTATTGCTGTGCACTTCTCGTTTCTCTGTCTCACTTTCTGTCTCCGCAGATTTGTTTTGTACTTTGCTCGTGTCAACTTTTCAAAACTATTTCAAAACTGTAAATGACAAAATGTTAAATGGACTTTCAATGCCAAAAGACTGAAGACGAAGACAGTTGTCTGTTTAGCATATCCGTTTACACTTCTGCCTCATGCACAATAAATCAGAGCCTAGTTGGAGAATTTACCAGCTCCTCCCTCCCCTACCCATATAACGTGCCAATTATTTAGCTCGGGCTGTTTGTTTGCCTTGTTTATGCCACTTTTCTGGCATTTCTTGCTGCGGCCGGCACAAAGTTTTGTTAATTGAGTTTGTTGAAACTTTTATTAAACAGCGGGACGACAGCCGCATTCAACTTTGTCTTTTTTCCTGCACTTTTCAACTTTATCTCATCTTGTGCATTTTTTTTTTTCTTTTTTAATTGAAAGCGACAATTTCGCATTGTCTTTGCTGCAGGTGCATATATGTATGTATTGTAGGCACCACTGGGCGTTGCTCTGTCTGTTGGGGGCGTGGCAATGGTGCCACTGTGGCTGCCACTCTGTTGATGCCACAAAGTGTTTGTGTTTGCTTCATCCGACGGGCCGATGTCACCAAAAGGTCAAACGGTGGGCGTGCCGACGGCCATGCAACTGATGCGTTAAGCGTAAACACGGCGTATGCGCAATATAAAGTTTTACTCATCGCTTGAGCGGCACGAAAGCAAATGAGTTATCGCATGCATATCAGAGTCTATAGCTCTGAATCCAATATGCAATATGTAAATATTTGTCCACATCAAAAACAAAAGGGTCGCCTCGAACCAAAGCTGGCTTACCTTTCTGCAAAAAGGAAAATGGCAATCGGTTGTTGAAAATGGGTTGGGCTGTAATCGCTAACCTCTTCAGCTTAAAAGCCCTCTTATAACTCTATAGCATTTTTAATGTCTATTTCAGTTGCCTTCAATACATAAGAAAAAATTACAATAAATTTGAAGATATCGTTCGGCAGAAATATGCATTTAAATTATTTTTAAATGACATAAATTTATGTTATATATATTTACACCAATTGAAACATTAAATTAAACGACTAATTAATTTTATCATGCACCTTTGAAGGCACACCTTATTGCGTAATTAAAAATGAGTTGCAGACAATAATTAATGGCTTGAGGAAAATGCATGGCTCACCTTGAATTTGGCAAACTATAGTGAAAACGCCCATTAAAGTCTTTACCAATTAAACTAATTGCCAGTCGACATTGTGCTGTGCTGCTGAATCGGAAGGTAATCCGAATGGTGTGCTGTGAGCCCTGTGTAACTGGAAGATAGTTTATTACAGTTTATTTCAACTGCAATTAATTTGCATTCTGCACTTTTTGGTTAATAATAATAATACACATGTTGTTTATAAATCAACAATTCTGTAAATCACTGCCACTGAAAATTGGCTGGCAAATGTAATTTTATGTGTACGCTTCAGTTGCCTTGAGCATTCAGAGGCCTTCATTTGCCACAGCCCCCACCCCCACACCACCCCACCCACTCCTGTGCTGACCAATGCAAACAAACAGAGATGTGTACGTGTGTGAGTGAGTGTGTGTGTGTGTGTGTGTGTATGTTTGTATGTGCATCAATATAAATAAATAAATCTTTGCTGGCAAAACAATCAGTTGCAAATGCACGCACACAACTCCAGCAACAACAACAACAACAACAACAGCAACAACAACAATAACAGTAACGAGAATTGCGCACTGAAAAATAATAATAACAATTTAATTAAAATATACAGCAAAACCAAATTGAACACACAAAATGACGAGAGTTGCTGCATTTGCAGTTGCATTTGCCAGCTTATGAAAATGCTATTCGTATTTTTTTTAATTGATTTAATATTTGGCAATATTTAAACACACTTTTTATGGCCCTTGCAATTTTATTAAATCCATCTTGTTGGCCTAAGCGGTGAAAATAATTGGCAAATCATAGACAACACTTCAATCTTCATATTAAAAATCATACATAATAATTTATACGTATTTACTATTTCTATTTCTATTGGAAACTTAATTAAATTGCAAGTCGAAATAGTAATTAATTGGTGGAAATAATGTATTTACTAATTCCAGCAGTTGTATTTACTACTTTTAATTAAATGACTGTATTTATTATTATTTTTTTTGTCGATTTAAAAGACTTTTCTGCATCGCTCAGGCAAGCTGATATATAACTTAAATAATGGCAAAGTTGAATATATTTTAGCAAACTTCTCTTGCTGCACAAAATGCTATTCATTGCGATGACATTATTTTGGTATTTTTCTGAAATACATAACATTGAATGCAAACGATGTTTGGTTGCTGCAGATCGAGGGATGGAGTGTTGTATTGTCAACCCCGCCCCCTTTTATTATTTCACCGTTTTGCCCTTGACGGCTGGCTGACTGTGTGTTGACCGCAATATGAAAGCATCAGACAGACAGACAGGCAGGCAGGCAGGCTGGCAGGCTGGATAACACCGAAACAATAGTTGGGTAATGATGACAACCAAAAACCGCAGCACTCAAAATTTTGTGCATTCGTGTGTGGGGATATTATAATTATTTTAGTGTGCCCAGTGCACACAGTGTAAGCAATCAATTCAAAATTAATGCAAGTGCAGCAACATTTGATCACACTCATACACACACCCAAAACACACACACACACACAAACACACACGCACACTAATACAGGAACAAGCACAACATGGCGCACGGAAGTCGTCGGTTGCGGTTTGTTGCAGAGTTGCCAACGAGAGCGCTTTGACAATCCCCATAACTGTTAACGGTACTGTTACCGCTTGGCGTTGCCATGCCAATGCATAGCAGCTGTCAGCGCAAACGCCCACAACTGTCAAATTCATCAAAATCGCACTAATGCACACAAACATATATCTATATACATATATATATATATATATATAAGAAGATATATACATATATATGGCTGCATATGATAGATAGATGGTTAGGCAGTTGTCGGCTGTTGTCAGCCACCTGGAAATGTTACAACTGGTCATTATTGGATGTGTTGGTGTCGTTGTTTGTTGCTGTTAGTTGAAGCGTTTTAGTTAGTTGAAGTGATTAGCATCGTTAGTGGCTGTTTTGTTTGCATCAAAGCGGAAACTCAGTTGCAATGGCATTGGTCAGCTTGATAAGCCACAGTAATGAGCTGTCCGCATCCAGTATCAGTAAATGTATCTTATCTCCATCTGGTTCTGCATACGTGCCTCTGTGTTTGCCTTCTGTGGCTTGCACTTTGTAGCTACACATAATTCAATATATTTCAATTGAATTAAATGAGCTGTCTGCCTGGGCAATTTTGAAAACCTTTTGCCAATAGCCAAACATTATTACATTTGATTGCAGTACATTTGTTTTCGGTATATTTTATTTTATTTGCTTTGGCTTTCGAAAAGTAATTAATATGTCACATATTTTCCCAAAAGGCAAAATGTTGCCACCAGCCTTTTTGCAACATCAAAAGCCATATAAATATATTCGTTTACGTAATAGCCGAGGCAACAAAAAACATAAAATACTTGCAAATGCAATTTGAATGCTCTTTGCATTCAAATGGATTCCTAGAAAAAATTGCCAGGGCGCTAAAAACAACAATTTTTAGATGCTCTTGTTTCAGTTGTATAACAGTCAGACAGAAGTTAGTTATATATATATAAATCAATACAATTATAGGCATACTGATATTAACAGATTTATCGTACTTACATATTTCTGCTACCACTTTCAGCGTAGCTTCATTACCTTCAAAGTAAAATAAAGGAAAACCACAAAGTGGTTGTTGTTGCCGCTCTTCCTGAGTATTTGCTCCATCACATATTCCCCAAAGAAATTTCCTTTTGATTTCACGCCGTAATTGGGTGTCAAACGTTACTTTTGTTACTGCGTTTTCCTTCTCTGCTCTGCTTTTTGTGCCTGGCACTTATTGACATCTGCCACCTTGCCCCATGACGCAAATGTGTAAGCGTGTGTGTGTGACAAACGAAATAAAAGAAAAAAGATACATATATGTGTATCTGTTCCATATAAATAAATATATATATATCTCTTGGATACACTGTCGTATAACTTTAGATGGAAATCAGCTGCGCGGCATTGATTGTCATGGCGATAGCGTACAAATTGACACCGCATCCAGCGAAAAGGACAAAAGCGGGAGTCACACTAGATCAATAATATGCGATTTGAATGACGGACGGACGGACGGACGGACTGAATGACTGACTGGCAGACAGAGGCAAGGCCTGATTATTTGACAGCAATTCGAAACCCCAATTAAATTGGCATGAAATCAAAGCTTAAAGGCTTAAAGCACACTCAGATATATAATTATATATATTCTGCATTAGCAATATTCAGTCAAAGACAGCATTCGACTATAACATAGCCACAAGGAGCAACAGTTGCTGCGCAGCTAAACCAAAAACCGGAAGTCATAAATCATCTAGCATGCCATGCATAGAGTGTACAAAAGTTGGGTGTGTGAAGCACACTAACCACAGGTGTTGGTTGGGTCAGTCTGCTTTGGCAGCCCTCCAAAAAACTATGCAAGCAAAATTTGTGTAAAAGCGTTGCTTTAACCGCTACCCTCCCCTCTTTTGTCATACACTTGCAAAGGGTATTTTAATTTGTCACAAAATGTATCAAGAAGGCATCTTCTATGATGGATTATGCTTGCTGAATTAACGCCAATTTTTATTGTCTAGTCTCCCAGTTTTAGAGCTTAGGCATTATCAGACATTTCGCCGTTGCCGAATCGTACTACAATATCAAATATCTTCCAAAAGATGGTGAATTAATGTTCCTTACACTACTTCTACTACTTTATCTTATAGGAATACTCACTTTGATCTCCATTTTCTCTCCGGCAAGCGTGTATAATCTTCGGCGTGTTCTCACTTGTTATTATTATTTTTTTTTTTTTTGGTTCTTGATTTTTTGGTAGGGCGCAGTTAGTTTTAAATTTTATTTTCGTTAGAATATGTATATTTGAATCCCGCCAGTGTTTGTCGTTTGGGTTGCCAGATCTGTAACCAGAACTGCAAGCCCGTCCTTCTGTCGTTCTTTCTCTGGGCGTTGTCACCACAAACGGAAGCACTTTAAAATTATATGAGGCCGGGTACGGGTCCGGGTCCGGGTCTGGGTCCGGGGCCGGGTCCGACAGCGCATCCTCGTGTGTCGTCAGCCACAAACCGGTAACCAACGAAAACTCAACTAGAAAACTTTTTCAGCGTGTGTGTGACGAGTTGAGGCGACATTTCACACACACACACACACACACATATTGCCAGACTTGCACCCATCAGATATTTTATCTGTTGTAGTATATATTTTTCTGGCAACTATTTTTCGGTTAGTGCCACTTTTTGATGCAACTAAGCGAATTTATTACTTATTTATACACACAAGTGCCATCTAAAAACTACGCGTGCGACAAGCAGCAAATGCATTGGACCACGCCCCCATTCCAATGAGGGCAAAATAAATAATTGAGTTGCATTGCCAGTTAACAATTGTTACGACTCTACTGCTCTTAAGTTTATTCAAGTGCTTGTTTCCCAAATCATTCAACGCTTAAAGCACATAAAATGAAAAATAAGTGGAAATATTTGGAATATATCCGAAAAAGAAACAATTTTTCTTCAATAAAACACGAATAAATTCATTTTATTGATTATAAATAAATAAATGGAATATATGAAAGTAAATGAATGGAATCTAATAAATTGGAAGAAGGGTATATTTAAGGTCTTAGGACTGCAGATGGTAAATAAATTAAATAAATTAACGTTCTGTAATTTTTAATCTTTAGCCAATATCTTCTAGAAAATTAAACCAGGAAATGTTTAAATTGTTTCTTAAAGTTAGTGCGAAGCAATTTGCAGTTACTTAACTTAACATTTAATGCCAAGCGAGAGAAATTGTCATACCTTTCTCTAATTTATTACCACACAATATTACAAATATACAAATGCTTGAATTATTCCAATTATTTTGGATCCCAGTCTTGATTATCTTCCCTGTACTGGCTACAAATTGTGGGACTGTTTGATCTAGAGCTATGGCAGCATTCCAAGCGCCCAGCTCTTTATAACTCATCCAGTTGGCATGCCAGCAATGTTTCAACGATAATTAATTAGCTAGACTTTGACTACAATCAGCTAACTAACTAACCAACGACGACTCATGCTTTTTATTGTGTAAACTCGCAAATAACTGGATTAAATGGCATCAAATGCTTTTAGTGGAGTACTAAACAGGTGCAGCTCTATATACCATAATGGCGCAAAGCACACTGCCACCCGCCGAACTATAAACAGTTGCCGAGTTGTTGTTTACTTGGCCAGATGTTGGTATACTTATGGCCAGCATTGTATGACCGTCAGAGCATTTACAAGCCAGCGAGCAACAGTGTTAAGCTGCTTAAAATTTATTACCTTTTGCTTGAAATAACTTTCCAGCAGGCGCTACGTACAACAAACAAACAGCAAACCAACCAAGCTACCAGGCAACACAGATACAAAAACACAAACACACACAAACACACACAAGCACACACACACACATACAGAGCAACAACTGCACATAAAACAATCCGCAATGATAATACAATAAAATACCAAAGACAAAAAGCCTTTCAGCATAGGGCCAAGAACAATAACAAGCAGCGTTGTAATAATGCACAAAAAACAATAAATATAATAACCTGAAAGGTCTGTAGTTCCAAGTGGAGACACACAGGTTGAGTTCCATGGCATTTTGCTCGCATATTTGCACAAGTTTTTCGAATATACTCGAGTAATTGCTATTTTGGTATTCATTTAAGTATTTGTAAGCCGATGAGATATTTTCAAATCCTTTTATATAACTTGTTATTTTTGTGCCGTATCTTATTATTTTAGAATATAATCACAATTATTTTTAACAAAAAGCACATGACTGAGACATCAGTTATTGTAAAAAAAAAGAAATTGTAAAATCAATCTAAAATCTTTTGCTAAAACGAAATTGTGATTAAAGTTTATATTCGTAAATTCAAACATTTTTGCCTCTTGTCTCATGGCTATAAATTATAAATTTACCCATAACATAAAATTAACTTTAAGAAACCAAAAAAAGAAAACTTCCGCTGAAAAGTTCCTAATATCATATTATTATCTATACAAAAATGTTCTTATATATTTCCGGAACTTCCGGGCCCCCGCCCTTTGAACTGTCAGACATATAAGGCAACTTGCAATGCACTTCCTGTCTGCCTCTTTCAGCCAGCCCGTTTCGTTAGCGCTGCTTAAATAATAAATTTCAATTTTTAAAGATTCTTACGTGTTATTGAAAAGCTTTGCTTGGTGTTTTTCCTTTTGCTGTTTGGCCAGCTCCATCCCCAAATGGCTACCCTTAAGGGACATGACTTTCGCTTTATTATGTGTTTTGCTTCTGTCCCGCTCATGTGCATTATGTTTGCTTTTTGTTCATATCAACATAAATAACTTATATAATGCTACACTTTGCTGAATTTTTATTTTTTGCCATTTTTTGCTCTCTTTCATTTCTTTTAATACACTTTATAAAAAGTCAGCGAATGGAAACGGAAGAGGAGTGCGCCGCGACGCATGAGCAGCAAATTGTTGACACCTCGGAGTATTATTGTATTTTTCTTAATTTCGTTACATTTTCCTTCAATGCCCCTTGTGGATGATGGCACGCGACAATGATAAGTTTGTTGCTTTGTATTGTATTTTGTAAATTACTTTTTACTGTTTTTTACTCTGTGAACACATGCCCCAGTGCCCTGACAGACAGAAAGTAACACTTACTGACAGTCAGAGCAGCCAATACGGATGATTAAAACAAATTATATCAAAATACAAGTAAACCGTTGAAAAAAAGCTATTCTTCAAGTCAAGCTGAGATTCAATATTAAATTATGATCATCGAATATCGAATCTGTTGCTGAAAATATCAAATACTGATTATCTTATTATCCCACGTTAATATTTTACATTTTAAGCCATTTGTATGGGATTTATTAAAAAAAAACTTCGTCTTATTCCAAATATACGAATTTTGTTTGTCTGACATATTAGCCGAGTCCTTATGGCAACTTAGGAACTTGGAAAACGGCTTGAATTCCACACATAAAATAAGTGCATATGAGAAAATGTTCGTAAATGTTTGTTCTTATATCACTTTGATAGTTAGCAGATGTTGAGTGCACTGATGTTGACTGGTTGGTTTTTCATCTGACTGAGAATGCAAAGTATTTCTTCAAAAATGTATATTTATATTCAGTCACAATATAATTGTCAGTGGAGGATGAGTATAATAAATACCAGCTGACTGCTATGCTAAGTTGCTGTATATTGGGTAGTTTTTAACTTTTATTTGTCAACATTTCCCAGTAGTTGCTTCACTTATTCAGGGCCGAAAAAGATGTAAAAAGATGCCAGCAAAGAGCTCACCGCTGGCAATTGTTGTTCCTGCCGTTGTTGTTGCTGTTAACTTATGCCAACTAAAGATAATTTGCCATGGTTACCAACAGCAGCAGCGAACGCAAAGAATGACAAGTAGAGCGGGAAGAGTGAAGTGGAGGGCGAGTCCAAGGGCGGAGTAACTGCTGCATCAGGTAACTCTTAAGCTGCTACTGCTGTTGCTGATGCTGTTTCTACTGTGGCTTTTACGTTTGTTGCTGCCGCTAGTTGTCTGCTCTGTGTGGTAAGGATCAGGGATGGGGAAAGCATTCGGTAACGCTTATCCACTTCTCTTGTGATTTTAATGCAGTGGGCGAGGCCTTTTGAACATGCCACAAGATTACCAGGGGCAACCAGCAGCAGCAGCAGCAGCAGCAGCAGCAGCAGCAGCTGCTGCAAGTACTCGTAGTTACTTTAGCTCATTGTAGGTTGTTTTGGGCTTCAACAATCTTTCAATGCTGAAAAAAAGAGTGGGAGGTTAGCTGGCTGGTGGATTTGTTGCTTGCATCTGTAGCTGACATTTGTTTGCTTTTATGCGTATGTTATGTCTAAGATGGAGTTTAGTTGCTAATTTTCGTTCGGCATAATAAAGTGCAGCGGCGACTTTTTCTTAGAATCACATTTGTCATGCCATTGTGGAGGCCATGACCGAGACAAAAGTTGCTGTCCATAAATCGCCTTAAAGGACAACACACCCACACACACACACACATACACCCACGTCGCTGCGCAGAGCACGCATGTTCTGTCCAGGACCTGGCCTTCATGGTCCGCACTAGCCATTTGTATGAAATTGGCTTCTTAGCTGTTTCTGTTTCTGCTTCTGTTGTTATTGCATGCAGCACGTAAGTTGAATTGAAATTGAAGTTCGCTTATGGAATTGGAAAAACTGCGTCTGCGACTTTTGCAATTTTCTTCACACACTTCATGTTCAGAATTAATTTAATATTAATTTTATTTTTCTATATATATATATATAACGTTTCGTACGCTGTGTAAGCTTCTCCATTTGCTCTGTTCCCTTTTGCCGCTGCTCATTTCCTCTCCCCCTTTTATACGTACATATTTTGCCATGATACTTTGGCCAGCTCTTGCAGCGCACCGACCCGCGTTGTAAGTGCCACGATCTTGAGCTTGTGCGCTGCCACTTGAGTGCTCATTTTAAGATTTTTTTCCGCTTGCTTCCTTCCGGTACGGTAAGCTTCATGCGTTGTCCGAGTTAGGAAAAGGACTGGAGACGACGACGCTGTGGACACCGTTGGAATTTAAAATTATATTAGCAGGGCATAATTTCGAATAAGATGTAGTTTTTGGGCTAGCAGCAGCAGCAGCGACTTTGGCTAAAAGGGGTGTTCTGCGCAAAATACGTACACAGACAAACTTACCTCAAAAATCTTTGGTAATTTACTGTTTACATGAAATAAATAGTCATTGATGTTTATGGTCTCACTTTAGTTGATCCATAATTATTTATGTATTTAGTCACTACATCATAGTAATAATAATTTATATTGATAATAATTTATTTAAATAATATTTACTGTCAATAAATATTGTTTTGCAATCTAATCAATAAGGAAAAAAAATCCTGTTAATTTAAGAGAAAAAAATAAAAATTATGGAGATATGCTCACCTTTAATTATGTCAATTTAATTTTGTTAAACATCCAATATGTAATAAAAAGTATTTCTTGCTGCTGGCCAAAGTAAAGCTCATTCCTTCCGTATTTAGTTCCAAGTGAGACACTTAATCATTTCAGAGCACCCTGTAAACATGTAAGGCCCAAAAAACGCACGCACTTCCTTGCCATATGTAACTTATCAGCCCTGCACCCCATGTACCTGTTATCCTGATAGTCTCTTTACTCAACTCTCCATGACTTGTTGATGTTGTTTTTCTAATTCCTTGTTTTCCTTTTCTGTTTTTTGTTTGTTTTTTTTTTGGGTGTGCATTTTTCTTCTTTCTGTTTGCCTTAACCAAAAACCACACCACACGCAATCAACGTCAGAGTTTTGTATATTTTGGTCACGTGTGTGAGCCGCTCAGTCCTTGTGTCTTGTTTTGTAGGTAAAAGTGTCATTTGATAGTTTTGCACAACTTAAGTTCATTGCCAGGCAGCCAGACGAAATGGACTTAAAGCCCGCTGCTACTACGCAGCGTGTCCTTCGAGTTCAACTAAGCCAATTAATTAAGCCGCCTCTGGTTGAGGTCCAAATATGTCAAGCGACGTTGCGCCTGTTGCATTTCTGGGCATTACTGGCGAAAATAAAATTAGCACAAGAGCGCAAAGACAAAATGCGGAACTAAATAAATCAGTCGCACAGTTCCCGGAGAAAAGCGACTCGTCCACGCCCCAACCAACCCGCCGTTCCACACGCACAAATTAAACCCAATGAACTTGCATAATGGCCAGGGCCAAAATGCTTCTCACTGCGGCAATATGGCGGCATTAATTAAAGTAATTTATCATTAGGGTCAAAATGAAGCCAACACACACTGGGTGAGTGAGAGCTGGAACAACCTTTGATTCTCAGTCAGGAAGCTGTACAAATATTTTGCCTTCTCGACTTGACAACGACCACCAACTAGTTCAAGTGCCAAAGCCTAGAGACAATTCAAAGAGAGAAATAGAGAGAGAGAGAGAAAGAGAGAGAGAGAGAGAGAGAGAGAGAGATAGAGAAGCAGCTTATACTCTCAACATATGGTAATCATCGTCAGCTTCTTCTTGGTCCCTTGGTCAGTCGTAGTTGTAGTTCCTCTTTCATTCTGACTATTCGGTTCATTTCGTGCCAAGGTTTAATCTTTTAGCACGCATCTTTGGTATTTTTATTGTAATTTGTTTCGATTGCCCTTGCGTGCGTGTGTGTGTGGCAGCTTGGAGTGGGAAGAAAAATCTACGAAAAATGCACGAACGAAAAATAAGAAGAGGAAGAAGTATAAGCAGAAGGAGAACGTTGCCTGCCAGCGAATAAATTATGCGTGTAATTCAACATTTTATTTAATGAAAACCTAATGAAATGCAAAATGCTAACACAAATGAAATAAATTCGATGTCGAGCAGTCGTCGAATCGCTTGGACGGCTTCCTTTTTATCCCTGCTCAATGCTTCCTTGCCAAGGCTTCCATCTTCTCCCGTGACGTCTCCCAAATTGATTAGGCGCAAAAATCGCTGCTGTAATGACCGAGACAGGGGGTCGGGGTACTGCAGCATTGACTTTGATTAATAATGTGCGCTTTAGGCAGGTACAAGTTATTAGTTCAGGTTGAAAGGGACGCGGTTGAATCTGCCACCGAAACGAAAATTGAAAGCCCCCTGATAATGTGCCGCATAAACGGAAGGACAATGTGGTTCACTTCTTGTGCAAAGTTAGATTAACGAATCTTACGAACTGTCTTTGTTTCAATTAGCTCAACAGACTTAATAAACAAATAACTTTTAATTTTAGTAGCCACAAACAGCGTTTTAACGCAAAAAGTAGTAACAATTATTTAAAAAGACTTTCAACATCATCAGAAAGTTGAATCAGCCAAAGATGTTCAGCGCAGCTATTAATTTAAACAATATTAAATAAAATCTAAATTATAATTCTTCTCACTTTACTTTATTCACCACGATTGAACTCTCTTCCTTCAAGCTGGTGATCGATGTTTACGATCGATATCGATATCATATGTGAAGTACATAGTTGCATGTTTTGTTACAGCTGTTATGTTACAGTCTTAGTAATATATGTACCTTTAGCACCAAAACGTTCTGATTTAAAATGGTGGAAATGAAATTAAAAGTTTCCTTTTAAACAAGAATATCGCTTTTAATGGAATTGTGAATAATATTGACATTCAGTTATTTTAATTTAAAATTTTACACAATTACTCATAAATGCAATTTACAAATTAATCAATTTCTTGATTTACTCAACATGAAAACTATAAATAACAACTGGAAAATATTATTTATTTTGTGTAATGTTCACGAAAATCATTCAGCAATTTGTGGACATGTTAAGGCAGTGCATGACTGTTATTACACACACACACACACAACAAAAACTGAAATAAATATACAACTGCAAAGTGCATATAACAAAGCGTAAAATTGCAGGCGGCGATCTGCAAAATCCCAAGTCAATTAGAATTAGCCAAAAAACCCAAGAGCTGCCAAATATGCTGCTGCCATAATAACTGCTTCCGACAGCGCTATGGTGAGAGAGAGAGAGAGAGAGAGATATAGAGCAGGGGAAGGGTTTGGGAATGTAGTGTGGCTGGGCGTGTGGCAATCACATTCATTTCATTTCGCACAGAAAATTTATTTACATGGGCCACTGTGGAGAGGCGGTGCGAGGGGTACGTATTGGGGACACGCTGCGGCAGCAGCCACTTCCGCCGGAAACTAGCTTTTAACCCCATGAACGGGTCTAGGCGTTAATATGCCGCTTGCCTGCTGCTTTCTCCCCTTCATTCCTCGACACCTCCTCGCGCCGGCTGCGCGTAATGAAAAATGCAAATTCCCAGCGGCTAAATTCAAGCAAACAAGCAAAGCGACGCGCTGAGTGCTCTGCGCGTTTTGTATGAGTAGACAAATAGACTCGGCACTGACTTGCCTTACACACCACCACCACCTCTGTCCCCTCTCCCTGCTAGCACTTCCCTCTGACTGTCCCAGCGATGTGGCGCTGTTGCAGTAACCGTGGCCAACAATTGCAGCAACGATGCCGCGCTGTTCTCCAGCGTATTGTGTGGCAAATGACAGGAAATTTAAAAGGATGCCTTTGTAGTCGTCGTCCTGCTGCCGCTTGCTTGCCACACAGCAACAACAATACCAACAACAACAGAAACATCCGCACCATAACAAAGTGCTGCGTTCTGTTTCTCTGTTCTGTGCTTGTGTCTAGCTGGCGGCTATAATTTCAATGCTCAACTTGATAAGCAGCTTAACCCACGCACAGGAGCCAAAAGCAGCAACAGCAGCAACAGCAGCAGAAGCAGCAGAAGCAGCAACAGCAGCAGAAGCAGCAGCAGCCGCCGACATCGTAGTCGAGTGCTACACTTGACCCGCCCAGCCACCCAACAGATCTCCCTCCAGCACAGCTCATTCCCTTATCAGCTGCGAACCCTTCTTTTTTGCAATTTGCTTGCTTTTCTGCTGAGCATTGCTTCAAAATTTCACGCATATAAATTAATTAGCTGGGGAAGGCGCAATGCTTGCGCATGCATGTGCGCTGAGCTGTAGATTTTGTTTCAGTGTAGAAACATGTTAAGGAGCAGATATCGTTCAGGTTAGACGAGCGCACTCAAGAAAGTGGAAAGGACAACAACAATTAACGTCGAATCTTTGGCTTTTGATGTTTCTTTGAATTGTACTCTTCAAACTTATCCCAAACACTCACCCAAACTTACAACAGAAGCTTAAACTTCTGGTAAATTTGGAAATAATCTATCTATTAATATTTTTAAGTGCTTTAATTGCATACGATAAATAGAATGCAGACAAAATCGAAGGTCTCAGTCATATGTGAATGTTGTGACTGACATATCAATCAT
Organism: Drosophila nr. fundita; assembly: GCA_035044245.1. Classification (NCBI taxonomy): domain Eukaryota; kingdom Metazoa; phylum Arthropoda; class Insecta; order Diptera; family Drosophilidae; genus Drosophila; species Drosophila nr. fundita. The sequence goes on along the minus strand of JAWNMG010000622.1, from coordinate 2,375,436 downwards.
TTCATTTTGAGTATGTCAATTCATGTAAGGATAATCTGTAAGACCATTACAATATTTGCTTAACCAATTGCAAATTATTAACCGTTCATAAGCTTGAAGTGTTTTTCTCTGCTCTATGCCAGCGAATTCGGTTTTCCTTGTTTGCCTTTGGAAAAATGCTTGCTGCTTACGCATAAGCGTTGAGCGTTTATTGCCCATGGTGGAGTGGGATCGCATTAGCATTGCCTTTAAATATTTATAAATTCAAACAGTTTTATGCAAAAATTGCGAAGCGCAGCTGCTGCTGCCGTTGAGCAAAATCAGCGTCACATTTTGCGCATTTTGTTCGAGATGCTAACAAAGTTCGACGCCATTAAATTGAACAGCACTTTCGGAGGGGGGGGGGATGAGGGACGTATGGACTGTGGGACTGCCTCAGCACAATAGTTTATGAGCAAAGCTTATGAAAATCCTTTTGTTACACAATTTTACAGTTATTTTAAGCTGGCTGCCTGCCTGGCTGCCTGGCTGGGCATGGTCCTTGGCTAATATTGCCAGCTCCTGCTCGGACGTGCTGGAGACCAATCCAATGCCACCAGCCAGACAATGTTGAGGCATCTTTGGCCTGTACACTGCATACTGCCCCTGTCCCTGTCCCTGTCCCTCTCCCTCTCCTGTCAGGCAATTAAAAACAGTTGACATTTTGCAAACAGTGACAAGGAGCGAGCAAGGACGACGGCGTCGACAGCGACGTCGCAGCCTATAAACTAAGCAACGTGCGTTTGCCTAAAATTATGCTAAGCTGTGCAGCCGTCGCCAAGAAAAGCGCAGCCAGACAAAGTATACAACGGGGCGAATGAGCAACGCTCTCATTCCCAGTCTCATTCTCGCACTCGTCTCCAGCTTCATCTTGGCGCTGCGTCCTGCTGCCGTCGGCATAAGTAGTTAAGGCAACAAAGTAGACTTTTGCATGCAAGCGCGCATGCTGCCCCACAACTTTGTGTTTGGGTTGATTTTTTTTTTTCTTTTGCTTTTTGGGCTATGCATCTTGGCAAAGCTATTGACAGCTTCCAGCAAACCGGGGCATGCAGCATAAATGATTTTTTCCAAGCCATTTTGCACAAGTATAGAACAAGAACTTGGCACAAAGTTGTCGTCGCTGCTGCTGCTGTGTTTGCCCTTAAAAATAGTAGACAGGTTTTTCGAGTTAGCGGCTTTAAATGAGTTGTGCATAATGTGCTGCAAGCTTTTAGCAGTTGACGTTAAAGATAAGCCTCAGTTGCAGCTTGCAGCTCGCAGCTCAACAAGTTTTCTCACTCGTGTTGTCAGCTTACCAAGCGAATGATATCTTCAGCCAGCTACTCGCACAGTGGGTGAGATTGTAAAAATTGCTGGTTAAAAATGTGGAATTAGAAATGAGAAATCTTCTTGGGTAAATAAATGATATTTGTCAAATTTAAGCGCGAAGACAGTTAAGTTACTATTTCTACTATCTCTCTCTCTCTCTCTCTCTCTTTCTCCCTTTCTACACCTCTAGCTTCCTCTATTTCAATCAAACTATATATCTCTGTTCTTGAATATTTGCTCGACTGTGCCCGGTCTATTGCATTGAGATTTGCCTATATCTCCAGGGCAAAGGACGAGGTGGCAGTCTGGAGGGTCTGGCACGCTGCTGCTAATGTGTCTTGGGTAATTGACTTGGCAAGTTTTGCATTGTTGTCACGTGTTGTGTATGCAGCAAGGACAGCGACTACAGACACAGAGAGGGAGACAAAGAGAGAGAGAGGGAGAGGGTGAGACAGAGAGGGACCAACAACTGAGTGCTGTGCCATAGTTTCTGAGTCCTTAGTTTCCTGAGCCTGAGAATGAAGCCGAGCAATATGCAAATCAAAGTCAACGTAGTCATCGTCATCGTTTTAGTCGCTTGCAGGCGACAAAACTAGCGCGCAACTAGGCAAACACTTCCGTTGGCCGGAAGCATAAAACAAGTCGACAGCGGAAGTTGCCCACGCTGTGACTCTCTCACTCGCCTCCCTTCCTCCGTGCCTCCCCCACTTCATTTTGTGTGCCTTGCTCTTCATTTTGAAATGGTTTCATGATTAAAGTCGGCTCGCTTATTATAATTACAATTTTTGTTATGTTCGCGTGCCTCGCTTCGCTCTGGCGACATTTGCACGTGAGCTGTTTAGCCAAAAGTGTTAAAACGGCATAAAAACATGGAGTCGACCTGGTAATATTATGCACGCGATATGCAGCTGATGTGTGTGTGTGTGTGTGCTTGGTTGTGCGTGGGTGTTGCGCTCCTTGGGGAGAAGGTGTTTACGAGTTGTGCAATTAATTTAACTACTGCTCGCGGAGGCCATAACAAAATTTATGACCAACAACAGTTTTGTCAATAACTTTGCTCTCGCTGGCTGGCTGTCGGCTAATCTCGAGGGCACTTCATTAATCCACCGCGCCAGTTAATGCCATGCATGTCAGAGTAGCAGATAAATGTTCTCAGCTCCTGGCGCTCCTCTCTGCAACACCTATGTGGCGAATTTATGAGCAGCACCAGCAGCAGCAGCAGCAGCAGCAGCAGCAGCAGCAAATGCAACTGCCAGCATCCAGCAGCATATCAAATTATATGGCGGCCACAAAAAGAAATAACATCATGGCAGCCGGCTGGCAACACCAGCATAAGCAGCTGGCGAGACGGCGGAGGTCCTGCCACGCTTCACTGTATTCTGCTCCTTCTGCCTGCTTATACTGGTGCCTGCATAAATTCTGATGAATCACTGCAGCCGGCAGAGAGCAGAGCAGTGGCTGCAACAGCACCTGCAACCGGCAAACCGTCAGCCAAGAGCAACACGAAAAGTTTCATCGTTTGCCGTTCCCCGTAATGTGGCAGCAACTCTAATAATAAATTTAGTTTGCAAACGCGCAACGAAATTTCAGAATGCATAATTCAAAATAATTCAAAACACAGCGTCGCTGATTTCTCGTCTCGCTCCGCAGTCACAACAACATCCAACCTCCCACATCGCCCCAAAAGAAAATAAACCAATAGCTGGAGATACTATGTACATTGAGTTTGGGTGGAAAAATAGGAGCTTGGAGCAGAATTGCAGGCTGCATCGGTTCATTCCTAAAAGATGATTGCTTAAGACTCCCAGATGTTTAAATTAGTGCCCTCTTGTGAGCTGAGTCAATCTTGTAGTTGAAAAACCCTTTTGCTGCAACTAGAGACTTTAATTATTTCTTCTTTTGCCATACAATAAATTTACTAATTGGCTTACAAATTCTGCTACCTTTTCTCTTTGCAGGTAAGTGGAACAATCCAAATAAATAATGTGTAGCCGTCAATACTTGAACACTCTTTACACGGGTAAGTTACACCTTAAACAGTTTGGTCAGCCAATTGTTGAGGTATCCATCATGCCACGTTGAATCATATTTCCAGCCACGCTCACATCTCGCCTTTAACAATTACCAATGTTTACTCTGGCATCCGGGTTGGAGTTCTGATTGAATGCGGCTCTGCACGCTGCGATACACTTAATAAAAATTTTCAACAATTCAATATCATTTTTATTTGCGTAGGCATAATATTGAATTTACCCCAGCGTTCGTGTAATCACACAAAAATATATATACTTTTCACTCAATTATACACAACAATAAATATTGGATATACAAACAAACATGACGCACATGCACAGTGGGACAGAGACTTTATATATTTAATAATAAACTGTCATGTTGCCCCGTGCGACATCCGCATAATATTCATTAAAGTGCAATTCATATTTATTTGTGCGAATTTTTCACAATCGCCGGCGCCTCTGGATCCCATCAGCATCCTTGAATCCTTCTGACCTGCCTCCCCAAAAATAATATGTTGCAAGGCAAGCAGAGATAGCTGTGATAATTGCAACGAGACAACAAATACACTTACAAATGGTTTAAGCAAAAGTTATAATTATTTATTTAGCGAGCACAATTGTTGATCAACTTTATATTATATAAAATAAAGTAACTGAAATGTTTTCTATTGCTCGAACATTTATTGAAAATATCTGATTATGATTTGATAACCATGGTTGATCCTTCCATCAATGTACTAGTGCAGGCCTTACAACAAAATGTGAGTACTCTTCTCGAGGTGTTTATAAAAATTACACAACAGCAGCCAAAAGAGAAGCTGCTGGAGCGGGTGGGCGGGGAGTGGGGAGTGGTTCATTCGCTCCATGAGCTATGCTCACGCATAAACAATAAATAAGGCTTCATAATTTTCCTTCATTGAACTTGTGCCGCCCACCAGCTTCATCATGATGAGGCTGCCATTCCGCCCGCATTGTTGTCATTGGCAACAAGGACTTGAACCCGGTTCGAGACCGAACCCGAACTCAAACCCAAAACCCGTAGATGGGCCGTGCTCGATCCATGGCCGTGCCTTGCAGTGCAGCAGTTGCTGCTGGTGCTGCTGAATCCTGTGAACGTGCTTTTGTCGTAATCCTTTGAATTTCGTTGCAATAATTCCACTTGAATGTTTATTTGTGTATACAGCGCACACACACACACACACACTGGATTGGTTGCGGGACAGTGCGCTGTGTTGCCTGGGGTCGTGCAAAGTGGCAGCAAGTCGGCCTTACAGTTTATAAGGTTATTGTTTGCGTCATGAGCGCCATTTTAAAACGCAGCAACAGCAGCAACAGCAGCAGCCGCAGCAGCCGCAGCAGCAGCAGCCGCAGCAGTAACAGCAATAGTATCAGCCGCAGACGCCCGTTGTTACCTTGAGAGGCAATAACAGGTAGTCGGGCTGCAGCTACTCGAAATGGTCTTAGCCATTTGTTTGCCTAGGCGCTAACAAATCTATAAATACGCAATGCGACAGGTGCCTCTAGAGCTGTGTCTGAAATCCATAAATTTTTGTCGCCACTCTCTTTTGATTCATAAGCCATTGATGCTTTTTCCATTAGTGAATCATCCGCATTCGCATTCTGATCCCCAATCTCATCATCATCGTCAACTTTCAGCATATTCACAATTGGTGTTCTTATTGTAGTTGTCATGGGTCCAAGAGGCTTATGAAAAGCTGTACGCTTTCTAGTTCCATTCCATGCTTGCTTCACATTTTCAATTAGCTTCACATTCTTCTTCTTTTTTTTCTGTGACGAATGCGGTGCTAATAATACCGCCCACCACTCCCCCAAAAGGATTCCAGTTAGCAGTTTCTGTCTGAGCCTCAAATGCATTCAAAGCAATCGCCATGCATGTAATTAAAATTGGTTTAAGTACACCCCAGGGGCCTGGTACTGGCCCCATTGAGTGCCTCCCATGGAGCTCCGAGCTGTGAACTTATACAATGCCCGAATGCCAAATGCATCGATTGATCGATTACAAGACTGCATGTGCCATGTGGTGGCTTAAGAAGTTTCTGACAGAGATGTACGACATGAAAATTAATATACAATATGCCAAAATATATTGGATCAAGTTTCTTTAGTTTAACTGGAGTGGCTGTTGAGCTATTAACTTAACTAGTCGATTATTAATCCAACACATTTTCTTTCGGCTTGAGCAGTTGGCATATCTTTGCAGAGGCTAATTTATTGACTACAAATATAAGTTTAAAAATGGTAATAAAGTCGTCAAGTTGAGGAACTACTTATTTACAATATGATTCTTGTGGTAGAGTACAGATCGGAGTTTTTTTACAGGCTGAAATTTATATGTAATAGTTGAACTGCCAAATCTGCCCTCGCCTTCTGGGCCCCATATGCAGCTGCAGACTTGCTGTTACCATTTTCAGGCTTAATTGTTTTTTTTTTTGGTAGACCCGTGGCCGAAAAATGTATCAACTCTGCACATTCCCAGATAGCTTGAAAGTGTCCATGTTATGGAGTTTTGCCAACAGCAAGTCAAGCTTCGAGCTAGGCAAGTCGCAATCCAGCTAGCTGCCAGGCAGGCAGTTAGGCTAAGCGGCTGGCGGTGCGGCGGACTGGACCACTGCAAATTAACAGAACAAAAGCCGTTGCCCAACAATGGCCAACTGGCAATGGGCAATGGGCAATGGGCAATGGGCAATGGGCAATGGGCAATGGAAACATGAGCAAAGCAAAGCAAACAGACAGTTGGACGTCTGAGAGCTCTAACCAAATACCAAGTGAGCTTAGAACTGAAATGCTCGATTTTGAATTTATGCAGTGTTTGGTTTGTTATTACGTTGTGAGTGTGTGTGTGTGGAGCGTGGGGTGTGGACTTAGGCATGAGGGTGGGGGCGTGGTCAGCAACTCATTTCCGCATGCCCGCCCTGAAATCAAAAAACCCGCACACAAAGTCACCGTGGCCGTGTGAAGGCCATGCCAAGTACGGCAATAGGAGCTGCAGCTGGAGCAGCTCCATGGTGTATCAAGTGTGGGAGAAGGAGCAGGAGGAGCAGAAGGAGGAGTGCATCGGTGCATCTGCACGCATGGATGCCTGTTTTTGTATGCAACGCAACGCTTCTGCTGCTACTGGCGCTGCTGCCGCCTTCCTGCCACGCCTGCTTGCAATCTCAGTTTGCGGTTAATATTATGCTGCATTTCTCATTTCGCGTGGTTTGCTCTTGTTGCTGTTGTTGTTGTTGTTGCTTGTTGGCTGTTGTTGGTTTATTATCGCTGGCATTGCCAGTGCAAACACGAGCCCAGGCCTGCTCCATCCCAGCAGCGGAGCATCCTGCTTCGTCCTGGAATGTCCCTTGGCTTGGTTGGCTTATCTGTTGTTGGTTTCTGGTTTGGCCATCGACTGGCCTTCGTTGTTATTGCAATGTTTTTGACAAATAGTCAGGGAAATGCACACGGATGTCTGTTTATTGTGCCGTGCATGCGGTTTACGTTTATCTTCAACTTATGCAGACAGTTGTTGGCCTACCCCGCCCGCTAACCCCGCCAAGCCCACAACCACCGACGACTCCATCCCACGTACATGCTGCTGTGGTCCGAGACATTTTGGGGCATTGTGTGCTTGCAGCAGACACATTTTGTTGTGGTCCAATGTTGCATCTCCTGCTGCGGTCACCCACCCATCTCCGTGATAACTGTTTGGCTTTTGGTGTATCCATTGTGTCTGAGCTCAGGTTTGTTTGTTACTTTTGGCCAGAGTGGATGTCTGTGCTTGCTGTGTTGTGTTTTCAATAATAATCTAATTAAGTGCAGTTTATGAATGTTGCCACTGCCAGATATGACGTTGTTGCCGGGCTAATGAACTGCGGAAATGACAGTTGAGAACCTTATCTCGGCAGCAAACAATGCTTTGCTCTTAAATAAATCACCATTAGCTGACCATAGCCATATGCCGGCTCTTTAAACTTATTGGCGACATATTAACATAATGATTAAATGTTTGGTCTTACCATATCTTGCTCAACATTATTGGGATGTCAACTTAAAGATTATGTTTATAAGTCATAAGCCATCTATAAATCAGTGTCATATGATTTGCCACTTAATTCACAAGTACTACATTTAATTTCAACAAAACAGCTAACTTTAATCATCCGAGGAATCTGTAATCATATTAGCAATTATCTTTGCCATCTTATTTGACAATAGAGAAGCTAATTAATTTCTGAGTGAACAATAGAATTAGGCAATGCGGAATCAAATGCAATTCCTTAAATACGCAATGCAACTGCAGCACCAGTTGCAATAGCAAAATCAACACGAGAGAACATTGCAGTTGGGCGTAACCGACTGCGAAATACTCTCATCTGATAAAAGGTGCCACAGAAGAGGGTGCAGCCAGGAAATACCGATTTTTTAAGGATATTTTTAGTAATATGCCGTCCAAGTTTGCCTTTAAAATTGCGGTAGATAATGGCGGAAGTTGGCAGGGGAGGGGCCAATGATCGGCGGAGATGGGCGTGGTAAATGACGACCTTCCGACAACTCCAATAACGTACTAACCAAATTTGTGGACTATTGCCTTCAATTTGTCGATCTTATAGATTTCCTAGCCCACTTGTAGCTCTCTGACGCGAGCACAGACCAGTATATGTTCCCAGTTTCACGTCTTTAATTCTAAAGCTGTCGATATTGCAATAAAACCAATATACAATGATACCTTTGGAATCAGAGTATCAAAACAAAAATTATTATCTGCAAAATCCAATTGTTCAGTTTGATAAGCCTTTGATATATTTGAGCTACGTTGATTTTTGCTGCCATTGTGCTCTTCGTGGCATTGTCTGCCCTGCTGCCATTCAATATCTTAATTAGCGTAGGCGGATGCCACAATTAATTAAGCCCGGCCAAAAGGTGTACAATGAAAGCGTACAAGTGCCATTGCACATTTTGCATACATAACTCTGTGGAATGCCTAGGAGCATACCTTATAAGTCCAAAGATTTCTGTTCGAAGTGCGATTATTGATCAATTCCAAGCTGTTCAAAGCGGATTACATCAGTTGAAATCTAATTACGTTTAAGCAGCTCAGAGAAACAAAAGTTTGCATTCACCAGCGGCTTTCATGAGACTACTATGCAATAAATCATTAATGCGAACTAATTTGAAGCAAGCAACAAAATGCTGCAAGGGATGGCATATAAAGATGGCAAATAGTATTTACTGCAGTCGGCAACTAGTGCAACTATGCCAGATAGAAAATGGCGTTAAAATTGAAAAAAAAAAAAGAAAAAAAAGATGCAGCACAAAGGCAATTATTTAGTTAAAATGATTCGAAATTTTGGCATACGATTAAATGCCGTGACAAGCCACAAATAAATTGCTCAACTTTTGCTCATCAGCTGATGGCATGCCCTTTCAGCCTTTCACAGAACTATGCTAAAGTCAAGTCACATGATCTCGCCTGTGAGTGTCTGTTTATGTGTGTGTGTGTTTATGTGTGTTTTGTGCTAAATGCCTAACTCAATTATGCCAGGGTAAATGTTTGGCGCAAAAAGGCTCAAAAGCCACAGTATAACAACCAGCACGAAGGTCCCTCTCTCTCTCTCTCTGGCCCAGTTGCCCTTCCTCCGTTGAACAGTTGCCAGTTTGGCCGACCTGGCGCCCAACGGGAAACGCGCCTGCTGCGCCTAATTGCAGGCAACACAAATTCATTTATACATGCAATAATTTGGTTTATTATTGGCAACAACCCGAACTACGGAACTACATTTGCCGACCGTTTGCCTCGCCCCTTTTGCTACATATGCCATAACTTTTAATTAAATTAAAATGCACAACCAAATTCGACAGCGTGCAACTCTCTCGCTGCTCGCTGCTCGCAACCTAGCGGCTCTTGTATCCTGTGTGCGGCCCACAAAAACTTAATACCCAATTCGCTTTGTAGGCGAAAATACTCGACATTCCATTTATTGAAATATTTATGCATATTTGAGCAAAAGACCAGAGTGGCCCCTGCCACCCAGCACTGCCACAGAGCCAAGTCAAGTGTACCTTTGTTGGCCGCTGCGCATTTAACGGTAATTAAGTTAAACGGACTGTGGCAACCGTTGGGATATTGCAGCTCAGACATACTATATGCTTATATGTCTATATATCAGCTGCAGCTGGCCCACTCGGTAGATGTATGGCATATGTGATGCCTTTTTCTCACTGTGGCTCCTGGTACTTTGTATGCCCTCCACAAAATGGCAAAATGTAATTACAAATGAACTCTTTCAAATACTCTCCCACATTAACTTACATCTTATATTGATAACATAATATTTTATTCTGTTATTATTAAATATTAATTAAATTATTAAATATCCTTGTCTCCGTTCACTCTGCAATATTCTCAAGATATATAGACTTCCCTTGAGAGCCAGCTCTAAATCATCTGGCCCATAAATATTATCTCCAGATTTTGGTCAACCTTAAGCTTAGTATCACCTTCATCAGTTTTCTACTGGTGCATTCACACCTCAACCTTCAACTACCCTTCAGCAAGGCGGACACTTGGCGAACACCTTTGCTGCTACTGTTGTTCTCCAATCTCAATATAACTTCTCCCCAAACTATTTGCGTAACAGATTTTTTTGTGTCCTCTCTCTCTTTCTCATTCTCTCCCTCTCTCTTTCTCTCTCTCTCTAATGTCCTCGGTTGCCATATGGCGTTCGCTTGGCGCTTCATAAAAATGCAAACTTATGCTTTTCACAACTTTTGGCTTTAGCCACAGACCTCGAGCATGATGTCCACTCTATATATATATACACACACACTTGTAATCCAATTAAAGGTAACAGTGTAGTTGGCTTTTAGCGTGCGGTGGCCAGAGACCGGCTTGTCCCATATTGTTTCCCACCCGCTCCCCCAACCATCACCGTCAGATGGTCACCTTAAAAGCTTTTACCAATCGACAACTTGCCATGATTTTCAGCATCAGTGAAAACTGCGTGGCGGGAGCTACGTTGTCCTGGCCATATCCTGGCTGCTGTTCGCGTTTTACGTATACTTAATTTGATTTTTCACACAGCCAGCCCCCCTAACATACCAAACCAAACTCACTATGTCCTCCTCACAACACACACAAACACACTCCACACACAGCCAGTTGTCATGCTCTGATTTTCATGGTACTCGCACTTGGCCAAAGAAAAAAAAACCAGAAAAAAATCTAATTTCTGTGCAATTTAACGAGACATTTACGTTTTTTCATTTGATTATCTCACAGTCAGTTTGGCAAAGGGGGCGGGCGACCATCGGACATGCCCACAGCGCACAACCGACTTACTCTCGGCACTCCAAAAAGCGCTGATTGTCAAGATTTGCAGCGCTTCCAATGTTAAAATCCGAAGCGCTTTCGACTTACCTTGTCATTGTGCAAGTTACACTTGCACTCTTTTTTATTATCCTTCACAGAGCATTACAGACTTTAAGTGCCGTTTGAGTTCCCAGTTCGATTAAAATCCATAAAAATCAATAAGTATTAAGCCAAATGAAATGATCAAAGCTGCATTTGCCAATATTCATTTTTGCATCAATCTTAATAGATAGCTAAATGATTCATACTTCAGAAATGTCTTTTGGCTACATATGTTCTTTTCTCGTTTTGATTGTCCTTGATATTATCATCATTGGAAGAGAAGAAATGATTGCAAACTGAAATTCTACACAAGGACTTCGACTGCAGTTGAAAAGCAACTTTTGAATAGAGCTAAACGAATTGACAAATAATTATAGAGACTACAAAGGAATTGCAACCGTTTTCAGGGTATTCAAAGTGCACTGTGCTGCTAGGTCCTTTGTTCAATGGCTGTGCGCAGCCTGCACTTGCATTTTGTAGCATACTTTTCTGGGCTTTTGGTTGAAGTTTTCGTGTAATTTGTTTTATGTGATTGTCCATTGGCTTCACTTTGAATGCACATTAGCCGAGCGCGTAGCTGCAACCACACTCGCCCACACACACACACACATTTACACACACCAGCACACACGTACACAGCTCAAATGTCGCGTACAAATGTATGCAACAAATAGCATATGTATTAGTGAAACCGAAGAGGACTCACAACGCGCACCTTTTGTGTACGTGATGTCATTATGGCCAAAAGGTAAATTTCAACTGTCCCACGCTAAACGACTCCTTGCTCGTTTCAGTCCCCTTTTGGTGCACCATCCCCTTCTGCACACCGCTCTATCAGTTGGGGTATCTCTTTGTGGCTGGTTGGCCAACAAATCGCAAATCGCAGTTCGCAACAAAAAACCCCCTCGCAAACGCAAATGAACGTTTAATGTATTTGACATTTGGAAAGTCAACCCGAATGGCAACCGGATGCAACATCTAAACATATGGGTGAATGTGCTATTGGATGCACATTCTCATTCCCTCTATGTACATACATATATCTATATACGCATAGATTCCCATACCCATACGGCATTCAGATTGCCGTGCTCCACATTTGTCATTCGAGATGATCCGATTTTTGTGGTCCGCTGTCTGTTTGTTGCGCCTGTTCAGAGTTTAAAATTTCGTGAATGTGGCATGTGGTCAGCACTTATGCTCCGCCCGTGGCATCCTTGTTGGTTCTGTTTCTGTTTCTACTGTAGCCAAATTTGTAATTTAAATAAGGCGTAATTAGAGACTGCCCATTGGCAGTGATTAAAATGCCAACACGATGAGTTAAACATGCTCTGGCTGCATTCGCAACATTTACTGTGTGAGTAGGGTAATAATTGGGTTCATTTTAAGAGCTGTGAATCAGATGAGTATAACGGATGGAATGGATTTAGATAAACAAATAATACAAATAAGTGAAAGATGGGAAATAAAATATTATGATCCAATAAAGAGTCAATCAAAAGATGGGACTAAATTTTAATTTTCAATAATATTTTCATTGATGCCTTAAAAAAATATTCCACTGCTGAGAAAAATGTTTTAAACATAATTGGTGTGCGTAAACTTTTGTTTACAATGTGCTTATGGGATCTAAATTATTTGAAAGAAGATTGAAACAAGCACACAAAATGATCTATCAAATGGAATTAAATGTGGGTTGTGAGGCTATTTGGAAAACCCCTTCCCATTGATTTCCTATCAATAATCACAAATGGCGCCAATTTCACATTTTGTGAGTTACCAATTTCGAATACAAATCGTTTCTCAAAAAGTCCTTCAGAATGCTCTATCATTTTACTTTCGTGGTGTGTCATGGTCGCTAATTTCCTTTCATGGACTTTTTGTGGGGCGGCTCGTTAGCTTGAACAACCGCCCAACACATTTCGTCTTAATTAGTGTTTGGGGCATACATACATACATAGTCTATACGAAATTCGAAATGCTGAGGACAATTAATAAGGCACACAAATTTGACATTCATTGGACAACGCCGCCAAACTTTATATTCTCGACGTTCTATGCGTTCTATTCACTTTTTTTTACATGCTGTCATTTATTTGCTTTTATTTATGCATTATTTTTATGGTCGCTTTTTGTTGTTGTTTGTTATTTTTTTTATGGGCCAAGAGTCATTACGCTGGGGCTACTGTGTGGTTGTTGTTGCTGTTGTTGTTGTTGTTTTTGCTGCTCTTGTTTGCTTTGACTAAACAAATATTATGGCCATTAAGTAAATTGGTCAAAAACTGTGTGCGTCTATGTCCACGTAGTTGTAGTTGTTGCCGTAGCTGCGGTCTCCTTGTTATTGTTGTTCCTCGGCTCTGTGAGTTGCCGCCCCAAAATATACGCAATAAATGTCAGCTATTAAAGGCGATACACAAAAAAAAAAAAAATGGAAAGAGAAATAAGTACCCTGAACTCGTTTCATAGTTTTCTTCGATAATGGAGTGACCAAAGTTCGTTTGGGTTTTCCTCGACTAATTGAACTTGGTATGCGGTTCGAGCAATTAATCAACGATTTTGCCAAGGCGTTGAAAACAAAATGTGAAATCAGTGCAATTATGCAAATTGCAAACTTTTTATTTCAATTTGAATACCCTGTAAATGCTTACCATCCGCTAAAAGGGATCTAAATCGAAATATTCACTTCTTAATTCATCTTCTTATTATTCAGATCTTGAATATTTTGCCAGCGTACAACCACATGATTTTTTATATATTATACTTTTGCAGAGGGTATGACTTAGCCAAGTACTCTCTACCACAGCATAATGTCTTGGTTTTTTTCCCAGCAATTTGATTTTTATTTTTTGTTACCCAACAACCCTTTTTCTGACTGAGGGATGACCTTGCTTTGTTGTCTCATTAGACGCATAATTACGCCGCTCAAATTTGGAGCCCGGGCATCTTAAGGCGAAATTAAAAATAAATTATAAGGAAATCCACGAAACAAATCGAAGGCGACACTGCAGCATCGTCGCCGACTCCCACTCTTAAAAAACCTGTCAAAATTAGCAAAATTAATCCGCAAACGAAGCGAAACTGTCGAAATATGCAAAAGAAAGAAAGGAGCAACAAAAATGATGGCTTCGTATGTGGCAACTGGGGGGAAGGACGAACCTATGAGGAAAATAAGAAAACCGCCCGATGAAATTGAAACATTTGCCGACTCGTTGAAATTTCCTTTACTCATTATGCGTGGCGACAACCCTAAGAGTGAACGAACCCAGCTCCCCCACCCTTACCTTTCCACCCCACTCCCTCCCCTTACCATGCAGATTGAAATCCAATTAATGCCGCTGATGGCGAAAAACAAAAAACAAAAGAATAAAAAAAGCAAGAACAAGCTTTCAACTGATTTTTATGCCCGCTCCTCTGTTTCCTGTGTGCCCGCCTTTGATGAGCAAACGGCTTGGAAAAAAAGGGCCATCGCTAGAGAGGGGCGTGGCATAGCTAGGTGGGCGTGCTCCGAAATCCTTTTTTAAAATGCCAAACGCGTTGCGGCGTTAATATGTCAAATTAAAGACTGAGCGTCGAGCCCAGAGAGGATCAAAAACTTGCCGATGGCTACAAAATAAATAAAAAAACAAAATAAAAATGGAGAAAACCCAGCAGGGGCTCCACAAACTGTCAACACAATAAATGTGACCGCGTATCGACAATGAAGTTTGACGAAAGTTGCGCGGCTTTAGCGAGAATCAGTCAACCCCTGCCACAACACTGTCATGGCACGACCCTAAAATCCAATTGAAGTATCGTTGGCTTAATTAAACACGGCTGCGAGGCGAATTGCTGGCCAAAGGTTTTCTATTTTGGAGAATGGGTTGATAAACTGGACAAAGTAAATTGAGGCAGCTAACAAAGTGCTTTAAGGGTCTCATTGTGCAGAAAAATTAATGGAGATTTAGATTTGATCAACTCCAAGTATGCTTAGATGAAAATATATTTAAATGTTATATTTTTCCTATCTGCTCATAGATCTTTTCGATTGTACTAGAGCAAATACTATTTGTGATGATCATCCGTGCAACTTCGTTATTCTTATTGTTATTAGTACCTTGGAACACAAAGTTATTGTCAATAATCGCGATCAATCCCAAATATCACTTGTAAGCAAACTCAACACCAAATATATCGCTTCATTTAGTGCTGTGTTCGTTTTATTTCTCATTTATTTGTGTGTGCTCTATAAGTGTACTCCAATTACCCAGCCGTCCTATTAATATTTACACGGGCCAAACAAAACTACTCTATTAATGTTGCTAACTAATTACCTCAGCCCCGTCCGCTGAACGGCAACTGGTTTTGGTTATGGCCACCATTCAAACTTTACATACACAATACTGCTGCAACATTCACTCAATTACCAAAAAATGAATTGTTGATTTAGTCAGCGCTCATAATACAAATTTATGTGTGTGCTTTATAAATAAACATTTTGTGCGCCACACAGGCAAACAAATATGTAGCAAGAGAATTAACAAATATTCCGAGAGGTACAAAACAAATTAAAAAAAAAAAGGGAACACAAAACACATTCCTACAATATTTTGTACAATACTCCATTTGACAACAAAACTATGCGAATAACTATAAAAGCAATTGTTGTAAACAGTAAGCGACATCGGACAAAAACAACAGTTAGCATGGAATGTTTACATTGGATGGAACTTCAGTTAATTACTGACAAATGCATTAGTATACAAAAAGTTCATTCTTCCAATTAATTTCAATGCTAGTTTCATTGTCAATCCTACATTTAAAGTTGAAAACGTGATTTTGGGTCGGAAGACAAGTAAAAATTATAGCCCGAAAATCCATATATCCATAAATGGGTATAGGTCGAACCTTCAAAATGCCATAACTTCGTCAAAACTCAACTCAGATTAAAAAGCGAGGGCTTTTTGATCATAGTTTTGCCCCTAAATCAAACGTGCATTTAAAGTTGAAAACGTGATTTTGGGTCGGAAGACAAGTAAAAATTATAGCCCGAAAATCGGTATATGGGCATAGGTCGAACCTTCAAAATGCCATAACTTCGTCAAAACTCAACTCAGATTAAAAAGCGAGGGCTTTTTGATCATAGTTTTGCCCCTAAATCAATCGTGCATTTAAAGTTGAAAACGTGATTTTGAGTCGGAAGACAAGTAAAAATTATAGCCCGAAAATCGGTATATGGGCATAGGTCGAACCTTCAAAATGCCATAACTTCGTCAAAACTCAACTCAGATTAAAAAGCGAGGGCTTTTTGATCATAGTTTTGCCCCTAAATCAATCGTGCATTTAAAGTTGAAAACGTGATTTGAGGTCGGAAGACAAGTAAAAATTATAGCCCGAAAATCGGTATATGGGCATAGGTCGAACCTTCAAAATGCCATAACTTCGTCAAAACTCAACTCAGATTAAAAAGCGAGGGCTTTTTGATCATAGTTTTGCCCCTAAATCAATCGTGCATTTAAAGTTGAAAACGTGATTTTGAGTCGGAAGACAAGTAAAAATTATAGCCCGAAAATCGGTATATGGGCATAGGTCGAACCTTCAAAATGCCATAACTTCGTCAAAACTCAACTCAGATTAAAAAGAGAAGGCTTTTTGATCATAGTTTTGCCCCTAAATCAATCGTGCATTTAAAGTTGAAAACGTGATTTGAGGTCGGAAGACAAGTAAAAATTATAGCCCGAAAATCGGTATATGGGCATAGGTCGAACCTTCAAAATGCCATAACTTCGTCAAAACTCAACTCAGATTAAAAAGCGAGGGCTTTTTGATCATAGTTTTGCCCCTAAATCAATCGTGCATTTAAAGTTGAAAACGTGATTTTGAGTCGGAAGACAAGTAAAAATTATAGCCCGAAAATCGGTATATGGGCATAGGTCGAACCTTCAAAATGCCATAACTTCGTCAAAACTCAACTCAGATTAAAAAGCGAAGGCTTTTTGATCATAGTTTTGCCCCTAAATCAATCGTGCATTTAAAGTTGAAAACGTGATTTGAGGTCGGAAGACAAGTAAAAATTATAGCCCGAAAATCGGTATATGGGCATAGGTCGAACCTTCAAAATGCCATAACTTCGTCAAAACTCAACTCAGATTAAAAAGCGAGGGCTTTTTGATCATAGTTTTGCCCCTAAATCAATCGTGCATTTAAAGTTGAAAACGTGATTTTGAGTCGGAAGACAAGTAAAAATTATAGCCCGAAAATCGGTATATGGGCATAGGTCGAACCTTCAAAATGCCATAACTTCGTCAAAACTCAACTCAGATTAAAAAGCGAGGGCTTTTTGATCATAGTTTTCCCCCTAAATCAATCGTGCATTTAAAGTTGAAAACGTGATTTGAGGTCGGAAGACAAGTAAAAATTATAGCCCGAAAATCGGTATATGTGCATAGGTCGAACCTTCAAAATGCCATAACTTCGTCAAAACTCAACTCAGATTAAAAAGCGAGGGCTTTTTGATCATAGTTTTGCCCCTAAATCAATCGTGCATTTAAAGTTGAAAACGTGATTTGAGGTCGGAAGACAAGTAAAAATTATAGCCCGAAAATCGGTATATGGGCATAGGTCGAACCTTCAAAATGCCATAACTTCGTCAAAACTCAACTCAGATTAAAAAGCGAGGGCTTTTTGATCATAGTTTTGCCCCTAAATCAATCGTGCATTTAAAGTTGAAAACGTGATTTTGAGTCGGAAGACAAGTAAAAATTATAGCCCGAAAATCGGTATATGGGCATAGGTCGAACCTTCAAAATGCCATAACTTCGTCAAAACTCAACTCAGATTGAAAAGCGAGGGCTTTTTGATCATAGTTTTCCCCCTAAATCAATCGTGCATTTAAAGTTGAAAACGTGATTTGAGGTCGGAAGACAAGTAAAAATTATAGCCCGAAAATCGGTATATGTGCATAGGTCGAACCTTCAAAATGCCATAACTTCGTCAAAACTCAACTCAGATTAAAAAGCGAGGGCTTTTTGATCATAGTTTTGCCCCTAAATCAATCGTGCATTTAAAGTTGAAAACGTGATTTGAGGTCGGAAGACAAGTAAAAATTATAGCCCGAAAATCGGTATATGGGCATAGGTCGAACCTTCAAAATGCCATAACTTCGTCAAAACTCAACTCAGATTAAAAAGCGAGGGCTTTTTGATCATAGTTTTGCCCCTAAATCAATCGTGCATTTAAAGTTGAAAACGTGATTTTGGGTCGGAAGACAAGTAAAAATTATAGCCCGAAAATCGGTATATGGGCATAGGTCGAACTTTCAAAATGCCATAACTTCGTCAAAACTCAACTCAGATTAAAAAGCGAGGGCTTTTTGATCATAGTTTTGCCCCTAAATCAATCGTGCATTTAAAGTTGAAAACGTGATTTGAGGTCGGAAGACAAGTAAAAATGATAGCCCGAAAATCGGTATATGGGCATAGGTCGAACCTTCAAAATGCCATAACTTCGTCAAAACTCAACTCAGATTAAAAAGCGAGGGCTTTTTGATCATAGTTTTGCCCCTAAATCAATCGTGCATTTAAAGTTGAAAACGTGATTTGAGGTCGGAAGACAAGTAAAAATTATAGCCCGAAAATCGGTATATGGGCATAGGTCGAACCTTCAAAATGCCATAACTTCGTCAAAACTCAACTCAGATTAAAAAGCGAGGGCTTTTTGATCATAGTTTTGCCCCTAAATCAATCGTGCATTTAAAGTTGAAAACGTGATTTGAGGTCGGAAGACAAGTAAAAATTATAGCCCGAAAATCGGTATATGGGCATAGGTCGAACCGTCAAAATGCCATAACTTCGTCAAAACTCAACGCAGATTAAAAAGCGAGGGCTTTTTGATCATAGTTTTGCCCCTAAATCAATCGTGCATTTAAAGTTGAAAACGTGATTTGAGGTCGGAAGACAAGTAAAAATTATAGCCCGAAAATCGGTATATGGGCATAGGTCGAACCTTCAAAATGCCATAACTTCGTCGAAACTCAACGCAGATTAAAAAGCGAGGACTTTTTGATCATAGTTTTGCCCCTAAATCAATCGTGCATTTAAAGTTGAAAACGTGATTTTGGGTCGGAAGACAAGTAAAAATTATAGCCCGAAAATCGGTATATGGGCATAGGTCGAACAAACAAATCAATATTTTATAACCTTTCAGTAGGTTGATTAATATTAAATTAAATTGCTACATCAAAAAAGAAAATAACTGAAAAGCTCAACATAAGCTACAAATCAAATAAATATTGATTAGTAAAACTCAAAGCTCTTAGGCTTCTAAGAAATTTATACATATTTTTAAGAAGAATATTCAATAAACTCATCTTAAACTTAGGAAAGACATTAAGCGGACTACTGCAGACATTTTCGATATATTAAAAGCATTTATAATTTTCAAGATTTTATTTAGAATCTCAAGACTATGAGTTAAGCTATTTGCTGAAACCACATAAGTATATTTATAAATATATTTTATTTTGTTCTAAGCTCGAAATGTTTTTAATTAATTAAAAATCAGTGCAACTTTGAGGCGCTTATGCTGAAAGCCCACAAGTGGCATTGACTTTTGCCTCTTAGTGGCTGATGCTCACTATCTGCATCTCTGTTTTGCACTGTTGCTCTTTCATTCTGGTCTGTTGGGGGTCTCTTGGCTGGGCCATGCCTCTGTGCCTCTTGTGTGTCTCAATAT
The DNA here is from genome assembly GCA_035044245.1 of Drosophila nr. fundita. NCBI lineage: Eukaryota > Metazoa > Arthropoda > Insecta > Diptera > Drosophilidae > Drosophila > Drosophila nr. fundita. The sequence goes on along the minus strand of JAWNMG010000622.1, from coordinate 2,355,975 downwards.
GGGTGCTGGCTTGTGTATCTGTGTGTGTTCCCAATTAGATTTTATTGTTTTGTGCGATTGCTGTTCCCATTGTCTGTTGCCAGCTGTTGTTGCTGTTGTTTTCGAAATTTCGAGCTGCCGTTGTTGATGTTGTTGTTGTTATTGTTGTTGTTATTGTTGTTGTTGTTGTTGCTGTAATTAGTGAAGCGCAAACAAATGTCGCCTAATGATTCGTTCACTGCCGTCGACAACGACGACGCCATTTTGTGCCGACTTAAACATAAATCTATACATATATTGTTGTTGTTGTTGTTATTGTTTGTCGTTGCTGTTGTTATTGTTGGTTTATTGGGTATAATTACATATGTCGCGCTCTCATATTTACATAGCAATTGGGCGCAGACATTGTAAATATGATTTATACAATGGCAGCAAGTTCGAATTTTAATATTGCTGGCTTTAAACTTTGGCCAACCTTCGTAAAACTCATTAACGTATTGCCCCAAAAATAACCGCTGGCCAATGAAAACAGATACACAGAGCCAAGCTTCGTCATGGCGCACATGTTAGTTTGAGATTTAATTTTAATTACGTCGAGTTGTCAGCTAAGCTCCACTGAGCTGTCATCTTGTGTGCGTTGATGGCCATGTCCATATCGCCTGCGGCGGAAACTGCCTGCCAAGACTGTAATTAATACGGGACCCCAGCTCGAGACAGCTGATATGCCCAGCTACGTATCCATATGAGAAGATTCCTCTCCATGTCTGAGTGTGTGTGTGCGTGTGTGTGTGTGCGTGTGTTTGTATGTATTACTTGGCCATGATGGCGAAAGCTGTTTATTTACTTATGGCACGCAAAAGGGTTTCGGATTCGTTTCATTAAGTTTCGTCAGCCATGTTTCAGTTCAGTGTAAACAAAATGACAGCCGATCAAAGATTCTTGGACGTATTTAAGAGCGGCAAAGGTAACAGCAGGAAGAGTTAAGCAGAAAAGAACATATCCTGATAATCGAACTATGACTTGGTGTTTCATATTCCAAAACAGAAATAAATCAATTCGCTTATGGAGATATTCCAATATTAGCTTAGCAGACGTATTTATTTCAGACTCATAAAAATCTCACACAACCTGTCTGAAATTTGTTCTCTCAAGTCAATGCGTGCATGATTTGGATAAATACATTGGTATTGAATTCTTGTTTGGATTTGTTCGAGTGGCAACGTTGAATACTTCAGATGGTCCTTCCATAATCATTGGCAGCTGCACAGTCCATTTGCTCTATTATAGTTTCCCATGTACATATAACAAGCATCAAGAAGCATAAGCGGAAGAAGAAGTCTGCAACATCATCAACAATATTTCACTTGATTTAATTTGTGCCTTAGCCAGAAAATTTGTTGCAATTTGCACATACACACATTGCGCTCGTCCTTTTCTTTCCTTTTCTTTCCTTTTCTTTTTTTTATTATTTTGATGAGTTATTATGCGCCACATAATTTTCGCCAGCTCATGACACTCAGCGTAGCCGGATTTTTGGGCCGCTTTCCATGGGGATATATTTATCATTTGTGTGTGGCGGCTGATGGTGATCGTGGAGGTCCATGTGTTGGGTTGGCCGACAAGAAAAGTTTTATTTTGCCGTTGCCAGGGCTTTGCTTTATTTATGCATGCCTAATTTATGAAAATTTGATGTACTTGTAAGCTATTTCGGTGGGATACTTTTATATTTGTTTGCACATAACCGCAACACATGCCCAGCTGACTGAATTCAACTCAACTCGATGTTGGCGCCTTTTTTTCTTTTACATCCATGCTCTGACCGCGCGCTTCAAAACTTGCGCCTAAATAAATTACTTGTAAAACTTTTCAAATACTCGTAATTCTACATGATGTTGTTGAGGTCGTCAACGCAACGTTCAACGTTGCGTTGCAGCCCCTTTTCGATATTACCCGGCAGCCAGCGACTTTATCGTCAAACTTTACTAAGCCAACATAAATACCATTTACTGCAGAAAGTTGCCAGCACACCAACAAAAACACCAACAATGACAAAAAAAAAAAAGCATGCGAAAAAGAGCACAACAACAACATAGACAGACACAGGACACAGCTTTCATAAAAATAAGTGGAGCTGCTTCATCTGAAACTGCAATCGAAACCAAACTTATAAATGCTCTGTAAATGAGAGATATTTTGAAGTGTGATCGATATTATAGAAAACTGTAAGCTTTGAATGCTTGCACGTTTTTGAAGAACACATTTTCGATAACGATTGATTTATAAATATGTTGAAACATATAACAGACCTTACCAACTAAATCTAATGCATTATTAAATGAATAATATTAAATAGTTGAATCATTTTTCAGTTCTTGATAACTTACACATGTAACCGATATTTAAGGAACTAACTATGGAACTTCCATCTGTTATACGCCTCACCAACTTGGCATCTCCTCTGCGCGGCCACACCTATTGCCTTGTATTACAAGCAACTTTACAAAACTTCTCATACCAGAATAATAATACCCCATCAAAACGGATACCACAGAAAAACTTTGATATGTATGCATAATGTGTTGCCTACTTTTCGGCTGGCGCTACAAAACTCTCAAAGCCCATTCGAACCGGCTCTGCCGTTGCGTATTTTCTCTTTTTAGATGCCTCGATTTTTCTTTTACTTTTACCAGCTACCTTTACTCAGCTCTGTACTTAAAACCACCCCCTTCCCAGACCACCCCCACCGCCACTTATTGCTGCCAAATGTTTCTGGCAGTTTCTCAACCCGCAAACATACAACGTTTATTTTATTGACTTTGCTCACACATTGCATATGGTTTGGGCTGTTGATTGTGTGTGTGTGTGTGTGTGTGTGTGTGTGTGTGTGGATGGGTGGACTTTCTAATAAGTTGCCGCCATTCCAATCGACAACAAGCGAACAACAAACAACTGTTCATCAATACTTTTAGTCGACAAACAGAGACCATCTCCAAGTCGCCCAAAAGTAGCAACAAAGTTGTAAATTTGTGTATCAAAGTGTCTGTCTCTCCGTCTGCCTATTTGTGCATATGTATGTGAGTGTGTGTGTGTGTGTGCCAATTTCTTTCTAGATTTTCATATTTGTACTTTGTCTACCTTACGTCAGTCTAAGCTCCCTCTGCCCACTAGTGGAAATATTGATATGGGGCCGCTTTATATTTAGTATCAATATTTCGTATTGTATCTGGTTCTCAGGCCGAAAACTTTTTTACGCATAAGGAAAGTTTTTGTACGCACCCGAAAAATGTTTGCTGGCTAAGATTGTGTTAGCATGGCCCATTGCCCCGTCCCCAATCGATGCAACCCTAAATGGGCTGCTGTGCACCTTAACAACGGGCGCCTGCTGGGCTCCTGTTTTTGAAGGACCATATTCCTGGAACTCTTGTTTACAAAGTAGTCTGTGGAGAGAGAATTCATGAGGCCAGGGGCCTCTCGCATTTGGGGACCACACGAGGTTTATATTAATAGAAGCCTGTTTGATCCCTTAATCAAAATTGATGAGCTACAGAATCAAAACTCTAAGCCCAAAAACATTCAATTGAAATTTGATTTTAAATGCTCTGGTAAATAGTTTTAAAGTGTTCGCAAACGAACATAAAATACACACATTTCATGAACGAACTGTTGCTGTGATGCAATTTATATTGTTGTATAAATTAGAGACATGCTGCAATCTCGGTAGCCATTTTAATTTCTTATTTGAACCCCTCAATAACACACACAGAAATGTTGCCAGCAGCTCTGGCAAGGATACTTTCTGCACCCACTGTTGCGATTTCCAGCAGCCCCTCAGCCTGTTGCGCAACCCTTTTGGCAGACAGAAGCGAGCCCCCTGCTGGGGGGGGGGGGGGCTTATAAATAAAATTCAATAAAACTGAACTGTCACCAGCAGCATCTACAGCAGGCGGAGGTCGAAGAACTCGGAAAGAGTATCGCATCGCTGTTGCGCTGCCAATAATAACATTAAAACATTTTCTCCATCAATGATGCATGACGTACATCAATACGTCAATGCTGTGGGGGAATGTGTTGCATACATTTAGGCTGGCAGTTTTGTAAACTCGTTACATAAGAATGCTAGAAAGCAGGCAGGCCGAACTGATTGACTTACATGCTTTGCTACGCGCGACTAACGCAACAAATTCGCATTGACATGAAATGCCATTGGACAGGCCTTAACTTAAAGCTGATGCCACTGAGCCGCAAAATGAGGAACAAAATGTATAGGAATGCGGGGAGTGTGGTGTGGGAAATGGGGTTTTGCTGTGGGTCTATTTTTGAAGCGGGGTCTCGCATTAAATATCAATTTCGTTTATCTCTGCGCCTCTGCCTGGTGCCCACTTAGTTTTATTAGACAACCAACGCACACAGCCGCCAAAAATTGCTAACAATTTCCTTTATTGTAAGCATTTTGACGAGTTGTGCGTGTGTGTGTGTGTGTCTGCTACGTGTTACAGCTGCCAGCTGCTGCAGCAGCTAACGAAAATGTGTAGCCTATCCCATAGGCGCCCATTACTATAAATTTTTAAACATTTTGCAGGTGGTGTCTGCGTACGCACACACACACACACACACTCACACACAGGTGTAAAAGGCTCTTTAAAACCAGAGACCGTAAGCCAACAACATTTATGGAGCCAACCCCCCAGCTCGCCCCCCCTTAAACAATGTATGTAGTAATCTTCCTGCCTTTAGAAATCACAATTTTATTGACAACTCAAGTTGTTGTTGATTACATGTGTGTGTATCTGACAGATAGCACACACACACACACACACAGACTCACAGAGAGAGAGACACACGCACACCCTTTTAAGTTTATTAAATTTGGCAATTTCTTAGACCTGCCTACAAGCTTAGGTTTTGCTGTCCAGATCTCAACATCTCCCCACAGCCCACTCAAATCCCTGGCGAGTGCGTGCCTAATGCTCTTGTCCATTTTTTGTACATTCCCTCTGTTTACTGTTTCCCATTTCGATACACTATCGCTTGGCTATGCTTAACTTGTGCCTCATTTTGGTAAAGTTATAGCAATGGAAGACGTCATGTACTGTCCACTTCAGCCTAAACACTTCGATTATTCGAAGAGATTTTTAAGTTTGATAATGATTTTCGATTTCGCATTTTAAAATTCGAATGTGTTTATACTGAGAGTATTAAATATTCGTTGCTACGCAACAAAAACTCTGCTGTCTTGTTTTCAACATGATTTTGGTTTCTATTTTTCGTCGTTAGCTTTTCTCTGACAAGACGTTGTGAGTGAGTGGAATAAGGGTCGAGGTTGGACATTACGCAGAGTGGGGCCAAATATTATTAAAAAGGTTTTTTCTTTATTTTTTTTTTTTTTGTTGAGGGGCCACTGTCATACATTTATGTATGTGCAAGAGTTCTGAGCTCGTTTGATTGATTAGCACTTGTCAAACAGGTTCGTATGCAGTTTTTGTCAAAAATTCTGCAATTCGATGTGTTGACATAGTCATTTTTCTAACTCGAAATGCATTTTCACACGTTTGATGCTAATCAAGTGTTGTTGACAGTCCGTCACATTGGCAGTTAGTCAGTCAGTCAGTAAGTCTGTCAAAAGGCAGCTGCAAATGTGGCCACATTTATCAAAGTCATTGAACGGAGCAGCAGAGAGGAGAAGGGTAAGATTTACCTTAGTCACTCGTATTTATCTTCCTGTTTTCACACGCAACTTTGCGCTATTTGTTGAGCAATTTGCAAGCTTGCAGAAATCTTGAAATTTGTTTTGTATTTGGTCTGAAAATAAATACACTTGCCTGACAACTTGGCCGTTGGCTTTAAGTCTTCAAAACAGGCGTGTTTACCTTTCTAGCCATGTTAATTTATGCAGCCAGTTGGCTATTTACTAAACTTTCCACAAACATTGGCGTTTTGATCATCGTTTGACTTCTCGATAAATCCCACACTTAAAGTTGACAAAGTGGTAAGAAATTCTGGCCGGATTATCAGAATATTGTATGGTATTAAACTTCCCTTAGCCATAACTTCGTCAAATCTCAACGGATTGTCAAATGCAAATGCGTTTAAATCATGATTTGCAGCTGCTTTCAAAGTTTCATCTTAAAATTATAAACATAAGATCGACATGTGGGATAATACCAAACATACCAAACTTTCGAGACCTTCGCGCTTCCTAAGATTCCTGAAATGTCTCATAGGCTAGCAGGCCTCGCTGTCCACTGGCTGATGTATAAATTGTATTCTTATTTGAATTTATTGCCCTTTCTGTTCCATTTGCTCGCAGAGAGGAGCAATCCATGTACGTGTATATATATTTACTCTTGCAGCCTCAGGCTTGGCACTTCATCACATTGCTGGACTGTTTCTTTACCTGGTGGAGGGAAGGAGGGTAGGGCGATAAACCTGCTAACCACAGGGGTCTCTGTGTTTTGAGAGAGTGTTTAAGAATTTCGCACTGTGGCCAAAATTTATAAGCGCCTTGCGTCAGTTTTTGTTGCTGCTTTGTTATTTAATACGAACCCCAACGCAATTGTTGTAGTTGCTATAAATAAAACAAGCTGCACACACACACACACAGTTACAGTGGAAGTGTGTGGCGCACTTTATATAAACTTAGATAACAAACAGCTTGGTTATTTATTTTTCTTAATATTAACGTCAACATTCAGCGCACATGTTGCACGCACAGGCGAACCCAAAAGAAGAAACCCGAACAACACCCATAATAACCCACTCGGCCGTCCCCACACAGTCACAGACACACACATAGATAAAGTCATTTACACACACACACACACACACACACACACTCTGGCGTAATATTTGTTGCCATCTTACAGGCGATGCGAGGTGTGCAACTAAATCACATCAACAGCGCTAGAATTTATAACTGTTTGTCTGTGTCTGCCTGCCCCGCTGTGTGTGTGTTTAAGTGTGTGTGCCTGTTTGTGTGTGTATTTGTGTTGGCGTCTATCTACTTAGCGTTGCTTATTTTGACTTTATTAAGCCAAAACACGTTGCATAGCAGTCAAACACGCGCCTTTATACATATACATATATATATATATATATATATATATTTATATATATATTTGTTTTTATATAAGCCTTGACTTTAATATCTGCGCTTTGGTTAGGACTAAAGTCAGGTTGTTTTTATTTGGGAACATGTTTGCATGTTTATTCAGTGTCTTTGCTATTGGCTGAGATGCAATTTGGCTTGCAATCTCAATTCGCGCCATTGACTGTTTACTTATGGCACAATTACACACACTATTTGCATGGCTTAGCACACGTGGTTAAACACTCAAATGGTCGCAAACTTGGACCAAACATAACACAACAAGTAGACAATTTGCAAGCGATCATTGCCACTTTAGGAATTTGGTAATTTCTGGCATTAATCGGGCGAATGAATCATTTTTCATACTTTCAGCCTTAGCACTTACTGTTGTGGCAGTCAAAACTGAATTATCTTTCTTTCACTTTTCTTTATTCACGACGCTCTTCTTCTTCTTCAAGTCGGTGATCGCACAATTGATATCGATTTATATCGATATCCATGTTAAGCACCTAGTTGCATGTTAGTTTACAGTTGTTATGTTACAGTCTTAGTATTGCATCACTAGTAGCCTGTTATTTACCCCAATCCTTAAGTCAATCAGTTTGGCAGATCCACCGATTTTATATTTATTCACATTTTATATATAGCATGTTAATCGAAATCAGTACTGTCGCAAAAGCCAGTGATTTTTTGGCAATCATTATTGGGGAACTATTCATAATTACTTTTAAGTTTTTTACTCAAGTATTTTTATAGTACTGAATCTTTCGATAATGAAAGTATATTTTAAATGACGATCATTGTCGCTGAATGTATCCTATCTTAAGTGAGATCCACACATCATCAACTTTTTCGTTCTCCGATTTCTGAGTGCAATCCGAGCTGGAACGCAATCGTCTCTGATGTCATCAGCCCACACACACACCTGCTGGCATATGGCTTGAAGGACAATTTCATTAATCTTGCTCACTATTCTCAGGCACACACACCCCCAGGCCCCCTTGAAACAACCCTTTGCCTTCAACATCCGCAACGAGTGTTGCTCAACACTGTTTGGCACGCATGACTGCAAGTTCTCCACGCACGCTAATTTTTCATCATCAGCGTCGTTGGGGCGACAATCGCCATGTTGACGATGTTGCACAGGATCGGATGCTGCTGCATGATGATAATACTCTCGGCCCCTAGTTTGTAAACAGCACTGGGAAGCATTTTGGGGGAGTAGCTGGCCGGTTTTCCATTTCGTTGCCATGTGCAATTCATCAATATCATTTTATCAATTTTCACTGCTGTCCGACAAGGCCCCCAAACTCAACTCAACTGTATATCACATTGCAATTTGTTGTCTATTTGTTGAAGGATGTGCAGATTTGCCTGCGCCTCAATGCCTGCCACTTGCTGCACTGCCCCGCTCCTCCACACCCCTTACAACCCGCTACTTCTGTCGTTTTTCATATGCACTGACACAAATACTCTTTTTTTTTTTTGTTTTGCTTTTTTTCGCTCAGGCTATCTGACTGAGTGACACGTGTGTGTTTGTGTATGTGTGTGTGTGTGGGGGTGTGGCTGCTGTTTGCTCTGCCAACGTCGACGTCGCAGCTGCAATCGCCGTCGCGTTTTGCAACTGTAATTCAATTTTAACAATTTTTCAACTGTGTTATTGACGTGACTGACGCTTCGACTGGTGATTTGTTGCTGCTGCTCCTCCTGCTGGACGTGGATTGCACCAGCCCCAGCCCATCCCCGTCCGCCGTGCAACCCATAGGCCTCTCTGTATAATGGTATATGTATTGAATGTGGCTGGTTTCTGTTTGGTCATTTGTTATTTGCGTTGATTTTTCACTGCGATTTTTTGTCCCCTTTGATTTCGGGCTGCTCTCTTTTGCGCAGGTAAATCGCATATCGTTTTCTATAATCAAATATTGAGCTGCAATTTCGGGTCCAGTTAATTTGCAGGACTGCACAAATTGCCTGCGTATCGTTTACTGTTTGGTTTACGGCTTTTATTTGATTATTACGGGATACAACATTTAAATACATATTTCTCCACCTCCTCCGCTCCTCCGCAACCCCTTAAAATGTCATCAGCTTTATTGCGATGTTGTCCATACATATACAATATTTATATTAGTCACGTTTCACATCATTTATTCTTTTAAAAGTTGTGATGACGTAAAATAAAAATTAAAATAAATATATTTATAATTATATTAAACGAGTGTTTTTGGCTCAACTGAAGCAATCGGTTGCACATTTATTTATTTGACTACCTAACGCAATTATGTATGATGGATTGGAACACCGTCCAAAACTAGTCCTTCTAGTTCCAAAAATCATTTTTATATTTCAAATTTACCTCAATATTATTTAAATATCAGTCATTAGTCACTCTTGTACATAATAGTTTAATAGTAAGCAACAGTTTAGTAAATAATACTTTATTATATATATATATATACTATCTGCCTTCAGAGCAACAATTGACTTGTTTCACAGATCGCTTAAGAGTACATCGAAATGTGTATATAGTACAATATCAGATATCGCTGACCCACAATCATTATGTGGAATGATTAACTCTTGCTTTTTTTTGATATTCAAATACCACACAACACGCACTGAAAAACCAACAAATAACAGCAACAACAACAACAACAACACTCTACACACAACACTCTACACCACATGACATGCCTCATTGCACGCGTTGTCCAGTCAAATTTCACGCATCGCTGCCGAGCTACCTGCCATGATGAGAGAGCGAGAGGGAGATGGAGCGAGCGAGAAAGAGTGAGAGTGTGGGGCAAGGGGAAGAGGGAAGGGTAGACGAGATATTCAACTTCAAAAACGAACGAAAGCCGCAACTTTGTTATACAAAATAGTGGCAATTTGTTTGACGCTGTTTGTGTTTTGTGATTTGTGTGTGCACCAACAATATGTAAAAGTATCTGCTAGATACTTTTTATTCTGTGCAGCAGCAGCAGCACACAGTGGAGGCGGAGGCAGTGCTAGTGCCACATGTGCTGTGCCTGCCGCAGCTGGGTTCAACAGTAGTTCAATTGCTTCTGCTGCTGCTGCTGCTGATGATGATTAGAATAATTAGCTGCCGTGCTGACTGGCTGCCTGCCTCTGTTTTGTATCTGGCACGCATTTGCCGCACGTTCTCCCATCACCCATTTCCGTAAACGACGACGACCCATTCAATGCCAATCATTAGGCAGCGCTTGCTGTAAACAACGCGTCTATTAATAGATGCCGCAGCGGCAACCAAGCCAGCAGCCAACTCGTGCCGCGTCAGAGCGTGCAATTGCGAGTCTCGAACCATTTATGAATGATGCCACAGACTCATTTCAAATGTACTTACTTGCTACAAGCTACAAGCAACAATATGCACGTTCATTATTACTTGTTGTGGGCCAAATGCTAAATGTCTTTGCCTTAACTGATGGGAAAACCCCCAACAAACACTCCAAAAGGGGCAGCAACTCTCACAGACATTTCCAATAGGGGTAGACACGGCGTAATACAGTTAAAAACATACTAACAAGACTGGGGAAACTCTGGAAAATGTTTGAAGCACTGGCAATGCTTCTGCAGGGGAAAAATGTGTAACAAGCAAGACACTTGCAACGGGGAAAGCAAGTGGCAAATGGAGGATAGTCAGTGAAGGGAAACTGACTTTTCCCCAAGTAATAAATCAAAATAAAGTAAGTCCAATTTTTATTCTATTAATTTTATTTAAAAAAAAACTAAAAACAAGGTAAAATTGATTTAAAATACAGACTTCATACAGTTAAAAATAATATCAGCTAAAATCATCTTTAAAATAAAAAATGTTATCAAAAGAAGATTATTTAATTCTAGAAAATAACTGAATTTAAATTATTTATGACTCTGATACTAAATAATGAGCAAAAACTATACTTAACTTTTAATTTAACAAAAAAAAGTTAATTAAAAACACAAATATGCATTTTAAAAATATATTGAAAATAATTAATGAAAATGAATTACTTATTGTTATAAATGTAGCTTGCGAATATTTTTAAAAATTGAATAGAAAAATATTGATTTTAATTATTGACATTTTGATTAAAAATTATATTGATTTATTAGGAATGCCAATGGGAACATTGAAAAGGTTTCCTAATATCATATTATAATTGTAACAAAGATAACATATTGAATAGTTTTTTTTTTAGTTTTTTAGCTTTAGTTCAATGCTGCCCCTTTACCAAATTCGCTGCAAAATACGGCGAATTGGGTTCAACTTTGGTTACAACACATGCGCACTTTCCAGGCTGGCTCCGCCGAATGTCTGGCAACACTTCCAGGCACATTAAGAGCGGCGCCTCAGAAGCCGCTGAATGTTGCTCTGTTGTTGTTGTTGTAGGGGGGGTATGCGGTGGAGGTTGGGTGTGGATGGTGGTCGGTAGCCTAAAAGAGAAATATTTTCAATGGGAGCCGAAAAAAGGAAAAACGTGGCACAAACTTTTTGTGCAAAATCAGCGAAAACATGAAACGACATAAGTATGTCAAAATGCATGGAGAGATAGCAGCAGTAGTACACACACACACACACATTGACACTCACACACAGACACACACACAGACACACACAGTCACAGACACAGACACACACTCAGACAGAGATTGAGAGGGCACGTACTTATATAAAAGACCCTAGAATACTTTATAGTATATGTGCAAATATAGTATATATGGGCTATTGAGCATATGTATGATTGTGTGCGTGTGCTTCCTATACACACACACACACACACACACACACACACACACTTACTCATTTTGTATTTGTGGCTCACATAAAGCAGACCGGGCAAAACAGGCAAAATGAAATGTGAAATGTTTGGATGTTTGGGCTGCTGTTGTAGTTGATGTTGTAGTTGTAGTTGTTGTGTGTTCTGTGTTGTGTGTCGTGTTGTTGGGTGCCGCCCAAATGATTTGTGTCAGTGTAGGTGCCCCAGCAGCAACAACAACAACAACAACAATAATGTAGGGAATCTTAAGGGGAGCCTTATGGAGCCTTTTGGCAGAAGTAGCCACGGCAACGTCAATCACAGCGCACAGCGCAAAAATGGAAAACAACACTTTGTGTGTGCGTGTGTGTGTGTGTGAAAAGCAGAGCAAAACAAAACACACACACACACTCACATAGAGAGCGAGAAAGAGAGAGCAGCAAAAGACAAATAAAAAATGGGAAAATGTTGGGCTAGGGTGTAGTCTATATATTTTATTCTGGCAAAAATCCATATAATTCAATGGATTGGCTGCGAGAACAGCCAGCAACCAGCAACCAACAACACAAAATGAACACAACAAAAAGCAACCGCAGATTATGTGACTATAACGACGACTACGACGATGATGATGATGATGATGATGATGACGATGATGATAATGAGGAGTATAGGGGAGTTCCGGGGTGGTGGGCGGTTCTGCTCGCAAGTTTGGGCGATGATGAGGACGCGTTCTGTGGCCAGTCAGACATATTAATGACAAAATGATTATGATGACACTAACTGGCTGCAGAAGGCAGCAGCCGGATGAGGTGTGGCACAGTGTGGCAAGGGGCACAAGCACGAATCTCTCACAAACGATATGTAAAACAAGTTGACAAAAACTGCTTCAAATGATGTAAACACCGGTCACCACTCAAGTGAAATTGACATTAAAACGGCAAAAGGACGACAGCTTGGTGGCAAATAGGAAATGGGGACTTAAAGTTGCAGAATTGAGTGAGTCTCTAACTAAAAATTAATGTTCCTTGGGTAGGCAATTAATTAAGCTGAGGTGATGAGGTGACTAAGAGCGTAAAGCGGCCAGTGTTTTGAAAGATACATTTTTGTATGTTATTAATTTGTTGGTGAAGCATTTTCTAACGAGTTGCTTTCATCGTTTGTTCGAAGAGTGCTTGGCAATTTTGCTGGTTTTGGCACCTGCTGCAATATCCACACCTTGACCTACCTACTCCACGCCCACCTGGCCAACACTTTCGGTTTTCTTTGGCTTTGGCACTTAAATGCTTTTCAGTTCGGCTTCAATGGAGAAAAATCCACCTCAACCTCAGTCTGCCACTGAAAGAACGCCAGCAACAGAAGAAACCGGAACCCAAGAAGCCGAAGCCGCAACAAAATCCGCTCCCGCTCCCCCAAACCTCACCCACAAGAGCACTCTTGCTCAGTAGCTGGTGGTCTCCTACCCATCTTAACCCCTTTTACCCGCCCAAGGAAGGAGAGAGCAGGCACCACGTTAATTAGATTTTGCGGTTTTTGTGTTGTGCAAACTTCAAAAGCAAAAGCAAAGGCGCCGAACAGAAACCAGGCTGCCAAACGCCAAAATGTATGCTTTAAAAATAGTTGTTTGTTGTGTGATACAACATCAAATTGGAATTGAAAGCAAGGCGTTGTTGTTGTCGTTGTTTCGGTTGGAGCTGCTGCTGCTGCTGCTGCTGCTGCTTCTGCTGCGGGTCGCAAAATCGATAAATACAACTTTTTAACAACACTTTCACGCACTTTGCCAACACCAACAAACACCCCACCACCCCATGAGAAAACATTGAGAAACCGCCCGAAAGTATGTAGCAACTTTTTACGCAATTAGTGTACAATTTCTTAATTTATACGCTGTCGCCAATTTATCAACACACACACACATAAACACACAAGGGCGCAAAGAGGACCAGTTGCCAAGATTGCCTGTGAGAGAGAAAGAGCGAGAGAGAGTGAGTAAGTGAGAGAGGGAGAGCGAAGGAAAAGTGAAATATTATTATGAGATCGTGTTGGACAGCCGCTGCCTGTCAACTCAAAGAAAGGGTAAAACTAAAATAAGAAGTAATAATGTTCTAGTCAGAAGATAGAGGGAGATCTAGACTTCGGAATACCCTAGTCTTAATCTACACTCAATTCATGTATGTAAGCCAGTATGTATATGTATGTGTGCATGTGTGTGTGTGTTTATAATGACTACTTCGGCTTGCTGCTGTGTAATTCCATTTCCACGTTTCCTAAGCGATCTTGATCAAATTTCTATGCAAAATCAAAGCCAACAAATTTTCCTTTCAGATAAGAAATGACAATTCTCTTAACTGGCGAAAGTTATCGATAATCGGCGCTTGGGAATTAGAACTTATACTCCAATTTTCTAGTATACAGATCCCTTTTGTCTCTAAATCTGTCTATCTTAAATATTATATATCAAAGTTGAGCAAGTTATCGTTAAAAGTAAACAAACTTGATCTGTGCGAGATAAAAAAGAATTTATTCATTAAATTTGTAGTATCTGTTGTCTGTCACATTCTCTGAGAAGGCAAAGACGGACCTGCGTAAGTCCACTATGATTCCAACAATCTTCATTCTGCCTGTCCCATACTTTTACTTATCTGCATCATACCCATTTTATCAATTGCCTAGAGCTACTGGGTATGAAAAGGGTTAAAGGGTTGCTTGTTTGTCTCTTAACATATGCTATGTAATTTTTTTGGGGAGAGGACCCACTTTCATGTTAAATATGAAATATGTATCCAAGTTTATCAGTGAAGATGCTGAAACTTACTTTTGTGTGTGTGTGTGTGTGGATGTGTGTGTATGTGTGTGTGAATGTGTGTGCTTATCAAAGCATTGAATTTTGCCTTGGCTTGTGGCTGTTAATTAAGTTATGATGGCTGCCCGCAAACATATAGCGTTGGCATTTTCTCTAGGTCTTGGTCTGCCTGTGTTAGGCCGTCAGTTTATGAAATTTTCATTAATTTTCGACCACAAGAGAGTTGCTGCTGCTGTTGCTGCTGTTGCTGCCACTGCTGCTGCTTCTGATGATGATGTTGTTGATGGGCCCTTCGGGCTGACAGCGGCACGAAAACTTGACGACACAGCAGTTCTAATGAAATTTGCGACATACATGACAGCCAAGCAAATAGTAGAGATAGAGAGACACGCAGAGAGGGAGAGGGTGGCTGAAACCCTCCCCTGGCCCAACCGCAGAATGCGAAACCCATCAGGCAACTGGGCAACTTATGACAACGTCAAAAAGTATGCCATGATTTGTCGCACGTTAGTTAAGATGAACTTTCAATCTGGTTGTTGTTGGGCGACTAACTTGATGGATGATGACAAATGTAGTCGAGTCGAAAGTTTTTTTTTTTTGTTTTTTGGCCTAATTATATGATAATCAAAATGCATCAATAGATGAGCATACTTACCAAGTTATAGTATGTGAGAGACGACTGTCATTTTGATTTTAATTAGCAGCTGACCCCGGCCAAACAACCCCTACTTAAGTAGGCCATCGACATGTCCATTTGGGATGCGTAATCATCATAACAATGGCCTGACCCTAACACATTTACAGTTCATTTCGGCGTTTGGACGTCTTTGGCTTTAGCACTCGCATATAATTTAGATTTATCGCCTGATTCTCGCATAAATATCGACCATGGAATTGGGGTAGGTGAGGTGAGGGGGTTTGAGGGGCATCGCCTATTATTCTTACTTTTGTTTGGTCCGCTGATGCATAAAAGCTTTGGATTTGAGTGGCCTGCACAGCCTAACGACTTATAGGTACAAGCATTAGTATATATATTATATATAGCATGTAAAATCCGGAATGGCAGCTATGAATTTATGTCTCTCTCTCTCACTCTCTACCTCTCTCTGATATATCGTATGTACAGCATTATCAGATGACCCAGAGACATCCAAGACATAAAGCTTTTGCGTGTTGCATGTTAAGTATAGGCGTTTTACGTGGCATGTCAGCTGCAACATTATTTTATAGCCATTTCAAAATGAGCTACCTTTTTACTTGCACTGCTTGTTGTAATCCGTCGATATAATAATATACACCACATAAATCACCGTATAAATCAATGATAATTCGCGCATCGAGCATATTTCTGATAGTATCATTCCGACTTTGCTTATTTTATGTGTTATCAATGCTAATTAAATTATCTCCACAAACATAAACATAAATAACAGTTTCAAAATTAATAGTAGTTTGAGTTGAATTATTGCATGGCAGCTAGCATCCGATTAGATTTTAAAAAACAAATGAACCGACTAATTAGAATATCGTCTAATAACTAATTTCCCACAGATTTTAAATTGTATGTATTATATTATTATTATATATATATATATATTTATGTAAATATTAATATTTACTTCAGTTTGATATCATTTTATGTTAACTATATATGCCTTCTATTCATCTACATATCTACTCATTTTGCCATCCCTATATGTCCCTATCTACATCCACTCAATGTGTATCTTAAGAACTGATATCTTTGCCTCATCATCTATGCTCAACATTTGACTATACTCGCATTCAATATGGATTTTGAAGATTGATATCATTTCATCTTCATCATCTACACCATCTAGACAAGCTTGTGATGTGCCTTAACACTCGACTGCCCCCTTTGGATATTTCTGACATAGTCATCGCGACAGCAAAACAACAGATAACACAAAACACACAAAGCAACAACAACAAAATCAACACGGCATTTAGCGTTAAACACACAATAAGTTCGGACAGTGGTGTGGGCATAGGGAGAGTACCAAGTACTATGCACCCACAAAACCCCGCCCACCCCCCCCCCCTCCCCTTCTCATCTACGAGCTGTTCGAAAAATTAACGCAAAATCAAAGTAAAAATGCGATAAATTGGCGACGACAAGCGCAACTGGAAAACACCCGCACGCAGAATAAAACAATAACAAAAACAAAAAAAAAGAGAGAAAAAAGCGAAAAACAGTTTTTGGAATGGTGCGTTTTAAATGAGCGAAAATCGGTCGAGCATATCAAATTGAAAAACTCCAAGACAACGGCCAGAAAAGGGGGTGGGGATGGGGGATAGATAGGGGGCGTGGAAAACACAGCTCGAAACGAAAACTAGGACTGGGTTCTGGCTTCTGGCTTCTCTGGTTGCTGCTGGCTTCTGGATTGGTCGAGGGGAGGCGGAGGTGTTCTAGTGCTGATGCGACTATGGCGCGTGATGCTTTTTGCGTATCCTAGTGACACACAAATACACACACCCACCCACACACAGACGCACAACAGCCACAGCGGAAAGCAAAAAGCGCGTAGCAAAATAGACTCACCGAAAAACGATAAAAAAAAGTAACAGAAAGAAAGAGGAAATATAGAATAACAGGCAACAGTAATAACACTCGATGAAGGTTGATGGAAGGGGGGAGAATGGGGGAGAGGCAGACATTGATTGCTGCTGTGGCAGGTTGTTAGGTTACGGCCAGGGAAGGGGTGGTGGCAACTGAAACCCCACTGAATGACTAAACTAAAACGACAAACTGACCGACAGACCCAACAGACAGAGCAGACAGACAATTGCCATCAGCTGATGGATTGAGCATATTATCTGACGGACTAAGCGCCTGGCAACATAATGGAGCTTAATTCCCACCATATTCACCACCGGATCGATTGCGAAATGCCTTATTAAAGCCATCGCCTAAGCAAAAATAATAAAAACTGAAGCAATTACTTCTTGAAAAACAGAAGACAGCCACTTAAAAAGAGTTATAGTTCACTTCAAAGTTATTGCAGCTTCCAGCTGCCCTTTGAGATTTTATTATTACTATTAACTTCATTACAGCCTTTGGAAGAATGAATTACCAACCTAAACCTAATTATAATATTTATTTATTGCATCGTTGAGAATTTTAGTTTGATTAATATTTCTATTAAAGCGTTTCATCAAAATGAAAATTAAATGAATAAAACAATAAACGGAATTTCAAAGTCAATAACGCATTTAAAAATAATAATTATTTCGCTCAAGCATAATTATCAACTCTCTTTAATATCTTATAATAATAAGCAACTTAAAGCAAGAATCGCAGTCAATATAATTCTGTCTCTTTCTCCCTCTCTTTCTCTCTCTCTCTCTCTCTCTCGCTGCCCGTAGCTCTCTGTCTGCATCGCATCACTGAAATGTTTCTTTAAAAAGACGCAGTAAAAGTATTTCAGCATTCGTCCCAAATACAAAAGATCTCCAGCGGCAAAGAAAATGTTAACCCAATGCCCAAACCGCGCCCCAAAAACTCCGTGCACATTATTCAATAGTGGTGCTCATGTTTTGCTGTTGTTGTTATTATTATTGTTATTGTTGTTGTTCTTGTTGTTCCTGTAACAGTTTTGTTTTTCTCCTTTTTTACCGGCTTCAAGCGACGTTTTCAACGCACTTTTTGTCGCTGCCGCCTGCAGTTGTTGTAGTTGGTAAAATTGTTGCGTTTCGCATATTAATTTCTTCCTGTCTTCTTCATCATGATGATGAGCGCAACATGATTTGTTTCAGCTGCCCCTTTGCACACTCTTTAAGCGCTCTCTTTAATGCTCTCTTAGGTGCTCTTATTGGCGCAGCCTTCCAGCCCTTTAGAACAACAAAAAAAATAACAGTATTTGTTGTTGTTATTTTATTTTTGCATTAATCACAGACATACTTGGAGTCATGAGTTTAATAAATATTTATATTCTAGGCAAATTTTTGAGTCATTTTCCAGTCACAACAACACAAAATATGAAAAGCAAAACAAAGCCAAGTGCAAAATCAGGCAAAATCATAGCACATGTTTGCCATTTGCTTGCAACCCGCTCGCGCAAAATTTTCAGGCTTCATCATAACATCCCCACATGTCCCCTCGCCCCTCGCACCCATACCTGCTACTGGTGCTGCCTATGATACAGCCACCGCCACCGCCACCGCATGCTCCACACACACTCTCTCTCTCTCTCGCTCGCTCTGTCTCTCTTGGCTCGCTAGGCTGACAGGCAGGCAGCCAGCCAGTAAGCCCGGCACATGCCAGCCACGCGTTCGCTCTCGCGCTCTCCCACTCAGATGCACTACGCTCAACTACACAAAACACCTTACATAGCTAAGGCGAAACTAAACTATGGCCGGCTCGCTTCCACTCATTGCTCGCGGATGGGGCTGTCGCTGGTGATTTGGGAGAGCGGAGAGAACGCGCGGCAGAGCGTAAGATGCGCGTACTTCGGCTCTGGCTTGTGGCCGAACTCATCGTGCACTCCTCGTCATCGTCGTCGTCGCTGTCGTTGTCGTCCATTTAGGCCTCTTGTTGTAATTTCCAGCCGCCCGCCGTTTGGCCAGCCCATGAGCAATGTGCCGCTATTCGTCTCGTCGTTTTTTTTTTACCGTTTTCGCTCTTCGGTTGTGTTTTTGTTGATGCTCTACAGAAAACACGCTGGTGTATTATGATTGGCTTATCAGCCATATATATTGGATGGACAGACCGAGATTTATTCCACAGAAAAACAATTTTTATTTTCTTGCTTAGAATGTTTCAAAAATTAACTAAGTCTTTAATTCTTAGGTTTATTTACAATTTGATTGAATTTACCACAAAGCAAAATAACATCTTCAAATGTATTATTTTTATATAAGGTTTCATGCGAGTTATATTGAGTTGAAAACTGTTGATAAGCAAGTGTTTTAATATTGAAGTTATCTCTTATCATATTAGAGCTTATTTGATTCGTAGAGCATTCGTCACTTCGTGTGGCGTTCGGTTTGTGTTTGATGTTTTTGCTTGTTTTGGTTTGACATCGAACCAGACACAGGCGGACACACACATGTTCGATGTTCTCGCCAATGGCCAACGCGTTGCGTTCGGTTCGCCATCGCATCGCGCGAGCCGAGCGAGCGAACGGCCGACTACTGAGCTAACCCAACCACCCATTCATCCACCCACCCACGCACACACACACAAATTGGAGAGACAACGTGTATTTTGTTTACCGTTACTCGTTCGTTGCCGGCTGTTGCGTTCGCTAGTTCGAATTGGTCGTGCGATTCCGTTGCGCGTTCGTCTGTGTTGTAAGTTCGTTCGCGTCACGTTCGGCCAGAGCGTTCGTGTGGGCCCGTTGCTGGTTGCTGGTTTGTTGGCTGTTGGCTCGTCTTTTGTGGCACTTCTCGCCATTGTAAGTGCCGTCCTTTTTCAGTATGATATTGAGTTTTGTGTAGTTAAGTCGGAATATTTCGTATAGTTCTCGTCGACTGTCGTGTGACATTTGTTCTTCAAACATAAATATAATAAATATATTCAGCCAACAAATAAATAAATACATATGCATATATAAAATAAAACCAAATAAATCGATTTAAACACAAAAAAAAAAAAAAAAATTATAATTATAAAATTCGCTTAAATATTTAAAAATTATATCAAACCAACTTAATCAAATCCAATTCGCAAGCCACCCAAAACAAAAGCAACTTAAGCAAACCAAAAAAAAGTTTATCAAATTCGTTTATTCAAACAACAAAATCAACACAAACAAAAATACCTAAAGTTTATTATTGTTAAAAAAAATTGTAAGCATGGCCCAAACAAAAAAAAAAACACAAATCAAATCCAAATCAAGTTAAGCTTAAGCGCCTCAATTTATGCTGCTATTATTTTTGCAAAGCTTTTCCGAAACTTCAAAAATCAACCTTAGGATAGAAAAGATTTCACTCTTTCGAACACTTAAGGCACAAGTTCCAGTAATGTTTCAACATTTTTCCAGCATTAATGCCCAAAATAAACAGCCGAGCTATGATAAACAAACCCAAAATAATTAGAAATAATTTGTAAACAAGAAACAAATTTAGAAACGCAGTTAGAACCAGCTCCAATTGGTATTTCCCTGTGTGTTATTTTTTTGTTTCACGCTTCCATTTTTTATTTGTATTTCTTTTTGTTCAATTTGTCTGCGTAAACAAACATGAAAATTGTTTCACGCTCCCAGCACACGAAAATATTTTCAATTTAAATGTTGGACTAGAAAAAAAAGATTGAAACAGCAAAAGCCAAAATCAAATCAAATAGAATCGAGAGTTGAACTGAAAACGTTTTCTCATCGAATTTAAATATTTCGAGCATTCCATAATTCCGTTTTCCATTTCCATTCCCATTTCCAGCACATTGAAATATTTTTGCATTTCGTGTTAGTATTGGCCTGGCCCAGATGAGTGTGTCTATATAGCCACGTTAATTGAATGAATGCATTGGTCATTTCATGTTTTTTGGCCAACATTTTCATTGCTCGTGCTCTCCTGTTCTCTGCCACGAGCCATTTCTCGCTTTATGATTTTCTTTTATTTTCCAATGTTCTCTGTAATTTTTCGTTTTCGTTTTCGGAATTATTTATGAGCACTTTGATGTGTTGCTTGTCGATTGGCACATATTTTCAATAATACCAATTTCTGTGACAATTACCATTTATTCATATTTAAAATGTGAATTTAAAGTGTGAGCTGAATTAAAGTAGAGCTTTGCAAAATGATTTGGCTAAGACTCGTTTAAAATTGAATATTCACAAATACCAAATTTGGCTCAAAACATGATGCAAACTTTTTAATTTTGCTGAGCACTTTAAGTTTGCAGCTTTAAAGTGTTTTGAATTATTCGAAGAAGCTCTGAGCCAAACCTTAAGACAGTTTCAAAAACGAAAAGTGAAATACATTTTTCTTAAGTGTAGTTCTTTGAAATTATACAATTAGAAAACAATTACTATATTTATATAGTCATACAAATTTCGCTTTTAAATTCAATAAAGTATTTAAATATATCGAAAAAAAAAGTATTAAGTGAATATTTCTTACCATTTTCATTAGATTGAATTTATGTATTTAACAAAATAACAACATTTTTTTTATATTAAATATTGAGCTATATAATTGCATTAGGGGTGCTTCCTTTGAGCCCAATATACATAAAACAAATTGATGTCAAAGATAACGGAAAATGTACTCATGTGTTTTCCATTTTCATTTCCATTTTCATGTGCACTCAAATTCGCTTTCGGCATTTCCAAGCAATTAAGCACTAAGTCTTATCGAAAATTAAATATTTCAAAGCACTTGAATAGAAAAACGATGCTCAACAGAATTGGTTAAAACACAAAATTCTGAATTAACATGCTGAACAATAATCATAATAATAATAATCATTTATACATATCTTTGCACTCATTTTTAGAAAACACAAACAGAAACAGAAAAAAGAAAATAAACGCGTGTGCTTAAATACTGGAAAACACAGATAAGATAAATGACACACACACGTATTTAAATATACATAAAGTATGTACATTGCTAAAGCAGAAACAAATCAATAAGAAAAAAATCAAAAAAATAGAAAACAACCAAATATTCTATTATACAACTGAGAGCAACTCAAGTGCAAAAACAAATCAAAAAAAAAAAAAAAAGCAAAAGTGTTAAAATAAATTCAACAAAAATATTACAAATATTCAAACAATTAAAGCAAAAACAGAAAACTGAAACAAGCCGAGCAAACAACTCTTCCAAAAATACAAAATCAACAAAAAAAAAGAGAAAGAGAAAGAATATATCCCAAAAAATAGTATACAAATTAACAACGATAACAAAAATTGATATTTTCTCGCAAAGGCGCAACGTTCAAGAGCAAATCGTTCCATATGGTTCATATTATTGAATTGGTCGGCCAGCCGAAGGTTGAGTTTGCTCAACAAGTTACTGTGAGTATCATCTACACACATATGTATATACTGCTCGAGTGTATTTCAACCCAAAAATGTTGAGAGCAAATGAATTTTTTGACACACACACACACACACACAAAGAGAGAGGCACACACTCACACACTCGCACAGAGAACAGGCAGACTGGGCGACAAATGATAATAAATCTTGTGTCTGTAGTCACGTAATGACAACTTAATACAAATACATGTGTAAGTGTGTGCTCTGTGTGTGCTGTGTGTGTGTGTGTGCGACAGGACCTGCAAAAAAATTCATTTGCGCACACACACAAAACACACACGCACACACACATAAAAGACACACGCAGACAAACGCACTTTTTATTATGTTGTTTGAATGTCATTGGATTTTTTTTTTGTTGCTTTTTGCTTTGCCCAACATATTTTGACAATTAATCATTCGGGAGTTGGCTGAGTGGCGGGCAGGGGCCAAGCGGGCTGCGGAGTCCAGGGGAATTGGGGTCATCCCAAAAATCAGCGCCATGTCTCGCTGTTTGTACTTTGTGTGAGTGTGTAGGTCAATGTGACTTGTTTCGTCCTCTCACTCACTCTCTCTCTTTATCTCTCTCGCTCTCTCTCTCTCTGTGTGAGATTCTCAGTGGGTTTTGGCCATTAACGCCACGCTATTTTGTGAAAAGGCAACAGCTGTGTTTGGCTTGTTCAGTTGTTACTTTTGTAATCGTTGTCGCTAACAAGTGCATTGACTTCCATCCTTTGTCCTTCAAGTTCAGTATCTCTTTAAGCATCTTCGAAATGTGCCACAAAAGTATGCTATGACTTTGCCGAAAAACAACATTTCAACTTAAAGTTGAGTGAATAAATATTTGTTCGATTGAAATTGCATTGCATTTTCAGAACTTAAACTATTTGTGAGTGCAGCTAATAATCTTTTCCAAGTTTGTTTTGAATAGGACAAAACTATTAAGTTCCTTAAAATTGTGTGAAAATTTAAGTCTTTTGTCTGATTGAAAATTCATTGGCAGTTTTCCGGCATTTGACTTGAGCAGCACTTGCATTTTGAGAAGATGTATTTGAGAGCAACTCTAAATTCATTTTTCAAATTCTGGTTTCTATTGACTTAAGCTTGTAAGTGCTTTAAAATTGTGTGAAAACTTTAATTTGGCTTTTCAAATGCACTTGAGCTTGGGTTAGAGAGATTGATATATTAATCTCAATTTTTTTATGAGTGCATTTAGATAAATATTTTCCAATCGAAATCAATCAGTTTGCCTTAAAACTTTTGAAACTGGATTTACTTCTGATACTTTTATATGTATATGAGAGAATTAAAAGAAAAATATTTCAAAGCAATATATTTTTCTTAAATATTTGATTTTTTGATTTAGATAGATTGATTCAGTTTTGGTCGATGCCAGTAAATGTTTTCATAATTGTTCTACTAAATAATATTTCCAATTCAAATTTATACTTATCATATTTGTCAATACTCAATTGTTTCCATTTCTGTATCTGATTTCATCTCAGCCATATGGATATTCTTGTCTATTGATCCAATCGCAGTTTTCTTTGGTTCGGCTTTTCTTGCTTTTCCCCAGTCGATGTGTGCTCTATATAGATTTTCTTAAAGTTGATACAAATTTTAGAAACTTAAATTCTAATCGGATTTACATTCATTTCCAGCTCTCTCTCTCTCTCTCTCTCTTTCTCTCGCTATGTCTCCTTATTTCACTTTCAGCTGACTACTCTAACGGTGTGTGTGTGTGCGTGTGTGTTAGCTGATGTTACAGTTGTTGTTGTTGTCTGTGCTTGTCACCCTCTTCTTGATTTTATTACATCGCCAAAGCGGCAGTCTCTTTAGTTCCCGGTCTTGGGGACTATTGCGTAAATTTCATTGTGTATTTCACTTTTATGGTGGTTGCTTATGTGTGTGTGTGTGTGTGCGTGTGTGTGTGTGTGTGTATGGGCGATTTGAGCTCTTGTTGGGGTGTTACGTGGCTAGTTGTGGGGTGGAGTGGAGGACGTGCGTGCGCTGACTACGCTGCCAGCTTCGCTCTTGTTCTTCCTTATTGTGCTTTGTGCGTGCGCTTCGTTCTTCTCTCTAACTGTCTGTCTGTCTGACTGTCTGACTGTCTGCCCGTCTGTTTGTCCGTCTGTCTGTCTGTAGCCTGTGTTACTTTTATCCCTGCCATGGGTGGATATTCGATGTTCCACTGTGTTTGCTTATTCTAATGATGACACATGCGTTCTACTCTCCACTTGGTTTGCTTATTGGGTTATGTTGTTGTTGTTGTTGTCGTTGTCAGTGTCGCTGTTCCTGTTGTCTGTCCCACTCTCTCCTTCGCTTTCTTTGTATCTCTCACTCTCTCTTGCCATGTTCTCGCACATTTTCGTTCAATATTTTTGTTTTGAATTTTCTACATTTTGCGCATCCTTTTTATGCTGCTGTCATTGTCGTAACTGGTATTGTTGTTGTTGTTGTTGGTATTGTTGTTGAGATTGTTACCGTTGTTGCTGCTGTTGTTGCTGGTATTACGTGCGCGCTAAGTTGCTCGTTAAATGCTTAAGTGGAGCAGAGTCGTTGACACAGTTTTCTCTTGCCCATTGCATTTGTATGACTCACAGCACTCACAAACAGACCCGCACAATCAAACCAGGAAAGAGTCTTCGATGAAGAAAGATAGCGAGAGAGGGAGAGAGAGAGAGAGGGAGAGAGAGATGGAGGGAGAGGCATGCGAACTGCTTTTAAAGTTTTATTTTCGTTTACGAGCAAGTTTTCTTTATTGTTAAGCTTGTGTCGAGAAATGTCATAAGGACAATGCAATGCAGTCTACTTAAACGCTAGGAAAAACGAAGGAAAAACGTCAGAAATTTATCGTTCAGTTGATAACAACTACATTAAAGTTTCCATCAATACAAGCGGCACACATTTTATTTGGCATTTTCCGCAAATGTTGTAAACAACTTTGTTGACCGTTGCAAATCTCTAGTTTGGTTTCCCACTGCCTTTAAAATGCAGGAATTTGTCTCATGTCCTATTTGTTTGAATAGAGTTAAATTTAAAATCCTTTTTAATCTAATTTAATATTAAATAAACACAGACTCATTTGAATATTGTTTTTTTTATTTTAATTTATTTCCCTAACTAAAAGTCTTGTTAACCTTCGTGCTCAACTCGATTGTAGATTAGAAAGAACCGTTTGCTGCCTTTAATTGTTCACTTTTGCCACACAAATTCTCAACTTGAAATGTTAATTACCTGAGCCAAGGTGAAATAATGGAAAACTTCTGCTGCTGCTGCTGCTGCTGTTGCAAGTATATTCAAGCCAATAATTTCTTTTATCTAGTATGACATTCGCACAAATCGCAGCTGGGGCAAGAAAGTTTTAATTCGCTGGCACGCAGTGCTCGCTGCCTCATTCAATTTGAGGCAAGCGAGTCTACGTGGAGACCTGCTACAATATTTATGTTTATTAGCCCGGCAATTTGCCGACTTAGGCAATTACCCAGCCAACAAAAGACGTTGGCGCTTTTCAATATTTATGCCCGGAGTGGCCGGGCCCAGAACCCGTATGGAGCACTAATAATATGTAAATGCTTGGCGGCTTACCAGAACCAGAAGTCAAGTCAAAGTATAACAAAGACCAAAAACCCCTTATTATTATTGTTGCATATGCCAAGGCGTTTTTGCCTGTCGTTTTGTTTTCTCAAGCAATTTGCTAGGCATGTAATTTAATAGCATGTTGCCAACTCTACACTTATCCCCGCAGTCCCCCCTCCACCATGTGTGTGCTTATGTGTGTTTAGTCACAGTCACAGACAGGTGCCGTTGACGCGCCTCTGGTGGCACAACGAGCTATGTCAACAGGCAAATTATGCCCACGGACCGCAGACAATGAAGCCTCAAGTCCCTGCCACCTGCCAACGATTAGTGAATGCTACAAGGGGCAGAGCTACAGTTAGTTGAAGGGCGATTCCTTAGAGTGCTGCAATTATGAAAGGTTGTGCTGAATTGTGTGCATAATTGTTATGGGCTTTTCAACGTGCTGGGTAAAGGACATAGGTAAGAAAAGGAGTTTGCAGCTCCTTTAAATCAGTTTCTGAAATGCAATCACCTAACTTTGATGGGAAATTCTTGTTTATTGGAAAAATCCCAGCTTTGACAAATTCATCTCTCTGAATTGTGCAAAAGTATGTAGCATAAATATGGTAGCACATCCGACCCAAAAGGAAATAAAACGTATATTAGCCAAATTTGGCAACCTGGCAACAATAAGTACAATAATGGTCAAAAAAATTAATTATTTCGCTCATTTATTTTGCTGCCTGAACTTGTCGATTTTGAGTACATAATGTATCTAATAAATAACTTGTAAATATTTCTACATTTTTAGTTTAAATTTAATTTGAAATTGTGTTCTTAATATATTTATGTATTCTTTTTGTCGGATGACTTTAGTTGACGTTAAATAAATAAACAAATAAATAAATAAATAAATACAAACATTCTTTGTTATATTTGGCTATATGCGCTTAGAATTTATGGTATTAAATAGAGCAGCTGTCAAACATATATATAAATATACATATATATGTATATATATATAAAATCTGCCAAAAAATTCTGGTTTATTGTGTAGTAAATTATCTGAGTTTTTATTAAATTGTTGGCCACGCGACTTGCTCGTTGTTTTGGAGGTGACATTTTTATGGCTCTGTTAACAGTCGCAAGTTGCGGCGATATGTAGTTGTTGCTGCGAGCCCCATGCCACCAGCAACCCCCAACCCTTAGCAGCAGCAGCAGTGTGGCACACGTCGCTTTTGTTTTGCTGGGCATGTTTAGCGTTGATTATGCTTTGTGCTAAGCTGCAAAAACCCACCCCCAGCCCGCGAACCGAGTCTGTTGCCTTCTTATCGCCGGCAGCGTTGTGCGAGCGGCATTAAAATTACTTGCGTGATTAACGCACACCCTCAAGCGTGTCGCCTGCCACTTGCCAATCCCCACAACCGCCCCCTCCCTTGGTATACTGCCTAGTTTCATCTATGGCTGCCTGCCTTAATTGTGGGTCTTCCATTTGGCTATCGATTGAGTTCGATTTCGATTGTTGTCAATTCGAACTTCAAAAAGCTGCACAGCTCATTAACCAACAAACAGAAAATAAAATATGAAAGTGTGTATTTAGTGGTACGAATATATATATATATATATATGTATATATCCAATACCTGCTATACTTTAACGACCTTTTTGGGCATTTCAGCTTTGCATTCAACATTCGCCGTTGCCGCTTTGCTTTCTATTGTTTTGTTTGGTTTTGTTTATTGCCGCAACGATTCAAAAATAGCTGCACCAATGTAAACAAAAGCGCGAAAATTGTATCTGACCAGCAGCTGCGTGCGTCATGTGTACAAATTTTCCAGATGCTCTAACCGATTCTCTATCACACTCTCTCTCTCTCTCTCTCTCTCACTCGCTCTCTCTCACTCGCTCTCTAGCTATCTTTCTATCTTTCTTGTGCCGCCTCTCTGTGTATATTTTCCAACCGCATCTGGCAGTATATGGTATATATGGTATGGATGCCTTCTGATTTGTGCCTAGCATAATTTTTAATGGCAATGCCAAAGTGCAAAGCCGCATAAAGTGGCATTTTTTGTTTTGTTTGATTTGATTCGCTTGGGTTTTCCAGTGCTTTTGCCTTTGCCAGAATAAATTAACGTTTATTTATGTGGCACTACAAAATGCTTGCCGCAAATCTGATTAT
The DNA here is from genome assembly GCA_035044245.1 of Drosophila nr. fundita. Lineage (NCBI taxonomy): Eukaryota > Metazoa > Arthropoda > Insecta > Diptera > Drosophilidae > Drosophila > Drosophila nr. fundita. The sequence continues at coordinate 2,327,621 of JAWNMG010000622.1, read as the reverse complement.
GGCTGTTTACCATACACGTTTCTATATTTAAACATTATGGGCTGCAGTTTAAGGAAGTGAATTGCTTACATTGAGCATTTGACCTGAATTTGTATTGGCAGTAAACCGATCATGATTCCATAAAGAAAATTATCCATTTTTTTCACTCTTCCTCTGACGTCCTTTGACACTTAACTTACCTTCATTTCGCGTTCAATATAGGCGACACTCCAGACTGCCAGCTATTGCCATAATTGATTACCTTGGTAATTTATTTGCTACTGGCTAATAAATCAACTAAATTATGTTAAAGTAACCAGAAATGAAATATTCACATTTACATGAAAGGACAATTTTTTTCGTTGATGTTGTTGTTGGAGGGAACAAGTCAAACAAACCGCTAATTGTCGATAAACAACCAATAAAATACAAATTTCCCAAAAACATTTATCAAAAATAATATAAATAATAACAATAACCAAGCCACACCACTCACACACACTCACACACACTCACGCACACACTCACGCACACACACACACGCACACAATGCAGGAGGGTTGGTGATAAATAAAATGGTTAAAGGAAACTTGAACAGCTTTGAGCAGACTTTGAGGACAAAAGCGAACACGTTGCAAACGAACGAAGAAAGAAGTGTATGGAAAATAGTGTTTGACAGCTCATAAAAAATAATGTCGTATTCATTAAGGTTGCCAATGTAATGTGCATGAGTGTGTGCCAGTGTGTGCGTGTGTGTGTGTGTGTTTGTGTGGGAAGTTGTTGATGTCGTGTTGGGTGGGTTGAGGTTGCCAAAAGCGAAATTCATTTTATTTACGACAGGAAGCAGAGCCAGAAAAAAGCAACAGAAAAGCACGGAAAGGCACGCACGCCAAGAAGAGGGGGGGCTGAACCGGATGGTAGCACAAGGGGTATATTTGTTGGTACGTTCCGAAGCAAGGGGTGCGAGGGGGGTGTGGCAGGCAAGTCAAAGCACGAAAAGCATTTAATTGAAATGCAGAAAAATAAGGCAAGAGAGAGAGACATACGCAAAAACTAAGGAAAAGCGACAGAAACAAATGCCATTGACAATGTCAGACAGACAGGCAGACTCACAGAGAGAGAGAGAGAGACCTAATCTACATCTCTCTCTCCCTCTCTCTATCTCTCTGCTTCTCGGTTTTGCTGCCAAAACAAACGCAGGTGTTTTATAAATGGCGCCAATATTTGCATTGTTGTTGTTGTTGTCCTTACACTTGACAAAAAGTGCGTCGTTGTTGTTGTTGTTGTTAATGTTTCTGTTGTTGTTATTGTTAATGTTTTTGTTGTTGTTGTTGTTGGCATTACCTCTTTAAAGGCTTGCGTGTCAAAGTTGCGCCGTGTAGTTGTTCACGTAAAGAGGCTCTCAGCAGCATTTGGGAATTTATTTTCCATTAGGGTGGTTCGCGCTATGCCATGGGAGTGGGACTGGTTTTGGCGAAGGGGCTGCTTCGCTCACATGCAAATGCCACAAGGTGTTATATTTTATGTACATTTAATTGAGACTTATTAGGCACTGAAGTGTTCGAATCACACATTATTTTTACCAGAGCGGTTCCACTTGCCGCACTTGCCACATGCCACTTTGCCAGTTGGCTTGTTGCTAGCGTCATTAGCTTCTTTTTTTGGGATTGAGCAACTTCGAATTAAATTAAGAGGAAGTAATTAGGTAGATAAATATATTATATTTTGCATAACAACATCAAATAAACAATTATATCTTTAATAAAATACATTTCTATATTTACATAAAACTTATAATAGGTTTATTTAATTTCTAAATAGTTGGAACTAAATCACGTTTTATGCCACACTCCTCATGTACGTATACAAATTCCTTGCTCAATATAAATTTACATATCTTTGCATCTCAAGACAAGAGCTCATATTTCCAAGCCCTTTTAAGCTTATCATTCTGATTGTAGTAAGTTTTTAGTTTATGTTACATCTTGACTCTAATAAAGCATATCTGCTGAAGTTCGTATTTCAATGCACATTTCCATTTCCATTTCCATTTTCCACATTGCGTATTCTGCTTGTGGGGAAGTAAATCTTGCCAAATCTTCAATCTTTAACAACTCAACCTTTCAAACATCGTTAGACCCATATAAATGATGCATATGCATTTCTGTGTCAATGTCTAACTGTATATCGTTAGCTCTATCTGCATATGCAATTGCAACGGCAACGGCACCGACAACAGCAACTGCAACTGCAACAGTATCTGCTGGAAACATGAGTCATGTATTTTTTATATACTCCCCCAAAAAACATCATCTTTATGCTTTGACAAAATGTATGACATTTGCATACCTAGCCACCCAACCACCTGCCGCTCCCCCAAACCCCCTCTCCCCCACCCACAACTCAACCGAAATTTCCAGCATCAGTTTTCCGACTACAGTTTTGCACATTTGCCAGTTTGAGCAGCTGCTGCTGCTGCTTTTCTTTTTTCCTTGAAAAATGCTGCAGAAGCCAACGAACTGTAACTGGACGTCGTTTTCATCAATATCAATGGGCAACAAAATGCGGCATGGCAAACGCTGCAACTAGCAACATATGCGAACTGCCTGCTGGCTGGCTGCTTGGCTGCCTGGCTGCCTGGCCCTGCCACGTTCCACACATGTCCAACGCATTGTTGGAGTACGAGGAGGAGGAGGCGGAGGAGGAGGAGGAGTAGAACGTGAGTGTGGTTTGGTGTGGACAGCAGCAGCGCGCAATACAGCGCATCATTTTTATTGTTTGTCGGCGAGCAGCAATAACAGCAACAACAGCAACAATTGCAGCAACAACGAACACAACTCGCAACTGGCAACTGATGACGACGACGTCTATTGAAAATAGAAAGCAAATGCTGAAAGGCAGCTAGCCAGCTTGTTGGTGGTTTTTGGCGAGCAGTTGAGGGGTTGAGGGGGGGTTGCTGGGAGTTGAAGCCGTTTCGTGCTTTTGTATTTTTGCACCGAAAATAGAAAAAATGCAACTCAAAAAACTGAAATGCGCATTGAAGTGGCGGCGTCTAATGTAGCTGAAGTTGTTTCAACTGCCGTGACCAGGAAGAGAGGGGCAACTTGCAGCAGGGTGGCGTGTGGGGTGTGCTCGATGTAGCTCAGCACTCTCTCTGAGTTATTTCAAGTATATTTTCTTGGGGCTTTTTTTTTTTTGTTTTGCACAGATTTCATTGGCGTGGGACCCGTTAAAATATGCACTTTGTGAATTCTATGGAAATAATGTTGTCGGTCGATTTTGGCATATAACGAACAATAAATATGGCATAATGATTAGCATGAAGAGATTGTTGTTTAGAAAGTGATAACTGGAAAATGAAGGGACTCTGCTGGCAAAGAAACTATTGGAAAATCATGAATAAATGAAATATGTCAGATGACATACCAAGGACAATAAGCAATCACTGGTGTCCATCACCAGGACACATATTTATTTCAGTATTTTATTCCAGTTGCAATAAGCCATCTCAAAACATAAATTTAAATAAGGTCTGCTTAACACCCATTTTGTAAGTCAAGACTTTTTGATGCAAATCATGATCAAAAAGTGCTGGATTATCTACATAAACTTTGAAACGCGATTCTTCTTCTGCTGACTTACGGAAATACCACAATTGAGGGAAATACAAATTTACCCGATAACAAATGCCTTACTTGTAGATTGTTTTCATTATTTTATTTTTTGCATTATTATATCAACACCAAATTCAACTTATCCCAACAGAAAAAGTCTTTTAAAGCTTTTTAATCTGCAATTCACATTTTATTTCTTTTTCTGAACGTGATTGCAGCACACAATTCTCTCATTTTTCATAGCCTTTTTCAATTTGCCAACTATCCCCTCACTCCACCGCTATGTCTATTTCTCTCTCTCTCTCTCTCTCTCTACGTATGTCGCTTACCCCTTCCCTGGTTGCACATTCATATCACTGCTCTGGTCGCATTGTTCACCTCTTGCATTGTGTGTGGCACTGTTGCACTGCACTACAAAATCTCAACTGCCTTAATTTAACGCTTCTCGCACACGCACTGTCGCCTTTTCAATCTACCTCCTCTTGCTCCACCCCTTTTCTAGTTGCACCCAACCTCTATCTTGCCATGTGGCTCATTCCGTGTTGCAGCTAAATCGTCACTAATACTTCGACTTGTGCTCAGCGTTGCGTGTTGCGGAGAAAGCAAGTAATTCAGCTGGCACAAGAATGAAATACTTAATAACTGCCCTTAGACAAGAGGGGGGTGGGGCAACAATAACACATAATAACGCTTTTGCCACATGAGGCAGTCCGGCGTGCAGTTTACGGCTCACATCTCGCAGCTAGTTGCATGCAAATACGAGCTCACAGTTGCAGCTGGACACAATGCACAATTCATTCAGTAGCTCCTCCTACCTTCTCCCTTCTTCTTCTTCTGCTTCTCCTTCTTCTAGTCGTCGTGGACGTACTCGTCCTCATCCTCATACTCGTCCTCGTGCTCATCCTAGTCTTCGTCGGCCGGCAATCGGCTTGCAGTTGTTGTTCCATTTTATTTCATTCTTTTTTTATATTTTATGTTTTGGGCCTTGCCTTCTTTTTTTATATATTTTTTTTACTTGCTGTTAGTTTGTGTAGTTATTTTCCATGCGCATGGGCATTGCAGGCACCACCAGTGCCCCCGTCGGAGGCAGGCAGAGGGACGAGAACCGGCGCCGGCAAAGGATAACCAACCAGAACGAGGCGCTGAGCAACTGGAGCATTGCAACTATTTATTTGTGCTAGCTGCCCTGTGTGTGTGTGCGCGCTGTGTGTGTGTGTGTGTGTGTATGTGTGTGCTGTGTCTGCCTCATCCTTCTGGCCAATCTGTATTCCTCCCCAACTCTTGGCTTGCATTTTTCTATTATGCGCACGTTTATTACACGATTTTAACACGATGACAGCGCCACCTAAAAGTGGGCTACATATTGTTCATTTCCAACTCCTATTGCTGTATTCGAGTATTTTCCTTGCCTTTTCCTTCTATTTTTTTGTTTGTTTGCATTTTTAAGCGTGTTTGTAGCCAAGTCAAGAGATTGCATAAAGCTAGCTTGAGAATTAGTTTAATAATTTAAGTAGATAAGTTAAGTGTGGGATTTATTTAGATGAGCGCTGAATGATTAGATGGTCTCATCTTCAATATATATAAATTCAATCTTAGATTATAAATAATAAATAATCTAAGATTAATAAGCTCTACTGGTGACTTTTACTTACCAATAATTAGAGCATATTTATTATTGAATTTGATTCTTGCGCACTTCAGGTGCTCCCAACCACATTAATAACTTGATTTAAGAGTCATTAGCCATGCCTCACAATTATGCAACTTTATTAATAATATAAGACGTTGAATCCATTGTTTCAGAAAAGTTGTGCGTTACCTTAGCCAGACTTCTTCTCTAATTGCTCTAAAATGCACAAATTAAGCAATTCTTTGGCCACCGTCGCAGTTGTCCACGTTGGGATTGATGGCAAACTGTCAATTGCTAAGCTGCTGCTGCCAAGTTTGAGGCAAAGTCGCCGTCAGTGCTTAACCCAGTCTATAGATGTACTTAGATTGAAAGTTGTCAACGGGCGGGACAGAGATAGAGAGAAGGAGAGAGGGAAAATAAAAGAAATTGAGAAACCGGTAGTGGCAGAAAAAAGCAGAAACCGTTGAGAAAACGCACAGAAAGAATGAAACTTTTTAATGATGTAAAGTACAAAGTTTTGTGTCTTGTCGTTGGGCTCAAGTAACTTGAGTAAACTTTGAGTTATGCCTTAGATACCAGATACGAGGCGAGGGCGGACGTGGACACGGATTCGACGACCTCGAAACGTAGCCAAACCCCAGCGAGAGCAGGACGAACATCCTTTTAGCTAAATATGTATATCGATCGAGTGCGCAGTGTATTGGTTATGTGGGTGGGCTTTGACTGCAATTTTGTCGTTTGTTAAAACTTTTCAACACTCATTTTTATTATGACATACGCGAAGGGCGCCCAACTCGCGCAAATTAGTGCGAGTCGAACGGAGTGGGGAGGGGAGCCGAGGGGCAGAGGCAAAGGAGTGCTGAATGCGGAGTGTAACGCTTCCTGGGACGCTAATAAAATGCCAATTTGCTGCATTGAATGCCGGCTTTATTGGCCTCCATTACAACTCGTACGCATAAAAAGCCGGCCACGCTTTCGACCACGCACATGCCTGGGGAGGCGCCACTCCCCACCCACCCCAAAAAAAAAGAGAAGATTGAGTAAGGGTGAGGCCGGTTTGAATATGCTCATGTGAGTGGGGCTCAGGCTTTAAGACATTTTATGACGGCAACATTTACACGCATAAAATATGCATGATAAACTTTGTTGTTGCAATAAATCAGCATCAGCCGAAAAGTATGCAACGCATTTCGTTTGCTTCTCCTCCTGATGTGATTACAAAAACGTTAAAAGCTTAACATTGATCTCATGCGTGTGTGTGTCTGTGTGCGTGTGCGTGCGTGAGTGTATGCGTTTATTTATGTTATTTGCAATGATCATAAAACGTTGCGTGACCCAACAATAAACATTTCTGGAATCAGTCGAATCTCAACTAAAATTGCATTTTGCCGGCTTTTACGAGCAAATAATGCATTTATCACATGCGATATTTTACCGTTTATAAAAAGGTTTCTAACTGAAAGAAAATGAAAACAAACTATATTGAATTGTATTCAACTTTTTTATAATTTTAAGTTTCTAAATCAAAATCATTTAGTAAATCTGGCTTAGGAACATTTCATTGGGAGTATCTTAACTCCGAATTAAGTTGCGTATTTTATATAATAATCTTAGATTAAACTTTTCCATTAAAATCATAGATTGAATCAGAGTATATAATCTTGGTTAACTAATTTTAACGTTCGATTTGCTTGTTAAGAATATTTCCTTAATTTGAGCTTGTTTTCTTTTCGCTACATTTAAAGAGGCGTTCAGTCAAGGGCGTATTTCTCAGCCCTCCGCCATTTACAATCAGAAGCACTTAGCGGCAAGTTCGTAGCGTGTTTACCATTTAAAATGCTGCATAACTTGAGGCGGCGGTGGTTTGCTATCAAACAACTTAAACTGTCATTAAACTTTTGTTGTGACTATTGAACCAAAAGTTTTAAAACTCCTCAATCGGGCGACGCCATGCGAGATGCGCATTGCGAGCTGCGGCTTGCGACAATGCAAGCAGCGGAGTCGGCATTATAAATTGGCCCAAAACTTTTGCTTATTGTGGAGGTGCAAATGCGACCGAAAGGAGACAACATAAACAGACACACACACAGACAGAGACACATTGACACGCACAGATAGATACAGACGGTAAATGCGAGTCAGACAAAACACTGGCAAAATCTTCTGCAGTTGCCCATTGTGTGTTTTGATGACGCTTTTGTTGCTCTGCATACATAAAATATTTATGCGCCGCGAAATATGCAACAAAAAGTGTGCTTGCCTCTCGCTTTGTGTCCTTCTTTATGTGCGTGCAACTTTTCGCACTCAAATGAAATTACGTACAGCAACAACAACACAAAAAATTGCCAGGAAGTTTGCTACTTAAATGTAGCGTTTTCCATTTTTTCATTTTGCCTCAGTTTGTTTGTGTTTTTTTTATTACGTTCTGCACTTTATCAAGCATTTTGCTATGGCTCAGTGCACGCTCGATTGCTGCCGGCTCCGGTGGCAGTGGCACGGCGAAGGGTGGAGTGGGTGAAAAACTTTTCATTAATAACGATTTTCCATTAACTATCGATTGATTTTGCAACGCCAGCCCCAACAGCATCCAAAAACAACCGGAGCAACAATAAGGCAAAAGTAGCAAACCGAAACGCACTTCAGACAATGCCTGCAACCGGCACCAGCAGCTGAAAACAATAACAACAACTGCAACATCATCAACAACAGCTGCAACAACAACACTCGAGTCTATTTAAAATGCAAACAACAATAACACTAGAGGCCGGTGGGTGTGTTTGTAGGTGGCTCATAACCGACGCCGACGCCGTCGTCGCCGTAGCCGTCGACAGGAAAAACTCATTGAAAACTTTTTCTTTTACACTTGGCGCATTCGCGGGCAACTCCGCAACACCCCCTCCTCGTTTAACTTTTCTCTCACTATATCCCTCTCTCTCTCTCTCGCCCATTCTCTTTAGCTGTTTTCACGGCTTAGGTGTATTGAAGGAGCAAGTTTTTAATTTGTATCGTACACTGCCTCACATGCGAGACTGTCGATTTTTCAATAATTTCGTAATCATAATTAGTTTATTGAATTTGTTAAGCCACTAATTATGTTTAATTGACTGCGTTAAAAATATGTATACACATTTTTTTAGCAAATTAATTCCACATGAGAAGAGAAAAGTAATTTTAATTTACAAATTTATAATTATTTTTGACGCATTAATATATGATACCCCAAAGGGCATTCCAGTTTGGTTGTGATCCAGCATTTTGTGTGGCAACGTCGTTTTCTGCTTATTTTGTTGCTTTTGTTATTATTGTTGTTGTTGTTTGTTGTGTCTATTATGTGTATTGCCTTTTGTGTAGGTCGTTGGAATTGCGTTTTATTTTTTATATAGCAGCGCGCCTTGGTCCCAATATATATAAATTATTGCATAAAGTTTGGCGCTAAGTTGCAAAAAGTTTCCTTTTCATTGCTGCGGCTACCGCGACGACGTCGATGGCAATGGCGATGCCGACATACTACAATAGTCTATAAATCTTTATGGTCAACAGAGATTACATGGGCCAGAGACAGTCAGAAAGGAAGACCCAGAGAGAGCGAGATGGAGAGAGGGAGAGAGGGAGAGAGAGAAAGTAAGAGACAGAGAGCTGGCCAACTCCATGATGTAGTTTATTGCCCCGTGCTATTTCGCCTTAGCAGATTTTTAGGCGCTGTGTGTCCAGTTTTGATTTGTGTGTTCGTGTCGCTCTTTGTGTAGTGCAGCTGTTGTGGTATTGTCGATTGTGGTGTGGGACAGTGGTGGAGTTAAGGACTGACCCAGCATATGGTCATAAAAATGTGCAGAGCTCACCAGATGCGCTGATAAATCATATTAAACAGAGCAACTATGCAATACAATACATATACATGTATGTATGTGAAAATGAACTCGAACGCATAACAATCTTTGCAGAAATCGCAACAGCTTAGGGAGCGATAAAGATGACGTTGCAAATAACCTCAACATATAAATTTTAATATCAACTAACATGAGATTCGTATACCCGAGAGATCGAAAACACTCTTTTCCCTGTAAACAATTCTGAACTATACTCGAGGCATATTTCTTGGTCTTCCTGCTTACTTGGAATTAATTTATATTTTGTTAATAAATTATTATAGATATATAAAATTTGGTATTTTTGTAAATTGCTGATAAGCAATTTGTTTTATTCTCTTTTGGGCTGTTTACAGTGCGTTTCTCACTTTTCTGATTAGCATATTCATTTGATTTTCTTTAAGACGTGCTTTAAAAAAAATAAATTTTATTTGTTTTGCCGAAAAGTTTATCCCATTGAAAAACATTAGCGATAAAATAAAAAATTAAATGTATTGAAGCGTAAAATTATCTCAGCTGTAATTCTTTATTAGGCTTACATCGAATCTACCTGCAGTCATACACACACACTCACAAACACACACACATACACCCCACTCATATAGTCCCTTAAGTATGCCATAAAATGTATCCCCAAAATGTCTTTAATTGCGTAAATTTGGTCATTGCGTGGGCGGCATTTTCGATTTACGTATTACGCTCTTTGCCTCGTAAACAACTTTGCAGGAATGTCCTCCTTATAAATATAAAAAAGAAGAAGAAGAAGTAAAAAACGCCAAGCCGGCAGGAAGAGAAAAAAAGTATAGCATACCGCACGGCGCATTTTACATAAAAATGCAATAAATAGCTACAGAAAAGCGTTTGGAAGCGCACCAGAAATTTATGTGGTTCGTGGATCTCTATTCCAAACTCCACCATGTTTCCCGTGCCCCTCCCCGTCCCTCTCCCCCTTTGCCCCAACTCGTGCACCTACTCAGCGCTGTCGCTGTCTCCGCTGCGGCGCACTCGTAAATGTCAAATGTCGTGGAAGGGGTGTAGGGGGTTGTGGGGTGTGCGGGAGGAGCCTCAAAGTATGCTTATAAATTGCTCTAAATAGCCATTCTTTTTTTTTTTTTTGAGGTTGTTCAGCAACGTCTTCTGCTTGCTTATCGTGACCGGGTCCGGGTCTGGGGTCCGGAGTCCAACAACGTAGCCCGAGTGTCGTGTCATTTGTTCGTTTTCTTTATTAGTGTCATGTATTTTTATAGTTCAAAGGACATTTGAATGATTGAATGAACTATGTGTGTTGGTGTGTTTGTGTGACTGCGGGTGTGTGTGTGTGTGTGTGTGTGTGTGTTTGTGTATGTTTGGCCGCCCTACGGCTGGGCAGTGCCCAAAAACGAGTTGCGCGCATGATTTCATCCCTTGCAGCACGTCAGGATCGGACAACTGCCGCCTCCCCACCTCCACCCAAGCGTCCCCCATGTCCTTGCCCTTTGCGTGTGGTCGCACTGGTCAGCCGCCCAGGCACGTTTCATCATGGGTTGCTTGTTGGTTTCGACTATATCAAATAACGACTATTGACTACGCCTGTCTCTGCGCCCGTCCTGACCCGGGTCCTGCCTGTGTGTGTGTGTGTGTGTGTGTGTGTGTGTGTGTGCACGTGTAGGGTTACACAACACGCCCTTCTCAGAGCTGCTGCTTGCCGCTGCTGGTGGCGCTGTTGCTTTCGATGATGATGTTGTTGTTGTCGCCAGCTTTGACGCTGACGTTGTCGATGACGAATGAAAATCAATATTTATTAGATTACTTCGAAATTTTATACGAAAATAGAATTTTTATGACATTTTTTTTTAGCTTTCCTTCATCACTCTCTCTCTCTCTCTCTCTCTCTCTCTCTTTCTTTTACACAAACACATCCTGGCTCCTTCTTTCTTGCTGGCCTCAACAAACTTTGGCTAGTTGCTTCGAGGGTTTTTAATCAATTTTTTAAAGTGTGATTCACAGAGGAAAGTGTGAATTTAATAAAATTGCTTCAAACAAGCTTTAAGGATACAAATGTATTTATATATATATATATATATATAAATTTATTTTCCTCACAATAATTAAAAAGATTCATTCATTTTATTTTTATTACAAATGAAATAACTCAAATTAAGAGCAAACACAATTTGTCTGTCAGGAAAACATTCTAAATACTTAAATACTTTCCATTAATTAATTCTTGAGAGCAGACTTCGAAAAGCAATATGTTTGCTTGATAAATATATAATAAGCTTAATTACTTCGTTTTCCTGCAGGAATATCATTACCTCAACGTCATTTTAAGTACTAATTCCTCTTGAACTCATATTTGCCATCAGTGGACATCCCCTAATGACTCAACTAATAACATAAAGCAATTACTTCAATTCCTGTTCATTTTGTAGACATTTAATATTAATGCTTTCTCTTTCTGTTTCTTTCAGGTAAGTTGCCATCATCCATTAATACCACCAGCCATCAAATTAGTAAGTACAGAAAACGAGCTGCTAACACTTTTATGTGCCTCTTTAAATGATTCTAAAGTGCCCTTCTTCTACCAGCCACTAGCATGGCTTTATACATATATGATGTACATATTGAAGATCTACACCTATCCAGAGCGACGTTAAACATACGTGTATATCCACTGAATTTTAGTGTCCTCCGTTGACCTCGTTTGGGGCTCGGTTTTTATGGCCCAGAGCCAAACCCAAAGCGATGATGCTTCTCACGTGGCTCAAAACTAAAAGCTCCCCCGAGTGCATGAGACAACAGTGCAAACAACAGCAACAACTTGAGTCATTCGTTTGGGCCGCTGCCAAGCCCCTTCCCCCCCCCCCCCGCCCTTCTCTACAGCAGCACTTCCCCCTCCACACAGGAGCCACTTAATTATGAAGCTGCACATGAAGTAAAACGTCATAAAGCGTCGAGTTGAGTTTTTCCTTTATTTTTCGGTAGGGGCGAGTTTGGAGGGACTGTGGCAATGGCTGCCTTGGGTAGCATCATCAGTCGTCTGACTGCCTCAACATTGTTGTTGTAGTTCCTTTTTGCTGTTGTTGTTGTTGTTGTTGGTTACTACATTTTGCAGTTAATTTTCCGTTGCTAAATAAACTGTTTATGGCATTTATGCCAAAAATTTTTGGCCAAGCCAAGTGGCGCAGAGGCACAAACTGGATGAAGGATGACGATGAATGAGGCGACTAATGGTTGGTGGAGCGTGAGAAGCATGTGTGTGTGTGTGTGTGTGCCAAGCAGTATGTGAACATTTTTGCCTGGCCGACAAACACACACACACTCACACACACGCACACCCAACGAAGAGGAGACGTGCAGCTCGTCGTTTGGTTTTCAGTCTGCAGGCTTCGCATGCATTTTAATTGTAATTTTTTGCATGCCTAAGAGTATGCAATGCCTTTGACATTCCTGGCTTAAAGCCAGTTGCGCATATAGCCAAATTCTGTTAATTAAAATGTCAGACATTGAAAACAGCATTTTAGACAATATTTTCTGTCTAAAATAAGTCTCAGCCAGGCTTCGTTCCTTTCACACTTTATAAGAACTATATTTTCTTATAGAAAATTTGGCTCATTCCAAAACTAGAACAATTGCGTCTATAATATTCAAGAAAATGTCATCAACTGAATTTCACAAATTGTGAAACATCAAAATAACTAACTAAATCAATTCGGAACGAAGTCATTTAAAGCCCGATTTTTTTTTAAATTTTGTGTTTATGGTTGTCTCTTTTCTTTTTGGGAAAAGCTTTACAACGCGGAAGCAACTGATTGTGTGTGTGTGTGTGTGTGTGTTCGCTGACCCGTACACACACACAGATACAGCACGCTTACGTATATTAATGAATATTTACATTTTATGCAGCCAGGCGAAAACACATTCGCAGAACACCCACGCACAACCACTGACAATTTGGCAGTCACCGCAATCATAAAAATTTCACCCCAGTCGAAAGACGGCCAAAAATAAAAAAAGAGAGAAGGGAAATGTTTATATATGTTTGTGTGGATGTGTGTATGTGTATAGTATAACCAAACACGAACCTCGTCCGTCAGTCGCCTCTGCGCCTCATTTAAATGCAAATTTTGACGAGCGGTTTTACCGTTCTTCACCGCATTCTGCTTCTTTAGCTCTTGAATGAAAACATTAAAATTAAAAATAAAAAAAAGTACTGCGGCCTGCTTTTAGGCAATGTGTGTGTGTGTGTGTGTGTGTGTGTGTGAGTGTTTGTGTGTGAGAGTGTTAGTGTGGGCAGATGAGGCAAGCGCTCGTGAGAATAATTCAAGGTGATAGCTTAATTGAAATATGCTTTTAGGCGCTTTGCTCTGTGCCTCGACTCATTTTGCATACTTCAACGTCGACGCCGTCGTCATCGTCGGCTTTCGCTTTGTTGTGAATTCTTCCAAGCGCTGGGTGCATATTTTATGGCGCTGCGGCAGACCACAGAGAGCCAAACCCCAAAACAAAAATAATATAAAAAAAACAACAGCGAAAAATAAAATTGAGGCTGCTTAATGTTATGCAAAGTGTTCGAGCCTGCGGCAAGCGGCAAAGCGGAGAGCAGCAAGCAGAAACCAAGAGACATCCGTAGTCAACTCGATTGCAGGCGGATAGGAGGCGTCATCATCTTTAATTGCTAGCCATTTCAATTCTCATTTCAACTTCAATTGACTTTCAGCGCTTGCCGGAATTAAAAACCCAAAAAAAAAGAATCAAAAAATACTAATTTATAATTTTTAATAGGATCTGCGTATTTAGCATAGCCGCAGAGTGTTTAAAAACTTAAATAGTTAAGTGTCGGAGCTTTGCTTGCGGAATTGAGCTGGCTACTTTTAAAGAGAATTAAATTTATTTTCGGTTATGGGGTTTTTTCATTTATTTATGAAAATATTTTGAATACATACTTTTGAGTTAATATTCCATTCCATTTAATATAACTTTATAAGGAGTAAATAAGCTCAGTCAAATTAAATGTGCTGCATTTTGCTCCACTACTGATTTAGCTGGTTGCATTGGAAGCAACTGAAATATAGTCCATTTTTCACTATTAGTAGCAATTTGTAGATAATTTGTTTACATTATCTAACTTAAAGTGCAGACCATGCCCAGCAGCTACTTAAATGCAATTAAACGTGTAATTTGTGTGCGGAGGCAGTACACAGAAATAAATCGCTTTAAATGGCTTTGAGCAGTGCAAATACCAGAAACGCATCTAACACATGCAAATGATAGCAAGGAACACACACACACACACTCACACACTCACACACACATGCAAGTATGTGCCTGTTTGTGTGCGCATATGTGAAGTGGATCTTTGTAATCTCAAGTGCTCAAGGCGTGCAAATATTCAATTTTAAATATGCAGCAAATAAACATGGAAATAAAACAAAGAGACAGAGAGAGAGAGAGAGAGAGAGAGAGAGACTGCCCGCATGCCACCTCCAACCTCGTCCGGCCCCGCCACGCCCCTTTCGCAGCGACTGTGTCATAAACACAATGTCATGACAACTTTTGAAATTTGAATTTCAAAGCAAAAATGTTCTCTCATTTATTCATTTGCTTCAGTCATTCATTGCCATTTATTTTATTGCTTGCTTCGAGCAATATGCGACTACTTATTCGTTTGTATGTGAGCCAAATTGGTACATGTCCATTTTGCTAGTGACAACAGACGACAGACAACAGACGACAGACAACAGACAACAGACAACAGACGAACCCCAAACATACCACCAACCTCACCCCTTGCCCCACACAGCCTCGCAATCATACGTATCTGCAGCATCTCTGGCGAAATTCCTTGCAACCAAAGACATCTTTTGATCTGGCCAAACTCCGACTGTCAATAAATGCGGACCGTAGCGACCCAAAGATTGTATTAATTTGGATTCGGTTATGCGATGTCTGTCTGTTGTCCGACTTGGGTCGATAGTTCGGCCGGGTCACAACTGAAACTTGCATTTATACAGCAACATGATTTTATGATCAAAGTGTAGGCAGTTCTCTTTGCTTGTGTACACTTCTTTTCTGCTTCTCTTGATGTTGCTCTTTGTTTTTAAACTTTAAGACGCGTCGCTTTTATGAGGTCGTTAAATGTGACAAGTCCCCAGATTTTCATGGCACATGCCTCGCCTTGAGCCTTGTGTCCCATTGTGTCCCTTTAAGGCTGTGCGCAAAAGCCGTGCAAATGTTTTCATTATCAGCTGAGAGTTTTTACATGTGCCAGGGTGGAATTGTAGTAGTAATTGTCTCTGTCTCTCGCATGCATGTAAATGTGAATGGGGGGTGAGTTTACTGCCTCCCCCGAGGGTAGCAATCTGATGTTTAATTTTTGGCCATATTATTATTTTAATAAGCAATTGGCAGTCGTTGCTCAAAATGCGAACACGTGTCGCAACAACACTACTCTCACTTAGGATGTGGACTTTATTCATCCGTAATTGTTTGCCATCAGCATATTGCTCTTTGGGTGGTGGAGAGAGGGGGCTGTGAGAAATGCAATGTGCTAGGACACGTAACGGTGTGTGAACCCAAATTATAGTTCCTAATCAGCGAACAGAGATATCTTATCATGCGATGTCCGACATCAAATTAAGGTTGTGCTGCAGTACAAAATGACAAGGCGTAATAATAAGATTATATTTGGGCGCAAACAGACCCTTTAATGTAGAGCACTGTGATGGGTATTAATTGTAAAATTATAGACTTCTCTGCTGCTACTGTAGTATCTGATGACACTGCGAAAACCATTTTTCTATATACTCCAGCTGAAAAGTATCTTAAAGAAACATTTATTTAGTCCGTCTTCTGCAGATGCGACACCGCTCTGATAATTCAACGCTGTGTGTGTGTGGCACAATCACTTAATCCTGATTGAAGCTACCCAACCAAGAAGTCCACTTAAAACGTCACTCTCCAAAAGTTTATTAAATACAAATTTATAACACACACATGTGGAGCGACCCCTCCTCTGAAAAGTTGACGAAAAGCAAACAAAAATCAAGTTTCTCCTTTGCCCTTTGCGCGCTAATGAAACAACAAGGCGGGTCGATTGTGGGCGGTCGGGGGATCGGGGATCGGGAGGTCGGATGTTAGGTAAGGGTTCACAGTTGGCAAGGGGGAGCTGCTCTTCGCTGTTGGCTCAAGTGTTTTGCTTCTGGTTACACACTTTGCTCTGTTTTCTCGGTATTTTGCAATAACTTAAATAAATACGTAAACATTTCAACACACTCCGAGCGCCAACCCCATCCACGTGGCCCCCTGTACGACTTTTAATTTAAGCCCACTTAACACCTCATAAAACAGACTACGTTCCGACTGAATGACTGACTGACTGACTGACTGACTGACTGAATGACTGACACTTCTGCCTGCGCAGCTTTCAGCTGGAGTCTCAGTTTAATATAAATGATATACATTTTATACATTTTAATTTTTACATTTAACTGGCAGCGTAACAACTTCCATGCAATTAGGTCGAAAGGGTTGGCCCTCACACACACATACACACCTATAAAAAAATCAACCCTTAACCTAATGCCTTGTTGTTTACACACATACATATATACATATATATACATATACATATTTTTTGCCTGGCTTTTGCTTGATTGCTACTTTTGGCAAATTAAACTTGAAAGTTGTAAAATTTCCCTTGTCATTGGCAAGGACACGTGCGTGTTTTTGTAGGCATCCTCCCCCTGCCCAGTACTTGAGCACAAATTTAACCCTCCAGCCGAGTGTTTGTTAAGTGCTGTTCGAGTGTTGAGTCAAGTTTTGTATTTTCTGTGTTGTTGGCAACTCGTAACTAAATTAAAGAGTGCTGCTCTCAATTGTATCGCTCTGTTGTCTCCGTTGACTGACAGCTCTGGCTCTGGTTTGGTTTGTCATTGATTTGTGTGTGTCTCTTCAGCTGCTGCTTAGATAATCGCCGAGTAACAACGAGTGCCGAGTGAAGAGAAGCGAGTAACGAGCGTTACTCCAAGTAACGTGTTCCCATTCACAGCCCATAACAATTGCTGTTTATGCTGATTTTAATACGCAACCAACACAAACCTGACTATGAATAAGTAAGTGAGTGTCGGTAGCAACAACATTCAAATGTCCTGAGCGCTGCTTATTTGCCCTGTAATCTTAAGCGACAGGCATTTCTTTACTTATTTATGCACTCTCGCCTAAAAGCACACACCCATACACACTCGAAAGATACGCATATAAACACACACACACACACACACACACACACACACAACTTAAAAATCACAATGGGGCTTTCGACTTTGGGCTTAGATAAGCAGCCAACTCGGAGTCTTCAGATTTGAGTCGCTCCTTTCATTGCTGGGGTTTTTTGTTTTGGGTTGGTTTTTGGTTTTTTTTGGGGGGGGGGGGGGCATCCTCTGGTTTATTTTTATGCGCTTCGTGTAAGATTTTTATTGTGTATACTCGTCGTATATGTGACCGCTATCAGGAGGCAGCTATCTGCCACGTTTGCTTTTATTATTTAATGGAGCACAAAATGCATTTTACTCGCCATTGCCGTCGCCGCCTTCCCTCCTGCCCTCCTGCCCTCCTGTCTCCTTTCTCCAGACTCCCACTTAGCCGTGTGATGCTTATGTGTGTGGTTGGGCATACGAAATTAATAATTTATATATGAAAATGTGCGTTAAGAGCTGTGAGTCTCAGTCGAGTCGACTCGAGCGGAGTCTGTTTGCTAAATTGCTTAAGAGAATGCGCGTTAGGCTGTTTGCCAAGGTCATAAGTAGGACTTCAGGGGACGCCGTGTCGAGATTTGTTCGCTTCTCGCTTCTCGCTTCTCGTATCTCGTTTTGCGCATTTCTCGTAATTTGCTTAATAAAACGCGGTTGGCATATTGCATAAAATATAAGCAAATGTTGTCCTTTTGTTTTCATTCCTTCTGCTTGCTGTCTTCTGTCTTCTGTTTTGTGTTTTCTGTTTTTTGATTTTTTTTTCTTTCGCAATTTATAAATTGCAAGGCAGGCGGCAACGATTCTTGACTCTCAGCTCAGCTCTGAACTGTCGCCTGTCGCTTTTCATTTGGCGCAACTTTGATATATGGAAGATGCAAGGAAAGGCGCCTGCTTGGAGGAGACTGCAATTGGGGTTGACTAAATGGCAAAGAGCTAAGGACTTGCGGGGAGTGGTATGAAATGGGGCCAGATGTGTGCATAAATTTACAAAGGCTCGAGGGAAGAGCAAAAGCGCTTCAAAAGCCTCTGGGCAACTGCCAAGTGGCATAAGCTGACAAACGACCGCAGCGAAAGTTGCTTTTTTTTTTGTTATCTTATTTTCTTATGAGTGCAACATCTAAAATTTATGCGTATGCCCGGAAGGCAACAGAAGTGGACTGCCATAGATCAGATCAGTGTGAGAATTCAAGAAAATATCGACAGGAATTATGGCAACCGCTCTCAAAATGCGGCAAAAACGTGCATTTCAAATGCATTTCAGTAATTACTAGCAAGTATTTAAAAATAGTTGACTGATTCAGAATGGATCACCAAATGTAGCAAATGAAGATAAATGTTAAATATTGTGATGGCAATTTGTAAATTATTGTATCTGCATAAAAACAACACACAGATTCAGTATCTTGGAGTGTGCACACACTGGCCTGATTCGCATTGCGCTGAGATATGTACTATGTGCCCGATGCTGTTTACAAAATCAACAACAACAGCAGCAGCATGCAACAAACGTATGCGGCACACGAATTTCCAATTGAACTCACACGTGTGCTTACACACACATACTCGTACACACACACACCACACACACACACACACACAGATCTGTATCTGTTTGATGCAGTCGTGCATTCAATCGCTGCGTCGTCACCTCCATGGCGGCCAGCCCGAAAATCATTTCAAGTTAATAATAAATTGAGCATCATCATCAGACATCAAACTCGTTCAGCAAATACATGAGTAGCAGCAGTGTATCCATTTGCTCCTCATCCTCTCTCTCTTCTCTCTCTCTCTCTCTCTCTCTCTCTATCTATCTTTCTTTCTCTGTATGTTTGTTTGTTTGTTTGCTTTGCCTGAAATGCTGTTCAAATTGATTCGTTTTTATTCTCTTCTAGTGTGTATTTTAATTTTGTTTTTATATTTGCAACGCATTGAGGGACATATCTTTGAACCCAATTTTTATATATATATACATATATATTCTTGATCAGCATTATTATGGGAATTTTGTGTCTTATGTGGGCAGAACTTCCTTAGATGAAGAGAAATCTTGATAAATCCTTATACACATGCGTTTCTTTTTTTGTTGAAGGAGGTACATTAAAAACAAATGACCGGATCGAAGCACTATATATATTTACGTATATGGTCATGAAAAGAGCTGCTTCTGAGGCGCGTGAAAATCAATTAAAATACGTGCCAGGCATCAGAAAGGCGCCTACAACGCTGACTTGTCAAATATGCTGGGCCTATTCTGTGGGTGTGCTGCTTATGCGCATTTCATATTGAACATAAGTCAAGAGGCTGCCAACATGCCAACTCAATTGACAGTTAAAGGCATGGCCATATCTTCAGCATGTATGATATATAAGATATATATATATATATATATATAAATGTATGTGCATGCACACATCTATGTCCATATACTATATGAACTGTCATCCTGGTGACAGGCAAGGTAGCCCCATATAGCATACACATGAGTGGAGACCGCTCATGTGCGTGTGTGCGTGTGTGTGTGTGTGTTGGCCTTAACAGACATTTTCACAGTTGAGTGCTTTGTTGGCGGAGGCGCAGCAGCCCGCTGTGTGTCTCTCTTGGACAGCCTTTGCCTTATGTAATTTATAAGCATTTCTTGCGTGCGCCAGTTGGTATGCAACAAAAATGTTATATTGGGCATTATGTAAGCGGCTTTGACTGAGCTTCGACTGAGCAAGGTATGCTTTAAATGTTACTTTGACTGGGCATACCAATCAATGAGATGCCACACATCCACATTACCATTACCCATCCCCAAAGCATAGCTTACATTTTTCTAGCTCAACAAAACTATTCCTAAAAATAATACTTAAATATTTTTAAAGACAATGCCAAAAATTAGATGTTAAGCAGGCCGAAAGAATGTTTTACATATTTTTGCTTGAATTTCTCAGTTTATTTATGATTTCATGTTTAAAGTTGATCAGGCTTTGCATTTCAATATTTCTGTATTTCTATAATGTGCCCTTCCTCTTTGGCTAAGCCATCCTTAATATAACTGATTGTATAACTGATTCCATTCAGCAATAAAACCATCTAAGCTCGTTTTATTTGATTCAGTTCCCTTTTGGGTCCTTTGTGCCTCACGCACGCCATTTTAAATCCATGTGAAACCTTTTCCGCTATTCAATTATACTCGCCATCATCCAGGACACCTGTCCTGGCACAGAAACCTCACACACACCCATGCCACTCAGCGTCTCCGTATCCGTCCCCGTCTGCTGCTCACCCGGCTCAAAATTTATGTCTTCCGAAAACGACACTTGACTGACTTTTGTGCCCGGCCAAGTTGACACAAAAGACATAAGCAACTCAAATGCCAGCGGCAGGCAGGCAGCTCCCCAGCCCCCATCCCCGTCCCCTGTGTGGCCGTCCATCAGTTGGCTGCCTGCCTGATTGCCTGCTGCTGCTGCTGCGGCTGCGCCTACAGCCCCGCTCCCCAAAATATGCAAATAAATTACTAATAACCCCAGAATGTAACCCTAACACGAAAAAAATATATACACACATACATGTATATCCAAAGCAACAAACAGTTTATGGGCTTGAGTATGAGTGTATTCCTATTCATAATTCAAATTTTACGCCACAATAAACAAAAATGCCTAAAATTATGCAACACGGCGCATGCCGCAAACACACACACACACACGTACATATCCAGTCAGGCACACACATTTTGAGCTGAGTAAGTCATAAATTATGTAAATTTAATTTTACGCCCCGCATATACCAGCAATATATTGGATATATAAGTACTTCTATATGGGTCGGCCAAGTCGACCACCAAATTGTAAAATACCAAAAAAAAAAAGGACGCAAACAAAAAAAAAAACAAAAAAAAGAAGCAAAATGTTATTATGTAAATAATTAATGGCGTGTAATTATCTAAATTTTAGACAATTAGAAAAAATTAACAGAGCAGCGGCAGAAGGCCGACCAAAATAT
Source organism: Drosophila nr. fundita (assembly GCA_035044245.1). Taxonomy (NCBI): domain Eukaryota; kingdom Metazoa; phylum Arthropoda; class Insecta; order Diptera; family Drosophilidae; genus Drosophila; species Drosophila nr. fundita. The sequence continues at coordinate 2,306,314 of JAWNMG010000622.1, read as the reverse complement.
TTACGACATTTTTATTATGCGAGGCAACAATAAACAAAACAAAAAAAAAAAAAATGAAAAAAATGAAAACCAAATAAAAAACACAAGAAAAGGCAAATTTATATGGCATGTCCTTGCGCCGAGTTTCCGTTACACATTTAACGGCATTTTAACGCATGCTAATGACCCAGCCAGGACGAGGAGTCCGGTCCGAAAACATAGAGACTCCACTTGTGTTTATCCAAGGCGGAAAAACAAGGTGTAGCCCTTTGAAAGGTTTGCCATTAATTAGACGCCATTCGACACAACGTCGTCTGACAAAACATCAGTTTGCCCAATTTATTAGCCAGACACACACAAACATATGTATATGAATTTGCGTAAATGGGCCTGGAGCGAATCAATATTTTTGGTGGCACAGCCTAAAAGAAGCCAGCAAATTGTGAATTAGCAAAACATGCCAAAGACACAGCCAGCCCTAGAATATAAACATATACAAGTAGATCACAAAATTCGACCACATATGACCTGACATTTTGGACCAACATACAACAATATTGATTTTGCTTGCGTAATATGCGTGACTGTGTGTGGGACACACTTCTGGAAAGCAGTTCTTAAAATGTGGCCATATTTGACTATTGACGAGCAAAATAATATTATCTGAAATAACAATGCAGATATACATACGAGTACGTACACATATTTGATAAACAGCAATTTAATCTGCGACCAATATCAGCTTAATAATAACAATTGTATCGTGGTCAAATTTGCGCAAAAATTAAATCTGAAATTCAGGCATCTATTATCTGGTGCGCTTCCACTTTGCGGTGTGCACATCATACATAAATGTATATATAATGGTCAGGCAATTGTCTGTTCTTAAAATATGGCATTAATTAAGATTGCAGTTATTCCTTTGGCTGCTCACCGCCAATGGCTCAATGTGTCTTTGCTGGCTGGCAGAGCAAACTTTAATTGCCACTTGCTAATTGCAAACACGACCGTAGAGCGGCCATTATATACAGTTGCCATATTTCATATATCAAAGATATATAACGAGGAGAGAATACAAAAAGAAAATAACGGCAAAGAAAAAAAAAAAGAGAACGTAAACGCAGCAGCCGCAACAAACGTGCAACATGGGTGAGAACGGACATAAAAAGCAGCCTCGCATGAGGAGCACCACTGATTAGTATCAAAAGGATGCCGAGGATGTGGATGTGGATGATATAGTACAAGTATGTTGGTGTTGATGTTGTTGTTGTTGTTGTTGTTGCTGATGTTGCTGATGTTGTTGCTGTGCCAGTGTTAGTTGCGGTTGATAGTCGCCGTTTGCCCTGCAGCTACCGCCCAAACAGCAGTGCAAAAACTTTTGATTAAGCCACAGTTATGGCAGGTTGTTACGAAAAGACAGCCAACGACAGAGATAGATAGAGGGTGAGCGAGATAGATCGGGTGCAGGAGCGGGAGCGGGAGCGGGAGTGCGAGATTGGGAACGGGAGAGGTAGTTGTTGCTTGCCCCTAAAAGCATGCTGCATGCTATTGTTTTGCTTGCTAGCTCGTTAGTTTGTTTTGCTGCTGCACGCTTGAGGCACAACATTGTCTCTGCTTTTAGTGGTGCTTCTTCCCCGTTGCAACCCGTCCCATCTTTCTCCATTCTTTGATGCCAGTGACAAATTTTGCAGAGCACAACTCTTAACTCCATATCAGCAGCTGCACACAAAAAACTTTTGCGTAAAACTTTGATGATTTTTGATAAATATAAAAAAAAATCAACAATAAAAGTAAAGAAACAAATACATTATTTATATACTCGTACATACATATAAAAGTTGCGTTTTCAATAAGCAAACATTGCTTGGGGCAGAAGCGATGAGCATTACATTTCTATCAGCAGAAACTTGTGCTGCTCTCGATTCGAAGTCATTTTCCAAAATGCGAACGTTGCTCATCATCGGTGGCATCATCATCGTCTACATCATGATCACCATCGTCATGGTGGCTCACGCTGTTGAAAGCATAATAAAAATCGCTTTTCATGTGGCGGATTTTTTCTCTCTTTCAGCGTTAGCTGCTGCTACCATAACAAAGCCATAAAACGTAGTTTTAATTGCATTTTCGTTATACCCATTTTATGTAGTTGAGTTGGTGAATGCATAAAAACAACAAAGCGCAACTGACCAGGGACACACACACACACAGAGGGTGGTAGAGAAGGGTAGTTGGGGCAGCAGCGACTTGGCTTAGTTCAATAGACGGCGCCGCATTCTAATTGCAACGTTGGGGGGCATGCAGATGTAGGCACTTACGGCTTGACTGGCGACTCCTTCTCCCGCTTCGCTGTGCATCATAAACTAACGCAGTTTATGTGGGGTTCATGCATCCAACACACACACACACACACAGTCACTTGGAGTAGTTGGCAGTTTGGCAGTTGGCACTTTTGGCATTGCATACGCGTAGGCGGCGTCGCTGTGACTAGTCCGCTATGACATGCACGACTTGGCCAGGCGCTAAAATTTGCGGTTTAACATTGCGAGTGGCGCCTGGACCTTAACCCCTCCACTAAACTCACCACCCCATCTGTGCCCCAACTGCCGCAGTGCTCTTTGTTAACGGCTCAACACTTTGTCATAAGGCTAATTGTGTGCTGAGACATCTATTTGGACCAAGTCAAAACATTTTGTCCGTTTTTTTTAGGTTTCCCCTCCTTTTACATATATACTTATATATTTATTGTTTTTGCTTGCCAGCAAAAGATTTAATTAACAATTTGACTCTCAAAGGCTTCACAGAGATGTGGGTTGCCACGTATTTTGGCTTTTGGCTACATTTAAATTTCAAATTATGTGCGCTAATTACGCAGTCAGCCTCTACCCTCTCTCTCTCTCTCCCTCTCTCTCTCTCTCCCCCTCTCTCTCTCTATCTCTATCTCTCACACACACACACGCAGAGAAACCTTTTTGCTACCCATAATTAGCAGGGCCTTTGTGCAAAGCGAGAGTCTGAACGAGCAACGAGGAGTCCAAGTTGCTAGCAATGTGCGAGTTCTGGGATTCCTTAGGAATGTTGGCCCAATCCTGCTCTCCATTAACAGCGGGTTTGAGTGCTTTATGAGCTCTGAATTGCAGTGTTTGTTGTTCAATAGCTATTCAGCAAGGAAATGTTGGCTTTCGTTTAATGCCATTGGATGTGCAAATTTGTATATTGAAATTGAGCTAACAGCACTGGAAAATGTTCTTCTTAAATTGTTAATGACACTTGGAATGAGCACAAGATTTGCAGAGCTTCAATTGCCAATAAGACTTAACTCTTTTAAATCTATTTTGGACAAATTTGTTTAACCAAATTAATTTCATGTGGTTTTAAATGAAAATAATATGAAAATTAATCGTGTATTTTATTAAATTTGGTAATATGATTTATCAGTTGAGATAGTGTTATAGAAGAACCTACTCCTCTGGCGAACAGATAGCTTCTGGTCATTACTTACTGTTAAAGACAACAGCAAATTGAGGTCAAATAGACCATGTGCAGTACAACGAGTTCATTAGTCAACGACTGCAATCAAAAATGGCCAATATCATGGCATGAAAAACTGAACACAGAAGCCAGACAATTATGTTGCCTCAGACTCTGGACTCCATATGCCACAGCAACTTCATGTATGTTTCTATGTGTGTGTGTGTGTGTGTGAGTGTGTGTGGTTCTTGGCACGGTGTTGTTTTTGCATGCAGCAGCTACAACAGCTGCGGGTACCGACGTTGATAAAGCATTCAGAAGCAGCAGGCAGCTGGCAGCCAGCTGCAAAAAGCGTTGCATGCAACAATGCAGCCAAGAGTTGAGCTGATGTCGATGCTGTTGCAGGAGTTGAGGTTGAGGCAGAAGCTATTTAGCAGCTCGTTGTGGCAAAGATGCGCGTGTGTGGATGTGTGTGTGTGTGTGTGTGTCTATACTGCTTGAGCTGGAAAACGTTTTCCAATTTATTACCCCGGCCACATCAATCATTTATCCAGCCCACAGACGCTGCAACTGGCCCCTTGCCCCTGCCACATGATAAACCAGACCGCAGCAGCGTAGCTGAACGTGCGACTAAATGAACATTTTTGGTTAAACATTGGTTTAAATTTTGCGGCGTCATCGCCAGTACCCAGTCCCAGCACCCATTACCCAGCACCCAGTCGCAGTCGCAGTCGCAGTCGTAGTGGAAGTGGCAGTGGCGGTGGCAGTCGACAACAACAATAATACTCCTGCATCCTGTCACTGTCAACAACATGGCGGCGTTGGCGTCGCCGCTGTATACAAAATCAACAAGGCTTCAGTTCATCGACCACTTAATTTATCCAGCTGAGCTTTGAGTAAAGGCAAAAGCGACGCCAATTGTGGTGTGTGGGATGTGGGCAATGAGGCGTGGCCGGCGCATGCCTTTGGCCAGACAGAGAAATGCACTTAATTGCCATCAGCCAGTCGCCCAGTAGTTGGTTGACTGTTTAGCTGACTCTGTCTCTCTCTCTCTCTCTCTCTCTCTCTCACTCTATCTGTGTATGTGTGTCTCTCTTTGGCATTACAATTAAAAAATCAGTTGGCCAAAATAAAACGCAGCATGCATTTAGGCGCACATGGACGCAGTCAGATTCAGAGTAACTGCTGTCGCGTAAGAGGCGATGGAGGAGAACGAGAAGGAGTGGCAGGAGGCAGCCTCTTTTAGTCATTCATTATGCATTAATGTAAATACGGTAAATGTTGTCCAATCATTAACATAATTGAATTACAAACAAGCGGGCGCCCAAATTGGGGTCTTGTTCATGCGCATGCATAAATCGCAATTTTAATTACTTGCTCGACTAATGGATTGTGTGTTACGGGCTAGCAGAGCCGTATTACCAACCGGCTGGCCAACTAAAAACTGTTACTAGACCCAAAAAATAGTAGCAGCAAGCAGCTGTACAGCACAGTTCCGTCCTGTTGCTGCTGCAACATTCGTCCATTAAATATTTTACGACACACACAAAAACGTGCAGCACGGGCGCATGAAGCAATTGAATTTTACAGTTAAAAGCTTCAATCATTTTCAATTGCCGCAAACTAATGGCTGATTATAAAATATGCATGCGAAAGGCGGGCAACGCCTGGTCTCCGCCCCTGCCTCCGCCTCCGCCTCCGCCTCTGCTTGTGCTGTGTTGAGTTTATATAACAGAACTAATGACAGGAACGAACGACTGCGACTGATGAGCCAATCTGAGGTCTTAGGTCGAGCTGAAACCAAAATGACACCTGGTCCTTGTATGCCATGCCTGCATAAAAAGCAATCATCAAACGCTGCCTGCGCTCCACGTTTATTGATTTGCTTGGGTTTTGCGGTGCCGGAACCGAGCCGAAAGCCTCCAATTAAGTTTTATTTTAATGTATTTCATTTGAACGTCTTTTAATGGCATTTTTCGTATGGCAGCCATATTACTCATTTGCCATAAACCAAAAGGTGACCACAACACGTAGCTGCCATCTCTCCGCTCACTGACGTCCTTTGTTGGGGCGAGGTTGTGGCTGCGAGTGTTGGGATGGGAATGGTTATGAGGATGGGGATGGGGATGGGCGTTAAGTGTTCCCCGCCAGTCGACGTTCGATGGTCGCAGAGTCGACATGGGTCGCATGGGTCGCATGGGTGAGATTTAAGCTTTAATGATGCATGAAGCGGCACAGGATGTGGCTGCCCAGTCGTGGGTAAAAGGCAATGAGCGCAAATGTGCAGTGAGACAGAGACAGATATACATACATATATATAAATCCACATATATATACATATATATATAGAGAGAGATGGGCTTGCATATTGAGTGGCATTAAAATGCTTGAAAACGATGTGCTGTGGGGAATGTTTTGAAGGTGTTTATGAAGAGTGCTACATCATCAAAACTTGATGGCGAATTTGTGAAATTGCGAAATTGAATTTGGCTAATGGCACTTTTCAGTATCTGAATTTGAGTGTAGATAATAGACATGTCTTCGGGGGCAAATCTTTAACTTCTTGTAAATCAATGACATTAGTTTCTAGATTTATTTGCTTATCTCATCTAATACATATTTTATTTTTCCTTCTTTTTTTTGTAGATGAACCGTGCTTTACAGCTGAAGCCAGCTGAAAATGAAAGTCGCAGCGGTAAGTAAATCAAATCAAATTCATAGTTATGACCCTCAAACAAATACATAATTTAATTTTTCCATTTGGCAATTCAATTTGCCGCTCACCAATCAAGTCGCCATAGGTGCTCCCAAATATAATTACTTTACTGCCAAACACATTCGCAGCCGCCCAAAACTTGACCCGTCGTCTTTGTGTAAGTTTTCTTTTTTGCCTCCGAATGGTGGGGGCTGGGGTTTGGGGAGGGGCATTCTTGGAAAAAGTGCAGCGTCAACGAAACTTTTTATTCACACCTTGCCTAAGTATGTGCCAAACTCGAACCCGAACCCAAACCTGAACCCCAAAAGTTGAATATCGTCGTCGTCTTTTTCTATTTTCGACACCTACAACACACGTCAGCTGAAATTACGAGCGCGCTTCGATAAACTGTCAAAACTGTCTGCAAAAATTTGACATTTAACAAAAAACAAAAAATACAACAAGCTCAGAGAAAAAAAAATCAAAGTTCTAGTATACCAATGTGCTCTCCTCTCTCTCTCTCTCTCTCTCTCTGTGTGTATAGAAAATAGGGGGAAGAATAAAAAAAGTTCTAGCAAAACAACGTTGAACTGTCAATAGCAGGCAATAGCAGGCGGACAAGGGAGCTCTGCTGTGCTCTGCCATGGTCAGGGCGCCATATTGTTTTTACTGGGCTGTTGTCATGTTTCACGCTTGTTTCTGACAGCGTAGCCACCCCCATACTCCCCATCTCCCCCCCTGCAGCCGCCTGCTGAGTCCACGTAAGCCAAAAAAAAAAAGATGGGCGAAGATTTGCATAATTTACATAGCACTTGATTTTTTGATTTTTGGGTCATTTTCCCTGTAGTTGATAAACTTATTGACAAGCTCATTATGCATAAGACAGGCAAATGGTTTCCTAAAAAACGTATTGAGACCATAAAGCTTACTTACTTACAAAGAATTCAACTTAGGGAGATCTCAAAGTAAGACGAAAGAAGATAATAATGAAATGTACTGCGAAAACAGTTCCAATCTATTTAATGCCTTGTGCTGAACACAAAACTGCTAACTACCCTTAAGGCACTTTTACGTAGTGTAAAGCGTAATATATTTGTGACGTAAGCAAATTATGAACTTAATCGAAAATATGAACTGGAAAATATGATCCATTTTCAACTGAAGCGATAAACTCGGCCTTAATTTAATACCGGGCTTTGTAAATTTGTTCTTCGAATACCACTTTTAAATTCACTGCTTTTCTAGCGAACCGACTTTATACGATTCGCGTTTTTTGTGGGCATAAAAAGTGTCCTCGGGCTGGGTGGGGGGAGAGTGTGCAGGTGGAAGCCACAAAAGTCAGTGCACTGCGCGCAATCTTTTAAGACATTTTGCAGCTGGCAACGCTTATCAAAGCTGCGCAGCAGCACCCAAAATGTCCACTGCACAAATTGCTTGTGCACACACACACCAACACACCAACACACACACACACACACACACACACACCTACACGCACAAAGTAAAAGGGAATGTGAAGCCATTGCTCATAATAGTCAACGTTGACGGTCGCTGTGGCAAAAACTTGACAAAGTTGATGTGTCAAATCAGCAGAAGGCAAGCTGAGCTGCGAGCAGCGAGCAGCGGAGGATGTGCCACCCCCTATACAAACGGATGACCTTTAAACTTTGCCAAAGGACATGAAAGCACTAATCGTTACGTTGCTCCCTTCTTTCATTCATTCATTCAACGTTCATTTGCCAGTTGCTTCGATTTTACTTCACTGCTGCTACTGCTGCTGCTGCTGCTGCTGTTGAGCTCTGTGAGCGCTTGGCGGCAACAATTTAAACTTTTCTAATCCGCTGGGGATTCAAACTTGAAGTTGCAGCAGTGGCAACTTGGCGGCAATCTGTCCGCACAATTGTGCTGCTCTTTACAACCATTTCTAGTCCAGAGTCAGGGCCAGAAGCCAGTTCCAACTCCAGGCCCATTAGGAACGCAATCATGTCGACATTTTTGTTTGTTGCTTTGTTTGTATTCGGTTCTCTTGCGCTGTGAGTATCTCAACTGATGCTGCTGCTGATGCTTCTGCTGCTGCTTTTCTGGCCAACAAATTTCGAAGAAATTAAAGGGCTCAAGTTTCTGGCCCGCTATCAGCAACGCACTTGGCAACTCAACAGCCAGCGACTTTTGACTTTGGCTTTTGTCCGGGCCCAAACGCCTAAACCTAAATGCAATTATCCAAGGACAAGTTTAATTGCTTGGTTGAGAGCTCGCCAAAAAGGCTTCGACTGCAACTTTGCCGCTAGCATTTGCATATTTCTTCATTTTTCTTCTTTTTTTTGTTTTGTTTGTTGTGCTGATGTAAGTTTTCATTTAACTTTAATTTATTTAGAATCAAATCAGGCATGTGACATGTGTGTGCCTCAAAGACTTATTAGCCAAGACTTATGTTAGCAAACCTTAACTGATTCAACTCAGAGCTTAGTAAGGAAAATACAAAAGATGACCGCCACTCTGGGCTTTTGTTTTTCAATAAAGTAAGATTTGTTGCATTTTGCCTTTGTCTGTGCCGCATACGTAATTTTCTGTGTGGCATATCTAAGCTCTGATGACTTTCGTTTCATTTGCCAAGGCACACGCACACTCAGATACACACACACACACACGGCTACACACACGTTCAGTTATTTATCTTGATATTCTCTCTGTCGCACACACATTCATGTTTCATCATTATCAAACTCATATTGTCGCCAGTTTCGTCGTCTTCGTCGTCGTCGTTGGCTTCCAGCTGGCGTCTTTCGCTCTTACGCGTAATTTGTACTTGTCTAACACGTAATGATGTCACGTAAATTGCATACGTTGTGACGTTGTTGCGTTGCGTATTTTTAAACTGCACGCCCACATACCCAGCAAATTGAGCGAGGCAAACGAACAGGCGACGCAGCAAGTGAGCGAGCGACTTAAAGTCAAATTAATATTACTCATACGCAACGTACCTTGTACAGTATGTACGTTTGTATGTGTGTGTGTGTGCGCTCTATCTCTTTCACGTTCAACCTCTATCTTTTTCGCACTCACATTAATCAATTGTGGAATCCGTGCCATTTCCTCGAACGCAACACAGATTTATGTTTCTAAATGCGCATTAATTTCCTTACCTTCATCCTGAGCTGAGTCTGTATGTATGCGAGTGTGAGTGTGTGTGTGTGTGGTGTCCTGTGTCATACGTCAGTAAATCAGGTGAGTGCTGCCTTGCTGCCTGCTTCCCGTCTCGCCTCATTCATCATACTTATAAATATTCATTTCCTTTACCGCGCTGCGCCCAAAAATGATTGCAAAAGATTAAAAATCAACTCCATAAAAATATGCGCACACATTTCCAGCGTTGATAAATTACAAAGTAAATTAACAAGAGCGGACAGCCAGAGCGAGAAGGAGATGGCGAAAATTAAATACACAATTGCTCTGTCAGTCCATCCATCCATCCATCCATCCATCAGTCAGTCAGTTGGAAAGCGTATGTGAACATGTGCCTTTCACTATACTTTTTCGCCATTTCTTCTTATCGATATCGAAACAGAAACTTTGAGCGCCTCATTTTCTGGCTGCTCAGGCAGCCTGATTATTATAGACAACGCCTCATCAAATTGAAAAGCAATGAACTATGAAACAGCCAGAGAAAAACTAACCCCAACAACAACATCGCCAACACTCCTAATAAGCAAGAGGCGCAAAAGTTTTTCTGGGCCAGCAGCGTGCAGCTGGAGGGGTAGCTGGCGGAGGAGGAGGAGGAGGAGGAGGCGAAAAACTAATAATAATAATACGCAGCGTTGCCTGCAAAAACTTTTCTCATTTGTGCACAGTTTTTCTTGAACTCCACCCACTCACTCCGCCATCTGTCGATATCTCTATCATAAGGCTGCCGCTCTTGCCAGTTCGCATGATTACGCATTTGAATTGTATTGGCGCCAATTTGTGCTACCTACTTTTCGGCGACGTTGGCCAATTTCATTATCGACACTTTACCTGTCCTGTCCCGTCTTGCCACCCACCCCTCCTAATAAAACTTGGCTTATTAACGCGCATCAAAACGAAATGTTTATAAGTTAGAGTGTATGCCAAGTATGATACACAATTTGATGAGAGCAATAAACTGAAGGGGCAACAAAATTCAATTGAATTTATATTGTGATATTTAGTACAACATCTACTTGACAGTAGATTGCAACTTGCCTGGCGAATGATGATTGGCTTTGGTCTTCGGTCTGCCTGAAAGCAGGCGGCGCAAATTAAAAAATTCACCACTAAGCCCAATAACAAAGCCACACACAGACAAAAGGCATAAATAAAGGCCAAAGAGGCTAAAGGCAGCGCCTAAAAGCAGACACCAATTTCTGCTTTGCTGCTGCTGCTGCTTCTGCTGCTGCTTCTGCTTTATTCTTTACGTTTTCTTCTCATTCTCGTTTTCCCCTCGCAAATTCTTTAATCAGCTTAAATTCACACGTACAGAAAGCGACGTATAGCCATTGATTGGAGGCTTACACATCCACCACATCCGCCCCCACACTGCTGTCGAACAGTCTTTATATATTCCTCTGCTCTCTCTCTCCATCCTCCCCCTCTCAGAGTCACTCTGCTTTTTGTGCCTGCTTTTATCAAAGCCAGTTCAAAGGCGCGTATGTGTATTTAGGCTTTTATTGTTTTTGACCTTTTCTTATTTTTTTTTGTGTTCGCTCGCATTTTTTGACAACAAAAAATCGATTTTGCACACATACACACACACACAGACAGACGCCTACGCACAGCAGCAAAAAGAAATTGTGAAGGAAATGCTATTCGCCCAAATTAAAGTAAATCACAAGCGGCAGGCTCAGCAGCAGCAGCAGCAGCAGTTGCGGCATTCACAAGTTCAAATAAGCGATAATAAGTATTTATATGCCCGAAAAAGTAGGCAGCACATTTGTTCTCCTTTGCGTTGTGTATGTGTATGTGTATGCTTAGCAGAAAACAGGCTGCTAAATGCGTTTTAATGTGTTCCAGCACAAGCGAATAAGAAAACAACTTTGGGTCTGGCAACGCCGCCGAGCAGCATCTTAAACATTTAAGCATTCTTTTAGGCAGTTTTATCTTTTATTTCCTTTGCTTGGTTTCGCTTTTTGTTTTGCTTTCGTTCGCTGCGTAGTTTGTCTGCGCATCATTTTTCTTGCGTTGCTGCTTGATTTTTCTTTACGAGCGAGTGAAGCCTGTCAATTGGCTGAATGCCTCGTAAAAATGCCAGAGGCCTAGACGGCGGTCGGAGGGCGCACAGCACCAGAGCCAAGTGGCAGCCAAAAACGATTTGTAATGTTTTCTTGGCCGCGCCGGAAACGGAAAAGAACACAAACACAAACACACACACACACACACACACGAACAAGTTGCCAGTGCCTGTGATTATGTGTGTGAGTGTGTGTGCTGCTTTTAGTTTGTTATTGTTTTCTTTTTTGGGGGAGTTGTGGGCGGGGTTCGCTGTTTAGGCCTGCCAAATGTCATCATTAGCGTTTCAATTGCCATTTTAGACCGTGACACTTAAAGCATTTGCATAAAATTCAAGTCAAGTTGTTGACATTGATGGCAAACGTTCTTTGATATTTGCTTTTCGAAAATTAAAAAAACCCAACGAAGCTCAAATACCCTGCAGCTGGCTGGCTTACAAAAATATAATTTCAGCAGGTCGAGGAAATGTTTTCTATTATAGTTTTGTAAGAAAGAAGTCTTATGAAACCCCAATGAAATGTGGATGAAAACTGGTTTCACATCATTACTCAGCAAATATTTTAATTTCAATTTCAACCACACCCAGAAGTACTTACAAGTGCAAATTAATGATTTGTATATTCAAATGAAGTGCATTAATGTCCCCTTTATTCATTTTTGGCTATTTTATTGAATAGAGTCGTCTCGGCTCAGCTGTGATTCACTTCAACACTCACCTGACCCGTTGGACACACAGACAAAAAAAAAGAAGAAGAAGAAAAACACTTTGTTGATCTTATCTGCGCGGCAATTGTCTGACGCTTCTGCGTCTGCTGTTGTTTGCTTGCGGTGTCTTCATTTCACATGGCAGGATGTGGATGGGGGCGGGGAGGGACAATATTGCACGATAAGCGACACGCGAAGCCGACTGCCAAGGGGCATGGGCGGCAAGGGGAGGACAGTAAAGCTGCGGCCGGCAATCAATAGTGTCAACTGGGCGACGGCTAGCGGGGCGTATGTGTAATATAAAAAGTAATTATTTCTTATGCAATATGACGACCACAGTGTAGATTAGTAGGTGGCGGCAGAGAGAGAGAGAGAGGTCGGGGAGAGGAGGGGACGGGGGCTGATAAGCATCTGGAGCAGCATTTTATTGCAAGCGGCGCAATGTTTTAATTGTTTGTCGTGGCACTGTTGCCATTCTGCTGCTGTGTTTTCAGTTGTTTTGTATTTTTTGTATTTGTATTTGGATTCGTACTGGCAAACAGCAGAGCCATAAAAGATTGTAATCTTAATTGCATTTAGAGTGCCTTGCATTGTAGGTTAATAATCATAAATGTTATGGTAATAGTTACTACACACACACACATATGTGAATGTGTGTTCGCCGTGTGAAGCATTTTGTTGTGATTGCAACAATGTGTTTTGTCCATGTGGCCCAGGCTCTCGAAAATAAACTTTCATTTTAATGAACCGACATTTGCAGCGCTGTTGTTCAGGTGCACTCAGAGTAAAAAATCCGATGGAAAGTTGTAGAATCACTAATGTTTCCTAATGCGGTGTAATCAAAATTATAAGACAAGATAAGATAAGATAAGTGGATATTAAGGTCGCTCTTGACTTGATTAAATCAATAATGAAATGTTTATTTTATTCAAAGAATATTATTTGAAAATTATGTATGCTGCCTTTGAGGGCAGTTCATTCAATTTTATTACTTTGCAGAGTTATTGTCTTCTACCTTTAAGAATATCTGAAAATTAAACTGAGTCAGTATAATCCAGTTGGTTATCTTCAACAATATATGTATATATGACATATATATAAACAAACTCGTAAAATTTGGTTTCCCACGGACATCGTTTGTGACTTGCCAACACGCCATCTAACCATATCGCTACCCCCCGCCTCGGCCTCAGTCCTCTCCACCATCTCCTAACTGCTATCCTTGACGTGTAAGAGAGATAGATAGCATTTTATGTGAATGTTTTGTCTACCCCCCGATCTGCCACCTTCCCGGCTAGAATACACTTGAGTAAGCGAGCACAAAGCGAAGCTCTGGCGTTTGTTTGGCTCATATACTTTACAAATCTTGATAGCTTAATAGCGAGTCAGACGAGGAGAAGTGGGGCTCTAAAAAGCAAAGACATGTTTTGGCCAGCGGGCGAGCTAAAAGAATTCTGGCACATTAAAGAGCCACAGAGCCAAAAAGCTAAAATAATATAAAAAGTCATAAAAATAACAGCGGGGCGACCGCAACAGCAAAAGCAACATTAACAATTGGAAGAAGAAAAAAAACATACAAAACGAACAAGTACAACGAGCTCAAGTTTTGGTCTCCAAGTTTTTCATATGAGTGTGCTTTGTCCCCCCCCCCCCCTTCCAGTCTGACTGAGTGTGAGTGTGTGTGCTAATTTAGCCAAAATCAATAGAACCCTTCGAAAGTGTCGAGCTCGTCGCTCTGCTAAAATTAATGAACGTAGGTGGCGTCAACAGAGCAACGAGAATTTATGTTAAGTTGAGTCACCAGCAGCGACAAAAACTATAAAAATTAACGAGCTGCAAGTAATGGAGCATACTTTCTGGCGTTCTGCCCCCAGCGAATGGGCATAAAATGCGGTCCGCTGCCTGCCCCAGCGTCATTGTTGCAAACTATTCACCTCTCTCTCTCTCTCTCTCTCCGGTTTTTTCTTGCTCTCTTTTTGTGTAGTATTATAATGCCATTATCGTTTTTATTATTGCATTTTAAATGCATTTTCATAAATATAATACTAATTCTCCGCTTTTTTTTGTTGTTTTTGTGCCTTTCATTTATAATTTTTAATGTTTGGCCAGCTCACAGCTCATTAGGCAAGCAGCAACAATCGACAGCAAGTTGTAGAAAGTGTCTGCTTACAAGACGCAGGCGTAGACAAGATTAATGTATTGTTTTTTCCACAAGCCACGTATCCTGCCACACACATATTCACACACACACAGACGCATACGCAGTGTGCACTCTGCCAGCCATGCAGCGCTTTTTATATTTTGAAAGTCGCCTCAAAGTCATGTGCACGTTTCTGAGGCAGTGCTGTTAACTGCATTTAAAGTAGTTGCTGCTGCTTTTCTTTTCTTGCTTTTCTTTTCTACACTTTTATTTCTGCACTGAAAATGGCACAATAGTTGAACACTCGAATCCGAGTCGAGTTGGGTCAATCACACGAGCACAGTGGCTGAGGAGGGTTATCAATGGAAATGGTTTTCGGGACTCGGTTGCCAGATGCAAACACCCCCCCGGGTCACAGCAGCTGCAACAGATTTGGCAATTGCTTGAGAAATGAGGATGTAGCTTATCAGATTACACATTGCTTACACGATTGCATTCGCTTGGGATAAATAAATCAAATTAGCTGACAATGCAATCATTTCATACAAAGACGATCTCACAAGTTATGCTAAAATAAAATCGTGATGAGGAAAATATTTGTATTAATATTATTTTTTTACTGCAAGTTTTAATATATTTTGAAATGGGGCTGTGTAAAGAAATAAATGCCAACTTTCCATCAAATTTGTGATTTCTTTCGTATGTCATCCAAGGCTTAGCCCCAAGCACATGATTCCTGTTGTTATTTAAAACCAACTTAAAGCACTGCGAATGCATTTCCTCCTCATGCACTCCGCACAGACTCTGAGTCTGGGTTGGGCCTGGTTTATTTGTGTGTGTTTGTGTGTATATATTTGCTTGCGACAAACGTGCCTGCAACAAAACAAGCCATACCCATAGCACACAAATATATGTATATATACCCGTTATATAGCGAGTCATCCAACTATTCATCCATCCATCCATCCATCCATCCATCTATCCGTCCATCTATCTATCCATCCATCCATCTATCTATGCAATGCAGCAAGTCATGCAGCGCAGCTCGCTGACCCGCACGATGCCTTTGTCTGCCCCCTACCGTTGTCTCTGCTCAACAATCCAACTCCCCCGCTGCCCCTTTCACTCTCTTCATCTGCCTTGCAGTCTGTCCAGCTTGCATGCATTTGGTTTTACAAACAATATTTGTTGTTGCTGTTGTCTTCACACAACAACTACATCAAGCTCAGAACTCCCATCGAGCTCTGTCTATTTTGAATCCTCTTTTTCACTATTTCACCCCCCCCCCCCCCCCACATACCGGAGACTAAACAAACTAATATGCTATGCTTAAAGCGTACATATTGGACTTATAGTTGTTGTTCTTGCTGTTGTTGTTGTTAGTTTGCTTGTTGTTATTTTTGATGTTGTTTGTACACGAGCAGTGCGAGAAAGCAGCAGCAGCAGCAGCAGCAGCAGCAGCTCCTCTACAGCTCCAGCTTCAGCTTCAGTTCCAGCTCCAACCGGCTAGTACAAAAGGCCTCCCGCTGCTCTCCTGTGCTCTGTGTTCAGTTGCTCTGCCCAACGGTTGCTGGCTGTCATATTTTGTGCTCTCACGCTGCCTACATGACACGCCATTGTGCTGGCGCAAAGTTTTCCACAGCGACCCGCTGAGCTCTGGCTATATCTGAACTCCCGAGCAGAGCTCACGTTGACCACCCTCCGAACCTCCATACCGCCCCTACCCGCCCCCATTGCTTGTCGCACGCTTATCATATAAATTCTCTGGCTGTTGTTATTTTTTTCTATTATATCTTCGTTTTTTTTTTGTTGTTGTTATTGTTGTTCTACCCTCTGATCCTGGCCTTAACAAAAAGGCTAAAAATGTTGGCTTGTTGTTCTGCCTGCTATTGAAGGCTTAAGCGCCAGTCAGTCATCTAGTCGTTCAGTCAGTTAGTTAGTTGAAAGGCGCTTGGCTTATTCGTGTCTGTGACTGTGTGCAGCAAACAAACAAACAAACACACACACAAAATCAACGCCAGACAAAAACAACAACAAAACTGCCTATGCCACAGACTGTGCTCCAGCTGTTTCCTCTGCCTCTCTCTGCCTGTGTGTCTATCTATGCAGCAGCTGCAAATGCATTTTACACTTGAATGCTGTGTCGACCATTGCTTAAAGCTGTTGCCAAAAAAAGTGTTGACTTGTTTTTCCAAGTGTTTGGCAAAAATTGTTGCCTTAGGCATACAAAAGTCAATATTCATAGCAACTGAAGACCTTACAGCAATTGCCTTCTCATTAATTTCACTTGCAAGTAAACCTTATGGCTACTGACACTAGAATTGCAGATTACTTATTAAAATTACAAATAAGGACTCTAAACCAGCTGCTAATGAAGAATTTGTATATTCTTTGCAGTCCCAACAGCTGTTAAAGCAAAATACCACTTTGGGGATATACAAATACAAAAATACTCGTTATTATTTGCGGTTATAAAATGCAACTGCTGTTACTACTGTAAATTTGGACGTAGACAATTTGGCTACACTATAAACTCATCAGCGTAATGAAAATTACCCGAGTCCGTCTGGGAAAAACAACAACAACTTTCGCCTTTTGTCTTTAAAACTCAATCAAAACGCGCGCATGTGTTTAATTACCCGTTTTGAGCAGTGAAAAGGACGTCACATTGTCGGATAGTTAAAAGTTTACTATGACCATTAAGAATTGCTCAAATAGCATAGAGACATCTAATGAAAATGACAGATATGAAACGATGCCGCCGTGCTGTGTGATGCGTTTCATATAAATTTCGAAACGTAAATACGAGCTCTGGCTGGTAATTAATAACTAAGGCGGGCAGAAGGAGAAGGAGTGGCAGGACTCACAGGACGACAGCTCAACGCTCAACGCTGAGCTCAACGCAGCCCAGTCCAGCCCATTAAATAATGCTACACAATTTTCAATGCTGAAAGCGCGATAAAAATGAAATTTTATGTTCTGCTTAAGAGCGTCGCTAAAGGTTATTAAATAGCTGGGGCCAGCAGTACGGAGTGGTGGGAAGATACTGTCAGAAATGTCGGGGATCTTAAAGCTGTCTCGAACACATAGTTTAATTGGAAACTTTACTGTGTGACTTTCAGCTGACATTCAAATGTGAGACCAGCAAAGACCAGAACAAGTGCAGCACATGGTAATACAATTATGACGTAGTACTTGCTCCTGGATGGGCAGAGTAACGATTAGAGCAGGAGTAGCGAATAGCGAGTTGCATTAAGTGCCATTGTCTGGCTGTTAACATGCTCATTACTAGGCTAAGGCAAAAACAGAGAACTGAAACTGAAACTCGTTCATGACTTCACTTCAATTATAATTACGTCAAACAGTGCAACGGAAAAAGTAAATGTGCAACTTGAGGCAAACAAACAGATAGAAACGAGACCACGCATCCCTTACCCCAACCCAATCGCAAACCCAACCAGACGCAAGACTCAGGACTCACTTAAACCAGACAGACTTGTCGACAACACAAACAACTTGCAAGTGAACATTTCCCTTAATGCCTGCCACTGCACTTTTGCCTTGTTTTTCTTTTTTTTATATTACATTACATTTGCTCCCAAAGTGGAGCCCGGCTCCGAACGAGGACGACGATGATTGTCATTGTTTTTAATGCCAAAGAGTTTCTGGTCTCTGGCAACATAATACGAGCATCCCATTCAAAGAAGCATCGCACAAAAACTGTCTGAAGAAAACTCATAATTGCCCGCTGCACAAATTGCAAGTTATGGCCAAAGTTGTGCAAGAAACATCCATACGATTCTGAACCATAAGCATTCATCATGTAACCCTAGCTGCGGAAGCCGGAGAAAGCTGGACAGGCGAGCGAGCAAGTTCACTGCTCCTGGCAGGTGGTCCAGAGTGCAAGTCCTTTTACTTTGATGCAATTTATAAAATAAATGCGTTAACTAGTGAGCATGAGTTATCGTACGGGTTGTCTACAAAGTGTGTTATTTTTTTATTATATGCTTCAAACTAACTTTAAACTGAATACTTTTCGTATGAATAGGACAAAGTTGCCAGGCACAAATATATGTAAGACTACTTGATAATGGTGTCCAAATTGACTGCTTGAACGATTGTAATTAGGATAATTAAAGGATATTGCAATTTATATTTAAACTCTGAATGCCAAATAATTTAAATGCTTTATCAACAATTTCTCATTGGGAAAAGTGTCAATATTTAATTACTTCCATAGGAATTTCAGGTGAATTCTACCTCAGGTTGAGTCTGGCTGTTCGTCAACAATCCGTCTGAGTAAAGTAGCTCGTGCAACTGCAATTTAAATATCGCTTAAAGCCTTGTGTTTTTTTTTTGTTTGCCTTGCCCGCCATTTTATTGATGTCTTTTGACCGCACTTTGGCCCGGCACTGAACGGGAGAGAAGTGGACGCTGTGCATCCAGGACACGCACACAAAACAGTTGGCAAACAGAGCAGCAGACAAGGTCCAGTGTCCGGCACAGCTGCCCGCAGTCCGAGGCTGTTTTCCATTGAAGTCAGTTGAGCGTTTGTCTGCTTCCTTCTCTGTCTCCGTCGCTGTCTCTGTCCCTCTCTCTGTCTCTCATCGCGTCACTCACGCTGCCAGTTATGATGGTGCGGGACTTGAAGGCGACTCTGTGCTCCCTCCGACTCTAGTTGTAATTTATTTGGGTGCTCTGGCAACGTTTTCTTTATTGCTGCTGCTGCTGCTGCTGCGACCGGGCAAAACTTATTAATTTAGACTTTTTGTTCGCAAATTTGCGTCTGGGTCGTTGGCCAACTATGCAACAACATCAACGAAAAGCTTTTGGCTTGTTGTTGGTTTTTGCTTTGCTTTGGCAACATTTATGCAAATTAGTTTTGATTGTCTCCCGCTCTGCGCTCGTTCGATGGCCAGAAGTGGGGAGGAGGGATGCTGCCGGCAGGAAATTGAAAGTTAATTTGCATGCTGCATAGTTTAAGGCGCCACACAGTTAAATACACAACAATAACTGTCGACTGGGCGAACGCTTATTCTTATATATTTGATTTAATTTCATTTTATTATTGCATTATCTTTGTACTGCACTCTCATATTTATTCATATATATCTGGACACTCGGTCCTTTGGATTCGGTCACCCGTCGTCTTATTTAATTGCACGTGCATAATTCTTTTAAATTACAATTATTACAACGCCTGCAAAAATGTATGTACATTTCGGTTCATTTCTTATGCAGACTGCAGGCGGCTTAAAGAAACGCTTCATTCGCATTCTGATCCACTTCTGCGAATGTTGCGCTTTATTTTAACAAGTTTCAACTGCTATCTCTGGCCCAGCCTGCGTTCAGTTTGGACAGTTTGGAGGAATCGCCTTTAAGGCGCTTACTTGCATATTTATGTCACTGACAGGAATGTGTCGCCTCTGGTCACTCGCCCAGCGTTACATAAATATGAAGTACACACAGAGTAGAAGGGGGAGCAGATGGAGGATGCAGGGTTTGTTAACTTGGTTGGTTGGCTGAGCTGCCGTTGCTGCTCGCTCATGTGTGACAGTGGCCAGCTGGCTGAGAGACAGGACAATTGACAGTTTTGTTGCATAAATTTTGTGGGGGCTGCTGACAATACGGTTATCAGTGGGATGCTGGAGGGGTGGAGCCTGAAACTGAACTGAAACTGACAGGATTACAGCGATGGGCGCCGATGCTGGAAAATGGCAGATGGGAGATGGGAGATGGGGTGTGCAAGTGCCTGACAAAAATTTCATATGACACTTGGCTCATCTGTTATCGTTATTAACATAATGCGAGACTTTGTTTTCTCGATAATCCCGTGGCTTACTATTCTTTTATTTTTCTTTCCTCATAACACAGAGGATTATTATTGTTGTTAGCAACAAATATGCGTAAGCAAACTAAAATCTTATAAAATTAAAACTTGAAACAGGGAATAGAATTATTCTCTTCGAAAATGAATAAAAAAATAATGGCAAAAGTTCTGACATAAAATTGGTCTTTGTTTTAAATTAGACTGTAAACTTTAATCAAGTTTTCAGCTTATCTAAGAAAAAAATGTGTCTTCGATTGGTTTCCATTAAAAGGACATTCGGCAAATTATTCACTAACAGCTCAAACATGAACATTTTTATTTTACTCCTTTGCTAAAACGTGTTGCAAATCTTCTTCAAATGTGCAGAAATCGACAGCTACAAAACACTAGTAACACAAATGCGTATGTGTGTATATGTGTGAGTGTGTGGATGTCACCTACAGGCAGGCAGAGCAACTGCAGTCAACTCGTTTGTTGCAGCTCAGTGCACACAGTGCTGGCGAAAAATTTCACAACTAATTGAATATTTAAAACTGCCAAACCGCAATTTCAAATTTATTACCCAGTGCAGAGAGCCCGAAACAGACACAGAGTGTTGCAGAGGGAGTGCGAAGAGTGGCAAGTACAGAAGGCAACCAACCATTGGAGCGTCCATTCAGCGGCCATTACCTTTTCCATGTGTATATCTCCCTATCTCTCGCTCTCTCGCTCTTTCGCTCTCTCTCTCTCTCTCTCTATCTCTATCTCTTTCTGTTTTGCTCGGGCTGTGTCTCTGGTATAAAATGTCACTTAATTGCAATTTAGTAAATTGTTTTCCATGTTGTATAACAACGGCGGCAACAAGCAACAACTACCCCTGAGTACTGGCAACGTGAGTGTGTGTGGTGTGTGTGCCTCCACACTTCCCCATCCCGACGAATTTCATGGGGCACACACATATTAAAACCATAAATTTTGCGGTGATTTATCTTAATTTAAATGTTGCAACAATGCATGCGGCTGGTTGCTGCGACGTCTGCTGCCTGCCCCTTTGTTTAAATAACAAAGCAGCTAAAAGTATGCAACAATTTTTTATACCCCCACACACACATGCATATTCGCATAAGAACACATAATATGTAGCACATTTTATGGTGGTAGAGTGGCGTGGCTTTTGTGTTTTAATTTTTATTTTATATTTTCATTTTTTGATTTCATTTTTTGGGCGACGCCACGCTGTGCGCGAAAAATCAATTAAAAATTCATCAAATAATTAACAAAAGCACAGCGCAGCGTTGCCGGCAAGAAGGGGTTAAACAATAGCTGCCACTGCTGGTGATGCTGCTGCCGCCGCTGCTGCTGCTGCTGCTGCTGTTATGTCCTTGTCTCTCGTCACTCTGGGGGGTGTTTAACAAGGCCCGCTCAGGGACGTAATTTCAATGCCTGCTGCCTCCATGTGTGTGTGCGACTGCGACTGCGACGCGCAAAACAAATTAAATTCAATTTAGTCAACAGCAGCAAAAGCAGCAGCAGGGGGGGGGGGGCATAGAGTTGGGGAAAGTGCCTCCTGCAAGAAGGTGCAATTTTGATGGATTGCTTTGGCTGTCTGCCTGCCAGTCGAGTGCTGGGTTCGAGGAGCTGGCTGCCTTGTTTGTTGCTTAGCTGCAAAGTTTACGAGTTCCTGCTGCTGATTTCGTATGCCTGTGTGCGCAAATTTACATATGTGCTGGTGTGTTCTCATCTGTGTGAGTGTGTGTATATTGTATGTGTTATATGCTGGACTAAAGTTGCGCCCAAGTTAACACAGCTGCATTTAAACTTTGTTCACACTCCTGTAAAAATACAAAATAAAAGCAAAAATATATAGCGACTGCCTCGCTCATACAAGAAATTAAAAACTTTTGCAGCAAATGGCATTAAGCACGAACTTGGGGTCCTCCCAAGTACAATGACAAACCAACTCGACCAAAATATTAAACTTTAATAAATATCTTAAGATACAACTTAGTTACCAAATCAAATATATGAAATGAAGTAAAAGTCGTTGGGACCGAAATTTGGATTTAAAGTCTCGCTTTGGATATGACCCAGTTCGGGCGGCAACTGGAGAACAGATAATGCTCATAATAATAAATGTTATAAATGATGTATTATTTCAGATTTATGTGGTTCTCAGTTTTGTCATTTCAATTTGTATAACGCTGTTAATTAATTTAAAGCTCCTACTGGCATGGATATGAATCATTCAAGCTAAACACAAAGTTATTACATATTTTTGAGAAAAGTCAAAGCGTTGGCTTAAAGCTATTTTTCTTGTCTGGCGCAAACACAGGGGACAAAACCTTAAGCCTGCCACAAACCAAAAATCACAAATTTCCGCTTTTTAATGAATGCCAGTGACAGCGACGGGCTCTTTGGCACGCCCACAAGAAGGCGTGGGTCAAAACGATAACACGTCGGCTGTAACTGTTACCAGTTTGAAAGTTGGCGGCGTGACATGTCAGATTTGTGGCAACAGCGACGTTTGTGTGGAAGGCGACTCCCAAAGAGCATGCAACTTCATTTATAAAACCCCTTTTTGGTGCTGCCAACTGACTTCTGGCTTTTGCAATTTATACGCGCTTAAAGGCGTCATGTCGAGCAACACCTACAAATTCTTTTTTCCATTGTTTTTGCTTCATTTTATCTTTTTGTTTTATTTTATTTTTTTTTTTTGTTTTGCATAACGTCAACGTCTGACAAATGTGCCATAAGCAGCAACAACAACCAACATCAGCAGCTTTGAAACTTTTGCGTGCGGCTTTCGGTTTTGGTTTCATTTTTGTGGCCAGCGGTTAAAAAAGTTGTGGCCAAATAAATGGCCAAATGGTAGAAAATGACAAATGACCGTCAATCATGACAGGCCAGACGAGAGCGCCCAGCTGCGGACTCGAACTCTGCAACTCTTTGGGGGTGGGGCGATAAGGCTAAGCTGTGTCTTCCGCAGTTCCCAGCCAACTGCTGGGTGGAGCAATACGGGTTTAGCCAAACACACCTGCTGGTCAATGGCAGTCAAAGCTCATCATTGGCTGTTTGGTGGTTGGTTGCTTCCTGGCCATCTAAATGAGTGTTTTGCACCAGATAAGTTGTACAGCTCATATTTTTGTGGATTGCTCTCGGCTGAGGGCATTTGCTATGCGTAGCTTAAAGTAAAATATATATATATGAATAATCAGTTGCATATCACATAAATAAGTAGAATGTCTGAATAGTTGAGCTCTGAATGGTTAGTTAAGCATATAGTTAAACATATATGGAAGCATAAAAATAGTCAAGCTCCGTTCTTGTTTTGCTTCTAGTTATAAATATTTATCTCGTTGATAATGCTTTATTCCCTTTATATGGCATCAGTGCTGATTATAAATATTTTATTTAATTTTTGCTTGCAGCTAACATTCAAAGTGTGATTAATAAAAGTTGCTGCAAAGTTTTCAGAGTTCTTTAAAATTTGCAGTGCGCTGCAAAATTAAACAATGAAAGTTTTAATAATCTTATTTTTTATATGACATAAGTTTGCCTAGTGAATGTAGTCTGATATTCAACTGGAATTTAGGGTAAGCCACAAATACAAATCGTAGATTGACAAATTCTTTTGGCAACTCCGAGTATGCGTTAAAATCAAACCACCGAACTTTGGCAAGCAAAAATATGCTTTTGGCCCAGTTGTGGGTAAACAAAATCGTTTGGTTCCAAGAATTTTCAATTTTAGCTTGCAATCTGACAAAGAGTCCAAAAATTGCTAAGACAACCAGGAAAAATCTTATCAATTTTCCTGGTTTTTTTTTTTTTTAATGTATTTTCTGTGAGTTGGCAAAGTTAGAGAGTTGCTGGCCCCCGATGTGCCACTGTAAAATATTTTATTGAATATAATAAGCAACGCAAACTTTGGCCAAAGGACACAAAGTTGTAGTAGACGCTGCGAGTGCTCTTCCTGTTTGCCATTTAATATGAGCGCGCGCAAACAATTTTGCCGGCTGTCCTTTGTCCTTTTTCCCCTTTCCCTATTACCTTTTTCCCTTGCGCTTTGCATTTATTGCAGTCGCCTTTGTACTGCTTAAGCAATATAATACCTGCGTGTGAAATAACGCAAAGTTTATGCAGCGCTGAAAAACTTTGCGCTTAAATGAAAACTACAAAACATTTAAGTTCCGGGTAACCTCTACAAAATTTAAATGCCATTCCCCCAAAATGGGTGGCCCTTGGGGCGATGCTGAAAATGAAATTTGAATTTTCAGCTTTTTCACTTTCTTTGCGTATTATTCTTGACAAAGTTGTAGACTCCGTAGTCGCTACTTTGATGCACACCGAAAAGAAAGTGTCAAATTAAATTTAAAAGTGATTTGCCGCGTTTTCTTTATTCTATTGTGTGTGTGTGTTTTGTGTGCTTCGATTGCTTTTTAAATGCTGCCAGGCATGCCACTAAATGCTAAAATGAAAATTCTCTAAAATTTGCTTGAAAAAAGGAAGCGTCAATTCGGAGCTCCCTTCTACGAGATTTGAGTCTGTCGAAATTGAATTGACTCTGTCTCGCGCGTTGCAGCTTTTCTAAAAAGGAGTCGGAATCGCAACGACGAGTTACTTTATACTTGGCTTATAGTCATTTGACATTATATCGCTTCGTATTATAAAGTTTTTGAAACTCTTCTTTCGAGAGGCAAAGCAATTTGTTGAACAACTCAATTCAATAAGCTTAAATTCTTCGATTAAATTAGAGGAAGATGTGAAGAAAATGCGAATTTCTGTAGAAAATCTATTTACACTGATGGCAAATAAATATTGCCAAGCTTTTAGTCTGGGGGCTCAATTAAAGCAGCTGCTTGTGATTTTTGCTATTCCGTAGCTGCCGCAAGTCAACAAATAATTTCCATGCAAATATTTTACACTAATTATTTCAAATATTTTCCATACGGCGGCGTCGAAAGCAACCAGCAAAAACAAACCCAAGCTTTTGGGCTCAACGACTGTCTATCTGTCTGTCTGGCTGTGCCCCAAAAATAGTTATTTGCTCAAATTAAATATATACATTTGTGTATTTGAGCAGCGCAAATACTATGTCTCTCTCTCTGTCTGAACGTGGGTGTGTGTGAGTGTGTGTGAATGTTTGGGTGTGTGTGGGGAAACAAAATTATTTTATGGTGTTTGCCGTGGGTAAACAAACAGTAAAACAGTACTATAGCCAACCATAGTCGAAATGCAGCTTGGTGAGTCACTTGACACGAACGCCACAGTTTGTGATACCAGTCAGTCGACAGTCGACAGTCGACAGTCTGCAGTCTGCAGTCTGCAGTCTAGAGTCTACAGTCGCCGACGCCTAAAACTATGCAGCGCACTTGACTTTTTCCTTCTGTGCTATTTTCCAGCCTTTAGGTTTGCACACAGAGGCGCTGAAATTGATTAAGTTTGTTGCCTGCCAATGAAAAAGGCACTCAATCAAACGGGGACCTCTACGAAAAAAAAGAGAAGGAGTCAAATGTCCCATTCAAATCGCACACAAAAGTGCCTAACCAGAAATAAATGAATGACTGAATGAATGAGAAGCGAATCGCATGGAATTGAAAAAAGGCCCTTTGCTGCACTGTGCACCATGCGGCATGTGTTGTATTCAAATCAAGTCAAACGTGAAAACGTCGACTTTACACTTACACGCACTTGAGGTACGAATAAAAATAAAAACACATCGCCATCTATTGATGAAAATTGTGAATGCGGCGACAAGTGTCGCTGCAGGCTGAGATTACAGCCCGTGAAAATGAAAAACTCCGTGCTGACTATGTGCATACCATATGCAACGAATACGCATATCTGCTTCCATAGAGGGGAGCTGCTGGAGCGGTTTTAAATGTGTCTGTGCGTGGCACAGATTGCAACCATAAATATTACATATTAAGAGAAGCGGCGAAAAGCAATAGAATGAAATATTGTCTTAAGGTTAGCAACCATATATATATATATATATATATATATATATATATATATGTATATTTGTTGCATATAAAATACGAGTGTTTCACTCTTTGGAATCGTAATTGATGGAAATCGTGACTAATTTAAATGCCAGCAGTGTAGACACTGTGTCCATGACTGTCAAGATCTTTTAATTAAAAGCTATTTTGCTTGCATTTTTAGGGCCTGTGGCGTTGGGCGTATCTACTACAAGCTCTAACTTTTCCCAGCTCTCTCATTCTCCCAATTTATCCCCTCTCTTTCACTCTCTCTGTCTCTTTTCTCACTCTCTGTGTTTTTTCTCTACCACAGTTTGAGTGGAAAATTTTAGCATTTTAATTTAAATTTAATGTGGGCGTGTCAGCGTTGCGTGCAACAGTTTCAACAACTTGCTCTCTTTCTCCTTTCGGGCCGCACACTCCCCCTCCGCCGTACGATGCATTAAGTCAAACGTAATCCGCACATGGCCCCGGCCACAAAAGGCAAACAGACGGAGAGAGACAAAGCAGTTAAAATGTCTCCCTAAATCTCATTGCCGTAGTCGTTCTGTGTTCTGTTCCCCTTACTCTTTGACTTTATCGTTTGGTTTGCTGTTGCTGGCTGTTGGTTTTGGTGTTGGTTAGGTCTAGTCTACTCACTTGGCTTTGAGGTCTGGGTTCTGGGTTCTGGGTTTGCTTTGACTGGTTGCTTTGGCCAGCTGCTGCTGTTACTGCTGCCAGCGTCAACGCCAACGCCAGCGTTTCATTAAGTTATACAATTTAACGCCCTTTCAGCTGGGCAACGTTGTTGGAGTTCTATTTACATTTGCTTTGGGTCAAATTACACAAAATTCTACGGGTGTTGCGGCGACAAAAGCCATTGACAGCCAGCCGGCGACGTCTGCCCTCGGCTTTCGATGTGGATCTGTATCTGGATCTGACTTTGACTCTGACTCTGGCTCCAACTCCAGACACTGGCTTTAGCCTTAGCTAAATAAATTTTATACAAAATGTTTACAACCATTGGGTAATTTAAAACTTTGTTTTAACGCCATTGCAAATATTATTGAACTCTGGTCCTGATTTGCTTCTTCCTCTGCTTCTTCTTAGTCTTAGTTTGCTTTCCAGTTTTCCAGCTTTAAGACTTTAAGAGATTAAGTTCCCTTACATTTCCGCTTTGGCAGCAACTTTCTTGGCTTTCCAATGCTGACCCAATTAGGTGCAATTGCAAAGATCTAACTTACCTGGGCCGTTGCCTGCTGGCTTTGTGTGACTTTCAAAATATGTGTCCCAACCCCAAAAAGTTTATGTCACACTGAGAGAGAGAGGGAAGAGGGAGACTATGGGATTTTTTTCCCTCACAGTTTGCCATTATCAAATTGAATTTTGCATGCAAATTGTTTTCGGTTCTAAAAAGCTTTTAAGTTTTATGACACGGAAATTGGCTCAGCAAGTTTTGCTTGGTCAGAATATTGTCTTCTTTTGCATACCCTAAGCCGATTCAAATATATATAAAGCAGGTAATACACAGCTGATCATGTGTTTGGCACAGCCTGCAGTATTCGAAATTTTGATTAACATTCAAACTATAAGAGAAATTCTACAGAAATCAAAATCGACTTAATAAAATAAGCACACAAGTGATAATAATATTAAAAGAACAATATAATAATAATATAACATGTCAATTAAAAATTATTATGAATCTGTTAGCTTGTACAGGGTATTCTGACGCACGTTTACTTTGGGTCAGCCTTTCACGTTTCGGCGCTTTTTAGCCTGCCTTGACTTGTATATCCAGCTAAAAAAAAACACAACGCTGTGTTTTTTGTTGGGCCACCGCACTAATTTGAACGAACGGCTAATTATGATGTCTTTTACGTGCCAACAAACGTTCAAGTGACTTCCCCAGGCCCACTTCAATATTTATTTTACTGTAAACTCAACCTAAAAACTGACGTCGACTGCCGCAAACGGCAGGAACCCATTCAAAATTCAAGTGGGCGTGTTTTGATGACATGCTTGCTGCCAGCCACCCTGCCACGTTGCCACACTGCCAGGCAGCCTGCCAGCCAGCCTGCCAGCCTGCCTGCTACTTACCTACAGCACGTAATGCGCTGGGGATTCGTCAGTATTAGCTACCCGGTAAAAACAATATTAATAACAGTACCAGAGGCAGCAGTTGGCTATGAGGCCCGGGACCCGCGGCAGGGCCATAATAATACATCAGCTGAGCCAATGCCCCCACAAGGGTTTCCTTTTCCACACAGAGACACACACAGAGCACACACAAACAGACAGTGCGACAGACAGGGAGACGGACAGACAGACTGACTGACTGACTGACTGACATCCCCAGGCAGGCAGCTAATAGTCAACGGCTTCGTTCGACTGACGAACGCTTCATTGAAAAGTTTCCAGCGTAATGGCTTTTGTTTGGCGGCATCGTTGTCGTTCCTTGGACCACGTTTCTCGTTACTAGCGAAGGGAAGCGTGGGCGGTCTGTAGCTTCTCTATAGCATTAAGTAATTGATTACATCTCAAGGGACTTTTAAGCAAGCTGGCAAGCGGACAAAGAGGAAGGGGCGCCACCAACAACAACAAAATGAAATGGCATGCCACTATAAAGCTCATAAATTTCTATATAACTTGACTGCTGTGGAGCGGCTCGGCGCAATATAACGTAAATAAATTTCGCTAAATAGTATACAAAAGCACAGGAAAAAAAAGAGGTAGACAACAGTTACCCAGCGGAGTCCAAAAATATCCGGTCGGACAGTCGACCTTTGCCGTGTTCTTACCATAAACAATAACCATAATTTAACCCCAGCCAAATGTGTTTGTTAATGTGGTTTGGTCGTTGGCTCTGAAAGTTGTATGCTAAGTTCAGCAACGGAGTGGAGAAAAAATGTGTAACGGATCGACAGAGTTCAAGGTTGGTGTTGGTCTATTTGCTAACAGAATTTATGGTTGCAATAGGCAGCAAGAGTTGGGCCAGAAACTTCGATTAAATGAAGAGCACACTCTGCACTACTTTAATCGATTGAAATGAATTATTTATCATTCATTTATTATTATTTATTTGTTTTATGACATTAATTTAATCGATTCAAGTAAGAGAGAAAGGCAACTTTTACGCTCATCTCTTATTCAATAGCCAAGCCAATAATATTCTGTTCAGCTGTCCTGTCTGTCATTAAGATAAATACTCTGTCCCCGAGTTATTGTTGCCCACATTCGCATCCAAATGCAAATACCTTCAACATAACTCACTCCTCTCCAATGACCGCAATTTTCACGCTCATCATTTTTATTTTTTGTGGAGTTTCACGTTTCACGTTTCGTTGTGGATTTTAAATTAAAAATACTGCCGTGTGCGGGTCGACAGTGGCAAATATACAAAAACAATGAAAGACAAGAAGACAAACAACAGCAAATAACAGTAGCATGACGCTGAGGCCCCATTCGACTGTAGCTGCAAGACTGAACTGTGGCCAGGCCACGCCCATTTGGGGGCAAAACCAGCCATTTTTATGGCGCCTAATTGCGCAGCGTTCTCTCCCCAGACCAAACCGAACTGAAATGCGGAGAGAACCGACCCGATCCGACCCGACCCGCAGAATTCACAACAACAACAACAACATAAGTCCCGTGGTCTCGACCGGGCCTCGGCTGCTATA
This sequence comes from Drosophila nr. fundita, assembly GCA_035044245.1. Lineage (NCBI taxonomy): Eukaryota > Metazoa > Arthropoda > Insecta > Diptera > Drosophilidae > Drosophila > Drosophila nr. fundita. Next base: position 2,276,637 of record JAWNMG010000622.1, on the reverse strand, counting down.
ATCATAAAATTGCTTTTGTGGCATACAACCGGTTATATTGCTCCCGTGTGATAGTCCGCCAATGTTTTCAGTTGGCTGTCTCGCTTGCCGACTCCGGCTCCAGCTCCGGCTCCGGTTGCGGCGCTGCCAGCTACTTCTTCATTTTGCACAAATGAAAAATGTTGCGGTTTATTTTCATTTACAGTTTTTTCACTGCGTCGGCGGCGGCGGCGGTCTAAACATAATTTGTTGCATTAATGTTTGCCACATGCACATGAAAATAGCAAATACACACACACACACACATGGCTCCACACACGCACATAGTTTTTGTTTAATTTCAATGTAAATTAGTTGAGAAGGAGGCGGGCAGCCAGTGGGCGGGGTTTTAGCTGCGGGTCTAGCTGTTGCTTTGTGTGTGCTGTACTAATTGCTTAGAGCCCTTGAGCTAGAAATTTTGCGCATAATTAGTGGCAAATTGCATATGGTAAATGGTCGAGAACTGTCCAGAGCTGTCCATATTGCATATGTGTGTATGTGTGTGTGGTTGCTTGGTTAAGGGAGAGTAAGGGAATTATGGCATCGAAATAGTTGAACTGTGTTTGAGGTTAAGGGAAAAACTATAATCTGAAAAGCGCACACATAAACAAGGAGTCTAACCTAGAAGAATCTTGTGAATTCCAGCTGCATAATTTAAATAGCATTTAAATCATGAACAATAAAGATTTTCCCTATTTTCCCCATTCCAATATGTAAGCAATTTGCCTGTCATGCCAACACAAGCCTACATTCAGACCAAATGCTAAGTATGCCATAAATACTACTGGCAAAAAGGTAGCCGACAAGGTGGCGTCCAAAACCCGAGACTGGGACACATAAAAATGTGATATAATAATGCCATTGACAAATATAAAGCCATAAATTATAAATGCGAAATACTTACTTATAAACGAAATCTACTTTTCCACAAAGTAAGCAAACAGAAAGCGGCGAGCAATAACCTGACAGCCAGGCCACACAGCAGAAGAGGCGGCCACAAACAGAAAACTGAAAACGAAGCACAAAACACAAACCGCAACTTGTTATAAAATTAGTAAAATTTTCTCAGCAAACATTTACATTAACTACAAGGCAAATCCCATGCCCAGGCCCACAGACAGTCAGAGCCTGCGCCTGCCACTTCAAAAGACCCATAGAAGCATAGTCAAAGAGAAAAAAGTAACAAAATAATAATAAAAACTCAAAAAAAAAAAAAAACAGTAAAGGAAAGCAGAAGAATATTACAAAATGTGAGGCGAGGCGAGCCAGTCCCAAAAGTATTAAGAGAGCAAAGCAATTAAAATATGAAAATGTACAACTTTCATCTTTCTGAGCTCATTTCATAAATCATTCCGAATGCCTGAGCCCACATTTTCGTTAGGGTAGCAGTATGGCACATTCAAAATGTACTGTGACGCTTCTCACTAATCAGCATAAGTCCTTGACAGACACACACACACACACACACACACACACACACACACAGACACAAACACTTGTGTGCACACACCTTGTTGCTAGGTAGCAGAAAATGATTTATTTCGAATTCAACTTGTTACCTGTAGCTACTTTAATGCCACTCTGGTTGCGAACTGTTAGGGGGGAGGGGGTGTCCATGTTGTGGGGTAGTCCACTTGCCAAGCCCACCAGATGACAATATAAAATATAATTATATTCATTGCGGCCATGGTCTTGATTGTAATTACAAGGCAAACTACGTGGTGGCAGAAATGGAAACGGGGGTATTGCCATCATCATTTTTGTGTAATGCCCGCGAGGCAACTCAAAAGTGTATTTTAAAATTTACATACAGCAACGCCCATTGAGACATACGAGTGCGTAACACAGCCCTCGGTCTGAGGTGGTGGCAACGTTGTATACGTGTGCGAAAATAGACATTTGTCGTGTCGTCTTCAATTAAAACTTTGTACAAATTGTCCTGGAGTGCCGCGGTAAATCGGCAGCCCAACTGAGCAATATTTATTCGGGTTTGTGGTTGTGTCATAGCATAAGCTACCCGATTTTTTGCTATTCGTTTTTTACAATTTGAATTTGAGTGTTTGACAATTTGTAGGTCTTAAATTCCTATTTGTGGCAGTCAAAATTAAATTATCTCTCTTTCGATTCACTTGACTTTATTCACAACTGTGCCAATAAATTGTTCAACATATAATATTTTATCACGTAATTCTAAAAATGTGCATATTTTGCCGCACAGAGATTAGTTCCACTTCTGCGATTTTGTTGTAAATTGACAACTTACATCATGTCAATAACTAAATACAAAAAAAAAAAAAGGATAATAAATAAATTTATCTGCAAGTTTGGAGCAACTACACAAATAGAAAATACACAAAAATAAATAAAAACTTTAAAAATATTCAAATGAAAGTTATATATTGAGGGGTTGAATACAGCCAGTGAGTTGTGCGTATATAAACACAAGTATAACCAATCAAAAATCCAATTAAAATTGAGGAAAATTCGATTTGCATGTAAAATATGGCACACAAAAAATAAACAACAACAAAAGGGAAAACGATATCAAGAGCAGCTCGGTGGGAAAGTGGCGAGGAAAGCATAAAAAATATTTGCTGTATACGAAATTGAAAAGCCTGAAAAAAAAGGCAGCGTGACAGGCGAGAGAACTCAACATGGGATTGATATTGCCGTCTGTTGGCAGCCGAGCACAAAATATATAAATAAGAAATAAAAAAGCACGTGAAAATAAATAATAATAAAAAAAAATTTGGTTACCTATAAGCGTGTGGCATTTACACACAGCAAATATTATTTTTTAGCATGGTGTTGACTGTGCGTCAACTCAACCAGCAACACGTTGCATAAATACAAATAACAGCAACCATTCCAAATATCTAGAAGTGGAGTGGTGAACGGTGTTTGTTATGATCATATTTAGCTTAAAAACTACTTAAAGCATTTTTTCTAAACATTTTGTCTCTCTCTCTCTCTTCTCTTTTTAGGTAAGTGTCGATGCATAGAATACGTGCATATATCTAGTAAAATAAGTTCACAGTAAGTTTTGTTAAATATTTACTAAACATAGTTTAACCTGATCAATATATGTACTAAAGTTAAGGTAACCTTTAAACATATATTTTATATTTCAGAAAGTTAGGTAAACCAAATGAATCTGAATGAAATATTTTTCAATATTCTTTTCGGTTAGTTCTATTCAATTTGTTGCAATTTTTAAGCATTTTTCTGCCCGTTGCTGTTCTAATTCATATTAAATATTTGTGTTTCCCTTGTGAGCCAAATCGAATTAAATTCAATTCTGAAAATATATTGTGCACATTTTCACGCATAGATAAAGACGATACAAATGACTTTATAAAGTGACTGCTGATTTAATTAGTTTATTATTTAATTATTGTCGCAATTCTGTGTGTAAGTGAGTGTGGTTGTTAATATTCAAATTATTTTTGTTAATTTGCGTTAATAATTTGCATCGCGATTTTTAACGTGTCTGCAAATTTAATTGTTATCTTTTCTATACAAATACATTAAACAATAAAATGTTGTGCTGTGTGTGTGTGTGTGTGTCTCTGAGTGTTAATTAATTTTGCGCTGGAAACAATGTCAGTTGTATGCAATTGACTGCAGGCTTTGCTGTGTGTGTGGCTGTGTGTGTGAGCTGCTATCGCACACTTTTAATTAGACTTCAATTTCCAATTATATAAGCTTTTACATTAATTAAATTTCCATTTTTATTTATGCCCGTCTCGTCTGAGCTCTCCTCGTCTCTCAACGCTCCTTTCGCCTTCGGCGATGCCATGTAATTTGTACAGAATTAATTAGAAATGCCGACTTGGCAGTACTTTTTTCTTACGGCTCTGCTTCTTTCCGCTCGGCCTGCCATATCGAATTAAATAAACGCTGGCACGCAAAATCAGATCAGAAAAGTAAAGGAAAGGTTGGGCAGCGGCTACAGAAATAATTCAAGGTAAATAAATAATTGAATTCATTAGGCAAATGAAAAATGCTGTCAATGCGCTTGCCAAGCGTCACATAGGGCACAGGGCCAAAACCAATAAGTTTTCTGGCCCAGTCCAAAAAGATACCAACGTGGGACGAACACATACTGACCCAAATCTGTGCAAACAATGCCTGGCAGTCTGTCAATGTCCGCATGTGTGCGAGTGTGCGTGCTGTGTGCGTGTGTTGTAAAGGATAATAGCAGCCTGTCAAAGCTGTTAAAAACGTAAACACAAATAAAATACAGTGTTTACCCCAATAGCTCCAAAGTCCTTCAACTCGGCTGGCTGTCCACCTTTCGTCACGCCCTTCTCGAGTTCGCTGCGCTTTTAACGTTGCTCATTAGTGACCAAAATCGAAGAACAACAAAAGCGACAGCGACAACGAAGCTTAATCAAAAACGAAGAGACGTAGAGACGCTGTCAAAAAAAAAAAAAAAATCAACGAACGAGGGAACCATACAAACAACAACAATGGCGTCGATAAGCGGAAGGAGAAGCAAACAATGCGACAAAAATAATACTCGTATGTGTTCAGTGATGAGAGCAGGAAGAACGAATAACAACAACAATAATAATAATGAAGCACATACACACACACACACACACACACACACACACACACACACTCGCACATGCATAGATAGGTACATTATGGTTACGTTATAGGTGTGTTGTGGCTTTTAGGTATACATATATGTGCATCTGTGTGGGTGTATAGATTTTTGTTAGTTTTCTGTGGCGTCATGTTAACAAAAGCATAGAAACTGGTAGAATTGTGGCAGCAGACGAGGGGTTGAGGGCGGAGGAGAGTACGATGGCTGAATGGAACTTTAAGTGCGTTACGTGTTCCGAGTTTGGTTGAGTTACCAATAAAGTATTGGCTTTAACGAAATGTCCACCGATAATTTGGATAATTGCCAGCAGAAGTAAACTACAAATTAGAGAATAGCGTAAAAATGGGCTGAGATAATAATTGAAAGTAGCAGACAGCAACTATAAACAAACAATTACATGTTAAGGAAAATATTATTAAGGAAACATATTATTAAGGAAACATATTATTAAGGAAACATATTAATTAAAGAGGATTTATAAATTGACAATTGCTGGAGCTGAAGAGAAGAAAAAAGCTTTGAACCAAATTGCATTTTAAAGTTACGTCTGCTGCCCAAAATACCTAAACAAAACTGAGCACAACTGGGGTTAACCAAAAGAATTGGTGCACAGACGACTACTCGCTCAATTATGCAACAAATTAGGCCCAGGATGTTGGCAAGTTGGGTTAAGGAGTCGTCGACTCCGGCGGTGATGAAACGAATTTATGCATTATGCATGAAAGTATGCGAGAGCTTGCCTCAGCATTATGCTTATAGCTTTCAGCTGCAACAGCAGCATGCTCCATTACACGCCAAGAAGACGCCACACACACGCACACGTACACACACACATACGCACAGGAGAAGTAGCTTTTGAGGAGGCCCAAGTTTATTATGAAATCCCAAAAATTAAATACATGTGCACCCAAGGGCAGAGAGTGCACTCAGTGCACTCACACACAGACACACACATGCAATCACATGCATAGTGAGTTATTAACACGCTTTGCCACATTTGCTTCCGAGCTAATGTGGCTTTGGTTTAGTGGCTGCCATGTGGCAACCTCGGGAGAGGAAGTGGAGACGGTGGCACTTGCAGCCTGCATATTGGAGGCATTCGTTCGTTAGTTACAGCTCCATGCCTGTCATTATGCAAAACTAAACGCAGCCAGTGCTAGAATTTGCACTCTCCGTTAAACCTATCTCTCTCCCGCACACACTCCCTCTCTCTCGCCTCTCTCTCTCTCTCTTCCACGCTCCCCTGGGTCTGCACGTGCTTTGCAGGTAACATTTCCGTTGCAGCTTCCGCTGCGAGCGCTTTATAATTATTTCGCCTGGCGGCCCTTCGTGCTTGGCATATGCTGCCTGTTGCCAGGATTGTCAGGACGTGTACGTGTTGCATGCATGGCCAAAAAGGAAGCGAGAGGAGCAGCTAGAGGAACATCCAGAGAGAGAGAGGCAGTGGCAGAGAGAGAGAGAGAGAGAGCGTGCGGCGAGATGTCGAGAGTTATAAGCTTCATTAAGCATATGTACAGCAAGTTGTAAGCCGTGTGTGTGTGTGTGTCGCGTGTGTGTGGCTGTGTGTGTGTGTGTGTGTATGATGCATTAAGCATATTTAGCATAGGGATTTGTCATTTACGCTGAAGCGCACACAGAGAGATAATTAAATGACGCTTGGCAAGTCAAGTGAGTTAATGAAATTTTTAAACGCTTTGGGGCAACAAATATTTAGCAGTTTGATAATGAGCATAGTTTTCTGAGGGTGCCTTAAGTGCAAGTTATAGACTAAGTTTAAATTGGGGAATGTTAAAAGAAAGTTCTCATTATTTAGATCACAAGACTCAGTTTTGTTAGAGTTGGTACAAGAATAAAAAAACGAAACTGCCAAAGCATACTAACACAATATAGGTCTTTATTTTGCCATTTACTTTAAGCTTAAACTTAATAAGCACTTTAAGGCTACTTTCTATATTCTTTGTTGATTTCACACGTACTCTTTACATCTCTAATTTTAAAGCTGCCGACTCTCGTTCGCACCCAATTGCCTGACATTTCTATTAAAAGCCATCGCCCCACGATTGTTGCGTCAAATTGCTTTGACCTTAGCACAACAGCTGCGACTCTCCATTACACTACGTTCCCCTATATATCCTTGCAACCTTGGTGTCCCTGTACGCACCCGCACATAACTCTTATGGAGACGCAAAAAGGAATGAAACGAGAAAAAAAAACAAATTTTACACACGCACATTAAGTCACGTTTTCGCACCATTAACCCATAAAGAACGAGCGCAGCTATGAAGTGTGAGCAAAAGTGAGAGAAAGCTAAGGAGAGTAGGGGAGAGAGAGAGAGAAAGAGATTGAGAGTAAGAGCAAAAGATTTACAAATATTGAACTTTTTGCTGGTTGGGCTAGCTTCTGAGTTTGCTTTTAGCTTTGAGCTTTCAAGTCGTAAAGCAGTCATGAGCATATTTTATAGATTTTAATATGCGAGCTACATAACAGAGACCAGAGCAATTCCCCCTGCTCACACACACACACACACACACACACACTCCCTCTTGCCTTGCTTAGCAGTCTTTTTAAATTCACGCCAAAAAGTAGGCAATGCTTTTTGGCGCCGCTCACCCTCATCAGAAAAGGTCTGCATTTCGTTTAGTGACTTTTTTTTTTAGCCCTATGACAATGTGTCAACGTTTCTCACAGTCTGCGTCTGGCTGTGTGTGAGTGTGTGTGTGTGTGTGTGAGTCAGAGCAAAAAAAAACCCTACTTGATAAGGGTTTATCAAAGCGACACAGTAACTTAGTGATTTACTCGTGTGTGCGTCGAATTTTTTTTTTAATTTCGAAAATTGAAAAAGTGACTTTTGCTTTCTTGACTCCATTTACAATGGCACAACGGCGTGTGACAAACAGACAGCGGCAAGGACAAGGGCAGGTAGAGGGGGCAATATTGCGTATCTACTATGCTGGGCCATTTACAAAAGGCCTCAATCTGTATGTCTTTGCATGTTCGCGTATGTATGTGAGTGAGTGTGTCAAGTGCGAGGGCGTTTTCGAGGCCTTGACTCATCTCTCAAATACATATTGAAATATTTATTAAAGCAGAATTGAGTTACGTTGAGCATTGCAAATGATATACCCAATTCGAAGAACGCTTCCTGGAACCAGAAACATTGCTACGTGAGGATTTAACCCAATTCAAACTATTTGCCCTATTGAGTCGAGGGTGGAATGTAAATTAAATTTGTGGCACTTCCAGGGTATGCATTATCAGAAAAAGTTAATAGCACAGAAAAGTATTCAGTAATAAGATTTACACAAAAAAAAATCTAAGTCCACATATTAAAAATCATACAGAAGCTCAACATATTTTAACATTGCCAGTTTTGATGACTCGAGTTTAGACAGTAAATATTTTTGCACTAGTTGTCTCACTCATTCAATTTCTGTAACTCTCTCTCTCTCTCTCTCTCCCTCACTCTTTCTTACTATAACATTTAGCAACTTCTTGCAATTTAATTTAATTGTCATCATCCTTGGTTGCATTCAAAAGCCAAATTCGGCTTGGGTTGCACTCTGCCAACTCAAAATGTTGCCAAAAAAAAGTACTTGTGGCTTACACTTCTCTACCAACCTCTCTCACACTCATTTCAGTCACCTACACACACACACGCACACACTCTAGTTTGTATGCCACAAAAATGTGTGCGAAAAATCGCTTTTCATCTTATGAAATCATTTCTGGCTTTCAAGGATTTGTGAGCTGAAGCTACCTGTGCTGATCAAACAGGCTTGCCAGCTACTGTTTAAAATAAATAACAACGTTCCACAAAAACACACTCGCACACACACACACACACACACACACACACCTTGCACAAACCAAATAAATTGGTTTCGTAACCGCAAAAGCCAACTGCGAGCAGAGACAGTAGCAGCAGGCAGAATCGTGTCTGAATTGGAAGTTGGAGTCACGACAGGCACTCCCACATCAATCCAATTCAATCAGACATCAAGCATATATACGAATACAACATTTTCGCAAGCAACACACGAATTATACAATCAATGGATATAGCAGTCTCTCAACCCCGCCCAAAGTGCACCATACTTTATGCTCTCACTCTCTCTCTCCCTCTCCCTCTCTCTCTCTCTCGCTCTCTCTCTTTCAGTCACCCTCTCTAGGCAGCCATTCGAAAAGGGAAATAAAATGCGGCAGGCACGTTGCAACACTATTACTTATTTGGCATAGCATACAGACAGACACACAGACAGGAGACATACAGACGCCGACAACGACGGCTGAAATGAACTACATTTGTATGTCATTGTGTGTGTGTGTGCGGCTCAGGTGTGCAGCGAGCTCAAGAAAGAGACAGCTAGACAGAAAGAATAAGATTTAGAGAGAGAAAGAGAGAGCGGGGAATGGGTGGGGGGGACGTAACAGGCGGGCTCTAAAATGCAATAATCTTTCGCCGCCGACGTCGTCAGCGTTTAAACGTGACTTTTAAGCATGATGTTGTAATATTTTAACCTGACTAAGAATGGCTGCACAGAGTGCTGAAGCGGCAAGGGGAAACCGATGGGCGGGGGGAGAAGTAGTGCAGGCAGAACTGTTTCCATTGTTGTGTGTGCCTGAAAATTGTTACAAATGCCCCCAGCGTGCATTTTATGGCCAGTGCGATAAATAAAATGTTGCAACACAGGTCACACTCACACACACACACGTGAGAAGTGCAAAAAGAAGAGAAATATTATATATATATGTATACACACATACACATATGCATGTGTGTGTACAAATAATATGGAAGTCCTTCGGCTGTAAAAGGTAGTGCTAGTCGTAGTCCAAGTCCTGGCACAGCCACACCGCTGCCAGACAAACAATAACATAAATTTTGTTAGCTATTTTGCTCTCTCTGTGTGTGTGTGTGTGTGTGTGAGTGAGTGTGTGCCATGTAATTGTGCAATATGTTTTAGATGCCAGGCAGCATTCACAACTACTTAGTTCGTACTTGGGAAGGGCTGGAGTAGCCTTGACCACAAAGTCGAAGATGTTAACAGTGGCTCTAAGAGCTAGAGGCGCTTTCAGTGGCAACTCAAAAAACATCCCTTTTCAATTTATATATTCTCGCATATACCAAATATTTTGACAGGTAATTTGGTAAGAATTTGTATGCTCTTCATTCTGAAAAGAATATTCTCCTCAAGCGTCTAAAGTTCCTTCAACATTCTTCTGGCTATATTGTGCATATGTTTATAGACTTGACTAAATTTAACAAACTAACATTGAATAAGTAATTTAACAGCATTCCTTCTATTTTTGGCAAGCATATCTTTGTGCTTTTGTGCAAGTGCTTAAATGTCCATTCAATTGCTAAATGTTTTGCCTACTTTGTCAACCATTACAATTACTGTTGATACCATTTTACTTACCACTTGTTTCTTATTTCTCATCTCTATGCCATTTCCGTTTGCTCTCTTCTCTATGCGTAATTGTAATTGCAAAATCCTCACTCCACTTCAACGCTTGGCCCGAGCCGAGACAAGCTTCCTGCGAAGCCAATGCAAGACCCGCAAGCGTTTCTCATACAGCAGCAGCAGCAGCAGCAACAGCAGAAAAGAAAGGCCAACAAACTACACAGCTTGCTTGTTGGTGTAGTTGTCGGTTTGTTGTTGTTGCTGCTTGTGTTGCTCTGTTGTTATCGTTGTGGTGTTTGTCTTAGTTAAATTCCGAAAAGCGTAACGGGTAAACGAGCAGAGCAACATCAACTGTGGCTGCATTGAGTGCGGCTTAAGTGTTCATCGACTAAACCGCACACCAATGCACAAGCAGCACATAAAACCCCTTGTCAATAGTCTGCAGCTGGAGTAGAGACTGAGAATGTGGCAGAGTGTGTGTGTGAGGCAAGTGCTGTAAGTTCAATTAATTGCGCGCATCGAGCAAACAAAATAAACAACAGCGGCAACAACTGCCACCACAAAAATTAAATTAAAGTCGAACACTGGCTACGCTGCAAACTGTGGCAATGAGACTGGCTGAAATCGCGAGATATTGCAACATGGTTGCCAAAGTAGCAAACTTGAATCAATCTGTAATTGTCTTTTATTTTAAATTACATTTCAATCACAATAAAATTGGCTAATAAACAGTAATGAATAAATAATAATTTCAGTGTACTTATTTAATATTTTCCGTTTTCAAATTATGATTTTTCCAATCATGCTGACTGCCATGTGCCACGATGAATCGACAGTTTTTCAGCTAGTGTCATTGCTTCTCTCACACTCGCTTTATTTGTCCTTCTTGCCTATTTCTCCACTCCTTTCGCATGTGCGTGTAAATGAGTGATGTGCATTGAGAGCGCTAAAACACTTTTGTTTACTTCTAAGTGTGTGTGTGTGTGCGTCTGTGTGTGGACTAGACGAAGACGTATGGTTATTGTGATGACTCTTGTTTTTGCCACCCCACTCTGGAAAATTGATAAATATTGCACACGCACACACATTCCAGCGCACATATGTGTGTGCACACACACACACACAGGCATATCTGAAATATAATTTAATTAAAATGTTTTATGTAAGACATGTTTATTGAAGCATTTTCTCAACTTGCCTTGCTATTTGATTGACGTCTGACTTGAGGTTGTCGTTTTTGTTGTTGTTGTTGTTGTTATTGTTGTTGATCGGTTCATTTGTTTGTTTGTGGCATTTGCTGTCAAGGTGTTGAGCTCCGTTCAACCCACAGCCCTTCAAGCTCGTGGCTAAGTCTCTGCATTGATTTGTGCATAGTTTGAGTTATTTGTTTAGCCAAGCAATATATTTTCAATTAGTTATAGGCCCAGCCATTGCCTCTAATTACTGTCTATTTGAAGATACAAGTTTGGTGTTGGGAAATATGTTGACAACATTTTCACACGCAATAAATTAGTTTTACTTGCTCTTAAATTACAGAATTTCGAATTTAAGTCTATAAACTAGAGTCATATTTATGTACACCTTTCTTATTTATTATGTGTTGTTGTCGTGTTTTTTTTATTATATACGTATTTCCTTATATACATATATCGTGCATTCTCTCTGTACCAAATTTACTATCAATCATCAGACCTTGGCGCTTTTGGACATTTGTCATTCGAACCATTTTTTAAACTAGCCGTTAAAGTTTTGATTAACATTATCAATTTATTTTGTGAACTTTTGTTACGTTTTGTGCCTAAAAATATAATAAAATTTTTATATCTCAGTGTTGTTGTTTCATTGATGTTGTGCGTAAACAAATTACCAAGAAATAAATCAATTTATAAATAAAAATTTTTACAGTTATTAGAAGAAAATGCAAAATAATGCTCAATGTTGTGCTCTCTACTTATTTAGATCAAATAAGAGATAAAAAAAAATTAATTAAAAACATAAAGTGCAATTTGTTATTGTTATTGACATGTAAACATTTCTGGATGTGCGTCATATTTGTTGCTCCAATTTCTGTAGTAAAAACACAACTTTTTCAAGAAAAATAAACTTTAAATTATACATTTTAAATAGTCAACAAAATTTACACCGACGAAAGCAAAACAACAACAAACGGAGATTATAAAAATTTTATTTATTCCTTCTTTTCTCTTTCTTTTTTCTCTCTTTTTGCAAACGTCAAAATAATAAAATTAAAAAACACAAAAAAAAAAACAAAACAATCAAACCGACTTACAAACAAACCGAAAATGTAAACTAAATTTTAGCACGCGGAATGGCAAACGGCAACAAATTGGTGGCATTGAACTAAAGGCAGCAGCTGAGAAGCAAAGAAATGGATGCCCTTGACGACATTGCTTGGAATTCACGCTCGAAACCCATTCAAACACCAAATTTATAATAATTAGCAATTATAGAAAAGAAGAAAACTAACTGTTGATGTCACACTAATTAACAGTTCTACAGGAAACGTCCATGAATATATTACTTAAATGACAATTAGACTCAATGCCCAAAATTATCAAAGATAAGACAAACTATACAAGCCAGTTATTGTGATGATTATTACACATACGCCGCGTGGTGCAAAACTGTATTAAGCAGTGATCAATTAGAGCTTACAATTAAAAGCTTAGCTTAGTTCGCAACAGTGTGAACAAAAGTAGAAAGAGCCTTTTCTAGCTTTACACAGACATTAACCTGAACTTATTGCAACTGCTATCTCAATCGTGTTAAGAACTTGAGTCTCTAGGAATATCAATTATACCAGGTCATTAAATTAACTAACCAAGAGAAACATACAAATTCAAGAGCTACTTAGTGCTTATATATTACGGATTTAAAGCAACATCAAACACATTCCAACAGAACCAAGTATTTAAGCTGCTTTCGAACTGACAGCCGAGCAGCAGTCTATAAGGTTTCTAAACGTAAGCATAAATATTTTATAATATATCTAAAGTGTCGTACGTGTGCCATAAATGTTCGAAATTAATCTAGTAATTAAGAATGCTCACCGAAATATTAAATCATTTGGTAATTTAATATGTGTTATTATTGAGCTTGAGAAAATATTATATTTTGTCTAAAGTACCTGTTGTCAAAAATGTTATAAATTTCCTTAGATTGGTAAGGTATTATGACAGTTTGTAACTTAGGAAAGATACTTTTCGACTTGACTTAAAATGAGCACAACTTTTTTGTGCCAAATAAAATGCATATAACATTTCTGTGACCGTTTTCATTGCAAAATTTATGTGCTCGTCTATTGCCTATTACACGCTATCTCCAGCATCATCCCAAGCCGGTTTCATGGCTAAACTCCACCCACCCCGCGCCCCTGAAGCACACATAGCATTCGTTGTGTTATAAAAAAATGCCGGCCATATAATTATAAGGCATACGGAAAATGCGGTGAATACCCGTCGAATTTAGAGTGTCTAGTGCTCTTCTTCTGTCTAGCTCATAAACTTTAAATTCCACTTTATCGTGAAATATATATGCGTTCCCCTTATTATATATACATATATGTACAAAATATACATACTTATATATAAATGGAAAATCTGCGCACATAAAGCGCCAGCCACAAAGAGCCACCCATTTGACAATTCTTCTGCACCACTACAGCCCTCATTCTCCTCTCTCTCTCTCTCTCTCTCTCTCTCTCTCTCTCTTCTCCCTCTTCCTCTGTATCTTTCACTCTCGCACTGTTTCTCTTTTCGTTCTTTTTTTTCAACATTTCCCGTGGGCAGACATTGGACACTTTTATGCGTTTGAAATGAAAATGCTATGTGCCATTAACATTATCCCTGACGCGTCACTACTTAAAATAAAAATTTCTATATTTTTTATAGAACGTCAACGGAGAGGTGTAGTCGGGGGGTGTAGCGGTCGAGAGAGTGACGCGAGCACCTTTTGGTCGTCGTTTTTTGCTTTTATAGCCAATTTCTGGTTACCCACAGTGCAGCCAATTTCATGTCAAGCTGCAGCGCAAAATGATAATCCCGGGGTCATAAAAAAAATTTTACTTTATATTGACTTTTAGTGTGATAGTCAACGCCGGCTGTGACTCTGGCTGCAGCTGAAGCATCAGCATCCTCGACCTCGTCCTCGTCCTAGTCGTCGTTCTCAGCTGGCAAAAGACAACGCCAAGGTGCACATGAAATGTTAATGGCATGTCAAGATTGCCGCCTCTATCTGCCCGCTCTCTGTCAATCTGCATTTGCCGCATATTTATTGCCAGATCCTGTCCAAAAATTCACACAGCGAAACCGTTTTAAAGCCAACTATAAGATCTAGCCGGCTCTCTCCTGCATTTCCCGTCTAAATGCAATACATTTTATCTGTGGTAGATGCAACTTAGAAAAATAGTTTATTCAAAGCATTTATGAATGGCATCTTGAAGCAAATATACTATACAATATATGCAGTCTAGACATTCTTTCTGAAAGCACTTTAAACTAAAGTCAAAAACTAATGGAAATTCATGAGTAACTGTAATTCGTATATATTCGTAACCCCATCCTTATATTTTGGATGCCCCTCTGTTCTTTTGGAGTCTCCATGGATTCCTTTTCAATTTTCATTTGCCTGGCGCACACAAAGCCAAAGTCACACAAAAGTTGATCCTTTTCAATATTAATTAACACTTCAATACCACAGAGGAGAAAGAGTCTAAAGACAAACTTTTGGCGCGTCTTTCTCGGGTCTCTGGCGCTGACTTTTGTACAATTTCCGTTTTGCTGGCAAAACAAAAACTTTGACTTTGCCATGCAAAATGCCTAAAAATGCGTCCATTGAAATGTTCTATTCTGTTCTGTGGCTCAACTGTCTCTCTCTTTCTCTCTTTCTCTCTCTGTCTGTCTGTCTGTCTGTCTGTCGCTCTGTCTGTTTGTCCGCCTACAGCAAGGCTGTAAATACTAATTCACGCTGACACTAATTAACAATTAGGCGCATTTTAGCGCTCGTTTTCGGCATGCCAATGCCAATGCCAAACTCTACAGAGAACTCTGCCTCAAAACTCTGGTAGAACTTTTGAACTACTTACAACGCTAATAACTAATTTACTTCTGAATTCAGCTATAACATCCGCCACTCAGCCCTATTCCGTTGCAGAAACAGAGAAGATATTCTATACCCATGCTCTCAACATGTCATTTGCACGCCATCATTGTCATTGGGGTCCCCAGCCTAGGCTCAACTTTGCGCTTATTACTGCAAATTTCAAACTGACAAATAAACTGAGCACTTTAAGGCCCCAAAGAGACCCAAAGGATTCCATGGCACCATAACAACAACAACAAAGCTCAAAATGAGATACGAAACAAGGACGAGAACTCTGCGAAGAACTCCAGCCGCATTTGCCAAGGACCCGACCCCACTTGCACTTGGTGTCAACGTCTTGGGTGACGCTGACTTATCACTAGTCATATATAAACGTCAGCGCAACTTGAAGCGAGTCGTGATGGGGGAGAGCAAAGTGGGCAGAAGGCTGAAGGCAAGTCCTGTCGCTGGGCAGGGCAGACTTTTGACAATTGCCACACAATTGTCTGGCGACGTTAGTTGGCTGGCACTCGCATTCGCATTCGCATTCATCCACCAACTGTTTCCCGATTGTGGGAGTCATAAAGGAAAAATTTAGCTTATTTGCTGTATAAATACTGACACCTCGACGGCTGTGCAGGCCAGGGTCGAGAGAGAACGCTTGAACCAGCTTGCCAGGATGACAGGATGCCACACAGACTGCGCTGACTGTCTGCCTTCCATTAAAAATGGTTTCAGAATGATTCGCCAACAGCGACTAAACAATTGCCAAGTGCATGTGGCAGTATAATATTGATAGACAGCCGACTGTATTCGACTCAAATTTCTTTATAAACATAAGTTCGATGTCATATCAAATGTGGCGCAATTGATTTCAATTTCAAACACGCTTTAATGTACAACTCGGCATTTAAATAAAGAACGTTATCAATTAATTAATGCAATTTTAGTCTTAATATATTCACAACCGTAATCAATCACAAAAATCACTTTGCACATGTTATATTTATGAGTCCAATCAATAAACATTAGTTTTGCCAGGTTTTACGTATATAATTAACTTGTCATTAGTAAAAATAAGATACAGAAAACAACGAGAAAAGTATATGAAAAATATGATTACTTATTAAGCGACTTTGCTCATTTCCCCATTTCCTTGGCCTAAGTAATTACAATTTCAATAATTTATAGGAAAATAAACACAGACGAAACACAAAATGCAGCATGCAGATAGATAAGCTACACACACACAGATACAAACTTACAAATGTGTGTGTGTGTGTGTGTGGGGTAGGCTTTTATGTTTGTGTTGTTCATGCTCATATTTCAATCCATTTTTGCTAAACAAATGTTATTCCAGACGAGTAGTAGTCTTAGCTTGTAATTAGAAAGCAGCTTTTGCTATTGAAAATACCAACAAAATAATTAATAACTTGAATATATTTACGCAGCATTTTGAGTCCTGCAGTGTTCTGCCAGCCTTCCATCATAATCTGATTAGGAGTTTTCAAATATGAATTGGCCGCATTAGAAGGAGATTTCTTGAGCCAGATCCTCGTTGCTTCTGTGCTAAGCTGTGAAAATTAATGGAGTATTTATTTGTTTGCTTAATGATTTATTAGCTACAATTTTGCTGTAAAGCTGTTTGCAATCCTAAGAGCTGCTCAAATGAAAAGACTGCAGACTTAGTTCGTAAGTAGCCAAAATCAATTATGATTTAGGGTTAAGCAGAGAGAAGTAAACTCAAATAATTATGCGATAGATAGTAACAATGATATGGAATAAGAGCTTAACCGAAACATTCCATAATCGAAGCAGCTTTGCTCGGCATATATACATATATAGTTAACCCAGAATAGCTACACAGATTATAAACTGCATACCTAATACCCTCCTTTAGCTGAGTTGCTCAATTCCCCATGCTCTTTAGCACCTATGCAAATAACGACGTCTTCCCAGTTGTCTGGCTGAAAGGAACTAATCCTCAGACGCTCATTAGCAACCATTAAATGTCAATTTACATGTCAATTGGCAAAAGTGCCCAGCTAAAAGGCAGCTGTAAAAACAAACGGACGAAAAAAAACAAACGCAAGGATCGAGGGAAACATGGGAACACATGAGTTTTGAGCTTTGTCAGCGACTTTGTTTCAGTATTTCTACAACAGTTTTATTTTTGCATCCCTCTCCTTCTGTCCTTTTTTTTTTTTTGGTTTTTGCCATTTCTTGTATAATTTATAGACGCGACATTGCTTGCTGGCTGGCTTTTTCACCTTTTGGGCTAACATTTAAAATACAATTACTTGTCTGGGGCACATTTCGAGCTGACTGCGCTTGAGGGCAGCCTCAAAGATAAGCAGAAACATAACATGCAACAATTAGTGGTGCCTCTCTATGCGGCTTGCTCCATCTACGTGCTCCCCAGCACTCTGCTCTTTGTCGCCTGGCAGACAAAAGTTGCCATGTGGCCAACTAATTTAATTTGGTTTTCTTTTTGGCTTTGTTGCTGACTGCTGCTGCTCGAGCATGAGCATCAAAGACAACGACACGTTAATGACTTCTTTTGCCTTGGCAACAGCCGAGGCATAAAATAAAATCTAAAAACTGCCAACACACTCACATGGCGCACATGACGACCAGAACAAAGAGTAGACCGAGCATAAGGTGGCAGAGGGAGCAGGAGGAATACGGGCGACACTAAAAAGAGCCACTTAACTTGTCTATATGAGCCTAATGGCCTTTAATATTATTTTCACTGCTTTTCCTTTTGCTTTTGCTTCGCCTTTGGCTTTCGCCCCGGCCAAAATGGAATCACTGAAAATCGTGTGCATTTTATGCCGTCATGTTGCCATCATCCTGCGGCCGCCGCCCACCTGTGTGCCCTCCGTAATTGTAGAAAATTGCTGCAACGGCGACTAAACCTTGTGCAAATCCTTTTTAGACGGTTCTGTTTCTGCTCTGCTTCAGCTGTGTCCTGTCGACTGAGCAAGTGGTTTCTTTTGCTTTTCTTTCCTTTTTTTTTTGCTCGTTTTCTTTTCACATTGTCTGCTTTTTGGCGCCGCAACTGTTAAGAGCCAGTTGAACTATGCCATTTCATATGTATGTATATACATTTATGTATGTTTTTAGAATGGCCAGCATGCTGCACTATTTTTCGTGCACCTTTGGTCCTTGCTACCTTTTTGGGGAATGCTCCACGTGCTTTACATTTTTATTAAGCGCACCCCTTGGACCTTATGTGGGCAACCCTTTTGGTAGGTCGTTCGCCACTGAGGCCCCCTTTTTGTTGTTTAGCATGCCAGTGGCGTTGTTTGGCTTATTGCACGTGCTTAGCCCCAGTTGAGTAGGTGAAAGGGCAGAGGGGAGAGTGCGGAGAGATCAGTTCAGTTCAGTTGAATTGAGTCCGGCACAAATGCCATTAGGCTTACGCCCCTTACGGCAAGACAATTGCCTGCAGGCCAGTTTGAGTCAGCACGGCCGGCTAACGTGTCGTATTAGTTATTTTCTACTTCGATTGCTTTTGCCACTTTAACGCGACAACAGCAGAGGCAGCTGCCTCTCTGTCTGCCTCTTTAATATGAGTGTGTGTGCCAAGTGTTTTGGTAATAATTGAACGCTCAATTTTCGATATGAGACCCTGTTTGATATGGGATTGGCTGTGCAAATAAGTATGCTGTGGGTATTTCGATTGGAGACAGCCTGGCAGCATTTTGGCTTGAAGTCTGTTTGGTGTTGGCAAAGAACGTGTTTATTGCCCTGCACCTGTGCGCCGCATATTTACGTGTATATATCAATGGAAAATTATTAAGAAAATCAAAATAATAAAATAAAATCAAAATAATAAAATAATATTAAATTAATACTATAATGGCCGTTCCCCCTTGATGATGGGTAAATTAAATGCTTTCTCTATTAGTTGCTAACACTTTCCTCCAATTTAAGCTATGAACTGTTGTTCAACCTACTTATGTATAAATCTACCTAAATATTTATTAAATATTTTTCCAAGTAGTGGCTAAAATGTTATTTACCTTTTAATGTCTATATAAACTTGTAGCTCTGTTGTGCGTGGTATGTAAGTATGTATGAGTGTGTATGTGTGTGTGTGTGTGTGTGCGTGTGTGTGTGAATGTGTGTTTTACGTATTGTGTTCTATATACATATATAATTAGCTAACTGTTATACTTATTGTCATAAGACATTTTCCATTTTGTAAGTTGTAAGTTACATAAAAACCAAAACAAAACTTTGCGACAATTTTACTAAATATCACCCATTTTTATCTTCTTTTCTTTCCTTTTTATGTAACACTTGTTCGTGCTCTATATAAAAAAAATATATATATATATTTACTTATATATAAATAATTGAAAACAAAAAAAAAAATCATCAAAATTGGCAAAATTGGAATACTGACAATAATTTTCTTATACCTAATTTAATTTTTTTGCTTTTCAAATTTTTCAAACCGAAATTTTTAATGCAACCCCCGCAACGAAAAAAATATTAATAATCCCCTTTTGCAAATTGCAAATTGTTGCCGATTCCGAAATATCAAAATTTTCCCACTATTCCCCACATTAATAAATGTTGTAATTGTATTTGCTCCTTTGGTGTCGATATCCAAACCAACACCAATACAAAAAAATATATCAAATTTCGTTAAATAAATGTTGTTGCTTTTTTTTCATTTACGTTATATTTTTTCTTTGTACTTTTGCGCTCGTTGAAATCTTTAAAACAAACATAAAAAATTTAACTAAATTTTATTCAATGTGCCTGCTGCGTTTGTTACCCGTTACAAAAACTGTTGCGTAATGTGTAACTCTGTTGCATTTACATCTTTATATATGTCACATATATACTATAACGCTCATATGGCCTGATTTTTCGGTATTTAACTACATATTTGATTTTTCGTTTCTGTTTCCGTTTCCGTTCGCGTTTCTGACATTTTTCGGTAACTTTCACTTGTTTTGCATTATTGGCCAACTTCTTTCTAATGCTATGGCTTTTACAATTTGATTTTCACACATGCCACTCTTCCATTTTGCTGCCTCTTTTGATACAACGACAAAAAACAAAATCAAAACAAAAAACGAAAAAAACCAAAAAAAAAAACGAAAAAAAAAAAATAAAAACAGAGCATTTAGATCGCAAGCTGTTCGTTGGCATGCTCAGCAAACAACAAACCGAAGATGATGTTAGACAAATATTTCATCCATTCGGCACTATAGAGGAGTGCACCATATTACGGGGCCCGGACGGTGCTAGCAAAGGTGAGTACGCCCATACAGTAACCGTGTGGTTTTACATACAACTATTTCCATATTACGTATACGTAACGTGTTGAGCTCGTTATTTGTTGTTTGCCAGTTTTCATTGTGTTGACGTTTTAAATAGTCTTTCTTATACGTAGTGCTTTATTCAAATACATTCTTAAGCTACACCAAAATGATATTGTTTGTATTATAATAAATATTTCTATGACCGCTGCAATCATTCAGGCTCCAGCTTGAGCTCAGCCATGCCCATAAATTGTCGGGTGTCTAAATATAAATTTCAGCAGTAGTACGTTTCCATAAGACCTTCGCTTTACATAATGTATTTTCCATAATGTTCAATATTTATATAAATTTAAATTCCACTTGCCCAAAAGTATGCAAGCAGATTACACATTTACAATCGAACACTGCCACACTAAGGGTACCCGAAACTGACCCCATATGCCAGTTAGTTGCTTTTGTTGGCAGCTGGCTGCCAAAAGTGCTTGTTTATGCAGGCCACCCGATAAAAAGCAGCTGAATGGCTGGGCGACTGGTCGGGTAACGTTTTGCCAGCTGTGCAACGAGCCAAATAATCATCGCAAGCATAACCATAACAATTATACAGCTTGGCAGGCAGCGTTTTCTGAATTCGTGGCATATAAAATAAAAATCGGGTAAACAGTTCAATTAAAGTTGTTTGGTTTTCCAGAGCGCTGCCTGCTAGCTCACACGCTGCCCATTTGCATTTATGTGAATGTTTCTGTATATTAGTATGCATATTTTTATACACACACACACACACACACACACACACACACACATACAGCAGAACAAACAAGAACAAAAAAAATATGTTAGGAAAAAAGTTGCGTTTGTTTTAATATGCAAGTAACTTTTTTAACAATAACATTTCATTTTATTATGTCAAAAGTTTTGGTTTTGCGCGCACACACACACACACACAACACCCCCAGCGTGTGTTTGTGTGGGTGTGTGTGTGTGTTTGCATACATATTTATTTTGCTTACATTTGCAACATTTGACTGCCGCTGTCGACGTCGCCTATTGTTGTATGTTAATGTTTGTTATTGTTGTTCTTTTGTTGCCGTTTATTGTTGCCATTTTGATATGCATGAAAAGGCGACAGGGCCGCCTGTGCGCAGTGGGCGTGGCGCCAAACAGCGACACTTCTCATAGTTTGTTTCTCTGCTTTCATTTTGTGTTGTGTTTTTTTTTGTTTTTTTTGTCGCTTATTTGCCTTTTGGGCCACATTAGAATAACACCAAAGTTCAAACAAAGATGCGAAGTGAGAGATGCGACTGCGAAATCGAAAAAAAGAAATCTTATTAAAAAATGAGCTGCAGCTTAAAGCCAATAAAAAAGTCCTAACTTTTATGAATGATGTATAATATACATAGTCTCAATTCCTCAATTTATCCATATCTGACAAAATCTGAATTGACTAAGTAAATTACCATGTAGCATATTTTTTTTGTAGGCTTCTATTTATATTCGTATTAATCCAATCAAAATCACAACAGCTAAATCAAATTTATGTCAAATTTTCCAGAGATGAGCCCGTAAATTTATGCAAATTATTACTATTCGATTTTTATTCCTTACTTCTTTTCACATTTGTTACCAATTCTGCAGCCTACAAGTATTTGAAGACAACGATGAGAAATCAGCTATAAGAATAATTTGTCGATCTTGATTCGTCCTACATTTTTATTGTTGTGTCCTTCTTGCTGTTGTCGCTGAGAAGGACAAGAGAAAAGTGGTCGATGTCGTCGTTCGACAGGGTAAAGTTCAAAACCGCGAAAACTGTCAGTTGATGTGGTCTTGTGGCCCGTGTGCTTGTGGCTGTTGTGCTCTGGTATGGGAGCCGATGTGGTGTGATGGGGCCTGATGATGGTGATGGTGATGGCAACGCCAACATATCATTCTTCATTAAAATGCGCTTCAAAGTCAGTCAGGCAGTCAGGCAACGAAGTTTTTGGCGTAGTGACAGGGCGCTAGTCTTCTGTGTAAGTGCCAAAATCCATCAACGTCAATTTTTTCTCACTGCCGCGAATTATATTCAAAGAAAATCAAGTCAAGCCACGCGGCTGTGGCCACGATAGAGAGAGGGGGACACTGGGCAGGGGGGGTGGCAAATCAAATGTGTAAACGTCGCAAGTAAGTAATGACGGCAAACGACAGGGAAGAGTTGACTGACTGACTGGCTGACTGAATAACTGAATAACTGACGGTTTGACTGACTGGGTGACTGGCGAACTGAAAATGTATGCAAATGATGATGCATGTGGCGGCAAATGTAAGAGGCAAACAAAAAAAAGAAGAAGAATGTAGAAGGGGATGAAGCAGAGACAGAATGAGAACAACAATAACAGCTGGCAGGCTGGGTGGGTCGAGGGAGATTGAAAGTCTGTCTGACAGGCAACAGGAATAAGCGCAACCATCATGTTAAATTATGCAAATTCGATTTCAGTGAGTGAATGAAACGAAACGAAACGAAACGCAACGCAACGAATGAAGCGGGTCGAGAACTGACTTTGAAACTTTTACACAAGCCAAAACACAAAGCATGTGGTTGGCTGACTAACTGACTAACTGACTAACTGACTGACTGCCTGACTTGGCTAAGGAGTGCTTGGCTACTGCAACAACAAAAACAAGAGCAACACATGTGGTGCTAATGCAAAACTTGTACAGCTTGACAATGGCTGAGGCACAGTCACAGTCACAGGCTCAGGCTCAGGCTCAGGCTCAGTATGTTGCAGACGCAG
The DNA here is from genome assembly GCA_035044245.1 of Drosophila nr. fundita. Classification (NCBI taxonomy): domain Eukaryota; kingdom Metazoa; phylum Arthropoda; class Insecta; order Diptera; family Drosophilidae; genus Drosophila; species Drosophila nr. fundita. Next base: position 2,253,446 of record JAWNMG010000622.1, on the reverse strand, counting down.
GCCGTGTGCTGACGAGACTGTCAGACTGGCAGTCTGGCAGTTTGGCAGGCAGGCAGCTCGTCTATGTGTTGGCTCTCATTTGATTAGAATATTCATGGATGCACTTCATTGTCATCAAGGCAAGGAGCTGCCTGCTTGCTGCCGGCTGCTGCCGTTGCGTCTTTTGCCATCTGCGCAATCAACACAATTGTGCAGCCCATGAGGAGAGTCAACCTCAAACCCCAATCCCAAAACCCCGTTGCATCCCAGTCGTGTCTGCTGCACTCTTTAGATGCCTGGTAATCAAACTTTCTATACATGAGCAACAACGGCTATCAAGTGGCAAGTGGCAAGTGGCAAGTGGCAACTGGCAATCGTGCTGCTAAAGCATTTGCATAAGTAGCAGTAGCTTTAGCTCTGGCCCTGGCCCGAGGCCTGTTGCTGTCGCTGACAGGCAGCTGGCGTAAGTTGACGTCGGAACGGTTTTAGAGCCGTTGCTTGTGGCCAGATGTCCCGCTGCTGCTGCTTTATTGCAGCAGTCGCAGCATTGAGGCGCCAATTCAAACATTAAGCCCAACCACTTGGCGGTCGTGGCACTCAACCACCCCCTCGGGGCCTGTCTGCCCCGCCATTGACCTGTCATTAAGTAATTGCATCACACGCACTTACACGAATGGGGGCCAAGTGGCCAAATGATGGACAGCAGTGGGACGGTCAGGCGGAGGCACCGTTAATTACGGACTATATGCATATAATAGCAATTTGCAAGCGTTTACTGTAAGTTCACAGGGCGGTGCGGCAATCAAGTAGTTAGCTAAATGATTTCTATTAGTGAGCCCTGATTTTCAAAAATTATATTAATAATGATTAAATATTCCTTAAAGAAATGTTGAATAACATTATTTATTGATACTTTCATGTTCATAATAAATTACCCAATATTGATTAACATAAATCAAAAATAAAATACAATGCACACGAAATTGTTAGTATACATTATTATTCATTAAGAACTGCATTTTGACAGATTTCAAAATATTTTCGTGTCAATATAACAATGAAATTTAGTTTCAAAATATCTTTCATGGCATGCCACAATTTCATGCAACCACATCACACACTTCAGACTATTAAGGATACATTGTACAAAGAGCAAGAAGGTCTCTTTGAGCTAATTAGTTGAGACCGCATTTGACAAAGCGAACTATGCACACACACACACACACACACACACAGACACACATGATGCATGAGAAACTGAGCGGCGAGTGACGGAGAGGCCTAATTAGGCAACCCACCCCGGTGAAGTAATACTTTACGGTGATACCGCCGGGCGTGGGGGTGTGTGTGTGGGGGTGTTTTTAGTACGTATGCATTGACGTTGTCTTTGAATCGTGCATGCAGGTGGCCCGGGCCACCTGTATCTCCAGAAGATTCTCACCCCCATGGCGTATCCAAAAAAAAAAAAAAAAAAAAAACACATGATGCATGTGTAACTTTTGGCTGGCCAAACATGACATTGCACAAATTGAATTAAATTGATGTTTATATCTAAATTAATTTAAAATGCTTCGCTTTGTCAAATTAAGTTTTAATTGGCATGAAATCCAAGCTGAAAAGATTCCCAAAAGCATCTTGTGCAGCTGACATGCAAGAACAAATTTCAATTAATACTCAACACACACGCACACACATCTCACATACAATGGACATCACACACAGGCGCAGCCAATTGAAGTGACAACAACAACAACAACAATAATATCAACAAATTGCCGCCGTAAAGTAGACTTGAGTTTCTCGTGAATTGTTGCCCCCTTCCTGTTCATATTATATCAAAAGCCACGAAGCCCCATAAATGCGAATAATTAATGTGACATATTCGGCATAATTGAGGCAGCTATGCAGCACACACCACACACACACACACACACACACACACACACACACACACACACTCAAACAATGTGCTCTCAGAAGCATTCCTTAAACTAAATTGCAAGCCAAGTGGCAACTGCTTGAATGCGTTCCATCTACGCATGGGGCAAGCTAATTGAATTTCGCAAATTGCCACCGACTCGAAAATGCGTCATCCAGTCAGTCAGCTAAATTTGTTTCGACACAGGTGGGGTCCGCACACGCCACTTAAGTTTATAGCGAGCAGCGTAATTGCTCTGAGAGCTGTGCACAACACAAACTTTCTTAATACGTCGCAGCAGCAAACGCTTTTTGCCAACTTTTCGATGACAGTTTAAGTTGTTTTGCAGTGCCCCAAAAAACTGTACCGCCTTTCTACTTCGGCTCTTGCGTTTGCTGATCCACTTCTTCTTTGGCCAACAACAACAACACACACTCAGACACACACTCACACACACACTCACACACACACTCGTGAACTTCCGCTGTTGTCAACTCTGTCTCATACATATCATCATTTCATTTCAATTTCAATTTATATGAGCAAAGTTTTATGAAGTGTATGTCATGCTGCCTGTCACTGTCTCTCTCTCTCTCCCACTCTCTTTCTCCCTCTCTCTCTCTCTCTCTCTCTTCTCTCTATCGCTGCTCCTCTTGCTGGGTGCATTTATTAAATTTCATTTCATTTTCATACGTACAAAATTCGGCTCATGTTTATTTTACAGCACTTGACTGCACTAAAAGTTCTAACAAGTGCTGATTGAGTGCTGGAAAACTGTCAAATAAATGTGCACAACAAAAACGAATCGAACAAAACGAAACGAAACGAATTGAAATGAAACAAGTGCAAATGTTGTTAAACTCAAATTGAATTTGCGCTTATGTCATGGGCTTAATTGTATATAAAATATAAAAGAGTGCGATGAAATTTCCATTTCATTTATTGCATTCGAAATAAAACTGATTCATTATTGACAGCGGCGCTGGTAAATGTTTTATAATAAAAGAACAAAAATAATAAAGTACAGATATAAAAACGTTTTAAATACTTGTTCGAAATGTCAAAAATTCTTTAAGGTCAATTACATTGATACTTTCTCTGAGGTCTTATGGACTTAGCATAGACTTGTCAAATTTTCGGTTGAAACTTGTCAAAAATAGCTCAAATATGTTTAGAATTTTTAGCAGACATCTTAAAATATATATTAAATATGTACGGACATTATATAATTCATGGTCGTATATATGCATTCTTTACTCTGTCAATTTTCGTATCATAGCATATTGTGTTATGTAGCACATTAAGAACACCCAGAGTCCTAATAAAAAGAGTCGCTTAATGTGCCTTAATTAAAAGGAAACTCTCAACTCGATGCTTTAACAGAAATTGTTGGACAGAGGGTACGAGGGATGTGGGGCAGAGTGCAGTCAATATGCCAGCCACAAGAACTGAACATAACTATTTATTGTATGGGCGAAGCGAGCAAAAATATTAAGAAAAATCGTGGTAATAATAATAATGTAAGTTGTGGCATAAGCTCATAAGTGCCATTTAAGCCAGTCGCCCTTGTTGTTGTTGCTGTGGCTGCTGCCAGAAGTCCTGGCCTGACTGCAAAATGGCCCACAAGCTGGAATTAAAATACATATCAAAAGGCGCAACTCGAACTTTTGCCATAGACCAGAAAACGCCGAAAACTTTGTCTTCCCGAGCTCTTTGTGCCTCTGTCCTCTGTCCTCTGTGTGTGTGTTGGTGTGTGAGTATTTGGCTCAGCTGTTTAATGCAGCTTAAATTTAATTGCAATATAGCTAAAGTTTCACATACAACATAGAAGCAGAAGTAAGCATAGTAGCTAATAAATTTTTATAACAGACTCTCACAAGTGACAGCCTTGACAGAGGGCTCGTCTCCTGCTTAATGCTAATTAACATGCAACACGCCCGAAACTATGCAACACATTGCAAAGGTCAAAGCAATTAAACGTACCACACACGAGAAATTCGAGACGATAGAATCATAAAAGGCGAAACGCTTTCAACTTATTCCATCCCAAAACTACGGGGAATGTGTAGCGAAAATCTTCGAGAAGTCGAAGCTCGAATGCTTTCTCGATATATAGTTAGAGTGATAGCTGATACTGTAAAGGATAAAATTGTACAATTATTCGACATATAAAGTTACAGTTTCTTCCTTAGTGTTTTTTCCTGACAAACAGTTTTCAGAGTAGCATACTGACCAGAAGATTTTCTTTGTAAATTTTAATAAATTTACATTATTATAATACAAAAGTATTATTTCAATATACATATATAGATATATAGAAAGCAATTGTACTCTCTGTGGTCTTATATAGCGTTCGACAACATTTACGACTAAATCTACACTCTCTTCTTAAAGGTACAAAGTGCCTAGACGCCCCAGCACGTAGCTGCCTCAATTTCGTTTCATTATGTGGCCAAGTGGCAGCAAGTGTGCTTTATTAACACATTTCAAGCGTATGAGTGTGTGTGTGTGTGTGTGTGTGTGTGTGTGTGTGTGTGTGTGTGAATACATTTATTGGATACATGTACATAACTTTTTTAATACCCGTCGCCTTGGCTGGCTGGCAATGTTCCTCGGCTTTTGCTGTAATAGTTTAATAAAGTAGTAAAGCTGCGGAAATTAGATTTGACCGCACACCGGCACACAGGAGACCTCACCGACCCGACACCCATCCCCAGCACCCCCACTCACCCCAACTGTGGCATAAAACAGAAGTCTGTGGGCCCAGCTTATTTCCGCCGCAGACAAACTTTCCATAGTTCCAGAACAAGAGTACAGGAAAAGCAAAAGCAAAACAAGAAAAAAGCAAAAGCAAATTATACGAGTATAAGGCGTGCATTGGCGGGAAACCCTTGTTTTGAGGTTTTTCCTGCCTTGTCAATAAAAATGTCCAAAAAGTTTGTGGCCTAAGCATTAAGTAAAACTCCAGGCCCAAGCATGTTGAAAAGGGTTGTCCAAAAACTCCCAATACATGTCCCATTACTCAAGACATTGTGTGTGTGTGCGTATTAAAGTCTGAGCCTGGCTGTGCTGCTAGTTTGGCTAAATTTAATTAACTCAGTTGAGCGCGTTTTCTGTTTAGAGCAGCGGCGGCATTAATAAAAGATTACTGCGTGCCCCATCAGCCATGAAGTATGCCACTTTAGATATTTGTTTCACTTGGCAGGATTATTGAAAAATTAATGCAATAAGCGCCAGAAGGAATCTTCTATAACCCAAAACTAACACACTCAGCTGTATTGAGCGCAATTAGGCGAAAGTGAAATTGACAGCCCTGCTTTCTATAATGGATATTGATGTGCACACAAACACACACAGACACACACACACACACTCAGCCACGGTATATTATGTTTGTGAACAGCTGCCGCGCCGGGAAGGTAGGCTTTAATTTTTTCGTCTTATTTTTAATAAACGCCTGGCGGCTTATTAAATGTCAGGATAATGGCAAAGGCAGCCTTGCCACCTGTCAGCAGCACATATTTTGTTATTATCAGTTTAGCCAGCCCAAGTGCCACACACACGCATACCAAAGCATACATGTATACACATATATATATATATATATATATATATATATTGTGGAGCTCATTTTCTAGCTCATTGCCAGGCCGCGTCGGGGTAGGACATGCGCTAAATTAATTTATTCCACTTTTGTTGTTAGACAATATCCTTTTGACTTGCGCGTAACGGGATACGAGGCAGCAGCCAGCTAGAACAACTAGATAGCAGCAGCCATCGCGCTGGCATATAATGAAAATTAAAATGTCTGAAGGCATCAGCAGCCTGGGCCGTTATCCTTTTTCAAAGCCCCAACGCAAAAGGATACCAAATAATATAAAACCAACTGGTGGGCGCCTTGTAGGGCTGAAGAGCAGCGGTTTTTCCGGGCTGTGCTAGTCAGTGTCAAGTGACGGCAGGATACTTACTTGCTGCCAACATGTCTGTCAAGATTTTGCCATAAGGCAACTATATTTATATATGATAAGCACACATACAGACTTACTTTTGAAAACACTATGCGGCTGTGGCAAAGATGTGTAAGCCATTTAGGCATCTGAGTCTTTATAGTTTAAAATATACGTAACGTAATTATAATAAATGTTAAGTTAGTTCACCTAAAGCTTAATGTGGATAGCTAAAACAAAAATGAGCATTACAAATTATAAATGATTTTCTTAATAATTCGTTTCCATTTTTGTGTCTTTTTAGGTAAGTGCACAAGGCTTCATCCTTACAACAAGACACGTTCTCTACGTGGCGGTAAGCAGTTGTCTTACAATAAACATATTTTGCATCTAAATATATGATTTTATATATCCAATTAGTTCATGTAAAATAATCAATTGACCGAAAACCCAATAAAATGAATGAGAATTACTCATTATTATTACTCAAACCCTAAAGAATCGAAAAGCAATTCAAAAACTTGGTCCACAAATTTTAGTTAAGCACTGAGTTGCTAAATATTTCACTTAATTTTATTTCATCTCTGCCCCAAGCAAATTAACGTTATACACACACAAATGCTCCTCCACTGCCAGACCACAAAAAAACGGATAAACGGGAAACCATATTAACAAGCAACACTGCATAATAATGAACCGGACACGTTGTAATGATAGCTTGAGAGACACAGAGACACAGAGACACTCTCACATACATTTTCCCCTCTCTCTACCGGAGGCCTGTGATTTTTGCATAATATAATAACTGATGTTGGCTCAAAGAGTTCATTTTGAGCGACCACTGGAATTTCAATTAATTATATGCAATTTTTGATGCTTGCAAAAGGAAAAGGACAGCGACGTTGATGATGATGATGAAGATCAATGAAATGCATTTCCATGAAAATCGCACAAATTTATTCAGCAATATAAGTCGAAAATTGACTAAGCCTAAAAGTGGCACGTTGGCCTTCTGTTTCTGTTGTCGTCTTCACTCCTGTTGTTGGCAACTCAATCAAAAATCACATTTCCGTGTTCTTGGCCAGCATTAAAAAATGGGTAGCTCACCCATACACACATGCCCACGCACACTCATAGACAGCAGTCGCATGTGAAGCAAATGTAATTAAAATTCGATATACTTGTTTTCACCCAAAATGCCTTTAGAGACTGAAAGAGATAGATGAAGAGAGAGGGAGAGCGACAGATGACAGCGATGTGCACAGTCAAAAGCAGGAGTCGAGGTCTCGTCGGGCTATGCAAACACCCCATAGCACACACACACACACACAGACACACACACACACACACACACACACACTTATGAAACCACAACACACCCATGCATGTGCAGATTTCATACATCATCATCATCCATCGGCAACAATATTTACCAGAATTTAAACTTCAATTTAAATTTTTGGTCAGATTTGCACGTTCTCAAAGCTTGGTGTGTTTTTGTAATTACATGCACATACGCAGAGCACATACGCACACACAAACACTCACTCGCACACACGCACACACACACGCACACACACACACATATTTCATGCAAATTGATGTTGCTTTTAGCACACACAAAAGGGGACCTGGTCATATGGCTCAAAAAATAGCTGCAGCTGCATTTCGGTTGTTGTCTGTGCTACTTTCCAGCTGGCCCACAATGAAGATTTATAAATGCATCACACCCAAGCTCCACCCACCTCCACGAGAAGGCAGCATCTGGATGGCAATTTAGTCTACTTTTGCATCTGTCAAGTACTCTGTGTAACATAATAGCCATAAATTAGGGTAGAACAACGAATTGGCAACAACAATGGAAACGGGGGCAGTTATACTAATGAAGAGATGTCGTTGATCATTGCATGATGATGGTTATCATCCTTTGTGAGCAAAACTAGAATACATCAGCATTCATTATGCATTCAAATAAAAGCCAATGTCTTTGATATTACAGTTGATCAAATAAAGGAAGATAGAAAGCTTAAGCATATAACTCTTGGATTCTGACTGGATCATTATTGTTAATATTGTGGCATAGTGAAATGTCATCCAAGTATCCAAAAGGATATAATAAAATTTAATGAGCAATGTTCTGCCAGTTGTTGTGTGATATCAGGTTTGCTGTTGAGACTAGCTGCCCGTTTGAACAAAGATAACCTTTTGAGGCAAGCGACGGAAATTAAAATTGTTGCAACACAAAATGTTGCATTTCACAATTTTTGCAAAATTACATGAATATGTTGTATGTTTTAGTTGAGAGTTGTAAACTTCAATTTGCCAACTAACCATTTGCAGATTTGCAATTTCATAAATTTGGAGTTGTTTTGTATTGCATAACTTATGCCAATCACATAACGAAATATTTTAGCTTTTGCTCAAATTAAATAAACGCCACAGTGCAACAACGGCAAAAACAACAAAAACTATAAAATCGTACACTCGAGCGCATAGCGTAACAAAATTCAATATCGCTTTTAATTGCATGTTGCCCAGGCAACAGCAGCAGCAGCAGCAGCAGCAGCAGCGGCAGCAGCAGCAGCAGCAGCAGCAGCAGCGACAGCAACAACAACAATTGACAGACATTGTAAGCCCCACTGCAAGCAGGGTTGCTGAGTTGAGGCTGGGGATTCGACTGGAATGGAGTGAAGGGGAGGCTGAGTGTTCTGCTGGTTGAATGTTTGGTTGACTGGCTGGTTGGCAGGCGGGCCACTTATACAAGCCAGAGACTGTTGGGGCCAACCTGTAATTTAGCAAAATGTTATGTAAACTTTAAATCGAGTTATGCATTTTAATTGGTTGTTGTACAATTTGCAAGCGGCACGTTTTGTTTGCCACATCCACATCCACAGGACACGACCAAAGCGCATATTATGCATATGGATTCATGGATCCATGCTTAGAAATACGAGTGCACGTTTCAAAGCAACACAAATACAACAACAACAACAACAACAATAACAACGACAACAATTAAATCACATTGTTTCACATTTTTACGCAATACAATTGAAATGTTGTAAAACAATGTTATTTAAAGGTTACGCACATCAGAGCATCCTTCGATGTTGTTTATCAAATTATTATGTGGATGGGAAACCGAATTTGTAAATGCTTTCAGCAATTTGAAGACTTAAGAGCATGCTCAAATTGACTCGAAGACTTTTCATTAGTGTTTAATAAATAATTTGAATTTTACAAGTTATGTTTTATCTAATTGTTTTGAAAATGCATCTCCTTACTGAAGCTGAGTATCTATATTATAGCAGTCTGCAGCAGTCTCAACTAAATTATATAATTATATTTCAAACACGCCTGCTCACTTTACTTTATTTACAACGATTGAGCTCTTCTTCTAAAAGTTGTATATATATATATATATACATATGTATATATATCGATTTGAATGCCATGTGCAGATGTTATGTTACAGTCTTATTGCCACGTCACAAGTAGCCTGTTACCAACTTGACAAGTGGCCTGCTACAATATGAAAAGGAATTTTAACTTGCTGTGAAATTGATCACTTCAACATTCAACATTGTCCTGTTTAATTTAAAAGGTAGAAAAAAGTTACACTATTAATATTCCAACTCCCTGTGGACATTGTTTTTTCTGCTGTCCGCTAAATTTAGTATGCTATGCAACGATTTGGGGACTTGCATCAAACGCTGCAGCTGAGACGAGGCAAGGCGAGGCAACCACAGGGAGCGCATCTACGCCGCAGCTTAAACTTAATCTACCTCTTGGCTTAATTGCTGCCACTACCTGCAAATTGCACCCAAAAGGCCAACTGTAGGCAACCAGACACCAGACACAGCCAAACAACGTTGTTGAGACGGAGTCCCGAGTCTCTTCCGCTTCTTCTTGTGCTTTGCTTGTACTGTGCCCACAGCGCTAACTCATTTTAATGATGCTTCCCCTGCCCCCTCCCAGCTGGTACAGCTACAGCGTCTTAAGTGCAGCAGTGTCGTCTTGTAGTCTCGTTTCCGTACCTCTATCTTTCTCTGTGACTGTCTGCCGTCTTTTGTCTCTGGCAATTATGGCCAAGTAGCTGTGCTTACATGTGGCCAAATTGTTGTGGTCGCCTCACGGGCGCATTAAAAATGAATAATGTGCGCGACTCGGTCTCACAATTTATGCACTGGCTTCCAGCGGTTGCCAGCTGCTGCTGCTGCCGCTGCTGCTGCTGCCAGCTTCTCGAAGCGGCTTTCACAGTTTCCCTGTTGGCATTCCCTTTTGGGCTTCTACAACTGCTTGCCCTTTTCAATCATACAAATCCATGCAATCAAATTCCGTTGGGCAATACAATTAGCTTCTTCTCTACCTTCCGCAGCTTAAATAAAACAAAACAAGCTGCAAGCTTTTGGGGGCGCACTTTATTAGGCTTAAAGCGTATCCTGCTTACCTGTGCCAGTTGCCAGCACCAAGCGCTTGCCCCAGCCCCAGCCCGTGCCATTGGCTTGCCCTTACGCTTTGATGTTCAAGTTAAGCCCAGCTAAATTGATTTTTCTTACTGTGGTCCTGCGTTCTGTGTCCTGCATCCCTATTCCCTGGTCACACTCAGCAATAAACTTCAAATGAAGCGGGCCGCTATTAAGTTATGCGGCTTTATTTGCGGAGCTTTTGTGTTTTGTGCTAAATAAGTGCACAAATAAATCGACAAAGGATACAAGTGTAGAAGGACAGTAAAACAACAAGGACACTTAGCGCTCGGCGAGAAAAAAAGTGCAGAAAATGTGAGGTACTTCAAGATAACAATTCCATGAAATAAAGCAAAAAGCCAGTTAATCCAACTGGGATCAATACTAAAATAACTATTACAAGCACTAATTTGCCACAATATCATGACTAAGTTGCAATGCTTTTAGCTGCATTAACCTAAAAATATATTAGACGGATGATTATGCAATGCTCATAACTGATTTATTTAAAGAGCACTTTTCTCTCCATGTATTTGTGCGTTCTTAAAGCTTAAGTTCTTTGTTGTCTGAGCACCTACTTTTAAACTCTGCTAACCATTTCCAATTTCACTAAGTCGCTTTCATAACACGCGTCCCTTTATAGCACACCTCCCAAACTCCAGAGCCAGGACCCAAACTGTGCTTTGCGGCTTTAGTTGCATTTGACTTTGCGGTTTGACGTTGTTGCGTTTGCCTGTTTTGTTGTCGTTGCTGTTGCTGTTGCTGTTGCTGTTGCTGTTCTATGTATTTATTCTCTTTTTTCATTTCGTTTTTGTTTTGTTGTTGTTGTTTTGTTGTGTGTTGGCTGCAGCACACGCAACAGCTTTTTGTTCACACTTTCGCCTGGCGAAACAATTTTTCTGGTGGCCGGAGCACCAAATCAGAAAACCTGCAACCAACCGAGAGTGTTGTTGTTGCTGCTGCTGTTGCTGCCCCGCATGCATTGCGGTTTCTGTTGCATAATTATTATGTTGCGGTTGCAGCCCCACCGACCAACAGTTGATTTTGTTGTTGATGTTGTTGGAAAAGCATTTACCTTGTTTGCGGTGCGTGGAGCCCTGGCAAAAACTGTTGGTTAGGCTGAAGGCTGAAATTACTTTGGTTTGAGCGGCTTTTAAATCTTTGCTGTGCGAGTTTATTTAGGCGGTTGATTTTTCGCTTTTCACCACCCTCTCGGCCACGCGAAATTCGTTTGCCTTAAAGTGCATTTAAAGTCAGTAAGAGCCATGAGGCTTTCAAATGACTGAAAATGAGGAGCGTAAATTGAATCCAACATGTTTTAAGTGAATGGTCGATAAGTAGAGCCGAAGTCACATTAATAATGTAAAATATTTAATTTATTAAATTGAATAGTCTGTGATTATAATAAAGAATCCAAAACCTAAACCTTAAATATCAGTCTCTTTCCGTACTGTGTACTTTTATATAGATACATTTTAATATATCTATCACTTCTCTAATGCATTACAAACATTTGCTTCAAATTCGAATGCCCGAATGGCACATAAAAGGGTTAACAACCCATCAGTCAGTTCGAATTGTATCCCAAAACTCAAACTCCAAGAATTGGATGCCCCCATCATCCATCCTCCGGCCTATATGCCAAACAAAAAGGACACTTTTACGTATAAGTCAACGAAATAGTAAATAACAACAAAACAACATGAGAGACGGACAGCAACTGGGAACTGGCAACCAAACAAGAGCAACAAATTTTTCGGTTGCGCTTAACAAATGTTACACAAAGCGCCGCATCGACTGAGGCTGAGTCGGAGTCTGACTATTTGGCCAACTGGCTGGTTGACTGACTCGGCTGCTGCTGCTGCTTCTGGACTGTCTGTCCTTCGAGTCCTTCTTCTGTTGGTGTCATTTGTTAAAGAGGCTTGTCAACATGCCTTATAACAAGCCGGCTACGGTTCGGACTTCAACAGTATCTCTGCTCGCTACGCCTGTAAAGTGGCCGGTTGACTCACGGGGTGTGGTGTGTGGACAGTGGGTGGATAGCCCAAAAACCCGAAAGCAATAATATTTTAGCTTTTGTTATAGGGTTTTCAAGCTGCTAACGGCAGCAGCAGATACTAGCCAATGCCTGTTTGTTTGTATTTTTGTAGCATACTTTAGTGCATTATTTGCACAGCACTTGCAGAGAAAAGTCCAGTGAGAGAAGTCTTGACTTGGCTTTTCAATTTGCCAGCCAGGGGAGACACATTTGTTGTTTGTCTATATACACAAAATATTATATTCTTAATTGGTGTTTATTGTGTGTCACAGACACACACACACACTCACACACACACGCACTCACACACACTCATTTCGATTGTAAACGCCAAAGAGGTTACACACACAAGGACATTCATTTTAGGCTGTGTTACGCACTCGAGAGTGCCATAAAAATGTCAACGCTGCATTCTGGCCAAGTATTAAATTGTTCGAGCTACAACAAAAGCCCTACAGACAACTTGCCTTCGCCTTGTTCAAATGTAATTTGCAGGTTTCCTTTTTCGGAACACCCCGTCGGCCAGCAAATGCAATGACAAAACTCCGTTTCTGAATGCTTGTCCAGCTGCTCTTTTCATTTCCCTCTACCTCTCTCCAACTACTCTCTTTTCCTGCTCGCAGGCAAATTTCATTCAAACAAAAACTTTTGTATCTCTCTCTTGTGTGGATGATGCCTATGGGTGTATTTGTGTGTGTGTGTGTGTGTGTGCGGTAAATTGCTTATGAAATTGCAATTTGAGCTCACTCTGTATATCCTGGTCACTGATTTTTATTTAATTTCGCCTGCGGATGCCACAGTTTATGTGTGTTTGTGTGTGTGTATGCAACAGTGGCAACGGGCAACAGTGAGTGCAAAATGTATCACATTACATGAGACACACGGCATAAATTTCAACTGTTTTGCATATTCAGATCAAGTGGACAACAGTGGCATTCAGTCCGACAGTCAGTCAGTTTGGCAGTTTGTCAGCTTGCCAGTTCGTTGGACAATAAAATGTATCATGAAGTGAATTTGTATGGACAGCCATAGTCAAGGCTAAACTTTCGTCTTTATTTTTTTTTTTGCCCAATATTATTAACTGTAGTTGCAAATCCTGGCCAAATCCATTGGCTCATGCCCGCTCTGTAGGCTTTCGCAAAGTTTTTACCTTTTTGTTTATATGCCAGCCAAAGTTTTGCTCCCTCCTCTTTTTTTGTTGTGTGTGGGTGTGTGTGTGTGTGTGTGTGACTCAAATCAAGAATAATGGTCCCATTGCAGATCGTAGATGTGCGTGTTTGTGTGCGAGACTCTCATATGTGTTGTCTTTTTGATTTGTATGCAAAGTGTTAAGGTTCATGCTTTGCAAAAGAAGAGTTCAATTTCAGTTTGGGTCAGACGACGGGGTGAATAAAAAGCAATCGTAAGGAAAGAGAAATTGGTTTGTTTGTGTTGCGAGTTGAGTCTATTTACAGTTGTACTAGTTGGCCATATCGATAAGCTTCCGTTTTTTGTCAGCCAACTTCATTAGAGGAAAGCGAGCAAAGTTTTTGAAAGTTCAACTCGAAGTCATCCATTGAGCTCCAAGTGATTTGTGGCAACTATCAGTTCTGATTGAAGTTTTCTTTTGGGGTGGGGTGGTGGGTGCCGGTTGGACGGCTCCTATGTCATATGAAACTCTTTCTTACTTTAAGACATACTTAAGATTCTGCAATAGTTTCAATGAAGTTCTAGTAGCTAAAAATAAACACGATTTTTAATAAGATAATTTTGCCTACAAATGATTTGCCATTGTATAATATTTAATAATTAATTGGATAACATTATTATGCATGATTTGCATATATATAAATTTAGTTTTAATTGCATGTTACTTAAAATTCAGTTGCTTATGCAAGCAACTAGTGCCTGGTTGCGTACTTATATAAATTGGTGCTTAAAATGATATATCATTAGCCACAGTTGAAATAACTAATTCGCTCTTGCCAATCTCATTATTTTGGCATTTTGCAAACACATGTGTTTGCCCATGTTTGGTCGACTTTATTTGATTTTTGTTGTGTAGTACGAAAAATGTGGTCCATTTATGGCCAAAAACGCATTCAACTGTGAGTGTCATGAGGCAAATGCAATTTGCGGAGCTGCAATTGCAACAGTAGCAGCAACAGCAGCCACAGCAAAAATTAGTGACATGCTTCTCGTATGGCATTACCTTGTTTGTGTGCATATAGTTGATCTGGTTTAGTGTGTGTGCGTGTGTGTGGGTGTATGTGGCAGGTCTCATCACTGGACCAGCGTCACATGCATCAAACAAATTCGATAGCGTTGCTTTCTGGCTACTGGCCAAGTCTGTTGCCGCATAATAAGCGTAAACGTTGGCTAACAAGATTCATGCAACGCTTTTGTGCCCCGCAGGCAAACATGCAATGGCCATCAACGTGTCCTGTCCTATCCACTCTCAGTTCCACATATCCCTCGCTCAACTCCCACAATGACGACGCGACCGAATGCCAAATGGCGAACGGAGCGCGCTTAATGCAACTTTGTTGCTCGGGTTCCTGCTACTGCTGCTGCTGATGTTGTCAGCTTGGCTGGGGCAGCAGGCAGCGATTGAAAAATCCCACTTGGGCGTTTTTAATTGGATTTTAAAATACTTGTCCCATGCAGGCAGGCAGGCAGGCAGGCAGCCCGGCAGTCAGGCAGAGGCCATCGCAATGACCAAGCCATAACACTAGCATCAGCCTCAGTTCTCTCTCTGTCTCCCTCAGATGAATGCCGAACTGACCAGCCAACCAACCAACCCAACAACATATCGACCAGCAGACGATGGTCAGCAGTCAGGGGCTCAACACGCTCGTTATCCTTGTTTCCTGATGCTGATGTTGCTGCTGTTGCTGCTGTTGCTACTGATTCCGATGTTGTTGCTGCTGTGCACAATTTGGTTACGTGTTTGACCTGCGGCGATTTTTCACTGCATGGCCGGTTTATTTTTTCGAGGGGAAGTCCATACGTTAATGGCATTGCGAAATTTGTATTGCAAATGTCACCAAGGGCTTTCTGGCCGTTGAATCCCTGCCATAAATATAATCACATGTGTTTTTGTTGCCCAAATCCCGCAGAGCTTCCCCTGTGAAAAATTGCTCAAGAGAAGCAATGAAAATGTTCACCTTGTTTTTATGATTTTATAGAGAGAAAGAAAGCCAATAAATTCGCTTTGCTTTTAATCAAATATATCAATGCTAGAACACAAAATTAGATGAATGTGATACAAATATTTTAATTGTGCAATTTTAATATGCATTTTGGCCAAGTAGTATATAAGTTACAAAGAGAAGTGCAGTTTTAAGGAGTAACATTCGTGGAATTCCAAGCTTAACTAATGCTGTTTTACTTTGCTTACCTAAGATTATGTTTATAATAACAAATAAAACTAGTGAGTCAAATTGCATTCCAAACAGATGCCAGATAATTCTGTTGCCAAGTAAATTGAGGCTGAGCTCGTAATTGGTCATTACTGCTCAGCAGAGTTTAATTTGAATGAGAGGCTGCAAGTCCTGCATTATCATTATCATTAGCATATTTGATTAAAAAGTGTCATTAGATGCGAGCTGAGTACTCACAGTTGAGACAGTTGGCTGCATCATTTCACGCTTCAACGGAAGTTGCATAAGAAAACCTGTCGCTAAAAAACTTGTCGGCAATGCACACATTTTAATTTCAACTAATTGCCAAGCCAAGGGAAACCAGTACCAGAAACAGCGCCAGCATCAGTGGCTGGAATAATCAGAGAGCCATTTCAGTTTTAGCTGCAGCTGCAACTTGTCGACGCTTAAGTAATTAAAGCGTGCACTTCGTTAGCTTTAAGGGCAAGTGTCCTGCGAAGTATGTCCTGCAACTGGCGACCAGTCCTCACGCCGCCTAATTGTGACAAATGTCCCAGGCAGTACTTGAT
Source organism: Drosophila nr. fundita (assembly GCA_035044245.1). Classification (NCBI taxonomy): domain Eukaryota; kingdom Metazoa; phylum Arthropoda; class Insecta; order Diptera; family Drosophilidae; genus Drosophila; species Drosophila nr. fundita. Next base: position 2,237,167 of record JAWNMG010000622.1, on the reverse strand, counting down.
TTGTATGTAAATTGAATTCATGTCTTTACATCAAAGAAAAGTTAACTATTTGCCTGTCTGCATTACCTCTTTGGCTGACTAATTTACTTTTAATTATTATAATGACTAGAAGTTCGACAAATTAGCCTTAATGCGAGAGTTACTGCGACAGCAAAGACAAATGACGTCCAGCAAAGGTAAACAATCAGAAATGAATCAGAAAAGTCAAGCTAAATAAAGTGCAAGTCGCTGTTCTGACAAGAACATTAGCTGGCTCTGATCATAATGAATGGTAAACCACTTAGGCTGATGGCTAATCAGTTAAAAAGCTGAAGAACTATTTATAGATAACACTTAACATTACAGAGAAAACACTTGTAAATTAAGTACATGTACTGAAAATTCTCCAACTAATTGCTGCTGCTCTTAAAGTTATCTATATTTTTACCGAAAAGCACACAATTAAACAAAGTGTTCTAAGATTTCATAACTTACAAAGTCCACAGGCCCTAAAGCAAATATTTTTCTTGTTTGCAAATTATAACAAGAAAAATAAATTTCACATAAACAAAAGCTACCAAAAAACGAAAAGAAAATAAAAAAAAAAACGAAAAAGAAAAGAAAGCAGCACCCCACACACATTAGAAACAAAGGCAACAAAAAAACGGATAAAAAGTACACAAAATCAACTTTGATTTAAGTTTACAAAAATGCTTAGCAATTGCTTTGCTCTTTTAGCTTTTGTTTTTTTTTTTTTTGTTCTGTGCCTGGCATTCAGCATTTTTTGTATATATTTTTTTCACTCTGTTGATCTCTTTCTCTGCGTCGTACTGTTGTGGATTAACAGGCAACAAAATATTTTATTTTTTATTGTTTAGCAACGCTGATTTCCTACTCACCGCCGGCATTGCCGCACCATAGCACCAGCTGCGAGCACCACCCTGTGGGTCTGTCCAACTGTTGTCTGTGTGGCGCAGGATTTTGTTGTCACTTCAACACACACACACACACACCTAAAGAAAACATAAAAAAAAAAAGTGGATGCGTAACAAAAATCCACTTGAATTTTGTACACTTTATTTTTTGTACATTTGCAACACGAAGGAAAATAAATATAAAAATCCTGTGACTGTTTGCACGCGAAATTTGCGCTTGTCTGCCTTACGGCTTGTCAGCTCGCATGTTGCATGGTTTTAGGCGGGATTTGTTGCGCGCTCTCACTGCATACACCATGCCCCAGCCCCTGCCCTTTACTAGGTCATTGGCAACTACAAAGGCAGCAGCAACAGCCGGAGCCGCAATTTAGACGTTGTTGCACGTTATTAGGCAGGGGACAGGGGCTGCCTGCTGCCAATGGGGGATGTACATATATTTTTGGGTTTGCTTTTATTTCTGATCCGGTTCCCTTCGCTTGAGGGTCTTAATTTTCCACATTGCTGTTGCCTAAAGCACAATAGTCTAGTAAAGGTTAAGCTTCACTTTGAGATCAACTCCAAGGACCTTAATTAATTCCTTAAGGTTTGGGTGTTTTTCCCAAGCACTCGTTTTACAAACCGTAAACAACCTCCCCAAATATGCTGAAAATTTATGTTTTCGAATGCACGAAACTATCATCACATTATTTAAAAATTTAAATTCACGCACTACCTACCTTTAAATCTTTTCGCATTCAATTAAACAGCATTCTATAAACACAAACCCTCATTTACCGCGCACATTTTTCTGTTATTTTTCACGGATTTTTTGTACATTTTTGTGGTTATTGCTTGTGTATTAAATTAGCATAAATGATTTTTAATAATTATGCTCATGAAGCAACGATGATGCGCCATGGTTCTGGCATGGCCACGCCCATTTGGTATCGCCCCCGAGCAGCTGGCACACAAATTACAAAATAATGAGCGCCAAGTGCAATGTATTTTTTGGTTTGAATTTTACATTTACCGACCGGCCGACTATTATTTTTATATAATGGGCCCTGATGGGCGCTGATGTTGATACTTGGATGATGGGATGATGGGATGATGGGATGCTTGGATGATGATGATGGTGCTCCATTTTGGCTTTGCATGGTAGAGCGCACCGAGCGATTCTTGTGCGATGGCAAAAATGTTTTTTAATTGCACTTAAAATTTTATTTAAATTCCCAGCACATATGTCGAAATGTGGCAATGATTTCAAATTACTCTTGCCATTCTTCGAACACTTACATTGCATTATAATACAACTTTAGAGTTTTCACTCCACTTGACGGACTTACATTTCAAATTATTGCAATAATTGAAATATTTCAAAAATATTACATGAATATTGATAATAATTTAACATTCTTTTTTTCAGGCTGCGCTTTCGTTAAATTTGGTTCCCAACAGGAGGCTCAATCAGCAATAACCAATTTACACGGAAGTCAAACAATGCCGGTAAGTGCTTTTTATTCATAAATACGTAATGATATATGTACGAGTCTCTGTATGTCAGGGTCTCTGCCATCTGTTGAAATTCCTGTCCAAATTACCGGCAAGTACATCTACTTAGGCCCCCACGTGAATGCAAACAAATTAATAGTATAGTTCGCATAGAAGCTTGTCATATAATACCCATTTAATTCCAATTAGACTGACGTGTTTCCCTCGCAACAACAATTGAATTTGCATTGGAATTGGAATTTCAGTTTGAGTTGGAAATTGAAGTTGACGTCGATGTTGAAGTTGTCGGCTTGCTGTCAACTCTCACGCTGCTTTTTATATTGTTGGCAAGTTGTGCAACTTACGGTACTGCCTGTTTTTTATTCAGCCGCTTGTTGTTGGTGTCATTGTTGTTGTTGCTCTGTGAAAAAGTACTTAGCAAACTTCATTTAAGCCTCAAGTGGCGAGAGGCCCAACTTGGCTCTGCCCACGTTTTCAAAATAAATTCAAATAGAATTAAATAGCGAGCTGAAATTATTATTATTTTTATTATTATATTTCACTTGTGTGTCACATCAATGGAAAATCAAGAACAGCACACTCTGCTCTAATTTTCTAAAAAAAAGAAAGAAAACCAAAGAAAAAAGAAATAAATAAATATACAAATCGCAGCATCAAATTGTTTGACAACAACCGCGAAGCTGGCTGAAGGTTTACTTCTTACATTCTTTGTGCAACGATTTTGTTCCGACGACTGACTTCATTATACAGACATTTTGTAAGAAAATACCATATAACTACATACATATACATGTATATATTTAAATGTGCATATATGTATGTATGTGAATGTGCGCTCTATGACAACGTTCCTCCTGCTGCTGCTGCTGCTGCTCTGGCCTCATCGCGGTTCGGGAATTATTTTTTCTTGTGCGAAAATAAATGAAATTTGCATGACACTTGAGTTATTTTGCACGTAAATTGCTTCTTTTGACAAACAACACAAGCAAATACACAAAACCAGCCAACGAGTGGAGGACAACGCCAAGGCAGAGGGGATTAAAGCAAACTGAAATGGTTGCCATTGTTGTATTTTTGGTGTTTACATCAGTGCAGCGAACGGTTCGTTCCCAAGTCAACTCTCTGTGCGAGTGCAGAGTGAGTACTGTTCAAGTATCCTAGCCGCTGATGCTCCTCCTTCTCCGCCTCTTCCTCCAGCTGCAAGCTCTGACTGCCTGACTGCCTGCCTGCCTGCCTGCTTTATTTACCACTCGGATTGTTGTTGGCTCTACGAAAGGCGAAGGCGAATTTTACATTTTCGGGCTGTGCGCCTGTGTGTGTGTGTGTGTGTGTGTGTGTGTGTGCGCTTATGTGTTTGCAGTCGCGTTGCCCAACTCGTTGTCGCATTTAAATTCAAATTCAAATATTGTTGATGAAATTTGTTGCTTAATTTGCAATTTAGATGCGTTTTTAAACAAATGCCCCCCGAAAACCCTCTCCCACCTCACTCTCTTAGCCAAATCATGTGTTTACTTAGGCGGAACTTCTTGACGATGATGATGATGATGATGATGATGGCGCCGTTTCGTAATTACAACTGCCTGACGCCATCGCCATGCCTGGTTGGAAGGTGGGGAATAGCAAAATCAATGCAACAAAGCCTCAGGACAAACACATTTTTTACAATAACACAACTTTCAGTTAACTGGCAGCTCTCAACCCCACAACAAATGGGGACTTCAGGCAATACGATGAGCACTCGCAATGGATGGGTATAAAACTTCAAAAACATAGCCGCAAGTGAGGCGCAACTACAACCCAAAACAAATAAAGCCGGATACAAGCGGCAATACTCAAACACAAAACCCAAATATAAATCCAAATCCAATCCAAATCAGGCAAACAGTTGGTCCCGGCTTAAGTCAATTTTCAATTTTTAACGTGAATCGTCACATTTCACAGCTGATTGCAGTCAATGCTCAGAAAATCAAAGCAGAGCCCGAGGTGCTGCTCTTGTGTGTGTATTTGGGTGTGTGATGTGAAAGTTTAAAATCATTGAAAGCCTTAAGTAGGTAGCAAACCCACCTAAATATGTTTTTCTAAGAAAATACAAAATTGATGTGGGCTTCGGCAGTTTTCCAAATAACGTGCTTTTAGTAACAACAACTGTGGTTATATTTTCTTTTGAGTATAGTGCTATAGAACTAGGAATATATTATACAAGTTTTCTTAGCTGATGGGCGGTACCCAGATGCTTCTGCTGACATACTCTCCTTAATGTTGCCAAGCTTTTTGGCGCCTTACTCATTTTCTTTTAAATAAATTCCAGTGTAACCAAATTTGAAATACACTGTTTCTGTTTGCTCATAAGAGGATGCAGCAATTTTTTGCTATAAATGAGTCAGGCACTGCTGCAGACCTACAATCAACTGCACTTCACTCTGAATGATGCCCAACAGCAAGTACCCGAGGGCTGTCAAGTCTGACCTGCCACGCCCTCGCGCCAGCCCACGCCCAAGGGCCCTGCACCTTAATGTCAGAGCTAACAACGACAGCTGCAATTTTTCACCTGGGCAATTTTTAAGATGAGCAGCATCGGGAACAGAAAGAACGCCCTCCAAAGACGACTACGGCAAGTTTCCACCCAGCGAAAAAAATAATGCGAAGAGGTTGGAGCCCAAGAAAATGAGTAGAGCAATTTCTGTTTTCATTTTTTTTTTAATTTTAAGAGCGCGTAATTTTTTGCTGTTCCTTTTTTTAAGCTGCCTGCGCATTAAGCATTTTAATGTCAGTTAGGCAGGGCTGGGAGGTTGTTGGGGGCGGTGCGGCTTCCAAGTTGGCAGTTGTAATTGCAATTTGGCATTACGACTCTGGTCCGGGTAGCCAGGTAATTAGCGCAAAACGACGCGGCAGCTGTTGTATAAAAATTTTAGTAGCTTGCACAAAAGTATGCTATACTTCTGCTCCTGCATATATTAATTATACACCGGGCCGGAGCCAAATTGCTAAGTGCAACAACAGCATCAGCGGACGAACAAAAAATTGATTGCCTACCTGCAGGCGTCAAAGTTGCCACAGCAACGTCAACAGCAGCAGCAGCGGCAACAGTACCGGCAGCAGCAGCGGCAGGCGAACCACAAGTTAATTTCAAGCTTAACAAAGTTTTTTCGGGTCTTCCCCGCTCTTCCGCCTCTCATGTATCTCATCTCATCAGTGCGCTGCTCTTCACAGCTCTGCCCTGCTCAGGCTTCGACGAACAGGCTTGGCTCCCTCATGTTGATGTACCACAAAAAGCTTTTAAAAAATTTTTGATTACGCCAAACCTTAAGCAGCTTATGGACGCCACGCCCCTGATGCCGCTCTCCCCGGCCGGACATTTGAAACCAGCACTCATTAAAAAGGAATTTACAGTCCGTCTACTACGACCAAAATCGCCTTTCCCAGTCGTTCAGACTGGACAGTTTCTATTTGGCCCCTCCCTAACACGGATTCCGTTTGCTGTTAATCCTCTGGCACTCAACATGTTATAAGTCGCTTTTAGTGCGGTTTGCAACCGTTTTCTAAACTGAAGCCTCACATAAAAACATACACAAATCTTTGGCATTGTCGAATCTTGCTTACTCTGCGATTGAGCTGACCACAAACATGAATTTATTTGATTTTTAAATCGCTGATGTGGTCTGGTTTAGGTGTGACTTTATCTATGCTAGGTTGATAAATTGAAATAATTATGTAAAGTAGGAATAATTACTTAGATCAAAGTATATAATAAGCAGTTGTTATATTCATTAATTGTGAATAGCCATTTATAAGTCTGCGTTAAGTTAGCAGATATATAATTGAAATGTTATAGATAAAAGCAAATTGATAGATAGTGAGTAATACTACATAAATATGTTAGCCAGCTCGTAGTAGTCGCATATACCCTGATATTCTGCAGGGTGTTAAAAAGTTTACAGTTGTAAACAATAATTTCGTATTCACTCAACACAACATTCGCTTTTTTCCACACATTTGCATAAGCCGCTAACGCGATTTTTTTCGCCCCCTAGGTGTGCGTACATGAGTGTGTGAGAGTGTTGTTGTATGCTGTGTGTAAATGCGGCTTAGAAGAGCAGGCGATGGGTGTGGTTGGGCTGCTTGTTAATGAAAGCGCGCGCATGCATTAAAGCTGTTCTCCAAATGCTTTTGATTGGCGATGCGCAAAAGCGCCCAGCAAAAGTAAAAATGGCCAACAACAGCTGCGAAGCAATCCAAGCAACTGGCTGACCAGGAATGCGGAGTGCCCACTGCTGGCAAATACATAAATAAATATATTTTAAATTACAGTCAAAGTGACACAGAAACTTCGAGCGAATAGCCCGCATATTGGCAACACGAACCGAACGCCGAATAAATTAGGCAATTAGCATTTTTTCGCCCCTTCCATGTTTTTTGTGTATATTTTATTTCATCTCTTGCTGGGCAGTAATTGTTTGCGTTGCAAATGGGTTGACTTTTGCTTAGAAAATTTGCATTTGCCAGCTTTATTAAGAGTCAACCAACTAGCTGTTTACTCGGGTAACGCTGCAAAATAAAAATAAGGCCCTCAAATTACTCAAAGGTGAAAGTGGCAGCAAAGTGCGCGGAAATGCGAGTCCACTCAAACATCAAAAGCAATGCAAAACTTTTCCAAGATTATTCCAAATTAATAAGCTCGGATATGCGAGACAGGCATAAGAGTTGGAGTAAAGTGCCTAATTAGGCATCCATTTACAAGGCTACAAAAACACGAGACTTAAGTAGGCATAAAGCAAATATTATCCAAGACAACAAAGTACTACACAAATACATTCGTCAACATTTAGGGTAGGCCCTTCGCTATAATGGGAACTACAATAGTAAATCAAACATTGCCGAATGAATGGTAAATTCTCAATCAGTAGTACAAATCCAAAAAAGGTTTAATCTGCAATTAGTTCTCTTTCGACTAGAACACAAAAGTAGCAATATCGTAAATATACTTATGCAAATTTCGGCATTCTCAACCAGATCTTTAGTCCTTAAAGAGATTTAAAAATGGCTTTAACGCGCACATAAGTATGCTTTAAAAAGCTTGAAGAGGGCTCACGCAAACACACACACGCGAAATCTACGCCCACACACACAACTAGCAACAACAATAACAGCAACGATAAAACGACAGAAGCCGAAAACACAATCAGGCTGCCAGGCAACAACAACAGAAACAGCAACAGCGACGCGATGCGAGTTTTTCTCCTGTTTTTCTATTGTTCGCAGCTGCTGCACATTAGAAATTCAACTTCGCCTTCTTTTAGACGCTGAGCAGCAACAACAAACAACAACACATAACAAACAACAACAGCAGCAGCAGCAGCAGCAGCAGCCAAACAATGGCGTGTGAATTAAAATAGAAGAAAACTGAGTACGGGCGTCTGCTGGTCCTCATCTTGGCTTGCCAAGGTGCGACTCCTTGCCGAGATGAGTGTCGATGCGTGTGTGTGTGTGTGTTGGTGTGCGTGTGGGTGTGCGTGTGTGTGTGTGTGCTTGTGAGCCGCTCAAGCGTTAAGAGAGGCATGCCCATTTCCCACCCACTTGCGCCATATTGGACGCCATTTTTGTCAAGTCACATTAATGCGATGCGCCTGCCTGACGAAAATTGAACGCTTTGCGAGACGAAATTGTTGTATAAATAAAAGCATAATTGATGCGAGCTGAAAAACAAAAGCAGCACAAGCAGAAACTGTAACACAACATTCGCCGCTTGGCATATGCTGCGCCCATTCAGCCATGAGCCGCAAAGCAAAACTATGGAAAAGGCACGTTGATTGACTGCAAAATACCCTACAAAGCAATCGAATCCTTAGAGACATGTACACAATTTGAATGCGAGAAGTTTGTGTATGTGTACCATTATACTCCTTTTCTCGACTTAAGTCTCAATTATGTTATTACCAACGATGACGACGACAGATGTGACAGAATATAACAAATTTCTCCCGCCTTTAAGACACCCTTATCTTATTTTGAGTACTGGGTATTAAAAAAACCGAAAAGCGCGCACAAAAATTTGTTTCTTTTGCATAATTTACGGTGCTGCCGCTGCTCGTTTCAGACTCCGACTCTGCAGGGTAAAAATGACTGCGAAAACAGTTTGGAAGCGCGCATCTCATTTTTATACGGATCGACATAGCGGACACTTCACGGCGTAGCGTATTTACGTGGCGCCATGCGTTGGCATTGGCATTTTTCACTTCTTTTCCTTTAGCTGCTGCTTCTTTTATTGCCCTGCAAACGATGGCTCAGTCTCAATGTCAGTCGCTCCCTCTCTATCACAGTCTACCTCTCTTTCTCTCTTACTCTCTCTATCTGTCTCTCTCTCTCTCTCACTATGTGTTTGTTGTCAGCTTGGCAGATTTGCGTTTTTCTTTTTACACATGACGATGGAAAATTAATTTGAAATTTAAATGCGCGTTTTGGCAGCTGGGAAATGTCTTTGATGATAGCTGTGCAGCATTCCGTTTGCGTTTTACGGCATGTGTTACACGTATTTGTGTTTGTATTTGTGTTAGTCTCTGCATCTGTATTTGTGTAGCATAATGAGCGCATTGTTTCAACATTTTTCGGTGCATTCTTTTAAGGTGTCGTCAGTAATTTTTTGACAAAAGCTGTCAATTATTTGCCATTTTTCTTTGGGTTTATCTCTGGTTTTGGGCAAAAATTAACCGCAAAATGGCGCTGATGAGGCTAAGAACTCTTTAAAGCCGTCGTTAATATATTACCACGATTTTAAATTAATTTTTGTAAGCCTGAATTTCTCAACTGTATTTAAGAAGCAACTTCTGCAACAGATCCTCGTTTTTTTATTGCTAACTTAATTATATATATGTATATATAAAATCATTCGGATTAGCTTGATATTAGTAGTATTTGTAAATTCCATTCCATTATTTACCCAAAGTACAGACCTAGATATTGTTCTCTGCAACTATAGAAATGTTATTAATCATGCAGTTAGCTAACGTTACTTGCATTTTCACAACTGATTTGTTTGGCTTCTTAACAGATTCGTTGGTTATTTTGGGCATATGCTGCACTGACACGATATACAGTACATAAATCTTGTAGCATTTCGGTTAAGGGGTAGGGGCGATGCTGGGGCAACAACCGAAAACAGCCATTACCACCACTGAATCAGTGATGTTTAGCATATTAGACACATGCACAGGGGCCAATCTACTTCGTGCCACTCATCTCACACCCGCGAAACCAGAATCCCCTTCTCGATATTGATTTGGTAGCGTTGAGATTCTCGTTCAGCCTGCCATCAATTTCAATTTTGCTCCAGCGGTGTGCAAATCTAAACAGCGCCTGCCACATACAATTTTCTGGCATTGCCTGCAGACAGACGCCTCCGATACACACCCCTGCCTGCAACACCACCCACACCAAAAGCATGCCTAAAGCCACTTTTTCGGTAAACTAATTTTCTTGCTTCAATATCTTGACAGTGAAATTGGCACGACTCTGGCAAAACGCAATCAAACCAGCACACACACACACATCTGCACACACACACACACACATCTGCACACACACACACACACAAGGTGTGAGCAGTGCGTGTGTGTATTGGTATATAAATAAGCAGAGTATACAATTTGGTGGCGATACCTGTGCTTGCTACCATTTTTGGCCCAACTGCTTGCTATTGACATCACGTTTCGCTTAAGCCAAAAACTGAAGCACTGCACTGAGGCGCTCTTTCCAGATCTTCAATGGTACTTTAGTACTTTGCGGCGCAAAACTGAGCCATAAATTTGCCGGCTTAGTCACCGGAAATTTAAGCCAAGTCGCCAAGAAGTTGCTTATTAAAAACTTGTCGCACAACTGAGACGAAAGAAGTCGAAACGAATTTGTGGTGGAAAAGTGTGTTTTGCTCGAAATAAAAATCTCACATTTCCTACGCACATAAAAGGCACATCTTAATGGTGCCTGCCGCTGTTCGTTGTTGGACGCGGCTCATAAAAATCGCATGGCAGCTAAAACAGCGCTAAACTTCCGGCTTTTTGTGCAAGGAACTCTACTCCGTGCATCATTAAAAACGGCATGGCCAAGAGTCGCGTGCGCCAACCGAAAAAGTATGCAACATAAAAGTTGTTGCAGCTGCACTACAATTTGTCGCCTTCTGCTTGGCACAAACAGAACGTTACAAACAATGTTAATAGACTTGCTTAAGGCCAAACATTTGCCAAACAGGCAGTCCAAATAACCAGCGACTCAAACCCCCATCTACGAAGACATCTCCTGCCTTTGACAACATTGTCGACTGTTTGCATCACCAGCTGTTGCCACGTTTATTGTCTTTTGCATACATTCCTTTTTGTAATTTTTTTGCTACACGCTGCTGCTGGCCGTTGTCTACGTGCTTGAAGCTGCAAACTGCAAACTGCAAGTGGCGTCCAATGCGGCGGCTACTTAATTTAATGCACGTCTGTTTGCATAAACCTTATTGAATCGACGGTGGCAGCATCATCAATGTATGGGCACGTTCCACTGTCTCCAGCAGCTGCAACTACAGCATCAGCAACAGCAGCAACAGCAGCAACAGCAGCAACCAGCAGCCAGGAGCAAATGATGAGCAAACTTCAATTCAGATGCGGATGCAGACAACGTCTGAGCATAAACTTTAATGAGGCACACGAACTGGCCCGAAATTGAATGCTGACGTGATTTTGCTGCTGACAACCTTTGCCAAAAAGTAACAACTTTTGTGGCTGTCAGAAGAAAAACTGAAGAAACAATCTGCTATTATTTTTGGAAGAGTCTTTGATCGATCAAATAGAATTCCACTTGTCTTGAAAAATTAATATTTATTTAGGTCTTTTGCATTGTAAGTGTTTGCCAACACTTGGCAGTCCTATAAACTGAAAGAGTTCATATCTTTAAAATTATCAGAGTTATGTGGCAAAGAGCTTCAAGTAAGAACACGAACTCCTTCGATATCATTTCCGGTCTGAGTATAAACATTTTACTTATAGTTGAAGTTATCTGCTTTCTGTCCTGATTTAACTTCTCCTTGCCGGGCCAACAAAAAAATGTTGTCAATTTTTGTTGTTTTCGGTATTGTGTTGTTGTTGATTTTCTTTTTTGTGACAAAAGTTTTGCGGCGTTGTCTCTGTGCTGCTTGTCAAGTTCGCTGAGTTGTTTGTTATGTTGCTGCTGTTTCTATTTCGGCTGCTGCTGCTGCTGTTGCATACCTTGCGGCGCTGTCAGCTGTGCCTGGCTTTTGTGGCATTGCTTTTAAGTTAATAGTGCTGCATATTTTGTGGCAGCAACTACTCCCGCAGGTATATCGCATGCTTTTGAAGCTGCCAACTATGCAGAAACTCCAACCCTTTTTTTTTGCTTCTAGCTTATTGTTGATGTTGTTGGTACGCCTCGAAGGCTGCTTTAGATTTTTATCGCACAGCCAAACACTTCAACTTTAAGGGCCAGCCTTCTTCCGGTCTTCCGCCTGCTTCCTCTGAAGTCTACATTTCACACCAACTCCCCCCTCTTTTAGCCACGCTTACGTGCCAATGATGACAATTGGTTTTCTTTCTGGCCGCGCGCGGCTTCGATTTCGACTTGTGCTTTGCCTTTGCCTTTGGCCCGTTTCTTTCTTTCGCTCGTTTTGGGTATTCTCTGGGTTTTTTTTTGTTTTGCACGTCGTCGTCATCGTTTTCGTTGGTTTTTCGCCGCTTGTCTACAATTTCAATAAAATTTTATTAACGAATTCCGGCAACGGTCGGCGGCGATGACAAGGCAGCATTTGGCAGGACTTTTTCTTCCATGCGAATTTTTATACCTTCAGTTAGAATGCCGAATCGATATTATTATTACAATAACAACAGCACGGCAACTGTAGCAATTGCCTGTCAGCATTGTACTTGTCGATTTTGCAGCTTACTTTGCTGGCATTGCATACTTTTAAGGCGCTTTGACAATTCTTTTTATCTGAGCCAGGACGACGACCAGAAGGACAACAACGAGGACGAAGGCAAAGACGTGGACTGAGAGGCAGAATGGGAACGCGGACGTTGCTTGTTTGTTTGTCATTTACGCCCTCCGTTCCCATCCCCCACCCCGTAGTGCCGTAGTGGTGCTATCCGAGCAGCAGCGTCGCTCCTTGTGGGCCAAGTTGAAAGCGCGCAGTTCAATTCTCAATGGCACAGCAGAATTCTTTCTTTCTAATGGCGGCATTTCCGCTAGGTAGTTGTCGCCAGCGTCGACGCCGTTTTCAATTTTTGGTTGATTTTCTTCTCGCTCTTCATTTATTTTATTATTTTCTTTTTTTTTCTGCTCACCGAAAGTTGACATCAATTTTCGCTCAATTTTATTATTTTCATCTTCATTTCCACAGCGCCCGCGCTCAAATCTATAATTGTATTTATGTCAACTTTTTAAATAGATGATGTACTTAATGCTTCCCTCTATCTCTCTCACTCTCTCGCTCTCTCTCTCTCTCTCTCTCTCGCTCTATCTCTCTCGCGCCCTTGCCCTCCTGCACACACACTGTCTTTCTCTCTCGAGGGATATTTGACATTATAATAATGACTTTGCCATTGTGATAACGACTTACGGAAACGTTTGGGCATGTCATTAGCATTGGTCCTCCGACTAGAAATTTGTCCCGCAATGTTATTATTAATAGGGAGAAACACATCGAGCGAATTTATTGGGCGCCAGCGAGCAACTATGCAAAATAGCTGTGAAATTTATGTGCAAAGTTCTAAGTGCAATATAAATTAAATGTGTGTGTGCTGGCATAGCATGACAGAGCCAACCCTTCGTATGAGTAATGTCTTCAACTTGAAGCTTCAAGTATGAAAGAAGTAAGTGGCAAATAGTCCACATAAAAAATTTGAAAAGGGTGAAATAAATCAAACCCAAATGCCAAACTTTTGATAGTTGGATTAATCCTTAACTGCTAAGAGTACACAATTGTAGCCAGAAAACATAGTAGTAGCTCTAGCCCTATGTTTTTGTATATATTGATCCGTTGCTGAAGTGTCAAGCAATGTGTAACAAATCGAACTGTTTGAAGCACAACATTTATTTATAGGGCATGCAAAGAGTATCTGACCACAGCCTTAATTTGCCAATATCAGATGCAATTAAAGTCTATGCCACTATCTTAGTGGAAAAGTTTGCCAAGCCATTTTTGACTTTCAACTTGCCTGAAAACAAAATAAAAACAAAAAAGAAAAATAAAAATAAAAATCAACAACAGCAAGCAGTCCCAAAACTATCAACTGTAATCAAGTTGCCTAGCCTAGAGCTTCAGCACACTAAAAGCAAAAGCTGCTAAAAAGCATTAGGGTGCTGCTGCCGCTGCAGGCAACACCAAAAAAACTATAGTCGGAAGTCGGCAGACATTAGTGCCAAAAGTGCGTCACAAACAATATTTCCGTATCAACAACAACAATAGCAGAGGAATGCGCTGGGAATAGCCTAGACACTTTTTAAGAGATTAAATTTTTGGGGGGCTCAGTGTCTGCGCCGAAAACTCGACAGCAACATTTACCGTAAGCACATCTACACACATGCACATACACAGACACACACACACATGAGCCGCTTGCAAAGTTTTGCCAAACAACAATGGCTGACAGCAGCGAGGGAGGTTGCAAGTGTGGCCAACAGGGGGCTTAGGAGACTGCAACTAAAATAGCCAGCAGCATTTTTGCGTTTGCGTTGTTTAAACATGCGCAAAGTTCAGGGTTTGAACTTTTATCAAACATACGCCATACCAAACGAGGCACAGCATACTTTTAGGGTTACAGCAACAGCAACAGCAATAACAACAACAACAACAGCAACTCCATCATGAAGAACAACAAGAACGAGTGGAACAACAAGCCGACTATGGGGAAAGCGTCTATGTAAAGCAACTATCATCGCCTGGGGCGCAGCTTGTTATTTCAGCTTGGCTCACTTCCTTGTTATGCCAGTGCGATGCATAGATACCAAAAGGACATTAAGGAAATTACCAAAAATTACTAATGCCAGAGTATAAATTACCAGAAGGGTTAAGTTCAAGACTCTGCAAAATCATTTACTTGCACCTCAATCTGAATCTTCAACAATTCGAAATTAAACACGATTGTTCTTCCAAAAATTCAAGCATTATTATTTAAACTCTGCGTCTTTTCACAAACAACAAGCAATTCATAAATTATTTGAAATTATTTAACTGTAAGACGACCTGCAGCTAAAAATAATATCTACAGTTTTCGGGGCGATTTCAAAATAAACCAGAAGCGAAACAGCTCTGAAATTCGTAGAGACAACAACTCGAAATGAAAATTTAAATCATTTGGCGTTTTACGCATTTTTGCATGCCATAAATATTTCATGAGGCGCCAGCCACAAAAACTGACAGCTGTCAAAACGCGACTGTTTCCAAATGTAAAATGCTAGTGTGTATCTAACATTTAACAGCTTGGCCCAGAGTTTCAGGGGTGGAATAGCGGCTAATACTTATTTACTTACAATATAGCCCAGTTTTCAATTTTCATTTGCCAACTACAGTGCGACAACAAACTTGATGACTGTCAAAACTTATTGTTGCTGCTGTTGTTGTTGTTGTTTGCATTTGTCTTGGGCTGTGACTGTGACTGACTGTCCCAGGCGATTAGAGGCGGCGCCGCAAAGTATGCAACAAATAACAAAATTTTTAATACAAAATCTTTTAATCCCAATGAACTGTGGCTGTCCATTCGAGTGCCCCAAGTGTGCATCAAGTCGAGTCGACTCGACAGCATCTCGTGGATTTTGCCTCGTGTTCAAAACAAACGTCGCAGGCATTTACTTAATCGACAAGGGATTAGCTTGCACCACCTACCAGCTGCAGAGGGTGCAAGGGGATGGTCAGCTAAAATGGAGCGTTTGTAATGTTTTCATTTGTGTGCGTTGCTCCGCTGTGCCTGGGCACTTTAAATTGAGAATTATTGTCGCAAACAACTGTTGTCTGGACACACAGACGGCGGAGGCACAAACCGAAGGCACAAGCACTCGGACCACTGATAAGGATATATTGTGTCTCACGCAGTTAGACAGCTTTAATCTCGGGTCTAGTGCGCCCCTGGCTCCGGCTCTCTACAGTGTACGTGCTTAATTTTGTTTGCATTTTTAAGCCCAGCTTCGTTGCTCATTCGTCCCCTCCCCCCCCCCCTTCTCTGCTCTCTTGGGCGGCGAGCTGCCTGCAGTTAGGCTACAAAAATCACGCAGCAGGCGTTCGCCAGGACGAAGGATGCGATGCCAGTGGTCGCATGCGCTTGCCAAGGATTAACGCTGATTGAAATTGCAAATGAAAATTTATTTTTACTGCGTACTCACCACGACCGGGACAAATGTTAGTTTAGCTCTGCTCTGGGACAAGCAATGGTGGCGGGGGCACCCCGGCACCCTGGGTCAAAGCGCATTGTATTAAAATTTAATTGAGTAACTGACATTTTATTTTTGTATAATTAAATTAAGCCCGGGCTTAGCGTTTGATTTTAATTTGTGCGACATTTGTCTGCTGCAAGCGCTGTCACAGCAATTGACTGTGCCACAACCCCACCGACCCCGAAATCGAATCCACGCATGGCTTTGGGGCTGGCAGCAGCTCCATTCTTTTGCCATTAATTTTGCTTAAATAAATATTAATGAGGCGCTGGCAGTTGCCTGAAACTTGCCGCAGGATTAGTTGCAAAAATTATGTTAAGTTCTCATTTTTATTTTTATTTGTTGTCCTGTTTAAAGCCTAGGCGCAGACGTTGCCACATAATTTATTGGCCCACCCATTTGGGCCCAATTGCGCAGCTGTGTTCATGTGCTAGGCATTATTGGCCATCAATGGCTTAACAAACTGATTGGCCAGCAGTTAGAGAAGGAGCGAACAAATGGTTGGAGTGGGCGCATAATATGGAAATTAAATTGAATCGACAACAGCATCAGATCGAAAACCAAACCCAAACACTAACATGTACTAGTTGTGCGAATTTACTATGCATAATAAATATTTGTCCCATGAATAAATACTAGAAAAGAATATTTAAGTTTAAGCCTACTTAAAAATATAAAATAAAAAATTCGTAGCACTCTCGCCATCGACTACAAACAGTTAAGAGTAAATTTGATAAATTTTTATATTTATTAATTATTATGAAACGTTTTGCTCAAACTCAATTACGGCCCAGAGCACAGAGTGCTGATTAAGTTGCTAATTCTTACACAGCAACGGCACACTCATTAACTCATTGGACTGTTTTACCTATGGATAACATTACAAAACAATGTTGAGCATTTTTAGCTGGCTGGTCCCTTTGCTAAGTAAATATTAGCAGCGCGTAGCCAGCATTAGCCTGAGCGTTGCCCATTTTTTTTTTGTTAATAATAAAAATTTAATTATTTTAACAAAGAGAGTGCGCAAAAATTATTAGCACACGCGAGGGGGGGAGCTGACTTACAACGTTTTTAATTAAAAAATCCTTTGGTCAAGCAATTACGAGCCACATTAAAACAAACACTACGCACACACACACACACACACACACATACACACCCCAAACTAAGCACGGAGGGAGTCCGCATTATTAACAGCAATATGTACGAGCGAGTATTAAATTATTATATTACAAGCAGGAGCTTTCATCTCTAGCGTTCTGGCGGTCCGGGCTCTGACCTAAGTAAATATTAATAAAACATATTAATAAAACGGAAACTGGGACGGCGAACCCAACGGCTATTTGCATGTAATCCCCGTAATGCACATAAAAATACCGTTTGCCGAGTTTGAAACGAGCTGGCCATCAATATGTGCGAGCTTAAGACAATTTGAAATATTTGCATAGCTTTAAATGCGACTTAAGCTCAAGCGAGACATATGAGGTGGGCATATAACTCATGTGGCCATTATTTAAGTGCCCAGCAGCCACACCTTTAAATGCCTTCTGCATTAATTTATGGCATACTTTTAGGCGCGCTGTCATTACAATTAAGCCAAAGCACACAGACACAAACACACACACACACACACAGAGGGTTAGGGGGAGATGCTGAACACACCGTCCATTTCGCTGGCTCACTTAAAAATTACATAAATTGTGCTTTATTGTACGTCGGTAGGCGTTGGCGTTGCATTGGCCAAAATCCTAAGCCTTAGATCAGATCTTTGGCCAAAAACCCCATACATAAAGTATGCAATTAAATTTTCACTTAAACGATTATCACATAAATCCAGAGGCCAAGCCAAACGTGTTTGCATTTAAATTAAAAGAGCCATTTTTCTTCGACACGGCACAGCCCTCCGTGTGTGTGTGTGTGTGTGTGTGTGTGGGGGAAGTGTGTGTGGAGCGTATGTGAAGCTTGGGGTGTAGGGTGTGGTTTTAACCACAAAGAACCCGCCCACCTTATGATAACGCCATTACAACAGCAAGAACACGTATGCTTCATGTGGCTGGCAGTTATCTGCCTTGAACCACAAACGCCTAGCACGTAGTCACATACACTCACACACACACTCATACACACACTCATACACACTCTCACACACACACTCTCTCACACACACAGGCATAAGCAAGCCCGTTGTATATATTTGCTTATGTTAATTGCCGTTGAATCCATTTCCATTAAGATGCAAGTCCTGCCACTGACGATAATTCCACACCCACTCACACACTCGCTTACACAACAGCATAATTGCCAGGAAGGCAGTCAGGCAGTCAGGCAGGCAGGCTGCGTAAGTGTAAGGGTAGTCCTCCACCCCCTGATGAAAGTATGCCTTGACCATGCCAACGTTAAGCTGCGTCCGTTGCTTTCATCCCACTGTTGCTTTTCAATATGCACAGCAATATCCTTTGGTAAACACACACATACACACAAAGTCCTCAACCGGCCAGGGTCTTCAAGAGAGTGTGCCTGGTCCACAGCCATCATATTATACAATAACACACAAAAAATAGAACCATGGCATACCAAGTTGGGTGCTAATACCAGGCAGGCTGCTGACCTCTCCTTCTCCTCTCTCGCTCTCGCACTCCCCCTCTCTCTCTCACTGACTCTTCTGCTGTTTCCCTCCTCTGCTGGGAGTGGTGCGTGCTCTTACATATTAGTAAACTTCATAATTTTTAATTGATACATTAAATTTCGTACAAATATTAGCACAGTAGCCCGAGTGGCACTTGCAAAGGCAGTTTAGGTAGAGGCAGGGGCGGGGCGCAGGCCGAGGCTGAGGCTGAGGCGAGGCTGTCGTCTGGAGTGACAGCTTAACGTTGTAAAGCTCAGTTTATTATGCATGGCAGGTCGCTATGGGTTCGGCTGCGCCTTGGGATTATCAACAGGCCTCGTAAGCTTTTTTCTCTTCCATCATTTATTGGGGGGCAAAACTCAAAAGTAGGCAACGTTCTGTTTGATCTGCTGACAAATTTCCGGCGAACTTTCCACTTTTCGGGGAAAGTTGTGAGCACAATTTTCTTTGCCTATATGTAGCGTAAGACGTCGATGT
Source organism: Drosophila nr. fundita (assembly GCA_035044245.1). Taxonomy (NCBI): domain Eukaryota; kingdom Metazoa; phylum Arthropoda; class Insecta; order Diptera; family Drosophilidae; genus Drosophila; species Drosophila nr. fundita. The sequence continues at coordinate 2,218,246 of JAWNMG010000622.1, read as the reverse complement.
GTGCTTGTGCCAGGAATAGAGAATAGAGAGGACTATGTATAGATTTTGATTGCTTATTTTATATGCAAGAGAGCTTCATAATGGCCAGCTTAGAACATTTCTATCAGCTTCGACGAGAAGTATTTTATTTATTTTTATAAAAAAATGTTGACTTAATTTGAATATTTTTATCGATTTCACTAATGAAGATATTGAACAGAACAACTTGCAAGCAAAATCGAAAATGAAATTAATATTACTGAAGTTCAAGTTCAAGCAATTAATTCATTAATTGAATCTAAAATTTAACAATAAATAACAAATAAGCAAAGCTCAAATTTAAATATTAAACATACCATTGCAATTTTTAAATTTCTAGTGGCTTTCATTTGATGGTATATTGGAGAGCTCTGTTTTGATTCTACCTTCGAGAGTGTCGCTAAAGTAGTCTTCAGTTTTGTGTAAATTTCATTCTGTTCACACCACCTTCTCCTCAGAGAAAGATTGTGCATTTTCTTTATTTTTACCATGCTTGGAATTCAATATGCTTATGATCCGGCCAAAAAGTTGTAGGCAACACTTTAGACATTTTGACTGTTTGCTTACATTTAGCCCGTCTACAGGCAGGCACTCAAAAGTAATCTTTTTTGTTGGCTTGTACAACGACTTCAGTTTTCCTCATTTTTTAACATTTTCGGTATTTTTGGTTTTGTGTTTTTTTTTTTGTTTTCGGCACTCAGGCAGCATCAGAAACGCTTGGCACTCAACCGCAAATGCATTTCAACGTAAAGTTTTTAAACAAATATTTGCGCTACTTGCTGGCATGGACGGATGAGGCGTGAGGGCGTGGCAGCGACTACACTGTTGATTCTTTTTGTTTTTGGCGTTTTTTTTACTGTGCACCGGCATTCAAACAATGCGCAACCAGGCGAACTGTGCAAGGGCTCCAGGTCCAGGAGAAGCCCGGTAGCCAGCCATAAAATGAGCAACGGTGCGCCACGCGGTATGCAACAGCTCCTTATTTTCTCCTTTTTTGTGCTGTGTCTGTTTCTGTGCCTTTCATATTTACGCCCAGAAGCAGAAGCAGCAGCAGCATCAGCAGCAGCAAGGCAAACAAATGGCACACAAATGTATTTGCAACTGTTACGTAGTGGAGTTTGCCTCGAGCCCATCTCACCAGAGGCAGCAACTCTATAAATGAATGTCCTTTTGATTTTGTTCAACGAGCCTAGCGAGTGACTCAATTCAGCGGCGCAGTTCCGGTTCGCCTTTTGTTTTAGCCATGGCCATGCATTCTTTTTGAGCCAGTGTGTGGTGCACAGCCATAAAGGGGACGTCTTCTGCTTCTTGCCGTGGCGCCTTTTGTATATGCAATATGTATTTCCTGGACTTTTGTGTGTAACTGTGTGTGTGTGTGTGTGTGTGTTAGTGTGTGTTAGTGTGTTCGTCTTGCAGTTGTGTGTTTTGTTGTTGAGCTCGTCGTAGGAATGTTTTAATTTGTTTTCCTATCCGCTTCGCTTGCTTCTTTTTTATTGCTTTGCCACAGGCTTCGTTTCGATTGTTTGCTGCCTGCCACTTGGTTTCTTCTCTTTTGTGGTTGTTGTTTTGTTTTTGCATTCATGACACGACACACGCCCTCAAGTATGCTATGGTTTCCGCTTGCCATTTGATATTTGTCGCTTGGCTGACATAAAATATGAGCACATTTTTATTATTGTTTGCGATGATGATTAATTGAAGTGTCATAATATTGTAAGAATTTTCATTGCTTTCGACAAATACGAGAACGAGTATGCAACTCCTTCCTATAAAAGCCATTTAATTAAAACATTTTACTCAGCCCACACTAAGCCATCTGATTTTATTTATTTTTTTGCTCTATTTGCAGGTAAGTGGACGTCGCCAGTGCAATAATAAACAGTAAACCGTAAGTCCTTTTGCCTAATGAACAAATCTACTTCAGTTAAGCCACAGTTTGGTTCGCTTTCGTTCTGCTTTTCTGTGGTGGAGTCTTGTGTATTTAATTACAAAGCAACTATCTTTCAATTATTTACACCTGCTGCAACAACAAAAACCAACAAACAACAGCAACAGACACGTGCCCCAGCTGGGCGACTCCGCTGCCGCCATTGTCTCTGCCTCCTTCGCTATTTCTGCTTCCGCCTGTCTGTGCCTGGATCTGACTGCGGGTCTGGCTGCACTTCTTGGCCAGCCAAAACCAAATATATATCCGCTCTTTACATTGATTGCCCCCGAAAATTCGCGCGGAGCCGCTCACGAAACAGATAGATACTCCGGTCCCGAGAGAGGCAGTCACTTACTTTCGCCCACTTGACGACCGCTCCCACTTTCGATAATTAATTGCAGGCATCAGTTGCAGCAGCGGGCTTGGGTCTGAGCTGCTGCCTTGCGGCTTCTTCTGAGCAATGAGGCATGCCATCAATTTGTCTCACTCTTGTACCGTACTCTTAGGTGAGCTCGCAATTGTTTTGCCAGACAGCCAGACGAAGACCAACTGTGCACCAAGCTGAACTCAACTAAAGTGAAGTGAAGTGAAGTAAAGTGCAATTACAAATGCAACTCAAGTGGTTGCCACAAGACAAAAAAAAAAATCAATTGAGCAGCGATTTACCTACAAACTATAAGCGAAACTGGCGACGACTGAAGAAATGTATTTTGTTTTCGAGGGATGTTGGTCAGATGCAAAAAACAATTGATTTATCTGTTTGAAATGACATAGAATAAAATGAAAAACTGACAAAGGGAGCTCTGAAAAGTAAAAATGCTGAAAGTAATAAAGCTAAATTCAAATTCTTTATTTAAAAGAAAGCAACCGAATTAATTGCCATATTATTTACTTTACTTGCAAACAGAGCCAAAATAAATGGTAATTAATAATTAAATTCCGTTTGAAGGAAAACCCTAAGCAGCTGAGGATAGAGCATAGGACCAAATGCACTTTTCCTGTTAGGACCATGACAAAGTTGCAATACCCCAGCCCCCCTTTCCACACAAATTCTCTCAACTTTTGCACGGCATTTAGCGCGGTTTTTAAAAGCTGAAACGTGTTGAGGATAAGCAAACTAGTCAAAAAATACTCTTTGGTCTCACTCTCACCCGCCATTACTTTTTGTACACCTTGAAATTAAGTTGGAATTTCAAATTATCCACAGGCCAACACACGTGCACACACACACGCTCACAACTGAGACACACAAAAACGTAGTCTACTTTTGTGCACTCACGGAATTTAATTAAAAGAATAGTAAATGTTTTTCACTGTTTTCGCACTCTCTCTCTCTCTCTCTCTGACTCCCCGACAGTCTCTCTCTCTCTCTCTCTAGCGGCGTAGTCACACCGTTGGGTAATTAAAGTCAGCTGGCAGTTGCATCAGCAAAGAGTAAATAAATGCAACTAGCTCATGAGCTAATGCGCTGGGTGCCCCCGCTGTCATGCCCCGTCTGGCCCAAAAGAATGCAATGACTAACTGCGTTTTATGAATATTGCGCTTGGCGTGTGACGTGGCTAGAAAGATAAATGGCCAACAGTGGCTGTTGCCAAGTGGCCAAATGACGGCCCAGCTGTCTGATTCTTGTCTCAAAAGTCGCCGAAATGCCCTGCTTTGATCCCAAGCGAACACTGCATTAAATTAATGAAATAAATGTAAGGGGGTGTGTGTGTACTTTAATATATATGTGTGTGCGTGGGTGTGTGTGTGTGTTTAGCAAGTTGTGAAACCCTTTTTTCCAATAAATGCCAAATTAATTAAAAAATACAGCGCAAAGGCAAACGGCGAAACCAAAAGTAAAGAAAGCCAACTCAAGTAACCCAAAAAAAATGAAAACAAAAACTTGAGACACACAATGAGCAATTTTTCCTTATCTTTGCTGTTCTGTCTTTTCTTTATAACGTATCTATGTTCTCTTTTTTTATTTTATTTTATTTTACTTTCTTTTTTTTCATTTTTGTGCTGAGCGCGCGCCCAACTTAAAAGTGTTAATTAAAAATTGTTTCACAGTTTAGCTGCGAAAATGAAAATTGAAAAAGGGCCCGGCCAAGCAGACCTTCATATTTTTTGCCCATTCTTGTTGCTTTTTTCCATTAGCCGCTTCAATTTCAGCCAGAGTCCAAGTGTGTTTATCTTAGCCCCCAAACTTGTAGCTGTAATTGTAACTGCACAGAGAATAGCACTGGAAGCTTGGCCATATCACGGCACTGGCCTGGCCATGCTCCGTTGCCTCTCCGGTCACTTGCCTCCTGCCTCCCGCAACCTGCTTTAAGCAGCGGTTTTCGCAGCCAACTCGCCCAGGCGTTGGGCTCGGTGTCTTGGCCTTGGTCCTGTCTTGTTACTGGCCCAGCAACGCAGCTGCAATCGCCATGCAGCTTGTTAACGCAAGTCACCGTTCAATGTTGAGCTCTCTTTCTCTCTCGCCCTCCCTCCCTCTCTCTCTCCCTCTCTCTCTCTCTCTCTACGGAGCTCTCTAGTATTCCTTGCATCTTCTCTATCTGCATCTACGTAGTAATTGCACACACTTAAACCGCTTCGCTAGTCGTTTGATGGCCAGGCCAAGCAATTGTTAGACAATTAGCCTGCTTCTTCTTATTCCTCTTCCATTTCTTGCTAAAAAAAAAAAACAAAAAAATAGAAAATCAAAAAAAAAATGATGTCTGTTTGAAAAGAGAATTAGAAGATGGAACAGATGATCTGCTTGGAATATACTATTAAATAAATAAACATTTTTTTTTTTTTTATAGCATTCGTTTATTCCTGATTGCCGAAATGCTGCATACTTTTAGGCAGTTCGATATAAATTAATTGAAAAGAAATTATTGCATACTTTAAAAAGCGTGTATTTGAGGTTATTCTCCAGTTAAATCGTTTAACTAAACATTTCTGTTCGCCTGTTATTTGAGTGGGAGAACAATACGAAAACTCGAAGAAAAAAGGGCTAACATGTGAAATATTGATTTTTATTTTCATAGCATTGGTTAATAAGAATTAGTATATTTTAGGTAAATCGTCTAACTAAACATTTCTGATCGCCTGGTATTTTAGTGGGGGAACAATACGAAAACTCGAAGAAAAAAGGGCTCACATGTGAAATATTGATTTTTATTTTCATAGCATTGGCTAATTAGTATTAGTATATTTTAGGTAAATCGTCTAACTAAACATTTCTGATCGCCTGGTATTTTAGTGGGGGAACAATACGAAAACTCGAAGAAAAAAGGGCTCACATGTGAAATATTGATTTTTATTGCTTGCTCCACCTCTGTATTTCTCCTCTGTGTATTTGAGGTTATTCTCCAGGTAAATCGTTTAACTAAACATTTCTGTTCGCCTGTTATTTTGAGTGGGGGAACAATACAAAAACTCGAAGAAAAAAGGGCTAACATGTGAAATTTTGATTTTTATTTTCATAGGGTTAATTAGTATTAGTATATTTTTGGTAAATCGTCTAACTAAACATTTCTGATCGCCTGGTATTTTAGAGGGGGAACAATACGAAAACTCGAAGAAAAAAGGGCTAACATGTGAAATATTGATTTTTATTTTCATAGCATTGGTTAATTAGTATTAGTATATTTTAGGTAAATCGTCTAACTAAACATTTCTGTTCGCCTGTTACTTTCAGTGGGGGAACAATACAAAAACTCGAAGAAAAAAGGGCTAACATGTGAAATATTGATTTTTATTTTCATAGCATTGGTTAGCTAGTATCAGTATACTTTAGGTAAATCGTCTAACTAAACATTTCTGTTCGCCTGGTATTTTAGTGGGGGAACAATACGAAAACTCGAAGAAAAAAGGGCTAACATGTGAAATATTGATTATTATTTTCATAGCATTGGTTAATTAGTATTAGTATATTTTAAATAAATCGTCTAACTAAACATTTCTGTTCGCCTGTTACTTTCAGTGGGGGAACAATACGAAAACTCGAAGAAAAAAGGGCTAACATGTGAAATATTGATTTTTATTTTCATAGCATTGGTTAGCTAGTATCAGTATACTTTAGGTAAATCGTCTAACTAAACATTTCTGTTCGCCTGGTATTTTAGTGGGGGAACAATACGAAAACTCGAAGAAAAAAGCGATCGCATGTGAAATATTGATTTTTATTTTCATAGCATTGGTTAATTAGTATTAGTATATTTTAGGTAAATCGTCTAACTAAACATTTCTGATCGCCTGGTATTTTAGAGGGGGAACAATACGAAAACTCGAAGAAAAAAGGGCTAACATGTGAAATATTGATTTTTATTTTCATAGCATTGGTTAATTAGTATTAGTATATTTTAGGTAAATCGTCTAACTAAACATTTCTGTTCGCCTGTTACTTTCAGTGGGGGAACAATACAAAAACTCGAAGAAAAAAGGGCTAACATGTGAAATATTGATTTTTATTTTCATAGCATTGGTTAGCTAGTATCAGTATACTTTAGGTAAATCGTCTAACTAAACATTTCTGTTCGCCTGGTATTTTAGTGGGGGAACAATACGAAAACTCGAAGAAAAAAGGGCTAACATGTGAAATATTGATTATTATTTTCATAGCATTGGTTAATTAGTATTAGTATATTTTAAATAAATCGTCTAACTAAACATTTCTGTTCGCCTGTTACTTTCAGTGGGGGAACAATACGAAAACTCGAAGAAAAAAGGGCTAACATGTGAAATATTGATTATTATTTTCATAGCATTGGTTAATTAGTATTAGTATATTTTAGGTAAATCGTCTAACTAAACATTTCTGATCGCCTGGTATTTTAGTGGGGGAACAATACGAAAACTCGAAGAAAAAAGAGATCGCATGTGAAATATTGATTTTTATTTTCATAGCATTGGTTAATTAGTATTAGTATATTTTAGGTAAATCGTCTAACTAAACATTTCTGATCGCCTGGTATTTTAGTGGGGGAACAATACGAAAACTCGAAGAAAAAAGGGCTAACATGTGAAATATTGACTATTATTTTCATAGCATTGGTTAATTAGTATTAGTATATTTTAAATAAATCGTCTAACTAAACATTTCTGTTCGCCTGTTACTTTCAGTGGGGGAACAATACGAAAACTCGAAGAAAAAAGGGCTAACATGTGAAATATTGATTATTATTTTGATAGCATTGGTTAATTAGTATTAGTATATTTTAGGTAAATCGTCTAACTAAACATTTCTGATCGCCTGGTATTTTAGAGGGGGAACAATACGAAAACTCGAAGAAAAAAGGGCTAACATGTGAAATATTGATTTTTATTTTCATAGCATTGGTTAATTAGTATTAGTATATTTTAGGTAAATCGTCTAACTAAACATTTCTGATCGCCTGGTATTTTAGAGGGGGAACAATACGAAAACTCGAAGAAAAAAGGGCTAACATGTGAAATATTGATTATTATTTTCATAGCATTGGTTAATTAGTATTAGTATATTTTAAATAAATCGTCTAACTAATCATTTCTGTTCGCCTGTTACTTTCAGTGGGGGAACAATACGAAAACTCGAAGAAAAAAGGGCTAACATGTGAAATATTGATTATTATTTTCATAGCATTGGTTAATTAGTATTAGTATACTTTAGGTAAATCGTCTAACTAAACATTTCTGATCGCCTGGTATTTTAGTGGGGGAACAATACGAAAACTCGAAGAAAAAAGGGCTAACATGTGAAATATTGATTATTATTTTCATAGCATTGGTTAATTAGTATTAGTATATTTTAAATAAATCGTCTAACTAAACATTTCTGATCGCCTGTTACTTTCAGTGGGGGAACAATACGAAAACTCGAAGAAAAAAGGGTTAACATGTGAAATATTGATTATTATTTTCATAGCATTGGTTAATTAGTATTAGTATATTTTAGGTAAATCGTCTAACTAAACATTTCTGATCGCCTGGTATTTTAGTGGGGGAACAATACGAAAACTCGAAGAAAAAAGGGCTAACATGTGAAATATTGATTATTATTTTCATAGCATTGGTTAATTAGTATTAGTATATTTTAAATAAATCGTCTAACTAAACATTTCTGGTCGCCTGTTATTTTAGTGGGGGAACAATACGAAAACTCGAAGAAAAAAGGGCTAACATGTGAAATATTGATTATTATTTTCATAGCATTGGTTAATTAGTATTAGTATATTTTAGGTAAATCGTCTAACTAAACATTTCTGGTCGCCTGTTATTTTCAGTGGGGGAACAATACGAAAACTCGAAGAAAAAAGGGCTAACATGTGAAATATTGATTATTATTTTGATAGCATTGGTTAATTAGTATTAGTATATTTTAAGGTAAATCGTCTAACTAAACATTTCTGATCGCCTGTTATTTTAGTGGGGGAACAATACGAAAACTCGAAGAAAAAAGGGCTAACATGTGAAATATTGATTTTTATTTTCATAGCATCTGGCTCTAATCTAGTATTAGTATAGTTTTCCAGGTAAATCGTCTAACTAAACATTTCTGATCGCCTGTTATTTTAGTGGGGGAACAATACGAAAACTCGAAGAAAAAAGGGCTAACATGTGAAATATTGATTTTTATTTTCATAGCATTGGTTAATTAGTATGAGTATATTTTAGGTAAATCGTCTAACTAAACATTTCTGTTCGCCTGTTATTTTAGTGGGGGAACAATACGAAAACTCGAAGAAAAAAGGGCTCACATGTGAAATATTGATTATTATTTTCATAGCATTGGTTAATTAGTATTAGTATATTTTAGGTAAATCGTCTAACTAAACATTTCTGTTCGCCTGTTATTTTAGTGGGGGAACAATACGAAAACTCGAAGAAAAAAGGGCTAACATGTGAAATATTGATTTTTATTTTCATAGCATTGGTTAATTAGTATTAGTATATTTTAAATAAATCGTCTAACTAAACATTTCTGTTCGCCTGTTATTTTAGTGGGGGGACAATACGAAAACTCGAAGAAAAAAGGGCTAACATGTGAAATATTGATTTTCATTTTCATAGGATCTGGCTCCACCTCTGTATTTCTCCTCTGTGTATTAGAGGTTATTCTCCAGGTAAATCGTCTAACTAAACATTTCTGTTCGCCTGTTATTTTGAGTGGGGGAACAATACGAAAACTCGAAGAAAAAAGGGCTAACATGTGAAATATTGATTATTATTTTCATAGCATTGGTTAATTAGTATTAGTATATTTTAAATAAATCGTCTAACTAAACATTTCTGTTCGCCTGTTATTTTGAGTGGGGGAACAATACAAAAACTCGAAGAAAAAAGGGCTAACATGTGAAATATTGATTTTTATTTTCATAGCATTGGTTAATTACTATTAGTATATTTTAGGTAAATCGTCTAACTAAACATTTCTGTTCGCCTGTTATTTTAGTGGGGGGACAATACGAAAACTCGAAGAAAAAAGGGCTCACATGTGAAATATTGATTATTATTTTCATAGCATTGGTTAATTAGTATTAGTATATTTTAGGTAAATCGTCTAACTAAACATTTCTGTTCGCCTGTTATTTTGAGTGGGGGAACAATACGAAAACTCGAAGAAAAAAGGGCTAACATGTGAAATATTGATTTTTATTTTCATAGCATTGGTTAATTAGTATTAGTATATTTTAAATAAATCGTCTAACTAAACATTTCTGTTCGCCTGTTATTTTAGTGGGGGAACAATACGAAAACTCGAAGAAAAAAGGGCTAACATGTGAAATATTGATTTTTATTTTCATAGCATTGGTTAATTAGTATTAGTATATTTTAGGTAAATCGTCTAACTAAACATTTCTGTTCGCCTGGTATTTTAGTGGGGGAACAATACGAAAACTCGAAGAAAAAAGGGCTAACATGTGAAATATTGATTATTATTTTCATAGCATTGGTTAATTAGTATTAGTATATTTTAGGTAAATCGTCTAACTAATCATTTCTGTTCGCCTGTTACTTTCAGTGGGGGAACAATACGAAAACTCGAAGAAAAAAGGGCTAACATGTGAAATATTGATTATTATTTTCATAGCATTGGTTAATTAGTATTAGTATATTTTAGGTAAATCGTCTAACTAAACATTTCTGTTCGCCTGTTATTTTAGTGGGGGAACAATACGAAAACTCGAAGAAAAAAGGGCTAACATGTGAAATATTGATTTTTATTTTCATAGCATCTGGTTAACTCTAGTATTAGTATATTTTCCAGGTAAATCGTCTAACTAAACATTTCTGTTCGCCTGTTATTTTGAGTGGGGGAACAATACGAAAACTCGAAGAAAAAAGGGCTAACATGTGAAATATTGATTATTATTTTCATAGCATTGGTTAATTAGTATTAGTATATTTTAAATAAATCGTCTAACTAAACATTTCTGTTCGCCTGTTATTTTAGTGGGGGAACAATACGAAAACTCGAAGAAAAAAGGGCTAACATGTGAAATATTGATTATTATTTTCATAGCATTGGTTAATTAGTATTAGTATATTTTAAATAAATCGTCTAACTAAACATTTCTGTTCGCCTGTTATTTTAGTGGGGGGACAATACGAAAACTCGAAGAAAAAAGGGCTAACATGTGAAATATTGATTATTATTTTCATAGCATTGGTTAATTAGTATTAGTATATTTTAGGTAAATCGTCTAACTAAACATTTCTGTTCGCCTGTTATTTTAGTGGGGGAACAATACGAAAACTCGAAGAAAAAAGGGCTAACATGTGAAATATTGATTATTATTTTCATAGCATTGGTTAATTAGTATTAGTATATTTTAAATAAATCGTCTAACTAAACATTTCTGTTCGCCTGTTATTTTAGTGGGGGGACAATACGAAAACTCGAAGAAAAAAGGGCTCACATGTGAAATATTGATTATTATTTTCATAGCATTGGTTAATTAGTATTAGTATATTTTAGGTAAATCGTCTAACTAAACATTTCTGTTCGCCTGTTATTTTAGTGGGGGAACAATACGAAAACTCGAAGAAAAAAGGGCTAACATGTGAAATATTGATTATTATTTTCATAGCATTGGTTAATTAGTATTAGTATATTTTAGGTAAATCGTCTAACTAAACATTTCTGTTCGCCTGTTATTTTAGTGGGGGAACAATACGAAAACTCGAAGAAAAAAGGGCTAACATGTGAAATATTGATTTTTATTTTCATAGCATTGGTTAGCTAGTATTAGTATACTTTAGGTAAATCGTCTAACTAAACATTTCTGTTCGCCTGGTATTTTAGTGGGGGAACAATACGAAAACTCGAAGAAAAAAGGGCTAACATGTGAAATATTGATTATTATTTTCATAGCATTGGTTAATTAGTATTAGTATATTTTAAATAAATCGTCTAACTAAACATTTCTGATCGCCTGGTATTTTAGTGGGGGAACAATACGAAAACTCGAAGAAAAAAGGGCTAACATGTGAAATATTGATTTTTATTTTCATAGCATTGGTTAGCTAGTATTAGTATACTTTAGGTAAATCGTCCAACTAAACATTTCTGTTCGCCTGTTACTTTCAGTGGGGGAACAATACGAAAACTCGAAGAAAAAAGGGCTAACATGTGAAATATTGATTATTATTTTCATAGCATTGGTTAATTAGTATTAGTATATTTTAGGTAAATCGTCTAACTAAACATTTCTGATCGCCTGGTATTTTAGTGGGGGGACAATACGAAAACTCGAAGAAAAAAGGGCTAACATGTGAAATATTGATTATTATTTTCATAGCATTGGTTAATTAGTATTAGTATATTTTAGGTAAATCGTCTAACTAAACATTTCTGATCGCCTGGTATTTTAGTGGGGGAACAATACGAAAACTCGAAGAAAAAAGGGCTAACATGTGAAATATTGATTATTATTTTCATAGCATTGGTTAATTAGTATTAGTATATTTTAGGTAAATCGTCTAACTAAACATTTCTGATCGCCTGGTATTTTAGTGGGGGAACAATACGAAAACTCGAAGAAAAAAGCGATCGCATGTGAAATATTGATTTTTATTTTCATAGCATTGGTTAATTAGTATTAGTATATTTTAGGTAAATCGTCTAACTAAACATTTCTGATCGCCTGGTATTTTAGTGGGGGAACAATACGAAAACTCGAAGAAAAAAGCGATCGCATGTGAAATATTGATTTTTATTTTCATAGCATTGGTTAATTAGTATTAGTATATTTTAGGTAAATCGTCTAACTAAACATTTCTGATCGCCTGGTATTTTAGTGGGGGAACAATACGAAAACTCGAAGAAAAAAGGGCTAACATGTGAAATATTGATTATTATTTTCATAGCATTGGTTAATTAGTATTAGTATACTTTAGGTAAATCGTCTAACTAAACATTTCTGATCGCCTGGTATTTTAGTGGGGGAACAATACGAAAACTCGAAGAAAAAAGGGCTAACATGTGAAATATTGATTATTATTTTCATAGCATTGGTTAATTAGTATTAGTATATTTTAGGTAAATCGTCTAACTAAACATTTCTGATCGCCTGGTATTTTAGTGGGGGAACAATACGAAAACTCGAAGAAAAAAGCGATCGCATGTGAAATATTGATTTTTATTTTCATAGCATTGGTTAATTAGTATTAGTATATTTTAGGTAAATCGTCTAACTAAACATTTCTGTTCGCCTGGTATTTTAGAGGGGGAACAATACGAAAACTCGAAGAAAAAAGGGCTAACATGTGAAATATTGATTTTTATTTTCATAGCATTGGTTAATTAGTATTAGTATATTTTAGGTAAATCGTCTAACTAAACATTTCTGATCGCCTGGTATTTTAGAGGGGGAACAATACGAAAACTCGAAGAAAAAAGGGCTAACATGTGAAATATTGATTTTTATTGCTTGCTCCACCTCTGTATTTCTCCTCTGTGTATTTGAGGTTATTCTCCAGTAAAATCGTTTAACTAAAAATTTCTGTTACTAATTACTAATTAGCAGCTGCTCAATGACAAGAGTTTGATTTATTCCTTTTTTTTCCGCAAAAAAAAAAAAAATTTCCAGTATATGCTCCGCAATGCCGATCCCAATAAGAATCATGGATTCAATTTGTGGAAGGCAACGCGTTGTGTCAAGCGGCAGCCACTCAGGCGGATCCCCATTATGCGACCGGACAACAATTGGTGTCGATCGGATGCAGAGATTGCATCAGCATTTGCAAATGAGCTGCAAGGCCGGTTCACGCCTTTTGCGCTTGAGTCGCCCAGCCAGGTACAGGAAACTGATGCATTTTTAAATGCAGATCTCGACCCTGTTCAACCGATCACACCTATCGCCCCTAATGAGGTCCGCTTGCAGATTCGCATGCTAAAGTCCACTAAAGCCCCTGGCTATGATGGCGTTGACGGCAGAGTTGCTAAGGCCCTCCCCGAGAAGGGAGTGTTGTTCCTGGTGCTACTCTTTAGCTCCATGGTTCGCATCCACCACTTCCCCACTCCGTGGAAGTGTGCTGTGATTGCGATGATTCCGAAACCTGGCAAGCCGGATAATCTTGTATCGACCGATAAGCTTGCTGTCCACTTTCTCCAAGATATTTGAAAAAATATTTCTTGGAAGATTGTCGGCAGTAAGTGGCTTCCAGAGTGCCATTCCTGATCATCTGTTTGGCTTTAGGCATCACCATGGTAAACCAGAGCAAGTTCATCGAGTAGTACAGCATGTTCTCGAGGCCCTGGAAAATAAGCAGTACAGCTCTGCCGTCTTCCTGGATATCCAGCAAGCGTTTGATCGCGTATGGCATGATGGCCTGCTTTTTAAGCTTAAGTCCCTACTACCATCGGCGCAGTATTTACTGCTGAGGTCCTACTTGCTTGGCCGTTCTTTTATGGTTGAAGTTAGGGGCGAGCGATCAAACATCCGCCGCATCGGAGCGGGTGTACCGCAGGGTAGTGTCCTTGGACCTGCCCTGTACACATTGTACACTGCGGATTTGCCGATTCCGGTAGCCAATAACACGCTGCTTGCCACATACGCAGATGACACAGTGTTCCTTGCTAACTCCTCCACTGCCTGGAGAGCCTCAGCGGTTACGCAAAGGTTCTTGGATGGTTTTAGTACCTGGGCCAACCGGTGGAACATCTGTATCAATGAAAACAAGTCTCAGCACTGTACGTTTGCGCTCAGGAGTGGTAACTGTCCAAGCGTCCGTCTCAACAACACGATCATTCCTCAGGGGAATCATGTTCGCTACCTGGGTATGTATCTGGACAGGAAACTTACCTGGCGTAAACACATACAGGTCACGGCAGCAGCGTGTAGATCCAAGAGGGTGAAACTCAACTGGTTGCTGAAGTCATCCAGCAAACTCAGCTTGAGCAACAAGCTGCTGGTGTACAGGAGCATCATCGTGCCCACATGGACAAATAAACATTAAAGTTAAAGAAATAGAACATTTAATAGTGGAAAATCCGAGATGAGTGAGTGATATATTCTTTGGCTACTTTTTCTTCATAAGCGTTCTCTAACTCATCCCTAACATATTTTGCTCAGTTTCACTGAAAGTTGCTATTTGAGTTTCTCATTAAAGGGCTGATCCCAAAAAAATAATATGTATATAGCAACGCGGGGCTAATGCCACGATTGTAGCCATAGCTCTAGCTATAGTTGAAGCCAAGGCTTGGCAGCCACCAGCTCCAACTGGGGGTACTCGTTATCCACACTGGGTTTTGTTTGACTTGCACTGGTGCGTGTTTTTAATTTTGCGCGTTTCGCTTGTTCTAATTGAAAGCCGCGTTGTGTGTACTTTGTGTGTGTATGTCTGTGTGTTTGTGTATGTGTGTGTGTGTGTGTGTCTGTCTGTCTTGTGTTTGTCTTAACATTTATACTCCATACTACCAACTGGCACAGAGTGTGCCTTGTGCACTTCCAATTTCCTCTCGCTGCTATACATACTTGTAGATAAATAATTTACTTTTTGCGCACTAAGGCACAAACAAACAAGGCTGCGCAAGGGTGCGGGGAGGGGGCAGGGACGGGCAACTAAATGCGACGATGTCGGCATATCTCACACAACAGCATGGCAAATATTTATAAGTATATGTCCACATATACATAACGGTATATACATATTTATGTATTTGTAAATATATGTACGCGTATATGCTTGTTTATAATGTATAGCAAACGAAGGCGAAGGAATCAACAAGAAACAACAACAACAACAACAACAACAAAGAACATTTTTTACATGTTGTGTTGTTTGTTGATTTTGCGCCAAACCAAACTTTGCACATGAACCCTTTTTGGGGCAACTGCCCCGCCCAATCCTTCAGCGGAAGAGTTCGAGAGCTGAATTTGGTCCCGTGCCCCTTAGGGGACTTGCTACGCAGTTTTTCTTTGCTCTTACTTTGTTATTAGGCGCTGCTAAAAATTAAAAAGAAAAATGAAGTTTGCTTAGCCCTGAAAAGAATGCTACAAAATTCTGGCCTATCCGCTGAGCTGCCCTTGAGCCATGACCTTGTGGGCGTGGTCGTGGTCCTGTTATTGCCCCCATAAACTATGCGACAGCCAAGTATGCAAATGTTGCAGGCCACATGCAACAACAACAGAAGAAAAAAAACAGTCCACAGCATAATTTATGGCGCTTTTGCATAGTTTTTTGTCAGCCCTGACAATTTGGCACGTTGTAAAAGCGTGTGATTTGTCTTTGGCTGCAACTTTTGCGAGCATACAAAAACGTAGGTCACGGAGGGGGGGCAGCAGGCAATGCCTGCGGTTGTTTTTGTCTGGCAAATGTCAACAACAGACGACGTCCAGGCTCAGAGGCCGAGGCTTCCAAAAACGCCTGTCGCAATTTTGACGAAATAGACAAATTTGCGTTTTGCTGCAACAAAACGCCCCGTAACGTCAGCAGGACCAAGAGTCCATGTCCTGGAAGCGGCACATGCATTTCCCTGCAATAAATCATATGCAGACAGACACAGCAACTACAATAACGCCAGCAACAACCATCAACGCTTACACACACACACACAACACAAGCAAAAACAATGTTGTGGCGAAAAAAATAGAAATAGCTTTTCTGTTGTTTTGCCTGCTCACTTATCCCTTACCATTTTGCTTGTCTGGTTTTTATTTTCTTTTTTTTTCGCCACATGCCTGACAAATACATAAATTTGCCAAAAATGTCGCCGCCTTTCAAAAAATTTGAGCTGGCAATTGGAATTCAGCGCTTTCCACATACAATTTTCACCTTAACTCGCAAAGTTTAACAGCAACAAAAAAAAAAGAGAAATGGCTTCAGCGTTGCGTGCTGGTCATAAATCATACGGAAAAGGCGTTACATTTTCTTACTCCATACGGTTTACCTGGGCAGGGCTCATCAATTTTTTAAGATTTAATCTACATGAAGCATTTGTGTAGTTCCGCGCTAAGTGAAAGTGTTTGCAATTGCTAGATTTATTTGAGCTCTAAATATTATTAGTTATGTCCTTTGCCCATTGCCACATATATTTGATATTTACCATTAATAAAGACACTCTCAAGGAAGTGTTTTCCAGTTTCAGATTCTGAGTCATCACTTATGCCTTTATCAGATTAAGTATTGAAATTCTGATTCAATTTAATTCCAATTTTTTGTGCAATCTGATCCGATTGGAAACATAAATCATGCACGGAAACAGTTAACCCCCCATTTTCTTGGTAGCTGAACATTTCTCGGCTCACTGAATGCATTTTCATCGAGTGCACTTTGTTTGCAACATGCTGCCAAGTTTCGGAGTTCCTGTTTGGTGTTGTTTATCTATGCGTTATCTACTAAGTAGTCATGCAACGAATGTTGCAGCATTTGGCTGCAAGCATTTCTTTTGCTAGCAGCACCATTCCTCATGCTTGCGTTAAATTAAGCAAAAATAAAAAATTATTTTTTGTGTCGTTCGTTCCACAACAGCAACAGCAGCAGCAACAACAAGCAAAGAAGCACCAGTAAAAACTGCTGATACATAATTCACATGGCAAAACAGCATGAAATGTTTTCCATGGCCGCCGCCCTAGCCGCGTGTGGTGGGCGTGGCTAGAAGCATGGTGGAGCGTTGTAGTCGTCGGCAGACGACAACAAAGTGGAAGCCATTAAATTTCATACAAGCAACTAGTACAAAAAAAAATAAAAACAAAATAAGCAACATATCTGCCACGCCCACGCGCTTGCACCAAACAAAATGAGTTTGCACTTTGTTATGCAAAAAACGCAGCGCCAGCAGCGAACTGCGAATAGTTGAGCGGAGGGCTTGCACAGCTACACCTGCAATGTTGCACCTTAAGGAATGTCTGGCAGGGAAGTAAGAAATATAAAGGGGGTAGAGGGCAGAGGGCAGAGGGAAGGGAGAAATAAGCAGGGAGGCATAAGAAATGATGGTGAGACAGCAACAGCAACATCAGCAGCAGCAGACGCAAACTTTGCATGTTTTTCATATTTATCCTGGCAGAAGAGTCAGCGCATTCCAGACATAAACAGAGCGACAGCAACGCAATCCTCCACTGTCCCATCTACAACCTGTCTACCATACTATTATATACTATACTGTCCTGTGCCTCCATCTCGGCCAGGCAAAGGGTTAAAGGACGCGTATGTGTGCAAATTATTTGGAGGCCAGAGTGTCAGAATGCCAGTTACCTGGCAACAGTCGTGTCCTGAAATATTTGTGCTGCCTTATTTATGGCACGCACACCATCTCACATAGTATGCACATAAATGTATGTGTGTGTGTGTGTGTGTGTGTGTGTGTGTCTGTCAGGTGTCAGTGGCGGAAGTTATGAAAATACTTTGTAAACATTTCCTATTTCTATTAGCGCCGCAGCATACTAAAATCCTAGCAATCCCTTCCCGCTTTAATTCCTGTGCACCATTTGCAACAATGTGCAATGTGGCCTTCAAAAACTATGCAACATTGTTTGTTAGACAGCAAACGTGAAACTTTCTGGGGCCATAAGTGTTTTGCACACAACCTTAAAAAGTATCTTACGAATGTGGCCCTAAAAACGTATCTTTTACCTTATCGACGCCGCGCGTTGAACCCGCGGCTATATGGATGGCCATAAATTATATTTTTTGAACTCTCAAAGTCTCAAAGTAAGGCGAAAACAAAAAAAAGAACTTTTTGGCAGTTATTACCAAGTGTTTTGTCGTCGCAGTCTACTGAGTCTCTCGAGTACCTTTCGCACTCCACACTGCTCTCTCTTCTCTCCCTCTCTCTTTACATTTTTCTCTCTCTCTCTCTCTCTCTGTTTCTCAGCTGTACTGAACTACACAACATATCAGTAAACATTTTTGCGACTTTACAACGAGTTTGCAGCACACCTGAAACAAAAGTTGTCAAACTTTAGCTGCGCTTTTTCAATGTACTTCGCTGCTGTTGGTTTTTTTCCTTGCTACCTCTTTAATTATTTTGTGATAAATGATGACATTTGAGTGGGCAAAAAAAAAAGTTGCCAAGCATTTAGGGGATTTTGCTTGACATTGTCTGCACACTTCATTAGCACCTGGTGTGGCTGTGAGTGCGACTTACAACTTGAGCTGCTGCACAAAGAAGTAGTTCTACAATTGGCCCAGGACAGCCAAGAATCCTTAAGCTTGACAGGCCGAACATGAAAATATTAGTACATGTCGCCAGCAAACAACAGCTGACAATGACAAGGCAATAGCAGCCACAGCAGCAGCAACATCAGCAAACAACCAGGGCGAAAACAATAGCCCAAGTTTTGGGATTCCACCCTAGCCCAAACTACTTAAAAGCGCTTTAAACTGGTAACAGGCTCAACGAGCATCTTGGCCAAACAAAGGCGCCTGTCCGAGCCACAAAACTTGGACGCTGTCGCCCTTTGCATTGATGATTGATGATGGCATGTGGCACTAATGGTGATTGTTGCTATTTTATCACACACTCGACACACACAAAGTCAGGGGCACAGAGCAGCTAGTGCAGCACCTAAGCGCACTTTGTTCGCATACAATTTTTAATAAATATTGTGCGCCTCCCTCTCAGTGGCCATTCGGATGAGTTTGGTTCTGTTACGGTTTAATTTTACATTTTAATAGGGTTTTATGAGCGCGCCTAAAACTATGCAGCATGATTTATGATGTGCCAGGACATAACCCCGAACAATTACTCAAATTTCATATTCTGCGCAGCGGCCAAATCAACAGGAGCAGTAGTCGGAGATGGAGTATTGGTTGGAGTAGGAAGAAGAGCAGGGGTTGGCGTTACAGAAGGCTGTGTTTTCAGCTAGATTAAATATTTGGTAGGTGCGCCCCTTTGGGCATTTGATTAATGTACCAAATAGCGCCAAAGTGGTTTCAAGTTGTTCACTCAAGCAATACTAAAATTATTGCACAGCATGCTCGAGCAAGCGAATAAAACAGACGCTTTGCTAAGATCATTGTTTTATTGTGTCTTTTAATCTATACATTTTAAAAAAAAAAAAGTATACCATTAAAGATTAAATGTACACACTTTTTTTACTTAGTCAAGCATAGCTTTAAATAAAACATCAACTTAAATTCCCATTTAATTGTCAACCAAATATATCATATATGATTGCACAGCGTTAAAATGATTGTAAATTAACTTATTGTGAGGCATTTTTCTCTATTGTTGCCAACTGAGTGAACACTGAAAATTCCAATGAGTACGGTATATACACAAACCATCGGAAATTATATTTATGCATTAGCAACTGAAAACAACAAATGCATTTAATGTAATTTGGCATTTATTTATGCATTTTCATTAAAACAAATAATCACGAAATTATAATAATAATGGGAATGACAACGAAATGATTTTCAACAGCAATGCAAATTCTGCCACACCATATAAAACTGATGAGCCGCTCATTTAATCATTCTGAAATGTATTTATTTTTTTCTTTTTATTATTATTATTATTTTCGATTTGTTTTGCATTATATAATTACCTAACTGGTTATTCGGGAGAACGGAAGTGCTATCCTAATAATATTCATACTCTAATATTTAATTATTTATATTTACGACTGATCCAATAAAAACTCAAAAATATATGTATGTGTACACATATTTGTACAAGGACAATTTTCGTTTTTAGTCCCTCTTAAATGCATCTCGATTTGTTGCTGTTTTGCTCGCGGCCATTGCATTTTAATTAAAAATCAAAAATAATTAGCTATTTGTTTAATTACATGAAAATCATTTGTGCCATTAATATTTATTCGAAATATGTATATTGAGTTTTATCTGTAAACCCCCACCTCACACTAGACCCTCACGTTGCAATGGATTTGCATTATTTATTTACATTTCAAACATGTGTCAACATGCCCACTGGCCAAAATGCATTCAAATATACTTACATAAATGAGAGCTCGCACAAATTATATTGAAAATGACAGATATAAATACTTGCGCATTCATAGATATACGGAATACATATATTCGCGGCAGCCAATAAATGCATATTTTATTACAAAATTAATTAACATGAAATATAAGTAAAGCAAAGGCTATGAAAATACAAACAGAAAAAAATATATATATAATAAGCTATTTTAATAAAATTTAAACTGCTGCAAAGCATTAAGATATTAAAGACAAATAGATTGGATTTTCATTTTTGCTTTCATAATTATAATTCTATTAAAAGCAACAAAATGTTAAATATTCAGTTTGCCATTAAAGTGGTTGGTTTTTATTAAATTAAATAATAAATCTCTTAGGTTCCAGAAAAGAGAAATTAATGAAGTTTTTATGAATTAAATAAAAACCTCCTATAAATAACAGCTACAATATCGATTTCACTCAAAAATGGTGGACTTTATTTTTTACAATGCACTAAGGTTACTTTCATCAATGTCTAGAAAGAAGTTCGCTCAAGCGGCGATGTTATTGCAACAAATTGGATCCATAAACACATACTTGGTATAATTTATCCATGTCTCTATCGTATGTCTATCAATGGTCAGAACTTGCCTGGGCCAAATGTGCTCCAATCAATTTTAATTTAATTAATTTTCTCAAACAACCCTCTAGAAACAAGTCCACAGTCAAACAAACACACACAAACACACACAAATAAACAAGCAACCACACACCTACAATGAAATGCTTAAGCGTCGAAAGTTTTTCCAGTAATTTGTGCCACAGCACGCACTTAAACCGAAATGAGTTAATATTTGGACTAGCATGTAAGTTGATGCTCCGTTCATTCCCCTCGCACCAGGCAACTTCACCCGCAACTTAACCAAGTTGTATGCCTCGGGCAAATATCACTTACTTATGTTTAGTTGTTGCTAATAACTTTTGCAGGCCGAGAGCTGTGGCGCCTGCTGTTAATGACACAACCGCAAACAAAGTGCACACACAAACACAGAGAGAGAGAGCAAAGCATATGGAGACATAGTGATCGAGCAGGAGGAACTGGGGTAGGTGGTGGGGTGGTTTGTTGTGTAATGGCAAAGCTCATTAGCTTTGCACGCAAACAAGTTTTAAAGCATGCATTTAGGCGCGCTGTGGTTTGACAGCGACTGGCATACACATATGGAAAGAGCTACACTTTGCCTGCAGCCTCCTTCTGTGTGTGTGTGTGTGTGTGTGTGTGTGTGTTGACAGAACAATTAAAAGCATTTAAAATAAAGCATTGCCTGGCAATAGGCGAACTCTGCCTACCAGCCTGCCAGCCACATGCGTTCTGCGGCCTCTGCGGCCTCAGCAAATGCATTAATTGTATAAGCGTGTGTAAGTGTGGTCGGGTGTGTGTGTCTGTGTGTGTGTGCGAGTTTGCATATATGTATGTCTCACTAATTACCATGTCTTTAGCTTTGGCATGGCTTATGCCATTGGCACTCACAGTTCTTGACGTTGTAGCAGTTAACGCCGTCTGAGTTGGGCATTATTGCTGAGTCATTGAGATAAAACGCTTACACCACAGTAGATGGAAAAGACTTAAAAAATAATCGACTATAATATATTAAATAAATTATAAAATATATAATTATTTTAAATGCGAAATGTTGCTCAAAATTATGAAAATCATATTTACTGAACTCAAATCAAAATGTTTTTTTAGCAATCTGCATTCCTGGGCTTCATCTTTAATCTTGCGAGTGTATCCAGAGTTCTGCGTATTATTTTTTAGATTTGTAGCTATGGCTAATGCCATAACCAAATGTTGGATAGCCATAATTATGGCCTGTAGGTTGCCACTCCCCACAACACACCCATGGATTGACCGCAAGGCGTTTGACATTTGTAAGTTTAACCATTTGGATGCATTAAACGTCAGTGCAGCTCGCCTGACAAACAACAAATTTCACTTCAAACAAAAGACAAATTGCTTCAGGGGCCAGCAGTAATTCTTATACCACTCGTAGCACAGTAGTCTCTGGGCGCGTGCTTATCGGGCGCCGACAATCTAACGTCCTGCCAGTCGCTTTTAGCTCTGAGCGTCAAGTGTTTGCCAAAGGAGCAGGCGGCAGGAGAGCAGGAGCTGCTACAAAAAGTTTCCAGGTTGTAGAATTCAGCTGGCTGGTTGCTGACTGCTAAATTGCAAACACATGCTGCACACAAAGGACGCAAGGACAATGGACAAACGCCAGCGACAATGGCCAAGTTAAATCAGGCGTGAAATCAAGCAGGTGTTTCAATTTTTACCAAATTGACTTGACTTTACCTGGCGCTTGTCCCACAAAAAAACCTGATTGTCTCCAGACTCGCCTTTGTCAGTTGTTGTCTGTTGCTGTTGATAAATTACTGTTGTTGTTCTTTCCATTGTTGTTTGGTTGTCAGCTCGTCTCATTAAAACGTTTATTATGCATTGCATTTCTGATTATAAAACCAAATTAAAACTTATTTATGCAATGCCTCGCCCAATATATGATAAAATAATCATTATTGTTATTGCTATTGCGTGGCATATAATTTTTCATATTTACTCTCTGCCAAAACGAATCAAAATCAAATAAAAGCATAAATATCGACATGAGCTGAAGTAAAATTAATTATATATAAAAAAATATATACATATATGTATAATCAAGATATGCAAAATAATAATAATAACAATCTGGTTGGGCATGTTGGATCACGCATTGATTTCGATTACCAATGAATGTGCGATTATAATTAAATTACTTATAAAGAATTAAGCAAATATTTGAAAACACTTTTAAAGTTAGATAAAAATGTATAGTTTCTAATTTATATATGTATATATCTTATACTGTTATTTAACGTAAGTTGCCTGAAAACGCATTTCGAATGTTTCACTATTTAAAAACCCAATTAAAACCAACGAGAATTAAGCTGAATATATATAAGAAGAGAAAAAGAATGAACACCTCTGTATGCTATATACATGCGTGCACGAACACGTCTGCCTATTTGCGCCTCTGCTCAGGCAGTTTTTTATTTTTTTTGTATATTATATGTCAAGCATAAATTGGCATTTCAACTGGATTTGCATGTTAATTAAAATGCTGCACGCACGGACAGTTGAAAACAAATGCGGAGACAAGAGCATTAAAGCACCCAATAACTGGCTGCCTAGTGTGTGCATATATACATATACATATATATGTTTGTATATGTACATACGTATATACAACGGATATGCGAGTAATGCAGTCTGGTACTACAACGCTTAACAGCTGACCGAACATTGTAAGCCTTTAGTGGCGCCTATTGTCCAGGCTGTCCGGAATGTTCTTGTTGCCTTGACCAGATCGATGTCAGACCAAGACCTGGCACAGCCAGGCACTTTACTCACTACTCAATGCTTGACGCGGCTGGGCGCATTTCATTTTGAACTCTATTTACTTAAGTGTTCGCCGAGAAGCATAAAAATGGAGACGCAGCTCACTTCTCGAGCAACAACAATCAACTTGATGGCTTGTGGCAGCACAGGATGAGTGCAATGGAGAGCGGCAGGAGAGAACTCAATGCGACCCGACCAACGACCTACACTTGACTTAACCAGCATTGTCGATTGCATTGCTGCAGGGACGGGGTGGGGGTAGGTGGTGGGGCTTTTGGGAAACGCCCACACAAACTGCATGCCGTCGTCGTCAACGCCTACGCTCTTTTTGGAGGGCGAGACTTTAATGATGATTTGCTTGGCGCTTAAGTCGTTTAAACTGCGACCCGATGACGTCGTTGCACAAGACTGACGAGTGCCTTTTTTGTGTCTGACTAGAAGAAGAAGAAGGCAGGCGGAGTTTGCTTTTTTACTGCTTCAGCTGCTTCAGCTGCTTCGGCTGCTTCGGCCTGCCAGCCCGCCTCTCCGCCTGTTCGACTAGACTGGAGTGACTGCGTCTGCTGCTGCTGCTTCTTTCATGTGCATTATGAAGCACTCGTCTTCTGCTTTTGCTGCTTCGTTGTGCTCGTCGCTCTCTTGAGCTGCTTTAAGCACTTGACTTTGCCTGGAGTGCAGCCCATGGAAACAATCCTCAAGCCCCACACCAGTAAACGTAGCGCCATGTTGTTTTAAAGATTTTCCACCGCTGATGGAATTATTACAAGTGCCACGGACGAGTGCCGTGCCTAGTCGTAAAGTTCAATATTTTTATAGCATATGCTGTTAGCACATTCTTTCCAAGCAAATATAAATGCTCTTGAAAAAATGCAAAATATTTGACTGCATTTTCACAGCCTGTCAAATGTTTGCTATGCGAAATGTTGTGATTGCATTCGAATGATTGAAACCGCAACCGCCGCATCATCATATTCAAAAACATTTAAGTACATAAATCTAAATATTTTTTAGTTTCTATTAACATTTTCGTCTGTTTTGCACGTATGATTTCGAAAAATTCCCCGCATACTTTCTGCTGGCATGCAACGCATTTAATTCCAATAAAGGCCAAACCATTTTTTGTGTCCCAACTCTAGCTAACTGTGCAATATAATTTGTTGCATTTGTTTAATTTATGCCGCTGCAACATTTTATAATTTATTATAAACAGCAGCCGTCTGGGCGGGCTGTCAGCGATTGTTTGGTCACGCCCCCAGCGCTCATGCCCACAATGCCCATTTAATTGACATATTTAAAATATTAAATGGCATCCGTGTGCTGAAATTCGTTTGGCCGTTAGCCATTTGCTATATTTGTGTTTTTTTTATTATTATTTAGCTCCCGCTCCAGCGTTGTTTTGTATGCAATTATTAATTTTTAATCAAGTAAATAGCTCAGCACATACAAACGCCAAACAAACCTGGTCACAGACATGCACACGCACACACGCACACAAGTGTCGACAGGACTCTAACCGCAGTGTGCGTGATTTCCGCTTTACGTTGCACAAAGCCAATGACAAAAAAACAATAGAACAAAATTGTCACAGGCCATTAAAAATTGAGCAATACAGACACTCCAAGTCCCCTATAATTATATTTCTACTTTACTTAATTCACAACGATTGGTCTCTTCTTCCTCTTAAAGCTGGTGATCCCACAATTCATATCCATCTATGTATTCCATTACAAGCAGCCAGCTACAATATATTATCAATTCATAGATATTGTCTTGATTATACAAACCAGCACTTCATTTTTTAAATATATTAATGTTTTTGTCAATAAATGAAACTCTTAATAGTTTAAAGTAATTATTTAATGCTTGTGCTTAAATATATTATTAATTATCAATAACTTAACAAATGATATCGATATCGATCGATTTCAATGCTGTGATCAGCAGCTTAAAGAGGAAGAGCTCAATCGTTATGATAATATGATATAATTTAGTTTAAAAACTTCTTTATTTGTTCCCATATCCTTTTGAAAATATTGAGTAATGATTTCTCGCAGTGAATTAAGCCGCAACTTATCTAATAAAATGAATGTGAACATGTTTGGCATTTCAACAAATCCCGCCGCTGGCCATACTGGTGTTATTAATTAAATGCCGCTTTAAAGCAGGAAAACATATATTTACACGATGAGGCTAACTAAACACACACACACATATGTATAAACATTCTGTTTTTTTTTTTTTTTGTTTTTTTTTTTTGGCATGTGCAAATTTATTATCAGTGACAGAGCAGACAAACAGTGGCCGGGCTGTGGGACAGGACTTGCTGATTCGCTGACAAAAATTAATAATAAACTAAAAACCACAGGATATTTACACAGCACTCGATTGCCGGCTCTGACACGTATGTGCAGCATTTGTATGTGCGTGTGTGTGTGGGTGTGTGTGTGTGTGTGTGTATGCTTGACATTGCATTTCTGCTTTCGGGCATATTGTAAATTAGTTTGTGTCTCTATAAAATGTTGCTTCTCGCAGCTGTGATTTCTGATTTCTTTTTTTGTCAAAATTAGTTGGCTGTTTATCGCAGAGTATTCGAATGGTTGTTCATGCGTAAAATGCGCTGATTTGTGTTGCATAATTTTGTGAACGCACATTTGTATACACATATTTGCTGCCCCTAAAGGTAAAAGCAGACACAAACACACACACACACACACTAGCAAACAGGACGCTTTGATCTATTATGGAAGATTCATGTCAAGCCGCAGGCAACCACAAAAGTGCTTTAAAATTCAATATTTACATTTCAAGTTCAACTTGTCTTTTCCCAAATAATCCTGCGTTGTGTTAGTTGCAAAGTGCTTTTATGATTAGTGCTCATGGCCAACTGCAATATTTAAAAAGAATTTAAAAATGTATTTTGAATTCACCGTGTTCACCACTTTGAATTAGTATTTGTTGAACTCGTGTTCTTTTCATTTTCACACTTGCCCCCAAAAGGGAAACTGCAACGATTTCACACGATTTATGCAAAGCTGACACAAATTCCATTTCGAATTTTCTAAAAGCCTGCTTTAAATTGCAAAATGCTTCAATTGCTTAAAGTTGTGCTTGCAAATTAGGATGTGCTTCATTGCCTGCCAAAAGGTACATAAAGTACAAATCGATGTGTGTCTGGATGTGTGTGTGTGTCTGGATGTGTGTGTGCGTGTGTGTGTGTGTGTGAGCGTGCGTGTGCCTGATTTGGCCTTAACCGTTCTCTCTCTCTCTCTCACTCACTCTATCCCTTTCCTTCTTAAGCATTCCCTGCCATATAAATGCTTGCTTTGTCATTCGTTCCGAGTCATTTCATTTTCACTTTGTTGTTGCCTCAGTTACAAGCCCCTTGCAACGCCATTTGCTGCCACAGCCGCTGCTGCCGTTGCTACTGCTCCTGCTTCTGTTCTATAGTTCCAGCTCACTTGTTATCCATGGCCTTAAAATGACAAACAACATTTGGCAGTTCCCTTTGCTCCAAACCTGCCCAACTGCTTGAAAGCGAAAAATGCTTTTCGAGAGAGACAGAGAGAGAGAGAGAGAGAGAGAGAGAGAGAGGGAGAGTTGAGAGGATGCTGCGCGTACATGCCATTGCACAATCATTGGATTCCGAAACATTTCTAGAATATTTAATAAGAAAACTGAAAATCGTTGAAATGCCAGCAACACTCATAATATCATCGCACAGACGCACACGCCTCCCATTTTAGCAGAGCATCAGCTTCACGTCCCAGCCACCAGCTACCAGCTCCCAGATCTTAGTCAAAAGTCTGAGTCGTCTGTCCGCCGTCTGAGCTGTTCCCTGTGTATGTGTGTGCGTGCCGTGTCACCGCCCCTACAATTTCTGCCAATGCATTTTCTAGATAAAAGGCTAAGGTCAAAGACAATATTGAAATGCCAATTGAACTTTTTGCTATTATTAAAATTTTATTGCCATCCAATTCCGTTGCCTAAGTTATCAGTTTATAAGTACTTTTGCCAATGGTACAACCATTTTGGCAGCTCTTAATGTACAAATACATTTAGGCCGACTAAATAGGGGCTTACACAAATGGTTTGCGTAATTGATTTTCTTGGTTTTGGCAAAGCAAAACGAACAGTTATTAAAATTTGGCTGACAATGTGATTTTTGTAAATTAAATGCAGAAACACAATAGTTTAACCCATTTTAATATGGTTACTTTTTGGATTAAGTTTATTCCTCAAGATTAAATTAGTTAAGATAATGAATTACTCATAACTTATGAAGAAACCTGCGGGCTGACTAAATAATTAAATCAATTCTATACTGTTTAACTTATAGCTCAACCTCATCCTTAACCTAAAGTCCTTAATCATAAATTTCGACATCTCTTACAAAGCCACTTAAATGCCAACGTACTGATATGTATGTTTTCCTTTCTTTTCTTTATCTTTACAGGTATGTACTACTACAAATTTGCATAACACTAGCAAATCATAATAATAATAAAAAGAAAACCCTTTTGGGCATCCTTTGTGTAAGTGCAGTGCCCCAGACCAATTGTGGCAATCCTTGCAATCTATGCCCTAGACACTGAAAAATTTGTATAGCTTATTATTAATAACTTTGGGGTGGCGGAGATCAAGTACCTAAATCTTGAGAAGCATTTAAGCAGCATGTCAGAAACAAAACGCGAACCAAAAAAAAAAAAAAATCAGTATAAAAAAATGGTCGACATTGACAGTGATTACAAGCTAAAAGTATGAAAAACAGTAAAAACTACTTAAGCACAAGAAATAACAAAAGACGACCAACCAATGCGATAGACAGTAGACAAATTTTTTGCATAAACAGAGACGACAAAGCCAACTAGGGGCTGCACTTAAAACAAGAGCCACGGCCACAGCCAAAGCCAGACCCAGACTCGGAGCAGAATGGAGCACAGGACATGGCAGGACAGGCCAAGCAAATCGAAGCCAAGCGAAAGTCATCGAAGCTCAGATGCCCAAAGAATTTTCCTCATTTCCATCTTCCATTTTTTTTTTTTTTTTGGTCTTGGCTCTGTTGTCTTGATGTGAGATGCGAATTTTTCAATAAGTGCGACGGGACGCGACCAGAGCACAAGTATAATAATTTTGTGTGGTGTGGAACAGGGCGAAGGGGCAGGAACGACGTCGTTTAAAAAATGCCGGATTGTTGGGTCTCTTGGCTAGTAGCGTCAGGAAGCATACAAGTAGAACGGCTCAAAATGCAAAGTAGACGACATCCGCTTTGAGATTGGATGACGTTCGTCGTAGCCCTAGCCGTAGCCATGGCCGTCGACATCGTCAAGTATTAAAAGCAAATAAGTAATAAAAATAATAATGGAGCATTTTTACCATTTTTCCTCCTACGAAAGAGCAAAGTAAAAAAAAAAAGCGAAGAAAAGGATAAGCATCTTAGCGCAATTTCTTGCTGCCTTCTCAATATAACAAAAGGTCCTTGGCTTGGGCCAAATGTGCCAAAAATGAATAGGGGGTTGAGTATCCGAGTTGGGCAGGGGGCGTTGGTGCTGGACGAAGCTCAGCTGCTGGACCTGGTCTGGTACGGGCAACGCTGCTGTTTTGTCCTTTATTTCCATTTATTTCTTCCTTTTTTTTTGTTGTTGCTGTTGCCTTTCCCATATTTCTGGCCGAGTCCCCAAAGGACAACAACATAAATGCAGGAAATTTGAATGGACGAGCGCAGTGAATGAAATTTGCAAATATTTTTCAAAAATTGAACTTCTCTGGCAAATTTCTTGCGTCCTCCGGCTGCCCAGAATGGAATGGGTCGCATAGGTGTGAGGAGTGCCGGCTGGCGGTTTATGAAAATAAGTGAAGAAAATTGATTTGAAGTACTTTGAAGTGCAAAAACGCGTAGCGCCGAATCAGTGAAGAATGCCTTGGCATATTATTTCGTTTTGACGGACCCGGACAGTTTCCTATTCCCCTTTTCTTTTCAGCTATTTTTTTGTGCGTTTTTTTCCTCCTGCTAGGCAACTTTTGTTATGATAAGCAAGTCAAGCAGAAGCACAAGTAATGCACGGAAGAAACATGCAGCACGGAAACTAAAATAATGCTTATCTGTGCATGTTTAAATAAAGTTACAAACTGAAACTGGACAAAACTACATATTAAAATGCATTGTAAGTCCATAACAAAGTGACCAAGCTAAAGAGTGAAGATCTTAGGAAAAGTGACTTAAACTTAAATAAGTATCCAATACTTTAAAGCTGAAAAGGGTGACAACCTCAAATAGATGCAGATTCTGTGGTACAGCCTGCCTAAGCTCCATTTATTGGCCAGAAAATGAAGATATGTCCAATAGATTAGTTTCTAGGCTTATGCAGCCAAACAGCTCAGTTTCAGTTTAAGACTCTGCGAATCTCGCAATCAGACAACAAAAGAATATGCGACTGTATAAATTGCCTAGAAAACTACGTACTACCGACTGCCGTCTATCATTTCCGCTGGCAATTTGTGAAGTCGAAATTTCATCTTTTCATTCGTCTTTTTTTTTTTGTTAAAGTGGAAAAATTGTCAAAATATATACCGCCATGGAGACGAGTGACTGTGCGTCTGGCAGGTAAGTGAGCTTGCGCCTCGACGACACTCGTTTATCAAGAAGGCAGCCAGAAAACAGTTTGCCCAAGTAAAACGTTTCACGCCAAACGCCTAGAAGCATGCCAGTAATGCCAGGCAGCCAGTCAGGCAATCTGGCAGCCGTTTTGGCCAAATATATTCATTGCAAGATTTGTTGCAAGTGGGTGGAGCTGGAGCTAACTGGCAGCTGCCAACAGTTTTTGCATATGAAACTCCAGCCTGAAAGGATGTGTGTGCGTGTGCATATGTTCCCCCTCCAGAGAGACTATCCTTACTTCTGCTTGAATTGCAAATAGTTAGAAAAGATTTGGAAGTAACTTTCCTTCTTGCACACAAAAATGCATTTTTCTCAAATTCGGCTTGTGCCTTACTACCAATTGCCCAGGCATGCCAAAGCGATTTGTGCTTACTGCATTTGGGCGTTCAAAGATTTCGCATGCTTAAATTGTGGCTGAAGGTGCCACTGCATACTGCCAACTCGACTTTGACGTCTTTATTTTTTCGATTCCTATTTTCTTCCATTTTTTATTTAGTTTATTTTTTTTTTTGTTGGTATTTTTGTAGGGCTTAAACTGGGCATTAAATGAAATGTTATATAACAATCAGAAATCAACGCACATGCTGCAAATAAAAGAATTTATTTATATATATAAAACATTTGCGGGCATTTGCCAACGGCAATTTGCTGGCACACACGCACACATAAGCACACACAGGCACACACACATTAGTGTGCAATTTGGCCAAATGTCGCCAACGTGGCAGCCTGTCCCCGGCACTGTCGGACTCCGGACACCGGGACTGCCCCGCCTGCCCCGCCTCGCCGCGCCGGACTGTCGAACTGTTGCCCCCAAAAAACTTTCACAATATTTCCGCAAAACAAATTGCGCGTAAAAATGGCAATGCAATTTTTGGTCGTTTGTTGCGGGCGGCCGTGCCCAAATGGACGCCATGTTGCATCCACATATGTTCCTGCTGAACCTGCCATCCAGGCCTCTCTCTCTCTCTCTCCCCGTCTTCCTCTACTTGTGTGTGCGTGCCAGAGCCATGTTTCTGTAATGTTTGCCCAATTGAATTTAATAATATTTTCATTTGGATTCTAGTTTTTAGTTTTTCCGAGAATATATTTGTACAATTTGCACCAGACCAGAAAACTGCAACAGCAGCTGCAGCTGCAACTGCGTCTGACGTGTCCTTTGAAATGTTTTGCTGTTTGCGGCCAAAAACTGGCACGGAACTGGTCAGCACATTGGGCACCACATGGCAAAATGACCAAAAAGGGCCAACCAGCCATACACAGCACCCATTGGTTCAGTTAACGAGCTAATTGGCTCTGGAGGAACGCGTGTTGTTGTGTTGCCAATTTGGTTAATGATGTTCTTTCATTATCCTCGGCAGCTGGCTGTGTATCAGCATCTCATTAAAATAATGAGCAGCATGAATTGAGAGCTCTGTTGGAATTGGTGGACACATTTTAAGTCCAAGGCTTTCTGAGTCTCAGCTCTATGAATAAATCTGTTGGATAAAAATTGAGTACGTATTTCTAATCAGTTACAAGATGTATTCTGCTATTTAACTTTGTGCAAATGCCGAAAAATAAGTATTCTCACTTATTCCCAGATTGAATAGGTGGTTGCATCCATAAACTGCTTTAATAGATTCATTTTCATTCACACTACTCGAACGTGACTCGTAACTCGTTTAAAGAGTTGTTTTTATGCGAATCACACTGATTATCGCCCAGACGAATAGCTGTCGACCCAGTCCAACAAGTATACAAATAGTCGACCATAGAAGTAGTAGAAGGGTATCCTTTAAGGGCCACTAAATGTTCTGCTTATCCGCAGCAGGCAAAAACAACTATCGCATCAACAGCTCATAAAACCAAAGCAGCAAATTAAACCGGCAGCAACATAAAAAGCCAACGAGGGTGGAAAGTGGTCGGAGGGGAGTGCGGAGAGTGTTATGCTGACCGCTGGCCATAATACTGACCATAAATATAATATTTGATAATTTTATTAACAATTTCAACTGTAAATTGTTTACGACTGCACTCTTGCCAGCTTTTTAGGCGTCTGCCCGGCATTAACTGTGCGCTTTTTATGCGATCCCAACTGCAAATGAAATATTCATATAGCCCAGTCTTACCAGAACTCTCCTTTTCTTTTCGTATCCCTCTATCTCAGTCTATCGTTTTGTGGAAGAGTCGTAAATTAAATTTGGCTCTGGCAACATTCTGTTCAATCAAGCACAAAAAACGCAGCAGACAGTCGGAGGCAAGCATCCTTTGGTATCCTTCGCCTTAGTTTAGTTACTTTTTTTACTTGTCTTTTTTCTCTATTGCTGTGTGAACTGTGTGAACGCACTTTGATTTTAAGTGCATTAGAGAGGCCCAGTCCTTGCCACTGCTAAATTCAATTTCTTGCAATCCTATGCTAAAATCAGATCCCAAAAACTTTTTGCACAGTTTTCCGACATTAAATTTATGAAATTGTGCGCTTCCTCTTTTTGCTGGGCTGGCGTGCTCTCTGTGTCTGGGTCTGGGTCTGGATATGGACTGAGGTCCTTATGTACGAATGCAAGGAGTACTTGAAACTCAATCATGCTTGCATGTAATATCCTGCCTGCTTAGTTGGCCCCGTGTCCTTTACTGCCGTGTTGAGCCAGCCATTTGCTTGAGTAAACTGTGCGGTCCTGGCGACATTTATACCCACAACAACAGCAACAACTATAACAACAATGATAACAAAATGCCAAGCTCATGGCATGTGCTTAGCTCCCAGTTGGAGTCCTACGACTACTCTGGCCTCGCCCCGTAGTATGCAAGACATGTGCAACAAGGCATGCGAAGGACAGATACCAGTACGACGAAAATGGGGCGTTCTCAAGGCGTTATTTAGGAATTGCCCTGTCAAAGCCGGCAAGTCTTCCAACTGCAACTACAATTTGCTTTTGCTTTAAAAACTTTTCTGTCACATTCTTCGCATATCTTTGTGTGTGTGTGGCAACATTTTCACAGCCTGTTGATTGCCTATTAGAATGCCTCCTAAAGCAAGAGAAAAATGTAAAGTTTTTGAATAAAAACCGAATGTTTTATGAATTAAGTAACAAAATTTAACAATTTGTAGATTCTTATTGGAAATTGTTGTCACTATTTAGAGCTTCAAGTGGATTTCCTGATGAAAGATCTTTTAATGTAATTTAATTTTGTTTAGAATGAGAATTCGTTGTTTGTTAATGCGGAACAACTCCTAAATTATTTGATAAAAGCCCATTTTACTAAAACCCCTTAATATTCAACATTTTTAAGCCAAAAGAAACTGTTGCTAGTTTAGCTAACTTTTTGGCCTTATGCTAAAGTACTTGGCTCAGACATTGCTTGGACATATTTGATTGTTTATTAGGCCGATGCTTTTAAAGCCATGGCTAGCAAGGGGAACTCTCGGCGCTTAATTGAATTAAATGGCTGGCTGTGGCAAAAAGCAAAGTAAATTAAATAAGTTTTTCATTTTGGCCACGTTGCCAAGAGTTGCATTGTCAACGCCGTCGTCGTCGTCGACGATGCGCTTTTTACTTGCACGTATTTTCCGCTTCGCCTGCGGCTCCATTTGGCTGCCTTTTGATGCCGACCCGGACCAAGCCGGCCAGACGCGGATTGAGGCCAAATGCAATGAGCCAAAAGTTGTTTAATGTATGCAACGCCTGTCTGCCCTTCCATCTGTCTGGCCTGCCCAGCGCTGCGGTTAACAACGCGTCGCAACTTTGGCCCAAAGTAAGTAACTTTTCGCATAGTACGTACAATTTTTTGTCGTCGCCGGTTAATGCATAGCATACTTTTAGGAAGCTTAGTGGCATTTTACACTAATTTGACTTGCAGTCACAGTTCTTTATTACTACTTATTTTATTTTTCTATATATTTTTTTTTATGTATTTTTTTTTGTTCTCGATGGTGCGATTTATTTGGCGGAAGAGATTACTTACTCGGCTTGCGGTTTCTGTGGCGCTTTTGAGTTGGCTTCCAGCCCAAACAGTTGTTTGAGTTTGGTCGAGTGGTTTGGACTGCTGGCTGATTGCTACAGACTGCTCGACTGTTTGTTAGCTCGACTGGAGCTGACAGCAAAATTAAAATCTGAAAATGAATTTGTAATTAGTTTTACTGCTACTTTTGCCCACTTTATCGTAAGTTGCACGAGCAACTGCTACTGCGAGCTTGCCTTGATTCCCATCCCTCTTTTTTCTTTAAGCAAGTATAAATTAATTGAAAAGTCGTTGCCAGGCTCTAAGCATTTGTCGATTTGCCGCTGATAACGCAAATATTGTAACTAAAAGTTCTGTTCTGTTCTGTTGAAGGAGAATGAAAATATAAAATAACTTTAATATTTTGTTTTAGATTTAAGCAAATATTTTAATTGGTAATACTGCAATTATTATAAGCCATTAATACCATTAAACATTAGCTACTAATAGCAATAGTAATACATGTCGCCTAATTATTCACTCATACGCAATTTAATATTTTTAAATTGCACTTCACGTTAAGCTGATCGGTAATATTTTGAGCCCCTGAATTTCGCCACTCTCAAATCCATTTGGCTCTAAATTAATGCGAGCACATTTTTATGTTGAATAAATAAATGCAAAAAATGCATTTCATTATAGCAGCTTTAATTGATATATAAAAATGGTGAGCCATTAAACAAATGCGCGCCTGGCCAATTCATTTAGCAATTAATATAAGCTGCGTCCGCCGACTGTTCAAAAAAAATACAAAAATTCAAAAAAATATTTAACATTCTATAGTAAGAAAAAAAACAAAAAATTCAAATATATAAAAAAAAAAACTATTATGTGCAAATCATACATATATACGTACGTATATAAGAGTATACATACATATGTAATTCCTTTGTTAAAACCATTTGCTGCCCATTTGTTTGCTAGTTTTTTATTATTTATTATACTTTTTTGTTTGCATTTTTTGTAACTGTGCCGCAAATTGAGAGAGAAATATGCTGTCCTTTTAGGCGTTGACAAATCGACGCTCGCAGTCCTCGCACACACACAAAAAGCGGCGTCGAGGCGGGAATAATAATTTTTTGGCACGACTGCCATGTTAACATGTCCCCAGACACGTAAAGGACTCCGACTCCAGCCGTTGCACACTCGCACAGCAGCGTCAGTTTATTATGTGTGTACGGTGCGGTGTGTGTGCATTTCAGTGCGCCTGTAAGCGTTTCGCCGGCGGTCTGGGAGGGGCAGTGATTCGGGTTGGAGTTCAGTGCTTGCGGCTTGTAGCCACCATTAGTGAACACGGCAGGAACACGACTGCCGGCGGGGTAACTGTGATTACAGCCATGCCTAGAGCCCCATAGAGCCCCAACAGCCAACAGGTTTATCATGTGCACTCCTCGTCCCCAAAGCCCCCCCTCTCGCGTCTGTGTTCCGGGTTTTGGTTGCATTTGCATTTAAATATAAATACGTGCACGGCTTTTGGGAGAGCGGCTGGCAGACAAATTACTTTTTAAATGCACTGTAAGCCTTCAATTGTAATTGGCCAACCACGTCGTCGTCATCGTCGTTGGGTTCCACTTTGCCACGAGTATTGGCCCGTTGCGGTTTGAAACTTTGCCAAAAAATGGCCAAAAACGGGCGTAAAACTTTGAGCGACGCGCATTAAAAAACAATAAAGTGAACAAAAAAAACAATATATATATATATATATAGATATTGCCAAGTGCCAAAATGGTAAAGCCTCAGTCCCGCACGACGTTTTGGCTGTAAGCTAGAGAGGCCCAAGCTAATGGCGTCACGTTTGCAGGACCGTGCCGCAAGGCAAGTGGCATGCAACATGCGATTGCTGCCAAAAGTGCCGCCTGGCACAATTCCAGGACCTCCGCTGACGACGGCCTCCTGTTAGTAGTTTGGCTTGTTAGTTGCCAGTTACCAGTTGGCAGTTGGCAGCCTGTTGCCTGTTGCATTCGTCCTGGGTCTGGGTCTGGCTCTGGCTCTGTTCGAGCAAGGCGTGCTGCCTGCTCGAGAGTCGTGTTGAATTTTTCATTTCATTTGGCGCAGCAATTCACTTGAATGGGAATTTCGTGTCGTCGTCTTCAGGAAACGGAAGTGCCAGCCAAACAACTGCACACACACACACACATTGCATATAATAAATGTTTATATATTGACTCTCTCCCACTTTCTCCCCTCTGCTGACTACACAAACCGAAGGCAGGCATAATTTCTCAAGGATCCACATTCTGGTGTTTTTAGTTTTGCCCCAAACTGTGGCTCACCGACAAATTGGCCAGCGCCCACCGCAGGACATGCGGTGCTGGATTATTAAGGATATCAAATTGACGTTAATGAATTAATTTATGAGCTTTTGTGGTTTAGTGCGAGCCTGTTGCACTGTTGTTTAGCCGACAGATTGAAGGGCAACGCTAATTAGTTAAGTCTTTGGCCGGAGAACAATTGGAAATTGATCAAAAAATCAAGAGCAAGTTGAGTAAATTGATTGCTTGTGATAGGATATGAAATGTCAACAGTACAATTGCAAATAAAATGATGGTGTCTGAGCTAAAGAGCGCAAATAATATATCGAGTGTTATATTTTCAGCTGTTATAGACACTACTATATCTTCTTATGATAGTAACTATTTAAAACTGAATCGAATACAAGAGCTTAATAGTCGCCACAGCTAAGGACTACTTTCATGTTTGTAAGAAAATCACACATTCTGTGGATGTGTGAAGCTATGCAAAATACTCTGCACTTGTGCATTCTACCTATAACAACTACCTCAAACACTAATTCTAGGTAGTTATTACGTAGATTTGAGTACTCCATGTCCGCCTTGTTGCATTACTTGTTCCCCATGCAGTGACTGTAATTTGTCCACTGCAATTTTCGTGCACATGTCGAAAGATTTACAAGGGCCATGACGGCAACGTCAGCGACATTGTCGTTCAACTCACACACACACACACACACACACACGGATGAAATGGGGCACGTTCTGTAGCCTGCCACTAAAACGCCTAATGACGTTTACACGGCCAACATAATTACAGTAATAATGTGGCTGACTCTCGACACAGTGTGCAACGGCAAATGGTGATGACATTAGCGAGGTGTCAGGCGACAATTTAACGAGACGATGTCGAGACATACGCGTTGCATATGTATTTATGTATGTGTATGTGTATGCGCGAAAAGGATTCGCCTTTTGTGTGCCACATGCAACAGTAGTCAACTGCTATAAAGCACATTCGTCACGAAATGAGGCACCAACAACAGCAGCAACAACAACAACAACAACAAGTTGTGCGTGTGTGTTGGCCACCATTTTGTATGCTTTTAAATTAGCAAAAGTGTGAAAGTGTCATGTTTCGAAATATGAAATTAACAGGCAGCAAGGATAAGAGCACACAGGACGCGGCAAGCGTTCATTGTAGCCGCGCCACACCAGTAAGTGTGTCTGAGTGTGTGTGTGTTTGTGTGTGTGCCTGGCATGTTGCTGTTGTTGATATGCTATAATTTGTTGGCGAAAATTGAAAGGAAGTGCACTTCAATTAATGTGTGTTGCTGCTGCTGCTGCTGCTGCTACCGCTGCTGCCTCTCCTGTTGCTCAGCTTCGTTTTTAAAATTGTAAACCAAAAAAACTCACGGAAGGCATCAGAAAATTGCTTAAAGCGAAGTTGAATTTCTCTGGCTGCCAGCAAAACTATTAAGCTGGAGACAACCTTAAATTGGGACTGATGCTTTAATATTATTTTTCGTTAATCAGTTAATTTTAATATAGTTTAATTTAACTGACTTTACTCCTATTTCGATTCGCTTGCCATCATCAGTTTATCTACTGGAATATTTTAGCCTCTATCTTAAATACCCAAATGCTAACCGAGCCTTTACTGCTCAAGGATAACACAGTCCACATTTGCCAAACAGATTCTCATGCTACATAATCGTATATTATGCCTGAAGTCTAGTGTTCAGTGGTTGCTCATTAAAACGCATTACAAGACTATCCGGGTTGCTGCGAGATGGGGAATATAGTTTTACACGACCGTAAGCCGACCTCTACCTCTGTCCTCGCCCCTGTCCTCATCCTTCCCATTTTTGTTTTGCACTTGGCAATGGGCTGTTCCTTGGATGCTTCGTATCATGGTCTAAGCACAAACTGAAGTTTCACATTTCGTTAATTAAAATCGTGTGCAAGACGGATAAGTATGTACATAGAGCACCTGTTTGGAAGTAGTCTCATTAACGACACACCCACACACATACATATTCAGGCAGTGAGAGGTTGGGCCTAAATTTATGCAACATAATATCATTGTTACATTGATTAATGATTTGCCAAATCATAAAAGCTGCTGCCGTCCCCTCGGCAAATGGTTTCCCATTACAAAAACAGGCAGCCACTCATCTCAGATGGAAAACGTCTTAATTATAACAAAACAAAATGTTGAGGCACATGAAATGTTGTCGTCGCTTCGGTTGTCACACAACACAAGTTTCGCACAGCGGACATTGGCGAAGGGGTAGGTAGGAAGTGCGAAATGTGAAGCGTCCATTATTATGCTAATTAATTGACATCAAAGTAGGCAACAAAGGCGACAGGGCAACGAAACACAGTGCTGGAGATAAGGTGGTGGGTGGTGGGTGGCAGCTGGCGGGGAGCCTTGGCGCTGTCTTTGTTGTAGCCAGTGGCCAATGTTTCAAAATCAATGACAACCGGCAATAGATAACATCGTGATAGGGATGTATAGATAGAAAGCTAGGCAGATGGGAGCACTTCTATTATATTATAATTGTGGGGAGGGGGGAGAGAAGAGCACCCTCGGCTTCTAAGCCGATTTCAATGGAAATGCAAATTGAAGTGTGTTGCCAATTATTTTGTTATTTACGAGTATTTTTGCCATTTGCCTGTTATTGTTTATCACAAAAGCATATAAAATATAATATGATAATAATGAGCAGTTCGCTACGCATAACAAAAGCAAGCCGCCCTGGTGCACAATGACGACGAGTGGGAGGCAGGGTGGGGGATGGTGCACAGGTAAATATACGACAGCAACGTTGACAACGCGTAACGCCCAACAGCGCCCACATCAACGTCAAATGACAAGGCACAAAATAATGGCCTGTAATAGGATTTCCCGCTCAATGGAGCCTGCCCGCCTGCCCGCCTGCCTCCATGGCGGGCAGCGGAAAAGCCGCCTATAAATATGCACTCACTCACTCACTCACTCTTTCGTTTATTCCAATTATTTTTGCAGGGTGCATCTTCCAGCCTGGTTGTCAAATACGCCGACACGGAGAAGGAGCGACAAATAAGACGCATGCAACAAATGGCCGGTCATATGAACCTATTGAATCCGTTTGTCTTTAATCAATTTGGACCATACGGGGCCTACGCGCAGGTAAATCGCCTACTCTCTTTTCACCCTGCCCCGCATAGAACTCACTTTGCCACACATTTTTTTTTAATTGCTTACAGCAACAACAGCAAGCGGCTCTGATGGCCGCCGCTGCAACGGCACCAGGCTCTGCAGCTGCCTACATGAATCCAATGGCTGCATTGGCAACGCAAATACCTCATGGCCTCAATGGCACCGGCCAGCCACCGTCGCTGCCATCGCCAACGATGCCCAACTTCAATATGGGCGCCAATACGCCCAATGGCCAGCCGGGCGGCGCTGCAGCTGCCGCTGCTGCTGCTTCCGTGGCAGATGGTGTCTTCACGAACGGCATTCCACAAACGGCATTCCCACGTAAGTAGCTAAACATTTAGGCCAGGCCAGCCAGATAAAGTTATTCAGAATTGAGATTCGAAAATCTTAGATTTTACGTGACCAGCCAAATATTTGTATTCAATTAACCAAATCATTTTGATATGCTTCATTATACGATTTAGATCCGCTGCATCTGACCATACCACCACAAGGTTTGCCAAATGGCGATGCTGCTGCACTGCAACAT
This sequence comes from Drosophila nr. fundita, assembly GCA_035044245.1. Classification (NCBI taxonomy): domain Eukaryota; kingdom Metazoa; phylum Arthropoda; class Insecta; order Diptera; family Drosophilidae; genus Drosophila; species Drosophila nr. fundita. The sequence continues at coordinate 2,177,943 of JAWNMG010000622.1, read as the reverse complement.
GCCTTCCCTGGTTTGCCACCATTTCCAGGAGTTGGTAAGTTCCTATGCCTTAGTCTATATATATATATACCATATTGCCTAAATGAACTACGTATATAATTGTGCCCAATACACAATGAAATAGTAAATGTTAGTGTGCAAGCTCCCTAGGCACAATGTACGAGAATCTATAATTTACAAATAAAATTATTATGTCACCCATTAGCACAAAAAAAAATATGCTCACTTCTCAATCTCAAATCGTGCATCATGTTTTCTTATAAATTCTCATGACAGAGACTCTCATAACTAGCCCCACAATCATAATGATAAGGTTGCTAAATCGCAGGCAAATCAAACATCAACAACAGACAGAATAAACCGCTCAATCATTCATAATTGTTTTTATTGAAATAATTAATATTTGTTGTGTCATGCCATAAATATATATTGTTAGTAAAGTGTTATGTATAACTCTAACTTCTATATATATATATATACATATATACATAATTTGATTTATTAAAACCAAAAAAGGAATTCGTTTGAAAGTGTGGCAGAGATTTCTTCAAATTGTCATAAGTCCAAAGATAGCAACATTTCTGTCATACTTGGAACGGTTCTTTTTTCCTTAGATGGCTTTTTGGTTGACATATTTGCTCCTAGTTTATTCTAATTATGTGTTGAATACTTTCAGATCGTCTTATATTCGAAGATATGTTGTTCAATGTTAATCATTTAACATTTGTTTGCGAAACCACAGTAAACTCCTTATGTTTTCCTAGTTTCTCTCATAATTCTTTTTAAATATTAACGTAAAGTGAATCTTCAACTTTATGTGCTTTGCTCTAAAATTCCAGTTGCTCACTCTGGCTGGTATAACTAAATTTTCTGAAATTAATTACTGACTTAAAGATATTTCAATCTTTTCAAGCCTGTTATGATTTTATTATTGTTTATAAATAGTTGAACTAAAAACCAAAGAGAACTTACCTAATTTAACATAAAATATATATATACGTATACTTAATTGTTGTGTTGTCTTTATAAATGTTTCGGATTTTGTGTAAAAACCAAAAACAAAAATTATTTATATATAACGCAGCCTTTCCCGCCGTCTATGGACAGTTTCCACAAGCTTTACCACCTCCCCTAGCGGCGGTTGCACCCACTCAGCGTGAAGGTAAGCTTTTCATTATAATTTTGTCGGTTGTACTCTTTAGTTTGTTTTCGTAAATAAATATCGTCTTTGGTTTTTGGATGTGGATAGATTAGCTGGGGATTTCCTGTATTAGTCATTGTTTAAATGTCATAAATACATAAATGTTTTATTTGATGGCAACGTAAACATTTATCTATATTTAACACTCAGTCGTACACACACACAGACACACACACACACACACCCATAATATTTCGGTGGGTCGATCAAGAAATTTTAATGAAATAATTAATTTTTCTTTTAGCGCAAGTATTAAGCTAAAAGACCATAAAAATTAATTACCTGTGTTGTTTTTATTTGTAACTCTCATTCTTATCTTTTGACACACTGTGAATAGGGGCGAAAGGGCGTCCCACTTTCTAAAGGGTTGCAAAAAGCAAAGCAAGCGTAAATCGTTTTTAATGGCTGCATTTAAAGGCATTTTATGTGAGATCATAAAAATTGCATATAAACTGCTTAAAATCACATAAAAACCGTCGACGTATTTTTCAGATATTTGCTTGAAAAATCATAAAATTTTATGTTACTTTGTTTCGCTTGTTCGGTTTTTTTATTCAGCTCTCTTTTGTCTTTCTAAATCGTTGACGGGACACAAAATACAAGCACACCATTAATAAGGCGTATATATATATATATATACATTTCTCTATATTTTATAGTCAGCTACATAAATGTACCTTTGTGTAAATGTCTTCATCCCTCGCTATCTTTCTCTCTCTCTCTCACTCTTTCTGTCTCTGTGTCTCTTTGTGTGTGACTCTGTGTACGTGTGTGTGTGTGTGTGTACTAAATGTGTATACTGTCTAAATGTATCTAACCCTAATGCTGACTTGAATGTGTAACGTGTTTTTCATTTTCAATATCTGTTGACCGTAGTTAACTGTAAATTGTTTTTTATTAAAATTTACTTAGTTAGTACTTATCCTGCATGACAAACACACATGAAACTCGGCAATGCTGAACTCATATCATACGATTATAGTATTCGCATATAATTCGCAAAAGGGGCTGTTGGAAAAAAATGCTTCGAAAGGAACAATTAGAATCCAATATCATAAGTCTTAAGTATAGTATACTGCTAGAGTTATAGAGCTATTAACTCTCATTAAACATTTTAAAATACGACTATGTCTATATTACCTTCTAGTCTATGCAAGCGCATTTTGTTACTATTCGGTTCCTTTTTTATAAATATATTTATATTTTGATTGTAATTTAGTTTACAGTAATTTCAAACGCATTAGCTTTAGTTGAATCTTCTACAAGATCGGCCACGAAACACAAGACACAACAATCAAAAAAAAAAAAAAAGAAAAAGAAAAAACTAATTTAAAGATATACTTATACTCGAAACCAGCCAAATACAGCAGACAAACTCATAAAGTTGTAACTTATGATTTTGCTCATCGTTTAATTTCTTTTCTCTACTTTGTTCCTTTTCTTGTAATGTTCTCTTTTAAGATTTTCTGATGTTCCCAGGATGCTCTATATCCGGCCCGGAGGGCTGCAATCTGTTCATCTATCATTTGCCGCAAGAATTTGGTGATGCAGAATTAATGCAAATGTTCCTGCCATTTGGCAATGTGATCAGCTCTAAGGTCTTCATCGATCGTGCTACAAATCAGAGCAAATGTTTTGGTAAATCTAAATACACACTCTTAACAATCATTTTTTATTGGATGAGTTGGCTAACGAATCGAATTCTGGTATTTTATAGGCTTTGTTTCATTTGATAACCCCACCAGCGCTCAAGCGGCCATTCAGGCTATGAATGGCTTCCAGATTGGCATGAAAAGACTGAAAGTTCAATTGAAGCGGCCAAAGGATGCCAATCGACCTTATTAACAATCGGAGTTCCTTAATCGCGACTTACATCACCAGCAACAACAACAACAACAACAACAACAAACACAAATGCAAAAACCACATAACGCGACTACATGTAGAACAACTACAACAGCAGCAAGAGCAACAGCAACAGCTGCAGCAGCAGCAACAACTACAACTACAATTACAAATAGCCCTAACAACAGTTTTAGGTCACAATTAACCAATGATCACAATACAAATCGTAATACAATGCCCTACACCTTTGCCAGCTGGCGCAGCGGTACCTATTGTTATCGCAACAGCAGCAATAATACTAACAACAGTAGCAACAACAATAACAATAGCAACAGCAACAACAACATCAATAGCAACAACAAGAGCGGCAGCAGCGAGAACACTTCGACCTCTATTGAAACTAATAACTATTCCAAAGTTGAACTGGTCGAAAAGCTGTTCAAGTGGCAACAACAAAAGCGAAAATCTTAGAAATCTTAACCAAGGTAAGCTTAAAGTGAGCGACCTTATTACATACTTGCCACAACCATGAATTAAAAATCATATTAAATGTTATGCCAGAGCTGGCATTAAAAATTATTTAAGATTTGATAATAAAAAAAAAAGATGGCATAACATTTAACTCTCAGTCAAGCAATTGAATTAAACTAACATTTAAAAATTCCACTTTTTAGATGGACTTCAGCGCTGAATTTCGACATGCTTAGTGGATCTAAGCTCCAGCATAGAAATACTAAAAATATATACAAACATGCATATGAAAAATAAAAAATACAAAAAAAATACTAAAAAATAGTAAACAGAAAATGTAAAAAAAAAATTCAGATCTGAAATTTGAATAAAAAAAAAGATATAAATATAAACATATGTTTATATATATATATATATATATATATGTATATATATATATATATGTATATATACATATGTACTTATACAGGCAGCTGAAAGCAGAAATAGAAAAGGAAAAAGTTAAAATATATAGAAAAAGAAAAACAATTTTTTGCCAAAGTGAGGAATATGTATGTACATAAATATACATATATATATTAATATTTATATATATATATATATATATATATATATATATATTTATAAAGCAAGCAACAAACATTGATATTGATAGTTTTGTTAACAAATGAGCAAAGAACAACTGCACACACATACACACACACACACACTTTTACACACAAACAACCAACTTGAGACAAAAACTGACTGGTAAGAGACCAAAATTATCTGGGTTTTCAATAAAAAAAAGTGGAATAATAATAATCTAAAAACAAAAACTGCAGTAACCATTTTTATACACTATATAAAAATTGGTCACAGGAATTTACTAAAGTATAAACAAAAAATGAGAGGAAATAAATAACTTGCTGCTAAGAAAAAGGAATAAAACACAAAAAAAAAAAAAAAAAAATCACACACACACACACACCATAAGAGAAAAACTATCAAAACTGAATCTGTTAATTGGAGATGATAAAAAAATAAACATGCATATGAGTTGGCAGTTAGAAGAGAAGTTAATGATCGAGCAAAGTACGATGATGGTACATAGCTCTGCAACTTTTTAGCATTTAGTACTAAGCAAAATGGCAAAGGATTATATTATACATAAACTTATATATACATACATAGCATATGTATATGGATATACATATGTATATGAATAAAAATTAACACAAAAATTCGAATTTAATTAATTTTAAGGAGATAAATGAACAGTTAGCACTAGGTGAAAGCAGCAAGCAAATAAATATGCGATATGCTTTGAGAAGTACACTTAAGTCCAAATTAAAGAACCACACAAGGTTTTTGAGTAGCCTGCAACAAACAAGCAAACAAATATCATTTTTTATAATATGTAAATGAACAACAACAACAAAAAAAAAAAAATAATTATTTAATTATATAATTATATAATAATGAATTTGTTAGAGCATACATAGTAAAAGAAAATCCAAAAAATTATGGGCATAATTAAATGCTGTAAATTTTGTTGCCTCCAAAAAATATGCATGCGGGCAAATAATAATTTTCATTTTCAAACGAAACACTTTCAGTTAGACAAAAGCACGTTTTACCCTTTGTTCAAAACTAGACAACAAAAATCGTAAAGGATTTTATAGAATTAAAATATATTACAAAAAAAATCAAACAACAAACTTTACACTTAAATTTAGCTGCTTGCAACCAAAACAAATACAGGTACTTACAAATATATACATATATATATATATATATATATATATATAGTAACAAAAATAAAATTGAAATAAATATGTATATATATATATTCATATATATATATATATATATACATATATATATAAATATGTGTATATATGAGCAAAGGTATAAAAGCTACGAAAGAAAATTTTGCTAAGAAAATATATATATCAACATCCATTTATACATGTATATGTATATATGTGTATATATATGTATGTATATATATATATGTATATATATATATGTATATATATGTGTGTATGTGGCTGGCAACTGAAAACTTTGGCGACTTATTTTCACAAGCTCCCATACACCCCGAAACGCCAGAACTTAAACTAAATCTTCTTATTAGAGAAGAATGATGTTGACCATAGCGCGCCCTAGCCCTATTAAGCTAAAACACAAGAAAACCAACTACAAAATTTACACATATTATAACGAAAATTAACAGATAACTTTAAAATGCATAAATTATTATTGATGATAAATACATGCATACAATTACATACATATATATATAAACTAAATTTAGAATTTTTTTATATAAAGGCAAACGATTTTTAGCGAAACTAGAAAATGAAACACTGAAATTTTTATATTTCATAATTTTTTGCCTTTTATTTAACACACACATACACAACATATACACACATATGCAAGCATATTTAACTTATAAATAAAACAAACAACAAATCCAACATTACTCAACTAAAATCTGTTGAATCAACTCATTAAACAATTTGACATTGTCTTTAAAAGTTAGCAGAAAAATGAATATATATGTATATATATATTTCTACATATGTATATATATATATATATATGTATCTGTACAAAATAAAGGGAAAGATTGTCAAATCTACAGCTAAATATGCCAAAAATGAACATAGGGGAACGACGGAGAAAGAGAAGAAAAGAAAAACCTAAAGTGTAACAATTATTTAGAGTTTGTATAGTGAAAGAAAAACTACGTTTTGCGCCTAGTCTGTGTGTTTGCAATGGAACTTGCGACACATGTTTGATACTAATGATAAAAACAATTAATTATTAAATAATAAATATATATATTGAAATATATAAGAATATTTAAGCATAACAAATTGTTATAAAAGTTAAAGTTAGTTTTGTTACCAGTGCAATATATACTTTTGTGCAAATACTTGAATTACTTATGAGTTCCAAACACGTATCAATAGGTTGCAATAATTTTTTGAACTTCTTACTTCCCTCCCACTCCCTTACTCCCTAAAAATGAAATAGCATTGCCAGTTAGCCAGAGGCATATGGGCCTAGGGCTTTGGCCAAGGGAGTTCAATTGAGCAACCCCAAATCACAGTAGTTGCTTGTGGTGCCTAGCCTATAACCATAACTCTCGAACGCATTTCGATTTGTTTCGCCAACTAAGTATATTCATTTAAAGTACAACTATTGCTACAGTCAATATTCTTGTCATTTACTTTCCAATCACTTAATTTGTTGTATCGAATGTTAAGCCTAATATCTTGTAAATATAAACGAAACTGAAAGGCGGATGAAAGTCCCCCCTAAAATGCAAAAAAAAAACAAAAAAGTATGAAAAATGAAAAGAACGCAAGGAATGCAACAGCAAAAAATGCATTATATACACAAAATACTTACATATAACTATATACATACATAAATTTATATGCAAAATTATCAATTGATTTTAGCGACTATTCCGTAGTTACGCAAGTTGAATAACTACAATGCCCCACACTTTTGACAGCTTCAAAATGCTAATCTAGATTTTTACTAGAGCAACACACACACACACACACACACATACAAACATCCACACACACTCTCACTATATGTATTTACGATCTTGTATGAATCGATCTAGTCAAATTCAAGTTAATTATTGCATAAAAACAAAAAAACAACTTTAAACAAAGTCAAACTATTGAGATAATAATAAATTATTATTATGTATTATGAATTATTATGATTGCATTTTGATTTTTTGTATTGCAAATACGAACAAGTACTTAAACTAAATATATAAAAACAAATTATTATTATTATTATTATTATTATTCTATGCTATTATACAAAAAGTTTTAGACTATATACACAATATTTGAATAAAAAAACAAAAACAAAGAAAAGAACTTAGTGCAAAAAACTGATTTTGGCAAAATTATGCAAATTATACTATATCAAAAAAATTAATAAAAAAAAAAAACAAAACAAAAAGAAGAAAACGAAAACATAAACAAAAATATACTAGAAACTTAAATTATCATACATATTATTATTTCTAATGCGTAACACAATAAACTAAACCAAGAAGAAGCAGAACAAATAAAAGCGATAAACAAATTTATAAATACAAAATACAAAAAAAAAAACTTGTTTTATTTTTATTAATTAATTTTTCATGTGTGAAAATGTGGCTTGTGAATTGGCAGAGCTTTGAGCAACTCAGAACGGACCTACAGATTTACGGACAGAGAATTTGGCACACACACCCATATCATTTTCTATTATCTATATTTATTATGATTTCTTTGCATTATAAAACAAAAGAAACAAAATAAACAAAAAAAAACACATAAAAAAGGCTGTGACTTGAACGTTAAAGAAAATAACTGTGTAACAAAAATCAAATAAATTATTTAACTTTCTTATTTTTGTGTTCATAAATCAGCTGGTGTTTTGCTTAAAAAAAAATATTATTAAAATAACATTTAATTTTTTTTAAAAAGCGGTGATAACATGCAACCAAGAAGCCAAATCAAAATTAATGCATACAAGATACATTAAAAATAACTAAATAATCAATAAAAAGTAAAACTAAATAATTATGCTTGCATTGAGCGGTTATTTTAAATTCGAAATGAAATGTGATGAAAAACGTTAATAAAAAACATATGTCGAATTGAAATTATTATAACTAAACGAAAGAATGAAAAAACAAAAAACAATTGTACCTTGAGCATAGAGCATTTAAATTGGAACTAGTACAGAAACCAAGAAATGCTAGGCAAATACCTATATAAAGATTCGCCCGGTTTCGCCCAATTTAATGTTATGTAATGACGGCAGCCACAAGATTTCAAATTGGCACTTGCATTTGCAAATTTTGCCAAAATACAGTTTAGTGCTCAATTTTCCAAATGATTTTGTAACGAAAATCTTCAACGCGTTTTCACATACATAACTAAACTTTAAATACAAAGCACATCATATCAAAAAAAAAAAAAAAAAAAGAACAACAATGCGTATAATGTAGAACTTTAAATATGTATGGTTTTTTTTAATGATTTATTTGCACTCAAAGATCAGCTAGCTATCTTCTAGACTATTCTGAAAGAGCCACACTTTGAGATAAGATATGAATACAGAAGAATCCTTTGTAACATTATAACCAATCAAATATATATTGAGTTCTACGAAATTATTTCGCATATCGTATAATTTAATTTCATTCGCTTACTTTAAGTTAATTTTGCCACTTAAACAAACAAATTTACTAAAATGAAATTTATCCCTAATATTAAGCATTGTATATTTACTAAAAGAAAATGAAGTCTCTTATCGATGATCGTTCCTTAAACTTAAATCATAAGATTTACATGAATACTTACTTATAGTGGCTATGCAATGAAACATACATTTAGTCCTATACATAAAGTATTTTTATTATGAGGGCATTCTTATAGAATGTTTATTATTTATAGAAAATAACTAAGAATCAACTAACTAACTTATTAACAAATTACTCTATTACTCTAGTTATTGACAAGGCTAGGCAAAGTAGTGAATGAAGCTTACAACACTAATACAACAACAACAAAACAACAAGAACAAACAAACAACAACAACAACAGCAACAACAACCAAAAACACATGAGTCCAAGTTTAGAACTTAATAATCAAAAATATATTTAGATACACTTTTCTGCAGGTATTTAAATAAATAAAAAAAAAAAACAAAACAAAAAACCAAAAAATTATACAAAAAATTACAGTATGATAAATGATAAACGATAAACGATAAACGATAGAAATAGAGCAAGGCACATTAAATGACCCCACCATAACCATGGACTACTAAATTTCATACACTAGTTTTTTATACACAAGAACAACTAACAAACAATGCAACAACAACATCCAATACAACATTACAACATCAAACACATACTCACACACTCACACACACACACACATTCATACATAGTTAAACGGGCCCAATTAGAAGGGAGGACGCATATCTTTTTTGCTAGGCCTAGAACATTTTGCCTTTATAGCATTTGGGTTTTGTTTTAATCGAGACACACGAATAACTTATAGGATACAGGGTAAAACATGCAATTACAAGTAATAATAATCTTTACTTATAAAACATAGCAACAAAAAATGAAACTAATATTAATTTAAAGTAAACATTATTATTATTATCTTCTGTTATATTTTTCTTAAGCCTTTGCACTAAGTACGTTTATTTGGAAATTCTTTAGCTTGATAACATTAAAGCTTTGCATAAATGTAGAATTTGCTTAAATATATGGATATATAGTTCTTTAGAGCAACAAATGGGCATAGTTGGGACAGGAGTGCAGTAGTAAGAAAGTATATATATACATTTAAATATATATACACTGGTACATACTTACATATAGTATAACATATACATATTAGTGTTTAGGAACTGGAAAACAACAAAACAAGTTGATAAAAAACAAACAGCAACAATAATTGGCGGCGCTTGTAAGAAAGCTCAGAAAGTGCATTTAATAAATATGAATAAATATAAATGAAAACAAAACCAAGAAAAAGTTTTTAAACAAAAAAGAAAACAATATATATATATAATTATAAATTGAAAAGAAATTAAATCTAGTCATATTTATATAGGCGATGAATTATATATATATGAATATTATTATGACAATTATTATTATTACTATAAACCAAAGCAAAGATTTATTAGCGAGCTAAGGTCAACAAGCATTATAAACCAATTTTGCAATTATACAAGCGAGCATACAACAAATGAAAATGCAGTGAAATGATATGAAAATGAAAATGAAAAGGCCCCAAGTTATTTTTTGTAGATAAGAAATGTTATCTTTTAGAACTTAGCCAAATATTAGATACTGATACAGATACAGATGCAGATGCAGATTCTAAATGCAACAGTTGAGAGCAGGCTAAGTGTAATAAGCAAAAGGTCAAAGCGAATTTATATTGTATATAGGTAAACAACAAAAACAAAAACAAAAACAAAACAAAACAAAAACACAAAGCCCAATGCAACTTACCTAAGAGGGTTTAATAATTATAAATTATTAATTATTTAATGATAGTGGCTAGTCTAGGATTTAGCATACGCATATGCATACACACAAAAAAAACACCCATACATACAAAAATTGCCATATTTTGAGTGCAGTTCCGGTTGCGTTTAACAATTAAATCCCAACACAACAGCTTATTCAAATACTCTTTACTTTCTGTTTAGAAATCCGTCCGTATTTAGCATTATGCACTGAGCACACACACACACACACACACACACACACACACAATATAAGCAATTTGAGTTACTTGAATTTTACAAACGGTTCTACAAAACTAACTTATACATAGCAAAATAAGAATTTTGAGGTGGATCCTTGAAATACTGTGCTTTGAATATAATTTGCATTTTGCATAGGATAATGTCCAACTAACATACTCAACACGCAAACAAATTACACTTTACTAATATTAAATAACCGCAAATAAGTTATAATTTGAAATTTTTGAAGAGCACCTTAAAAGAAAACAATAAGAAAATTAGCAGCAAAAAAAGAAACATAAAATTAAAACTAACTAATAAATGCAGTAAAATGCCATATAAAAATAAGAAAAGAAAGCCCAAAACTTGCACAAAGAATTTGTAGCAAAAAAAAAAATGTAAAGTGAACCAATTTAATTTCACAATATTCATTCCTTTTTAAATTTACAGCCTAACATTAAAAAAAAGCTTGCTCTTGTAACAAACACAAATGTTTTATAAGTTTTCAACATTGTCTAGTAATATTCTAAAAGAAACAAATATTTAAAATGACAAAAATTAAATATTAAATGTAAAATGGTTTCAAAATCAAAAAACAAAAAAAAAAAAGTAAATGAAATAGATCATAAACAAACTAAAAAAAAAAATGAGTAGTAAAGAAAATAATACCAACAAAAACATGTATATCAAATTTTAAACATTTTAAAGAGTTTGGCAAGAGTCTGTGTAAGCAATTTTCAAGCACAATCTTTTATCTTAGCTCTATCACAAATTAATTATTATTTTTCAATTTGGCTAATTCAATAGTGTAATAGATTGTGCTCACTTTGGAATAAGTTTGATATTTAAAAATTAATTAATTCGAGGTTTTCACAGCACAGGTACACAAATTGCAGCACTTATTCAATCAGAACCCACAAAAATAAATATTTGTCACTTCAATTTTTGAGACACATCCATTAAACAGTCGATATTCTAACTTAAACATGCACACAACTACATACATATACATACATACTTATATTACTAATTTATATTTATACATACATACATGCATACTACATGGATACATATAAAGCGCAGAAAATAAACTAATAGGCAATGTAGTTGGAAAAGAATGAAAATACATACGAGTACATAGCGAAAACTAAAAGGCAAGCAGACATAATGAACAATTAAATAAAAATAATTTAAAATAGCAAAGAAAAGGTCTTTATATTAACTATATATATACATATATATATACTACATATATACTATACATATGTGTAAATTGAATACAATTTATAAATAATAACAAACCCAATGGCGAAGTGTGTAAAATTTGTGCATTCGTTCATGAAAACAAAAGGATGAAAGTAAACACCGAAAAAAACATTACAAATATATCTATATATATATACTATTTATATATATATGTGTATATGTATATATATATATATATTTATAATATATATATATTTATATTCAACTTAATTTTTCGCTCAATGTTGCGAAAAATCGTTGAAGTCACACATTTAAAGCTATCAAAAGAAACTATTTATTAATTATGAAAACACACAAATAAAAACAAACAAGCTATGCAAATATTTTAATACTTAACAGGCGTAAAAAATGCATTACCAATTCTAGTTTAAAGATTATTTATTGCCATACAAGAACATACATAAATAAACCTTACATATGTATTTATAAGTACTCTATTCTATCAAGCAAAAACAATAACAATGATTAGAGCCAGAGCAAGAACTACTTACATACATATACAAATTATTTGCGCCTTTTTCTGAAACTGTTGTTTTATTTATTTTTTTAAAGCAGCCTACGAACGACAAGTAAATGCTGTTAGGCCAAGAGCGCGAACGAAGCTAACAATAATATAAATAAAACAAAACATAATATATAAAATAAATATCAAGAAAAAGTTTAGGATACATTTTGACAGTTTCCATATGGCAAACATGTAAATTTTGTTTCGTTTGCCAAACTGGGCGTCGTTTATGGGCGACATATGAAATATGAATAAAATGGTAGATGAGGAGCAGAAAATGGAGTATGGGCAAAAGAGAAATTATAAATGAACAAGTAAACCAAGTTATAATTATAACAATTAAATTATTATTAATAAATAATTATTATACATGAGAACTTATGCAAATGTATTAAGTGAAGAATAAAACAAATGAAAACTAACAGACAGAAAAACTGGCAAGTTAAATAAAAAAAATTAAGAAAACAAAAAAAAAACAAAAGGTAAAATTACAAAAATGCAGAAAAATATATATTATATATACTTTATAGACATTTAAACATGAAACAAAAGGCAAAGAACAAACTAAAAAATAAAGTTACAAATAATAAACTTTTACCATACAACATGCTGTTATTATTAAATTTTAACGGATTTCAGATTCAGTGGACACTTTTCAAAATGAATTGTTGCTAATAACACCATAATTATCACAAATTCCTCATATTGTACAGGAACCCACAAACCAAGAAATTAGGAAAAATATACATTTTGTGTAAAAACGGCAAGAGGTTTATGTCTAAGATAGTATGTGCACGCCCCAATTACGCAAAATGGGTTGGCGTACTAGCTAAATTTCCCTCTAGCAGACAAGACAAAATGCTACAGCTCTTCAAGGTATAAGGATTTTTCCAAATGAAATTTTCAACGGCCTGAAACCATTTTAATAAGTCCGGCAACACCACCACTTTTACTGTAGCCTAGTAACGTCCCTCCACCAAGTATATTGTTATTTCGAAGTAAAAACCCAAGTTAGCTAGCTTAGTTTTGTCCATCATGACTGACCAACTGGACCAATTGGCCACAGCAGAGCTGCAGCGGTTGCAGCGCCAGCATCGCTCCCTTCAGCTGGACCTGCGTGGTCTGCTCGAGGAGAAGGCGAAGCGATTGAAAAAGCAGAATCACATGATTAATGTGCTGCAGATAGAGTTCGAAAAACTGAAGGCCGAAATCAAAACCCTGGAAGGAGGCCAACATGCACGTCGAAATGTAAACAAAGAAAAGCGATTGGGCAACTTGCAGCAAACGCAGACGGAACTGCAGCGGGTATTCCAAGGAGAACGCACCAATTTGTGGGAGCTCGAAGGACACATTCGAAAAATGGAGAAAGAAATAGATGCACTGCGTCGCAATGAGGTGCCCGACAGTTGCTACAAGGATACCATTTGCAAGGTGCAGAAGAGCGTTGTCAAGCTGGAGAATCGTCTGGACGTGGTCAACAAAAAGTGTAGCGATGTCCTCACAGAGAATGGCAAAATGCGAGATGCCATCAATCATATGCTTCAGGATCGGTGAGTTAAGTCGATATACAAGTGTATCCTTGATATGAACATCTATGAGGAGCTCATTACTCTCTTCTTAGAAGATGTAAGGATATGTGTTGAGGTTGTGTTTATTCCTATCGATTTCTTATCAATTTTGAATTTAACCTTCCGATTGACTTAGGGCCAACTTTAACGACATGTGGCAATCGATGGTCACACAATTCAATGATGGCAAAAAACTCATCATGGATTTAATTGATCAATCAACACTGGCCTTTGATCAACGACAGGAGCTGTGTACGAAGCTAACGGTGCTCAAGGATCGCAACGAGAACGATAAAGTTATGCACATACAGGAAATGAGAGAAATGCAACGTCGCCTGGAGCACGATGCCAAGTTGCAAAAGTTCTTCGACATCAAGGGCCAGAAGAGACTTAATCCCGAGCTGGAGCAACGTGAGCTGGACAAGAAACAGACCCAGAAGGAGAACTATGAACGCCAGATCTTCGAATACAAGGAGATCATTGAAAGGATTAAGCAGCTATATGGCGAGGATGACACTGAACGCTTGGTGGCGCAATTCAAACGGCAGGAAGATGAAAACTTTGCACTCTTCAACTACGTTAACGAGCTAAGTCACGAGGTGGAGGTACTCAATGATACCACGCAGGAGTTAACCGATGAAATTGGTAAGACAACTGCCCAATCTGCTGGCATATATACATATCTACTACATTCCAACTCTCCAAGAGCGTCAAAAATCGGAGCAAGCCGAGAAGGAACTTAAGCTCAAAACAGAAGCCTTGGACTATCTAAATGATGAACTGGCTCGCATTGAGCAGCTGGCCAAGGAGACTAGCGAAAAGAAGCAAAACCTGAGCGTCCGCTTGCAGCAGTTACTCAAGGGCATTGAGGATATATTCAAGTAAATTTGTTAAACTCCACCGAGGGTAATCGAAAATAAAACCGTTAACCATTCACAGATTACTGGCCTGCGATGATGCCCCCATTCTGAATGTGCTCAGCTCCAGGACCTTCCTCACCGTGCACAATGTGAAACTCTTTATCGGCGTCATCGAACGTCGAGTGAATCTAATTATAAGCACTATCAACATTGAGGATAACTCCAATCGGATATTGGCCAGAAAGGATCGGGTGCCCAAATTTAATATTCGCGAATCGGCCAAAATGAAACATTAGCTAATGAAGCACATAATCCGGAATAAAACTATCATTCACTATTTATTGATTTAACTCCAAAGTAATGAACATAAGTAAAATAGCAATCCAGAACAATTGTGACTAATCTCATGTTTTAAGAATGCTTAAGAATATGTGTTACATTGTATGTCCGGGTTTCAAAAATTACAAGACAAAATAAAAAATTTAAAAACAACATGTTATACATACGGTTTAAAGAAACAACATATAAACCTAAAGCTTTGGATTTCATTCATTTTCCATTCGGCAAATACTATGCAAAATTATATTGGCAATTAATGATAAAGTTCAACAATTCATTAAATTACTCTTACAGTACATTAATTATTACGAAATATTCATTTCAATATTTTAAACAGGCTTCATTTAAATATCAACAAAAATAGAGAGATATATCTGTATCTGTATACGTATATAATATAGACTAAATTTAAAAGCAGCCAAGGGCCATTTAGATTCCACATACGTTTCTCGCGCACCATCTCATAGATCGAATGTTACGGTTCAGTTGCAAGTGAATCGTTGGGCAAAGGTGCCGGCACCGGCGTCATCACATCGCGACTTTCGCCATTGAGCAAATACACAGGTACATTACTGGAGGCCACAACGATCTCGTGTGCGGCTACAACGCTACACGGTTCCGCCATTGCATCATCATCGTCGGTGCAGCATTCACCATCGTTTGCCAACGTTACATAGGCGGCAATGCAGTCGAACTCAACCGGGGAAGTAGCACTTGCAGATTCTGAGACAGGAACAGGGATTGGGACAGGGTTAGGAACAGGGTCCAGAACAGAGGCAGGAACGGTGGCAGGAACGGTGGCAGGAACGGTGGCAGGAACTGTGGAAGGAACTGTGGCAGGAAGAGGAGCAAATTCGGCAGAAGGAACAGGACTTAGCGTTGAAGTTGCAGCTGCTTGTGCAGACGTTGAGGTTGCCATCATAGCCAGCTGTGTCTCCTTATTCATTTGTTTTTTTCGCGTCCATGGCTTGTGACGCCGTCTTTTGGCCGCCTTTTCCTTCTTTGGCCGACCACGTTGCGGTTTTACCTGCCATAGAAATGAGCATGAGCATTCATGGAAGCAGCAAAAATGTTTAACCACAACTACTAACCTCATTTCCGCCCTCCTCCAGGCTGCTAAGCGGCTTTGTAAAGTCTATGCGGCAACGCTTCAATCTTACAACTGCCTTTGACATGGCTGCAATCATATTAGCTCGCGTCTGCACCGCATGCGTCTTGATTAACTCCACTTCGCTCTCAAGCCTCTCGATATCCTCACGTACCTTAATATTTGCCGCAATCAGTTGCTTCTTGAGCTTCAGCTCGGACCTCGGCGACGGCACTTTGGCATTGGATTGTCGCTTCGCCAGCATTTTGCTGCGCTGTAATCTGAGAAGACTATTGTAGAACTCCACGTTTTCCGGC
This sequence comes from Drosophila nr. fundita, assembly GCA_035044245.1. Classification (NCBI taxonomy): domain Eukaryota; kingdom Metazoa; phylum Arthropoda; class Insecta; order Diptera; family Drosophilidae; genus Drosophila; species Drosophila nr. fundita. Next base: position 2,161,187 of record JAWNMG010000622.1, on the reverse strand, counting down.
GAGCTACCAGTGAACTTGCGATGGTTGAACATATATTTCCTGCACAAGGTTTGCGCCTTGTGTTGCACGTGCTCAGACGATTTTGGTTGACGCAGACATGTGTCAATCGAACTGTGCGTGGATGCTGGCGGTGTGGGCAGTGAACGTTGTGGTCCTCGCGCCTGAATCCTGATCAGCTGTGGTGTCGGCGTGCCACTCGAGGCATTGCTTGTCGTCGGCGTAAACTGAATAGTGGGTATCGGTGTGCGCGTGGGCATGGTCGTGAATGTGGGCGTTTGCCTGGCTTTTGGGACTGTTGAGCATGTCTGCTTCATAATTGGTGCTTTTCGCGCATTGGAAGACAACGAATTAATAGTCCCTTTATCACAGATACTCTTCGATTCCAGTTTGCTAAACATACGCTGGCCGGCAAGCAAATGTTCTGCAAAGCACACAAAAAGTACAAATTGAAAGCGACTTTTGCAAATAGAAATAAGTGAATTAATTTACCTTTGCGGCCCATCAATTTGAGGCGTTCTATGTTATCCATAGATGAGCTTGGTGATGTATTATTTACATTTTTGCAACGTTTAATTGACGGCTTCATAGATTCAATGCATTGCTTTACCTGGGATCTGCTAGAAGCCGGCAAATGATGTGCACTAAATGTGACCCGTTTCCTTTTCAGCGACGCATCGCTACTATGGCTATTACGACTAGATGGCTGATGGCAGTGTAGATGATTGTCATTCAATTCAATTTGTGTGCTGTCCTGGCTGCTTTGTCTGCTTGTAAAGCTGCCTTCATGTATAATATCGGTGGCTGTTGTGCTGTCAGACGGTCTCGTTTGGGAGTAAGGCATACGGCTGGATATGGCATCATTGTTATTAAAGCTCAGCATCTGCTGCTGCTGCTCCTCCTCCTCCTCCTCCTCCTCCTCCTCTGCCGTTTGGACGCACTGATCGACAAGATAGGGCTGGACCTGAGTTGTTGACACAATATGCAGACTATCCCGACGAAAACTGTAGCTGTTGACAATGCGCGGCATTGTGTAGTTCGCTACTTCAGAGGCAGGGGAGGCTATGGTGATGGCGCTGCTTGTCGAGCGCTGATATGTGCGCATATTGCTGGGATAGATGCGTGTTATGGGATCAAAGTTATCGTCCCCTGCCATTTCCACATCGCTATCCACATTGTCCGGCACACTAAAGTCGAGCGAGAACATTTCCTCTTCCTCGTCCGACTGACAGAGATTCACAACTTCGCAAGTGCTGTCGCAGCCTCGATGCAAGGCCGTCGCACGTTCCTCTGGCTCCAGGCGAAGCGCATTGCAGCAAAGACGCTTCAAGAAGTCAGGCGGATCTGGCACTGGCGGTGGCACCGATTGCTGCTGCTGCTCCTGTTGTGTTGAAATCAAAACGTTGGCCAACAATAAACTGGCTTCAGCAGCGGCATCCTCCTCATCAGAGTCAACAATCTGTGTGCAATTCAAATGTATTAATAACAATTTCTAATAAGCAGTATTTTACATTAAAAACTGTAGAATTTTTGCTCAGCTTAATTCTTTAGTCATTTTGTGGCCAGCAGTGACTTATTCGTCTTTACCTTAAACGCGACTAACTGCGTGAGTAAAGATCCCTGAGTACTCCGCTTGACCACATCAGACCTTTTACTCAAACATCATAGTAATTAGACAAAGGCTTAATTTATTGCCATTGATGGATGACTTACTAGTTCATTTGGTTGCTGAGATCGATTGTCCAGCCGGCTGGCAGAATGTAATCCTCGGCAGCACTGCTTAACGCTTAGATATTCCAAAATGCAACGAGTCGCCGTGCTGGCATTGGAATACTTGGGCAAATGCTCGATGTAGGCGGGATTGTAAGGAAGAGTGCTTTGTGGTCGCATAAATCTGATCGCGAATTCGAAAATATGCTGCTTCGTCGCCTCATTGCGCTCCAAACGTTGCCAGTAATAAAATATGATAATGTATTCGATGAATATTTTATCCGGCAGCTCTGTCTGAATAAACTCGCTGGACGCTGCGCACCATTGTGGGAAGAGCCGGCTGAAGGAGTATGTGAGAATTAATATTATATAAGCAATATATAAATATGCTGAATATGAGACTACCGATAAGTAAAGGCCACTTGACATGGGTGACTTTAATCTGATTTGAGATGATCTAAAAGAGATGTGTTCTTAATTCGTACAAAAATGTATGATTTCTGTTAACAAGTACTCAAAATGACTTAATTATTAAATCAAATTGCCTGAATACTAATCTGGCCCAAAGATACAAATCAGTAAAGTAATCGTAATTTTTATGATTTTCTTTGTTGCACTTGAATAACAAGGATATATTTGATACCTCACCTGTAGAAGACGGTAATGATGTTCGCCTGGCCAAACAGCTTTGGTACCGCAATCAGTGTGCACAGTGTATTCGCCTTGTAGACTTCAGAGCCCACATCCGAGCGCTCAATATATAAGCTGAGCATGCTGCTGATCCGCTCGACGATAGACTGCTCATTCTCGACACGATCCTGGGCGGCGCACAGTTCGCAGGCAATGTAGTTGGCCACAATGGAGCACCAGCGCTCACAGCTGGTGCTCATTGGCGCACGACGTACCAGCAGCGTGTACATTAGGTGTGTGAGGCCAATTATGCTGCGTGCCAATTTGCGACACAATAGCGGCGAGTTCTGTGCGCTTTCCAGCTCCTCCCGTATGGCACTGGACGGCAGAGACGGAGACGGAGAGAGCAAGAGATTAATTGAGAGCATTAAGAGGGCATATCGGCACATGCAGACTGATAAATATACACTTTATGCACATACCTCTCGAACTGTCTGAGCAAGCGATTAATAAGGCGGCTGAAGCTCTCATCGTCGATGGCGGCAATTGCTCTATAAATACAACGGCGAGTCTCAGTCAGGTGCACGAATTCCGGCTGCGCTGGCGGTGCGTCGCTGGTGACGCTGACGGTTTCATCAGAGACATTGATGCAATCGTTCATCATGCTGCAAGTTGCAAAGAGAAGGTCGCGAATCAACAATTTATTTTGCATTGCTTGAAGTGAAAGTCCCGTTAGCATACCAAACCCTACCACACACACATACATGTATACATACAGACTTAGATACACATACATACATGCATACACACACATGCATACACGCAGACATACCGCAAAAAATTGTTAACTGTAATGTGGAAGCGGCGCGCTCGCAACGTACGCTACACGGCAATTGTAGCTGGTGCGCACTCTCCAGTTATGAATTCACAGGTCATTTGTTGTACGCTGCACATTTTTAGCTGTCTTGCCAACTAGATGCACATTGCGATTTGTAGGTTTTCAGACTGTTTGGGTTGAATGTTGACTACTAAAATACACACGAAAATGCATTTAATCGGTCACACTTGGCCTTAAAACCTTGTGCAGTATGGCCGTATATTGATAACGTCAGAATACCAACTATTGCGTATAGTTCTCAGTTTACAGCAGTGTTGTTAATGGCAAAATGTGAATTTTTCTCTGATGGGCGCCCATTTCAAATACTTGGAAATCTTACATTTTTATTAAATATAAGCTTTCACCACTGCTATGGAAATAAACACCGTTTAAATAATACAAAAGATAATAGTCAACGATTATATTTAAATTTTTATGAATTGCCCAATGCAAGTCAAATTAAATAAAGCATTCATTTTGTTTTTAATGTTGTTACCAACTTTATTTGTTAAGTCCTTAATCAGTTCTTTCTCAATGCTTCTACAAATTCCAAATAGAAAACTTAGAAGATTACATATTAAAAATTTATCGATTTGAATTTTTTCGGTTGCCTCTCACCTTCAATAAAACTGAATTCTAAGCTACGCATATTACAACATTAAAACGCGGCCAAGGCGCTGCCAAATGAACCGCGTTTCCCATGGGAAATTGCGTGGAATTTTCTGTTGCAAATTTGCAACAAAATTGTATGTAATTTAATATTAGGCAAACAATTTGGGAATCAAGTTGAGCAACGGCCAGGGACGGGGAAACAATGACAAAAACTCATTGCAATTGAATGAATCCATGACCGAAACCAAGAATAAACTACAGAATGTACGTTGTTGTTGTTGCTATTTGTTGTTGCTGTATGTGTGTGCTTAAGTGTGTGTGGTTGGTGTGTTGTTGTATCGTTAGATTTTTTGTATTGAGTGTGTGGTGTTGTTGTTGTTGTTGGTTTACAACTCGTCCTTCTTGGGCGCCGCTTCCTCCTCCTCGTCGCTCTCCTCAGCTGGCTCGGCCTCAGTAACCTCACCATTGGCATCGAGGAACTTGACAAAGTCATCCAGAGTCCTGTCCAGATTGAAATCGATCACCTTGTTGTCATCCTTACGGAAGTATTTGATGGTTGGGAACGATGAAATCTTAATGTTCTCCAGCTCGTTGGCAGTGGAGTCCATCTTGGCAATGACAATGTCGGCATTATCCTTGTACTTCTCGGCCAGCTGATCGTAGATGGGGGCCAGCTGCTTGCAGTGTCCGCACCATGGTGCATAGAACTCAACCAGGACAGACTTGCTCTTGTCCAGGGCAACGCTCTCAAAATTGCTAGAGACGAGCACCTTGACGGGCTGTTTGTCCCAATCCTCGGGCACTTCCTGCGACAACAGATGCTGCTTCAGTTTGCCATCGAGGAACTTCTTGAGGAAGGCCTCAATCGATTCGGCTGACAGATCGTTCGTTTCGGGTTTGTACTTGGCCATATCCTCCTCCAGCTTAATCAAACGGATGGTGGGCACCTCCTCCTTGTTCATGCCAAAGAACTCAAAGATGCGAGTGTGATCCTCCTCATCCGAAGAGATGGTGACGAACAGAATTTCTTCGCGATGCTTCTTGGCAATCTCCTTCAATGGATCCACGTAGGTCTCAATGTGGCCAGCCTCCTTAGACACGAAGAACAGCAAATGCGACTTAATCGAACCTCCAAAGATCTTGGCAGCCGATTCATGATTGAAGTCAACAATCAATGGCAGCGATTGCACCTGAGCGAATTTCTTGATATTCTCCTCAGTCACCTCACCCTCGAACACCGATTTCTTCTCATCGAAAGGCTTGAACAGAATGACGCTATTGTCCGTAGCTTCGTACTTGGCAATCACATCGGCATTACTGCTGATACCAAAGATGAACGAGTCCAATGCGTTGGCGGCCTTTGTGAATGCCTTTGCCTCCTCCGACTCAGTATCCTTGAAGAAGCCAATAATGACGATCTCATTGTCCTTCTTAAACTGCTCGGCTTCAGCGACGCTGGTCAAATCCTTGGCTGGTGGTCCAGTCTTCTTGGTCACCCACGCAACAATATCGGCGGCCTGACGACCACCATTATACTCCACGGGCGCACCGCTACGGAAGAACTTCAGTGTGGGATAGCCTCGGACTGCATATTGCTCGGCGAGATCGCCTTCAACGGTGGCGTCGACCTTGGCCAGCTTAATCGGTGACTCGCTCTCCGCCAGCTGTTGGGCAGCCTTGGCATACTCGGGCGCCAGTGCCTTGCAGTGACCACACCACGGGGCATCTGAAACGGACACAAATCATTGGGGTCAAATTTCGATATTGAAAAAATATGCTCTACTGAAAGATTCGAATTTGTTGCTGCTTTTATAAGATAGAATTGGAACAGGTACTAAAAAATATTTAAATGTACATAAATTAGAATTATAATAAGAAACTCGCTATTTAAATATCACAATAACATCATAAGGCTATCAAAAATCTCTGAAAACACAAAACTGGAGAATTATTTACCATAATGTGATTGCCAATCAAAATAATTATTTCGCAGTAAACTGACTGTGAATTTCTGATTACTAAATGTGAATATTAAATGCATGATTAAAAAAGCGCAAGCAAATAAGTGAATATAATTAAAATGTGTAATGCTGATAGGCTAAAAGATTAAAAAAGACAGCAAAAGTATGTGAAGTAATTACATGTAAAATTATTCCAAATTGACAAACTTTACATGCAATTAATGTTTTAAGCAAGACGTTAAAAGTTGAAATATGATTACTGCAAACAAGTGAAGCGGGCGATAAAGTAAATTATTCCCAGCGGCAGCAGCAGCAGCTGTTGGCGTTAGTATGCAAATTCCACGTGTTGTTTTCTTAAGAGCCGCAAAACGCATACTATAAAAATTCTATACATTCAAGAAAAAGAGAGCGAGAGAGAATGGGAGATAGAGAAGGCGGCACAGATAGCTAGAGATGACATAATGCGAGTTGACAACATTTTGCATTCTTATCGCCGGCTCAAGCTGACGTGGCCGGCCTTGAGTCGTGGTCAAATTGGCACTAATCTCAACAGATAAGATTCGCAAGGTGGTGCGAGGCGGGAGGGACGTTTAATTGCTGCTGACGTTGCCACATTCGAATTGGATACGTAGCGGAAATAGAAGCAGAGAGCTGCCTGGGATAAACAATGAAACATCAGGGCCGCCATATTGACGCATAACACCGTTAATCAAGCACTCAAAAGAACAACAACAACAAAAAGAGAAACAGAAACAGAGAGCGAGTACCATAAAAAAAAGAGTTGAATGAACTTCTTCTGCGCAGGCGTGAGCGCATCAAGCGACGGGCAGTGTAAAAAAGGGCAAACAAGAAGAGAAAGCGGAATAGAGAGACAGATGAAGAATTCTCGCACAAAAGCAAAAAGTTGTTTAGCTAACCCAGTTTCAGAGCAACAGTTGCTTGGCAACTTTTCGTTTCTTCTTCTTTGTATTTTTTTTTTTGTTCTAAAACGAAATTGATGAGGCGGATGTAGGAAACTAGAATCAAGTCAGTAAGCACGATAAAGCCACGCCCGCAACGATAATTGCGATGCACAAATTTAAAAAACATTTAGAACATGGCCTTATCTTGCTTTGAGGACGCCGTGCGGCGTTCAAGCAACTATAAAAAGATAAGGGCAGGAACAGGGCGACAGCTCTAAATCTTAAGACCAGCACTGTGCCGTGTTGGTAAATGTGTCGAAGTATTTATTACTGATGTTTTTGATGACGCGCCACTTTTGCTTAGCACTTTAACATTTGAAAACGTACGCGCAACAAATGCCCACACACACACACATTTGTCTGCTCGCTTGCGCACAGGTGCAGGTACAGTAAGTGCAAGTGAGATGGTCACACACAAAAATAGAGTCAGTAAAGAAAAGAGAGAGGGAGAAAAGCAGATGCAGAGCGCAAGCCAATATCCACAGAAACTCATCGATATGCGATAAACGATAAAGTATAAAAACAAAAAATATTGCACAATGATTTTTTTCTCTCGCCGCTAAAAACTCGGGTCTCTTCCCGCTTACCCCAACCACAGGAAGCTTCTTGGCTGGCAGACTGGCAACAACAATCCGACTGTTGGCTAAACTGCCACGCATACATATTTTGTTCCAAGAGCATCATGCTTGTGACTTGCTCAGAAAAGACCACGTAGCCTTAGCGCATTTTTTTTCGTGAATCACCCCAAAGCGGCCGGCGCGGCATTTACTTTTTTTTCGATTAATGTTAATTATGTTTGCAAAAAGAGTAGTGGTACTCACAAAATTCAACAAGCACAAATTCGTTGTCGGCAATCACTTGTTTGAAGTTATCCACAGTGGCAACGATGACGCCCTCCTCCAGTTTAATATCAGCGGCCGCCACGTAGGACGCCGCAAGTAGTGCACAGATTAGGAATTTCATCGCGGGCACTAATATGTGTAGTATTAGTATATATATATATATAAATGCTTATTTGTAGGTAGATGTATATCACACAGACACACACTGATGCAACTCTAAGACCAAAAGTTGTCCACCGCACAAGTTGCGAGCTAAAATCCAAATGAAATCGTCTACGTCCAAGCGACAGAACATTACCTCTATATATATGTATCGAATCGTTCGATTACACGAGTCACTCGTGAACAAATGAACTAGTTCATTGTTAACAGATGTGATGTGGACTTATGCAAATATCTTAAAAATATATTTAATATAAGCAAACAATAAAACTTCCTAAATACCTTCTTTTTTTTAATTACACATACACATGTTCACAGGTCAAAATTAAGGAAGCACGTGGGAAGTTGTTCAAATACAAAGCGTGTTTCATGGTAATTGTATTTTAATTTACTCAGCTGGCAGTGGCAGCTGAATTTTTGTAGGTATATTTATAAAATAGCTGTTTGTACAGATTAAAGTCATTTCCTTGTTTATGGCAATGCCTGAGAGAGAAAGAAACCATATTTGAGCAACAAATAGTATAATAACGCTAAATATGAAAGATTTATTTCGTCATTTAAATGATAATGTTTGAACTATCTTCATTATTTTCAAATTGTCGAACACTGAATAGAAACAATTGTCCATTACGTATGAATGAACCGCTTACGATTGGTCACACAATTTATTGTCTTTTTCTTTAAACAATATTTCTTTGTTTTGCAAATAAATACGTTATATTTTAAAATATGTTTTTGCAAATTGGTAAGTTATGCATTGTGATATATTAACGTTCAAATTCAATTCTTGTTTTTATAACACAATGCAGTCGTGGTGGTTGGTCGAGAAATTGTTTTCGGCATTTCAAGTAACATAATTATCGGCTCACATTAAATTTGAAGTAGGCGCCCTAAAATATGAGACTGAAAAATAGAAGCAATGGATGGGGAAAATTGTTTAAATTTTGATGTAATGTTGCCCCTAATCGGTGAATTTGGATTCTATCAAAAGCGTCTATTGTTCTATTTCACACCTTTTGTCTTCATTTGGTCTCTCATATACATGGGACAGATATTTTTAATACTTGTGCCCGCAGATCATTGGTGCAAAATTCCCGAATTAAGCGCTCTACCAAAAGAGGAGCAACTTAGTCTAGGCATACCAAAGTTGGAGGACAACGATTTCGATCGGTGTGCCATGTATGACGTAGATTATGTTCATGTGCTCGAATCGAATATGTCCAAGGCAAACGATAGCTGGCCACAAATCCCATGCCAAAGTTGGGTCTACGACAGGAATCAAGTGCCATATTCGACAATTGCCACAGAATGCAACTGGGTGTGCAAAGATGACCGCCTGGGACCCTATACCGTTGCGGTCTTCTTCCTTGGCTCAATTGTGGGAGGCATTGTCTTTGGCTACGCAGCGGATCAATGGGGTCGAATACCAGCCGTAATGCTGAGCAGTTTTTGTGGCCTTCTTGGTGGTATTCTGAGTGCCTTTTGTAAAAGTTTCCTTTGGTTTTCGCTTGCCAGATTTATGGTGGGCCTGGCCAATGATAGCTCCTGCAATCCACTCTTAATATTGGGTGAGCATTCAACTCATTTAATATTTACAACTTAATTCTTATGTGTGGTATTGCTTAAGTACTCGAATATGTGGGTCCCCAGTATCGTTCTTTTGTCCTAAACTTTGCGATTGCAATTTTCTTTACGTTGGGTTGTTGCTTATTGCCCTGGATCGCATATTGGTGCAACGATTGGCGATTATTGACATTGGTTATCTCCGCACCGATTATAATTACGCTCTCCATGTACTTTGTACTCTCGGAATCAGTCAGGTCTGTTTGACTTGAAGACGTATTACCGTTGTGAAAATAATTTCTTTTAGGTGGCTGATATCCGTGGGTCAAATAGATAAAGCTATAAAGATTGTGAAAAATGTTGCGAAAACGAATGGCAAAACTGTGTCAGAAGATAAGATCTTATTGTTTCAAAGGTGTTGCGAATTAATGTACAAAAAGGAACAGAGTATTACCCAGAATCATACATTCCTAGATCTGTTCAAAAGGAGGCGATTGTGTTGCATAACGCTGAATTTGATCATCGTTTGGATAATTACGACGCTGGTCTATGATGGTCATGTACGGGCTATTATTTCCATTGGACCCGATATCTTTATAACCTTTTCGGTGGCCGGTTTATTGGAGTTACCTGCTGGCATTATACCCATGTTCTGTTTGGATATAACAGGTCGCCGATGGATGACATTTGTAGTGTTTGTGGCATGCGCAATTGGAAGCTTAGTTTCGGCAGCGTTAAACGATAAATTGCATAGGGCAATAGCATCAATTTTTGGTCGATTTGCTATCAGTATCGCCTATAACATTGGCTTGCAATGGGCAGCTGAAATACTACCCACAGTGGTGCGTGGCCGTGGCATGGCTCTGATGCACATTATGGGATTTGTCTCCGCGCTACTCTCACCGTTTGTTGTGTATACCGAGAATTATCATTTATCGATGCCAATGTTGATTTTGGGACTTCTGTCAATTTTAGCGGCAATACTAGTTTTATTTTTACCCGAAACCAATCATGCCGATATGCCACAGAGTTTATCGCAAGCACAGTTTCAATGGGAACAGCAACGCATGTTTCACTGTTAAGGCCATAAATATTCAAATGTTCGCGGCATGTTCGAGCGCTTTGCAGCACTGGTCAACGTTTGGCGTCTGTCTATTCAAAAGCAATATTGCGCTCGCGCTGATAATAACATTACAGTAAATGTTAAGGTGAGTGGGAAAACGTTTAGTTCCGTTCAGTGAACACAGTCAACATTCTATTGTTCTGTTTCTGTTATCCAACACTAGCCAAACAGCACGTGTATAAATATTAAAGAAATTGAATCGCTGTTTATTTCACACAAAATGGATGTGGTTAAAGCCGTTTTAGAGAAACACCGAAAGGAATTGGATAAATACAAGCCAATTACAGTTGAAAAGCACATCGAATGCCGCATAGATGTGGGCACACTCCTCATCACAGATCCCAACGATTTGGAAGACCGGCAGCTCGAGTAAGTAAAATTAGCTAAAGTTGTTTTTTCAATTAAATTTAAAAAAAATATATTTCATATGTGTAGCAACAACAAAGAGGAGTATCTGACCGAGCTAACACGTGACAACACACAGCTGCTAGTCAACGCCATCTGGGAACTGCCCACCGAACGCGTAGATGAAAGTATTGTGGCCAAGTTGCCGGAGCCAACAACAGTTTTGCCGCGTCTTCGCAAGCCACCTGGTGTCCGTCCCATGACTAAGTGGGAGAAGTTCGCCAAGGAGAAGGGCATTACCAAGAAGAAGAAGGACAAGAAAACCTACGATGATGTCCTGGATGTAAGCAATCGAATCAAGTTCAAGCGATAGCACAACTAATCCTATACAATTCCATAGAAATGGGTGCCAACGTATGGTTTCAAGCGCGCCGAGGCGGAGAAGGATAAGGAGTGGGTGCTGGAGGTGCCATTGAATGCGGATCCCAACACAGACATGTTCCAGAAGAAGATGGATCTGCGCAACGAAAAGGTCGCCAAGAACGAGATTCAACGCATGAAAAACATTGTGCGCGCCAGGAAGGTGGAGATGCCACGCAGCGGATATCTGGGCCCGGAGGCCGCATCATCAAATCAACTGCTGACCGCAGTCACTGTGGCGAAAGCATCAACTGCATCGGTAGGTAAATTCCAAAGTAAACTGCCCAAAGAGAAGGAGGCACGCGGTGTGGGCGTTAAGGAGCTCATACCCGGCGGCAAACGCAAGGCATCGCATATCTCAGCACAGCCGGAAAGGGAGGCCAACTTGGAGCTGATCAAGAGCGTGCTGAACAAGAAGCCCAAACTGGATGTGGACAAGGCAATATCCCTGCAAAAGAAAGACGAGCGATTAGAGTAAGTTCAACCTTCTCGTAATCATTTTTTGACATTTGTTCTGATTTTCAATGTTTTTACAGACGCGAGGCTGAGGCCGGTAGCAGGCCAGCGAAAAAGAAGGGCAAGGGCAGTCGTAAGGCGGTGGGAAAGAAGCCCAAGGGTCATCAAGGTCAGCGTGCGCCAGGCAAGAAGGGTCAGGCAGGTCGGAAGCGTCGCTGAACATAATAAATGCCTCTTCAACTAGGACACATTTTTTAATAACAAAACAAAAAACACAATTTACATGATAAATACAATGATAATATTTTAAGCCACATGAACTCCCCATATATATATATTCTCTCTATTTCCGATGGAATCGCAAATCCACTGGAGCATTGTGCCGCTTCAGATACTCGTAGACAAAGTGGCGAAAGATGCGATTAAAGTTTCGGATTGATGGCCAATGCAGATTTTCAGCATTATCTCGGGGCGTATGCCATGTGTCCGGAAAGGGAGTCGCAATCAAATGCAAGATGGGCACATTCTCTTCCAGAAAAGGACGATGATCGTCATCAACGAATCCGCCAGCAGGCCTATTCAAAAATGTTTTACTATTGCCCGTCAGCTGGCCAGCAGCTCGCAGCGTTCGCTCAATCTGTACCAGGCTGGAATGCAGTCCATCCGTGTTCTCATAGAAGCTAGCAAATCGCAGATTGCGAGCTCCTATCAAATCCAGCAGAACGAGCACCTCCTAAAATTCGAAAAGGGAATTAAACTTAAGATTTCGAGAAGCTGCCAAGCCAGCCACTTACAATGCGATCAATGTGACGTGGAGCCATTGTTCCTTGTCCAGCCATTGGGGTTCCAGTGCGCGTGCGCGCCAGTTTGTTGGCCAAATGGCGTGAACCATAAACAGAGTCACTGTTGGTCCATTCCTTAAACGCTTCCTCGCCGTCAAAGAAGATCAGCTATGGAATATGGAGTGTTAAATATAGATACAATGAATATGTTATAGTTTGTACCAACCATCAGGCCGAGATCGCTGCGATTATGAAACTGCTGCTGCAGATAGCTGCTCAGAGTCTTGGCCGTGTTTAGGAGGATGGCGCAGGGCACGGCCGAATCGCTGGCGCCCAGAAATCCCGGATCATTTGGGAAATACTTGCTGTCGTAGTGACAGGCGAGTGCCAAAAAGTTCTGCGCCTGCGGATTAATGTAGCCCACAACATTGCCAAACGTCAGCTCACCAAAGACGGGCACCTGTTGCCTAAACTCATCCACTTCCGTGTGGAAGCCAAGGCCATTTAGTGAGTTGACCAGGTAATTGCGCACCTGCTGATGCCCCGGGCTGCCAACGACGCGTGGCACCAGAATCGCCTTCAAGCTGCTGTTGAAATGCACCTCATCGTCGGCCCAATGCGTAAACTGCAACTAAAATCACAAATTTTTTTTCTTGTGTGTGACTCAACGTTTTCTACACTTACGTTGGCCTGTTGTTGTGCGTGTGCGTAATCAGCTGCCAGCAGACAGATCGCAGCTGAAACAGAAACCACAAACAACGACAACGACCGCAACATATTTCAAATCTCTGTCCGGACACGCTGATGCGAGACGACACACTGAAACTGAAATGGCGCTTTGTGTGTTAAAACAAAAATTACCATTTGTTGTTGCTGCTTACTGTTAACGATCTTTGCAGCTGGTTCTTGTTGTTGTTGTTGCCAAGGCGGCCTCTCATAGCGCGCAAACTGAATACTGTATATATATGTTTATGTGTTATTTATGTACATAGGCAAAAGCTCTCAATGTCCGCATTTCAATCTAAGAAGAGCGGTAGGCGCAGCTTGCAAAGAGAGTAGTGGAACTCAAGCTTACTCATAAGCTTGTTTTTGTAAGTTTTAAAGCTTAACTCAAAGCTTGCACATCAACTGTTTAACAACACATAAAGTTTAAAGTTATGTATTGAAAACTGTATTTCAGTCGGATCTTAAGCTATGTATGTAATAAACATTGCATTAATGGCAAAGTAAACTTCAATAAAATTCAATTTAGGTGTTATCAAGAAGTCATAAACAAAACGATTAGGAATTGTGTTCATAATACGAATTGTTCGAAAGGGCAAAATGTTCATAATCTTCTTTAGACACCTTGTTTAGGTTATTTTTTCCAAATTTATGGTAACTTTGAACTTTAATTTAATAATCTTGTTACTTATGGAACTATTTAAAAGACTGAAGGGTGAATCTGACCAAACTGGTTTTCATGTAAAATTTAGTTTTGAACATTTTAAATTTAATCCATATTCACTCGAAAAAAAAACCAAAATAAAAATATATAATTATTGGCAATCACGTCATCTCAATCTATCACTAATTGTTAAATTTTGTACCCTCTCTAAAACTTCGGTGACATCACTGGCCACAGAATGCGCTTGGCCAACAAATGTGGTTGTATAACCCGGCCGTGCCAAGTTACGGGTCTTAACCACTGCCACGCGATGCAGTTTCTTTGATCGGAACTCGTCCCGTGAAATGGTGCGTAGGCTGGAGCCTTCGTGCCACAGTCGCTTGGGTCGCGGCTGAGATTTTTCGCCCGGTCCGCAGCAGGGAAAGTGCCAGATGCGTTGATCCTTGCCAAAGTGATCGCCTTCGCTGAGCGTTTGTGGCAGATCATGATGCAGGGTCTCCGGCAGAAACAAGGCCAAAATGCCGCCCATAATGCCCAGGCCACCCAGCGTGTTCAGCATCAGTGAGAGGGAAAGGTGAGATAGATAGATGACCGGCGGAGACAGTAGCATGGCCACAAAACCCATGGTGTGTATGAAGGCCACACCCTGCGCCCGCACCACCGTCGGCAGCATCTCGGCCGCCCACTGCAGGCCAATGTTATAGCAGACATTGGCAAAGAAGCGTCCAGAGAGGGCAGCTGCTAAAATATAACGAGAATTGCTCAGATTGGCAGCCAACAAACTGAATATTCCACTCAACGTGGTGTAGCTAAAGGCGCACCATCGACGTCCAAAGCGATCCAGTGTCAGAAGGACCAGCAGATCCCCCGGCAGCTCTGTGGCACACGCGATCGTAAAGACAACGAACACATTCTTCTTGTCAAGTATCGATGCGGCTCGAACATGCCCATCGTAGATCAGCGATATACTCATCCAAGTGAAGATCATGAGCAGCAAATAGCGGGCCAGGCGAATACGCTTGAATATCGATAAGACCGTAAAGCTGCGACCCTCAAACTCCTCCTTGTAGAACTGCTCGCAGCCCTCGCGAAATTTCTTCCAGAGTGTGTTGGACACAATGCGCTTATTTTGCTTTGCGACATCTTGAAGCACCACAAGAGCTTGATCGATCCTGCCCACTGAGACCAGCCAGCGCGCAGACTCGGGCAGATAACAATAGGCACCCAGTGCAATTCCAATGGGTAAGGCGCCGACACAGGAAAAGGTTCGCCAATCGCCCAAGGATAAGGCCATCCAGGGTATCAGCATGGTGCAGGGTGAGTAGAACAACGCCAGCGACATGTTGCCAACAAATGTGCGATGCGTGGGACCCACATACTCGAGAACTGCGGATTAACAATTGAGACACAGACTAGCAAACAGTTCTTCCATTAGCAATAGCATGCAGGGAGCAGGGCAACCGCGCTTACCCAGTATATAGATCATTGTGAAGCAAGTATCGTAGGAGGCACCCACAATAAAGCGTGTGATGGCAAAGGTCAGAAAGCTGTTGCTGAACGATGTAAATACGCTGCCGAACAGGGCCAAGGAACAGCTACTGACCAGGGCGGCCAAGCGACCGCAATGATCTGCAAAGTGTCCATAGAACAAGCAGCCCATAACGGATCCCAGAAAGAAGATCATTTGGGCATAGGTGGCATAGCAATCGTTATCGCAAACCCAGCCAAAATCCATCGTTGCCGTGCGAAATGGTTCATCGGGACTAAAGACATAACCCTCCCTGCAAGGTATTTTGGGCAGTGAGCTGTTAATGAGCTCGCTGCGATTTTCGGCCTTAAACACAGCCGTATAGTTGACATCATACATTTGGCAGCGACTGTAGCTTCCATCTGACTCCTTGGGTATGGAGAGACTCTTGCGCTCCTCCTCGCTCGGAATGAGCGTCAGCCCATGGACGAAACAATAATAATTTTGTGGCGGCAACGTCATAAAGATCTGGCTAAGATACACAAAGGCCGCAATAAAGCAAAATGCTATCATTAGCGCGAACAGTAATTTCTGAAAGCATCCAAATTCGCCAATTTCCGGCAATAGGTCATCAAAGTCAACAAATGGTTCGCTTTCGCCAACGAATGACCTAGGCTTGGGCGCATCTTCCGCAGAGGAAGTGCTGCTTCGCTCATAAGGACTCCCAAAATAGGGCACATTTGTCGGACGGTGGCTGGTTTGCTGACCCCTATCAGTTGTGCTCCTCCCTTTTGTCTGGTCTGCCGACTTTGGGCTAAATACAGTTTCAGTTCTCTGATATGGATTACTTTCATATCCCAATACTCACTCAACGTCATTCTTTTGATTAACTTCCATAGCGGAACAGCCGAATAGGGTTCCGGCTAAACAATAACATTTAAAAGTGGCAACAAGGCCTATTGTGATGTGAAAGATTCATTCTTCATGTGACTCATCAGTTTTGTGGGCGATTGCTTTCAAGTCAGGAACTCTAGGAATGTGGGACTATCTGATTTCATGTTTAGCAGAAGTACTTACTTTTGTCCTGAATAGGACATTTAATAGAATAAGCTAGAAGATCTAGAAAATCAAATTTTTCTATTGTAGTTTGATACTATTCGTAATATTCGTTTAATTGATGTTTCAGGTGCCACTGTGCAATGTTTATTGTCATTAGCAGCGCCTCATTGGCGCCACAGATTAATCATTAGTCACAATTTGAGGCAACATCAAAAAATCGACGAGTCATTAGCCTTACAATGTGAATTTGTTTTCCTGTTGCCTCTCTCTCGCCTGGTCCTGGCTTAGAGCCAAGTAAATGGGCAAATTGAACACTTTGTGTTTGTGGTTTATCATTTAATTAAATCAACGCACAGTTGGTGGCGCTTGCAGCCGAGCAATTGACCAAGTGCAGATATTGCGTATACGCCGCATGGATGGCGGCCACCCATGGGGCAACTTTTGCATATCAATCTCTTCACTGCCAATGCCAAAAGCCGCCTGTTGCTTTTTGGCCGAGAATATGTTTTTGGTCTGCGCATGCGTTCTTAACACCCGACCCACCTTGGAGGCAGGAGCGTCTTAAAGCATTTCGAAATTCATTCATAAAATGCCGCCTGTTGTTCGAAATGTTGACCATGTTCTCAGTTCACAAACACAAGTCACATTAGTTCTGGCGCGACTTTCAAAGGCAACGGCTGAGCGGCTCCGACAGTTAACGGTTTCAGCGCTTTCAACGGTTTCAGTCACGCATGAATATTCGGGCGATTACTCGACATAAATCAGCGTCATAAATCTGCTTTCGTTGTGTATGAAATTAAGTGTCAGTGTCCAAAGATAAGCACTAAATGACGGTTCACAAAATATTCCACAAAAAAAAACTTGGTCAAAAAAAAGAAGAAACAATAAATAAATAAATAGCTGGCGGCACTCTGAGAAAAAAAGGGCAAAAATTAATGTGAAAGTGGCGGCTGCCGTTACACAAACTTCTACAATTTCTTATATCGCTCTCGGTTACACTGATGCAGCATGTTAATGCTTAAGGATTTGGTGAAATAACATCCTTCAAAAGAACAAAAAAAAAACAACAAAATAATGGCCATACTCGAGTCCTGCTGCTTTTGGAAGACCGTGCGTAAGGGCAGCTATGCCTGTGCGTTTTACACGCTGGTGGGTAATCAATTAAGAGACAGTTGACTTTTTTAAGTCCTTAACTTAGAGAAGATAAACAAAACGCTTACGCAAAGCGAGAAGAATACAGAAATACCATAAAAGCGCGATAAAAACACATAAACCGAAAGCAGAAGCATCGCGTGCAAAACTGCGATAAGCTCGGTGAAGCCAAGCGAGAAGCTTAACAAAAAAAAGAAAAAAAAGAAGAAAACAGCGCGAAATGTCGAGCAACTGAAACGAGTAGTTTATCAAGGAACAACGCATCAGGTGCAGTTATGCGAGAATTGCAATCGCAGGATTCAGCAGGGATTCCTGCGCGTGGCGAATGTTGCCTTTTGTTGTGCGATTAATTTTTGCGGTAGAAATGCATTTCCAAGAAACAACAAGTAACAATGGGAAAACTGTAAAATCTTCTCAAGAGCATAGCAAAGATGCAACAATAAAGAAAAAAAAAACACAAATAAAGGATAAAACAAGGATTTCAACCGTCGACAAACTAATTAAAAGTTTTCGTTCTGCCTCTCGCTTGGTCTTCATTCGGCCGACATAAGCCTTAAAATGCCAAGCTCAAATTTGAGTTTAAGGCAATTGTTAGTTTACTTAATTGAAATATTGATTCGAATGGAAGTGCTCCCAAGAGCCATTCAAAGTTGCATAAAATTTAACACTTAATTGATTATATTTGTTATTATTATTATTGCAAGTCTGCGAGCTCAGCAATTAATTAAGTACGAAAAAGGTTGCTGGTTGAGTAATCTTTTAATTTGCTGATTCTCATGTTACAGATCTACTTTGGCTTGTCCACGCTCATGTTTACTGTCTATCTGAAGGAGGAGCAGGACTTTCTGCTTGGCCAGCGAAAACAGCCGCTGGGCGAGAGCATATTGGAGAAGGGTGATGTAACTATAGGTGAGAGAGGCGTCGTGGCATTAACTAAGCCACACCAACATACACCCAACTCAACTCAACTCAGTTGATTGACATTTGCTTATTGCAGTAACTGTGATATTCAACGTATTGTTTTTGTTTTGCTCGACGCTGATGGTTTTGTCATCCGTGCTGTTGATTGTGGGACTGCGAAATGTGAGTGGTGCACACTTAGTTGGTTTCTTTACCTTAGAAAGTATACTGTTTGTAGTAACTTTCACTTTCTTTGCACACCTGCAGAACAAACGTCAATTGCTATTGCCCTGGATAGGTTTAATGCTCTGCGATTTGCTGATTGAAGTTGCCCATCTTGTCCACCTGACACTCTCGGGTCGTGTGATTTTCGATCCAATAGTCGGTTTCATATTCACCATAGACTTCTTTATCCTCTGCTTGAATGTGAGTGCTTTTCCCATTCACTTTTCACTCATTTCCGCTTGCTAATTTGCTTCAAATGTTTTCATTTCAAGCTCTACTGTTTGCTCTGCGTCATATCACAGTACCAGGCCTATCGCCTCGAGCGGGCCGAGCAGCGACAGCATCCGGCTCTATCGGTGAGTTTCTGTTCTGAGTTAATGCAATCGACTATCACAGACGAACCCTATTACATCCAACCAAAGGCAACGGTCGTCTATACAGCGCCAACGAAACTGAGCAAATCGAAGCGACAGTTTCTGGCAGCTGAAAGTGCGAGCGGTAAGGGCAAACGGCACACACATCGAATGGTCGTCGCAAGTCCGTTGATTACGTCACAAAGACCGACCAACTTTTCAACCATCACCGAGGAGGAGGAGCAATTGCAGCAGTGCTGCAAGGCAGCAGCCGCAGGTAAGTACAAAATCAAAGGACAAAGGGCTTGTCAATTGAGCTCCGCACGTTTCAGCTGTCAATGGCAATGTCGACTGCCGTCAAATTTCAGAGCAACCCACCACAAACTCCTTTGATGCGGATGCCTCGATGTGTGGCAACCTACCAATTATAACGTTAGACCCCCACACGCTGGAATGATGATGTGGCTTTGCGGTCTAGTGACAGTCTCATCTGTGCCATTAACAGTTGGACAACAATGTTTTGGATACACTTGACATATAAAAAAATTCACAAAATTCTACGCAGTACTCACGACTAGTTTTTTGCATCCTCATTTCCTGCAAACAGCAGAGGCAATGAAGTGAGCTACCAATGATTCTAGGAATTTACGTAGAAATTGTAATCAATATTCTTTGATATTTCAGTGCCATTTATAGATTACAAATGCATTCAAAGGAATATTGAATAATCAAAGCATAGGTTTAAGAACCCATTTTTATTTGAATTGCTTTTGCTTAAATTTACCAAAAATGTTTAAGTATAAAATGAAATGTAAATAATTGAGAAATAATAATTTCATTTAATTTTAATAATAAATATATATATGATATTCGTAAATCATGTTATTGCTTTGTTTATTTATGTATTCAACTAGATTTATGAGTTTTGTCTTTGAGGATAGCTTAATATTTGTTGTTATACATTTTTAATTAAGTTTTATTTATTTGTTCTTTAGAAAATTTACTTGGCACTGACGCAAATAGCTCGCGGTGCAAAAAAGTCCCTTACAAATATTTTGCATTGACTTTGACTTGCCTGTCCACGGGCTAAAGAGTCATAGTATTAATTAAGGGCAAGTGCAAACTAAGAGACTTAATTAACTTTTCTCGATAGGTTGGCTTCAGTATATTCCGCACAGCATTGCATTAAATTTTGGCAAATGTAAGGGACAACGGTTTGCAGCAATTAATTAAAAGCATTGGCTCAAATCGAGTACAAAAAGTGAATGAAACGCAGCTTGACAAATTACAGTAAAGGTTGAGATTAAATAGAGTCCTTCCATCCAAAGGATTTACTGTTTGCCAGCCCGTAGAAACGCTTGCTTATCGCGTCGACAAGCAGAGTCATTAAATTAAATTTAATCACTATGTTAGATTGGTTCTCTCTATCAATTATTGGGAGGAGCAATGAACCTTGACACCTTCATGCCACGCACAACAGAATGTGAGGAGAGGGTGTGAAGGAGTAGGTGGTTTGGGTGCGCATATCACATGTGAATGCCTGATAAAGAATCCACTCTATTTGTTGTGGCAAAAACAAGGTTTGCTCAAGTTTCAAACAATACACTCAAACACTGGAAAACACAACAACATCACACTTGCCACTTAGCCAGCATCTTATTAGCTAGTAAAACTCGAAATTTGTGTGCAAATATGAACAGAGCCATCAAAATAGTCTGAACAAAGAGCTAAGGTATCAGACCTCGGGCAGGATCTGGCAAATGGATTTTTAAGTGCAATAAGAAATATTTTTGTTTTGCTTTTGTTACCTATGAAAAAATGGACATGAGTATTTGCAACCTTAATTAAAACTAACTAACGGCAAACCAGCAATATTCCAGGAACTTCCAGTGCTCCATTGTTATTTCATGAAAAACGCTATGTGGCATGTGTATTAATAATGCTCTGGATATTTTTAATAAGCACGAAATATGCACTTGATTTAACTTTCTGGGAAACATGTTTATTTTTACAAAAACAAGAATTTACATATTTTTAATATACTCTTGAACATCATCTCATTAGAATTATGACAGGCAGCTGGGATAATATTATTAAATATTTGCCACAACTTTTGCATTGTACATGTTTCGTAGATAAAAATAGTGATTTTTTTCCAATTAAATTGGGAATAATATGGGAAGGTTAGTCGCAAAGCTAATATTTATGCATTGCTCTACAACAAATTTGTGATGCACGCAATAAATTTGCATATAAATTTCAGCGAGCGATTCGCATGTGAATCAAAAAAACGAGCAATATATAGACAGGAATTTAAAATGCAATCCAATATACTTTTTGCTAGATTTCAATTCCCATTTCAATTTTGGAGAGCAACTTTGGTGTAACAATATTGAAATTCCTAAGTCGACCTGCTGGTTGTCAAGGTGCTTAGTAATTGCGTTATTAGGTTCGCACAGACTGCATATTTTTTTTTCCTAATTGGCACTAAGCGCAGTTAAGGTTTCCGCACCCTATAGAAGTAATGCACACTCAAGTTAAATACTCAGCGCAAGTGTGGAAATGCTGTCTAATTGCTTTTATGACAGCCACTTCTGTGGTCTTAATGAGTTTTCCATTAGTGTTGACAATATTTTGCTCTGCTCGCCAGGATATCAGCGGTCGCATAAGTGAAAATCCAATTACTAAACAAGTGAATTTAAGTATATCTCCACGTACTCACGCACACACACACAAGTGCCATTGTCCTTGAGGAAAGTTTGCAAAAGAAAATGATGAGAATAATGTGTGTCTTGTAGCATGTGGTGCAGGCATTGTCCGCATTTCGAGACAAAGCTAACTATTTTCGCAAGACTAGCAGCCCATCATGCATAAGCACTTACATAAGTGCATAAAATGCGGCATTGTAGCATTTACGGTTAAATTATTTTGGCCAATCGAGTACACAATGTCATACAATTTATGAAGAGCCTCTTTAAATTTGGTCACGCATTACACTGTTGACAAATTTAAGGCAAACGAGCGGCGCATTGGCTGCTCCTAAGTGCTGCCAGGACTTTGGCTGCCTACTGCTTGATTTATTACATATGACAACTGAGCTCAGTTATATTTGAAGCCATTGCCGAGAGGCAAAGGCTGTTTGTCACTTGCCTCATTGTACATACAGCGCAGCGGGTGGCGTGCGGCGTGCGGCGTTCGGAAAATCGACTTGAAGTGTATGGCACTCAAACATTTACGAGCTTGTTGATTTACGAGCATGCATATTAGACAACATGTTAATAAAGCGGTGTTTAAATAATGACATACATGTATGCCATGGCACTCAATGGCAAAATTAGCAAATAAAATGGAAGCATAGATCAAGATTTGAAATGAATTCAAACTGGGCTGTATATGGGCAATAAATATGGGGATCCACCGAAAGTGAAATTACAAATATAAATGATAAATGTTGGTTTAATATATTGTTTCTCAGCAGCTCCTGGGTACTTTTCAGAATGAGTGCTCAATATGACACAGCGTATTATTTAGCAATATTTTTATACTGCAAGCCGACAAGATAAGTAAATGAACTAAAAATTTAGTTAATGTTATATCAAATCTGT
Organism: Drosophila nr. fundita; assembly: GCA_035044245.1. Lineage (NCBI taxonomy): Eukaryota > Metazoa > Arthropoda > Insecta > Diptera > Drosophilidae > Drosophila > Drosophila nr. fundita. Next base: position 2,138,596 of record JAWNMG010000622.1, on the reverse strand, counting down.
AGTTAAGATTTACAGAGCATCGGCTCAACATGAAACAGGGTATTTCGAAGCGAGCATTCTTTAATTTCAAAAGCATATTTGTAAATATTAATTTGCACAAGTATTTTTGGAGAATTTTCAGTAATTCATAAATATTTATTATGTGTTTGTTCCGAAAACAAATCGCATACAAGCCATATCTTATGCCAAAAAATTTGCGTAAAATTTATAATGTGACCGGGAAAAAGCTGGCAAGATTGGCTGTTAAATGGCATTAGGCAGATTAAAAATGCTAACATTGGATGGACTGAGAAGCGTAATAAAACCTCTTATTACATAATAATTCATAATAGGCACAAACTAAAACAGCTTACGGAAATTGCTGGCTTATAAGTCCCGAGCGAAATGGAAGCTCTGCTGAAATGTTAATGCATTGGCAGACAAATTCATGAGACGCAACAAATGAGAGAATAATTGGAAGTAATTTACATAATTCAAAGCCGGACTAATTAGGCTACAGTCGCCGCAGCCTGAGCAATGGCCTTTAATCAGCATTTCGTGGGGAGACCATCCTCATTTGTCAGCAATAAATCCTAGACGTAAGTGGAAAACATCAATCAGTCAGGTTCGCCAGACGCTGTGTGAAGTGAAAAATGTTCAAGCGAAAGATGTTAAATAGGCTCGATAGCCAAGGAAACCGTATGTCAAAATAAGCCAGATTTTGTCATTGCATAAAGTAATTCATTGAGCTTAACAGTGAAAACAAAATAATTAGGCATATATACCTTAGGCATAATGAAAAGGGTTAAAAAAACATTTGAGTAAACAAATAGGTGACCCTTTTGCGTGAAGTATTCAATTTAATTCTCATTATGCTAATAATAACCACCTTCCTTCATTTAGTTTGGAAACAGCATTCCATTGCCAGACAACCATTTAAATTATTCGTGTTTGTTTTATATCCCAATTAGAGCTAAGTGAAAATATTTAAGCCCGTATTTTATTGGAATGTTAGAGATTTTCCAGGACACGGCTGGCTACATAGCATTGTGCTCGGAATTCGCACTTAAAGAGGGGATGCTAAATAAACTAATGGAAGTGCATGTCTAAAATTCTGAGAAATGTGTATAACGGAAAATGCTAGAATTGTGCATCTTCGAAATGGGGGCTTATATCGTATAAGCAGACACACTCAAATACTACACTGCATCCACAAGAGGGCAGTCCTTGTGCTCGACTCCACAGGCTTGTTGATGTTTCATTAGAATGTTTACTCATTGTCATTTTCATTGTTGTTGATTTTAATTTGCTGTCAAAATTTGTAATGTCGAAAGCTACACTTGAAGTTCTAGCTGCTTTCAGAAACACAGAAGCACACCCACGCCCACGCACGCCCACTTAGACACAGTTAAAGTACAAGTCAAGTTAACAACCATTTTGTTTTGCTCAATACTTACTTTAATATTACAATGAAATCGGCTTTTAATGCTTAAAAAGAAAAGCATTTTTGAACTTAAATAGCCTTGACAATTGATGGGCTTACAAATGAAAATTCATTTCGTTGACAGCAAATAAAGCAACCTGTCAATCGCATCAACAGAAATGTTTCTCAATTGTGCCTCTCGTTGCCAAAATACATTTGGCACAAATCTCATTTGCTTATACACAAATATTTTGGGTAAGTAAGTTGAAATAACTGCATTTCATTCAGTGTCATCCGACACAGCATTTTCTTTTCAATATCGGACTTATTGCGGAAATGAATCTGTGCTGGGAATACAATTGATTTCGAGAATTTCTCATAATTTATAACCCTGGCGCATGTCTAATGCGCTTTACTCGTCCGCTGGGACACATTTGGGGGCATACTTTCGGGAGTCCATTAGTTGAAGTCATGTTCCATAAGCAAACAAGCAGAACCAATATACTCACTGGCATTGTGTACATTGGCATCTGGTGGGCATGGTAAATAATAAACATACGAGTATTATAAATAGCGTCACGCACAGCCTCTGCCATCAATCAATGCGAAACAAGGTTAAAGGCTCCTCCAATGATTTCCGCATCGCAGCAGCCAGCAAAATTCACAAGCAAATTTGCTCTTTCAAGGCACAAAGCAGGTTGAAAGCCAACTGTAAATAATAATTAAGGAGCATCATGAGAGACCATCCTCACGTTCCTCTCAAAGCATGAAAACCATAATCACATTGTGCAATTGTCCAGTTCTCGTTCCGCCCGCCTGTCAAAATGTTTTCGTGGTTAATTAAAAGCCTATTTGTTTTGCATATTAACCGCTCGAAGTCGGAAAAGAGTCCGGGGGTCCTTTGGGGGTCTTTTTGGTCCATCGTGGACCAGTGTCAGAGCTTTTAACAAAATTAATTAATTAGGTATTTGTTGTTGTTGTTTACTGCAGAGCCGGCACAGTCGTACTGATGAGCTTGTCGTAGGAGTCAGAACAAAATTATATTTCTTTCTTTATTCACAACGATTGATTTCTTCTTCTTCTTCTTCAAGGAATCTACAGACTTTATGTTACAGTCTTGCTACTACGTCACTGGTAGCCTGTCATCTACATTAACAAGTTGCCTGCTACATTGCGGAAAAACCCTGTTGTGGCAACAGTTTTTGGCAAGTTTTCTGAAACGGGCTTATGACACTTAAAACTTTTCCTATTTGCTGGCAAAGGTGGCTTAAATTTCAGTTTCTGTGAAACTGTTTGAAGAAAATTAATTAGAAAATTGCCTACTCATATTCAAATAACTAAAATAGTTCTTATGACTTACGTATTCAGAAATGGCCTAGACAATTCCCATAATTTCCAATTTATATGTATGTGATTATCATGGTTTCGCCAGTGTCGTTGAATCATTAACATGTTTGACTGCCGCATCTTAAGGCTCAGCAATCAAAGGAATCAAATTACATGCCCTTGATTATGCACACATGTAAGTACTATTTATAGCACGTGTTTCTGTGGTCGCAGAGTGCTAGTGAAATAATTGTGATAATTACAGAACCATGTTAATTACACTTTACTCATTTGAAATTATGTAAAACAATATGGTAACAAGAGAGAACGCTGCAGGTGGGTGTGGCCAAGGAATACCGTCCAATTTTGCCTTTCAAATTGCCTTTGTGCATTTTTGGAGCGGGAAAAATTATTATTGGTTCAGGTGTGGACGTGGCGATTCAAGTTTGTAATCGGGGTTTTGAGGCAGCTACCAGTAAAATCAAAAACGGCGGAAGAGATAGACTTTTAAAATTTGTAGGGGCCGTGAGTCTGGAGGCGGCGTGGGTGGGTGTGGCACATGCCGTTCAAAAAGCTACCAACCAAATTTGCTGACTGTGGCTTTAAAATTGTGGGAGATTTGTGGCTTTATGCATTTTTCGAATTTTATAGATATTCTAGCATCCGAGTGGACGTAGCACTCAAATTTGTACACTCTGTCTGTCGCGGGCACAGACCAGTAAATGTTACAAGTTTCAAGTCTCTATCTCTAAGGGACTGACGGACAGACAGCATTAGGGTCACTGCACAAAGCCAACAAAAATCCAATTCAGATAGTGAAAAACTTTCCACATTCAAGTGGCAACATAATTGCATACAAGGAGAAGGAAATGCAATTAAAAACGAGTGAAAATGTTCGCATAATTGCGTTTTTTCCAGCATTGTATCTATGGCAACAATTCGAAACACATGTTACAAAGGTATTAATCAGCTCGCTTGCTTTGGCATTGACATATCCAATGGTTTTCCCTGGAATTGGCATTGGTGTCTATTGTAGGGCCATCAGGCAAAGCGCGTGTGCCTCACAAAAGGGACGCAATGTTGCGTGTACGCAGCATTCGACATGAAGCCATTGTTGTACACAAAATACACAAAACGGCATATGTGCTAAGCCCGTTATTGTTGGTGTCGCTGTTGCTGTTGCTGTTGTTGGTGTCGCTGTTGTTGTTAATGTTGCTCTAACAAAACAGGACTGCATCACTGCTATGCCAGAATCGTTTTGTGTTTCGGTTTGAAATTCTGTGTCAACACTTGTGACAAATAGTTAGATTGTGTGTGTATGGTGTGTGTGGGTGCGTGGGTGTGTGGGTGTGTGTGCGTCTGTCAAATCAATGAAAATCCGCTGTGGCACCAGTGGAGCACCTAAAAGGTATATGTCAAGCATCCCACTCAACTGTAATAACACAGAAGACAGTTGGAAACTTGATTTGTGCCTGGCTTAAAGTGCCAAAAAGTTGTAATACCCTGTACTTAAAAGACAGTCAAAACATGTACCACGCCGTAAGGTAAACCTAGTCGAATCTGATCTTTTCTTTATCTGTTTGCCAGATCTTAAATGCTAGAAAAACAACGCTTTGTAGTTTGTTTTTCAAGATTGCCATTCATATTTTTGTTTTTGGAGTGTTCTATGATGGCATTTTCTTTTATTTTGAGGCTTAAACAATTTTTTGTTTACCCAGGTTGGGAAAAATACGTACCCACACACACACAAATACAAACATTACTCGTAAACCCAAGAATTAAAGTCATGGCAACCCTTTATCAGCACCCACGGCGAGTGCTTATCAGTGTGCCTCATCTTGCTGCCTGCCAGCCAGCTGAGTTATACTAACTGTTAAATGTTGAAACAGCTTTATTCGTGCATATAACCCAACGACACTCGCACACACGAAATCTAATAAAAAACATTCAAAAATGGCTGCTTACCCAATCTAACGCCAAGGGGCATTAGACGCAAGCGCTTAGATTAAGCTGGTTTCCATCAATGCAAATATTTGTTCGGGTCCATCTGGGGAAAAACATAAACAGAAAAATAGAAAAACTCGCAACCCACATCAGTCAATGCTTTCGTCTTGGTCACCCAGCAACGTGACTGCGAATTATGTTTTTTCGCCCGGAAATATGTTCATGTATGGTAATGTTGAGTACTTCAAAATCGGCACAATTTTGTATGCCAAAATTTAGAAAGTTAATTATGCTTCTTCAGTTTTATCTGCAGCCCAATTTATGCAACTTTATTTTTATTTTTTTTTTTTGTGATATATGCTGCATATATTCAAGCACAATAAATGTAGTACGTCCAAAGCCGCTTAATAAAAATAATTTGGTATGTAATCATTTGGGCCGCATTTAAAAGCAATTGAAATGCCATTTAATATGTTTATTTGTAGCAGCTTATAACTGTAATGGGCTCGCTCTGGAGAATAATGGCTGCCATTAAATTGTCCATAGCTCAATAATAAATCAATCATACGCCACGTTGAGCGAGCATAACAATTTCTTATTGTCGAGTGCTTAGCACATTTTTAAATCGCATTGAAGAATAGCAACAATAAGACTTTGCAACATTGTGGAAATATACAAAACTAAGTTTTCAGTCGTGCAACCACTTTGCATAGAGGAAAGCTTAAGCTCCACATAATCAGCAATCAACGCATTTAAATTATTACGATTGAACTTGATTGCACAACAATGTTGCATCTGTTGCAACTGTTGCTGCCACTAATGATCACAATTACTCACCTTTAATTGAATTCAGCGCAAGTTAAGCGTTGCCAAGCGAGTGAGTTCGATGCGGTTAGTCAAACGTTCACAAATAAATCATTCGTGAACGCAATTGAACATGCTGTTAATGTGTTTAATCTGCTCGATTATGGCGATTATTGCGATTATTGCAAAATTTTCAGCAGAGACGAATAAGAAACAGAAACTGAAACAGCAACGCAAACACAAATGAAAACACAACTTGACAAATCCATCAATCAACATCAGATAGCAGCAACTGTGACAAGGCTTAAAGAAGGCGCTGCAAATTGGTAGCAGCCTGATTCAATTCCCAAAGAAGCTTTGCACCGAATACGTAATAATTCTAAAATAAACATAAAAAAAAGGTAAAAAGGTTTCATGTACAGGATTTAACGAGTACAGTGATGAATTTTTCATTGTTGCACGAAATGGTCACTCCCAATACATATTTAAAACTATTGTTCAAAAATACACACATAAAAATAAAAAAAACTACCTATCATTAAAAGAACTTAAAATAGAATTGGTATTGAATACAGTAGGGGGATCTTATCAATGGTAAACTGCCATGGACTTTGCATACATAATCAAGTTTGTTCAACACAATAAATATATTTTGGTTTTCTGCTGATTAAAAATCAATAAGAGCCAACATACACAATAGATTGTGCAGTGGCGCATTGTATAAGTAAAAATCAAACATTCAAAGTTCGCAAACTGGCAAAAAGGTACAAAAATTTATTTATACATTTCTTTGGCGATTTATTCTCTGTTCTAGAGATGAGCGGGTAGTTGCGGAAGACTTTGGAAAAGGTATTCAATTTATTTACAGTCAGCCAATTGTAATGGGCAGAGAATAATATTTTACAAATATTAATTTAAATATTAATATGTCAACCTGGTCCTGGGGATGGTAAAAACATGTTTCTATTATCAAATGAGGTCACCAAACAATAAATAATTCATATTTATATATATAGTGTATACATAATCAACATATTGTTCCATTTGTTCATTTATTAACACAAAGGTTTTCAGCATTTTACTATTCAAATTAGCTTGTAATACTGCACGTGCATATCAATAGGTAAGATCCCATTTTGTATTTAATATTCCATTCAAAAACTCTCGAGCGCAATTGACAATTAAATATTGCAGTTCGAACGGGGACAACTAAAATAACAAGAGAAGCGTAAAATAAGTTTGACGATATAATTTCGGATGGCACGTGCCGGATTCGCTGCGAATGTACGTACGTATGTATGTGCACAGAAATGGAGTCATTGGCACGTCCTGCTCATCAGGGTAGTTGATTCGCACACATTGAGTTTTTGACAATTCGCAGTGGTGGCAATTCAATTCAATGTGGCTTATGTGCAGTTCGCACGCCACATGCCACATGCCACATGATCCGCAAATGAAACACAATTTTGTTCTGATATTTTTTCTATTTACGTATACTTAATATTTGTGCACATTGAGATGAGTAACTGAGATGAGTGCGCACTAAGCGCACAGATCCTCAACGGATTCACCCTGAAGGAGTAATCGTTGTTGTTCCTGTTTGTTCTTCTTATTGACAGCTTTGCCGCCAGCGGCCTTGCCACGCCTACGATTTATCACGCCATCCACGTCATCCATCATGCGCAATATTGTGGTCTGTTACATAAATATTTACTTATTACCAATCAATATGCGCATATATATTTGTACATGTATACGCATACCTGATCCGAGCAATCCATGGGCGCCACTGATATATCACGCACTGCTCGAAACTTGCCCACATTGTTGAGATGCTCGTTCTCCAGCCGAAAATAGTTCCAGATGAAGCGTCTGAATACCTCAAGTGGACTGAGTATGGTCATCATAACATCACCCTCAATGTAACCAGCCTGGATGAGGCTCATCGAAAGCGTCCAACTGAAACGCAATATTAAATCCTCAATTATGCCAAAGTAATAGAACCACTGCAAGAAACAAGAGCCGCAAGACAAAAGAGAAAAAGAGTAATGGATGCATTGAAAGATTGTTTTTCGATTCGTTTTCTCCCAAATATTTATCGCTGCCATTAGCAAAAAATGTGACGGGGTGTTTGGGGGAGGTGCGCAAACTTACCGTCGATGAATAAACGATTTCCTCCCGCAGGAATCGATTGTCGCCTGCCTTCGCATCGAAGAGGCCCCAGTCCATTTTGATGTCCCATGTGTAGGCGTAGCAGGACGAGAACAGGGCGGCTGTTATCCAACAGTAAAACCAAGGATTTTCCTTGGACAGCGAATAAGTATCTGCAATTGCGTACAAATTATGCTGCGCTTATTTCCCAATGCATAAATATGAAATTATCATGAATTCCCGGCTTGCCATTAAAGCAACGATAATTGGCTTCACAACACAAACAGCACCCACATATTTATAATAAAATGTGTCGTGCCACAAATGGTAGCACGCACATTTCTTTTCTGCGCCACTCACCCGTTGTCGTATGGAATTTGTGCGCAAATATAACCGCAAAGAAGGATGTCGCATATTTGGCCGCATTCACCAGATGTGGAAATGCCTCTTTGGTATCGCGATAGCGACGAATGCATTGAGCGAAGCGAAAATAAGCCGGTAGAATGGCCACAATCGGTTGCAGTATGGATACATACTGTACACAGTGATTGCCAGCTAAAGTCAACATATATATTTATATAATAATTAAATCATTAAATAATAACAGTACTCTACTCAATACCTGCACTAAAAGCGCATTATTATCTTTTGAGTGAGTTGGAAAAATAATTCTGCAATTTTAATAGTGTGGTAAATAAGCCTAGACTACTTTAACCTATTTAACTTTTAAGCACTCAACAACTTTTCTCGAATAGTTCTGTATAAATTAACATCATGAATTAACTTTTACTTTGAATTTTACAGAATTACATAAAGCTAATTTTGTCTGAACTTTCTAGCTGCATAAATTAACATGAAAAAAATGTATGGTAACAGTAACTGAACGTAAAGTTCATTGTTTGCGAAAACTTTTAAATACAGAAAAAAAAGTTGATTTTTTTAATTAAATTTGGTTTTTTGCCATAGTTTTTTTTTTGCGAAATCGTTCAAGTCCGATTAAAATGTTTGGATTTGTTTTAAATTAACTTTAAGCATTAAAATCATATTTTTTTTATAAAGTTTGAAAAATTATTTCAATAATTAAATTTTCACGACCTACTACTCACCTTGGCCGGCTTTATGCCAAGTGGGATTGCGACCAAAGAAGCACATCAGAAAGGGTATGTCCAGAAATGCGGGCACCATACTATTCAATTGGTCGGCCAGCCAGAAGTCCGCAAAGGTAACAAAGCAGAAGGGTGCCATGATGACACGACCGAGAACCCGCAGCGCCCAATAGCGGGCCTCGTGATGAAATGTCCTAGTGGGATTCAGCAGAAAGGCGACCATCAAGGTGTAGAGAAACAGCGGAGCTGCATACTGCGGAATGCCCAAGGGGTCACAGAATATATAGCAGAGGACACAGCAGGCCCAAATCACTCCAAACACGGAAGCAATCTCCATAATGTTCTGCTCGGAGAGATGATTGCGCGGATCCAGTTCAAAGATGAGCACATGGTTGACCCCTGACGAGCGCCAGCCATAAACATTCACGCCCCAAAGGAAGAGGCATTCGGTGATGAGAAATGGAGCTCGGAACATGCGCAATCCCACGCGCCAATTCTCGCCAAAGCCGTAGAACATGGCCGATATGATAACTGTGACGAGGAGCACCACAAATGCGCCGGAAAAGAGGCCAACCTTGAAGGTGGTCCAAGGACTCTGCTGCTCCCCGAGCGGTGGAACTCTCAGTCGCTTCATGGCACCTTGAAAATATCAATAAGCATATTAAAAAAGTAAGAAGTCCTCCAAAGAATAATTAAAAAGTAATGATTATAATGTATCAAGTATTTCCAATACTAACGCTGTCTATCGCCGCCTTCGATGTCCTGGGTGACTGCCTGTTCAGTTTCCTGAATTAGCCGATCTATATCCTTGTTTGTGTAGAAATGGGCCGCCTCCACGTGATCCGTGCGCCAACGTGCTCCATATTCCACAGTGAGCAATTTGTCGTGCTTCTTGAGAATCTTACGAAAGCCAGTAAAATTGAGATTCTGATAGTTCTGCAATAGGATTAGACCCAAATAGAACTCGCTAAATGCCAATTTGAGATCCTGTATCTTGCGGGCGGGCACATTCTTCTTGCCCAGTGGTGTTCGACGCTTCCATGCCGGCTGCTTCTTCACATGCCCCATTTCCAGGGCCTCAGTCAGTTCACTGCGCAGACTGCCATATTTGCGTGTTGCCTCCGCCATCTTTTCCGAGTAGAACGTATTGATCTTGGCCAGCTCCTTGTCGCAGTAGAGAAAGAAGTCCTCATCGAATTTGGCAAAATAACGTGTGAGCATCTCGCGATCCACCAGCTCAGCGGATGGCGCCTGTTCGATGGCTGCATACAGCATGGCCTTCATTTCCTATCGATAAATAATAAATAGATTTATTTAAATGTGTTATCGATTGGTAATAGCGAATCACTCTGCTCGATTTACAACGGAACTGAGTCACGTTCATTAACAGGTGTCTAATTACTTTTCTCAACCACTGTGCGGCCTTCGTGTTTGTTTACGTTTGAGGCGAACACAACAAATCGGGCGCTTGAGAGAAGCATGTGTGAAGCGCATGCGCCAATAAAGCTTTTCGGTAACATTTTGACAGCTGGAGAGTCTTTTTCACGATGACGTCATTGGCACACTGACAGCTGGGAAAAGCACTCGCTCGCCTATCTCAATGGGATACACATTTTTCTTCTCTTTTTTTTTTGTGATTCGCCTACATTATGTTTTACCTCATAGTTAATATATTGCTTGCGCCACTCTGGCGTTATATGCGCCCCCAAATGCTCGGCAAACTTCATGTTCAGCCGCTTAGCTCACTCCAGCTGCACTGCATCCGCATTGGACCATAAAAGAAGACGGACAACGCAGGCGTTCCACGCGCACGTTTTCAAGTAAACAACACAACTGGGCCAAACGCCAGCGAAAGTTTTCGATGATGGCCCGAACGCCAGGCAATAGTTAATGGGCGTCTGGCAGAGGATGAAGGTGGGAGGCGGAGATGTAGGGGCGCCAACGAAGGAGCTTTCAATATGTAAAAGTTGCTATTGCCCTCTGCTGTCATCCATCGCTGCGTTCGCTGACCAACGTCAACAAAAAACAAAGTGCCAAAATAGAAAACGGTTTCGTTTTGAAAAAGGGAAATCTTGGATACGACCTAAAGCATAGCTTTAAACAATTAATAATTAACTTTTTCAGTATTGAATCGATTTTTAGAAGCATTGCAGCTTACATAATTTACTGTTTTTAAATTAAGAACCATATTTTCTCAAAATTGATCAAGAAATTCTACATTTCGAAACTTCATTGAGGATAAGATAAAAATAAAACTTACTCAACTAAGCCGATTTTAAAAAGCCAAGACTTTTGTGATGGTGAATTCAGTTTGAAAACATAATTATTGGATTCGCCAATCTATCAAAATCTAGGAAATTTAACTAACTTATGTGAAGAGTCATTAAGATATACAAAATTATTTATATACTGAATAGTTTTACAAAAATATCATTACCTTAGAAAAAACTAAGCATAGACTCCTAGCTTTTAGTCAAATTCACTGCACTAATATGTAATTATTATCAATTGCATAATTTCTTTTTGATAAGGAAGAGAGAGAGAGAGTTTCAAAGTTTTACACGTGACCATTCCTCATGCAAGTGTTTCCATTGGGTTCTATCTACATTTATACAAACATGTACACATACATATGTACATTAATATATACACAATACATACAATATACATATAAATACACACATGTATTTATATTATAAGTTCCAATTGCGGTAGCGATAATAAAAATCAATTTTCTAGTAGAATAAAACTCAAATCGATCCTCTCGATCGCTCTCTTGCTCGCTCTCTTGCTCGCTTGCTCTCTTGCTCGCCTCGTCTTATCGCATTTGTTGGCTTACCCTGACCTCTTCCAGTGTCGTCTATTTGCCCGTGTATTTCACTCTGTACATTTCTTTATTTAGGTTGATTAAACAACGGTCTACTTCTGCTGCCTCCCGCGTAGATTGTCAGCTCGCCTGCATGATCGGGTCAGAGAGCATGGAACAGAGAGCGTAAGAGAGACAGAGAGAGAACTTAGTGTCGTAAATCTCTCTTGTTCTAGTCGCTGCTGTTAGTTCTTGATTGGCCTGCGCACCGACGAGTCATTCACGAAGAGAGAACAACCCCATACCCCACCCCGTCCCTCCTTATCCAAGTATAACTTATCAGTGATAGAGCATAGTTGCACTGAGATAATTGTTAAGAGCTTTGTTTGATATAAATTCAACGCAGGGCAATGCGTTCAAATCAGTCCAACGCAGTTCAAGATGCCACCAAGACCACAGCCGAGCGCAGAGCAGGTCAACGAGGTGAAGACCCGTTTTCTGGCCAAATTGGAAGCGGAGCCTCCAGCAGGTAATTAAATTAAATATAATTGTAGATGTACGCCTTTAATTTATTCCTTATCTCACTCTCCTTCTCTCTCTGTCTCCCTCTCTATGTTCCAGTTCCGTTCCATCCCAGCGATCTGGCACGTATCAAGGATAACGATATCTGGATAACCCGGCTCTTGGAGGCATACAAACTGGATGTGGAGAAGGCAATCGTTCGTCTTTATGAGAATTGTGAATGGCGTCAGAGTTATGGCACCAACAACATTAACGAGTCCAATGTGAATCAGGAGTATCTGAACGATGGCGAAATCTATGTGCATAACCACGATACTGATGGTTGTCCTCTGATCATTGTGGACATGTCCAAGCACACGAAGAACAAGAGCCATGACGAACTGCTGCGTGTCTTTGTCTACTGGTTGGAGCGTGTGCAGCGTGAAGTTTACCTCCAGAGGGTAACAGTCTTCATGGACATGACCAATTCAGGCCTGAGCAACTTGGATCTGGACTATATCAGGAAGCTTGTCCAACTGTTCGAGACCAAGTATCCCAATGCGCCCAACTACATTCTGGTCCATGAGCTGCCCTTCCTTCTCAATGGTGAGTTTTCAAGTGGAAATTAAGGTGTTTTTTTAATATATTAAAATTCTGTTTTTAGCGGCATTTAAAATTGTGAAGGGTTTTATGCCAGCTGAGGCATTGGAAATTCTGCGCACAACAACCAAAAAGACTGTCAATGAGTTTGTGGATAAGGATAACTGCTTGACGCTCTGGGGCGGCAACGATGACTACACGTTTAAGTTTGCAACTAACTGAGTCCAAAGTGTGCATATTTTAAATATAACGTAAATAATACGATATTTATTATATCAGTTCAATTAACAATAAGGAAAGCTTTTTTTATGCCAAGTGCAGCTCAAACTACTAAACTATTGAGTGCAATGAGTTAATCGAGCGCTCAACAAATGGAAGCTTGAGTGGGCGAGCGAAAGCTTAAAACTCATTTAAATGCAGCCGGGGCTTGGGCGAGCAATCACGTTATATTGCAGCAGCAGCGGACAGTGGACATCGGACAGCGGCGACTGCCCTTTTCAAGGCATCCCATTGGTGTATGGGTGCTTGCTCTACATCGCGCATAGCACGTCGGCCGACTGTCAACGACGATCGCTCCATCGACAAGTACCGTTAGTTAGTTATTTACCAAAGCTCGTGCGAAGCACTTGCTATCGTTTAATTGTCGCTTGCCGAATTATCGACAACGAAAATCTAATCGCATTTATTGCTTAGCTGAAAAAGTGGATTATCGATTAGAATTGGGCGCGATAAGCAAAGAAACAAGTGAAACATTCACAAACTTGACTGTTGCTCCAGGTTCAATTATCAGTCCTCGTCCAATTGTCGTCGACATCGAGTGTTAAAGTAATGGCTCCCAAAACGAAAATTCCCAGCAGTGTGCAAATTGAGGAATTGCGTGAAAAGTTCAACAACAAATATGCCTCATCGCAGCTGACAGGTGTGTACAGATTAGCCCTTGGGCAAGGGGCAAGGTTGAAGTCAGTAAACCAGTAAACCAGTATGACTAATAAGTGCTGCGTCCATTAGCATTATCGTATTTACAAAATACATATATTAAATAGGTGTCATAACAACAAACGGGCAAACTATTTACAGTCAACAAAGATAATCGAAAAGTTGCAAAGATACTTTTAATGTATTATAATATAATATAATATAATACAATAAATAATAAATTTATACACACATACATTGCATCTGAATTGCTATTTAATCTTTAGGGCACCAAATACATCGGTTATCTCCGGTTTGATTGATATATAACATAAATATATGCTAACAACTGATTACAGCTTTTTCTTTAATATTAGCCAATGGTAAATAACTAAAATAGTAATTGATAAAACCTCCTCTATATACAACTGTTCTACGTTAATAATTTTCAAATAAACTAATAATATTCAAAATTAAATCAGAGCCATTTCATCCCACTGACATTGATCGCATACGCAACGATCATTTGTGGCTGCAACGCTTTCTGGAGCAATACGATCTGGATTTGGAGACATCTCTTACCAAACTCTGGGAAGCGTGCCAGTGGCGTCTGTCATATGGCACCAATGATCTAACCGAAGCAGATCTCAACCAGGAGTACTTGCGAGAGGGTGCCATCTATGTCCACAGTCAGGATGTGGATGGAAAGCCGCTACTCATATTTCGGGTCAAGCTACATAGCAAAAGCAAGAATCTGGATGAGCTCATTCGCATCGTCGTCTATTGGATTGAACGGCAGCAGCGCGAAAACAATTTGACCCAACTGAGTCTGGTCTTTGACATGTCTGGCACTGGGCTGGCCACAATGGATGTGGACTTTGTGCGGCGTGTTGTGGAGACCTTTAAGCTCTATTATCCCAATTCACTCAACTATATCCTGGTGTTTGAGCTCGCCTGGATACTAAATGGTAAGCTCATCGACGGCTAAGCTTTTAAGCAGAGCTTTTGCTGATTGTTCTCTTTTCCCAGCCGCCTTTCGGGTCATCAAAGCTCTGCTGCCGCCGAAAGCCGTTGAAATTTTGAAAATGACATCGAAAAAGGATATATTTCAGTATGTGTACCCTGATAGATGTCCTGTCATGTGGGGAGGCCATGATGATTACGAGTTTCAATTTGTGCCTGAGTCCAAAAGTTTGCCTCCCAAATCGATGGCAGCCAATGCCGGAGACGATGACCAGCCCCATCGTCTTCCGCGATTGGAAATGGATAAAAAGGTGAGTGAAAGCCGTTGCACACACACACACACGCACATTGTGTATTTGGGGTGTGTGTTGAGGTGAGCTCTTTTAGCCGGAAGTCTGCTCAATTAATTGTTTTTCCTGACGCAAGCAACATTTGCCTCTCCTTTAATTGATTAACATTAGAAGCGTATATGTATTGATTTAGGGTGCCGCAAGTTGCTTGGCAAGTTGCGTGTCCTTAGCACGGAGGATAATAGAGCCATTTGCAAACACAGTTACGGCTATTTATAGAGCTAACCATTCGACATATTGCGCACAGAAAAATAAAATTTGGCTTTCCTTTGCCAGAATTCTGAATGGTCAATGAAGCGTTGCGAGGCGTTGACCTGTAAACACAAAAAGCAAAAAAACAAAAACAAAAAAAAAATAGAACACTTATGGCATACATTAAAACGAATTCCCAGAGGCTGGTGGGTCGACGTCATCGTCTGAGTAACTGAATTATTCAATCGCTCTTTTTGTTCACTTGAGTTTCTCTCGCCCGCATTTTGTTTACAGCCATTATTAAATTAGCTTGTGGAGTTCAATGTATTCATTCTGGTTGCAGTTGAGTTAGCTGTTAACAGCTGTTGATCGCAGTGCGAGAGCTTTTGGCTGTGCCAGCAAGCTTTTCGGTTTGTGTTGTGTTGTTGCTTTTACTGTGCTTTTAGTTGTGGTTCCACGTTTGTCTCGGGAACGTCGCCATTAGAAATGTCAATGCGTTTGCTAAACATCCGATATTAATAAATTGTGTTGTTGCATTGTGTGTACTTAACAAGTAGTTACTAATATATTTGTGAACAACTCAAATAAAGCAAAAGAAACCAGCAGAGATGCCTAGGGTAGGTGACGTTCAGCTTCATATGCATATATATATATATATACGTGTGTATGTGTGTGTGTGTATGTGAGTGTGCGTGGTGATCATGGGTGTGCCGCAAATGCTAAACAAAGAAACCGAAAATGTATAAAAAGCGAAAATCACTCTAATTGATATGCAAGACAAACCGTCTTGAAATTAACCTTGCCAGCTACATGCTAATAATCAGATTCAGATTTAATGTAGCTGCATTGTTTTAAAACCGTTTTGATTTTTGCTATTGAGCAGATGCTGCTGGTGCCACTGCATTGCTGGCTGCTATGTCACGCTGACTTTATCGATATACTTTATCAAGCTGATTGCACAAAATTCAAACAAAAAATGTATAAATTTAATTTTCCACTTAACTGCTATACTTTGCATTGATATAAAGATCAAAAGAAGCTTAAGCGCAGCGTTGTTTTCTAAATTTATTTTACTCAACTAAAACTTTTGCAAACAACGATGCATTATTTTTGAATCCCTACTTAAAAAGTTGCTGCCCATTAAAAAGGGCGTCGCTGAGGCATTTTAGCCAAACGACATATTTAAAGAATTATCTGAAGCTTAAAAGAAAATATTTATGAAATCCAGTTGTATCTGTACTTAAAACGACTTTTAGCATTAATGTGAGAAGTAGAAGTAGTGGAAACATCGAAAAAAATTTCTCCCGCAGCGAGTTTTAAAGTATCGATAACAGTGGCTTAACATAACATTCCATTTAGCATTAGATTAACAATTTACTTAACAGCAATAACAATAACTAAAGTTCTTCTATTTCCGTTGTCAAAGTGTCGACCATTATAACTAAGGTGCGCTATTAATGATTATTAATTATAAACAAATTATTGATGTATAATAGTGCAGTTGATTCTAGCTGCTAGGCGTGTATACATTGTTTCAAAGTAAATCAATGCAATTGGCAAAAAACCGTACGGCCTCCAGCTGTGTGCTCAAGTGCTGCTGAAAGTGTGAGAACGACACTTGCGGAAAAAGTGCCGAGCTCAGCATGAATCGATTCACATTTAATCTTGGCATGAGCTGTAAAAGATGTGCCTCCCTCTCCCACCTCCCTCTACCCGACCAGTTGCAATAGCTCGAGCTGAAATACAATCTATCTTTTATTTGTGTGTATCTCGCTTTTTGCCAGGTTCATTTCGCCAAGAGCGTTACACAGACGCAACGCAATCTGAGCGATTCCGATATGGGTAAGTCTAAGTCATAATATATATATATAAATGTATTTAGACTCTCCGCCAGCATCATATCATACATTGCTTTAAAAATCAGTCAAATTGAATATTGTGTAATGAGATTGTTGTTTGGTTTGAGTAAAGAAATTTGTACAAAAAATTATATAGTTTATTAATCATACATATAAATATTGCATATTTTGTCTGCTGCATAGGTATGTTGCAATTGGAGCCCAACGAGTATGTCAACATTTGCCCACATACTGGCGAGGCAAAGCTGAAGCTCACAAATATTTCCAAGGAAGCGGTCGCCTATAAGGTAATAACCCAATCAGTTTCACTAACTAACTAACTCTGTCCACAGCTGATTAAATTGCCCATTTAACGTTTTTCAGATCCAAACAACATCACCTGATAAATTCCGAGTACGTCCGCGCTGCGGTATTGTGCTAGCCAATGATGTTGCCGAGGTGAGCATCTGGCTGAAGCCGGATCATCAGCTCAGCACCGATACGAAAGACAAATTTCTAGTCATGGCAGTGATTGCGCCTTCTGTCGATAGCAGCGCTATGGAAATAACTGAATTGTGGCGACAAAAGGAGACCACGGATCCAGATGTGGAGAATCATCGTCTGGTGTGTCGTCTTGAAGACAAAAAAATGAGCGAACGTGTCCAGGAAGGAGGACAAGCGGGCGAAAAGGTGTGTGAATGAGAAGCAATCCATGCTGATGATAATTTCATTTCCTTTCCTTTGTTTTTTATTAGGAACATGGCCTTAAGGAGCGAGCCGATCAAATCGAAGCTAAGCTAAACTTTACCACAAATTTACAATACGCAACATTGGCATTGTTAGTGCTGCTGTTTGCCGGCTTCTGTTTTCTGATGTACAATCAGATGCAGGGCATGGGCGGCGCTGGCTGTGAACATAAGGCGAGTTCGAAGGCATTTTCGTGTCCCAGGAACAAATAATGTTTACTGTCTCAATGCAATCTGACCATGCAAGACGAAGCCACTGCCAGCGATCAAAACCAACATAGTAAAAAAAATATCGACGACAACAAGAACAACTGCATTTGTGAACTAAGCCTTGGGCTGGAGTACACTGATGATGATATTGATTGCTTGGAGGCGTTACTCCTCGCCCACCTACAATTGTCGCTGCGCACCAGAGGCCAAGATGTTGGCGTCCAAATGGTGGGCGGCGGGGTCGCCAATGGCGGTCATCTGCTTGGTCTTATTGCATTCGCACGTAAAATCGCACGTGTGCTCCTCTCGCTCTCGTTGCTTTGCGGCATTCTACTACTAAGCGTCTATCTGGGCAGTCACAATAACGATGGCGCCGATTTCAATCCATATTCAATCACAACCACAAGGGATGACGTGTCCCTCGTCACGACCAGCATCATCAGCATCAGCAGCTCTGCGCCAATCGCAGCATTCTCGCAGCACAATCATCATCCGGAAGAATCAAATCCAATATAGTTGACGAATATATATATTTATACACTTTTATATATATATAGGTATTCATCTGTGTAAATATGTATGCAGTTATTATTTAGATGAGCACACATAAAAATTATGTATTTGTTTTGAAATTTGAGTAAATCAGAAGTGGTGGCCCGCCCCCCTCTCTGCGCCCTACACCCAACAGCCTTTTGCATTTATATGAAGCAGAGTTTGTGTAACTTTCCGTAGCCACTGCTTGAATATAATAATTGATATGTACTAACGATAAATGTATGTGTAAATTGTTAACGACTATTATTAATAATCGATTTAAAGTTGATTAGTTTGTAAATAAATGTTTTAGTTTCGTTTTTAGTTATTGTTTTCACATTTACAATAGCCTTGTCGGCCATTAATTTATTACAAATAGATATATTAAACAAAATCAATTATAATCAGTGGGCATGCGTAGCTGCTCATAATATTCTGATGCGGCTAAAAACAAATATTGAAACGTCCATTGACGTTCCTCAAAAATAACTAATTTTTCTTGCCACGTCCTCGTTTGGCTGCCGTCTTCTTGGCCGGCTTACTGTTACCGCTCGGCGTTGGATTATTTTGGTCATCTTCGTCATTGTCCGCGGCGGCTGCGTCCTCGTTTAGCTTCTCAACTTTTTCGCCTGCGGCGGCGGCACCAACAGCAGCAGCAGCAGCTGGTTTCGCTTCAGTCTTCTTGGTGGCTGGTACATTTTCCTTTTGTGCCTGCTGGACTGCGGCTGCTACCAGAAACACACTGTGCTGTCCACCGCCATCGGCGAGCAGCATTCGTTTGTTTTGCGTATTCTTGCTGTCCACTTCGACCGGTTCTATTTCATCGTCACCGTCGCCAACGCCCAGCTGTTGATTAGTGCCCATGCCCCAGGAATACAGTTTTCCGTCGTTGGTAATCGAAAAGGAGACAGTTTCGCCGCAGCCTACAAATGCTGTTTTCCCGTTGAGCTGTTTAACTGGCGTTGGCTCCGACACAACATCATTGACATCGCCTAATCCCAATCGACCATAGTTGTGACGGCCAACTGCAAGGCAGCGCATAGCATTGTCCAGGATAAGTGTGTGATGTTGACCACCAGCGATCTGCTTGACTTCCTTCAAATCCGTCTTTATTGGGGTAAGCACGCGCTCTATATCCTTGACATATGCCAGCTGCTTGTAGTTGTTCAGACCCATGGCCCAAATAATGCCAGTCTGCGATTCGCGCACAAAAGTGCAATAGTTTGTGGCCCAAATCGATTCAAATGGCTTGGCGCGCTTAATGATTAGCTCGTCGGGCCGCAACAAATCTTGTTTACCGCGACGACCTGTAAAGTAGAAAAAACCATGTTTAATCTCCTTCATCCGCACATGTTTTTATATATATATATATAAATATATATTCATGACTCACCTTCACCATTAACAGATCGCTCACTGATCCGCCCCAATTGGCCCTGCTCGGCACAGCCGACTGTGAATGCTTTTCCCGCCGTTGTCAATATAACCAAATGATCGGCACCCGAAGCAATGCTGCAACAGACGACGCCCTCCAGCAGATTGATGGGTGTGCGCTTATTACCATCAATTGTGAGTCCCATGTTACCATGTGAGTCACGGAACGAGCCCCAGGCAAACACACGACCATCCTCCAGCAAGCAAGCCGAATGCGAATCTCCCGCCGAAATGGCGAGCGCTTTGCCAGGCAATTCGATTATTGCCGGCCGCGATTCGCTGCCCTTCTCTTTGGTGTCGCGACCCAAGGCGCCCTCGTCGTTGCAGCCAAATGAATAAATATCTCCATTATTAGTCAAGGCCAAAGAATGCATGCCGCCGGCACAAACATCCACAGCCTGTGGTACACCCTCAACCAGAGCCAGACGCTTGCGTTCCAATACATCTTCGCCGAGTCCCAGTTGACCAGTGTCGCCAGCGCCGCACACCAGAACATCGCCAATTTCTTGGCGACGATGCGGCAATTCCAGATTGAATACTATTCGCGCCCTTTTTGCTCGTGTTGGCTGCAGCGCCTTGTCCGCGGCGGCATCGTTGTTGTTGTTTGCCAATGCTTTTCGTCGTGGCATCTTTCTTTTCACAAATTTATTTCAGTAAAAACTAAAATAAAATACAACGAACACAAAACACAGCATTAACAACACATACCTTATAGACATTATATTGTGTTTGTATGTAAGGTTAGGAATTGGCATTTGGCATACCCCCCAGGGCAATGCTGATGCGTGTGCGACGCGTTTTTACTCACAATAGAAGTTGAAAGAGCGGCAGCTTGGCTTGGCGTGTGGCTGGGGTGGTGCGTGTGGCTGCTACAATGGTTTTAAGACGAGTGCAAAACCAAATAGATGCTATTTTTGGTGGTTGTAGCATATGTGCAATCAAATCGCAAACTAATCCAGCATGAAAAGCGCGGGAATGCGCTTAACGCAGTGTGTAGCAGCTGGCTTACAAAAATAAAGTGTTGCATTCACCAACTATCGACATCGTCGATAACTATTTTAGTCTGATTATAAATCGATATTATACAATTAGTTGGGCGGCATTGACGCCATGTTTTTTGTTTAGTTTGCATTTGAATCCCTGCCATTTAAATTATTCAAATACTCGCAAACGAAACAAACGATGATCGCGTTCATATTTCGAACTGCTGGCCAATGTAAATGATAAAAATTATGATCTTCGTGAAGCCACAAGTGTGAGGCACCACATATATCACTGGCACAACTATCAAAATTTAAATGTTAGCCACTTTACCGCCACTTAAATAGTTGTTCACAATGGATACCTACCAGCGTCAAGGAAATAATTGTGATCGTCATCGATATCACTGTTCTGGTCTTTCAGCTTGTGACCAGCTAGTGGCTCTCGTTCAATTCGGCCATGCGGTCGTGCAAGTTAAATGTTAGTTCATATCTGCTCATGCAGATGAGATTAAGGGCGCCAATCAGATTGTGTGAGATGAGCAATGCCTGCGACAGAAATAAAGAATGCGCTGAGCGAGTATTGTAGACATACTTGCTCACGATCTGTTTTAATGGTATGGTTTCCGATTCCACAAAGCCGCTGGATCCATGCAGTGGATATGTCATATCCGTAATATCATTCAAGAAGTGACCAAAAAAATTCCAACTATATTTACAATATATGTTTAGTGAAATCTAACAAATACTTTTAACCAGCTACTCTCCAACAAACCGATATCTTTAAGCTGCGAAAACTCCCGCAGGAATAATAAAAATTTTAATCTTTTGGTCGGATTCAGCAGAACAGCACAGGGGACAGGTCCATCGGTAGCCGCCACATACTCTTCTGCTAGTTCCAAGTGCATGCTCCGTGTGGCCACTTGAGCCGAGCCAATGTGGAACTAATCATATTTAAAGAGTGTCATTGAAATACGCCTCATCGCTGGAAAGCATCCGCTTCGATTCATTGCCTCGAGTCCAATCACCACCATTCAATCAAAAGTCGATTATTAGAAAAATAAGACATAATCCAAAGCAGACCAAACGAAGTGAAACATTAAACGTTCAGCCAGCGACGCGAGGTTAAAATCAAAAAAAGCAAAAACTATTATGTCTCGGATGCATTGGTTATGCAACTAAACAAAAGTAATCAAGCAGGAATTATTTACTTTACAAGTAGCTTTGCAGTTTGAACATGTTTCAATACAAAGGGTCCTTAAATGCGATATGCATTTTTTTTTAAATCACAAACACAAAAAAAATATAGTAGTTATTCTTTTATTAACATACATTTATAGTTATAGCTACCGCATTTGTTACAGCTATAGTAGTTGAGCCAGTTTTCGCTGGAACTTATAAGAAGTCTATTAAAAAATATGCACAATTGTCCATTTAAACAAATTTAATAACAACTAAACCTAAACAATTTCATCGATTTTTTAAGTCGAAAATAGGATAAAAAAAATGACTTTGGGGAATGTGGCAACTCTGTAAAGCAATTATAGATATTAGAAAATTGTCCGGCACACCGAACTAGAAATACCCTTCTAGATAATTCAATTATTATCTCAAACTGTTGATCTTACGGCAACGGATATGATGGTTTAGTCTAGATACGGAATTCGAAATGTGTATCAAATGTAAAGTAGGCAAACGGGCTAATTGATGATGGTAAGATAAGTCTGATAAAATATGTACCAAATTATATGAGCTGCAAGGGCTTTTAAATTTAAATGCAATTGGATGCCATAAGCTAACTGACATGTTGATTAATTTACATATGCATATAGAGCAAGAAAGAACAAGAATTTACAACATTTACAAGAGGGTCAAACAGTCGATCCTGATCACAATTGTCCGGCTGTTCCCCAGCAAAAAACAGAACTTAAATCAAATTCGTGCATGAAACTAAACTTTGTCCAATCTTCATCGCTGCATGTCGCGTCGCTTGAGCACATCGAAAATTACATCCGAAGCGTTCTCTTTGCCGGCGGCCCCATTTGACTCGTCCTCCGAGTCGGTCTGTTCCAACAGCGGCACAGTGAGAGTGGCATGCGAGCCAGTTGCATTGCCACCAGTCGCATTGGTCTTGTTATTGAAATCATACTCGGCGTCCATGTCTTCGCCGCCGCCCTCCATTTGCATTGCCAACTGTTGCTTGCTCATCTTCTCCATGTTCGAGTATTTGTGCACCAAGTGGAAGCCAATGCCGACCAGACACACTGCAAGCCCGACCACATTGATGGACGAGAGCTGATCGCCTTTGAGTTCCACCGCTAGCGCCACTTGGCAAATGTCCTTAAAGATGCCCGCTATGGACAGCGTTAAGCTGGATGTCCTGCACAGCACCATAAATTCGCTGACCTCCATCAAGAAAGCAATATATGCGCCCAGTGTAATGCGGGCCATAACCCAAGCGATATGAGCGATGGGGATGCTATGCACACTTCCCATCAATATGTACAGTTTAGAACCTTAAGGGAAAAAGTAGTATTAGTTAGTTATAGAAAATAAATGATCCTCAACTGATCACCTTCATTGAAATACACTAGTGGCAGTAGAGCTGCAATCATCCAGGGTTGCATGTGATAGATCATGTCAATGGGGTTGTCGAGACCCAGCTTGTATTTCTGCATAATCAACTGGGCAAAGCTCCAGCGCAATCCGCTGCACAGCGAGGCAAACAGTATAAAGATGAAACCGAGCGATTTAAACTGTGTCGACTTGTAAGTGAACATGAACAATCCCAAAACAATCAAACCGACAATAAGAACCAATGACCAGCTCTGCAAAATATTAACTCAATTATTAATTGCAATTTGTGTTTGATTAGCACTCACCTTGCGCTCCAGTCCCAGAATGAATGCAAACAGCAGTATAAAGACAATGGTCGATGACTTCGTCATTGTGTACAACGAAATGGGCACCAAGGCGAGGCCCCAATTGGAGAAACCGATATCAATGCCGCTGCTAATGCCAGCTGGTGCCATTTTACGCAATGCTACCCGCCACTCAAGCTGGACGCGCGACTTGCCCCAGCGCATCCTAAAGATGTTCCGAACGAGGGCAGCAAGCATAAACTTCCAGACCAGATGATAGACGACAATCGACAGTGGATATCTGTAATCCCGAATGATGTCCGTCTGATAGAAGGTAAGCGCTATGGACAGCACCAGATAGATCAGCACAATGACCAGTGAACAAATGGCCATTTGCTTAAATCTCGCATCCGCTTGCCTCGTCATACCCACGTGTGGCTGCTGCTGTTGCTGCTGCTGCGTGGATATGGAGTCCGTTGGGTATTTGAAGTTTGCTTGCGACGACGACTGGCGACGCTCTTGACTGGCGGCGCTAGTGGCATTTTGGTGCGACAAGTGTTGGCTCAGTCCTAACTCCTCTATGTTGCTATCGCCATCGGCGTCGTTCATGCTGCCAACGTCGCCATTGCTGAGACGTTGATATTTGGGTGCAACCATTATCTGCAAAGTACACTCAACATATACGCCCGGTGTGTATGTGTGTGTGTGTTGTGGGGGGGAGGTGAGGGAGGAGGGACGCCAGAAATAATTATGGGGATGTGAATGCTACATGTACACGACTCGGCCGTTTGTGGAATATTTTATCTACGACTTTACTGGTGTTTGTTGTCGTCGTACCATATGCCATAAGTTCTCCTCCAATTTGAGTATAGCGCTGTTCGTTGTTGTTGCGGCTATTGCTCTTTGTGTTTGGTTATCTGCATACAAACGCTGAGAGGCAGCCTAATGGATTGCTTTGGTCTTTGCCTGAGTCAGCTGCAAGCGAGCGTGGCTGATTTTACGTTTTCATTATGGCCTGCTGGCCACTCTTTTTGCTGACAACTGTTTATACGGTGTTTGTTGTTTCTTTATGACCAAGTTGACGTTTTCGGCCAGTACTGGAAAGTGTCGCGTCTTGTTTGCGATATATCTATATCGATATATTCGCACCTGTGTTGTCTTATAAATAAATATTTGGGTTTTTTATGGCATTTATTTGAAACGATTTATTTACATTACAGGCGCAATAATAAGCATAAAAGCACTAACGTCTGTGCATTAGAGGATGTATTCTCGTTACGAATCGAGAGCAGTAAATTGTGCACGTGCGCTTGAATAAATGCATACTAATTGGTTTTTTGTTCCGCTCAAAATTGTATCGCCATCCTTCTAGTTCCAAAATATTACTGCTACGCGGTTTTCAAATTTTTCAGAACAATGGGTGCTGTTAATTTATGAAGTATCGAATTTAATCAAAAATGCCTCAATTTACATAAGCTTTGCACGTTTTCATTGCTTACCCAGGCGAATGGCCAGGCAAAGGGCTCCAAACATGAAGAAATTCAGTCGCACCTCGGAAGAAACTCGCTTCTTCTCCTCCGCTGGATCTGGCTGTGATTGTTGAAGGCGAAACATTTTAACAACTTTAATTTATTTGCTAAATTCGCTGAGCGTTCGCTTGTTTCCAGCAATATTCTGTTCAGGGCTCCTCAACGATCAACGTGTGTGCAAACTATCGCAAAGCGATAAGCAGTCACGTCACAGGCCGGTGAGCAAAGAATAAGATTTACTATCGATTTCATGCAAAACAAACGGAAATTTAAATTAACCAACCAACTCCAATAATAACTCATGAAATATTTTTCTTTCATTCTTTTGTATTTTTTGTATGTCTTGTGGCATTTGTTTTTCTTTTGCAAATATATATATATATATATATATATATATGTATATATATATATATGTTTATATATATTTATGTTTTTAACTAAATACACAATTACATACACATTTACATATAAATACAGCTACTGCACATACAAACTTATACGCATGTATGTAAATATATACATATACATATAAGTATATAGCTTTTGTGTATAATTATACAATATTATCGAGTCGTTATTTTTTTCTTTTATTTTTTAAATATATATATATATTTTTTGTTTTTAAGCATTTTGCTTTGTCTCTGTATTGTTTTTGCCTACTTAGTTTCTCCTGGATTCTTCTCGGTTCTTTGTTCATTTTATGTCTAAATTCTTTGCTGCTGTTTTACATTCAAATTGTACACACAACTATTTAAATTAGGCGCTTAAGTGCTAATCTCACTACAACTCCTATTATCATTTAAAATATACATATACAATTGTTGTGGGTGGAGCGGGGGATGCCGGAACAGGAACAGGAATCTGAGCACAATCTGATTACAAAATGGGACAGGTATTTATTTTGATTCAAATGCAAAATGAGTCTAAAAAATTAGGTTCTATACAAATAGTACAAACAAAAACTATTTATGAATCTAATCAAACCTATACATTAAATTGAACAATCCTTTGATAATGCACTCGACTTGCATCTTTCAAGGTAAACAATCTTTTACTCAGTTCGCCATATTATAAATATATAATTGTCAAAAATTCAATACCTATAGTCTTCCACATTGCTTTCATCGGGTTTTCTTTATTCGTTTTTTAGCCTATACAAAACAGCAGTGAAAAAAGCAATGCAAAGCATCCCGTTTTTGCTGCATATGAAAATATGGAATCCGGCAAATTTTGTTTGTTTGTCTTTCTGTTTTTTCTCTCATTTCTTTTTGTTGTTTGCAAAACGTTGTTTAAGCGTTATTTAGAATATTTAGCTTGTTGCACTTATACATTTAGTTGCTACAATTGTTTTTTGTTGGTTTTTCTTATATTTTCATTTTTGTTTGTTTTGTTTGTATTCACTTGTTAACACTACACATTTATCAACATTTATTATTTATGTATATGCATTTATGTACTAATTTTGTGTTTTATTTTCAATGTTTTCTTTGTTCGTCGTTTTCTTTCCGAGTCGCTTATTGAAATTATCTTCTCGTATACATTTGAATTTTTTTTCATTTTCTTTTTTTTTTTTTGCCTGCGCTTCGAAATTGTTTATTAAAAGTCTTTAGGAACTTTATGCGAAAATTGTCAATTCTCGCTGCGCTTGTTCAAAATTCACTGTAGAGTATTTGAAACACAAAAATGTGAAGAGTATTCAGTCGGCTGTGTGGTGGGGGAGAACTTAAAGTGTGTTTTGGTAACCAACAAAAAACATACAAAATAAAATAGGCAGAATTTATATTTTTAGCAAATAGTATTTTCGTATTTGTTGTTCTCCGTCTGTCAGATTATACAAACAAAATTGGAGTTGGGCTTTGTACAGAACTTGTTGCTCGCTATCGCACAATATTATATGATTAATATTAGCATTAGTTATAGTTTGTGTGTGTGTGTGTGTTTGTTTGTTTACTCCATTAACTAGCATAAAAAACGAAACGGCTATCAGCAGAATGGTTTTTTTGTTTGTTTTGTAATTGTTTTTTTTTTTCAAATTGCGCCAATTTGTAGAATAAAACTATAACGACTAAAATTATATGTTTAAAATTAACAAAACTCACTTTTATGGGCACCAAAAGGTGCCCGCCAAAATTTACAAGCTAAGGATCAACTAATGCCTATAGTATAGTTTATATCTGTAGACTACGTTATTAGGTTGCTTCTGCTGCCACTTAAGGTAATTAAAATTTCGTTAAGATGCGTGTATAATGGGTGTTAAAAAAGGGGGCTTAAAACACAATTTAAATAATTAGGCTAGGTATTTAAAAAACAAATTTAATTTGTTTACCTTAGATACAAATCGAATTGCTTTCGTAATGGCTGCATTTACAATGATCTACAATTCCTACTGTACGAAAGGGGGGCTTGGGCTTGTTTTTATATTTTTAAAAAACGTTATTAAAAAAATGTAAAAAAAACAATGGGCAACGTTGACTATGTCAAGTGTCTCAGCGAATGCAGCAGAATTTTCGCACTAAACAATTTACAACAATCTCTAAAATTTTAAATGCTAAAGAACAATTTGAAATTGAAAAATCAGTTTTCTTTTCATATATAGTATTATATGTAACAAATCTTTAAAAACATTTCTAGTGTTTCGCATTTTGTTTTGTTTGTTTGTTTTCTCTGCACTTTGGGAAGCATATTTTAACTTTCAACTTAAACGAAATGACTTTTTGCTTAATCAATGATTTTGTTTTGTTTTAGTACTTAGGAGTTTTGCGCTATCAGTAATTACAGTAATTTAGTTATTATGTGAATAGGTAGAAGATTAAGGGGGAGCTTGTTGTAAACCTATTGCCTCGTGTATGTGTTTCTGGCTATTGACGACTCTGTGTGTGTTTGGGTGTGTGTGTATGTGTATATATATGTGATCTTTCGACTTATTAGACCTTGGAGCGCTAGATGCTGTTGCTGACGGTTTTCATTCTTCTTTTCTTTTAGCTACTTTTTGAAGCGTCTTGATATACAATCCATGCTTTTTTTTGGGTTTTAAAACTGATTTCAAATTCGCTAAATTTCATTGCATTTAAGAAACATACTTTTTAATAACAATTGCACATGCATTACGACTTGCATTGTATAACTTTAACTTCCTTTCAGTATGCTAAGTGAAATATTGCGAATTGGAAATGAGCCGACAACCGTAAGAAAGCCTGATAATTCATCTTGGTAAGTTCTTAGTCACTTTTAAACCTTAACAACAACAATGTTTCGCTACTACTAAACAACTAACAACAACATAAGCGTATACACCAACAACAACAACAACAGCAGCAGCAACAACGACAGCAGCAAACAAGCAGCAACAATCTCGCAGCAACGATTTAAGTTTTGTGGCAACATCGCCGTCGCTGCTGTTGCTGGTGCTGCTGCTTATGGTGCTGCTTCAGCGCCACACACGCAATATCATTCTCCAGATCATTCTTGAGCATTAGCTCGAGGAGCAGCCTATCGACTCATCCATCGCGTTGAGCGCCCGTCGCTGAGCCGCTGATGACATGCGTTGGCGATTCCACCTTGATGACGCCCAGATGCTGCAGCTCCTCGCTCCTTGGATGTTGTATCCGTCCCACAACAACACCGCCCATGGTCACAAAATTGCCATCGGCTGTCACAGCGCCCAATTGCATTGCGCTAGACAAATCACCCAATGCGGCCACATTGAAATGATGATGCGGTGAGCTGCCATTGCCAAGCGAGGGCTGCAGATGCGATTGCTGTTGCTGCTGTTGTTGATGTTGTGCGACTGTCGTTGTGGATGGAAGTGTCGTAATAGTAACTCCACGTTGATGTTCGATGTGGTGGTGTTGCTGCTGTTGTTGTTGTTGTTGCTGTTGATGCGTTGGCGTTGACGACTGTTGTTGGTGCTGCTGCTGCAGCTGTTGTTGTTGCTGCTGCTGCTGTTGATGATGGAGATGTTGATGTTGCGCCAACGCCATGCGTCCTAGTCACCCCTCGTCCTCCTCCGTTTTGATCTTGACAGGAACGTAGACCTTGTCCATGACATGGATCTTTATGTGATTGTTGAGGGTGCTCGATTGCCGGAATTGTTTCTTGCATATCACGCATTCGAACGGCTTTTCACCTGCAAAGGAGGCTAGGATTAGCTGCGAACACAAGTGCTACAAAAAAATATACGCTCACCCGTATGAATCTTGACATGATTGGCCAATGTGCTCAGCTGACGGAAATGCTTGGGACAGTAGTTGCAATTGTACGGCTTTTCGCCAGTATGAATTTTCAAATGATTCGTCAGCGTTGACGATTGACGGAACGTCTTATCACAAACGTTGCATTTGTAGGGCTTCTCACCGGTATGGATCTTCACATGATTGGTCAGCGTGCTCAGCTGACGAAATCGCCTATCGCACACAGTGCAATGGAACGGCTTCTCCTGATCCCGTCCGCCACCGCCGCCGCTGCCACCGCTCGAACCATTGCCCTCGCCCGAATGCTCATTTCCCGAATGCCCATTGCTGACGTAGTGTGATTCGCCCGCAAGCGTTGTCGGACTATGTGTGGCATTTGCAACCAGATGTGCCAGCGTATGCGACGATGATGCCGATGGTGGCGCTGCCGCCGGTTGCTGTTGATCCGCGGCGGCGGCTTGCGCTGCCGCGGCCTGCGCAGCTGCCATTGCGGCCGCCTGTGCGGCACTGTGTGCCTCTGCTGAAATTCCGCTCAAATGCATATTAAAGGGTAAGGCGATTTCTGTCGGCGCGGGCGGCTGTTGTTGTTGCTGTTGATTGTGTTGCTGCTGTTGTTGTTGTTGCTGCTGCTGTTGTTGTTGTTGCTGCTGTTGTTGTTGCTGCTGTTGCTGTTGTTGCTGCTGTTGTTGTTGTTGCTGCTGCTGTTGTTGTTGCTGATGCTGTTGTTGTTGCTGGAGCTGGGCATGGGCCACAGCTGCCACATGGCTGGCATGGCTCGCCTGTGTAACAGTATCATTGTTGTTGTTGGCGCTAGTTGTTTGCGGCTGCGCGGCAACGATGACAATGTCACAGTTGCTCATTGCCGCGGCGGCCTGATGTGCGTGCGGCAGACTCTTGATATGCATCATAAGCTGCCTCGAACTGTGCTACAACAAGGACTGGACGTGATTTGAACTGGGCGGGTATTGGTTGCTGATATATATTTTTTTTATGTGTAATTGGGGGCGTTGTGTAGAGGAGGCGAGGCGGGTTTGGGTCGGGTGCGTAGCTCTTAAGCGCGGGAGCGTACGTCAATAACAAGATACTTCGTGACAAGTTTTTTGGCGCGCTGCTCACAAATGCCACGACATGCTGGCTGGCCTGGTTGTGGTTTCTGCTGCTGCTGCGGCTCTGCTCTTGTTGTTGTATTAGTTAGTGCCTGCACAAGAGAGAGCGATAGAGAGAGAGTGTGAGATTAGAGATGAACAATATTGTGACCAGTGACAGTTCACTTAATAGTGACATGTTGGACCTTATTGTTCCATTTCACCTAGTTCTTATCAATTTGTTTACTTACTAAAATAAATATGATAAGACAAATAATATATATATATAACAAATAAAATATATATAACAAATAAAAATTATATAAAAGCGTATTAATAAATGCTGATGGACATAATTTAGAAATATAATATTATCTTATTCCTCCATTTGTTATAAATTGAGTGACATAAGTAGCTAAATTTTGTTCCAGCCACCTTCCATAGCTATTTTATTATGTTACCAATTAATTTTGTAACTGTTCTGCTCCCCGTAACAGTGACTGTTCCTTTTGTGATTTTGCCGCAGCACTGATTAGAGCGCGAGAGAGCGAGTGAATAGTTTGGCGGCATCTTTACATGTTCGCTTTTTATTTATATATTGGTTTTTTTTCCTTCTGGTATGCAAAAATATTTGAGGAATTCCCAAACTAACTGCGAAATGTTAAGAAATTATAATACCATTTAAATTATTCATTTGAGGTCCATTTTGCTTTTGTTATGGCAAAAGTTCTGCGCGTTCTCCCTCCCCCTCTTTCTTTCTCCATCTCTCTATCGCACTGTGCTCGCGTTAACGAGTGTTTAGCATAAATTATAAAAGTGATGGCGATTATGCATTTGAAAACGCGCCCAATGCATGTAATTTGAATTTTTGGCTCTGGTTTTTACGTGCGCCGACAGGTTCCACGTTCCAATTGCTGCTGCTGCTGTTGTCGCCGTTTCCCCCACTCACACACATACGCACATATATATATATACACACACAGATAGCACTCAAACATACAATCGCACTCACACACACACACACACTCACACATTGTGGAGCGAACTGACAGCGTGTTACTTTCTCGCGAATTACATGTGTTTTTCCATCATTGTTTTTTTTAATATTTGATTGCGAAAGTTTAGTTTAGCCTACACTGCTCCTTACTACCTTGGCGCGTCCTTTTTGGCGGCGCTTTTCGTAGAACAGGATTTGTGTGTGTTCCTTTTTTTTGTGAAGTGCACACCTCAAAGTAGTTTTTCCACATTTGATCTTGTTGTTCGCGCTTCTCACCTTGTCGCTGCGACCCCCCTCCCTTTCACCCACAAGCGGCAACCACTTTCAGTCGTCGACGTCTTCACAACGCGCCACTCGGACACACACACGCAAACACACTGGCATACACATACACACACGCATATACGCATACAATCACACATTTCTACATAAGCACTCACATTATAACAGCAGCAGCAGCGAAAACCAAAAGAAAAAAACTCTTTTGAGGTTATGGGCTAACTGAAATTTTCACTATTTTTCACATGTTTAATAACACTAATAGTCACTGGTTGGATGTGCGCTTTTTTATTTTCGGGGCATGTACACTCTGTGTGTGTGCGCTGGGCGCGCTCACTCTTTGACCTACCTTTCCATTTTGTGCTGGCGCTGGCCTTTTTCGTTTTCTGATTGGATTTTTCGCGGGCCAGGCAAGTGTGCACCTTGCGCGGTTTTCGGTATTAATTTAGTTAAGACTATGCTTTAAAGCATTATTTGTTGTTGTGTGTTCATTTATAAAAACGTAGAAAAATAGTAAAAATTGTTTTTTTTATGCTTTTACTGTTTGCGTACCAATCAGACGCGAAAGAACTGGTACAAAAGATCAATTGAACTGGTGCAAACTAGTGATGGCATAATTGTATACCTGCGACTTGTCACAGGTGCGCACCTACGTGAGATGTTGGCCAAAACCACTTAATATTGCAAGTGGTAATGCCTAAAATAATGTAAGCTGAGCATTTTAACTAAAAATTTGATAATTGGCAAGAAGAATGATGAATACATACATGTCTCTGTGACTTGCCACTATATTGCATTCAAATTTAAATCAGCAGCACTGATTGCCATTCGCGTGTCAACGTTCGCCCCGTATTAAGTTCAATCGATAGTTGCTACCAACAATCGGAAGATGCGTGGAATAAAACAAGTTGTTTTATTGCGAAATTGAAGCTGCAATTTTATTTTAAATCGTTTTAAATCGTTGACGGCGGTGCATATTTTATAAAATCGTGCACACGCGTGACGACTGCTGCTGTGCGGCATTTTGGCCGTTCTGCAAACTCAGCTCACTGTCCACTTTGTTTTTGCTGTAATGCGGCGGCTGCAGTTCATCTGAAATCGAAGAAAAATAAACAGGTAAGCAATTTGATTTATATTTGTTGCCATGCTCACCTTCGATTTGTACGGCCTTCTCGTTGCGACAAGACAAACGCATGCCATCTAAAAAGTGCTGGACGATCCCCTTGCTGTCCGTGCTCTGTCGGCGCTGCTGATCCGACTGCTTATTCTTGGTGCTGCCTTGGGCCTGATTGCGCTGCTCCTCCAAGGCGCGCAACTCCTCCTGCATTGCCTTCTTACCACGCTCCACGACCGCATCGAGTGGATCGTCATCAAAGGCATGACTGTTGCTGTTCATTGGCTCGAAGATGTTCCCATTTCCATTGCGTCCGGCAGAATTGTGATTGGAATTCACCGATGCTGTAGTCCGCTCATCTTCCTCACCCTCGCCCTCATCCAAGACTGCTGTCGTCTCATTAGTTCGCTTCTGGGCGGCAGCCTCCTCCTCCTGCACTGGTGTCGTTGTAGGCGTTGTTGTAATCTTCTGCTGCTCCTTGGCTGCCTTGATCTGAAATAGCGATGATAGGTTCTCTTTGGCGCCATGCATTTCGCTGGATATCTTGTTGGTCATCGAGTCCATGGCTTTGCCCATCGATTCCTTAGTGCTGGCGGCCACATTGGCTACACTCCTGCCCGCCCCATCGACAGTCTCCCGGACGCCATCCGCCATGCGAAACATGCCCTTGCCCGCCCCATCGACTGTATCCCGAACGCCATCCGCCATGCGAAACATACCCTTGCCGGCGGCATCGACAGCATCGCGTGCTCCCGTCGCCATTCGCTCGCCGGCAGCCTCAACGGCATCGCGTGCACCTGTGGCCGCTTTCTGCATGGTCGTCTGCACGGAGTTGCGTGTCTCAAGCAGCTTTGATTCGATGGCATTGCCAACGCTTTCGGCTTCTGTCTTCTGTGCACTGACAACCTTGTCCACATGCTGCTCCAGTTCTTGCAGCATCTGCTCACCCTCCGACTCCAGATCCTCAACGGCATCGGCCAGTGTTTCAGGCGGTGTATTGGGCATTTGCTCCTCCACCTTGGCTGTCACATCGATGCCATTGTTGATGAAACGTATCTCATTCACCACCTTGCTGCTGTCTAGTGCATCCTCGGTGGTTGTTATTTCAACCGCCAACTGCTCATCCTCCTCGGTTGGTGGCGTCGGCGTTGAGATGTGTATCTCCTGGCGCTGCACACTCTCCGCCAACGGATTCTCCTCGACGGTGTCCAGACTATCCACGAGTTCGGGTGAGGTGCGTTCAATCTCATCGTGTCGCATTGCCGCCTCGTAGGAGAAGTTGCGTATGGGTGTTCTCTTAATCGTGAGCGGCGTGCTCGGATCACTACTCTCCGGATATGGTGTGTGCGGACGCAGCTGCTTCTCTTGGCTGCCCTGCGACGGCATGTTCTCTTGACTGCCCTGCGACGGCATCTTCTCTTGCGATGGAAATTTGCTTGACCCCAGCGATTCTGTCGGCGAACTCTGAGGTGACGGCGATTTCTCTGGTGGCGTTGGCAACTGGACTATATTATCAGTGTCTGCTGTTGCCTGCTGCTGAATGGGACTCTCCGGCGGTGCTGAGGGTTTCACGTGGTCCATGGCATCTGGGTCAATCTTAGCTTCGCTTGTTGCCGCTGCAGTTGGAACCGATTCTTTGACTATTTCCGACTCCACTTTGCTCTCTCCGAGCTGTTCCATTTCTGTGTTCCCATTTACATCTTCTATTGCTTCGTCCTTGGTATTAATGCCTTCGATCTCTGCTTTCTCCACATTGTTATTGATATTCTCAGTTTGTGACTTTTCCTCCAGCTCTGATGGTGGCTTGTTGTCTGGCTCCGGCTCCGCGTCAGCCACGTGTTCATTGGACATTTGCCTCACTGCCTCCAGTGTGGCCACGCCTGCGGTTACAGCTGCAACGCCAGCGTCCATTGCATTGAGTCCTTTCCCCGGCTCCGGTTCCGGCTCCGCTAAGGCCTTCTGCTTGGTGAGACTTTTCCCGCTGGCGCCTCGCAACTCTGTGTTTCCATTGAGATCCTTGGGCTGCAGCACAAAGCTGCGACTCATGTAGCTATGGGGCTCCATGGGTGTACCCACTGTTGCCGATAGATTGGAGGATCTGGGTAGGCCCTGCACCAAGATGTGTTGATCCCCGACGGCAATGTCGAGCAATCGTAGATTTTTGAATTTGGATATCTCGCGAAACGTTTTCAGATGATGGCCACTCTCCGAGAAGGTGGTAAAGAACTTGTTGGCCTTGCTGAGCACCGCATAGAAGGAGAGGCCCTTGACCAGCTTCCAAATGGGACCATTCTCCTCGCTGTCATAGTCATAGAATCGCTGAAAGACCAAATTCTTATTTCGCAGCGATTCGAAGCTGCGATAAATGTTGCCCACATTGGTCACTATGAAGATCTCGCTGGCCTTTGATATGTGCATGAAGATGATCTGCTCGCTTTGAGAGAGATTCTTTTGCAGTTCCGTGAACTTGGGAAAGACAAACTCATTGAGGTGGCCAGTGAGAAACAGGTTCCCGGTGGCCGTCAGCACCAATGTGGACTCTGGGCCACAGGCAAACTGTTGCACCAGTGCATCCAGCCGTATCTCCACGGGATGTCCATCGTAATCGTCCTCCAGATCGCCCAGCTGCTGCTGTGTATTCGACCCGCAGCCAATTAAGCGACCCTTAGCTGCAACAAGTTTGGAATTTGATTTGGGATACTTTCCCATTTGGATACTTTCCGCATTGGATACTCACTGGTTAAGACCACAAAATGCTCGTTGCCCGCCTGCAGGGCAATGAAGTTATCCGTCTCCTCGTTCTTTGATAGATAATCATCGAACTCCTCCAGGCGAAAGGGCTTTCGAATAATCGCACATGGTTGCTGCTCCACCTCTGCATTGACAAAGTGCTGCGATACATGGGTGTCCGTGGGGAATATGTTGCGACCCGTAAAAAATATCTCGTTCGAAACTGCAAAGGGTAAATATGCTATTATAGTAGTATTGCTTTTATAGTCCCCATAAAACTTGATTCGATTTGAGCGTGTTTTCCAGATCTTATTTGGCCTTGTAGATATGGAGTTCAACACCCTTCAGTACCATTTTGTCGTCATCTAAATTTCACTATAAATTCAGTCCGATATTGATCGAATGTTTCGTAAATGTTATAACTGTTGAACTTGGTTGGGATAACTTGATAGATAAAAGAGTTGTTCATACAACTCGTCAAACTATCGGTACTATTTCAGATATAGTAGTCCGATGTCGACGATATTTTGTCCAAATATGAAAAAACATAATTACACGCAGGTTGAGTAAGTTTGCCTTGATGAGAACGCTTCAAAGCTAAATAAATTTATACTCTGCATAAATTAGTTATTATTAATTAGAATTTCATGAACAAGTTCAGGTTTCAAGACTTCTTGAAATAGTTATATTTAAATGTATTTCCATTGATGAAAAAATCATAAGAAAATCATAATTCTCATTTTGTTGTGGTTGTTTTTTATTTATTTACTTTGTTGTTATTTTATTTTGAAGAATGAAAATAAAATAAAACAAAAATCAACATAAGAATTTAAAAAAAATACTAAAAATTATAAGATTTACATTTCCCTATATCACATTTCTCAAAATGATATCCTTTTACAGTTTTTGAATAATTATTTTATTTTAAATTCAATTTTCAATCAATTTTATTCAATTCTGCTAAAAAATGAAGTTGATATATTTGTTCTTGGACTTGTTTCCGTTGACTTATGACCTTCTACTTATCTGGCTGCACTTTTGACCTGTCAAAACTTACGAGTCATTATCACTGCCCAATTGTTCCCAAAGGCGGCATCACTTATCTTCAAGCCCAAAGTTTTAAGCGATTTGACGCACGTCGGTTTATTGACTATATCGCCATTGTTGTTGTTGTTGTTGTTGTTATTTTTGTTGCCATGTCCGCCAATGCCCAGCTGACCATAGTGGTTCTCGCCCCAAACAAAAAGACGTCCTGATTCTGTAATTGATAAGAACATTTTGACATTAACTTTTACCAATTTTCGACTCGCTCTGTTCCATTCTGTGTTTCCCAACAACTTGTGACTTTTATTGATTCTGTGCGTGTTTTTGTGGAAGTATTAAACTTACTAAGTTTATGTGTGTGTGTGTGTGTGTGTGTGTGAGAGAGTGTGAGAGTGTGTGGATGAGTGTATGTAGCACTGGCAATCCCCAAATTGTACAACTCTCCAAGTCGCAAACTGGCTACATTTTTTGTATTGTTTTTTACCTGACCCGCTTTACGTTTCAATTACGAACTGAGTTGGATTTTAGCTTTACTATTTTGGCTTTTGGCTTTTGGCTTTGGTTCTGCTTCCCATTTGCTGGTAAGGTGTTTATTTATTTTACATGCTTCGTGAGTGTGGCCCATATATTGGGCAGAGCAGCCCCGTCTGACCTCATTAGGGCGCCACATATTGTTCGGATTGCGTTGTGATTTGAAGTGCTTAGTCAAGCTAGCCTTAATACGTCGCAGTATGGCCAATACAGTTACTTATGTAAGCCAGCATGCGCCTGTACATATGTGCATGTGAAATCAGAAGAAGAACAATATGGCCAACATGGTCCTATTATGGTCTAAGGATCGTCTTGGCTGCGTCTCGAGTTGTTGGGTTAACATAAAAGTGAAAGTGCGCTGCGTGATTATTATTTCAA
The DNA here is from genome assembly GCA_035044245.1 of Drosophila nr. fundita. Lineage (NCBI taxonomy): Eukaryota > Metazoa > Arthropoda > Insecta > Diptera > Drosophilidae > Drosophila > Drosophila nr. fundita. The sequence continues at coordinate 2,101,056 of JAWNMG010000622.1, read as the reverse complement.
GAAAATTGCAGCGAACATGCAACGGAAGGCGGCGGCATGCCACAGACACCACAAAAGCCAGTTGACCACATTGATACATGCAGAGGGCTCTGCGTTTAGGCATTTGCATTGAAGGGTTGCATGATAGACAGGCAGCCGGACGGAGCGACAGACAGCGGGACAGACAGTTGGTTAGACTGACAGTTGGCTAACTGAAACGTGTTCGCTTGCCCGTTGGAATGGGGTCATTTGTGTTGTGTTTGGTTGTTTTTTTTTGTTGCTGTTGTTGTTTTAGCTATTTACCGCATATAACGGCACTCTGATGCGGACCGGATATCAAACGCTTGACCGGATCGTTTTTGATATAGAAATAGCTTTGCGTATTCTCCGCCAAATGGGACTTTCCCAGCGTAAATATGGCACCGCTGCTAGGTATATCCATCTTGTTGTATATATATATATATATGTAAATATATATATTATATATATTATATATATTATATATATTATATGTATTATATATGTATATTACGATTCCTGTAAGTTTTGTGTTTATTCAAGTTTCTCTGTTGGCTTTATTGATTTTGGCCTTAGGCATTTGCATATTTTGCCGGCTGCATTTGAGTTGGTAACTCATTGGAAATGTTTAACACCAACTATTTACTATATTACACACACATTTTTATATATATATACAACAAACACAACAATGTCATTTGAAGTTGCGTGCTAGAAAGTTTTTGATATTCGCGACAAATTGTTGAAGCAATTATTGTTGGACAGAAATCCCAATCGGCACTTGTGGTCAGTTGGACGTTTCGACGAGTACTGGTCAAGCTAGCCAAAGAGCTGCCCATTTCTAGCCAGGACAACGACTACGACTACACACACACGCACACACACACATGCCAACACACACACACACACACGCCCCCTCTCTGTCAGCCCTTTTTAGTTAGCTGACTGACTGACTTGCCCCCTATAAATATGCTATGAAACTGTTTTGTGCTGTTCGCCTGGTTGCTTAGGCGTCTTTTGTTGCCACATTGGTGTACTGCTCCTCTCTCCCAATCGTGAGTCACCCTACCCTCGATGGTCCCGTACACAATTAGAGCTGCTCGTGCAGGTTAAGTTATTCCAGTTTGAGAACGTTTTGTTGGGGTTATGGTCTCCGACTTGAAGTAGTCGTATTATTAATGGCATTTGTGAGTAATGTGCGCAAATCTACAACTTCACCTCAAATGTTAAAAATAACATCAAATAGTATTTAGATCTACACGTCAGGGGTGTAACGGTTACGTTTTGCTGACCTGTTGACATTTGCATAATCAGCTTGGCAACTTTTTCGCCAGAAGCAATATTTGCCAGAATTTTACTGATTTCTCCACTAAAACTTAATTAATTCGTTTACTTTGTATGCAAATTAGTAGGCCCAAAAGGAAAAAAAAAGAAGAAAAATTGGGAACAAGCAATAAATTGGGTTTAGGTCGCCGGATTCGTTTTATGGCCTTAAAGGCGGCGCCTCCCAAAGCAATTAATTCCCACTAACCGACTTGAAATCACTCTCACCACTTGCACGGTTCGCAGACAATTTGCTTTAGTTAATTGGTTTCTTGGACTGCATATGGGAACTTTCCACTTAAGTCTTATGCAATCGCAGTGCGTCGTCCCTCAACTTGCCCCTGAAATGTCAGAAATAATTTGCAACCCAGTTGCGTGTGTCATTAATACCGTCATTAAATTGACATTAAAAAGTGATACAATGTTACTGCAGCTGCCAATCTATAGGTAATAGCGGAATTTCAAAGTCAGCCTCAAGTCTACGATTAGTTGTGGCAAATACTAAGTTTTCTCTTGAATATTATATGATAAAATTATATCAGAAAACTCTTCATTAGTTTCTGAACACCATTTTAATTTTCCTCAAATTAATCGAATTTTACTAACTTTTAACTTCAAAATAAATTATAATGAAAACATATAGAATTCAGTGTATGATTAACTGTTTCGTTGCAAATTGTTTCAAGACATAAGAAATCAATATAGATTTGATCTCCGACAATAATTCAGACACATGCGCTGCTTATCTGCTGGTCGCAGTTATGATCTACAATCCACTACAACAACTGACTATATCATATGACAATGGGGTTTGTCCACATTGTGCACAGCACGAAGCCACAGCGTGGTCTACTCCCATACATACGCAGACATTCGTATAATGACTATATATATGCACTTACTCGAATGCCTGGCTGTGAAATTTATGAGTATCCTCCAAAGGACTCTGTGTGTTCAGCTGGCTGCAGTTATTGCCATATTGCCACAGCCTGAGGAGGTGGTGTCAGCTAAATGGTTCGGCGCGGAGGCCGGCTTTTGCTGTTGCATGCCGCCATTTTCGATATGTGTGCCGACTGTCGGCCAATGTGCCAGTTACTGCCCCTCACGCCCAACTCCAAACACATCTTATCCGAATGCAAATTTGCTCAAGAATCGCGTTACGTTGAACTCGAACAGTGGTCGATTCTACGGGTTGTACAACGTATTTTTAGTTGAAGTAACTAAAGAAAAAAAACGTATTGCATTTGCGGGCATCAAATTCGTATAATTAACGACAAGTACATTGAACTCTATTGAACGTCTTCCGCCGTTACTGACGTAAACTTCGACGGAAACAGCTGTAGGAACTCTCAAGTCTCTCCCTCTTCGAACACCTAGTGACAAATCTATCGGCATTTAGGGGCACCCCAGTCAAGTCCACTCAAGTCAACTCCAGTCAACTCAAGTCAAGTCAAGTCAAGTCACTAACTGTTATTTTTGACCGGTTGATTGAACTTCGCTATTCGCCGTGGTTCAAAACAATCGATTCAACGCAAGTGGCAAGCGGCAAATGAAAAGCTCTTGGGGTAAGCGGGCAGCCGAAAATAAATGGAATTGTTTGCTTGACCTTCAACAGCTGTCAAGTATGGATTGTATACCCTGTAAACCGATTTGAGAGGCCAGCTCTGCAATTGGCAATTCATTGATATAAACCTTTTTTTTTATAGTTTTTTGATGTGGAATGATTAATTTTGCTACCAAAATTTGAATATATGTAAAGGGTATTTTTTGGATACCAGACTTCGAACAAAGAAAACACGTAAGCCGCTTAAGGAGTATCTCCAAGTTACGCTCTACTGCATTTTGCCTGCTTCTGTTGACAGAATTAGGTCTTTTCATAGAAATCTGTTGTTTTTGGGATATATATTGTTTTTTTTTGGGAGTTTTCGTTTTCATTTTGTTTGCACTTTATTGGCTAACCCTCAGAGCTTGACCCACACGTACACACACTCAAACAAGGGCGGGCTGTGGGTGTTTACAAAAGCCCTAAGCAAAAAGGTGCAAAAAACGCTATGTATTTGTGTGTTTTGATTGTTGTGCTTCCCGTTAGCCCAGGTGGGTCCACATTGTCAACGTCATGAGCACGTTTCTCCAATTTATTTTCCCGGCTCGCGTGGCCTTTATGATTATGTGGGCAGGAAAAACACAACAACAAAAAATATGAAATTAGCTCGAAATTAGCTGCTAAATAACTAAAACGTAGTCTGCTCTTGTCCTCTATAATTACAGGAGCACAAAATGAGCGACAAGAGTGAAAGTCCAAAGGGGGAGGAACCCAAGGAAAGTGAAACTGTTTCAGTGGAAGCAACCAAGGCAAGCGAAGCAGCCTCCAAGTCTCCAGCAGAGGCGCAGCAACCGGAGCCTACAAGCGAAAGTAAAAATGAAAATGAAAAGGAGAAGGAGCAGGAGAAGGAAAATCCAATAACAACAGGAGGTGCCACAAAAGGTGAAACTAAAAGCCAAATGAATGCCCCCATAACGAAAGGCACAGCAGGCGATACAGTCCATGGCCAGGACGCGATGCAGGCCTCGCCGCAGGACTTTGCGGGCTACGAACAGCATGTGAGCTATGCGCCCGATGGTAGTGCGATTTACACGGATCCCAGCACAAAGCAAAAATATAAATGGTGCAACACGCAAAACAATTGGCAACTCAGTGGGGATGAAGCGTCTTCAGCTGGCAATCCATATGAGAATGAGCACTACAAGTGGTGCCAGCAGACGCAGCAATGGCTGCCCAAGAAACAGTCCACAAATACCGCCACCGAAACGGAACACTACAAATGGGATGCGGAGCAGCAAAAGTGGCTGCCGAAGCAGCCGCCAACACAGGCGTCACCTGGCCAGGATGTGGTCTATGCCGTCGATGAGAACGGTGATCGCACCTATACGGACAAAGATGGCGTCGTCTTCTTTTGGGATGCGAGCAAATCCGCTTGGTTCCCCAAGATCGATGATGACTTTATGGCGCGCTATCAAATGAACTATGGTTTCATTGATAACACCAGTGCCGGGGAGCGCGAGAAGGCGGAACGCGAAGCAGCTGAGACCAAACGCAAGGAGGAGGAACTGAAACGCATGACAGCCGAAGCTGAGGCGGCCATGAAAGCACCACTGATGGCCAATGATGGTGCTCCAACAACAACAGCAACAGCTCTTGGCAAACGAAAGCCACAAGAGCCGCCAAGTGAGTGGAATTGAATTTGATGTGTAATTCCAGCTTAACATACATATTTTTTGCTTGCAGAGTGGTTCGAAATGGATCCGTTGCAGAACACCAAGGTCTACGTGTCCAACTTGCCACTGGACATCACCATCGATGAGTTTGCCGAGCTGATGGGTAAATGTGGTTTGGTCATGCGAGATCCACAAACGCAGAAATACAAACTTAAATTGTATACCGAAGCGGATGGACAAATCAAAGGCGACGGCTTATGCGATTATATCAAGGTGAGTTCAAAGTCAGGATTAAATCGATTTATATATATATTTTTGAGTTATCATACATATACACCCATGCTGAAAAAAAGAAGAAGAATGACAACTCCCTTGATTTGCTGATTGTTTTTTTTTCAGTGTTTTATTTAAAACTTTATTTGTTTGTTTAACTAAATTAAATCTGCTTGCATTAATATTAAAGATATTTTAATATGTATTATCAATATTATTATTTTTATTATTATTTTAAGATGCTCATAATATTCAGTTGTTGTGTGCTTGTATTCCTTGCTTTATATCCATTTGATAAATATTCACCTTAGTTACGCTGACTATTTTTTTGATCTCTGTGTTGTTTATAGTATAATAATAATAATAATGATATATATATGTAGTTTAAAATTGGTTAGTAGTTGTTTACTTGGTAACTTTAAAATGCGTTTACTTGGCTGCTACAAATTGCTTTTCACATCTCAACATTCTTTCATTAAACATAAAAAAAAATAATCAAAACACAATCTGAGACGAAATCATATCGCGAGAGAGACTTTCTTAATGTTTATACGGCTAACATTTCCTTCATTTTTTGTTTTGTTTTTCCGTTTCGCATTTGAGGTACATATTAAAAAATACAATAATTTTACATTTAAGCATACAATAATTATTAAATATAAAATATATATTTATATAACCTAGTTTGTTAGTATAATAGTTTCGCATAGCCTTTGCAATGGCTTTCCTTCTTCTTCTTGTTTTTTTTTTTTTTTTGTTTTTTTAGGTGTTATTTAATCTTTTTAGGCATGTTACAGTTAAGTTGTTATCAAAAAGCTCTTCTATCATATTTTTCTTTTGTTTCTTTCTTAAAATTATTGCTTCCTGGCCAGTAGGAGAATCTTGTGGGATAGAGGATTGGCCTTCTAAGTAGATATTAGACAAAATGAGGTGAGAAGGAAGGAGACCGCCGCCTGCCAGCATTATATCCTTGCTCCGATAAGTTTTCATTGTTCTGTGCTATATAATTTTTGAAAAAATTGTGTTGCTATTTGTATTTTTTTTTTCTTTCTTTTGTTTCGATTTATTTAAAATGCTTTTGCTTTTGCTAATTGCTATTTTGGTTATTAAGGAAACTCTGTGTATGTGTGTGTGTGTGTGTGTGTGTGCGTGTGTGTGCGTGTGTATATTTGAGTGTATTGCTATGCTATTTTATCATATATATATATATATATATATTTATGTATATTATATATATATCAGCTGTACATTACTATATATAGTCAACTTTTGCCTGACAAATATTTCACGTTTCGAATATTTTCAAAAAAGTGTGCGACTATTGCAAAATGCTATTGTTGTTTCAATTCTAAACTTTTACTCTTTTACTTCGTTTGTCTAGTGTAAATAATACTTGCAGTGTGAAAGCAATAAAACAATAAACAATAACAAAATAATTAAAAAAGAATCTAAGAAGAAGGAATGAAAACATGTTTGCTTTCCAAAATTTTTACGATATGTTCTCTTAACTGTTGGTTAGTGTGCGTGTGTGTGTGTGTCTGTGTTGGGTGTGTCTGGGTGTGTGTATAGGAGTGGGCCTGGGCTTTACTGCACACTGTGCAGGCGGATAGCCTCCTGTATCCGCTTTAGCCTCGTTTGCTCTTTTGCCTTTAGCTGCTTCTCGCGCATCTGCTTGCGCTTCTTGCGCATCTCAATAAACTTCTCCTGATCCTCGGGACTCAATGCACCAATGCGTTGTGCATACCTGCGACGCTTCTCTTCCAACTGTTGAGCTACTTCATCGTTGGCATTCTTCTCGGCTTGAATAAAACTGTCGCTTTTTGGCGTCTTGTCGGCTTCGGCTGCTTTTTCTGCTTCTTCCCGCAGATTGCGCTCCCGTTCGGCGAGTTCGATCTGCATACGCTTGCGCTCCTTCTCCGCCTCCAGCAGCTCTCGGCGCACTCGCTCTTCCTCTTCGGCTAACCTGCGCTCCTCCGCCTCCCGCTGCTCAATTTCAGCTTGACGCTGTCGTTTCAGCTCCTCACGACGTGCTTCTTCCTCTCGAAGGCGTTGGATTTCGCGCTGCTCGAAGAGACGCTCCTTCTCGACGCGCTCCAGTTCTTGGCGTTCCTCCTCCTCCTTTTGTGCACGACGTATTTGCTCCTGTCGTTGGCGCTCCTTCTCTGCCAGCGCCTCCTCTACAGCCTTTTCTTCGCGACGCTTCGCCTCGTACGCCTCCTGCAATCTACGCTCCTGCTCCGACTTGGCCTCGAGTAGTCGCTTCTCATGCTCCTCGCGCAGACGCTGTTCATTGGCCAGACGCTGCTCCGCATTGCGGCGATCAATTTCATCCTGTTCCGCCTGCTGCTTGCGCAGCTGCTCCTCGCGTACTTTTCTCTCCTCCGCTTCGCGCTCCCGCTGCTTCCTCAGCCTCTCCTCGCGCATCTGACGGGCTTCATCGTCTATGGCACGTTGACGTTCATCTTCGACCTGCTTCCGCTTTTGTCGCTCCTGTTCGCGTTCCTGTTCCTGCTGGCGTTGCTGCTCCTCCTGTGCGCGTTCTTGTTCTCGTTCCTGGTTGCGTCGCTGCTTCTCCACTTGTAATTGCTGTTCACGATGCTCGCGCTCCTGTCTCTGCTGCTCCTCCAAGTTGCGCTGATGCAATGCGTCGGGTTCACTTTGCTGCTGATGCTGCTGCAGTTGCTCACGATGCTCTTCCTCGGCTGGCTTGCTCAGAAGTCTTTTCTCCTGTATCTTGCGCCGTTTCTCCACTCGCTCCTGCCTACGCAACTGCCTGCGTAGCTCCCTCTCCCGCTGACGCTGCACCTTGCGATCATATTGCGTCAAATGTGGGTGAGATGTGGCTATGCGGGGCCGGGTACCAGCTGTAGATGGCACACCATTCCTGTCGATCTGGGGAGCTGGCGCCGTTGTTGAGCTGACGCCTGGTCGCTTGTATGGATGAATCTTAGGCCGATGTGGATAGTCAACATCATTAGGATGCTTCGCCGGGTGGCGTGGTGGAGTGCGACGAGTGCCAGGACGCCTGCGACCGGGAATAGTCATTTGCTCGGCGCTGCCCTCGGCTACAACGAGTCGTTGATATCTGCAACCAAACAATGTTAATTAGTTTGAATTCTAAATACCTTCTTCTAATGTTAAGCGATTGCACTTATTTCCTTTAGAAATATTTCATATTTATTTTCTATGTTGTCTAGGTGGAGTCTGTTAATTTGGCCCTGGAGATTCTGGATGAGTACGATTTGAGGGGTCATAAGATTCGAGTGCAGCGCGCACAGTTTCAAATGCGTGGCGAATACAATCCGGCCCTGAAGCCCAAGCGCAAAAAGAAGGACAAGCAGAAGTTGCAGAAAATCAAGGAAAAGTAAGTGGCAAACAAAATGATGACGAAGAAAACTATTTGAATATTATTTGTAATGCACAGATTGTTTGACTGGCGACCCGACAAAATGCGTGGTGAACGCTCCAAGAATGAGAAAACGGTTATCATCAAAAATCTGTTTGTGCCCGAGCTTTTTGAGAAGGAAGTGGAGCTTATTCTGGAGTATCAAAATAATTTGCGAGAGGAGTGCGGCAAATGCGGCATGGTTCGCAAAGTGGTCATCTATGATGTAAGTTCAAATGAGTGGAGACTTAATTATATGGACATCTAATTATTTTTATTACTCTCGCAGCGTCATCCCGAAGGCATAGCACAGATTAACATGTCTACGCCAGAGGAGGCGGATGTGGTCATACAAATGATGCAAGGCCGTTACTTTGGACTGCGGCAGCTAAGCGCTGAACACTGGGATGGCAAGACGAAATACAAGTAAGTTGCATTTACGAAATGTACCAACTTGAAAACTTAAACATACTGTTTTGCCATGCAGAATTGATGAATCAGCGGCCGAGGCAAGCGAGCGCATACACAAATGGGATGAGTATCTGATATCACTGGATGCGGGCAAGCAGGAGGCGGAAGAGGCGCCTAGTGAGAGTCCACTGGCTTCAGAAGCCACTGTTTAGGGTATGGTATGTCTGTGCTCATCGTACTCATTATTTAGCTAACCGTCTTGTCTTGCAGCTTTGTTATGTTTATTTTGCATACCCGCCATTCTTTCCGCGTCCACCTACGACCTCCAGTACGACCTCATTGGCCAGTTCATTGGGAAATGTGACATTCCAGCGATCGTAGACCTTATAGCGATTTGCTTCGCTCACTTTTGGCATCCTGTGCTGGCATATGAAACGCAGTTTGTCCGGGCAGGAGCGTGCGGACCAACGATACTTCAAGTTTGGATCGTAGACGCCGCATTTATTATCCAATGGCTTGCTGTTGGAGAAAAGTTGCACATAGCTAAAATTGTTGCTTAAAATTAAATGAATCACAAAAACAAAGTGCAAAATTTAGTTTAAAGTGCATTTATACGTACGTTGGATCCATTTGACTGAATGCATCGTAGCTCAAATTGCGACCACTGAAGCTCCACTGCCAGTATTTGTTGTGATGATCATAGGCGGCACCAATCCAAATGGGGTCATGCTCTACCAAGGTTGAAAGTTTATAATTATCATTAAGTTCAGTAATTATTTGTAGATCGCTTGATTTGATTTGCTCTTTATCTGTCTTTTCGAGTCTGACCTGGCCAGCTTGATGTTTAAACTTACCGCCAGACTGCGAATCCTGTCGCTGCAGATAGGTTCTCAGCTTGCGGTCCGCTTTCTTTGAGGGTTCAGCCAGATTGGCATTCTTGTCCCTGCAGAAGAAGTGCGCCTCCAGCCAGCTGCTGGGCTGCTGCACCAGCGAGTAGCAATCGGTGCCGACGCGTTGAAACTGCGGCGGGCACATGCCGTACATGCGATGAGTGTGCGCCCTTTTAGGTGGCACTGACACGCCCCCATTCTGCGGTGCAAAGCTGACACCGGCGCTGGAAGCGCTCGAATGTAATTGTGCCTGGCTTGTGCAAGCCACTACAGAGAAAATAGTAAATATCATATTAATATTAACTAGCTGGCTGCACCATGCGGATTTTACTTACATAAACCCAAGGTAATTACTAAGCAGCTCAGCATCATGTGGCAGCGGCTGTTGCTCATCTTGGGAATTCCTTGTTGCAGCTGTTGTGGTTGTTTCTGTCTTCTCTTCGGGTGGTTTCCAATTTATATTCCTTGCTCGCTTCTGTATTCCGCTGGCAACTGTTTACATCGCTGTTTGTATGCTGAAGTGCTGAAAACGATAATTAAATATTGGTAAATTTAACTCGCAATTCGGAAATTAACTTATGCTGTTTATCATAACCATACATTATGTAGAAACATTAATTCTTGCATAAAATTAACGCTTCTGAAAAACACTAGCTTAATGTTTCCGCTGAGGTATGATGACGACGCCAACGCAAAAAGATAAATTGAGCTCGCTATAAGTTTTTGAATGGATTGGTGTGATTTATTAACGATTCATTCATAAACAAATTTGACGCTCGCCTAACTAGCTGACCAGAAAAGCATTCACAAACTGGCCAAACAACGAGAACAGCACGAGCCCATGTCTTACTTGGCCAACTCGGCTTGCTGTCTGTCAGCACTTTTGGCTCATTTAACTCGTGTTGTTAGTGTGTGTGTCGAAGTGTTTTGTGTCGATTACCACTTAACACATTTAGCAATTGGTTAGCTACTGTTGGTAGTTGATATTGTGGTTGTTGGTGCTACTGTATTCTATTTACAATATGCTTATTTGTACTTTGTAATTTCCCTTGGCCCATTGGGCTTTACACATTGACAATTTAATCAGCGTGTGCGCATTATCAAACATCATTTGAGTTCTGGATTAATGTACAAAATAAAATTTGCTAATTGATAATTATTTAAACACAATTTATTTGTAGTTTCTTAATATTTGGGAAGCCCCAATGAAATCAGCTTAACTTGACAGCTAGCTTAATCCAAGCTACTAATCACTTAACATTCAAAACTAGTGATAAAAAACGATATTTCTTTAATTTTTAATTTAGTTGAACGAAAAGCCAAACTACATTGAACACCGAACTTATGTTTGGCTGCATTTTTTTGAATCAGGTTCGTTTCAAGGCTTCCAAATGGATTACAAATAATTGGAACTAGTTTGTCGAACTGGCTTCAAGACTGTTTGACAGAATGCCATCCAAAGACGATGCAATGCGACGCCTCTTTCGCTGTTCATACTCAAAGCACAGTCGCTGCCAAATGGCTTCGCACATGTGCAACAGACGCCGATCGTGTTTCTCATGTTTGTTGTCCTTGCCACATGCGAATCGATATTGGGAGCGTATCAGATGCTTAGCCTGCCGCAGTTGGCCACGCTGAATGAGCGATATGCTGTAGAAGAGCTTGCAGCGTGCCTGTACAAAAGGATTGCCCAAACGCAGACCAATTGCCAGCTGCTGCAGCGAGATTTCACCAGCTGTCTGAGCGCAGCGTTCGAAGTGGTCACCCAGCGCCGAAAAGCCGCCGCCGAGCGTGGACAGCCAGCACATCAGCTGCTCCAGTTTGATGTGCTGCCAGATGGTGTGGGCCAGCATGTCCGCCCACTTGTAGTCGATGGCATCGGGGCGCTGTGGTGGACGCAATGTCAACCACAGCAGCTCTACTCCCAGCCCATGCAGCAACAAGTGGCGCAGCACCTGCTGCTGCAACAGTTCCCGCAGCACATAGTTGGCACTAACGGCATCCATCTCCAATAGCAAACGGCGCACAATCTTAGTATTTACCTGCCTGTGGCCCTGCGGCACTGGGATTGGGCGATTATAGTAGTGGCAGCACCTCCAATAGTCAAAGATGCACACAATCAATTGCATGCCGAGTTTGGCTAGCTATTTATGATCCTATTAAATGGCTAAATCTTCCAGCTGATTTATATACGATTTCTTGCATACTTTTTAGCGGTAGCAAAAAATTTCCTTTTTTTTTTGCTGCTTTGTCGAATTTTCTTTACTCTGTAAAACATGTTTTGAAATGCTAGCTATGTTTGGAATTTGGAATTGAAAAATTCAGTAATTCTTAAATTTGGTCTCGTAACTGGAATTGCCTTGTAATTTTGTATGCACCAACTGTATAAGCTCTTAAAACGTATTTGCTTTGGCAGATGAATTGGTCATAACAGTGTAATTTCCAGAAAGATGACGAATGTACTTTTTTTTATCAGTTAACACACATCATGTGAGTGAGTCACATGAGTAAATGGGTTTAAGATACAGATACAGATACTAGGTAATGCAAATGAGGAAATAAAACTGGCAGCTGTTCCGCAGTAAGCTAATATTAATATTGATCATCGTACAAATATATGACTAAGAAACAGAGATATTCGATATGGGTAAATTTCATTAAGTAGGAAGGATAATGGTTAATCCTGTGTTTAGAGGATTTTCCGTCTCCCACCGAAACATATCCATTACTTTCTCTCTCTCTTTGACTCGTTTATTATCCATATAATATAGTTTAGCCAACTGAGCCATTTTTAGCATATGGCTATCTCAGTGCCTCAGGCATCCATCGCGAATCTGCTGGCCATTTCAATTGTTATTACGAGCGCGTCGTTTCCCCGACTAATCATATATAATTTTGCTGTGTTTGTCCTAAGATAATTCACGATTGTGAACAGAATATAAACAAATTAAAAGTGACGCCGGGCCTAGGTCCAAATCCCAAGTCAATTGCCATGCACAACCCGCTTGACGGCTTTAGCAGACACCGCGACTGTTGCTGTTGTCGGGTGGGAAGCTCACGGGGCCGTTTGAAGGCACACAGGCAAATTCCTCAACGATGACGTCGGAGACAACGCCTGACATTGGCAAGAGGCCTCCGTCACCGTCTCAGGTTCAGTTGCTGATGTAATTGTTGTCTGCTTGTTTATTCTGTGTAGCTACACTGTATGCACACTCTGCCTCGATAGGCGCTGCACATTTGTTTGAATAGCCAATATAAGTACTCGAGCGCCGGGCAACCTAACACCCACAACTAGTTGTAAATCCACTCGTAAAATTGTTGTCTCTCTTCTAAGTATGATATGCAAGTGGGCGACATTTGAGTGATTTACGGCCGCCTTTGAATTGCAGCTCGGAGTGGGTAACAACATTCAAATGGCATTCGATGACAATTTACATCATATTCACACATATATTTATACGTGCCACATACATACGACTCCAGCTGAAAATGAACGTCTCGCTGACCTTGATCTTGAACTTGCTGGGCGTGTGTCTGGGTCTGGGTCTGGGTCTGGGTTTGGTTCATTATGTGTGTATTTATGTACGATATATAGCGGCATGTGTATATTACAGCATCGACGCATTTATCGCAACATCCATCAGACGTGCAGCTGCGATGAAGTCATTGTTGCTTTGGTTTTCGGATAGCCCCAATCGAAAATGTATTTTTAATTTGTTTTCCAATAAATTCAACAAGTTCTCCGAAACTGAAATCGTAAGCAGACCCAGTAAATGACAAAAACTCGAACGAAATAAATCAATCAAAGCGCCCAAAAAGGCTTATGGAACTCCAAATTTTTACGAGTTCCAGAATAAATGCGCCACTCGGGAGTGCACGACGGGCAGATACCCAGCATAAATAATTATTGCCACTAGTGGCAAGTGATGATAATGAGAATGTGTAGAATAGAAATTGCTTTCATATTAATACAGTTAATATCTAAAGCTGAAGAATTACTAGACTTCGGGGACTTTTAGAAGCAACAAAACTTTTTACGCTTCAACTAAATATTACAGGGTATTCATATATCCACAGTCTGCGACGCTGTTCTGCGTTTATATTTTTATAGCCTCGTGCGCAGAAAACTGAAGATCAAAATTGAAATCTCTTTTTTGAAAAGCCACTTCATATGAAGAACGCAGAGCTTTTTGGGGTTTTATGTTGCAGATTCGAGCATATATGTTAAGATTGAATAATTGGTTTTTGTGTGTGATAAATGAGTTAAGGGCGTGCTTAGACCGAGACCAAATGAATGGCAAGCGTTGAACCGCATTTAAATAAACCTTGAAATGACTCTTAACATTTATGCAAAGCATGGGTAAAAAAAACTCAAGAAAATCTAACTAAGCCTTTTTTGGAGCTAAAAAACTCAAACATACAAATTAATAATAAATGCAAAAGAAAAATGTTGAGCAGATCATTCAATCAACACTTTACAGCATTAGGAAGCTAGATGAGTGAATTCTTAATTGAGATAAGCACCCACACACCAATCCTCACTCACTCGCTTAGTCAGTCAATCAATCAATCAGTCAGCCAATCAATTGAAAGCGAAAAGCAGCAGCATCTTTTCGTCTTAACCTCTTGACGCGGGTTCAATGCGAACAGCTGCCTCATAAATCTTGAAAATGCTTTAGGATTATTAGGTTTTATTTTGGTAGCTTGCAAACCGGTTGGGATGGCAAAACAAATTGTCGACATTATTCCTACAAAGTCGCAACAACGAAACGCAAAACAAAATACGTAAACAAACCAAAACATCAAAATAAAAACTCGCTTCCTATATATTAGATTTGGGAAATGTTGCTCCCACGTTTGACACATTCTAATTGATACCGATCGACTGAAGTCAACCCGTTCTGGGCATAGTTAATTTAGTTGTAGCCAAGTTACTGATTAGCATAAATTCAGGAACAATTAAGCAAAACGATAAGAAATGTTTAAATGAATTCCAGTTTGTTGTTTCATTAAAACAATCATGTACGCAATGTATTCACTTCATAAATATTCAGATATTTTCGAATACATATTGCAGTTGTGTTTCCGCTCTTAATTAATTTAAGCGATTTAAAAAAGGCAAAGAAATAGCAAAAACAATATATTTTATTGCTGTCTTTGTGGCTGAATAATAAATACCCTGTAATACGTAATGGTTAACCTAAAATTTAATTTAATTATTGCCCAACTGAGTAACAGACAACAGGACTTTAGCCTGCGAATCTGCAAGCGGACCTCATTAGGGGCGATAGGTGTGATCGGTTGAACAGGGTCGAGATCTGCATTTAAAAATGCATCAGTTTCCTGTAACTGGCTGGGCGACTCAAGCGCAAAGGGCGTGAACCGGCCTTGCAGCTCATTTGCAAATGCTGATGCAATCTCTGCATCCGATCGACACCAATTGTTGTCCGGTCGCATAATGGGGATCCGCCTGAGTGGCTGCCGCTTGACACAACGCGTTGCCTTCCACAAATTGAATCCATGATTCTTATTGGGATCGGCATTGCGGAGCATATACTGGAAATTTGTTTTTTTTTTTTGCGGAAAAAAAAAGGAATAAAACAAACTCTTGTCATTGAGCAGCTGCTAATTAGTAATTAGTAATTAGTAACAGAAATTTTTAGTTAAACGATTTAACTGGAGAATAACCTCAAATACACAGAGGAGAAATACAGAGGTGGAGCAAGATCCTATGAAAATAAAAATCAATATTTCACATGCGATCGCTTTTTTCTTCGAGTTTTCGTATTGTTCCCCCACTAAAATACCAGGCGATCAGAAATGTTTAGTTAGACGATTTACCTAAAATAAACTAATACTAATTAACCAATGCTATGAAAATAAAAATCAATATTTCACATGTTAGTCCTTTTTTCTTCGAGTTTTCGTATTGTTCCCCCTCTAAAATACCAGGCGATCAGAAATGTTTAGTTAGACGATTTACCTAAAATATACTAATACTAGCTAACCAATGCTATGAAAATAAAAATCAATATTTCACATGTTAGCCCTTTTTTCTTCGAGTTTTCGTATTGTTCCTCCTCTAAAATACCAGGCGATCAGAAATGTTTAGTTAGACGATTTACCTAAAATATACTAATACTAATTAACCAATGCTATGAAAATAAAAATCAATATTTCACATGTTAGCCCTTTTTTCTTCGAGTTTTCGCATTGTTCCCCCTCTAAAATACCAGGCGATCAGAAATGTTTAGTTAGACGATTTACCTAAAATATACTAATACTAATTAACCAATGCTATCAAAATAATAATCAATATTTCACATGTTAGCCCTTTTTTCTTCGAGTTTTCGTATTGTTCCCCCTCTAAAATACCAGGCGAACAGAAATGTTTAGTTAGACGATTTACCTAAAGTATACTAATACTAGCTAACCAATGCTATGAAAATAAAAATCAATATTTCACATGTTAGACCTTTTTTCTTCGAGTTTTCGTATTGTTCCCCCTCTAAAATACCAGGCGATCAGAAATGTTTAGTTAGACGATTTACCTAAAATATACTAATACTAATTAACCAATGCTATCAAAATAATAATCAATATTTCACATGTTAGCCCTTTTTTCTTCGAGTTTTCGTATTGTTCCCCCTCTAAAATACCAGGCGATCAGAAATGTTTAGTTAGACGATTTACCTAAAATATACTAATACTAATTAACCAATGCTATGAAAATAAAAATCAATATTCCACATGTTAGCCATTTTTCTTCGAGTTTTCGTATTGTTCCCCCTCTAAAATACCAGGCGATCAGAAATGTTTAGTTAGACGATTTACCTAAAAAATACTAATACTAATTAACCAATGCTATCAAAATAATAATCAATATTTCACATGTTAGCCCTTTTTTCTTCGAGTTTTCGTATTGTTCCCCCTCTAAAATACCAGGCGAACAGAAATGTTTAGTTAGACGATTTACCTAAAGTATACTAATACTAGCTAACCAATGCTATGAAAATAAAAATCAATATTTCACATGTTAGCCCTTTTTTCTTCGAGTTTTCGTATTGTTCCCCCTCTAAAATACCAGGCGATCAGAAATGTTTAGTTAGACGATTTACCTAAAATATACTAATACTAATTAACCAATGCTATCAAAATAATAATCAATATTTCACATGTTAGCCCTTTTTTCTTCGAGTTTTCGCATTGTTCCCCCTCTAAAATACCAGGCGATCAGAAATGTTTAGTTAGACGATTTACCTAAAATATACTAATACTAATTAACCAATGCTATCAAAATAATAATCAATATTTCACATGTTAGCCCTTTTTTCTTCGAGTTTTCGTATTGTTCCCCCTCTAAAATACCAGGCGATCAGAAATGTTTAGTTAGACGATTTACCTAAAATATACTAATACTAATTAACCAATGCTATGAAAATAAAAATCAATATTTCACATGTTAGCCCTTTTTTCTTCGAGTTTTCGTATTGTTCCCCCTCTAAAATACCAGGCGAACAGAAATGTTTAGTTAGACGATTTACCTAAAGTATACTAATACTAGCTAACCAATGCTATGAAAATAAAAATCAATATTTCACATGTTAGCCCTTTTTTCTTCGAGTTTTCGTATTGTTCCCCCTCTAAAATACCAGGCGATCAGAAATGTTTAGTTAGACGATTTACCTAAAATATACTAATACTAATTAACCAATGCTATCAAAATAATAATCAATATTTCACATGTTAGCCCTTTTTTCTTCGAGTTTTCGTATTGTTCCCCCTCTAAAATACCAGGCGATCAGAAATGTTTAGTTAGACGATTTACCTAAAATATACTAATACTAATTAACCAATGCTATCAAAATAATAATCAATATTTCACATGTTAGCCCTTTTTTCTTCGAGTTTTCGTATTGTTCCCCCTCTAAAATACCAGGCGATCAGAAATGTTTAGTTAGACGATTTACCTAAAATATACTAATACTAATTAACCAATGCTATCAAAATAATAATCAATATTTCACATGTTAGCCCTTTTTTCTTCGAGTTTTCGTATTGTTCCCCCTCTAAAATACCAGGCGATCAGAAATGTTTAGTTAGACGATTTACCTAAAATATACTAATACTAATTAACCAATGCTATGAAAATAAAAATCAATATTTCATATGTTAGCTCTTTTTTCTTCGAGTTTTCGTATTGTTCCCCCTCTAAAATACCAGGCGATCAGAAATGTTTAGTTAGACGATTTACCTAAAATATACTAATACTAATTAACCAATGCTATGAAAATAATAATCAATATTTCACATGTTAGCCCTTTTTTCTTCGAGTTTTCGTATTGTTCCCCCTCTAAAATACCAGGCGATCAGAAATGTTTAGTTAGACGATTTACCTAAAATATACTAATACTAATTAACCAATGCTATGAAAATAATAATCAATATTTCACATGTTAGCCCTTTTTTCTTCGAGTTTTCGTATTGTTCCCCCTCTAAAATACCAGGCGAACAGAAATGTTTAGTTAGACGATTTACCTAAAGTATACTAATACTAGCTAACCAATGATATGAAAATAAAAATCAATATTTCACATGTTAGCCCTTTTTTCTTCGAGTTTTCGTATTGTTCCCCCTCTAAAATACCAGGCGATCAGAAATGTTTAGTTAGACGATTTACCTAAAATATACTAATACTAATTAACCAATGCTATGAAAATAAAAATCAATATTTCACATGTTAGCCCTTTTTTCTTCGAGTTTTCGTATTGTTCCCCCTCTAAAATACCAGGCGATCAGAAATGTTTAGTTAGACGATTTACCTAAAATATACTAATACTAATTAACCAATGCTATGAAAATAATAATCAATATTTCACATGTTAGCCCTTTTTTCTTCGAGTTTTCGTATTGTTCCCCCTCTAAAATACCAGGCGATCAGAAATGTTTAGTTAGACGATTTACCTAAAATATACTAATACTAATTAACCAATGCTATGAAAATAAAAATCAATATTTCACATGTTAGCCCTTTTTTCTTCGAGTTTTCGTATTGTTCCCCCTCTAAAATACCAGGCGATCAGAAATGTTTAGTTAGACGATTTACCTAAAATATACTAATACTAATTAACCAATGCTATGAAAATAAAAATCAATATTTCACATGTTAGCCCTTTTTTCTTCGAGTTTTCGTATTGTTCCCCCTCTAAAATACCAGGCGATCAGAAATGTTTAGTTAGACGATTTACCTAAAATATACTAATACTAATTAACCAATGCTATGAAAATAAAAATCAATATTTCACATGTTAGCCCTTTTTTCTTCGAGTTTTCGTATTGTTCCCCCTCTAAAATACCAGGCGATCAGAAATGTTTAGTTAGACGATTTACCTAAAATATACTAATACTAATTAACCAATGCTATGAAAATAAAAATCAATATTTCACATGTTAGCCCTTTTTTCTTCGAGTTTTCGTATTGTTCCCCCTCTAAAATACCAGGCGATCAGAAATGTTTAGTTAGACGATTTACCTAAAATATACTAATACTAATTAACCAATGCTATGAAAATAAAAATCAATATTTCACATGTTAGCCCTTTTTTCTTCGAGTTTTCGTATTGTTCCCCCTCTAAAATACCAGGCGATCAGAAATGTTTAGTTAGACGATTTACCTAAAATATACTAATACTAATTAACCAATGCTATGAAAATAATAATCAATATTTCACATGTTAGCCCTTTTTTCTTCGAGTTTTCGTATTGTTCCCCCTCTAAAATACCAGGCGATCAGAAATGTTTAGTTAGACGATTTACCTAAAATATACTAATACTAATTAACCAATGCTATGAAAATAAAAATCAATATTTCACATGTTAGCCCTTTTTTCTTCGAGTTTTCGTATTGTTCCCCCTCTAAAATACCAGGCGATCAGAAATGTTTAGTTAGACGATTTACCTAAAATATACTAATACTAATTAACCAATGCTATGAAAATAAAAATCAATATTTCACATGTTAGCCCTTTTTTCTTCGAGTTTTCGTATTGTTCCCCCTCTAAAATACCAGGCGATCAGAAATGTTTAGTTAGACGATTTACCTAAAATATACTAATACTAATTAACCAATGCTATCAAAATAATAATCAATATTTCACATGTTAGCCCTTTTTTCTTCGAGTTTTCGTATTGTTCCCCCTCTAAAATACCAGGCGATCAGAAATGTTTAGTTAGACGATTTACCTAAAATATACTAATACTAATTAACCAATGCTATGAAAATAAAAATCAATATTTCACATGTTAGCCCTTTTTTCTTCGAGTTTTCGTATTGTTCCCCCTCTAAAATACCAGGCGATCAGAAATGTTTAGTTAGACGATTTACCTAAAATATACTAATACTAATTAACCAATGCTATGAAAATAAAAATCAATATTTCACATGTTAGCCCTTTTTTCTTCGAGTTTTCGTATTGTTCCCCCTCTAAAATACCAGGCGATCAGAAATGTTTAGTTAGACGATTTACCTAAAATATACTAATACTAATTAACCAATGCTATCAAAATAATAATCAATATTTCACATGTTAGCCCTTTTTTCTTCGAGTTTTCGTATTGTTCCCCCTCTAAAATACCAGGCGATCAGAAATGTTTAGTTAGACGATTTACCTAAAGTATACTAATACTAATTAACCAATGCTATGAAAATAAAAATCAATATTTCACATGTTAGCCCTTTTTTCTTCGAGTTTTCGTATTGTTCCCCCTCTAAAATACCAGGCGATCAGAAATGTTTAGTTAGACGATTTACCTAAAATATACTAATACTAATTAACCAATGCTATGAAAATAAAAATCAATATTTCACATGTTAGCCCTTTTTTCTTCGAGTTTTCGTATTGTTCCCCCTCTAAAATACCAGGCGAACAGAAATGTTTAGTTAGACGATTTACCTAAAATATACTAATACTAATTAACCAATGCTATGAAAATAAAAATCAATATTTCACATGTTAGCCCTTTTTTCTTCGAGTTTTCGTATTGTTCCCCCTCTAAAATACCAGGCGATCAGAAATGTTTAGTTAGACGATTTACCTAAAATATACTAATACTAATTAACCAATGCTATGAAAATAATAATCAATATTTCACATGTTAGCCCTTTTTTCTTCGAGTTTTCGTATTGTTCCCCCTCTAAAATACCAGGCGATCAGAAATGTTTAGTTAGACGATTTACCTAAAATATACTAATACTAATTAACCAATGCTATGAAAATAAAAATCAATATTTCACATGTTAGCCCTTTTTTCTTCGAGTTTTCGTATTGTTCCCCCTCTAAAATACCAGGCGATCAGAAATGTTTAGTTAGACGATTTACCTAAAATATACTAATACTAATTAACCAATGCTATCAAAATAATAATCAATATTTCACATGTTAGCCCTTTTTTCTTCGAGTTTTCGTATTGTTCCCCCTCTAAAATACCAGGCGATCAGAAATGTTTAGTTAGACGATTTACCTAAAATATACTAATACTAATTAACCAATGCTATGAAAATAAAAATCAATATTTCACATGTTAGCCCTTTTTTCTTCGAGTTTTCGTATTGTTCCCCCTCTAAAATACCAGGCGATCAGAAATGTTTAGTTAGACGATTTACCTAAAATATACTAATACTAATTAACCAATGCTATGAAAATAATAATCAATATTTCACATGTTAGCCCTTTTTTCTTCGAGTTTTCGTATTGTTCCCCCTCTAAAATACCAGGCGATCAGAAATGTTTAGTTAGACGATTTACCTAAAATATACTAATACTAATTAACCAATGCTATCAAAATAATAATCAATATTTCACATGTTAGCCCTTTTTTCTTCGAGTTTTCGTATTGTTCCCCCTCTAAAATACCAGGCGAACAGAAATGTTTAGTTAGACGATTTACCTAAAATATACTAATACTAATTAACCAATGCTATGAAAATAAAAATCAATATTTCACATGTTAGCCCTTTTTTCTTCGAGTTTTCGTATTGTTCCCCCTCTAAAATACCAGGCGATCAGAAATGTTTAGTTAGACGATTTACCTAAAATATACTAATACTAATTAACCAATGCTATGAAAATAAAAATCAATATTTCACATGTTAGCCCTTTTTTCTTCGAGTTTTCGTATTGTTCCCCCTCTAAAATACCAGGCGATCAGAAATGTTTAGTTAGACGATTTACCTAAAATATACTAATACTAATTAACCAATGCTATCAAAATAATAATCAATATTTCACATGTTAGCCCTTTTTTCTTCGAGTTTTCGTATTGTTCCCCCTCTAAAATACCAGGCGAACAGAAATGTTTAGTTAGACGATTTACCTAAAATATACTAATACTAATTAACCAATGCTATGAAAATAAAAATCAATATTTCACATGTTAGCCCTTTTTTCTTCGAGTTTTCGTATTGTTCCCCCTCTAAAATACCAGGCGAACAGAAATGTTTAGTTAGACGATTTACCTAAAATATACTAATACTAATTAACCAATGCTATGAAAATAAAAATCAATATTTCACATGTTAGCCCTTTTTTCTTCGAGTTTTCGTATTGTTCCCCCTCTAAAATACCAGGCGATCAGAAATGTTTAGTTAGACGATTTACCTAAAATATACTAATACTAATTAACCAATGCTATGAAAATAAAAATCAATATTTCACATGTGATCCCTTTTTTCTTCGAGTTTTCGTATTGTTCCCCCTCTAAAATACCAGGCGAACAGAAATGTTTAGTTAGACGATTTACCTAAAATATACTAATACTAATTAACCAATGCTATGAAAATAATAATCAATATTTCACATGTTAGCCCTTTTTTCTTCGAGTTTTCGTATTGTTCCCCCTCTAAAATACCAGGCGATCAGAAATGTTTAGTTAGACGATTTACCTAAAATATACTAATACTAATTAACCAATGCTATGAAAATAAAAATCAATATTTCACATGTTAGCCCTTTTTTCTTCGAGTTTTCGTATTGTTCCCCCTCTAAAATACCAGGCGATCAGAAATGTTTAGTTAGACGATTTACCTAAAATATACTAATACTAATTAACCAATGCTATGAAAATAAAAATCAATATTTCACATGTTAGCCCTTTTTTCTTCGAGTTTTCGTATTGTTCCCCCACTCAAAATAACAGGCGAACAGAAATGTTTAGTTAGACGATTTACCTAAAATATACTAATACTAATTAACCAATGCTATGAAAATAATAATCAATATTTCACATGTTAGCCCTTTTTTCTTCGAGTTTTCGTATTGTTCCCCCTCTAAAATACCAGGCGATCAGAAATGTTTAGTTAGACGATTTACCTAAAATATACTAATACTAATTAACCAATGCTATGAAAATAAAAATCAATATTTCACATGTGATCCCTTTTTTCTTCGAGTTTTCGTATTGTTCCCCCTCTAAAATACCAGGCGAACAGAAATGTTTAGTTAGACGATTTACCTAAAATATACTAATACTAATTAACCAATGCTATGAAAATAATAATCAATATTTCACATGTTAGCCCTTTTTTCTTCGAGTTTTCGTATTGTTCCCCCACTCAAAATACCAGGCGATCAGAAATGTTTAGTTAGACGATTTACCTAAAATATACTAATACTAATTAACCAATGCTATGAAAATAAAAATCAATATTTCACATGTTAGCCCTTTTTTCTTCGAGTTTTCGTATTGTTCCCCCTCTAAAATACCAGGCGATCAGAAATGTTTAGTTAGACGATTTACCTAAAATATACTAATACTAATTAACCAATGCTATGAAAATAATAATCAATATTTCACATGTTAGCCCTTTTTTCTTCGAGTTTTCGTATTGTTCCCCCTCTAAAATACCAGGCGAACAGAAATGTTTAGTTAGACGATTTACCTAAAATATACTAATACTAATTAACCAATGCTATCAAAATAATAATCAATATTTCACATGTTAGCCCTTTTTTCTTCGAGTTTTCGTATTGTTCCCCCTCTAAAATACCAGGCGATCAGAAATGTTTAGTTAGACGATTTACCTAAAATATACTAATACTAATTAACCAATGCTATGAAAATAAAAATCAATATTTCACATGTTAGCCCTTTTTTCTTCGAGTTTTCGTATTGTTCCCCCTCTAAAATACCAGGCGATCAGAAATGTTTAGTTAGACGATTTACCTAAAATATACTAATACTAATTAACCAATGCTATCAAAATAATAATCAATATTTCACATGTTAGCCCTTTTTTCTTCGAGTTTTCGTATTGTTCCCCCTCTAAAATACCAGGCGATCAGAAATGTTTAGTTAGACGATTTACCTAAAATATACTAATACTAATTAACCAATGCTATGAAAATAAAAATCAATATTTCACATGTTAGCCCTTTTTTCTTCGAGTTTTCGTATTGTTCCCCCTCTAAAATACCAGGCGATCAGAAATGTTTAGTTAGACGATTTACCTAAAATATACTAATACTAATTAACCAATCCTATGCATAAAATAACAATCAATGTGAGCCCTTTTTTCTTCGAGTTTTCGTATTGTTCCCCCTCTAAAATACCAGGCGATCAGAAATGTTTAGTTAGACGATTTACCTAAAATATACTAATACTAATTAACCAATGCTATGAAAATAAAAATCAATATTTCACATGTGATCCCTTTTTTCTTCGAGTTTTCGTATTGTTCCCCCTCTAAAATACCAGGCGAACAGAAATGTTTAGTTAGACGATTTACCTAAAATATACTAATACTAATTAACCAATGCTATCAAAATAATAATCAATATTTCACATGTGATCCCTTTTTTCTTCGAGTTTTTGTATTGTTCCCCCACTCAAAATAACAGGCGATCAGAAATGTTTAGTTAGACGATTTACCTAAAATATACTAATACTAATTAACCAATGCTATGAAAATAAAAATCAAAATTTCACATGTGATCCCTTTTTTCTTCGAGTTTTTGTATTGTTCCCCCACTCAAAATAACAGGCGATCAGAAATGTTTAGTTAGACGATTTACCTAAAATATACTAATACTAATTAACCAATGCTATGAAAATAAAAATCAATATTTCACATGTTAGCCCTTTTTTCTTCGAGTTTTCGTATTGTTCCCCCTCTAAAATACCAGGCGAACAGAAATGTTTAGTTAGACGATTTACCTAAAATATACTAATACTAATTAACCAATGCTATGAAAATAAAAATCAAAATTTCACATGTGAGCCCTTTTTTCTTCGAGTTTTCGTATTGTTCCCCCACTCAAAATAACAGGCGATCAGAAATGTTTAGTTAGACGATTTACCTAAAATATACTAATACTAATTAACCAATGCTATGAAAATAAAAATCAAAATTTCACATGTGAGCCCTTTTTTCTTCGAGTTTTCGTATTGTTCCCCCACTAAAATACCAGGCGATCAGAAATGTTTAGGTAGACGATTTAACTGGAGAATAACCTCAAATACACAGAGGAGAAATACAGAGGTGGAGCAAATAAAATCAATATTTCACATGTGAGCCCTTTTTTTTCGAGTTTTCGTATTGTTCCCCCACTAAAATACCAGGCGATCAGAAATGTTTAGTTAGACGATTTACCTGGAGAATAACCTCAAATCAGCTCTTTAAAGTATGCAACAATTTCTTTTCAATTTATTTAAATCGAACTGCCTAAAAGTATACTAATACTAATTAACCAATGCTATGAAAATAAAAATCAATATTTCACATGTGAGCCCTTTTTTCTTCGAGTTTTCGTATTGTTCCCCCACTAAAATACCAGGCGATCAGAAATGTTTAGTTAGACGATTTAACTGGAGAATAACCTCAAATACACAGAGGAGAAATACAGAGGTGGAGCAAGCAATAAAAATCAATATTTCACATGTGAGCCCTTTTTTCTTCGAGTTTTCGTATTGTTCCCCCACTAAAATACCAGGCGATCAGAAATGTTTAGTTAGACGATTTAACTGGAGAATAACCTCAAATACACAGAGGAGAAATACAGAGGTGGAGCAAGCAATAAAAATCAATATTTCACATGTGAGCCCTTTTTTCTTCGAGTTTTCGTATTGTTCCCCCATAACAGGCGGACAGAAATGTTTAGTTAGACGATTTACCTAAAATATCTAATACTAATTAACCAATGCTATGAAAATCAATATTTCACATGTTAGCCCTTTTTTCTTTGAGTTTTCGTATTGTTCCCCACTAAAATACCAGGCGATCAGAAATGTTTAGTTAGACGATTTAACTGGAGAATAACCTCAAATACACAGAGGAGAAATACAGAGGTGGAGCAAGCAATAAAAATCAATATTTCACATGTGAGCCCTTTTTTCATCGAGTTTTCGTATTGTTCCCCCACTAAAATACCAGGCGATCAGAAATGTTTAGTTAGACGATTTACCTAAAATATACTAATACTAATTAACCAATGCTATGAAAATAATAATCAATATTTCACATGTGAGCCCTTTTTTCTTCGAGTTTTCGTATTGTTCCCCCACTAAAATACCAGGCGATCAGAAATGTTTAGTTAGACGATTTAACTGGAGAATAACCTCAAATACACAGAGGAGAAATACAGAGGTGGAGCAAGCAATAAAAATCAATATTTCACATGTGAGCCCTTTTTTCTTCGAGTTTTCTATTGTTCCCCACTAAAATACCAGGCGATCAGAAATGTTTAGTTAGAGATTTACCTAAAATATTCTAATACTAATTAACCAATGCTATGAAAATAAAAATCAAAATTTCACATGTGAGCCCTTTTTTCTTCGAGTTTTTGTATTGTTCCCCCACTCAAAATAACAGGCGAACAGAAATGTTTAGTTAGACGATTTAACTGGAGAAAACCTCAAATACACAGAGGAGAAATACAGAGGTGGAGCAAGCAATAAAAATCAATATTTCACATGCGATCGCTTTTTTCTTCGAGTTTTCGTATTGTTCCCCCACAATACCAGGCGATCAGAAATGTTTAGTTAGACGATTTACCTAAAATATACTAATACTAATTAACCAATGCTATGAAAATAATAATCAATATTTCACATGTGAGCCCTTTTTTCTTCGAGTTTTCGTATTGTGCCCCCACTAAAATACCAGGCGATCAGAAATGTTTAGTTAGACGATTTACCTAAAATATACTAATACTAATTAACCAATGCTATGAAAATAAAAATCAATATTTCACATGTTAACCCTTTTTTCTTCGAGTTTTCGTATAAAAATATAAAAACGTTAAAAGCGTTCTGCAACTCTAAATTATTTCATGTAAATTTGCTCTATTATTATTTATAATACATACATATATTATATTGATTTAGCCTGTTATATTGTTATTAACTATTGTTAATAGTTATTTATTATTTTTCACATTTAATTCAGCTTTAGCTCCTATTTGCATGGCTTATACCCAATTGGTATTCATTCATAGAAGAATGCATTTCATTTAATATTGCTGTACTTTATTTTGAAGTCGTGACATAATCTAAGCACAATTGTGGCACAGCTATTCGGTTAAAGCCAAAAGCTGTATTTTCAAAGAGCTTCAGGGCGCACTCGAACTGCAAAAAAAAACTATTTCCATTTCTTTTGGCAGCTTAGACGCATTTTTGCCGCAGTTGCAGCTGCAAAGGTGTCTTTGTAGCTCTTCAGTGATTTTTTCTCTCATCCATTTGCTGCCACTCACATGCTTCAGTTGGGGCTATCAGTTATCAGCGTGGAGAAGCTGCACGTATTCCTTACATGGCTGCTACAGTATCGCAGCTGATATGTCGTTTTGACTGTGGCAGTTGAGTTTCTCCCGTTTTGCCAGGCTCTCAACTTTTTTGCGTTGTAATTGCATTCCACCCGGAGCCTCGTCATGCCACCGACTTTTGACTCTTTCAGTTGCGTCCGCTTTCAACATGGTCGATGTTCTGTTCGCATTTTGTTTGGCAACAGTTGCACGACAAAAGTGAAAGTCATTTTGTTAATGCTGTGCATTCCATTTGCTCGGCTGTTGCGCCACCAGCAGCAGTAACATTGTCTCCACAGACAATCCTTTGACAGTTTATCTTGCAACTAATATCAGATCGCAGCGAGGCCCTTTGGGTCGTATGCGCAACATCACGCATACGCACAGCCAGCATGAGGCTGCACTTTTAATTGAATTCGAGCGAATCTAAAGTTTTGCTTACCTGTTTGCCGATTGTTATTGTTGTTTCAGCTGCTTTTGCCGGTGCACACAAGTTTAAATTAATTTCCAGTTGAGTTTTGAAGAAGTTGTTTAATGAGTTTAGTTGAGTTGAATTTGTACAATCACTCATTCAGTCAAGTGAAAGAAATACCCTGTAGCTTACTCAAATAGACAGTGTTAGTTAGTTAAACATTTGCTAATCGCTAAGTGGATCATATATTTGACTGACTCATCTGTTTGCATAAGGCCCAACCCGTTTTGTGCCAACTCCACATATTGCTCATAAAATCAAAGCTTTGTATAACAATTGGCTCTGTTTTTTTTTTTTTTTTTTTTTGGGTTATTTCATGCATGCATCATCACCTTTTTGAGTTATCAATCATTTCCGTTCCACAACAACAAAAAGTCAGCTACCTGATCCACATTATTCGCATCCCGAATATTTGATGTGCTGGCTCTCGCATCAATCACATTGGGACTGACATTGACTCGCCACACGTACTCAGCGCCCAAGTATGCGCTCTGACTGAGTGATATTCCCCAAATCCCCCACTCCCCTGCCCCACAGCAGTTGTGTGCATTACAAATTGTTAACTTGGCGTCATCGGCCAAATAAATAGATTTGCGCTTGTGGCGCAGGCGCCAGCGACAACGACAACGACAACGACTGCGACAGCGACAGCGAAGTCAGCCTCTATTTTTCACACGAATACCACTTGAACTACAACTACAACTACAACTACAACTACAACCACAGTAACTACAAATAACAACAATAACAGACGCCGGCAACAGCAATTTGCTCTGAAGTGATGTCATGCATTTGAATTTATGCCCAACTGTCGCCCCAGTCGCTATAATCTCCATTCGTTTGGAATATATTTTTTTGTTTTTGCCTCGATCTTCGTTTCAATTTCAATCTTAGTTTCAGTTTATGGTTTTTTTTTTTATGGAATTTCTGTTAGCGTTGCCATCAAAATGTCACTTGAATTTTGTTGAATTATTTTCGATTAAGTATTTGGAACGCTGGGGCAAAGTATACACACACAGAACTGTTTTTAATTTATGCCAAATATTTGCACAAATTAATGCCAGGCAAACACGCACAAATTCTCCAAGTTCCACCACACAAAAGTTGGCTTTCGCATTTTCTCTGGCGAGGAAAATTCGCTTAGCTGGAGCAGTCATATATTTGGCAACGGAGAAGCGTTCAGTTCTCGACAACAAAAAAAAAAAAAAAAAAAAATCGTTTGTTTGCCAGATTTTGGAGCGTGTTTGTGACACAGTCGACACTTTTCACGTTGCTGACCAGGCTTCCCAGCTTAAAGCCCTAAAACTGGGCAATTTGCCTAAAATGCTGCATCTTTCCAGCTTCTGCTCCTGTGGCTCCGCTCCACCTCCTCCTCCCTTGTGTAGGTGGACGCAAGCATTTGCGTAGTCCGTTTGGTCTGATGCTGTTGCTCGACATGTTCGGGCCCTGCTCCATTGTTTGTGCCTGTTGTTCATGTCAACAATAAATCAAAAGTTTTATCTTGTTTGTAAGACCCGAAGTCGTAGTCAGAGTCGTAGCTGTGTACAGAAAATGGCCAGATATATTACAACCGTCCACACTCATGGCATCATTTGCAGCCTCAACAATTTTACTGCTCTGTGTACAATTTAGTTATATGTCTGCGCGTTCGCTGCTATCATAATGACAGGAACATCATGCTAGCCATATAACTTGATGAGTCATGGGCAAGGATTAGCTTCAATCCTTGAGGCTGCACTCTATGCTCAATCATGGCTCAAATTGTTTGCCAACATGTTGAAAATACGCTTTCCAGACGCAAACACAAACATTTTTCACTTTGATTTCCATTTGCATTTGCCCAGTTTTTTTCCCCCCCTTTTTGCATTGAAAATTATTTCCGTTTAGCTGTAATTTATAGTCCTGGCACTGTTTATCCTGCATAGCGTCAGCTGCCCCGCGTTGCGGCTGCCATACATTTGTTGACTTAACGGCTATGTAAAGTCTGCGTCAATTTATTGACCGACTGACATGTGTGTGTTTGTGTGTGTGTGTGTGTGCGTGTGTGGGCGTGATTAATAAGAGTACGTTCCCATGCTCCATTTTGGGCATTCATGCCAATTTGTGTACATATATATTTAAATTTGTTGATTCAAATGTCAAGGCAAGCAGCAAATTGGTTGCGCGTCAAATTAAACGTAAATCATAAAATTCTAAATCAAAATCCAAAGCAATCAAATTGACGCTTCAAGCTACAAATTCGGCAAAACATAATATCAAAAAATTCAACTTGACAGCAAATTGTATTCAAATTATTTGATTGCCAACAAAAATAAAAAAGCTGACTAAGACAATCTGCCCAGATCTGAGTAGTATTTGGTGGGTGCGGTCTTTAACTGACTCATCTGAAGTTCAATTAGCCAAGCTCTTATCAATCTGTGGAAGTGTTGATGTCACAGTCGACGGCTACTTACAATAGTCAATTTGTAGAAGTTTTGCATATTTGTTGAGTTTTGACAAATTCTGGGAGTATCGACCTGAAATCTTGTTTTCAATATAGAATGTTGGATTTATTTCGAGGCCAAACCATGATCAAAACGACTTTGCTTTTCAAAATATGTTCAGATTTGTCAAAGTTATGGCTTATGGAAATTTGATATCATTGAACGTGCCGAGTTTCTGGCTTATATTTTTACTTATGTATAAGAAACTTGAAAACTGCAACATTAGCATGCCGACAAATTGTATAAATATTTGGAGATTACACTTGTTTGGCATCAATATTTGTATGGCATTTAGCAAATTGTTGAGTTGTGGTTTTCAGTTGTTGAAATTGAAAAGCCAAATGCACTTATTACGCACACGCCACGTGCACCGAATAATAACGGCAACCGATAAATGCTATTGTCATACGAATATTGTTTTGCAAACACAGCAACCAGAAAAGGTGTCAAGTGGGTGTGTTGAACCACGCAGCAAGCGTGACAAACTTGATAAATGTGATATGTGAAAATATTTCAGATCAGTCCGACCGATAAAAATCTATAAATAGTTCGAATAATGAAACATTGTAAAAGTATTCTAATGATGGGAAAAATATATATATGTTTGTAAATAAATGTTACCTGCAAGCAATGCTATAATTTCTCACATCGATAGCGTAGTTAATTATTCGTCGGATAATTAATTTAATTTAAAGCAGGACCGTTCCGCCCACTTTAGCAATGTTGCGGGGGAAGCTTTATCGCTACCTTTCCTTTCAGTTATTTCAGTTATTTATTGTATTTATTGTCGTCGTTTCTTCGATAGGCAAATGCAATTTTTGTCAGCATACGCTTAAAAAACATGCACGTGACGATAGTGTTAAAAATATACATAAATAAATGTGTCGCTGCCGCAAGGCATAAAAGCCGTCGAAAATAAATACAAATAAATGCAACTGAAAATGGAAAACTGCAAAAAAAAAGAAGGGAAAGATGAAAACGTAAATCGCCGCCCGGCATACGGCGCTAAATGTGTGCGGTAAATATTGATCGCGCAGGCAAGAGAAACGCAAAGTAAACCAAAGATGCAGATTCTTGCAGAAACTTTTTGGTGGGTAGGAGGAAGGAGGAAGTGGGAGGTAACCTTGCAGTACTGTGATGGTGAACTTTCCACACAGTAACTGTATGCAGCTCATGTGGGTTTCCGCAGGTATTTATTTGAAATAACGAAAGTATTCGGAATTATGCGCATTCATTTTGAAGCACTTTATAAAATGAGATTTCGCAAACAATAACATAACGGTAAAGTTCTCTTAAAAGTTAAGTGTAAGTTGCACGCTCAGCTTTTAATATATTTGAGGCACATTATTGAGTTGAATTACCTTTTGCATAGACTTTTTCCGCAATCCAGGCGATAATTTCAGAAGTGGCTTAGCTGCAAGAGAGGAAAAGTTTTTATGAAAATAGATCGTGGATTTTAGACATGTTTAGCATATTAAGTCTCAGTTATTTGTAGTTGAGTCTCAGTCCACTTAAGCACTTTTCTTCTGTGTGCTGACTTTAATAAGTTGACTCATTTCAAACGTCAATTACCCAATCCAATTCGGAAAATCACCGCTAACTGACACATTGAACACTGCACGACTTTTTGCCAGCAGTTCGGTTAATGGTAAATGACAATTGTGAACAACCGCATTAACATTAACAACTTTAAAACCGTCGCAATTGAGTAATAAATGCTGCTTCCAATCAGAGATGCCAACAGACGGTTAGCAGCCCAGCTCGGCAGCCAACGGTTGGCCAACTCAACTTAAAAAAGCCGATGACCACTGTAGCCGCTGTTAATGCTGTAAATGACCACTGTAACCGCGGAAGCCATGTCCAATTGGTCAACAAAAGCGCACACTGTCAAGTTGTCAAATTGTGCAAATGACAACAAAAGCCACTGCGACAGCAACGGCACCAACTTGAATAATAATAATAATAATAACGGTTGTTGTTAGTTGTGAACAGCAATGTGTTAAATAAACAAGTTTATTTGTACAGCAGCTCTGTCGTTTCAGTTAGTCAGGTCGAACAGGTGAACGGAATGTGTGGCTAAACAATTGGCCTGAAACATTCATTCAATTATTAATAAAACTTTTAAAATGCAATCGAAATAATAAGTTTGGCACAATCTCAAACAAACCTTTGAGCCAGCAAAAATTTTTTTATCCGTTATTTTCTTTGGGCACATTGGCTAAAATAGTTGAGGTGCTTGCGAAAATCGAACAGTGTGCTGTGTGTTGAGATACATTTTTTCTTTTAAAGAATCCCTTTAAATAAAAAAAAATATGCAAATACATAAGAAAATATGTAATATAAGATGCAATATTAAAATCAAATTCCAAAGCATATTTGCAGAGAATATTGTTAAATTTAGTCAAATTTGCCATTGTGTTGCACTTGTTAGTAGTTTCGGTTTCTTCTATTTTCATTTACTCGGCGCACTGGCACTTTCTGCGCTATTGTTGCAAGTTGCAACATCTCAAACAAAGTTTCCCGCAATTTGCCCCACAGACATTTGGCCAGAGTAAAGTTTTTGCTCTGCTATTTATTATTGTTATTGGGCTCCTTTGGTATCTTTCATATCTTTGGTACACTTATGCAAATCGAATTGAAGACATTGTGAGCGGCAACTTTGTCTCATTTATGGGGCAGACTGACGCCGCAATTGGCAACGATTGTCATAAGAGTGAGACTTTCCATTTCATGCTAAATATGTCTCGAGTCTGGCCACGCCCAACTAAATGGCTCAGGTGGCAACGCCCACAGTTTCGATTAGTTTTAATTGCTTGAAATTGGGAGTGCTGCTCTTTTTGGGCCCCTAATTGAAATTTGTAGCCCCAAAAACGCCACAATAAGCAATTTTCTCAAATAAAATTGAAAAATTTATCAATTGAGTTTCTTTGTTTTTTTTTTGTTTGGTTTTATTAACTACTTTAGTATTTTTTTCATATGTATGCAAAATGGCAATTAAAATCGAGGACACACAATATTCAACGAAATTCTGAATATTTGGGGAAATGTAAAGAGAAGAGGAGAGCAAGGGAGCGACAAGGCACTGACTGACTTCAGAACACATTTATTAATTCAATTTCGTTGGCTGGCCTAAAATTGAATGCAAATCCAGGAAAAAACAATACGAATGCGAATATCGAGCAAAATATTCGATTGAAATTTAAATTCAAATCAACTTTCCAAGCTGTCCGTAAATTTATGCACAGATGTTTATTCTTTTTGTGTGTTTTTTTTCATTCGTTTTTTTATATTGCTTTCCTTCAAAGACTCGACTTATGCGGCCAACGATGGTCCTAAGAACGGCAACAAAAATGAGAAAAAAAAACAAAATTCGGAATGAATATGCAAAATGTGTGCTAAAAACCTTTTGTGGCATAATTACAAATTTTACTTGCATAAGCAGAAAATAAAAATACTCTGCACAAGCAAAACAAGAATAAGACGGAGAAAGAAGCCGAATGGCAACCATGTGGGAAACTGAAGCTAACATATCCCCTATTTCATATACAAACATCTACGAGCGTATCGCATATCGCATATCGCATTCTCATAACAAATAAACAAACTCACACACACACACACACACACACACACACACATATTTAAACAAATTCAACGTCACAATGTGGTAGATACAACAAGCGGCTGAGGTTTGCCAAAGAGAAGGAGCGCTGAGCCAGCAGCAAAGGCAAACATTCAGCGGCAACTAAAACAACAGTGAGAAAATGCAGATGCAATTTATGAAAGAAATTTCCAATGCTTCGAGTACGACAAAATGGGGGAGTGGGGCCTGCGGGGGCCATGTCAAACATAGTGACATTTTCAAGTGGCTGCCGTTGCGCTTGTCCCTGTCCGCGTGCCAGTTCCCCCCCTTCCATTCCAATTTGGACTTTGTATCGTTGCCTAGTTGTTGTTGTTGTTGCTGTTATTTTGTGGCAGCACGTCGGTTGCGTCAGCAACAGAACTGCTATAATTGCAATTTCAGTTGTTGCCTTCAATAGGCTAAAATGGCTATTTGCATCTCCTCAAGTGCTGAGGAGTATAAAAAGAGATTATTTATGTCGAATTTGTGGAGCAAAGTTGTCAAAAATGATTAACTTGTTTTCCTATTTGGTTTGTAAATGCTTCCAATTTTAGTTCTTAGCAAAAACATGCACAACACTGAGTGCGTTTGATTTTGGACAGGATGGAATTCCAAGGGGTGAATTTAGCTTAAGTTTGTGAATTACGACAAACATTTTTCATCCATTTGACATAAATTTTGACAATAATCCCCTGAAAAGCGATGTATAATTTGACGTGCGTATTTGATGAAAATTGAAGTCGATTTCGTTCTGCCCAAGTTATTAAGTTGGCAATAAAATTATCAGTTAGATTGTGCAAGCTAAAAGCCTTTCAAAATTCTTGATCTAAAGTTGTGGTCAAGGCTTATTGATTTTGTTGCATCAAGTGCTTAGAACTCGTGGAGTTTTAGCCACGTTATCGATCCAAACACCTGCTGCAGAATCTGCAAAAGCTCCGTTATATAAAGACCTGTTGGAACACCACTGCAAGTCAATTGCAAATGACTTGTGATAACTCAAGCTGGCTGCAATTCCAGTATTAGCCTGTCATAGTCAAGCCAAAGGAATTGACCTGCCCTTCTCTAGATTGCAGTTAAGAGATCGTGCCACAGTTGTTACTAAGCTGCCAGACCCATCTGCGTGGGCCTAACGGTTCCAACAGCCACAGCAGACAACTTGGTATCTCTATAGATTTATCAGCGAACAGGAACAAAACTGGAACAATTTGTTGTGGCAATTTGCACCCGAGTCGACAGCATCGACAGCAAGCTGGAGCCGCACAACTTCCAGAGTAATCTGGCGCTCAATCAATTTGTTGCAGGTTTGTTAGCAGTTGGGACTGTCTGCCGACTTAAGCTGCCACAGCTAATCAAATTAATCGTTTGAATTAGCCTGTTTCGCTCTGAGCACTGCACACTGGACAAACTTGACAGAGACAGCTCAGTTTGTGTGGCTGCAACACAAATTGTGGCAATTACTTTGTTTGTCAGCTCTAAAACAAACTACTTGCAACTCAACATGCGCATCTTGTTAATTATGAATGAAATTTATGCAACAATGGGTGCAGTGGCCACTCGCGCACAACATTTGCATGCAGCAGAATGATTTAATTTTCCTTTTTTTTATCACAGATGCAAGATGCAACGCGATGACTGCGGGGCAGTTGCGCCTGCGCTGACGCAAATCGGGGCAGATTTAGACTTAAACATTGTTGATAGGCAGCCAGACAGGCAGGCTGGGGATGTTGCGGGGGGAGGGGAGGAGTATAAATGTCAGCTGCACACGCCCACAACACACGACGAGATCGAATGATGGGCATGGCCAGGGTGGTGTGGGCAATTTGTTCAATTGCGGCAGCCCGTTGGGCGTCACTAATGCGAATCTCGCATCTCGGCGTCTGCATCTAAAAGGCTTTGCGGTCGCACTTCCTCCCGCCAGCACCGCACAGCGACTAAATGCCCCTGTGGCGCTGCTGGAGTTCAATTGACACAGTAACCTCGTCGCTGGATTTTTTTATGCCTTATGAATGATTACCGCCTCCAGTTTCTACACCAAACAACAACGACGGCAACAACGGCAACGATGATGCATTGCGTCTGTCTGGCCGAGTGGTTTTGAATGTATCTCTTGTGTGCTTCTTGTGAAAATTTGTCATTAGGCACAATACTTGCGCATTCTCTTTGCCAGCCCTGGCATTAACAAGCTGACTTGTTTGCTGTAATGCACCTACCTACTCTACCTAATGGCATAAGCATTATATATTCATGCTTGCCACATAAACAGCTGCTTCTCCTTGTCTTAAACTTGCTCTCCTGTTGCTGGATAGTAAGCTAACGGAATCTTGGCGTAATCCAACAAAACTGATGTGTAAATATGTTTGTAAATACCATTTTATTGATTGTCACCTTATAATTCCCAAATGGTTTTAGCTTCCTTTGAGCAAAACCCTAGGAAAGTTTTGCTTTCTAAGTAAATAAAAGTGATCTTATTTTGAATTACTCAAATATTAATATTTTTTTATTACTTTTTTTTACAAAAATAAATTGTGTGTGTCTTAAATGAGAAAACTTAAATTGTTCTGTGTTAAAATAAAAATGTTAAATTTGTGCGATATTAACATATTTTCATCGAGTTCATCTTCTTTTTTTTTATTGAACTTTTTTTTTAGAACTTCGTAAAATTTATTAATCGTATAAATTTCAAAGAATCTTTTAGGATTCAAGAGTATTTTTGGTGCGCCACCAGCATGATTACACTCTATTGTCTCCTGCCTCTATTTTCCTGCCATGATGCCCGGTGCGCGGTGGCAGCAATTGTTGCGCTCGGTTCTGTGAAATTGATTCAGCTAAAAATATTTGCATAACTCATTAAGACCGATGCGAGATACGAAAAACTAAACGTTAAAGTAAACGAATACGTACACAAAGTTCGTGGTGCGTGTGTTAAGCATTTTGCAGTTTGTCGCGATCGTCAAGCGAAAATATTTTAATTAGTTTTTGAGGAGGAGACGCGTCTCGAATCGCTGGCTAATTGTTGGCATTGGCTCAAGAAGCGAGACGGGCCGTGTGTTCAGTATTATGGAAAGATTATGCAAACAAGTTAAGGGGTTAAACAAACTACACACACAAACGCTGGTTACCTTTAGGGGGTTATGGAAATTGGAAAATGAAAGCAAATAGTTAATTAGTCTCTTACAACATTGTTAGGTGACTGCAGTCAAAAATATTAAGACAGCCTGTCAAGCGAATTGAATTTCTTACACTTATATTTTGGCTACTACGCAAAATGAATCCCTACGAGCAGGCACTACATCAACTGGTGGACCACATGTTATCCGCAAAGAATTGCAAAGTGGAAAACCAGTCTGTATCTGATAGTCTTGTCAAGCTGCTGCAAAACAGTGAGTAACTGCATCTGTTCTCTGTGTGGCGGTTTTCATTGTACATACATTACAGAACTCCGTGAAATAGCGGTAACCACCTCGATGGGCGCCAGTCTTGCCAGTCGACCAACGCCATGCTTCTATGATGTGGAGCGCACGTTTAGACTGCAACGCATTAATGCTGCTGACTTGTGGGATGTGCTTAAAGACAAGCCCAATATACCCATGCGGTCAGGATTCCTGAATCTAACGCCTCTCGAGACAAATGAGGAAGATATAAACCGCACGCCACTGATGCATCTGAGACACTATCGAGGAAATCGCTATGGACGCCACATTCCCAAATATATGGCGCCTTTTCCCAATCTGCATGCCTACAGGAAGGCGCAATTTGTCCGCCACAAGGCCAAGAGCTATATCATGAAGCGGGAGCATGAAGCCCAGAGTCAATTGGATTCTGAATATACGCTTTATGGATTGCCGAGGGGCAGACACCAAAAGTTGAGCAAGGTCGAGGCGGAAATGACAGTTTTAGGTGAGATAAATATATAGATATATATAGATAGAGAGCCAAATTCATTGTTACAGATATTGACACCTCTTTGATTTAAATACATTCAGAGTTTGCTAACAAGCTCAATCCTATGCAATTCATTATCAACGCAATAGTGCCACGCAATCAACGCCACATCTTTGACAATAATAAGAATGGTAAGTCGAATTAGACTCTTCCAAGCCTGATTACTATTTATTTTGTATGCATATGCAGCACTCGGCTATCGATTTGTAAAACCTTCGCGAACTAAAAAAAATCTGGAAGAAATTCCCTTGAATAATGAAATTGAGTTGCGTTCAAGTGGTTTTAAAGCAACAGAAAATAAGGAAGAGGGAAATGAAAAACAAGGAGTTGACGAAGAGGTAGTTGAAGAAGACAAAGTTGCCGGAAAGGAAGCTGGCGAAGAATTATATCAAGAAAAAGTTAAAGAAGGGAAAGTGGAAGAAGAGGAAGTTGATGAAGAGGAAGTTGAAGAAGAGGGTTTCGAAGAAGATGAAGTCGAAGAAGAGGAAGATGTTGAAGAAAATGAAGAATTCAAAGTTGCCGAAAAGGCAGCTGGCGAAGAATTAAATCAAACAAAAATTGAAGAAGGAAAAATGGAAGAAGAGGAAGTTGAAGAAGAGGGTTTTGAAGAAGATGAAGTCGAAGAAGAGGAAGATGAAGAAGAGGAAGATGTTGAAGAAAATGAAGAATTCAAAGTTGCCGAAAAGGCAGCTGGCGAAGAATTAAATCAAACAAAAATTGAAGAAGGAAAAATGGAAGAAGAGGAAGTTGAAGAGAAAGTTGAAGAAGAGGAAGTTGAAGAAGAGGAAGTCGAAGAAGAGGAAGATCAAGATGATGATGATGAAGAAAATGAAGAAGACAAAGTTGCCGAAAAGGCAGCTGGCGAAGAATTAAATCAAACAAAAATTGAAGAAGGAAAAATGGAAGAAGAGGAAGTTGAAGAGAAAGTTGAAGAAGAGGAAGTTGAAGAAGAGGAAGTCGAAGAAGAGGAAGATCAAGATGATGATGATGAAGAAAATGAAGAAGACAAAGTTGCCGAAAAGGAAGCCTGCGAAGAATTAAATAAAAATAAAGTTGAAGAAGGAAAAATGGAAGAAGAGGAAGTTGAAGAGGAAGTTGAAGAAGAGGAAGCTGAAGAAGGGGAAGTCGAAGAAGAGGAAGATCAAGATGATGATGATGAAGAAAATGAAGAAGACAAAGTTGCCGAAAAGGAAGCCTTCGAAGAATTAAATAAAAATAAAGTTGAGGAAGGAAAAATGGAAGAAGAGGAAGTTGAAGAGGAAGTTAAAGAAGAGGAAGTTGAAGAAAAGGAAGCTGAAGAAGGGGAAGTCGAAGATGAGAAAGATCCAGAAGATGCAGATGAAGATGAAGAAGAAAATGAAGAAGATGCCCTCAAATAGAATAATAATAAATATAACATGATAAGATCTTAAATAAATATTAAATATTATATTATTATTATTATTATATAAATATATCAAATATATTAAATAAATATTAAATATTGTCATCAAGTTATAGATTAGGAAACTTTTGTTTGATCTAATTATATTTACGTGCTTGTTAGTCAATTTGAAATGATGTCCAGTTCATTTAATTTAACTTCAGCCAATACTTTGCAGACAAGGATGCAGTGCAAGCAATTAAATTTATTTCAATTACGTTTCATTAAAAACTGACACGAGATTTTCAAGGGAATTCGACTTGACTCATCCACGTTTTCCTCCTCCAAAAACAAATGAGGTGAAAGGGCGACGAGTGCGAAAGTTCAAAGTGCTTCACTGTGGCAAGCGCAGCAGTCGTCTGATTCCTGCAGCTCTGGTTGCCGCCCCTGCCGCTAACGGTAACGATTCCAAAGTATTAAATAACTTTGTAATTTAATTAACTTTGACGCCGACGTCGCCGTCGCTGTCGTCGCCGTCGTCGCCGCTTAACTTTGATTAACGTTCTGCAATTTTTCAACAAGTTTCTGTTGAACTTCGGTGTATGGCGGGGCAAGCAGAGGGACAAAGCTAAAGGATTCCCGTCAATGTTCAAACTCAAGAGTTTGGATTACCCGCGACTTTTGCAATTGCCCCGTCTGCAGTTATTTGCGTCTTTCAAGTTATTTGAAGCAAGTATTTCGGAGATTTGAGTACTCGAGCACTTGCTGCTGGCTACAAACTCAGACTTTATGCTTTTAAAGTTTGCAAAGGATTTATCTAAGTAATGAATAACAGACAGCAAATAGTTAAATATTTTGCTTCTCTTGCAAGTGACTTGTATTCTGTCCAAATCGTTGCCAATTAGAATCAATCTTTATTCAAACTTTATTTTGCTGCAAGTGTTGATGTGTTGGTGTGTGTGCTCCTTGTGATGTTGAATTTAAGACATTTCCGTTTGATTATTTGATTTGGCAACAACGGAAAGCATTTCACAGTTTGACTTTGATATTGTGCCAGGGCATAAGTTGCAGCTGCACATGCAGATGATAATGATGCTGATGATGATGACGATAATGATGTAAATGGGGGCAGCTGCCAAGCGCCGCCTCTTGTTGTTTAGCTTGCCAAAAAGTATTCAACGCTCACGTTCTTGTTTCTGCAGCTGTATTGCAGCATTAAAATGCATAAACATAAACAATAAACAACAAGAAATACAATTTGTACATGGGTCGTAAAGAGCACATAAAATACCGATGCTAACGCCAAATTTTAAATATGCAATAATGACGCAAATGCGAAGACCAACAACAAATTAATTCCGAATTTGTTTAGGCACATCTGCAGTTCGTTGCGTTGATTTCTTGCTCCAAATTACAAATTCTTTTATTTTTTATTTGGTTTTTGAATTCGGATTTTGTGCCCATTTCGTTTGTCATTTTAACCCATTTTTTTTTTACCCATGCTCGCCTCCCACAACATTTTTGTTTATTTGTGGTCAAGTTTTGCGACGCACAGAGATAAATTGAAAATTATGACAGCTGTGATTGTATTTATTTTGTGGCAAGGCCACAGGGCGTGGTCTAACTGTTGTTGCAGCTTTTTATTTTAGTTGTGTGTTTTTAGGCACAAATACATAAAAATAAAAAAAAAATATTCTAACAACGGATGTAGAAACATGCAACATCACACACAAAAATATTCTGCTGCCAAGTGGGGCAGCCATCGAGATGCCCTGTATTTAGTTTAAGGAGCAGTAAAATACAATTAAA
The DNA here is from genome assembly GCA_035044245.1 of Drosophila nr. fundita. Taxonomy (NCBI): domain Eukaryota; kingdom Metazoa; phylum Arthropoda; class Insecta; order Diptera; family Drosophilidae; genus Drosophila; species Drosophila nr. fundita. The sequence continues at coordinate 2,060,078 of JAWNMG010000622.1, read as the reverse complement.
AGTCAAAAAACTCTAATTGTCCGATCTGTATCGATACTTAATATTCATTTAATTGTCCAATTATTTGAAAATCCATCAAAATAATGATGGTTTCATTTTAATGCATTTAATTTTTATATCGCTTAAAATTTGAATTTGATTTGGATCCATATTGAAATAAATTTAAGGGTAAAATTATGTATGCAAAAACTCGACTCTGTCATAAAGTTTACATTTTCATTTAGGCTCACAAATACACACACACATTCGCAACATACATACGTGTGTGCATGTTATCTGGTTTGTTTGTGCCCCGCTTGGTCAAACAAAAGCCAATTTTTCATAAATCTTTTCCGACCCGCAACGTCCCTCCCACCTTGCCGCCTCTTATCACAATTCCCCTGTCAACTCACAGCTCACTCCTCGTACTCCCTCTGCCCCCCCCTCCGTGTGGCATGCTTGCCATTTTACGATTGCATTTAACCTTTTTCTCTCGAAATACACTTTAAAATTTACCGCTCCGTTGTTTGGCTATAAAAATGTTGTTTGTCGTTTTGGTTGCTCATACGCCCCGTTTGCCAGTGGCGCAGCATTACAAATTGTTGGCTCGTTATAATTATGACGTCGTCTTTACTGTTGTCAGCATATCATGAATGTTAATATATGCATACACAAGTGTGGGTGTGTTTGTGTTTGTGTGTGTGTGTGTGTGTGTGTGTGTGTGTGTGTATGAAAAAGTATCTAAGCAAATCAATTCAAGTTCACGCGCCTTTCAATGGCTTAAGAATTGTGTGACGCGTGTGTGAATTTTTATTTTGCTTTCCTTTTGTGACTGGCTTTTTTTGTTAGCGCTCTCTTTCCACGCGTTGAGTTTGACGAGCGAAAAGAATTGCCAAAACCGATCCTAAAGTTGCTTCAGCTGTTTGTTTGTTGCCCTTTTTTGGCTCTTTTGATTTTTATTTTGCTTGTGTTTGCCTCGTGTTATTTATGTGCATGTGTTTTTATTATTTTGTATGCTTTTGAATGCATACAGCCAGCACGTTAAAGCAGAAGCAGCTCCGGCAACAGAAAAACTCCGGCAAATCGCTCGTCAGACACGCGCGTGTTTAGCATAAGAATTTGCCATTGACTTTCTGCCTTTCGCTTGGGAATTACAATTTTTTTTTTGGCGCTCTCTCCCAAAACACCAAGCAAACAGCTTCACTTAACTAATGAAGCGAGTTGAGTAAAAACTCTTTCGCCTGAATTTCGTTAACGAGTCAAGAAGAAGAATTATATCTAAGGATTATAGCACATTTTATATGGTAAATTTCCCTGAGGAAATGAGTGGAGCCAAAAGTTTTTCACCTGGAGAAATACAAAATATATAATACTTAAGAGAATAAAATTATAGAAATGCAAAAAAATATTAGGTATATTTAAAACGGCGAAATAGAGGCGAATTTGATTTGAAGCACAAAACCCATAGTTGGCAACAATCAACTAGCCCAGCCCAGCTTCGGAGTATTGTGTCCCTACAACTGTTCATTTGTACGTGTTGTTTGCACGTTTTGTTGCTGCTTTATGGCTGCTTTATTATGTAGTCCAAACCCAGACCCAGACCCAGTTCTACTGACAAGCACAACATGAATACTACTAACAAAGTTCTCTCCTCCAGCTACGCGTGTGTATCAAATATCTATGCGTGTTTGAGTGTACATTTCTTATGTGTGTGTATGTGTGTGTGTGTGGTGTGTATGTGTGTGATGGCGGCATTTGTTACTCGATATTATGGCGGCGATATAAAAGTACATTTAGTGTATACATGTGTTGTATACATGTATATCTACATACATGATAAGTATTTTTAGCAACGCTTTTGCGTTTTACGTGCGTAACGTGTTAAAATTAACACAACGCGCCACAAGCAGATGCCACATTGCGTATACGCTGCGTGTGCCTCATACACACCTATGCGTAAGCTTGATTAAATTGATTGAATTTGATTGCTGGCTGAGTTGCTGCCCGTGTGTGCTTCCAGTGTTGGTAAATGTTGTGCACTCTATCTTGCAACCCTGTTGCATATTTCATGGACGATGGTAAAAGCAATTAAATACGCGTTGAGAGCAGCTAACTTTGTTTCTGTGGCAGATACTCGTTGAGTGCACTCAACCTCAGCTTACCTGTCCTGTCTGCCCACCAATTCACTCAACTGTTATGCAAATGTGGCCACGTCGAGTCACACAGACGTCAATTTCCACGAAAGTGCAATGCAATTGAATTAATGAGTTTCCACAGAACAGCAAGAGAGAAAGAGAGAGAGAGCGAGAGACGGAGGCTGTATGTAAAAGAAAATGTTTGGAATACCTAATGTCTTTATAATGCCTAAGCGTGCAGCGTGCAGATTCAGATGCATCTGACTGCAACAACAAGCTGAACATTGCCAATCAGAATTCACTTGAGGATTGGCTCCCTCCCATCTCTATCATCTTCATCTCCAGTTTCAAGGGGCAGCAACTCTACAATGCTTCCGTCAGCGAGCTGTCTCATTAGTCGCAATGCACAATTGTATGCATTCTAAGCAGTTTTGTTATCTATTGTCAAAGCAAACACAAAAGCAATAGACAACAATAATAAATATGTTCATGTTGTGTTGATGATGATGATGATACTGCCACAGATTATGTTGCATTAAGCGAACTTTGCGATGTCAACTTTCGCATAATCATGGCTAGCGCACAAAGCCAGCAAAAAGACAGCAACAACTGCTTCTGGCCCAGTAAGCTGGCCATTTGCGTCAAGCAGTCTGAACAATGCCAATGCCCAAGTCGTGGTAGGAAGTCAGTTGAGCTGCTAGACAACCTTGGCATGCAATGCTGAGTGAGGTGTGTGTAGCACAGAGGAATGTTGCATATTGTAAACGGCGCCTAATATCAGAAAACTACAAATGCTTGAGGCAGTTGCAAAAACAGACCGAGTCGACTTGGCAACTGATATCAAGAACAAGGGCAGCGCATGCGCAACATTAGACAGAAGGAAGCGTTTCTACAGCTGCTGCTGCTTGTGGAGAGATCTCTAATGTCCCTGATAGGCATCGTGGAACAACAGCTGGCAGCAGCTCGAATTGCAAGGCTTAAGGCAAGCAAATGTTAAATGCGACTACTACTCTACTTGAAAATGGCAACAATTCAACGCTGATTTCCGCAAAGCACTTTTCGGGTTGCTTCTCCAGCCGTTTATTATGTGTGTGTGTGTGTTTGTTGGTGTTCGCTTTTTTGAAAGCTGAGGGGAAGACAAGAAATTAGATGCTAATCTGTGCCGGGTAGGAGATGGGGTAAGAGCAGTTGCAGAAGAAGTAGGTTGCACTAATGTGCTGTGACGCTATCGCTGCGCTTATCTCCAGTCGCTCTCATAACGCGATGCCCCGCTCCAAACGCTCCTCATCTGTAGACTCATTGCGCGCTGCTCTAATCAATTTCAAATGGCAGTCGCTGCTGTTTTTTTTTCATCTTACGAGTCGTGCGCCGCTTTCAGCTAATCAGCATTTGGCAATCTCTTTGAAAACATTTTCCATATGGCCAATTCTTCATTTTGCTGTTGTTTGGAGCAGCCGGAGTCTGTCAGCAGACACGACAAATCGCTTTCATGTTGCAGCAACATTTGATGGAAGCGCTCTGGCAACATGTTGCCAACTGGCTTGTTGCATCTTGTATAAATCACAAGTGCGCCCAGCCCATTTAAAGGCGCAGGCACCCATAAATATTTATTGCCACAGGTCATGAGCAGCCAATAAAACCAGAAACCATTTTCGAGTGCATTTTCCCCAATATATGAGTTTATTTATGGGCTAGTAGACAGATTTCTTATATATACAATGATATGCATAGTATATCATTTTGTTTGTTCCCAGAAATTGTTTGCTATACCCTGTTCAACAAGGGTACAATAAAGTTTGGCAAATGTGGTGGCAACTAAGTCGAGCAGTTAAATTGTATTTTTTGTTTGAGACAAACTCGTACAATATTGTGATTACAAGAGCTTAAATTTAGAAAGTAAGTTTTGTAAATAGTATGTTCAGTGCGGATCGAGGAAGGAGGAGTTTAAGTTTTGATGTGTCTGTTTTTTTTCTATTCTGATTCGAGAACAGGGTATTTCCAAGTGGTGCTCTTGCCTAGAGCACTCTTCGTTTGTTTTTCATTTTCATTTCGATGACCTGGGCTCAGTTCCATGCCCAACCCACTGCCCGGTGCAGTTCATTGGCAATGCGAATTGTATCATCGGCATCATCAACATCAGCATCATCATTAAACCGTCGAGTGATGGTCAAATGCTGAGTTTATTGAGTGAGTGGGCTGCCCATTGGTTTACTCGTATATTAGTCTTTCTCCATCTATATTTTGTTGGTGCTGTGTGACGTCTGCTGTTGTCTGTCTGTCTCTCTTTCTGTTCTCATGTTGCCATTGAATTGTGACAGGAAATAAGCTGATGCTTTTTGTATTTTCCAATGCAACTAAAACATTTTGTGTATGTGCTTCAGAATCACAGTTTCGTTCAGCTTTCCTCCACGTAGTAAGTGCTGTTTTAGTTGGATAGGATTTTTAGTCTCTAAACTGCTTACCACACAAGACTCGGCACGTTCACGAATTTGAATTCAAATTCCATTGCTCCCCGGGCGCTCTCATACCCACACACACACTCATGTTGACATGGAGACTTCCACGCTCGCAGCTCTAACGCCACTCTTCCACTGACCTTATCCGCTTTTCTATTTTAAAATGGATTTCGTAGAAAGAATGAACTTGAAACTATTTCACGTCAGCAGTATTTGTATCTGGGCGAACTGCTATTTATTAAATGATCTGCCCAATTTGCCAACTGAATGTTAAAGCTGAAATTTTATAGTCTTGTTAATTGCTTTTATGCTAAAATACATATTTGTCATGACATTATGCATTCTTAATATTGCATGCGATTTAACTGTGTAAATTTGGAATATATTTTATCACCAGTTAATTTCTATGCTCGATTTTATAATAGCGATTTCATTGCGATAATGGCATACAAACTATTTAATTATTTACTTATTATTATTAATATTCATTAGTGTTACTAATTGTATTTTTTTTTTTTAATTCAAACATATATTGATGTATGTGTATGTGTGGCTTGTGCATTAAATGGATATCAGCAAATAATGACACAATATTTCATTCCTACCATTTATGCTGCATGTAGATGTGAAATGTTAGCTAACATTGAAGTGACTGTGTCAAGCAACTTTAAGATCGGCTATAAATTTTTCCAAAAGCATATTTTATATATATAGAAACAGTTTTCTTTACATAAAGAATAGTCACTCTGTTGATTATCTTAGACAGCACATCAATCATTTCGACCACGCCAGCAAGTTGTCCAATTTGTGAATGGACCTCTTTCCGCCACATGTGCTTGACAATATTCTGACAGATATTGCAATGTCTGTCAGAAACTTTTAATGCATTTTCACACGCAATTCTCCCAACAGGTGTCAACACATTTTCATATTAAAAATGTACATTCAATTGTTATGGGATCATTGTTATAATATATTCACCAGCGACAAGAAAATGTTAAAAAGGAATTTTCGCAAGCTAATTTCCGTGTATAAATTGCATACGACATTTGTAAGCCCCAAATAGAAAATAAACGAAAATTCCAACAGCTCGTCAGTCAATCGTTAAATAGGAATGTTTTAACGCCTCAGTACATGCCATGAAAAATTAAATAAATAAATATATATAAACATGCAGATATAAATTGCTTAACCCAAATGTAGCTAATTAAATTGACTTACGCACAGCGCTACATAAATCAACAAACAATTGTGACAAAAATGATACACGGGTGTCGACATTCAAATAAATTAGCTCACGGACACTTAAAGCTATTTAGAATACCATGCCTTAAATTTACTTATTCATATATACATCTATATTCTGTGACAAACTTTACTGTCACTTTTTTTATATACTTGATGAAATATTATTCGGCTGCGTGGCAAACGAATTGTGCCGGATTTGTTGGACTGTCAAACATACAATGAATAAGCAATTATACAAAAGCAATGCCTGATTTTTGTGTATCTCAACAAGTGGTTGCTATTTTAGACTAAATCGAAATTCAATGGAATATATACCAAAAATCTCATATTGCATCTGTGCGCCAGCACATGACTAATTTCGTGTTAAAAATAAAAGCAAGCAAAACAGGAAAATTGCCAAGAAAATTGGCACGCTTCTTATTTCACTCACGCGCTAGATACGAAAAAGAAAAATCGAAAACAGTTTCTCTGGCTGGCGCGCCAAGAATAAAAGACAAGTCAAAGACTTTGAGAGTGTGAACCAATTAACCGACTGAATTATGGTGAAAATGCCACAAGCATATCTGCTGTATTATAAAGTAGTCAGATATACCGATATATATATGTATGTATGTATGTATGTTGTCTAGTTGGCTTTCAAAAGATGTTCCTTGTTAGGTTGCCAAAAGTTCAAGTATATAAATGTATTGCGCAAAGTATTTAGCAAGTGGTTAGAGAATTTAATGTAAATTCAAAATAGAAAGTGACGAAATTGCATGAAATCAAATCCATCAAAATGCATATCGCGAAATTTGAATATCTAATAACATTGGCTAATTTTTTCTTTTAAATAAAATGAATTTAAATGCTAAATTTCCCATTTTTATTGTCAACATTCACATTTCATTTATTTATTTATGTGTTTTCTTTAATTATAGCTGTATAAGCAATGTTGATATCATCCACCACAAACCATTTATGATAAATTTAGACATTTTACGACAAGAAAACACATTGATGGACATAGTCGGCACATGTGAACAACTGGTAGGAGCGGATCTAGGCATTCAAATAGACAACGAATCGACGCACTTAATGAGACCCCTATGATGAGAAAAACCTTTGATAATCATCTCAAAGCAAGGCAAACAAGAGAAAGAAAAAAACAAATTTAATAACACTGGCAGTGTTTGCTAACACTGGCCTCCAACGTCTTGGGCAAATGTGAACGGTGGCAATAAAATAAATAACTCTGGCTGATTTAATGACGGCGCCCTTCCCTCCCAAAAAAAACCCCGTCTGTCTGTCTCTCTGCTGGCTGACTGAGATCTGAACTTCCGTAGCATAGCAGGAAATGCAAATAAACAAAAAGTACGTCAGTGTCGGAGACGGAGTCGGGGGGAGTGCTGCGGTCGCAACCTCTCTCATCAACTACCAACAAAATGTTGTAGCGCACTTTACCCCACAGCAGCATGTTGGCCACTTTGAATTGATTTTTATGGGCCAGCTCGTAAGTATTTGATATTTATGCACGCCCGCAATTTGTATACGCATTATAATCTACACAAATAGCGTCTACTATATATGACAGGCCCCCAGCAGCAAAACTAGGGGTCGGAGGGCCGTTCGCCAAAGGGGCCACAGATCTGCATGTTTATGTAAATAGATAGTCGAGGAAACCGAGTCAAACACCAGCCCGAAAACCGAATCCCAGATCCGTTCTTCACATTTCAACTGTAAAGCGGATGCGCCTTTAATTGCTGGCATTTTAGACAACCTTTGAAAATAAGCATTAAGTCTTAAGGAGCATCGTCGTGTTGGGTCTCTTTACGCTTATTTGGCTTATGCTGGCAGCGTCCTCATCGCTGAAACTTGATTATGCTTTATGGCCAGGCTAAAAAGCTACTGGACCGTGGCCCGAGGGGCGCCCACATGCCCAGATGTGGTTAACGCCCCCTGAACAAAATTTTTTTTTGCTCTCCCAATTTATGAATTCATTTTTTACATTTTACATCTCTGCGTCTTTTGGGTTCCTACTTGTATGTCTGTGTGTTCTCCGGGACGACGAATTTTTTTTTATTTTAATGTGTAAATATTAAGAGCCAAGAAATTTTTTGCTTTATTGCTGCTCATTTGCCAACATTTTGTGTATTTAAAATTGAAGTGCACTTTAAAAAGGTTAAGGAACTAATGAAACAAGTATTTGAGCTGACAGTTAATGAGCTAAAAGATTAAATAGTTAGGTAATTAAAACCCAAATTGAAACTAAGAGAAAATAAAGCAATTTTCTACTGTTCTGTCAGAATAAATTGTTCTTAAAACAGACGGAACAAAAAATCATTTGAATACAACTTTTTTCCATTAGCATTTAAGATTAAGCAAACATTCGCCATGTGACTTAATTCAAATTTTAGTTCTTCTGCTTTGTTTTGGGAAACTTCTGTTCCTTTTTGCTCAGATTCATGAAAATTCAATAAGTTTTTTCACTCAGCCAAATGAATATGGCTTTTAAGTCGTACACTTCTTTATCGCCGTTCTTTTTGCGCATCGCATATTTTTTCGCAGCGCTCGTTTCTTTTCCGCTTTGGGTTTCGTTAATGTTGGGCTTCATAAGTTTTAATTAGCCGCATTTTATGCGAGTCCATTTAAATCAACAGCAGCGGGAACAAAGCGTCAGCGTTAAGCCATTCAAATTGTTAAAGGAAAATCCGACTTGATCAGATATTCGTATACATATTTTTTTTGTGCAGAGTTTGAGAAAATCAATTAGCTTAAGCCAGCTCTTATATGTGTATGGCATACAAATCAATTCATAACTGGTTAGACGCGCTTCCGCCTTCCGCTCGTTTCCGTTTCCTGTCTGCACTCAGGCATTGGTCATTGCTGCATATTCAGAGCCTTGGGCAAATATTGAAACAACTGATTAGTTTGAGTGAGCTGCAATTGTTGTCTGTTGCCTGTTGGGGCTGCCTGCATGTGCATGTATGGGTGAACTGGCGTTAAACAATGGCTATATACTATAGCAAACCAAAAATATTCTATGGTCATTGCAAAAGCATATTGCGAAATTGAAATATTCATAGCTTTTAATTGATTTAATAGGCCGAGCAGAATATTGACGACGTTCTATTCGATTGAAAATGCAATATTCATGTGTATTCAGTTGTGGTTACTCTGGCGTGATACTTGAACTTAACTCCCTAACTATGGGGCAGATCAATAAGTTTCGGTGAATATAACTAAATGTAATAGATTTGAGCATAATTAAATAAATTTTATTTAATTATCTTATGGGGTAACAACTTATTACAAAATTAATTAATTATGTGGTGAGTGCATCAACTTATTAGGAAATAGATTCCTTCAATTGAAAATACAGTGCATTGAGCAAACAGAGTTGCCACCCTAGTAAGGAGCAAATTTGCTCTGAATTCAATTTCCATTTCCATTGCAATTTGTATTTGCTGGCAGTTGTGCTTATTACAATTATATTGTCAATGCAAATCAGCTTGTTTCGTTGCTGCTGCAGTGTGTTTGACACGTCTCACCAATAGAATTTGGGCTCTCATACCCAAACATGAGTACATACATATACATACACACATACTTATATGCGGGTCTAAATAAATGTCAACCGAACTTAAATGGCATTCGAGTCGCAGACGTTTTCCTAATGGAATCACAATTTCTACCACGCAGACAAAGTTAAGCCAACATTTCTGTTCGTTGTTGTTGGCATTTTGCTGTTCGAGCTAACTGCGAAAGTTGAGTGAAAATAAAGCGACTTCCACTCTGGGCGTTGGGCGTTGGGCGTGGCAACAGAAAGTTGCCCAAATTGAACTTAATCAAATTGAAAGAACGTTGACAACGCTGAGCATTTTGCACGCTTCGTTTTGTTTTCGGTTTGCCTCGCCAAGTTATACAAACATTTTGGCCCTAATGGCCAGGAGATTTTTGGTAGGACGGATTCGGAGGGGGAGAGCAGCTAGGCAAGTGAGCATGAAAATTGAAATGAGGAATTGTTGTGTCTGTCCATGTGCTGCTTAGTGTGTTAGGTGTATACCCTGCTGTCAAGTTGCTAAAGGGTATGCTTAAGTTAAGTGTTAATTTGCTGCAGGATATCATTTGAGAATTGCGCATAATTTGTATAAACAGTTTATTTAAATGGATAATGAATGGTAGCAATTAAACTTTCTTCAGCCACTTTAAACACTTGCATGCCTCCGGCGGTAGTCAAATGTTGACTGTACTAGTATAACATCTGCAGTCGATACCAACGAGGCAAACAAAACTCTATTCTAATTGCATTTGAATGCAATTTATTGTTAAGAACATTCTCTGGCTCTGACTGACCTACAAATTATGCAGTGCGAGACGTGCCTGCAAAGCTATATGCTTTTGGCTCCATTTTGCTGCTTGCTGCTTGCAAGCTAATTGAGTTGTTGCAGGTTGCAGGTGCAGTTAAAACTACAATAACACCAACAAAAACTACTGCAACAAAAGCAGTAGCTTTGGAAGTCAATTAAGTGGCTTAAGGCGTATCTGGCACCATAGCCGTTGGCAACATCTTTCAGCAATTTGAATAAGCGCTTTAATGCGTTCCTGGTGACCCAATTACCTAGCCAGGTGGCCAGGTGGGTGGTAGGAGTCAGGTGTGACAGCTGTGGCAGCAACAATGTGGCCAACAAACACAACAAAAGTCGCATTAAACGCTTTAATTACAAAGTGCCATACAAAAGACAACAGCAACAACAATGTTACCAAGAATTGTCTTCATTTTGCCACTTCCGCTGCTAACAAGCGTATCCTTGTTCTCCTTTTCCTTTTCCTTTTTCTTTTTTCATTTTTCTTTTTTCTTTGCTTTGTTTTGCATTGTTTTTTTTTTTTTTTTCATTTTTTCGTTTTCATTTTACATTTTTTGCTGCGGCAAGCCCACATCCTGCGACACGTCCTTACCCCACCCTGTACTTGGCCCACTGCCATTGGTTGGCCTAAAGCAACTTCAAGTCAACAACCTGTTTGCCCATTTCAACAGTTTTCCATACATACCATATATTTTTTTTGATTCAAACATATTTTTGTAGTGCTTTGTTTTTGTTTTGAGTGTGCGTCGGCGGTTCGCACTGTTTGTGTATTGAGTGGCAGCATTGTTGACCCCTCCACACACACACACACACGCACGCACATACACACACACACACACACACACACACTAATACGCACATACCAGTCAGCACAGTTGATGATGACCAGCAACAGCACTTACGCTAACTGGGTCAGCCCCGCATACACGCATACTCACACAGAATGTGTTTGAATATGAATATGGCATGAGCATATGTGATATCTGTGCCATCCATTAGCAATTGTGTAGATCATCTTCTAAGACTATAAATACTTAGCATGATGCATGAAAGCTATGCTATCAACGAGTTGGCAGCCAAACTGTTGGATAGTCAAGTGCTCACATCTACATAATACGTGCTTTACCTTTCAGTAAAGATTTGGTGTCACGAAATGTTAGGTATAGATTTGGAAATGGAACTATTTTATTATTATTATAAGATAAATATTCTAAGAAGTTCCTCAATTCATTGGATTTTATGTCGTGTAATTGAATATTGTAATTATTATTGCAAGTATTGGTCAGATTATATGCCGCACAAGCTAAATTGAAGTCAACTTATTTAAATGAGGCAATGTGGCACTCAGTTAACCAGCTGCAATTATCAACCGTTGGATTAAGTCTAAATAGGCGTATTTGAGTTGCATAAATTGTTTGCACAGCTTGTTATATGCACATCTATTTTTCGAGTTTATTTCTGCCTCATTGCAACGAAGCGAGCAGTGTTCGAAATTATCCGTGCGACATGTGGCTTGTGTCTGAGCTAAACATGCGAACCAAATCGATGCACCTAATTGCCTTTGACCAATTCTGGCTAACCACATGTGCCTGCAGTGCCGACTGTATGCCAAAGTGTGTGTTTATGTGTGCCACAACTGCAACATTTATTAATATGCGTGGGCCGATGCCGCACGACAAATAAACGGAACAACTTCATTATCGATACGCCTGCGGCGTTCTCGTTTGCCGGCTGATTGACTGATTATGGTCAAGTGTTTGATTTTAGTTTTATACGCCGCACACCGCCCCTTGCGGCACAGTGCATTTTATTGCTGTTGTTTATTAATTATCGCTCAACTCTAAAATGAATTTATTATGCACACGCCGTCGTCGAAGCTGGCGAATTAAATGCTGATTTTATTTTTGGCTTGTTTTTGTGGCTTATTTTTTTTTTTTTTTTTTGTGTGAAGCTCCACGCTTGCATTTTGTTTTGCTTAATTGCGCGTGCTGCACGCGGCGTATGCGATATATATGTATATATGTATATATATATATATTACACATACGCACAGTTGTGACTGCAGGCAACGCAAAAATCGTTGGCTCAAAAATCAACAAGCAAATATTTTTGTAGACCCCCCGACACTGCACACATTTCTGTTTAAATCAAATGTTGGAATTTTCTTTTACTGTGTATATGTATGTATGTATGTATGTATGTATACATATATCTCCGTTTTTTTCCGAACCGACAAAAATGCTGGCCATTTTTCATGTTGCTACTTGCAGCTTAAATTATTTGTGAATGTTGTCGTTTTTGCTTTCCACCGAAAATTGTGCCATTTGTCTGTAATTTTTTTTGGGGTTTGCTTGTTATGCACACAGATAACTTTGAGTTGAGTTGGGTTCTTGTGAATTTCGTTTGTCCTGCCAGCTTACCTATAAAGAGAAGAATAACATAATAATTGATTAGTCCAGTTTTACGGATGAATTTGGTTACTATAAAGTTGTTGCAGAAATAATATACTCCTAATTGCCTATTTTTTATTTTGAAGTCGAGTCGAATAAATGTGGATGCATTTTACTATTTTGTTGGTTGTCACCTTATGAAACGAATTCAAATTAAGCGCTGCAACTCTAGAAATTCTGTTTCCTTCCATTCTGTATGTATTCCATTTACAGTTTTCACTGCGACAGACAATAAATAACACTCCGAAAATCTGCGACAAGTGAACGTACAATTCGAAAATGTCACGACTTTCGCACAGGATTAGCTTATTGTCACGGCCAGCACAGAGGGGAGGGATAGTAGAGTGGCAGTGAGGCAAGAAAACTATCGCATCTGCACAAAGTGAGTGAAACTAACAAAAATAAACTCGCAAAAGGAAGAATAAACTGCAATCGCAAGAAACAAATGCTGCAGGATGAAAAAATTCACCAGATACCCTGTGCAACAAAAAAAATATGTATATGAGAAAATTTGTATATATAACTTATGCTCAAAGCTTTTGAAACTTTATTCGAAACTGAAACAACAGCCTTACACTTGCGCACAGGGTATGCCGGAATAAGTAACATTCCTTTTCACATTTTTCAGCTTTTTAAACATTTTATTTATTTATTTTTTGCTTGTGGCATGCCCTGCAGCCCTTGTTGTGACTTCTCCTCTCTGAAGTTTTATGTCATCTAAGAAATTGCATTAATAATGCAAAGATTCCCCTTTGGCTTAAACCATTTTTTCCTTTATCATCAAACTAATTTGCAAATGTATTGTAATTAAATTAGCTTGGTATTTTGTGCATTGTTAATAATTTAAATGAATGTTAATTTAATAATCGAGCGAAATTATGTAACAATACAATAAAAATATAAAAACTACCAACAAAAAAAATGCTAATTGCAAAGGGCAATAACCGCGGATATAAATAAATGGAATTTTCAATTTGATTTCGGTTTTTGGTTAAGCTTATAAAGCCATTTCACAATTTGCTATTCCCATAGGCCGAAAGATTTATGGCATTTAAACGGCGCCGAAATGTGCCGGAAATTTGTGTTTTATTTGGTATTGTCTGATACAAATTTCATATATATTAAATGCACATTAATTTCGTATTCCAGCACAGATAGCTCTTCCCCACTTTCTTACAACCCCTAGCTATGCAAAGTCCTCATCCTGTAGCTTAAAGCTGGCAGCAGCTGTTGACATATTTATAGAATGGATGATAAAATGGTTTTCTTCTAGAAATCATTTTCATCGATTTTGCCAACGAAGATACAGCTGAACATAGAGCTTTAAATAGAAAAAAAAATTGGGGGGATTTCTCATAGAACTCATAGAACATAGAACGCATAGAACTTTAATCAGTAATCAAAATTTATAATCGCAATAATAATTAAAATCAGTCAGTCAGAACATTATTTTATACTTATATCAATACAATCATTTTTGCATTACACTCAACCCTTTAATTTGGTGATTTGTGTGTGGGCAGTTATTAAATTTGAAAGCCATTGGTATTCAGAGGCTTGACTTGTTCAACAAATTATTTATGTTCACACTTTTATACGCATGCATAACATTTTTAATTTCGCAGGCGCACAGCGTGAATTATACATAAAATTTATGATTTAATGACATTTAGCTAACCTAGGAAGGTATGGCGGCTATATAATAGCGAGTACAAAAAGCTGCCAAAAAAATGTATAATTCCTTTGAACCATAAAACGCAGTCACAAATAAAGTTATTTTGGGTGTGCTTGAAACCAAAAACTAGTGACAGCCAAGAAAGAACGTAGATAGAGAGAGTGAGAAAGAGGAATAGAGAGAGAGAGAGAGAGAGAGGGAGTAGGTGACTGGAGACTCGATTGAGCGATAAAAACGCGTGCAAAATAAAAAAAAAAAATCAAAAAACCTAAACTCCAATAAAATATTCAAATCATGAAAGAAAAAAACATATATGCAAAAAAAGGAAACCAGTAAGCAATTTTACGGCATCAACTTTCCGAATATCGAAAAGGCATATAAAAATTTATGCGCCTGGCATGCGAATTTCAAGATCAGGTCCACAAATCAAAACAACAGAAGATACATACGAAAGAGACAACTTTTGGAAACCAGAATTGAAGCAAACCAATAAAGGCATGAAATGTCTCAGCTTCGTGATAAGCGATCACGCATAAAAGTTTGAACCAGAAAACACAGAATACAAAAAAAAATACCCTAAACGCTATCCAAGTCGAATTTTTAAGCAAAATGCTAATTTAATTAGCAACTTCTGATATGAAAGTATGCGAACTATTTAAATATATAAATTAATTTTCTACTCCCATTAAATTTTATTATTTTGAATCAAATTTAATTTCTCCACCTGAGGGCGTCGCAAACTTTGTGATAAAGTCATAATACTCTAAGCGCTTTCACTGAAACCTTTGTAGGTTTTCTTAAGAACTTGTCAACGTCGCTTGACTGGTTTCCGCAGCTCCCCAATTTACGTCGGTATAATCAACTCGACCAAATGAAGTCAAATGCTTGAATTGTACTTTTTAATACCCTTATTTTTACTAAACTCGAGTAGTTTTTGTCAGCATGTAATAAATGCAAAACGAGTTCTCGTTCACGAGGCGTCAAAGTATTTTTTTTTTTAATTAATCCATTGAAGTGGTCATAAAACCATCCAAAAAAGTTTAACACAAATTAATCAAAGACAGAGACCGCTGAAGTCTTCTGTTCTTCAACTGTCAGCGTGGGGCCACTTGATGAGCTTGGTTCATTGAATTAATGATGTAATACAACGAGTTCATTACAAAAAACGAATGACAGACAAAAAAAGTAGTTTTTTTTTTGTCTTGGCGCTACAAAATTAATAAATATGCAAAATGTTGGGAATTGTGATGCTAACGATGATGATGACGATGATGATGCTCACGGTGATGCTTCCGTTTATTGCATTAACTAACTTGGTCAACAATCATACTCCGTTATACGTAGGTATGAGCAACATTCTGTAAATAGTTGCTATCTATGTGTTTATCTTATCAGTTGGGCATGGCGTGAGATTGCCAGCAGACTCGCTGGCTTGTTATATAGCGAAACGTTGGCAGCAACGACAATTAGTACAAAATACTCGTAGCTGAGCAACAATGACCCAAAAAGATTAACGAGAGTATTCAAGTGTATCACTTAATTGGGTATTGCAAAAAGGAAAACAGCACGAGAAATAAATCAATTAATTAGCTGTTAATGTTCTTAACGAGAAAAAAGAACTTTAGATTTGCGATATGCTGCAGAAAAATTGCACATGAGACTGTTCAGTCAGTCTAAATAAATATTTAATTCTTAGTAAATTTATTTGTAAGGAATACACGAATTATTCATTTTTTCACGTTTATGTTGATGTTTTTTACTGTGCGCATTTAGAGAAATGAATATGGCTTAGAAGCTTGCAAAATAAAGTGCAAGTCTCAGATGTAAAATCTCAATGGAAGTTCTCATGAATTATGCTTAAGAGTTATCCCAAGATTACTTAAATATTTATATCCTTTTACAAGCTTCTCCTTTTTTTGTTCAGTGTAATGTCCAAATTGCTTGCTTCGGTACTTCTGAAGAAAAAATCGCAAATCATGCACGGCTTACTGATTTGTTATTACAACACATGCCTTTGAGCTTGAACTTTGGTTCGTTAATAAACTGTGTAAGAATAAAAACCAAAAAACAAAAAAAAATAGAGAACTGAGTTCGCCGAATGACACTTCAGTTTAATGAACTCGCAATATGCGACATTATTATAGCCAGACACCACTCCAAACAGAAATTGTCAAAGTCAGCCGTAAACAAGAATACGCCACAAATAAGCAAAAATGAAAAGCTTTGGAGGGCACGGCCCCATAGAGTAGCTCAGTATGGTTCGGTCTGACATATAAAAAGAAAAGAAAACAATAACCGCAAAAATATTGCATTGCGATCGAAATAGTCGAAATGCCGGTGTTGCGGTTGATTAATTAGCATACATCGGAACCTGAACCATATGTCCATATGTCAAAGTGTGTGCAATGGCTTGGTTTGGTTAGCGGTTTTGCCTGCTCCCAATTGGTAATGAGTTCTATGGGGTTGCAGTTGCATGTTACAAACCTAACTCTAGTATAAAGTCTTACAACGTCTTAATCATTACTGTTTCACTCAAACACGAAAGAAATGTAATCAAAGCCAAGTTCAACTTTACAGGCAAGCAATGAGCAGATGTCAAGAAACAAAAAAATAACGCAAACTAAAAAGCATAATTAAAAAAAACTGCCATAGTAACTGAAATATAATATTATTGTCCTTAATCTAACCTTTCGACCTTAAACTGTAGTGTATAGAGTGGCTTTGGCTTTTTCAACTGCTTCTGCTTCAGTTGATTTATTTGCTTCGCGCGTGGGTCGCAGGCGAAGCAGGCACCAGAGGTCAAGGTCACGCCAACGAACTGCCGAAGTGAGTTGCCGGCTAAGCATTCAGCAAATGCTTTAGCGGACACTTTACGCTTATCAAATATCAAATGGCATCAAATGCTAAGGGAATCGATTAAAATTCAGCTATTTATAAAAAACGCATCACTTTCGTTGTGTTGTGATTTGTGCAGTTGTTTTTTTTTTTTGCTTTTATTGCGTCACGTCTCGCCGGCCGCTCAATCAAACGCAATTGAACATGAACATATCTCGGCATCCGTATCGCCGATTCGCATATACATATATATTAATGTCAGCCTTAATGTCAACAATTTGCAATGCATCAAGCGCCAGCAGCGGTGTTCACTTTTGACGCATCCAACGATTTTCAGCAGCTGTTGCAAATGGAAACTCGTCTCATTTTTCGTGTTTCAATCTCTTAACGACAAGCACTTTGTGTGAAATTAATTTGTATGGCTTTATTTGAAGTGATTTACTGCATTACGAGGCATATCAATTGCACATTTTCAACCAACATAAACAAAAGAAACATTAAGCAGTTATTTGAGCTATAAAATCTAGAAACATTTAACATATTTGATGGTAATTTCATTCGTTGATTTCCAACTATTTGCTATTCGATTTATTCACAATATACGAATTTGTACGTCAATATTTTTTGAATAAATTCAATTTAATTAAAGTTTTTGTTTTGCTTTTGCAAACCAATTTCCATTTTTTAATGCCTCTGTCCTACATTGTTTATGCAAAGTTTGTTCTATTCGTGAATTCTTGTTTATTAATCAGATTAATTTAAGAAATCAGATGAAAGCACAGAATCAGCAAATTTAACAGGCTCAATTCAAGTGGAAGCATAAAGTATAAAATTCCAAAATGCTTTGGCGATTAGCTCATTTCCACATGTTTTATTTTGGCCACAACAGAGGCAACACACTCATGCTTATGCTGCTGGTTATCTAATCGTATTCGTATTCTACTTATCTTTAACCAAACATTTGCGCAAGTTCTGTACACGAGCCTAATACGCTATGCGGAAGATGAAAAAGCAGATGACACAAAGGTCGCACAAGCGTAGACGTCAGGGGTGGGGGAAATGTGAAAATGCCGTGCAATTAGCAACGCAATTGCAAATTAATAATCGTGCAGTGTCTCGTGCGGCACTGCCAAGGGCAACAAGGACACTCGCTCACTCACACACACACACACACACACACACACATGCACGCATTAAATTACGCGACACCCACGCAACGTTGACAAAACACGGTGCACACTTAATTGAAAATGAGCCACTCACCTGAGTGGGTTGGGCGTGGTTAAACAAGTAGCAAAACACAAAAAAAAAATACAAAAAAATAAAATGGAAAAAACCCCATAACAATTTGCAAGCGTATGAAAAATGTATGTGAGGCAAACTTTAAATTCATTACACACACGCAAAGTCAGCGAGGGAGTGAGATGGCAAATGCTGGTGACAGCTTCGCATGGACAGGAGCCGTACAAGAGAGTCAGGTTGCCAACCGTCTGTATAAACTGCGGTCACTCAGCATGGATGGAACATGGACATTGAGAACCCACGCAAAGCACCCAGTTGAACTTTTGCGAAATGAGTTTACAAAACGACTGAATTATCGGTCAAAGTTGCTTCATCTATTTAGAGAAGGCAAAGCATACCAATTTGGATTTGTCTCATCGGTGAGAAGTGCTTTGGCATGCAATAAAAAACCGTAACATAAGGGAAAATTGTAACTTTTTAAAGTATATTTCAGTTTTGTTAAAAAAGGCCTTCTGGTTTCATTTTGACCTTGCAGTCGGTTCCTGCTACAGGTCTTCATACGTATATGTAATCCATATAACTGTGCTCGTGTTGGTAAGTAGACCTGCCTATTTCCGTGCACATTCACACTTTTCAATACAAACACATATACACACGAATACACTGACACACTAATGCACACACCTCTCTCAAAGGACAGCTCAAGCCTGGCAATCTAGAATAAAACGAAAAATTCGTGCCTCGCTTCTATTTACGCTTTTATCTCTGTGCCCCACTCAATGGCGACCCTCCCTCTTTCCGCTGTACGGTTCGAGCCGTTTTTTATACAATTTGTATTTCGCCATTTTCATCTATTTACTGGCTCTGCTTCTTCCCAACATTACGTCTGCTTCGTGTTAACCTTGGCCCGAAGCATTAAAAGCGTGCCAAGTGCCAACAAATGGAGGAGCATGACGGCACATGCCTGGTGCCCATAGTCCGAGAACTGGACACCGGACGCCACAATGAAAGCGACAACAAACATTAGGATCTGATGACTGGTACATTTAAAATTCGACAACTGGCAACTAAAGTGCGAGGAGCATCCCAATCCAGGCGAGGGTCCCATATCTCCTTCCTCTTCTCTTTAATTTTTGGCCATGTGCAAATTCCTGGGGCTCATCTTCGCTTATCGCTGCTCTTCCATTTCCTGTTGCTTCACGGAGCTGTTGCATTTTTCATGCCATTTCTTATTTCATTTTTATTTTTATGCTCTCTGCAAAAAGTTGTTGTTGTTTTTGTTGTTGTTTTTGTATGCGGACCCTCCCTCCCCACATTCTCACTCACATTCGCTCTGCTTTATCACATTGTCTTCTTGTTAAGCTTCTTCTTCTTCTTGTTGCTTTGGCTAATGCCTAGTTTGTATTGTTTGCTTGCCTTATACTCTTCATTTACTTATGTATTAGAAGTGGCGCGCGTAGGGGCAAAAGGGACCTTGGGCCATTAGAGGAAGTCTTTAGAGTCTGCTGAAAAAGTTGGCTAGTTTTTCATATTTATGTTGGCAAGTCCCTCAGCAATAAGCAAGAAAGGCTGTTCGCCCGATAAAGCACAGAAAGTGTGTGGGAATTGTTTATTGCGCATTCTGCTACTTGCATTTTAAAATGATTACAATATAAGCTCAAAATACTAATGATGACCATATATTTTTTTCAGATTAGCGTAAGAATTTTGAGTCAATAAAAATTGTTATGACTGAATAAAATAACGTATGAGTCAATGAAAAATATATTCTATAGTTTGCAACACATTCAAGTGTATTTAAAATTCGTTTTATATTTTTTTGTGTATGTGTTTCTTTTTTTCTGTGCATTTGGCATTTTTTGTGTTATCCCAAGTTGAAACAAAATTTGCCGGCGAATGTTTTCAGTGTGTCGGGCTGCTTCGCATGCCTCCAACATTTGTGCAGGGCCTTATTTTCCTGTTTGCCGAAAAAAAAACAGCAAAAAAAAAAAATATATTCACATATAAAACAAACTCAAATGTATTTTTAGTGCGCTGCTAAATATATAAATATATGCGCGTTGGGGCGAGCACCTGAACGCGGAGCCTGGCAAGAAATGTTCCATCTACTTTTTTATTTATGAGCCACCGAGCGATGACGTGTTCGCCATTTGGTTATAGCCTGAAACTGCGCCACAATCCAGTGGAGGAGCAGTCGGAGGAGTTCCTGCTGATGTTGCTGAAGGTCACTTCGAGTTTTGGAACTGCTGATGGTGCTCCCCTTCACCACTCACCGCTCCATCATCCACCATCATCAGCAGCCTCACTTGAATCGATTTTAACGATTTCCTTTTCTACCTGCGAGAGGCGACGCGACCCGCCAACTATGGACACTCTCTGTCGACTTATAAACATGAAATGCATTTGCAAGGCCTGACAATGGCAACCGCAGCAGCGTTAAATGTGCTTTTGATTGACAAAATTGTGACAAGGACACAAGCTCTTTGTAGGCGCCCATTGTGGCCCGTGACATTAATTGATGAGCCAAGGATTTAGGCATAATGCGAGCGAGTCCAATGGAAACCACTGAAACTTAATTTCAACTGTGGTGTTGTGTCGTCATCATTGTTGCGCCTCATGCACACAGATGACAGCTCATTAATAAACGGAGGGAGAATAAGCAGGAAGTATCTACCACTACACTGCTATTCTGGAGTAAAACGCAATTTCCCATCACTCGGCTTTTGTTGACGCTGCTAATCTAGTACATAAATCTACCGTTTTATTAACTCCACGCCAAGGCGATCAAAACATGAATCAAGCGAAATCTTGGGGAAGTGGACGATAGGTGGTTGTTGAGTGGGGCGTAGGTGTTGAAATAGTGGTTGCCGACTGGACGGTCACACAGAGGGTGCACAGTTCGCACTTTTCATTAGAGTATGCTTTATAGTTAGTTTATGGTACGAGACAAAAAGGTAACTGAATAGGTTACTAAAGTTTGAAAAACGTGTGTGCTAATCAAGTTGAAATCACAGAAAAGCGAAAGGTTTTCATTTGCAACATTATTTTAATAATTAAATTGTTTAATTATTTTCTAAATTAACAATTAAACTTCAATTTGCATTTGAATATTAAGCTAACATCTCACATTCTTGGTTCACATATATTAATAAGTCTTCTTTTCACTCTGATCAATATAAAATGAGCAGAAATGGTTTTGATGCTGAATAAGCAACAAAAAAAACTATAATGGAGCAAGCACATTGATAGCAGACATATAAAAAACATAGCCAACAACCGTAATAATCATAATAATCAATTTTATGCAGGAACATTTATGAATATTTAATTTAAATAATTTGTATTGGTGATGTCCCATTATTAGCTGTTAATTTTTGCATGTATTCATTTTTTGATATATCGTTTTATTTCACTTTGAATTTTTCCACACATAATGTTTGCCAATTTTTAAATTTGACAACTTTATATTTTTTTGCATTCTGCCACAGTTTTTACTGTGCTAATACTATTAGAAAATGCATAAATTATTTGTGATATATTGGCACTAACCTTTTACGATTTCCAATTCAATTATCGCTTAAGTCAACAACAGTTTTTATAACAGTCAACAAAAAACAGTTGTTTCTTTTATTTTGCACCTCACAAAACTATATTCGATATATAATTTTACCGGTAATTGAGAAATGGCCTTTGGCAGATGGGTGAAATGAAGCCAAATACAATTCTCAATTTTCGCGCATGCAGCAAATATTGAAACTTGATATTTATTTTGGCCAAATGCACAGATTTTGCCAATTAGCGTTAACTCGACGTCAATTAGCAAATTAGCAACATAAGACACAAACTTGAGTTAAAAGTAGGAGTTGGGGATATTATGGCCTAAGATACCGCCGGCACAACAGAGGTGCCGAAAAATTTCCCTGCACTTGTGAAATGCACTTGTCACTTGTGCGTTTTTTTGTTGTTAGTAGAATATATCGTTTTCAACGGCTCGTTTGAAGTTCGGTCTTTTTGTATGATTGACTCGTTAGGCCGCGCGCACGTCCGGCCACTGCGACTGTAAAATTGCGACTGTGCGCCCAGCAAACGAAAACGCAAACGCAAAGCCAACAAGAAAATTGAGTCAAAATCGGCATGCCGCAATTGAAATACCCTAACATAGGTATGAATTCGGGAGTCATGTGTGCAGAAAGTGATTAAGATTGGGATTATATAAAAAACAGATTCGAATTTAGACTATTCAAACTTATTTAAAAATAGCTTAGGATCATTTGCGAAGCTTTATGCTGGGACAACTATAATTTTTGTTGTTTTCTATGACATGAGAAAAATATTGTTCTCCTTATCTGTACTAGTTCCCACTTTAACAGGTATACAACATACAAACTTTTTGGCATTTCTTTCAAAGCGTTATAAAGTTTGCGATAAATGGTTAATACCCCACGCAAGGGCACAAAAAGCAAAAGCCGAGCAAAGTCAGCCGGCTCCAATGTCGACGTGAGCAGCGCTGTTGCTTTTGCTACTGATGCTGGGCTCTCTCTCTCTCTCTCTCGCTTGCTTCTCTCTCACTGTGTGTGTCTGTGTTTGTTTTTGACTTCAAATTTGCCGGCTCCATGCTTATCAACATGTTGCAGCTTTTCTTGTGTCTTGCTTTTGGCGCGCACTTTGAAACAAAGTTGCAGGGCTCAAAGCGCAACTAAAGAATTTTTATTACTTTTTTTTTTGTGCATATGCGTTTGGAGTTTTTAATTGGGGCTGCGTGATTTATAATTTATAGAGATTATTTTTTTTAGCTGGCGTTGGCTTCTTATTTATAAACACATTAAAATTTATAGTTGCCAATCCATTTGCGTCAAATTTTTCATGAGATCAGCATCACAGGCAACGCGTTTTTCGTTGATTGTATTAATTTATGCCAAAACTGAATATCACTTTGCAATTTTCTGCTTCAGGGACACATTTGTTTCTTGGTGTTTTCACAAGATATTAGTTTGTTTATATGGATTAGTCAGTTGGCAAACAGCACGATTAAAATAAGCCAACTCAATTTTTTCGTAGAATTTTGTATTTTTGTATAAGTGAAATGATGCAATAGTTTGTCGCTATACTTTCTGCAAATTTATAATTAGAGAACACGCCGAGTTGTTTATGATTGTTAATAAATGAATGGCAAACAATACATACTTAATTTGATAAATGTTTATATCTTCACTGTTGTATGTATCTTGCCATGCTTCAAATGAAGTTATTTACATAGCGTTTCATTATCATTGTTATTACCCTCAATAATAATAAATCTCAAAATGTAACTATAATTTTTTCCAGCAAACGAGTGAAAATGAAAGCAGTTTATTGTAATAAAATATACAGCTAAGTATATTAAAGATTATGTTGAACATTGATAATATTTAATTACAATGCATACATGATTTTTAAAGAGTATTTATATACAGATATGCCACATACACAAATTTGATTATTTGAACCTGACCCATTTAGTTTTATTGACAGAGACATTTAAGTGCCTGCTGCACGGACAAGTGGATATTGGATAAGAGGCAAACTGGATTGAGTTCTGTGACCACTTTTTTTAATTTATAATTTTTTTTTAATCTTTTGCATTTGTGAAGGGATAAACAAACGACTCTTTAGATTGTGTGGTTTCGAGACGCCATTGGCAACATTGTTGCGTGAGTTCATGTTGCAAATGACAAAGGCCCGTTGGAAAACAACATAATGAATTTTCGTACGAAATGTAAACAGAACTTTATAATGAATGAAGCGTGGACAATTTATGAGTCACACCAAGCCAATAGTTTGAAGTAAACAGCTTTTTAATCGAGCAAAATTGAGAACGCGAAATAAAATATGTAAAATGGTAATTTATGAAACAGTGGATGGGCAGCATACAGGGTGCTTGCGACTGAATGTGAATGAATGGCAATGCTATAAATAAATATGACAACAAATAAACGTCAACGACGACGTCATCGTAGTAAAAAACACAAATAGAAGTGGTCAATCCGCCAGTTGTTGCCGACGAGGGGGAGATGGGTGGCCACCTAAAGCACAGCGCCACCATCTGGGGCGTGGGCTGGCATTGAATCAACGGCGCCAACTTTAGCATAAACAGGCAGCATTACACGTAGTTCTAAAATATGTATATACAACTAAAATCCACGCTAGCTAAATTAATTACAATTTGATAGTTTTCATAGTTTCTGACAACGAGGTCAGAATTTTTCATTTTTTCTCTTGTGATCTAATCTAATTGCCATGGAGTGAGCATCATCCAAAAAAGGTCAGCCCAATTATTGTCTAGCAGCGCGATGCTTGTAAAGAATTATTTAACAGATTGTTTTTTGGCAGGCTGCTCTTGAACTTGCGCAACTCATGCGTTTTGTGGCTAATTGTGTTGGTTTTGTAGATTGAACTCACACGTGTTTTCATTCATCAGTGTCGATCAAAAGGTCAACTGTCTAGCCATATGAATAATATTATTAAATTGGAAGAACGATAGCCAGTAAGCCAGATACATCTCATCAAACTGATGTAAATACTGGCAATAAGTTGACTTTACTCTTCTAAAGTAGAACACAAAACATAGATAAATCCACTCTGCCATAAGTTTGCGTATTTAATCAAAAATTTCATACCATTAAATGTTCGTCTAATAATAGTTCGATTGTGTTTTAGTTTGGGCAAATGTTTGCCAGATGTGCCAAAAGTTTTCGCACATGCCAAAAGCATAAGAAAATAAACTACAACATCTGAATTTATGCGGAACAATGTGTTGCTATGCTCCAAGGAGAAACAATCTGTATTCCCCCACCCCATCCCCTCAAATTGAGCCAAATTAAGCGGTAAATTGCTCAAACAGCGATAAAAAAAAAAAACCCAACATGTAAGAAAAAACTTGTACACAGTTCTCGACTATGAAATATCCCTATTGTAGCTGTTTGATTTATTAAATCGATTAAAACACAAGTTTTTTATTTGTACGACAAATATGTGTAGCAAAATAAACGCATTCTTTTTTATCTAAAAATGCGAATTTATTTCTTGGAATATTAATTGTGGCTATGATATATGAGCAGAATGGGGAGAGCTGTCGATAGAATTAAATAAACTTGATCTGCGCGTGCTATATAAGAATTTATATTTAAAGTCTCTAGCTTTTTTCTCTAAGATGGAATTTTTCATACAGACTGCACAGACGGACGCATGGACAAACATCCTGACTTAGAAGATATATATTAGAGACTCCCTATTTTCCTGAGACAAACTTTAACTCACATTTATTATACCCTTTTCGACACACTTTATATGAGTTCAGGGTATTCGCACATAAAGTAAACAAGTAACTGAAAAATTAACAAGAAATGGAATGTCCTATTAATAAGCGAGCATTGTATGGATGCTGGTACCGAATTTAATGGGATACGCAAACTTGCACTTGTTGCTAAAATTCCAAGTTATATATGCTCATCTGTATGTGTCAAATAAACACCCACGATGAGCACCCACTGAGCCAACTGACCACGAGCCGCAAATATCGTAAGCAACAATACAATAGAAACAGCTTTTCGGCGCATGTCCAGTCGGTCGAAATAGTCTCTGGCCTCATCCATTTCCCTGTCTGTGCGTGCCGTATTCGGCAAAATGCGTGCCAGACAAAAACTGGCGCATATTAAATATTGTTCAGCTTAGTTCAGGAACGGCATTTAATGGTTTTTTTTTTTAGCCGAAGGTCACGAAATGCAGCATTCTAAATTCATCGTTTTTGTTTTTATGATTCAGTGCTTTTGAACACATAGGCACTGGTGAGTAATACAGCTTTATGGCTATGCAAATGGGAAAAATACACAAGTCAAAGACGATGATTAATACGGTAAACAAATAATCGATGTGGCATGATGCCAATTATGCCACACTGTACGTAAATGAAATTGAAACTGGCATATTTTAATATATTGCAATTAAATGTATATGTTTGATAAGAGATGGCAGATAGTGCGTATATCTAGGCATTGCTCGGGAACACACACAGACAGCTGCAGATGCCGTTGTAAACGCATCTAAACGTCACTTAATTGGTTTTCGTTGTTAATCGCCGATTGGCGCTAATTGAAGGCAACTCGTTCAGCGACTAACTGGCCAGCACAAGACACAAGACACAAGACTGAAGACTAAAGCCTCAAAACGTGGCTAAATACAGTGGCAGTAAACAAACTTTGTCATTCGTTGCAAGTGGCTGTGCTGTGGTGGGCCTTCAAGGCCTATGCGTTCAATACAGAGAGAGAGGGGGCTGACTCTAAAGAGCGAGAGGTGAGATAGAGACACTTCAACATGGGAAGGAGAAGCCTTGGTGTCTGTTGCCTCTGTCAGTGGGTCGCATTGCACTAATTGATTTTCAATATCTTAACGGCATTCACTTATGGATATGTTGCCTGCGGCTTGAAAATATATTGCATCAACCGGTAGAATAAATGATCGCTAAACGGTTGGGCATATTTAACCAATGTGTAGCTAGAATAAATTAACAATATTTTCGATTCGGTGCAAGCATTTAACTCTCAAGATCTTAAAAATATTTTAATGGGTGACCCAAATTTTGGTATATAATGAAGACACCAAATTCAATTGTCACTTAACATTGGGTTCAAGTTCAATTGGACAGCATCATTTGCGAAAAAAGATTACAAATGAATATATAAGAGGAATTCTCATCTATGAGATGATCTGATCTAGATATATTTCCGATTCTGATACAGCGCGAAACTAGCTTAAATATCAAGCTATTACCAACTAGGAGCAGCTTGCTTACTATTTATCTATTTATAAGTCTATGAATGAAATTTACGTTAGCTTACAAATAAGCTATAAATAATTCTTGATCATTATCTCGATGATGCATGAAATCGTATCAAGCCAACGACAAACGATGACAATGCTGAGCAAGATAAGTCCTCTGAGTTGGCATGATTCATTCGCTTTTAACAAATGCAGGTAAAGTTGTTCAGATGCGTAAGCATGAATCAGATTGAAAAAACTCATATATTTTGTAACACTCTTGCCGAATATCTATCAATTAAAATCAATCAACCAATAAATTGTTTGCGTACGCTCCGGGCAACTGTACAGTATGTATGATTTAAATAATTGAAAATTCGTTTGATTAGATAATTAATCAATTATTTTGTTAATTAGCAGTGGACAGACAGACATATGTGTGTGTCGACAGGTATGCAAATGGAAATTGACCGCAAACTGGCAATAACACGTATACGTCACATCGAACGAGCCCCCTTTTCACTCCACTCCACTCCATGACTAAGCGGACAGCTGAGTGAAATTTAAATTGTCAAGCAGAAAGCGAAAATTAACTGAACAGTGCACAAAATAATTGCGTTTAGTCGTTTCGCATTTTGGCTGGCTTCAAATGTGTGTGCAAAACGCATTAAAGATGCAAACGAAGTGGCAGCCGCAGCCACGGAACCGTGTCAATGACACATGTCCCATTTCACAACAATAACAACAGCAACTGCACCACCAAAACACCACTGCAAGCCGCACAGAAATCGTGGCCAAAACGGAACCATAGCTGCGCCTAGTCTCTTTGCCCGCCTGCCTGCCTGACTATTGGCGATATTTGGCTGTGCCTTCTTCCCAATCGCTTTCCCCCTTTCCCAAATTCCCTTACCAACTGCATTGGCAATGCCAGTTGGCTTGATGTCTTTGCCAATTCCTATGCATATTTAATTTTATGCTTATGCTCATTTTTGCTTTATGGAAATCGGAGATTTTCGCCCAAAATTGAAAATGAACATTTTTACACAAGAGGCGAATTGAGCCGCACAGTGGGACACCTGTAAATTATAAATAAAAACAATTTTCTGTTTTTTTTTTTGATGAAATTAATGCACACTTTATAAGTATACAATTTAGCAAGCTCATTAGAAATTTGATTTAAAATCTTATTATTAATATATCTAAAGACATGTACATAAGTAATTACCCAATTGTATAAACGAGAATTTCTTGGATTTTTTAAGAAAAATATTTTCAAATTACCACAGTGCAAATTATTTAATATTTTTTTTATTTTATTTTTTTTTTAACATGTGTTACACATTTTTGTGGTGCACTTTGGACCTTGTTTAAAATGTTGAAATTGGAGAAAAGCATTTCGTGCAACCAGGAACTGGAGCTCTGGGAACCAGTGAAACGAGAGTCCAATAAAGCATATGAAATGTATAAAAAGTTCAATTGTATCAATTTGGGCGGCAGCATTTTTAGTACGAAAATAAATTAAAAGCGCAGAGACCGCTGAGATGTTTGTGAGGTTGCTATACTCCATAATGTGGACGAACAGTGGAACAGATGCGGTCAGCGTGTAGATCTCATCAATCATAACCATCAATCAAACGTGCAGAATATGTGAAAAGAAAAAAAACTATTTGAGCATCTTTGAAGTTGGCGGCGTACGCCATAAAATGCAAAAATTGCGAAGACCAATTTTGTGGTCCATTTCAATTGCTAGTCGAGCTAAGATATACTATGTATATCTATGGATACGTCGTAAGAAATAATAAAAAAAATGGAAATGTTTCGCAAATAAGTTTAGCGAATAGTTTGCACAGCATATTTGTTTGCTCAGCCTGAGAAGATAAATTAAAAATCAAAGGTCTTAAAATAATGAACTCAGCCAATGAAACAAATTTACACAAATTGTGATGATCTCATTCTATTTAGTAATTTTCAATTGTTTCACATGTTTCTTACACATTTCTAATTTTTTGCACTGATTTCATTGCCTCCTTTAGACCAAATAAACCAAACAATTTAGAATCACAGCAGTTTTCATGTTCATTTCGGGAAGTGGGCTAGTGCCAACAGAATGCGCCGGAAACTATAACATATTGTGGGGCTAATAAAGTATGTAGTCTCGAATCGTTTGAAAAAATTTATTATTTTCATCTTCTTTAGAAATGTAATTTCAAGAATTATATAGAATTTCTCCGGTCAAATGTAATTCTTCTTCTTTCTTTGCCCTAAAACCAAGATTTCATGTGTATGACAATCGAAACTAAATTATATTTCTTTCTAAAGCTCGTCTGCTCATTTTACTATATACGCAACTATTGATTCTTCTTCTTTAAGTTGGTGATCACATAATTGATATCGATATCACTGTTGAGTACATATGATAAGTTACAGTCTTGTTACGACGTCACTAGAAGCCTGTATGTGTAGCCTATACTACAAGTGGCCTGCTACATGTATACATACTTATTTTTGGCAATGATTTTGCCTTTAGTTTGACAGCTTTCGATCTAGAACCATTCAGCTATTTCGAGTATTCTACGGGCAACCCAGTGGCATTCTAGTCCACATAGACTCTGCGTCATCAGCTCGTGGGACGCCACCATTTTCGATGTCTGGGCGCTGTCTGTTACCTCATTAATTAAAGCATTGTGAGCTTCTATCTGTGTGTGTGATTGTATGTGTACTGCTGTGCATTTAGATATTTTAATCACATTGAAAATGCATAGATTGGGTATAACAAAAGTGTGCAATAGTATGTAACAAGCAGACGTTATATGCGACGTGGCCAGGTTTTTTCGTATAATCAAGCTGATCTCAGCGACAGTAAGGGCTAGATATCTAAGTTTGCTCTGCCTGTTCTTGAATGCCATATGCAAATAATTTTTATTTAATTTTATCG
Source organism: Drosophila nr. fundita (assembly GCA_035044245.1). Lineage (NCBI taxonomy): Eukaryota > Metazoa > Arthropoda > Insecta > Diptera > Drosophilidae > Drosophila > Drosophila nr. fundita. Next base: position 2,029,987 of record JAWNMG010000622.1, on the reverse strand, counting down.
ATAACTTTCCAGCCTTAAAAAAATCAGGCTTAACTAACCGTTTACATGTCTTTGCTAATCGATTCAACATACTTAACAGGTGCGTTTAGGGCATCTCCTAGTCGAGCTCTCTCGACTTGGGCATTTTGACTTGTTTGATAGTGTGCATTTAAAAGCTACTTTTTAGTGTTTACACCGAAAGGTCTTTGACAAAGTGAGTATTAAAACACAATCACATTTTCTGGCATTAGGTGGGACAGAAACAGCTATCTCTATTTCTAACAAAAAATATAATTCAATGACAAGCGATTTGCAGCTGTGGGATGCAGATAACTCATTTTAAGCACAATTATTGATTAATTAAATACACTTTTTTAAAATCTAATCCCGAGAAAAGGCAGTTATATTAAAGACGTCAAAATTTCAAAATTGGTTGAAAAATGATGAGCACATGTGATCATTATTGTTTCATGTGAGTATAAGGTTCTCGGCAAATTCGCACGTATTTCAAAACATGTCAAGTATCAAGTAAGACACATCATTTGTATCATTAAGCCATTATTTCCGCCTATTCCAGATACCCGCCCGTACATAGTTCCACTTGTCACTTGTCGAAAGCTGTTGCTGGCTGCTCTTTGGCGACAGAAGACGCGCGCTATACGGCGTATCAAGTGCCATTCAATGATAGCGAGTCTTTCATTTGCAAATGACATCATGAAACGGTTCGTGGTCGTGCATATTTAGCGCCAGATCGCTTTCAATGACGCTGTCGCCATTAATCACAATCGTTGTGACGAGACAAGAGCCGGGGGTAAACCTCAACGTCAATTGCAATTGGCTGTGAATGCTATCCAGAGAATACCACCCACACATGTCTACAGCAGATGGAGAAGACTTTGAAAATTATATATCTACTATGCACTGGCACGAGAGAATTTTTATATTATAGCATTGGGTGAGACAGTTATGTGGATGCGTACAAGTCAATCACAATTACTATTAGGTGGTGAAATTGGGACTCTAAAGGCAACACGACCGTTTGTCTGCTATTCAAAGTTATCATCCTTCTTGGCGCCGACATACAACACTGACCAGGACTTGTCTGGCATCTCAGCATCCCTTCTATTTGCAGAAACACTAAGCAGGGATGCGTTAATTATGTCTGCATTAATCATTTATTGGGTGTAATGAATTTACCACATTTCTGAGCTGGCCAACCTAGAGCGTTGATGCGGTGGTATGCAAATCTGCTTGGGAGACGATTTCAGTTCCAGCTTCATGGACATTTCACTGGAGAATGAATTCCTGTATGCCGCAGCTCCAGCTCCAGCACCAGTCGCCTCAGAGCCCTTGCCTCCGCACATTTCAGCATTAATCTGCGAGGACATAGTTCTGTTACACAAGCACTTGTTGTATGATTTTCTTTTAATGCCTAAAATTGTTTGCGTAAAAATTTATTGCTTCAAAACGAAACGAAGGATGAAACTTGCTTTACTAAAATGATTCCTGACTTATTGTGATGTGTTTTTTAAAATCATTAAAGCAAAGCCTGCCAGAAAAGCATAATATTTATTCGGATCAAATACAGGGGTGCCACAAAAGCACAAGTGATTGCCAGTTCTCTTTACAAGTCATTTCCATTTCCTTAGAGCTTTTTCTATCATTGCCCATGAACACCTCAAAGTATGCCACTTTTCATAGCTTTAGCACAGCTTAGCCAATGCAGGAACCTAATTTGTGTCACTGGTGTGTATCCGCTAACACGTTATCCCAAATAGTAGCCCATCGAATAAAATGTTGTATTATACGAACATCTTGAGTAATTGCTTAATTACTAGGTTAATATTATATATTATATTATATATTATCAGTTCTCGACATGCAGAGACTGAACTAAAATATATATCAATAAATATGTTCAACATAATGAGACCCCATTGTAAAAGTTGAGCGAAGGAGATTGAAAGCTTCTATCCATAATTTATAGCAAGCTTTATTCAAAGACTTTAAAAGCTTATCCATGGCAAATACGTTCCCTAATATAAACAGCATAATTACGATATAATCAGATACGATATAGAGTTAAGCTTTGCTCACGTCGTCAACAAGTAGGCCAGGGATTTGGAAGAACTTACATATTTTACACGCTAATTTACTTTTAAATTACACTGCTTACTTTTAGACTAAAGAAATATTAATACTACTACTAATTTCAAAACCGATTCGGTGTCATTGTTATTTCCCACCATTTCCTTTTGAATCATAAAACAGTTTGTTATTTGAAATTATTACTTAACGTATAATTCTTTATTTATACTCTTTGCTAAATTGAGCAATTATTTTTACTTAATTCATCAATTTAATTTCAATAAGTTTTTCTTGCTTTTAAGTGTTTTTAGAGTTTCCTTCATTTTTTTTATATTTTTGTTTTTGCTAAAAATAATTTAAATTCATAATTATATACCTAAGTTCAAGTTTATTGTTGTATATCATTATATTAATTATTATTTTCCATTGCAATTTTTGTTGTAACTAACGCAAACTCATATTCGCACTAATACATTTTGTGTGTGTGTGTGTGTTGTCTGTGTGTGTTTATGTTTGTGTGCCTGTGTAATTGTGTGTAATATTCACCTTTATATGTATGTATTTATATACTTAAGATAACTGTTCTGTTAATGCATAATTTTAACTAGTTATGTACACAACTATATATTGTTATGACAAATGCAAGAACATATTTTTTACCGACTGTTCATTTCATGTGTGTTTTACTTGTTTTCAATCATTAAATCAAATAACAAATACAAAAAATTGTAAAAAAAAAAAAAAAACCAACCACTTTGTAGGGTAATATTTTGTATTTGACTAACTTGTCTGTGGATCAATTGTCATTGTATTAATTCTGCTATATAATTCATACGGTTCTCACATTTTTATTTCGCTTTTGTCTAATTGTTGCTGTTAGTTTTCGGTTTTCGGGTTTCTTTTTGTTTTGTTTGCATTCAACTTTGTGTATGATTATCATAAATTGTTTGGTTTTTAAATTATTTCTTTTTATTTACGCGTACTTCAGTGTGTATTATTTTGGAATTTTGTGAACATTAAAATTGTATGCATCATTAATTTGTTGCTTTTATTGTTTTATGAACTAATTTCTTTAAATTGCATAGTTAATTCATTGCGTGTGTATATTTACTGTATGGGCAATAATTAACTTATTTGGTTTTTGCTTTTTACTTTATTTATTTACATTTTTAATAATGCAGACAACATTTAACTAGTTCGGCTCAAGTGATATGCACCTAAGATACTTTGCCAATCGAAAGTATCTTAGCTGTTTACCAAATCAAACTCACAACCAGTTAACATCGTTTCGTAGTCGTTTCTATTGTATGTTTTTCTTTTTGTTGTTAATACTTGTTTTGTTTTTTTTAATTAATTTTTAAATTTAAACTTTATGCAATGTTAACATTTTCTCTTTTGATTTTGTTACAAAATCGCTGCCATGTGGCTTTATATTTGTTTTGTTGGTTTTATGAATTTATATTCAACTCATTATTGTTTTTACTTAGTTATTTAAAATAATGTAAAAAATCTGCAAATTGCATGCTCCTCGTTAATTAATGTGCCATTAAAAAATGTCTATGATTTTCTATATGTATTCATTCTTATATTTACAGCAGTTTTTGTTTTTCGTTTGTATTTTTTCTTTGTTTTGTTTTTTTTTTTTTTGCATTTGTTTTACTTATATTCATCATCTTAGGTTTGTTCAATCTATTTTGTTGTTGTTTTTTATTTTATTTTTTTCATAAAACCTTTTTGGCAGTGCATTTATATTTATTATTCCGGTTTACTATTTTTAATGATTTCAGCTAATAACTACAAATTATATTAATTATTTTAATGTATTTTTAACAGCAATTATTTACAGTTGTTCGTCTTTTGCTTACTATTATTTATTTTATTTATTTTTTGTCACGCAAGGTACGTTTGATTTAATTAATTTATTGAAATTATAAAAGTATGTGTTATGTGTGATTCATATATTTCATAAAATGTTTATATTTAAGGAAATTCAAATTAGAAACTTACCATAAAATACAATTGGAAGACAGTTGTTGGGATCCATGCACTCAAAATGATTTTGCAAAATCAAAAACGAAACTAAAATGAAAAGTGAATAAATTGAATTTGTTTTCGGAATTAACTAAATTGTTTTCTATGAGCAAAACGGCTTATTGCTTATACATAAATTGCAAGCAGTCCCTGAAGAAACTTGTTCAACTTCAACCATAAAAATTCGCATATAAAATAGTAAATAAATAAAAAAAATCACCTTTCTATATGCCATATTTAAGTTTAACTTACAGATTTAGTGAAATGCTCAATAACTTTGCATTTTTTATGTGTCAGCTACAGTTATTCTTCTTGCATATGTTTAATTAGTTTTTTTTTTTTGGGTTTGTCATTTTAATTTAATTGTTAATATTTTCTTCTTATTTGCTTTTTTGGTTTTGGTTTTTTTTTGCTTTTACCGCAGTTGCTGAAACTCTAAATCTTGTAGCGCTGCTTTGATCTCTTACCTCTTACAAATAAGTATTTAAAGTTATTGTTTAATTTTATAACTATGCTTGGGTAGTTGTGCATTATTATTTGCATTTGCCTTTCGGTTTGTTGTTTTTGTTTTTTGTTTTTTATTTGTTTAATTTGTAAGTTAAATATGCAAATTCAAAACCTGTTCTTAATGCTTAAATTGAATATACAAATGTTCATACTTATTATGTATACGCACTGTTAGCTTAGTTATTTTTAAAATAGTCGTTGTTGTGGTTGTTCTTCTTCTTGTTCTTCTTCTTGTTCATTTGTAGCCGGCTGCCGTATGTGAATGTGATAATATGTGTGCTGTCTATATGTGTCTGAGTGAGTGTATCCATACGTAGGTGTCTGTCCATCGCACATTACATTTTGGCTTACCACAAATAAATATTAATTTTAATCGTCTTCATCATTTGGCAGTGTACAAATTTAAGTTAATCATTAATTTCGCGATTTGTGTGAGTGTATGAAAAATGTTTCATTTATTGCTTGTCGAAAAGTGTGTTCTAAAAATGCATTTTGATCGTCCATCCACAGCTAATCCTCGTCCAGGCTCTGTGAGCGTCGCGGCTGTGACTGCGACTTCGAGACGACCACATACTTGCGCCCAAAGTATGGCGAATCTAAAGATGGGGAGGGGGAGGATATTTAAGGCTAATCAGCAAGAGTCTGGTTCACAATCTCAGCTCATTTCTTGCGCAGGAAATCTGTGTATTTGCGTGCACGCTTGCGCACCTTCTTGAGGGCATTGCCCAGCCGGAATTGCTCCTCGGCCAGGTGGTGCGTGCCATAATGATGCGTGGTGCTGGTGTTGGTGCTATGATGATGGCCATGATCATGGCTGTGCGGATGAGAATGCGAGTGCGGGTGCGAGTTGTGCGTCTGCGTGTACTGGCCATGATAATGTTGCTGCTGTTGCTGCTGCTGCTGCTGCTTGTGCTCTTGATGGTCAAAGTGTGAGTGGTGCAGGTGCAAATAGGCATCGCCAGCGGGATTCACCGAGGCTGAGGCTGGTGAGCCGGGTGACATGGGCTGTGACAACAAATTGTGCTCCGAGGCGGCATCGAAGGAGTCAAAGTGCAACGATGATGAATGCTCGCTGGTTGTGGATCCGCCACCATCCAATCCATGCATGCCAGTAAACTCCTTGGGCAGTTCATCGATGCCCAGCGGCTTCTCAAAGTGCGAATTGCCCGACATGTTGGTATAATCGTAGCTGGGATACGTGTAGGGTAGATAGCCCGCATGATGCGCCTCCGAGCTGACCAGCTGAGTGTCGGTATCTCTTTCCCCGGAGCGATTGTTAATGAACTTCACCTCATTGGCATTGTGCTCCTGGCTGCCGCTGCCGAAAACAATGTTGATATTGTTGCTGCTGCTCGATAGATTTATGTTGCTGGGGGACAATGGCTCGGGTGGTGCCTGCACTCCACCAGGATTCTGATTTAAGTTCGTTTCTTTGCTGGCGTGGTAGCTACGCTCGTAGCGCTGGAAACACTCACCAGCGTCGCTGGAGGCTGTGTTGGTGGTGTTGGTGTTGTTGTTGGTGGTGTTGTTGTTATTGTTGCCTTGCTGGAAGTTGTTCTTGTATTGAAACTCAAGCGCATTGCTAGGCTGAAACGGATAGTTCTTGGAATTGTTGAGCACATCGCCAACAGTTGGATTGCCCTTGGACAGATACTGATGGATATCCTCGCTGGTGATTTGCAAATCCTGATCCAGATAAGTATTGCACTGTATGTAGTTGTTGCAGCAATTGTTGTACGCCTCACCCTCCTGATCCTGATGGAATAGTACAGTTGTCGACTCTTCAAATTCACAGTGATAGTTGCTGCCACGTCGCTTGCGTGCCGCTGCTGAGGTGCTGGGTTGATCATCATACAGGGTGCTCTTCCAGCTGCTATTCTCCGTGCTGCTGGTCAGCTTACGGCATGGCTTCATGTCCGGCTCCGGCACATGCCAGGCATCCACTTTATTTTCTGTGGTTGCCGTTGAGTGTGCGACTGTTGTTGCTGTTGCCTCATCGGTGCCACCCACTGCGCCCTCCAGCTCAAAGTCTGTGGGCGACTTGCCATCGGCGAGGAAACTCCAGCGAATCGGCGATGGCGAACACGCATACTCCGGCAGATCGTTACTCAGCGCTCCCTTCGAGCTGTGGCGCTCCAGAGTGGAGCCTCGGGAGGGCGTTGCCGTTGCCTGTCGCTGCTCCTGTTGCTCGGTGTATTTGTTCTCATTGGCAATCTGCTTGGCACGATCGAATATGGAGGTCAGCGAGCCAAGCTGACTATTTGGCCGACTAGCATTTAGGCCACGCAACGATATCGATGTGTAACTGGGCTGGCGTGCCTGGAGGCGTTGCTGCTTGCGCATAGCAGCCGAAGCGGATTTGATGGAGTTGTTGCGACTTAAAGAGGATCGCGAACCGTATAAGCTGGTGGAGTCTGTTTGATAGCAGTAGTCGGAACTGGTGCAGCAGGAGCTCGGACGTCGTGACGATGAGCCATACAGATCCTCGGCAAAGTACTGAGCAAGCTCCGTGCGTGAAGAACTGCAGCAGGTCTTACGCACCATTATCTCCTGGACCTCACGGTCGGCACACGCAGCTTCCTGGCAGGCATTGATCGACTGGCAGGAGACATCGGTGACGGAGCGATGGCGTCGACTGTTGCACACATGACGCGAACTGTGGTGGCCACCGCTGGCAGAGTGGGGCGTATGGGCGCCCGGCAGACTGCCGCTGCCACCAACAGCAGCGACGCTGTGCTGCCGACGTCGACGACGATAATGATGATGATGTGAGTGCGATTGCGGCTGACCCGCTCCCGTACCTGGACCCGTACCCTGACTGTGACTCGGACCTTGACCCAGATGTGAATGATGGCTGTGTGGTGATGTGTGGCGACTATGATGCGGACTGTGACTATGGCTGTGCTTGCGCTGCGACGATGGCTGCTGTGTCTGATGGCAGTGTGAGGTTATGGCAACCGCCTCCTGTTGCTGGAGTGGCTCATGTTTGTGTTGACCATGCGATGACTGCGTCTGTGGCGCTTGATCACATACAATGTCCTTCTCATAGCTACAATGCACATATTCGTGTGTGGTGGTAAAACAGGGCTGATGCTGATTGTGTGGCTGTGTGGCGGCTAAGGTGGAGGAGGACTGCTGCTGCTGTTGCTGTTGCTGTTGCTGCTCCTCAGTGCGGCTCGTTGAATGTACACTGGCAGTTTCAGGAGGTGAGGCGTTCCTCAGTCAAGGCCCGCTGTTCGGGCAGACAGGTGCTTGCTGACGAAGGTGATGGGGCGCAGAGGCAGCGCTCCGGCCCTGGTGTGTACTTCGGCCGCCGTCTAAAAATCGCTCGGATGCAGCTACAAAAAGCGTAAAAGCCGCAGAAAAAAACAACAAAAAAATCGAAAAAAAAAATATTCCAATTAATAGAGCCACCAAATCAGCAACTTTTGCACTCTTTTTTGGGTTCTTCTTTTTTTTTTTTTTTAAATTTAGTTAGTTAGTTTGCTGGCTGGATTTAGTTGTAGTAGTATGTGGTTTTAGTGGTTAACGCTAAACAGTGCATGCAAAAAGTACATGCCAATAATCCACATGCGCATTAATTTTACATTATTTGAAAACAAGTTTCGAGCAAATGTCATGCAGCCTAAAATAACTGAAGCAACTGAATGACTGAATGAAATTAAATGATGTAAAATGCGCTCTCAACAATTGCAATTATTCAGATATGTTGAACAAGTTGAAAAAACACATTTGAAGATTTGTACAATTGCTGAGCAAGTGAGAATCTTTGATCTTCTCTGTGAAAATGATGATGATTGCATGTTTGATGGTTCAGTGTACTCTTAGTCGCATCATTGGCACTCTTTGTGTAATGTGTTTTGTTGAAAGTGTTGAAATCATGTTTACTTAGCCAATTCATTTTGTTTGTTACTTTTGGTTCGTCCCAAGTTCGCTTTCACTTGCGTACTATAAATACAAAAAAATGAATAAAAATGATATGTAAATATTTAAAGCAATCGTAAGCTAAGGTTGTCAACATTAGATTAAACTGCAGTCTGCAGGTCGATGCGACTTAGCGTAGTTAGATTGTGACTTAGTTACGAACAGATATATGTACGATATATTATGGTTTAGTTTATTGACGTTTGTTGAGTTTGGTGCAATTGTGTTTACGGTATTCGAAGCGGCACGCGCGGCATTTTTATATAAATGCTTTGTGGCTTTGTTGCCTCCCCCCAATTGTGGGTGGTTTGTGGGGCAGTGAATGTGGCTTAGTGGTTTAGTTTATAACCTACATGACATTCTTCCGTGCGCCGAGTGCCTGCGAAAGCTATCGTCTCGCCCATAGTCAGACTCATTGTAGTAGCATTTGCGATTAGGCACTGGCGTTTGTATATTTGTACCGTAGTTTGTGTAGCAAGACGAGGAGCCGGCGACACCGACTCCGCCTCTCGCATAACTCGTTGATGTTGGACCCAAGAGATTGGTGCTATCGCTTAACGGATATGGACCCATGCCTTCAACCGTCAACGAGAACGAAGTCGTACCAAAGACTTTAGTATATATATTGTGTAAAATATGGTTTTCGTATGGTTTTTTTTTTTGTTTCATGCATTTTTCAGATTTTTGCCAATATGTTGAACACATTTCTCAATTGGTCACACACAGCAGTAATATTATTTTGGGTGTAATTGTTGTATTAGATGTTGTTGTTGTTGTGTACAGATCCAGTTGATGTTTTGATCGGTTTCCAATATTGTTAGTCGCCAATGTAAATAATTTGTTGATGTTTTTGTATTATATTGGTTTTGTTCAATGCGACACCATTCATAGTTGCCAAGGGAATTATGAATGTATACGGTGGAAAACAAAGAATATGATAATTAAATTTATATTGATTTCAAAGTTCTTATAGATGTAAAAGCTAACATTAAATCGCTATGACTAAATATACTAAAACAAGCAGCTTAATAAAATGTCAACAACAACCAATGTCTATTTCTATGAATAATCGAAGTGAATGCAACTTTTTAAATTATTTTGTATATCAATTGATTTGAGTTAGATCGAATATAAATTTAGCTTTACAATTGCAATTCACTCTCAGTTTTATTAAAGCAAAATTAATCTATATAAACGAAAAATCTGTTATTGCTTTAGATAATGTGGTGTGCTACTAAATGATGTAAAACAAATGTATGTAATTCTATACATGCACTGTAAATACACAGAAGTCAGACATATACTCTAAAAAATGACTTGACATGGTTGGATGTTAGTAAAAAGATTATATTGCAAATTAAAAGTAAATATACACAGCAATGTTTGCTAATTAATCATAAAAAATATATATGATTATGCGTAATTTTGTGTATTATTTTTGTTAATTCCATCATGTATCTGTGTGTGTGTGTGTGTGTGTGTGTGTTTGTTTGGTAGTGTAATTGTATAAACATATCGTATACGTATCGCATACTCAATGGGGGAAAAAATAATAATGCGACATGTTGAACATGTGTACAAAGTAACTGCAATAGAAGTGTATATATATACATATGTATATATATACTGTGTATGTGTATGTGTTTATTATATACATGTCTGTGGGAGTGTGTGTGTACATTTTGGCAGTTTTACAAGTATATTTTAGTTTATTTTTATTTTGTGGGCCAAGCTAAACGTCTGCTTTGTTTACCTAAAGGTCATTTGTATGCAGTATTATGTTGGATATGTGTAATTGTGTTTATTGTATTACAACATGGATAAGTAAATAATGTATTTGTTATTTGTATTGTATTGTTTTGTTTAGTGTGTGTTTTATCTTCGATTGAACGAGAAATTTGCACAAAAAAAAATAATAATTTAAAATTAAGAACGTAAGTTGGGATTTTGTTTGTAGTAATTGCAATTTTTGACGATTTTGTTTTTGTTTTTTGTTTTTTGTTTTTTTTTTTATTTATTCTTACGTGAGTCATGTTGGGTCTTCTCCTCAGATACCATCAATGCGGCATGCTCGATGCCAGAATTCATACTTTGTGGCTCCAAGCTATTTGTGCAGTTTAGCATACTCCTGAAATTCGCACACTCTACGATTATGTTTTAAGTGTAAACGTATTTAAAATTTAATTTTTGCAAACTAATGACAGCAATTTGGAGACTTTGGACATAAACACAAATACGCGCACGCACACGAAGGGGGAGGCTAGGAGGGCACTCAATAAACGGGAGCGGTGTATGTTTGTCTGTCTGTCGGTGTGTGTGTCTGTGTGTGTGTGTGTGTGTGGAAGTGGTTGTGTGTGTGTGAATACCTCAGCTGAAAAATCTTAGATCCTAAGTTTAACTGGCTTGGAAGTTATTAAGCGCGGCTGTCATATGATACAAACAAAAAAAAATAAAAACAAATTTAAAATAATAATCAAATAATATTTATTACAAGAAATCGGAGTATGGAATGCAAATAAAAATAAAAATATATGTGTAAAATAAATTAAAAGTAAATAATAATAATCGCAAGTGTTGTCGAAATCAAACTTTTCCCATCAATTTCACTTTGAAACTTAAGTGAAGTTGAGAAAAATACGATTTGCGACTCTTCAGTTTGCGACTGTTTCCTTGTGCACACATTGGAATGTCAATTAAGTTTGCTACGACATTGCAACGGGGTGGCAAAGTACTGCATGGAGTCGGCAGCTGCCCCACATTACTGTACTTTGTCTCGTTTTTCGATGGAGTCACGTTGCGATATCTCAATGTCCGCCTCAAAGCCACTGTTGACACTGCCGTTGACACTGGCCTCACTAAATGGACAAGCAACATAATCAAAATGTGTTGTATATTTTTATATATATATGTACTTGTATGTAATGCTGGTGTGTATCTGTGTGTGTGTGTGTGTGTGTGTGTGTGTGTGTGTGTGTGGTATGTGTGTGTATGCGTGTTGTTTGCTGTTGTCGTTGTGCAATGTGAGTTTTGACTTACTGAAAATTTTTTGGTGCTTTAAACTAACCAATTTATTTAGAATGAACAATGAGCAGAGAGGACAAAGACTCAGGGCGGGATTTTGAGATGTAAGGGCGCTGCATGAATTAGAAATTGAAATTGGATTTTTTTTTGTTTTTTTTTGGGAAGGGTGACATGAGATATATATATAGAAAGAGAGTTACAAAACGTTTGATAATGAAACATGGCATTTAAATAGAAGAGTACAGAGTATTTAAATTCATATTAAATGTTTGAGTAATTTATATTTAAATTGCTAAATATGAACTTGTATTAATTAAGTAGTTGTCAACTGTTGCCAGCTGTTTATTGATTGTTTGTAGTAGTATTTGTAATTGTAATTGTAACAAAGTAACGAGTAGTACAGGCAAAGTTAAGCAGACATGCCGAAAATGTATGAAACTTTGAGCGCAAGTTTTCATAGAATTTTATTTGGTTTTGTTTGTTTTTTTTTTTTTTGTTTTTTTGGTTTTTTTTTTTGGTTTTTATTGATTAAAATGTACAATAAAGTTGCTTTAGAGTGAACTAATAAAGTACAGCAAACGAGCTACGTTTTAATAGAGCGAAACGCTTCAGATTGGAGTTTTTTGTTTATAGTTGTTTAACTTGAGTTTATCGAGCTGTTTACTGGTTTGTTTATTGTTTTTTGTTTTTGTTTTTCAGTTTCTCTTAGTTCATGCAACTTACCCGTACAGTCTACTATCTCGAAATGTCCTTCAGTTTTTTGGGCATACATAGAATGGACATGTTTTGTATTAATTTCAAAACACTCGATAAAATACAATGTGCAACAAAATAAACAAGAGATAAATTTCAAAAATTAACAAATTAGGCGCTAGACTTTTGCATTGCATAGCTGTCTGGCCATACAATACAAAAATAATATCATAAAACGACACTTATTATATGCAAACCGCATAATAAACTTCCAAGTAGATAATTGATGATAGTAAGAAGAAAGAGTCAGCTATTGACATTTGGTTTCGTTTGGGGATTCTTTTTAGAATTTGTTGAATTTTTTTTTTTTGTTACGGTCTACAAGTTATGACTTTTCTGGCAATGTAGTTGAGCTGCTCTGAGGGGTTTTGGGTTATTACTTATTTTGTTATTGTTATAAATTCACAACTAGTTATCAAATTGCAATGAGCTGTGTGCAGAGCCTAATGCCTTAAGATGGATCTAACCAACATACCTGCCGTTGTTGTGACGGAAGAGTGCCAAGATTTCCTCAAAGGTTTTGTTTTTGGTCTCAGGAACCTTCTTGTAAGTGAATATCCAAAATATGGCTAAGCACACGCTAAATGGCAAGAAAGTGTAGTTCTCCAGAGCGCTCTGAAATAAGTAAATATATCAATTATGATTTGAGTAATAGTATAGGAATGCGGGTGACCCACCTTCATGCTGGGGAAACCAATGCCGACCACAAAATTGGCCATCCAATTGACCAGCACCGCAATGGCCATGGCACTGGGCCGGGGACCCTGCGAGAAGAGTTCCGCTGTGATCATCCAGGGTATGGAGCCGGGTCCCACGGCGAAGAATACAACAAAGCCGAGCGTGGCCACCACAGATAGATATGACATCCAGTCGATCATTTCCTGCACATAACCAAAAAACTCCTATACAAAATGCATAGTAATCGCATTCTCGATGATTTGTAGGCTTTTCATTTTTCTTGTTTTCTTCGTTTTTCATTCTCATTTAACGTTTAAACCAAAACAAATCAAGGAGGTTGTCATCATATTTTTGTAAGAAAGTAAAGTAAAATTTATAAAGTTAAACCCCCTATAGAACTAATCACTTTTATGCATGAGTTGACCTTATTCATTGGGATATACTTAGTAGTTATTCTATTAGGTAATAAATTTCTTGGTTCACAAAGAGTTGAATGGTTACCATTTGTTCTCATCGCTGCACTTTGCACAAAACAAACTGTCACTTGAGTTTTTATTCTTTTGCTGTAACCTTTTGGGAGAGTTCTTAAAGTACAAGTAGTAGAAAATACTAGTATATCTTAAATAAATAATATTATATTTTAGATTATATCAAGTCTATTTAATAAATGAAGCGGCGTGTTACACAAATGACAGTGTGTGAGTTTTGTGTGTTGAAAGTGGCCTTCTAAAGCGTTTTATCAGCGCGTGTTCTGCTCTAGTTTTCAATTTAGCGACAGCTTTGTACAATTTCCAACACTGGTTTGTGTTTGCTGTGAACTGTGTGAACTGTTTGCATTTGGTGCCCGGAAAACTTTTGCAAATTCGTGTCATTTGTATTTGCATTTGAAACCGTGTCTTTGTTTGCTTTTTTTTTTTTGGGTTAGCCCAATTAATAGTTAATAAATGAAATCAAAATATAAGTTGTAAAACATTGTTTTTGAACATTCGTTAAATGGATTGTGTTTGAATGGGGCAAAAGCCTGCCAAGTCGAGAATAGCTTTCAAATGAGGGGCGAGACAATTGCCTAAATGAGCTGCCAACCACTTTAACACGGTCAGTTGAAGCGAAGCCCTTTCATTACGAAAGGACAGCCCTAAATGATGGTTAGGCATGCTAAATTTGTACAGAGTCCAGCCTATAACTGAATGTGCAGCTCATTTAGGCAACAACTTAACCTAGGCACAACACAAAGATAAAGCTAACTGAATGCTCAGTGCAAATAATCTATAGATACAGCAAGCAGTTTGTATTTAGGTGCGAAAACGTGCAGCAAGGATTATCATTAATAAATAAATAAGTATAAATAAGTATTGATGTACATAGATTAGGATTAGGATAGTATATAATCGAACACTACATTTTGTTATAATTAATTCAATTTAACAATCATTCAAGCTCTTTAAAAGCGGCAGTTAAGTGCATTACATGCATAAATATGATTTTAATGGATGTGTTCCATTAAAACATATTTTCAAATTTGGTATAAAAAAAAAATAAAATAATAAATGCAATGGCTTAACATAATATATATTATACGTCCTAATTTAAACATATATGTATATATGGCATACTGTACTAAATGCAATACGATAGAGAGGAATGATGAATTGATTGCTGGGCAACATGTATAAATTCAAATGTACATCTCTCACTTCCATAATTTATAGGAATACGCACGGGACAACTGTCATGCCATGTTATTGTTTATCATTTTTTTATGTTTACCCGCCCATTTGGTATTATTTTTTGGTTTCGCATTTGCTTAGGGGCTACACACAACTTCATGCATAAAATATGTATGTAAATATTCAAATATTTATAAACACACGCATATACAAATAATATGTATGTATTTCATAATTTAGATGCACTTCGCATTAGTTTTAAAATATTTTGACAGCATCTAAAAATCATGATCAAAATCAAATGCATTATGCCTATAGTTTATGTATGCAATAACTCAAAAATGTTCAGGCAAATACTTGACGCACTTTAAGATATATTGAAATATCTAGATAGTAAATTGTATATGGAATATTGGTAACCCCTGTACTTGCCTTGATCAAAAATGAAATCGTTATGAATATGGAGAATATGAACATGCCGCCCAGTCCATACAAATGCAGAGTACGACGGCCTGTGCGATCCATTAGCGGTATGGACACCAAAGTCATTACAACCTGTACGATAAAACCAGAGTATTAGTACAAATTAAAGAGATTTATGAATTTGGTTACCATAATGGCGCCAATGCCTATCGTGGAAAATTTGGCGCTCTCCTCAGTCAGTCCGGAGCTCATGAAGAGCGATGTGGAATAGTAGAAGACGGCATTGATGCCGCTAAACTGTTGACTCAGCTGCATCACAATGCCAATGATTAGTGGCGGACGCAATGTGGGCGAACAGATGAGCTCCATGGTCGATATATGGCTCTCGGATTGCTGGGCGCGCTCCTCGGCGCGCATCTCCTCAATGTCCTCATCCACAGAACCGGAGGCGCGCAGGCGGCGCAGTGCTGCGTTGCGATAAAATCAAATCAATTAATTGTATGGATTTATATTTTTAAGTGAGAATTGCTACCTTTACGCGCCTCCTCCTCCCATTGTTTGGTAATGAGCAAATATCTGGGCGATTCGGGACAAACTGGCAGTAATATTAATTGCAGTATTGCTGGACATATGGCCAGGCCCAGGAGTATGGGCCAGCCCTCATTAGTGCCTAAGATCTGTTCAATTCCCAGCACCTGGGATAATAATAAACCTACAGTCACAGCCAATTGATTAACAGTACCTAAACCACCGCGCAGATTCAGTGGTGCTATCTCAGAGATGTACATTGGCACCAACGATGTATTGAGACCTGCAAAAAGAAGATGACGATATAATAAAATACACATAATATTGGCAACTGAAGAGCAACTTACCGCAATTTACACCAATTATAAATCGGCCAAGGAATAACATTTCATAGGAATGACTAACTTTGGTAAAACCCATCAAACAGGCACCCGATATACCAAGCACATTGTTCAACAATAGACCTCCTTTTCTGTATGTTGAAAAGAGAAAGATTTTGATTTGGAGTTCTTCGTCCTGGTTGCCGATTACCCACCTGCCAAAGCGATTGGCCATCCAGCCACCACTGAAACCACCGAGCATGCCGCCAATGGCGAATATGGAGACAGCCACCGAATAGAGCTGCTGTATGAACTCCTCGCTGATGTCCTCACCATAGCGATCCTTGTACACATCCTTCATGAAATTCTCAATATTCTTTTCGGGTGCATTGATGACTCCAGTGTTGTAGCCAAACTGGAGCATGCCCAGCACCGCCGAGAATATGGAATAGGTGAGGAAGAACGTAAGACCCTACAAATTGGATACAAAAAGAGAGAAAAGATTGATTTAATTAGTATAGCACGTTATCAGCAATTGAAGGGCGGGATCTGGGATGATTGGTTGGGTTTGTGCGGGTTCTTCAAACGCTTTGCAAACGAGTGTGCACCAGAAATTAAATACTAGAGTATGCTTTTGAGAGATGAGGCCAATTTGCTACTTGTTTAACTTTGAAGCTGATTCAAATAAAAATAAAGTTGTCTGTTGGTAAATGAAAAGTTGGCAAAACTTGCGCTGTGAAATAATAATAATAAAACTAGGCAAAATAATACAAAATAAATTCACTACAGAGTTTTTGAATATTCATATCAAATTTTTATTAACAAACAATATACAAAAATTATAATACGATCAAAACTTGAAAGTAAAATGTGTAAATTTCAAAGCCGTCTGTGTATGTGGGGTATTTGAAAGTTGCGCCCACATTGCTCATGTATACATATACATATACTTATATGCATATGGTGTATATAACATATACAATTTTAAACAAATCCCATCATGAGCACAACTTTTCAGTGTCGTATTGTTCGGTTGTGTGTTTGTGTTCTGTATATTGGGTGTTTGGTATTGGTATTTGTGGTATTGGTTTGGTTTGTACATGAATAGAAATGAAATTCAAGTATTTAATTACACAACATGGCAAATAATTTAAGCTACAAACTTGTTCTAAAAGTCTTAGCTTCCGTCTGTGCGTGTGCTCCTCCAGTCTGTCCACATATTCGCGCAGCTCCTCAATTTCCTCCTTCACCTGCTGCACGGTGTCCAGTTCGTGTTTGATTGCCACCATATCACGCTTGACCTGCACACACACACACACACAAAACAGATAAGAGGTAAGCGCAAATTTCAAGCCTCAATGAGGTGTCAATTTTGTGCAGTGTACTTACCTCCGATACCTCACTCTGACAGCTCTCCACGGACTTGGTCAGCTCCTGCAGCTGTGTGCGGATTTCGCACAAGGCGACTGTCGTCTCCAGGTGTCGATCGCCTCGCTGCAGTTCATCGAGTTTCGCTGATAGATTCATGCTCATCACGCTAACTTGCTTTTGCAAACTGCGGTAACGTTGCAGTCGCAATTACGATTGCCCCACAAAAGTGGGCGTTTCCGCAGTGGTAGTGGTTGTGGGCGTGGCAATGGCCGAGTGCAGGTCATATGCGTGCAGTTCATACAATTCAATTGACGATGTTGCGTGACGTCACGTGCCCCAACGCCAAGTCACGCAAAGTGCCCCCAAGACATTACGAGTTGATGTTGTAGAAGTTGTATTTGTTACAGTTAAAGAAAATATTAAGCGAAAAATGCACTTTAGTTGTACAATAGCTGGAAAATGCCTTTCTGGCTTTTATTACGCTACAGACTACGTAGTTATTTAGCGTATCAACGTAATTTATTTTGTGGCGCAAGTCGAGCAAACGAATCCACAAAACAAAATTATTTATGACCGCTTGCATTAAAATTTACCGAGCTATGCAATTATTGAGGAATGAAGCAACATAAATTTTATGGCTTTTGGGCTGCAGTAACTAAAATTCAAAAATACAAAAGCACAAAACGCAAAACGTAGCAAACCAAAAACTAAAGATACAACACAGGGCAGGCAGTCAGGCAAAAACAAAGTGAGACTGGCAGAGCACCAACTAAACGAAAGGATTTGTGTGTTGTTGCGGCTCCACACAGAGAGAGAGAGAGAGAGAGAGAGGGAGAGAGGCAGAGCAGCTGCAGCAACAACAACACAAACGTTGAAAATGCCAAGCCACTAAGTACGTAAAAAAGTAAGTTAAAGTAAATTGTTGGCATTTTTCGTTAAGGTTAAGACAAGAATAATGCAGCAGCAGCCCCAAAATGAAAAGGACAAATAATATTTCGAAAAATACCGCAACTGTAATACTCTTGCAGATGCTATGCACAAACTAATCAAATGCTCTCAAATATCCTATAAAAGCTTTTCAAAATTGAAAAACAAGCTGTCTAGTTGCCATTTGCAAATGTTTTAAATTCATTGTTAATATTCTTTTATTGATTGTTTTGGGTATGGCTACCGATTGCAGAAAAGCACTTGGAGCTTCTCAAAATTTATGCACTTTCGAATATGAGAAAGAAATCTATTAATTCAGATCGAACTGTGGTGTCCTTCCTCGAGTTAGTGTATTCCAAGGGTAGTAATCACTTCTCTTGCCCGGCTTAGATTCGACTGCATAAAATTTACATTTTCATCAACAACATGCAGCGGCGTCCAAACAAATAAACGCCCACGTTCTACGTGAGTGCATGTGTGTGTGTGCGTGTGTGTGTGTGTGTGTGTGCGTGTGTGTGTGTGTGTTTACATTTGCCTTGTAAGGACATTGGGGGCGGTGAGAGTTGGATGTAAAGCTTGCTTGCCAAAAGCACTATATGTACATAGAACATATAGTATCTATGACTGAAAGTGAGAAGTGCTTTTTGTTGGTTGAGCAAACAAAACGCGCGAGTGGCGCCCAAAATCAAACAGCAACAACAAACAAAACACGACAAAAGTTATAGGCGACAACTGACGCACACAATGCCCCATATACATGTATGTATGTGCGACATGTAGACAGACGCACGCAGGACCCTGCTCCTGTTGCCCCTCCCCCTGCCAACCCACCCCCTGCAGTGCCATGCACTTGAGTTGGCTGCGCATTATGTTAATACGCCTATGTAGCAGGCAGCCAGCGAGAGTTATTCGCAACATGTTGTTATTGTTATTGTAGCCGCTGTTGTTGTTGTTTCTGTTGTTGTTGTTGTTGTTGTTGTTGTTATTATTGTTATTGTTTTGCATTTCACGGACATTGTTGTGCTGAGCATAAAAGGATTATTTTATGCATACATCAGCAACGAGCTGCAGCAGTGCAGCACCCGGCAAGCATCAACCAGCAGCAACGAGCAGCAGAACCTAGGACCAGAACGAGCCGCATCCTGTGTAAGTTATTGTTCTCCATGAAAACAATTGTTGTTTGTGCATATGTATGTATTGGCATGCATATCTATAACCCATATCTCACAACAGCTATAACTGAATCTCGGAATTTGCTTCTGTATTCGCATAACCCATGTGCTATCGTGTGTGTGTGTGTGTGTGTGTGTGTGTGTGCGTATGTGCGTCTGTCAGTTGCATGAATTTTTGGTTATGTGAAACGGATTTGTATACGTGAGTATTTAATAAAATTTCTGCCAATTTCAGTCAGCAGAACAAGCAGCTACTTGCTTCCGACATTGCGACAACTCGTTGCTGCTCTTGCAACTGCTCTTGCTGGTGCCACCTTTTGTATACAATGACTGCTGTCGCGTATGTGGGCCTGACGCTTTTCACGGTGTTCTCCTTTGTCAGGATTGGGCCTGCATGTATAAAATATTATTATACATTTGAGTATTTTATGCATTTTAAAAAGATTTTCCGGCGGGAGGCGTTGGCGGTGTCGGTGTCAGTTACAGTGCCACTTAATATCGGCAACATGGCAACTGTAACTCAGCGGGGGATTAAGCAGACAACAACTCGCCGAGAAAACGCAGTGCCACCAAAGTAACTGTACATTTCAGCTGCAAGAGTATTACTTTTGACGGCATATTTAATTCAAAGTCTTATTATAAATCAGGCTGGCCACTTCCAACACAATATTTTCAAGAAAACAAAAAACAAAAACTTTAGCAAATCAAAAATTGTTCTCGATAAGTAAAGTACATAACTGTAAAGATTAAAGTTGTTAAAACCAATTGGCATATGGGACATTCACCAAATGTACGCAATTTGATAATATTAACATAATTATACATATTATTTGCTTTTGCGGCAGTTTTCGTTTAGCGGCCTATTAAATTTGAATTTTTGTTTTATTTGAGTTCACGTTGAATTTGTTACTTTTTAGTTTTATTTATATTTTTGTCTTTTTTGATTACTTTTTGCCCATTTGTGTTTTTTGGATGGTTTTCATGAATCAACATTAATTTGTACTTGTTTGAAAATTTGATTTGTTTATATTTTGCTAATTTTATTTGTTTTGTTTCGTATGCCAAGCAAATCGTTAAAATGAGACAACACATGAGATACAAAACATAATGCATCAATTCATAAATGGCATTTGCAATGAAGTGATTGATAAACCAACAATTTGCAACAGACTCTCAGTTGTACGTTCGAGTTTTTCGTTTTCTTGTTGTTTTAGTTGTGAACATTTATTTTTTTTTTTGTCCTTTTTCTAGGGTCTTTTGGTGATGGGACCATTCAGCCAATTAGTTAAACAGTTTTTGGTGAAATAAAACAAATATCTAAAATTAGCTAAAAAATGGTACACAAAAACCAAATAAAAAATGATAGGCCTGAAAATATTGTGTGACTTTTGACAGGCTGACTAGATTAACAGATGGATGAAGTTAATTCACAACTCTACTGGGTGAGGGGTGATTTTGTGAATGGGATCAACTAACTATAGGTTTGATTGCATGCAAAGTGAGGGTCGATAACTGAATGAATTGAGCCAAGTGCCCGATGCTGATTGATTCTGCCTGGACGAGAATGTTGCTGTTCTTGTTGATGACTGAATGCGAGTAACTGTGGAAGTGCGAATGTGAGTGTGTGTGTGTAAGTGTGTGTGTGTGTGTGTGTGTATGTGCTTTGAAGTGTGTACAGCGACTTAATGGCACTCAAACACTTTTAGGCATGTCATAAAGAACCCACACACACACATACAAACAGCATTTCACACTACAAGAGCAGCATAGGATTCAGTTCATAGATTGTTGTGGCTGCTCTCAAGTGTCCTACAGAACGCATCAAGTGTGTGGTGCAGTGTTTGCCGGCAAACCACTGTGCCACCGCACCACATACTTTCAACTATTGCCATTATGTGACTGACTGCAGCCGCAATAATTACAATTAAACTACTAAATTAATTTTACACACATTAATTGAAATTTAATTGTCTGACATGCAGTTTTCGGTAGCAGGAGTTTTTGTAATTTGGTATTTGCGCAAAATATTTGAAACAATTAACAAATCCATTTGATGGTCTATGAAGTGCCATATATGCAAGTGCAAAGTGGTATAAGGTTAAAAGAGTTACTGATAGTATATATAGTATGTGGTTAGATACGTATGTTTAAAAGTATTTATGTATTGATTATTAAATAGTCTGTTTGTAGTAGTAGTAGTAGTAGCATATGGAAATTGCATACTCATTGAGTGGCGTAAATACCAGACCGCTTTGGGTTTGGCTTCTACAGTTAGTTGTTGTTGTAGTTGTAGTTGCAGTTATTGTTGTTGTTGTTGTTGTTGTTGTGACGGTGAAGGCAGTTGTGATTGTTGTTGTTGTTGTTGTGGGCAGGGGTGGAAGGGAGTAGATGACAAGAACATACTTAGTTGAAATATATTTGCAGTTGAAATTGTGTATTAAACAGTTCCTCAATGACAGGATTTCGATGTAATATATAGAAATTTGAAATGGAGCTGTTGATGCGAGTATTTTGATTAAAGCATACGACTTGGTGCTGGCATTAAATCAAAACAAAATTAATTGATATTCCATTAAATTTAATGAGATGTGGCTCACATTTACATATGTACATTTTTACATTTCAACATTTTTAGGCTCAATTGATGGAATTTTATGCACTGATACATGATAATGTGAGCACTTTTTTGTCTATTCATTAATTTGCATTGTGAAATCAATGTGATAATATTATACAGCGCATGTCAAAGCAACAAAGCAACAAAACGAATAACGCTAATTAACCATTTTTAATTAAACTTATACAAATTAAAAGGCCTAGCCGTTAGCAACAAGATAAAACACACACACATACACAAACGTACAGACACACACACACACGCACACACTTAAACATAATTATATGGAAAAAAGGCTGAAGAAACAATGAGAACGTTTATGTAATATGTTTGCATTAATTTAAAATATTTGCACGGTGAAAAATAAACATATTATTATTATACAACAAAATAATGAATACATGGCGTATGCGTAATGTTCGAGTTGTTAATTATTACTATGCTTTGTTATTATTATTATTAAAATTAATTTGAATAGTTTGGAATGCTTTGTATATGTACCTGGGTGGCATTGTGCCCATCATTTTGTCGGCTCTTTTCTTGTGTTCACACTCCGCCGTTTATCTGATTTACAATTTCTCTTTCTCTCTTTCACTCTTTATTCTTTTTTCATTTTTTGTATGTTATGCGTCAAAAAACGTTTGGCTTAATTAATATATTTTCATGTTTGTCTTTTGTTTGCTTTGTTGTGGCATTTTTTGTTTTTTTTTTTTTTTGGTTTTTTTTTTGCAGCAAATTTCTTAACCCGACTTTTGGTGAATGTCGCATGTGCTCGTTGTTGTTGTTGTTGTTAATACTTGGGGTTGATGTTGTATTTTATATATAAATTATTTTGTGATTCTTTTGTGTGGAAGTTGCGCAACAAAAACAACACAACACAAATGCCCTCAATGAATAATTGACATTTTAAGGACACGCGCTGGACACTTAAATGAACATAATTTGCGCAAATCTGTGTGGGGGGGGAGTAAAATTGTTAAATATTTGCACATAAATATTGCCAAAAACCGTACAAAGAAAGGGTGAAAACGAAAAAAAAACAGTAGCAGTAAAGCGGAATTTATTGATATAACGTAGTTTGCACTATCAATTAAAGGAGAAAACAAATTGCTGGTTTGGTGATTTGGTAATTTACGCATTGGCCCTAAAGCGAGCATAGTCAAGTACATAAATTAAAATTGAATTATTTGTGCGTGCCAGTGAATGTATAAATTAAAAACTACGAGTATTAATTGTGTAACAAATTAAGTATGTGTTTTGCAAAATAATTGCTGTTTATTTGTCTAGCTAAATGCTAATACTTTACAGCGCACATTTTGTGGCATGCAAATTGAATGACGCATAATGGGGGCAACACGCAAAAAAGTGCTGTTGCGGCTGTTGCAGTGGCAGTTTTGCAGTAACTGCCACTGTTGCGTGTTCATTATGTGTTCATTTCATTTGCATGTAAAAAAAAGAAGAAAAAAAAAATCTGAAGAAGAAGCAGAAGAAAAGTTGATTGCCATTCTACATACTCGAGCAGCAATTGGCGCAGTGTTGCCTCATCCTCGCCATGACATCTCAATCTAGACTCGCGGTCACGATCATCACGGCTCGAGTGGCGCTGACGCTTCGGGGCATAGCTGAAGGAATGACGATAGAAACGGCCGTTGTTTATATTCTCACCTCGATAGGCGTCTGTTGATGACAATTGAGTGGGTTGTGTAGTATAGATTAGGTTATGTTGATATGTATGTACATATGTATATAGCATACGCACCTTCGGGTCGCAGGCGCACTGGCGGCGAGGTCAGCTTGAGTTGTGTTGACGTTGTTGTGGGCGGAGTCTTACGTCGACCACCAAAAACATAATCGTAAGAATCTTCGCTCAAATTGGACACTGAACATGGCATACACGACAAGAAGAATAACGAGCAGGCTCATAAGGCATTATGTTTGAAACAAAACCGTTTAACGATTACGCTTAACACTGGTTCGAAACCAAAATAAAATCGGGAAAAATCACTCAAAAAACACAAAATATACATACATATATGTATGTACGAGTATTTATAAAAATATGTATAAAGCAATAGCAGTGCGCCAGAATGTTGCGCATTAATTTGATAGCAATAAATATTTCGACAACATATATTAATGTAAAATAGATTTAGAAAAATAATAAGTATTAAATGTAGAAAATAAGCAATTTGAAGTCCTACTCGGTTCTTGTTGTAGTTTTATACTCACTCTACATTAAAATGAACACATAAGGGCATATTATTCAATAATTGTAATTTGTAAATAATTTGTCAAGATTGATTAGCATTTTCATTTGGTTGTTATTGTCCGTAGTATATAAATGAAAGAAGAGAGCACAAAATTGTTGTAGTTTGTTAGCAGTTTGTTACTTTCAATTTGTTTTCAGTTTTATTTAATTGACAGTTATGGGACAGCAGAAAGGTAGTAAGTGAAGTAGAATGAGCAATGGCTGCCAGAACGTTTAAAAAATGTTTACAAAGCAGCTGCGAATTACGTTTTTTATTTGTATTTATTGTACTCTGATACCGACGTTGGCCAAGTATATTGGTTTAAGGCTTATGATTGCCTGGCTTTCAGTACAAAATCTGAATAGAGTATGTATTGTAGCAGACCACTTGTAATGTAAGGAGCAGACTACTAGTGGTTTAGTTATAAGACTGTAATTTAACATCTGTACATAAGATTTATATCGATACCGACCGATATCAATTGTGTGATCACCAACGTGAAGAAGAAGAAGAAATCAATCGTTGTGAATAAAGTAAAGAAAGCAGACGTGTTTGTGAAAGATATATAATTTAGTTTTGACTTCCACAGTATTCAAGTATAAGTCCGATATACACAGGAAGCTATAGTCTCAAAATTGGTTTGATTACTGACAACCTTCTGTAAATGTCGCGTCAAAAAAATGTTGGCATCAGAGTATTACACAGTCGATTATGTCCGACTTCGATGTTCTAAATAAAATTACATTTTGAAAAAAAAGGGAAACACATGGCAGCATCAACACAGAGCACAGCTACTTGAAAAAGTTCTGTTTTTGAGGGTTTTACAAATAAAAAATGTTTTTTTTTTTTGGTTTTTTGTTTTGTAGTAGTTTTGTAGTCAAAAAGTTGCAAATACAAAGAGCAAGCACAGATAAAGGGCAGAGAGAGCGACATTTAATTAATGGACGACTGTTGGTGGACATTTTTTTTTTTTTGTATTTGGAAGGGAATTCGATTGATTGATTGATTGATGGTCTGAATGAGTGCGGCTGGCGCAGCTGAAAAATGCTAAACAAAGTTCACAAAAATGTGTGTAACTGTGACGCACAGCGGAATAGCTGTGTGTTTGTGTGTGTGTGTGTGTGTTTATTTGAGTGTAAAACAAAACGTGTGCCTCGTGTCTCGTGTGCAATGGCAGGTATTTCAGTGATGGAGTCCAAATGAAAATGTACAGATACGAATATAAAATACAGCGGCAATTATGTTAGCAAACAAATCAAAACTCCAATCTACACATCAATTCAAGTGGCAATAAAATACTTCAAAAAGCAAATGATTTTGTTCATCTTTTTTTCTTGTTTTTGCAAAATGTGCATCCAAATAAAAGCTATAGATAAAACATACAAAAACCATAAAATAAAAAGGAGAACGAATATAAGAGCTCGAGCAAACAAACAACGAACAATCAAAGACAAAAATAGAGCATGAAGAGTTTGGTTCTTTGTGCACCTGGAAATACGCTCAATGGCTGAAGCACTTGGGTGGAACGCAACGGCGGTGGTAGCGGTGGCAGCTGTCCAAACGGATCTTGATCGTTTGAAATGGAAGACGTTGGCGGCGAGATCATCGAAATATCACCATTGGTCGCCATTTCATTACTGTGGCCAGCTGTAAAAGATTTCAAGCATGCATTAAAAGCATTACACGACAAACATTTCAATATTTGCGCAGCAAACACACAAAAGGCGCCCAGAGGTACAAATGTGTTGTGGCGCCATATTTCGCACATACATAAATTGTGTGGCAAGTCCAAGAGGCAGTGGCAGTGGCAGTGGCATCTGCACGGCACGCATGCATGAGTGCATAGGCAAAGCTTTTAGTCCGCCAACCACTGGCTGGGCAAACACACACACACACACATACTTGCCACACGGTGACGGTAAAGGGTCGAAAGCAGCGGGCGCAGTGAAGCAGGCAGCCGCATATGTGACTCCATCTTACATTTGGCTTACCCTTGCGTCTAGGTCTGGGTCTGGGGCACGTTGCGTGCCTTTGCATAAAATAGATTCCATTTTGATTCGCTTGAGCAGCAACACAAGCAAAAGTTCAGTAAGCGAAAGAAAATATTGCAAGACGCAGCTTCAATGCCCTAAAAAAGAGCATTTGCTTTGGGCGATATAATTTTATGGAAATACTCTTTTTTTTTGCTGCCAAGTTAAGGTAATAAATTTCATACATTTCAAAAACGAGCTAGTTGTAGAATTGAATTGAGCATCATTAATTTGAAACTTAAATTCTAAAACTCAATAAACTGGGGTACACAAGCCATAAAACTATTTGCATTTAAGAGTGTTATTCGTCTCAAACTATTTCAATCTATTTCTATCTTAAGTCTGATGACAAAACGGATGTTTTGAGCAATTATGCGTATATAAAAAAAAGTATTAAAAGTTTGCCATATCCAATCACGTCAGAACTTTAGCATGCCCTTTCCCCATAGAGCAAAATTTGCATTTATTTTTTATATTTTTGGCACAGCATAAGAGTTGTAGGTGGGCTTAAAAAATGCCTCGGTGGCTGCGATAAATGTGCCCGTAGTCAGCTTCTTGTTGTGGTTTGCTATAGATTCCGTAGGCCATCACTTGAGCCAGGGCAAACCCAACCACACACATGCATAGACACACACACACACAACAAGAGCAACAGCAACACGTGCAACTTTCTGTACGGTTCGGTATTTTGAATTTTTATTACTTGCAATTTGCGTTAATGTTGTGGAAAAAAGCATGTGGCTGTTATGGCTGCTGGCTTTAGCTATAAGCATCATATATCTATCTATGTATATGTGTGTATGAGTGTGTGAGTCGGTCTATTTCATATTGAATGGCCATTTGTGCCACAGTCCCACATATACACGCACACTGACGCACACTAATGACCTTTTCATGGCCGTATGTCGATGAATGTAAGAAATGTTGGCAAATTATGGAAGGATCTGGCGTGTATGTAACATTCATACATACATATACACATCCACACATACATATGTATACCCCTTGGCAGTTGTCGTTATTGACAAAATGATTTGTAAACATTTTGCGCGTCATTGCCATCAACGGATGAAAACTCTCCAATGCCATTTATGCATTTTCGCATTTAACAGATTAAAATCATGCATGCATCAACATGTCGCCGCCACCCACAGAGTGGACCACAACCGCAAATAGTAGCGGTGTGGTGGGCGGGATGGCAGAATGCAGTCACCTGGTTAAGTTCTTTGCTGACACTGCAAACTGCTTCCGGCTTCAATTGCCACAGCAATGGACTGCAGCCGCCCAAGGAGACACAAGACGAACGAACCATGTAGGCCAAATAGAAGTCAAGTTTCCGACCGAGCAAGACTGTCACATGGTGGACGTGAAGAGTTGCCTCAATCTCCACATGTGGCATGCAAATATTTGCTTAAATTTGTGCTGAGGTTAAGTTTTTTGTTTGTTTTGCAGCTGCAGAGGCAGCAGCAAGTTGATGTCAGACATTCAATGGCCCATGTGCTGCTTCAGTCTGGCCAGTTGCATCCATTCGCATGCTTGACTGGACTATCCATCTCTTGCTCTCTGTGTAATCGCCCCCCGCCCCCACCACCATGCTACTCTATATGTCATCTTACACACTGGCTAGCTGACATAGAAAATAGTTGTGGAAAATGGCAGAGCTGCGTTTTGACTACATGCCAAGGCCTCAACAGCAGAAACAGCTTCAAAACTCTGACGATGCTGACGCTGATGACGCAAGCAGCAAGTAAATGTGTATGCATGTGTGTGTGTGTGTGACTGCATTGAGCAGTAAGTCATTTATGAGCATGTGTATGGCTGTGTCTGTGTGTCTGTGTGTGTGTGTGTGTGCACAGCTTCACTGACTTTGAGGTTTGGCCATTGACAAAAGTCCTCGGCAAGAGCAGTCTGCCTTGGCAGATATGAAAAGTGGCCTCACACAGGCAGCAGCTGGAGCCCCTCGTCTGCCCCTTTGTTAGTTTTTAATAATTGCATGTTATGCAATCAATGTGTGTGTGTGTGTGGGTATGTGTGCCAGTCAGAGTGCTTGTGTTGACTGGTGCGCATATTTCATTGCATACTTTTAGGCATTGCGATGCTCCTATTACTATTATTTATATTAGATTTATGCGCTCGCAAACAATTGATTGTGTGTGTGTGTGTGTGTGTGTGTGTGTGTATGTAAGAGTGCGTATGTTGACCCGCGCCTGACTCTATTCAATATCGACCTGCTTCGCAGGTCTGTATGCCATTATAGTTCACCCTTGCGTCGCGGAATTTCAATATCCGACATTCAACAACAACATTCAAAGTTACCAACAAATAATCTTAGGCAGCGAAAGACGCAAGACAAGCGCTCAACTTAAAAAATGTCAATATCCAATAAATACTTCCATATTTTATATTGTATTAACTGCTACTAGTTTACTGGATATATTATAGTGTTGCTGCCTTCGTCGTTGCCATTTTAGCTCTGTTCCAGCTTATGAAATTCTTGGCAAGCATTCAGCAGAGTTCAGCCGTGGCATAAATAAGATGCTAAACCAGTCTACAAATTGCAATGAATAGCTCTACAGAGTTTCTCAACTTTTGCCAAGGAATTGCTTGACTCCTGCAGTTGCTGACAGTTCATTTTATTAGCTTAATTTTTGATTTGTCTAAAAACTTCAGCAATGCGCTAACACAATTCTCTTCCGTCTCTCTCGCTTTCGCTCCCGCTCCCGCTCTCCCTCTCTCTTTCTTTCTCTTTCTCTCTCTCTCCCTCTTTATCTGTTTGCGAAATTCCTACTCGCTGGCAGTCTCCAGTCAAATTAGCAAGTAAAATTGAATACTGAGTTATTCATGAGAACAACTAACTATTTTTCGGAGAATAATTTAAAATTCAATTAACTAACAATCACCCCACCACATACACACACCCCACGACGCGCGCACACACACACACACACAAGCGTAAGTTTCCAGTTTGTTGTACTTTAAATAGTTTGTATTGTCCTGGCGCAGCATTTACATTTGTGGCATTATGTATCAATCTGAATTGTTGTTGTTGCTTCAAAATTAATTGCATGAATGCGTTGAGCCCACGAGGCTTTTGTCTTGAGCGTTTGTCAACTAAACTCCGTTGATTAAATGAAACAAAAGCCGCACACAGACAACCGCACAACAACATATCTGCACACCAGTACACCTGAGTGCAACCACAGCTCTATTAGTTATTGTTGTTGTCTGTGGGTTCATTAATAGGCTTTTGTATTTGTTAACCACAAAAATGATTGCCGCTCAAATGCACTTTAATGTGCCATTGTTGCTGCGGCCCATATTTGTATGGCTGTGTGGCACAAACCGCAAAGTCCTTTATTCTTACGGAGGATTAAGCCAGAAAACGCTCGCTGTATAACATTTAATACACAGTTTACAGTTCAATTCGTTGGCTCAAACAAACATGGACTGTGTGCAGCAGCAAGGACGCTAAAGCATTCGGCAAATATAAGCACGTGTCTGTGTGCGACACTTGACAATCAACTCTCAAAACACACATACAGATTGAGGGATAAACAGAGGAAGAGGAAGAGGAAGAGAGAGAGAGACTGGCCAGACAGGACAACTTTGAAGATGAAAGCTTGCTTGGTGCTGGTCAAAAGTGAATTGGTTTTCGACATCAACGCCATCACTGTCAACCTATTGGTTTTGGTTCTGTTGGTGCAGCTCTAGCAGGCAATTGTGTTGCTGTCCTGCCGTTCTCCACTCTATGCTGTGCGAACAGCTTTTAATACACACACTCGTACTGCTGTCCTCTTGGTTGATTTTATTTTTCCCTCTCATTCGGGCCAAAGTTGACACGTATTATCAGCGCTGTTTATTTGTCGACACACGTCTTTAAAGCATATACCATATAAATCCGTATTTTTAAAATCGCATTCATTAAGTTGCAGCACTTGCGGCACATGATTAATATTATGCTTTCGCCCGAACATGGTCAACACTGCAGCAGCCCTCGTGCATTCCAATCAAAGCATATTGAAGCTATCGCCTCAGTGCTTCATCTCTTGCACTTTGCGACAGGGCATCAGAGAGGACGAGCGGACATTTAGCACATTATTAAAATTACACGAGTGCTTGCTTGTCGAGGCTGTCAACGGCACCGAGAGACACATATGCACATATACATATTATATATATATAGATATACATGATATATATATATGTATACATATATCACGCAAACGACACGTTTGACGATAAAATGAAAACATGAGCACATAAGCACCTCGTATAACGTTAAAATGAATTTCAGTACTTATATGACTCTTGCAGTTTATTAAAAAAAATCAAATTGAAAATATTCGCTTAAGAGATACGCTTTTAATGGGGAATCAATCAGTAGAAAAAAATCACGTGAGTTATGAGGCGAAAGAGATCAATTCATATGAATATGAGCACAGTAAGTATGACATTTTTGACAGTAGTCTTGACAAGACCAATTTCGAATTAGACCAGAGTCTTAAACTTTGAAAAGACTTAAAGCAAACCGCCTTTTGTAAATCACTAAAGTAATGGGGAGACGTTAATAGTTAATCGCTTGATCCGAGAGCCAATCACCCATGTGTTGAGTAATAACTTTTGACTTTCTTTCTGAACATTTTCTCGAGTATTTATTTTATAGGAATAATCTGTACTTACGTTTATGTGTAGAAAAGCCATTTCGTTGCCAGTCCAGGGCCAAGGCAGTGAATTATCATGCGTTGGTTCTGCTGCTACTGCTGCTATTCCTGACGATGATGACGATGAGAGAGACGTGCGGGTTGAGAGAGGACGATAACGATGGCGTTGCGAGCAAGCAGCTAAAGCAGCGGGCCGGTAGAAGAAATGTTCAGGCTCAGTTGCCCCCCGAATGCTGCTTTGTGCCAGTCGAATCCAATTTTAGCTGCATGCACTGCGCACAGATCGCATAAACTTCTTTCACAAAAAAAAAAAAAAAATCATATAAGCGAAGTCACACACACAATCGCACACCCTCAGTCACACAATTACACACTCGCACACACATACACACACACACACACAGACACAGACGCACAGCTTTCGGCTGCTGCAGCTGCTGCTCGGCGCACGCCTTTTGCACTTGGCAAATGATAAAAACTGGCAACGCACTGCTAGAAAATATGCATTTTTAATGCCATAAATTAGTTTTGCAGTTTGTAGTTGCCGTTGCCGTTGCCGTTGCCGTTGCCGTTGATGTTGCCGTGCACCAGAAAGCTGCAACGAGATAGAAAGAGGAAGATAAGTATATATTTAGAGTGAGTTAAAATGCGCTCATAAAAGCCACCCAGTTGAGTGTCTAAAGCTGTTTAACGTTATGCATGAAAACTGAAAAGTTAAAAAAAACTCTCTTTTTCTTCCCCGGTCTCTCCTTGTCTCTTTCTCTCCCTCTCTCTCTCTCGCTCTCTCGCTTTCTCTGTTGGTCTATAAATGCGTTTTTAAATTTGAGGAAACTACAGAAAAAGGTTTATGTAATTCATAAACTAATAGCCAGCTTCCATTAGCCCAGACAACTGCTGCTAAGGTGAGGCAAGTTCTACTAATTACAACTAATTTTGTATGCGCAATATCCGAGCAGCAACAATATTTCACAATAACTAGTTGAAATGCAGCTTTTGTGTAAAAACCTGTTCCGAAAGTTGGCGCAAGTATTGTTGTTGTTATTTCTAAAGAATGCGCCTCACGACACAAGTTTGCTCAATTGCGAAATACCTTTAACATATCACAATTAAGGAAATATTCGGTACCTATAATGTTACAAGTTATGGAGATACCAAATTGTTTGGTCAAATGCAAATCGTCGTCTCAAAGGCACTTCAATCGGCCAATATTGGAAAATGACACAAGCAATGTGAAGAATTTTCATTCTAAGAGCAGGTACCAATGAGATTTGAGCCTGTCAAATATCTCAGTGCTGCTCATTTCGTATGCAGCTCAAATTTTATTTCTCATGCCACTTGGCTTTGCAACTCCCAAATCTAATCATAAAAATTGCATTGAGAACTATTTCAACTTGCTGAAAAAGGCCCGAAATGCAACGTAGCAGTCTTGGTCCGGAACTCGTTGTTAGTAACTGAAAACTGCAAAATGTCGCTTAAAAATGCATGAGTGTGAAAAGCCGCAAAGAGTGCATTGGGAAGCAGAAAGCAGGCGCAGTGGAGGGACAGACACAGATAGTGAGAGAGCGGAAGAGATAATGTCTGTTGAAGAGTTGAAGCTGCAAAGAATAGCAAAACAAAAGCTGGGTAGTCAAACTAAAAGCATAACTGGCTGCTGCCGCAGAAAGAGGATGAGGAGACTAGTGTGGAAGTTGGGGGAATCAATGTTTATTGAAAGACAACGGCAGGCAGCCAAAAACCTTGCAAATGGAAGCTGCTCATATGCATAGGCAAAAATATGGAGCTCACACGGCACAGCTGAGCCTCAGCCGCCAGTCCTGTGGACGCAAAGAGTGGGATGGAAGAGATAAAGAAAAAAATATGGAAGGGTGGCCGGCTGTGCTGTGGCCCGAGCAGAGACTTTTGCTTTTCATTCATACGAAATTACCTGCGGCCAAGGGGCTTAATGCCAGTTGGACTGCAAAATCCACTTAGGAAGTTGATACAATCAGTTGCTCCTCTGACGAGTCTCTCTGCCCGGCCAAGCCCGGCCTGGCCTCGACTCGCCATCGTCTGCATGTGGATGGATTCATTAAAACGAATTGCTCTGTCTGCCGCTATGCCTCTGACTAGACCTCAACAACCAGGCCAAAATAGTCCTGGGAATGGGCTACAACTGAATCTGCTATATACATGTATGTGTGTATATATGCATTTTTTTTGGTTTTGGTTTTTGTTTTATTTTGTGGAGGGATGGGGGGTAGAAGGGCTCATTGACGGGCGGAGCTCCACATACGAGTGGTGGATGCTGACTGCGACTGCGACTGTGACTGCGATTGTGACTGTGTGACTGCCTGTGGTGCCTTGGTTTTTGTTTGCGCCGCAAAGTATGCAACGGTTGCTGGTTTTGTGCACGGAAGCCAACAAATGAATTAGCCTCCGCTTGTTGCCAATGCCCATCTGTCCGTCCCGCCCGCCCTTCCGTCCGTGCGTTTGTCAGTCTGCCCATCAACATCCCTCTGTTTCTATATTGTGCTTATTTGCTTGTTTGTTTACCATTTGTGCCTGACTTGTTTAGCATGACTCGGAAACTACTTTTGCCCTGCACACTGGCCCACAAGTCGAAAACGCATTAAAACTGTAAATTAGCTGGAGATCGGTTGCCACGCCCTCCACGATTCCAAGCTCCCCTTACTATGCCACGACTATGTCCCCATTGATTAGCCACACGACTGCACTTACAGTGCGCCTAATTAGAGAAGACTGCACTGCAGCGTAGGGAGTGGTTAGAGAGAGAGAGAGAGTGAGAGAGAGAGATGGTCGGGGAGGTGGGGGCAAGGAGCGGCAATTTTAACGAGAGAGCTGCTAACCGCAGACATGTTTTGTTTTTGCTTTTGTTCGTCAGCCTCGTTTTCAGCGCCTCAGTATATATATACTGTTAATAATTTATATTTTACATTTAATGCGCAGCTTAGGCCACACACACACACATATGTACATGCTCTTAAGCATCCAAGTGTATTCATATATACATTCATTTTCATATTCATATGGTGGCTATATCT
Source organism: Drosophila nr. fundita (assembly GCA_035044245.1). Lineage (NCBI taxonomy): Eukaryota > Metazoa > Arthropoda > Insecta > Diptera > Drosophilidae > Drosophila > Drosophila nr. fundita. The sequence goes on along the minus strand of JAWNMG010000622.1, from coordinate 1,996,000 downwards.
AAAGCTTTGAGCTTTGAGTCGCTCTAGTTGTTTGAAGTGGGCGCCCGGGCAACACTTCCGCATCAGCGTCGAGCGTTTCAGTGGGCGTTGGGCGTGTATTAAAAGGCATAAAGCATACATTCCACGCACACACACACAAACACACATCGAGAGGGAGAGAGAGTAAGAGGGAGAGAGATAGAGACTTACATGCATACTGTGCTTACGCATACATTTGCACAAACAAACAAACCCCAAAGAGGCTCGTCTAAAGTAGAGCGGAGTCGCTTCGAACTAAACTCGACTCCAACTCTGAATCCTCCACTTCTGACTACACATGACTCCAGCCTGGGTGTCAGTGTCCATGTAACATGTTAATGAACTGCGCCAACTGTGTTTGCACAGAACTTAGTGTAATGTAATCCAAAGGCAACCAGGCAGGCTGGCAGACGAGATGATGAGGCACCAAGCAGGAGATGGGCAGCAGGTAGGCAAGCATCCATTACACACATACATTCATACACACACACCGCACACCACACACACACACACACACGTAGGCACAAACACCTCAGCACGCCCCAATGTGTCGAATGTTACGCCAAGGAGTAACTTTGACATTTAGCATTCAAGGCTTATGAGTGCCACAAACACTAAAACACTGTGCGTAGTGCCAGGGGAGACCGGCAGCAGCAGCAGCAAAGGTGGGCGGGGGGAGGTGCCTTCACACTGACGGAGGCTGGAAACCGCCTGGGCAATTGCCTTATGGTTATTTTCATAGTCCTGGCCTGGCCACAAAACTGCGAGACAAGTGTGACATGTGCTGCAGCAAAAACGAGCGAAAAACCAACAAAAAAAACAACGCATAGAAATAAAATGAAAAGCAAAAAAAAAAAAAAAAAACCAGGGAGACAAGCTGCAAACAGTTGGGATTTTTAGTAGTGGCATTCCCGCTTATGGGCCTGCCAACAGAGCTGTCGACGTGAGCGTTAACTAGCAGCCATTAGCACATGAAATACTGAGATGCCCTTGCACAGTTTGAGAAGCACTGATTTGTATATTAATGCTTATTTTTTCGATACAAATTGACTTATAACCAGTAGGAAAGGATTGCCAATAGAAATCTTAATAGACTGTAATCTTAACATTGATATCGATATTAATCGATATCAATTGTGTGATCACTAATTTGACAAAGAAGAAGTAATGTGAGTATGTATATGGTTTAGTTTTGACAAGCATTTATCCATTTAACTCGTCTTTCGTATTTATTTGCTTGGTTAACTGAAGTAAAAGACTCACATTGCTCAAAAGTGCTATCAAAATTTGCTGGCATATGTCAATTTATGTAAATCACTCCACTGGCAAGCAACTTAATTGCTTTAATTGTGGCCAATTCACTTAAACACACATCTTGAGCAAAAGACACACTTCCACAAATTGGATATTCTAAACACTTTGAAAATATTTAATCGATTGTCACTCTAGTTGCAATTTTCCAGAGAATTGTAGAATTTAGTTTATTGACAGCATGTCTGAAAGTCTTTGGCCACTCACCACAAAGCTGAATTAAGGAGCATGCAAATCAACTGACAGTTTGACGTCATAATTATTCATATTGTTGGCCAAAAGGCGATAAGGAGTACTGCAGGGGTAGAGGGTGCTGGGTTAAGCAAAGACAAGTGCTGAGCAGCACTTGCAGCAGTGTCATATTAATTTAGTCAAGTGGCCACTTAAATTTTACCACCGCAACAACAAAAACAACGACGATGACGTTGACGTTGACGTTGATGGCTAGAAAAAGAGGCATGGGGCATGAGGCCAGCTGCTGCAGCAGTAGAATGCGGAAGGAAGCTTGGACGTGCAAATGGCAGTCGTAGCTCGTTGTCTCTGTGTGTGTGTGTGGGCATGTATGTGTTTGTGTGATTTGCATAACTGCAAGGATGTTTTAGTTGGCTAAAATGTCAGCGACTTTTGTCAGCCTGTGCGCTGAACACGCCCAAAAGTGTACCAAAGCCAAAGGCAAGCAGAAGTAACGTTAAATTGCCATTCTGAACCACGACCCCCTAATCCCCTAACCACTGCCAACCCAATGCAACCCTACGCCGCCCATCTCTAATGATTACAAATTGCTAGCGGCATTTTTTTAAGCGCACAACCGCAAAACAATAAATAAAAATCCCACAATAAACAAAAAGCGCTGTGAAATGAAAAAGAGCCTTCGCTAGCTGGAATGAAGCTGGCAAATCGGCTAAATGCGGCTTAAATGCATTGCCACGATTAATATTAATTTCATGCAGTGCAGCACAGCAAGTCGTCCAACTTATGCCTTGTCGCATGTGCAACAAAGTCGACTGGCAACCGCTGCTGGGTTGCTGCCACTGATGAAGATGAAGTTGACGTTCCGGGTGCTACTGCTGCTGCCACATGCAGCATCATGATTATGATGATGCTGACAATGAAGCACATCATGCGCATCATTAGCCAGCACCAGAGGCAAGTCCTAGACTTCAATTTGCTTACCCCCCAGAGAGGCAGAGAACGCGCGGCAATGTCACGTCACTCAATCTGACAATAATGTTAACCCACCTCCCCCAACACGCCACACTAGGATGTATTTGCGGCAATGGAATTTGCAATAATTTCATAGATTAAAATTTGAGGCCACAGTTTATTTGTTTTTCTGTTTGGCACAATTTCCATTTCCATTTTGCAATTTCCACTTGGAAGTTCAGTTACGAGAGTTCCGGTTGCTAATTGGTGTCTGCTAACTGTTAACCTGAGCAACGGCATCACAAATTAATAGTTATGCGAATGCTTCTAAAATACAGTTGATACGACAGTGGCAACATTACTAATTTGCGGCATTTCGACTGAAATGTAAACAACAAAAATAACACACACACACAGAGATACACACACACACATACAATAATTCCCGACGAGATACATTTCCACATTTCCACTTTTACACATTTGCATACTGAAGTTCATTTAAATTTTCATCAGCAGCGTGCGTTACCTTTTGATGAAAACTATCAAATTCATGGCGGATAATTAACAAAAGCAGCAACAACCAACTCGAACTCATAGAAGCCCTTCCTGCCTCACCATCCACCTCGCCGTGAAACTTGCTACGTATATTTTGTTTTTATATGTTGCTCCAAAAATAGATACTTAATTTGACTTTTAGTGGCTGACGCAAGGGGAATCGAGCTTGTGATGGGGTTCAGTTACACTGTGGCTTAAAGTTTTGATCTAGGTGAGCTTTACAGGTAAAGAAATATGATGGTTGGCCATTAATTAAATTGCTGGTTAATGTGGTGATGGTTTTTGTTAGGCTTGCGCCCTGAGTTCTGAGTTCTAAGCCAATTGGGTTGAGTTGATTGACAGGGTCAGATTGCCGATGTGTGTCTGTCTCAAATTGCGTGACAAGTGGGAAGGTATTCGAATGGAAATTCACGCGATGTGTCACTGGTAAACGCTTTTCATAGACAGGGCTAATTGCTTATCAAAAGTTAACGATGAATAGGCAACTTGTAAGTTACTAATTACATAAACCACACATAATCAATATATTAAGTCTTCTCACATGCTACTATAATGCATTTAATCTAAGGGACAGTCTAATTAAAACTAACAAAATATTATTGATCTGTACATTCCTCAATCTCCTGCTTACCACACATAAATCGTATATTACATGAATTTAATAAGAATTTGAAAATTTTAGTTGTTTTGATCGCTGTATGATAATTGCATAAAAATCTATAAATCGTTAAATTCTATTAAGCTCTGGTGAACTATGGGAAGTTTATTATTCATTTTTGGTTTCCCCCACTTACATTTTGAATATATTCAATTTGTAAAATTCAATTTTGGCGCAATTGAATTTATGGAGAAAAACATAAATATGCAATTTCATTCAGTTTATTGTCAAACATCCGAGACTTGCCATAAAAAACAGTTTGAGGTGAACAAATGAAAAATGTAATTTGAACGCATTGGGATAGCTTTATTATAGCAAATTTACCTATATATTTTATGGCATTTGTTTAGTCGCGTGGAAGTGCAATAAAATTCATAAAAAGTATTATATAAATTTGCGCAAAACAAAAAGTGCAGCAAAGTATGGCAGAAAACAAAAAATTGAAATAAATATAACAATCCAAATGAATGAGAGCCGTCATTAATAAACACAATAACAACAGCAGAAGATAATAAATATCAAAATAATCACAATAAATAAATAGTGAGAGTTGTGAATGCAAAAAATGTGGAAAATATTTACGGAAAGGTATGTTAAAAAAAATTGTTGCTGCTATTCATTCTTGAGTTGTTTTTTATTTAAATATCATTTGTATTTCCCATTTTTTATTTTTGCCATTTATCGAAGGTTTTAATTGAGTTGAGGATATTGCTGCAGTTGCTGTCGTTGTTGCTTGTCGAAGTTGTATGTGCGTCATGTCGATTTCATTTTGTTCAAAATTAATTTTAAACCCAATTGTTTTAAAGCGCTGAACTGCGCCGAACTGCGTCGAACTGGGCAGGCGAGAACTTGTTGCAATTTTCGCTTATTGCTTTATCGACATGTACATTATTACAGTTATTGTTGTTGATGTTGTTGCGCTTCGTGTCTTGGGCATTGTACCTTGACGAAGAGCAGAAGTGAGAGAAACAGATAGCGAGAGACAGGCGCAACGGCAAGAGACGCTGTAACAGCGAGTGGAATGAAGGAGAAAAGATTAATGATATCGAAATATAAAAAACGAACCTTTCTCGCATTTACATTAATTTGTGTTTTTTTAAGCAACAAATAAAAAAACATCAACGCAATGATTGCAATAAAGAAACGACTACGGAAATTTTTGATATTGATTTAAATGGGTTAAGTTGAATGCGAATCTGTGTTGGGAACAGCCATAAAGCTCACGTACGTATTTAATTATAGTTTATAACACACTCGAGACACGATATTGGGTTTTTAGATGCGATGATAACCACAAATATTAAGCAATCCGCAATCAGGAACTGTGATATGGAAATAGGCAAGTCACAACTAAATGCGTCAATGCGTCGAGATGCGCGGCAGACGATAACCGAACCGACATCAGCGAAATTCACGATCGCACTGAACGTAAGCGTGGCAGATCACCCGTCAAAAGGGAATGTCGGCAGTGCAACCAGAAAGAGAGACAGGGAGAGAGATGTGAGAGAGAGACTTTAGAGAGAGAGAGAGAGAGAGAGAGTAGGAAATCGACTGCGTAGTCGGTGCACAGGTAGGTGTGGGAAACGACTTTGAATGAGAGCATCAGCAAAAAACCTGCTCGACGAGAGCTGTTGTTATTCTTGACTTAAACGGCAACGAAATTCGTGAAGTTAAACAGAAACAAACAATCAAGAGCGTATAAACAGAAAGTGAGGCGAACCTCAAATGCACTGCAAGATTAAAGTGGCTGTTGAAAATTAGTGTAACATAATTGTGGCTGTTGAAAATTAGTGTAACCTAATTGTGGCTGTTGAAAATTAGTGTAAAATAATTGTGAGTGTGGTTTCCAATAAATCTATTTATATTTACTGCTTGCTAATAGCCTTTGAAGAGAACCTCTTTTAGTTCAACAGAATTTCTAACAAATCTCATTTTAATTCATTTCCAATCATGCTCATATGCTATCGTTTGAGTTATCTAAACGATTTGCTTTGTCATGCTGAAATGTCTAAAAATGTACCAACATACATATTATTAATCTTTGTGAAGGTGTCGTTACAATGATGGACAACCTGGCATTTAGAAATGCCCCCGCCGGCAAGGTAAATGCTATAATAAAAAAAATAGAAAACACTTTAGTTTTGGTTTTCCAATTGAACCTTCAAAATTACAAAGAGACATCTTTTGGCTTTCACAGCTGAGCGAATATAATTTGAATGTCGAAAGCCGTGCTGAGTGCTGCGTGCTGAATGCTGAATGCCACTGACGTCGACTCGTTGAACGCTAACTGCCGAGGTGTTGAGTGCTTTTTTGAAGTGGCCACCGAGTAGCATTCTCGCATTTGCTCACTTACTTACTGAGTTTGTTTGTTATCGACAAATTTGGAGTTACTTAGTAGTTGTGAATGTCTGAGGCTGACAACGTACTTAATGTAATCGCATTTATATCAAGAAATACGTATATACAATAAATTCGTGTTATCAGCCAACGTGCAAACAACAAATTATCAGCAGCAGCAGCAGCAACAACAACAGCTCGTGGTGGATGAGTAGATTGTTGAAGCAGCTTAGTGCCTGTTGAGCGTGTTGCAGCAATTAGCTGAGTGACTCGAGTGGTGCTGGGGTGCGAGTGCGGGGAGCGGCGAGCTTATGGATTGCAACAAATAAGTAATTAGGTGAGGCTACGTTGTTGCAGTTGTTGCTGCGATAGTGTAATTGCTTCTGGTGATGCTGCGGTGGATGCAGCAGATGGGAATCTTGCATTGGCAGCTGACTTTGAATAGCTTACAGTCCACTGCCCATTAGTCTTGCTTCGAAATGGAGGCAGGCAAAGCTCAAGCTCAAGCTCAGCAGATTTGTTGGCGCGTGCAGCGTCCTTAAGTATGCAGCAAACGCTGCGATTTACCCCACTTTACATACGTGTGCGATTATGTGTGTGTGCGTGCGTGTGTGTGTGTGTGTATGTGTGTATGCATGTGTGTAAGAGCGTGTGTGCTTTCGCAATTATTTATGTTGTTCATTTGTTTAACGGCGGCAAGCAGGCAGCTTCAACAAAAGGCGAGCAATAAAAGCGACGTCGCCGCTGCTGACGTGAGCAAGAACGACAAGGACATATATATATATATATATGTATATATATATATAGTTGCGAATGTTTTCGTCTGTGTGTGTGTGTAACTGTGGACGTGGCCAGAAGGAACGATATCATTTACATACCATGCAGGCGTGCAGAGGCCACAGCCACAGTGACGCCCACATGGCCGCATACTTCAATGGCCAACAGGACACACACACACAAGGCTCAGCACCCGCAACCAGAACCAGAAGCAGAACAAGTCCTTCCACGACCAAACATAAGATGTAAAGTTTAACACATAAACTCAAGACAATTTGTACGCGTATGTGTGTGGCGAATATATGGCAAAAGGCAAATAATATACAAGTTCTGAAAAGAAAAGCCAGTTCGCGAAAGAGAGACAGAGACTAAGAGAGAGACAGGGCGAGCAAAACACTGAGTATAAGACTGAGACAAGGCAAACATGTGCAAATATTAAGAACGGTCCCTGTTCTTGGTCTCTGCTTCTTCGCCTTGTTTTTGTTTTTCTTGTTGGTGTAGGCCGAATAGGCCTGCATACCATTGCCTGTCAAGTGTATTAAACAACAACGCATACACGCACAGGAACACACACACTTACATACGCACACAGCTTAAAATGTGTTACAGCAAAGTGTAAAAATAAATAATTTAAAGTGTGTGTAAGGACATGCTGCAAATGGTCGCCGTTGACGCCATAAAGCGCCGAAGGAGTCGACAGCGGAGGCAGCGTAAATAGTACAAGTCACACACACACATTTATACATATTCAGACACATGCATGCATGTCCTTATGGCCATCGCCAGTGTATGCGTAATATTTTTTCATTTTTTTAATTTTTGTTTTTTTTTTGCGCTGCTGCTGTTCAGTAAACTTTTGCGCTCAATACCGCAGCAGCACCAGCAGCGGGAACAACGACAACAACTATAACTACAACAAACAGCAGCTGCAGGTTGCCCTTTGAAAGTGTTTCCCGCAATTCAAAGAACAACAACAACAAAACGTCAGAGCGAGAGAGAGAGAGAGAGACTGAGAGACAGAGAGATGGGAAAACTTATTATTATGTTGTCAGTGAAGAAAGGAGCAAGGAAAGAATATTGCAGCAGCACCGAGACTAAAATGTCCCTTAGTATAGCAGGGAAACAAAAGTTATGTGATCAATACAAAATACATAGTTGCATTGTCTAAACTCAATTTGTCGTTTTTATCTTTACTACATCAGCTAAACAACACACAAAATTTGAATTGATACAAATTGTTTGGCCTTAAGCAGCAAAAAGGTGAAAGAGAAAACGGTTTTAAAAGAAAGAAAGTATTTTGTATGAAAGTTCTGTCCAATGAGGTCAACGCTACAGTGGAGCCTTCTGATATGATACATTAAACAATTAAAATGTATTTTGATTAAGCACTTTAAGCTTTTGAGTTTTTTTTTGATATACTTTGCATTATATGACTTTTCTTGTCAGACATTTAAGATGCTCTCGGTGAGGGTATCTCAACAGTAGCAGAAAAACCAACTGCAAAGAGGCTGCCAAGAACACAAGAAGAAAAAAGTTGGCAGTGCTGGAGACCTAACTAAGGGAGAGAAGCGAGATAAGAGTGTGTGCCTGTATGTGGGCCGAGAATCGGCATTGGATAGCTGAGGAATTTGCATATCTTGCATAAAGTAGAATGCCAGAGAAAGTGAAAATTGTTGCAAAACAAAGAAACTGAAATTGGAAGAGCTTATAACAAAAATAGGCTGCGATACCCAAAACTCATTGAGCTTTTTTTTTTGCTGAGGCTTGACAACCATATTAACATAGGAACTTCCTATCTGTAAAAGGTCAAGTCTGCAAATGATAAAGGCAGCAATTTGAATAGTTGAGCATTAAATAGTATCAATCGTTCTTACAAAGAAATAAGCGTATTAAATAAACATTAAAAATTGTTTACTCTTATATTTTATTTTAAATTGCTCCGTTTGTCTTTCATAAGGAGCTTAAATCAAGCGAAGAACTATTTATTACTTTGCGAGCACTTCTTATATTCTTATATTATAAACAATTCTTTTATTTTTTGGAGTGTGCGTTGCTCTTTTCTTCTTCTTTTTTAATGCACGACACAGACTTCCTTCCTGAAACCCCCTTCATCCCCACTCCCTCTCCCACTACGCCGTTGAGGAAGCGAACTCATAATTCATACAAAAGAACATTCCTTGACAATATTTGTGCGTTGGCTTCTTTCGTTTTCGTTTTCTCTTTCTCTCGTTTCCCTTTTCCATTTGGCTCCACAGTAAGGTGCGGAAAGTGCAGCACATTTTTCATCGTCTACCCATATTCCATTTACTGTTTATCAATATGGTGACCATAATCAATTTGCCCTCCTCCCCGCACCGCTGACACCCTACATGCGACAAACTCAAGCTGTGCGCGTTTTTGCAATATTGACAATTTCATAAAATGTTTTTCTACATAATTTTATTTATTTTTCATTGATGTGCAAATAATTATTTAATTACTGCAACACAAGACCAAAGGGGACAGAAATATGCAGCGAATTATCTTGCCGTTGGCCAAAGACCAGAAGCAGAGCTGCGTCAAAAGGGAATGCAAATAATAACAACAAGACTTAATTAAATTTTTTACATGCCGCTGAGGGTTGCCGCAGGAGTCGCCTGGACATGCCCTGTGTCTCTCTTATTCTCACTCCATCTCTCGCACTCACTCAGTCAGGCATTGTATTAAGGTAATTATTATTGAATTGTCTGCGTAAAATGTCAATTATAAAAACCAAATAGTTCAATTATATGAAGGATTCGGCGAATTTCATTAATTGTTAAATGAGTGAAACTGGCACGAAAGAAAGAAAATGTCTGCTCATTTCAAAAGCGACTTAATTATAAAAGGATTTGGCGAAGGCATCGTAATTAAGCACGCAAAAATTAAATTTATGGATCATTTTCATTATACACACACACACATGCATACACATACCGCACACACACAGTTAGGCAGACAACAAATGCAAAAGCAGCCCGCTTAAAATTGAAACTAATCAAATCAAATTTCAATTATTGTGCATAGGGCAAATGTGGGCGTCTGGGCGTGGCAAATTCAGCAACTAGGGGATACAGGGGGGCTCTATCATGCAAATGCAATGTGGACCCTTATGCCCCGCCCCGTTGCCTAGTACATTGCCATTTCGCTTGATTACATGCATTTTATATGCAGCCGCCCGAAAGTAGGCTACACTTTTCAATCACTATCAAATTTTATGCCCCACACAGATATACAGGTAAGTATGTGGTTGTGTGTGAGTGTGTGTGTATGTGCGTGTGTATGCACTGCGATTTGGCCATAGAAAGCTCACAATCAGATTCATTTACATTTCCGCCGCTCAACAACACAGCAATAACAACTAGCAACTCCATTTGCCATTGTTTTGCAGTTTCAGCTGCTTGTGGGAGAGTATCCGAAATGGAATTTTAGATAACTACAAGTATCATTCTATTCAGATCGAATTGAGAACCGAACCATTGTAAAATGGCATACAATTGAATCGAAACTTGGCAAACGAGTTAAGCGAAAACAATGAGACTGGAATGTGCCCACAACCTGAATGAATTTTGCATTTTAAGGCACTTTTGAAAGTACTCCAACAGCCTTCACCAATATTGTAATCTAATCACTCATTTGGCTGGGTTACATAACTTTGCCTTTTCTTGTAATCGAATAAAGTTCAATCTGCAAAAAAAACAGATTATTTACAAATATTTATTTATTTGCAAAGCATTTAAAGTGCAATGGCAATAATTAATAAATGTGACTGGGTCAATTCCAAATTCCTTAGATAAACCAAAGTTAAAATAAATTTGATTTCATTTTCTGTTGCAAATAAATTTCATTTTTAATCGAAGTCAATGCTATGTAAATGTTGTTTTCTATTGTCCATGGCAACCAATAAAAAGAAAATTGAGATAAAAACATGCAAAGGTTGCACTCTGCCTTAATATAAAAGTGGCTGTGCAGTCTGAATGTAGTTTTCAATAAAATACTGCTTCTCAAGTGTCGCCTTTGCCATTCAGCCAGACAAGCTTGTTGTACATGTAATGTAATGGCAACAGCAACAACAACAACAAAACGTGCAACCAAATTGACAGTTTGTTAGGCAGACTTGACGACTCTGGACTGCCATTGAATTTACTCAAGAGCCGAACTCCATGTTATTTTTGTGTACAACACGCCGTATACGTAACTTACTAAGTAACTATTTCAATGCACCTGCGCCGCGTCGTCTGTCGATTGAGCAGCATATTGAAGGAGCGACGAGCAGCAAGCGACTCATTCTAATTTACATAACAGCGTAACCAGTGAGTGTGTGTATGTGTGTTTTACAGAGTGTGTGCATGTGTGTGTGTGTGAGTGTAGTCAATTCGGCGTTAAAAAGCGTTAAATGTAACAAGCCAGACGGGAAGCCAGGCAGGCAGGCTGGCAAGCAGGCAGCCCAGGCAAGGAGTCATTCCACCAACTACCACAAGCAACAACAATAAAAACTAAATTTAAAATTGGCAGCCCGCACACCACTGTATACACACCCACACCCACACACACACACACACACACACACGCACATACGATTTAACAGCAATTTTGCTTGTTATTCGCTCGAGTTTCATTTCGTTGGTTGGCGTATAATTTACATTTTACTTCGGTTCATAAGGTGCCATAATCATAAATTGACAAGTCGAAATTTGCACATGACTGTGACTGGCTGCCTGGCTGCCAGCGGCTGTACCTGCATTTTTAATGCATTTTCCTGGGCCAATGTCCGTTAAAGTGCAAAGTGTTTCAGTTGCTGCTTATTGTTTGCGAAATTTTTAGCATGTTTTTTTTAAATAAACTGAATGTTTTTCGCCTTTTTTTGTTGTTGAATTGAAGACACAAGTTGGCGTGGGTCGTTTACATGATTGCCAAAAAATGTGCAGTGTAATGAAAATTCATCGAGTACGGCCCGAACAGAAAGTCAATCGAAAAGTTAACGAAACTTTTTTTGCATATCTCGTTGCAAATTTCGTTTTCCAGTAAAGTTAATTAAATGGTTTGTTCTTCATTTGGATGAAAGTTTTGGGCACAATTGGCAGACAGCTGCCCTCATTCTGCATATTAAAATCCCATCAGATTTTGGTCAACCAGAGCAGCAAAGCGGCTGCCTACTGATGAATCAAAAATCCACAACGTCTCCACGTGCTCCACAATCAAAGTGCAATCGAGTTGCGAGAACGCAATCACGATAAGAGAGGGGGACTGAGGCAAAAGAGGGGGAGTGCTGGTGATGAGCTTAAATAAAAGCCGCAAAGCACAAATAGAACACGCTACCAATGGGACCGTGCCTGTGGTAGTGTCATTTGTGCTTGTGTGAAAATTAACACGCAATTTCAAGCTGTCCAAAAGCCAGTATAAAAATCAAAATAAAAAACGAGTTAAGTTGCCGCCGAAACGTTTAAAAGCTGGAAATCAAACAGACAAAACGACAAACCACAGCAACAACACGCAAAACGATCGATGAAAAAAAGCGATAAGAGAAACAGAAAGAGTCAACAGCAGCAGCAGCAGCAGCAGCAGCAGCTACTTAGATTCAGACTTTGAGTCAGAGTTGTTAGCTTTGGCTAAATTCGACTCATCTCTTGTCTTGTCTGGTCTGGTCTGGTCTGGTCTGGTCTGGAATTGAGTTGACTTGTGTCTTGTCGTTGGCTGGCACACTTTAAAGCATTAGTTGGACATTTTTATGGCCGTGGTATTAGGCGCTTAAGACGTTCAAGCCAAAAGGATAACAACACCAACAACAAAAACAGGGACAGCGGACTGCAGACAGCAGACAGCAGCGGGCCATATAAAAGCAAAGAGGCTAAGTGACAACTAAACTTAATGGCACTTCAACAGCAACATGGGAAGCAATGGACGCACAAGAGCCCCAAGACCAGAACAGAACAGACCAGACAGGGCAATAACAAAAACAACAACAACAACAACAACAACAATCTGAACTGGCTATATCTTCAGCTGTAGGTGCGGTGCAGAACTCAACGGACATTAGCCTCATTGAATTGAATGACAAAACAAACGACGAGCGGAAAGGCAGCGCAATGGCAATGGCAAAGGCGAAAGGCAAAGACGATGACGACAACGACAACGACAACGACAACGGGAACAGCAATAATAACAACAGCAGCAACAACAACAACAACAACATCAACGAAAGACGACAACGTTGTGGATAAGGATAAGCAGTGTGCGACAACAACAGCAATAAGCTTTTGTACAACAACTCAGCTCAGCTCAGCACCCTGACCAATATGTACAACGGGGGCAGCAGCGACGAAAATGTTGTATCTAGACGGCATTAAGATAAAGCTGGCAAATGCATGCATAAACAACGTTCAAGCCAAAGTTCACTTTACGAACTACCAAATACACTCACTACAAACTTAATGAGAGGGCAAACTTTATTGCCACACTTAAGCAATTTTCCACTGCGTATGCGAAACAATTGTTATGCACTGTGTTAACTTAACCAATTGAGCTACAAGTTCTGCAAATATATATATATATACATATATATATATTGTATATATTATATATATATATATATACATATATATACATATGTCAAGTGCTTGTGTTAAAAGTTTATAATTTGCATTTGCATAATCATGAACATTTTTTGGTAGCAAACTAAATGGTAAAGTTGATGATGCCATCGGCAAAATACTATCAACAGCGAAATAGCAATAGCTGTGAGAGAAAGAGATGGCTAAAGGTTGACCCAAAATAATAGCCACCAATCTTCGCTTTACAGAACCCCACCCACCCCTCAAATGGCCATACAAATGTGTGAAAATAGTGGACAATATGTGTGGAAATGCGAGTTCTTGTCTCCCATTTGTTTGCGTGCGTGTGTGTGTGTAGGTGTGTGTGTGTATGTGTGTGTGTGTGAGTATGTCTGTGGCTTTGTAAAGGTGCTGTTAACGCCATTTTTTCGTTGGCCTCGATGCTATTTTGCTGTCCATTGTTGTTGTACAATTTCCGCATCCGGCGCGTAAGCGCTGTCGCTTGGTCAAGCAGCGCGTATTGGTTTATGCATGAGGATTTTGCCACGCCCACCGCCCCACAGTCGAACGAACACTTCATTTGTCAGGCTCTGGCTCAACGGGAGAGATCCTGTCATGCATTTAAATGAAATGCCAAGCGATTTGAGGCTACAGCTACAAAACTAAAGAACCCAAAGATGTTAAGAACTAAAGAAGCAAAAAAACAGTGCTAAGAGAGAGAGAGAGAGAGAGAGCGAGAGAGAGAGAAAGGGAGAAAAGGGGAGACAGAGACTCTTTCAAAATGCACTTACCAAAACTGCATCAATTATTCAGCAGCCCATGGCCGGGCCTGGCCTGGTCAGGGATTGAGCCAAGTCGCCAAGTCGCAACGAGTTGAGCAGTTGAGCGCTTCGAGTTTGATGCATGCCTGCAAAGTACACAAAGGCAAAGAACTCTGATTACGGGAAAGTATGAGAGAGAGAGAGAGAGAGAGTGAGAGAGACACATACATATATTTAGCATAAATATTAAATGCAAAATAGAAAAAGTCGTGAGAAATCTTCAACTGGCTGCTGCCAGCAGTTCAGTTCGAATTTCTTGTGCGAATACTTAAAGTAGGCAAATTTACAGAAATTATGCATTTTTTCTGAACATTCTTTTACTTTTTTTTTTTTGTATAAATAAATCAAGTAAAATATGCGCGCGCGTTGACGCTGAAAGTTGAGGCCAAGAAAAACGATAACAACAGTCGGGAGGATAGAGCTGACTGTGGAGCTGGGGCTGGATGGGTTGTAAAGTGGGGTGTAGTGAAAAGTCCTTTGTGACCTGGTTTTTGGTCATAACAATATTGCCAACCGAAGCGTGGTGCAGTGTACACAATTACCGTGCCAACGTTTGCCGGGCGATTGCGAATGGTGTGGGCGTGGCATTTTGCGAATGACGTCATTGCTGCACTCGCACTCGCACTCGCACAATTACCATTACGCCCAGAGACGATAACGACGCCAGCGACGATGATGACGATGACGACGACGCCGTGACCTGGTGACGGTCACTTGGGCTATGGCTTAAAGCATGTCCACTGCACACTTGCAGGCGTTGCCCATGGCTAACAAACATACACATAAATTTATATATTTATGTTTGGAACAAGGTTAATCAGCTCGCTGTCTGCTCATTTTAATTGGCTTTGAACTGGACGCCTTAATTGAGTTATAAAAATGCGAAACTATTTTGGGAACAACGAAATTTAATGCCCAAGCTCTTGATGAGCTTTAAACTGGCGAGCTGTCGCCTCGTAAATAACAAAATGGAATAGAAGATGAGGCGAAAAGTGTTGGACAAAAAAGGGAGAGCACAAAAAAAAAGGCTTATACTAAAAAATAAAGTGTTTATTCTAAAGAAGATTAAGCGATAAGCTCTTAACTACAGTTGATAAAATTATACCCGAATAAAAAAGTGAATAAATAAATAAATAAATAAATAAAATAACAGCGATAAGCTGACATTTGAATTGGCTTTATAAAGGAAAGAATTAACTACTTTCATTCTTATGCAAATTTTCATCTCTCTACTAAAATTATCTTAAGTTCTTTTATGCTTTCGATTTACTTAAGGAACCTTAAAAATTGAATACGCATCTCTACTTTGCCATTAATTTTATCATTCTATTTTGTTGTGATAACTAACGATAATGACTTCTTCTTGGAAGCTTTTATGACAAAAGATTGTTTAATGGATTCCTTTTCTCTTGGTTTCCTCAGCAGTTGTAGTTTTTCCTTCGTTTATGTAAAAATGTTAACTGCTGAGAAAGAATTTCCCTTTTTTTCTTTTGCTTTTCTAATACAATTAAAATTTTATTCAATATTTTCGCACCTCTTCCTCTGAGTGTATCGCATTCTCTTATTTTATTTAACTCTTTGATAAACTGCAGAGCAACAGAAATAAGAGGAGCGAATACCAGCAGCAAAAATAAATAAGCAAATGTGTTGGCAGTGTTAGTTTTGGGCCATGGACAGAAGCAGTGGCTGGCTGGAGGGCATGTTCGGGGCCGGGTGGATGGGTGGATGGGTTGATAGTTCAGAGTTCAGGTTGTTTGGGTCGCATCACGATAACGCTTTGTAAATACTTTTGCTGCACTTTGGCTGTTGTTGGTTTTAGTTTCTGTATTTTACTTATATTTTTTTTGTCGTTTCCTTTGGCTTGGCATGGCGAATTTTTATCTCCATTTGCGCGTTGCGCTTTTTTTTAGAGCTTAACTGTGAAAAATCACGACTAGGAAAAACAGGACGAGAGCAGGATAGCATGCTGCATTGGCGTTGGATGTAACTGCTGCTGCTGCTGCTGCTGCTGCTGCTGCTGCTGATGCGCTTTTGTTTTTCGGCGTTAGGAAACGGCAAAAGGATATTATTAAGCGTGGATGTCAACGTTATCGCCCCAGAGTTGGACAAAAGCAAACGCTAAGTGCACAACGGCAGTACGGCAAATAGGACTAGGGGTCGAGCGGTGCAGGGCAGCGGCGAGGAAATGAAAGGAGACTGGTGGGAAGATCCCGGGTGCTGTTTGGAAAGCTCTTTGCCAAATTAAATATTAAAACCATGTGCACTTATGCAACTTTAATGCAATTTTGGCCAAGTAAACGAGCGAAAATGTTTGGCGGCATCAAATAAGACAATTTCGCGAGCATACACCACGTATACTTAATTTTTTGTGTATCTGTGTGTGTGTGTGTGTGTATGTGTGTGTTTGGCAGCTCAACTTCGACTGTGTCTGCGGTTTTGTGCGCATATAAAAAAGGATTAATACACTTAAAAGGCACTGTGAAGGGAGACTGGATGGCTGGTAAGCGAAGGGTAGACAAGGAGAGGAGGGTTCCCAATTACATGGCATCGCTAAGCGCACATTTACGTGAAAGCCAAATGAAGCCGCAGGAAAGCAGGCGCAACTACAACAACAATGGCAGCAGAAGCAGCAGGAGTAACAACAGCAACAGCAACAGCAGCAGGCTGGCCAATAAAGCGAAACCGCCTTTATTTAGAGGCAGCCCAAGTTTATGTCGCGCAATGGGCATGAAATATTCAGCAGCAACAGCAAACGCTGACAACAAACCTGAACAGGAAGCAAGGCGGAGGTAGTTGTCAAATAGGTAGGCAGGACTGGCAGGAGTGGCGGAGGCAGTCAGCCGCAAGAGTTGCTGCTGCTTGGTTAAAATGCCAAAATGTCACGGGCGCTGTTCGTGTTGTTGTTGTTGTTGTTGCCACTTGAATCACATCCTTCCCGTACAACTTAACATGTGATTTTCGGTCAGACAATGCACAAGTAACAGCAGCACCACCACCACCACATATGTACATGTATTTAACATATAAATTCTACTGCTAAGCATACGTATGCGCTTGGAGCTGTGGAACAAATGGAGCACCACTTGCACTTTGCCGCTGTCTTGGCATGTTACGTGCGCCCCTTTATGTATCCAACAGTTGCACTCTTGTTGCAGTTGTTGCAGTTGTTGCAGTTGTTGCCCTTGTTATTTGTTTTTCAGTTTTATTCTGTTGTTTTTGATGTTTTTTGTTGTCGCGTTGTTCTGCTGAAACAAAGTCGCGTTCCCTGCTGGTCCCCTGCAGCTGTTTTTCACTCTTTGCTTGTTTTTTTTTTTGCAGCACCACACAAAACTACATTTTACTGCATGACAATTTATTGAGTTCTTTTTTGGGTGTCTCCACTCTCCTCTGCTCCCTCCCCACTGCTCATTTGCCGCTTCGTGTGGTTTCTGGCTTTGGTTTTTGTGTGTATGGGTTTTGTTTTGCCACTCGGATTCGCTTGTAGGTCCGTTTTGGTAGCTCGAACATTTTTATTGTTCGTCCTGCTCTATGGCGAAAATGCCTCACGATTTCTTGTACCTCCACCCGATAGAATGTATTTTATTTGCCCACGCCAACTGGCAAATGCAAAGGATCAAGGGTGGCAAAGATGCCCTAACTAACATATCGAGCTGGGAGCACAGCTCATACAAAGTTGACTGCAACCAGCCGGAGATAGCCTGAAAGCCAATGAAGCAGCTCAGCTTACAGTTTATGGCCATTACCTGTCTGTTTATTGCAGTTACTTTTGCTCAGCTGGCTTATGATACATCAACTGCACTTTGATTGCATAAGAGAGTCTAGACCGATTGTAGAAAAGTTCATTTGGTGAATGTTTTGCAAAACATTTCACAATTGTTATTGGTACAAAAAAAAACATATAAATATTTTTATGTTCAAAAAAGTTTAGTTTCAAAACTACTTTGTGTAAATCCAACTAAATATTTGTTTTCAAAATATCCACGACTGAATGTGCCCACAATTTCATTAGAGCATTTATTGTTCGTTGCAGCCCCAATAAACATTTTTTTATTTCAATTGCCTTTTTTCTTTTTATTTACATTCCTTGTTGTTGCTGTTGTTGTTGCTTCATTTTATTATTTTTTGCTGTTTTATTTATGCAAAGTGTAGTAAATAGCGCAGTTGCTTTTGCTTGCTTTAGTTTTATGTTTGTGCGCTTTTATTTGTTGCTGCCTCTGTTGGTTTTTACTGCTGCCACTGCTGCTGCTGCTGCTGCTGCTGGTGTGTGCTCGTATCTTTGTGGCCAGCTACACACACACACACACACAGTCACACACATACGATTTATTTACATTTTTCATATATTTTCATTGAATTGCCGCATTTTGAGCGTAAATATCAGAGACATAAAACACGCACACACAAAACTAACACACTCAATCTGTTTAGCATGCGAAATTAACTTGAGACTCTGATTGTGCGAATAACACTTTGGCATATTTATGAGCTGGCCACAGCTCAACTGCAAACTAAACTCCATTCATAACTCGGGTGCAGCAGAGGCAATCAAAGCCACAAAAATTGTTCATGGCTCGACACCTGCAACGCACACACACACACACACAAATTGGGCCATTGCTGTCAGCTGTGGGCGCATAAAAAATGCAAAACTCTACACCCCTCGCCAGCTAACCAACCAGTAAGCCGTGCCGTGGCGCAGCTACCATGCGTTGGCCAGGCGCACACATTAAATATGACCAACATGACCGCCGTCTGTCGTCTGTCAGGGCTGACTTTATATCCGGGGCGGGACACACAACAGCTGTGTGTGAATTTACACACATTGCAATTTGCAGTTGCTGCAACTGCCGTTGCTGGGGGGCAGATGCCTCTCCTGGCTGCTGTTGTTGCTGCGGTCATTTGGCGGTTGGCCTCCTTGTTCGCGTCCCTGGCAAGCACATCTTCGATTTCGTAGGCTCCACTTGCCCTTGAGTGCTGTTCCGTGCCCGGCCCTTCCGTCTCTCGACTATTAAAACAATGAAAAAAAAAACTTCATAAGGCAAACTTTATGCCCACATGCACACGATGTTGTCCAGCGACTGGCCACAGCAACAAAACCAAATAGTGTTGTTGCTACTGATGATGCTGCTATTGCTTCTGCTTCTGCTTTTGCAGTGTCAGGGTTGCTGCTGCTGCTGCTGCCACACCTGGCTGCACTTGCGGACAACATGTGGTATGCGTTGTATTTTATATGGCGCTTGGCTTTAATATTTATGAAAAAAACAGAAGCGTTTTGTTCGCATTTCGGCGCTGGCCACGAAGCTGTGGCATTACTTTCGCCTCATTTCGTGGCCATGGGCGTGGCTAATGTGTCTCTGTGTGCGTGTGCTTAAGTGTTACCGTTGGCTCGTTCAACTAATTTGAAATTAATGAAATTCCTTGAATAATTGAATTTGAATCGTTGGCATCTGTGCAATTAGTCGCTGCTGTCAAAACGCAAACACACACACACACACACACAGACACACACGCGCGCAAACACACACAGACACACACACAGCTATTGCTATAATAAGCAGCGACGTTAACTGCGCACCTCATTATATGTCATGTGATCTCATTATATTCTGGCAGGACAGCACAGGCCAGACCTGGCCAGCCGAAATACCGTTGCTGGCTTCAACTTGTAACTGCCTATATACATATATACATATATATATTAGATATGCACTATGTACAGTCATAAGCTCTATATATGCCCATTTGCGTGTGTGTGTGTGTGTGTGAGAGTATGGCATGTGGATTTACACTACCGTTATTTAGTGCATGACAGTTAAATGAGTTGTGGCCAGAGCTTCGCATCTGTAGCTAGATTTTGGTCGCATTTAATCAAATAGGTATGCTTCGGGCCATGTTGCAATCAAAATTTAAGCGACCGTCTCTATAATATTTAAATTACAGTTACCTAAATAACCAGAAGGGCTTAGCCTATTAGCCAAAGTGAGTAATTTGTAAATTTCATTTTACATCTACAGCAAATTGCAGCGTTTAATGTTTGACAAAGCAGCCGAGCTGAGCTTGCAGCACAATATAAACCAATTAAAATGATATTAACAATTTAAGCAAAAACCAATCTCAATATTCATAAAATTGCTTAAGCTGATTCCATTTAGAATTAACTTTCAATTATCGAGTCGTAAGCTTGAAAGTATTTCCCAAGTATGCCGCATAATCCATGGCATATTGTTGCCGACTATTAAATTGCATTCATATTACAAAATTCTTACCACAACTCGTATTCATAATAGAAAGCAGTTAGCCTCATTGCGTGGCAAGTTTCTTTTGCCCCGATAACTGCCACACATTATGCATTCCCTGATGGGGGCAGTAAGGGTTCAACACACTGCACATAAATCTATAGTATAGCTACCCCAAGGCACACATAATGCGGCGCGTTTGCCCCAGCGTTGCACATAGCACGCATTCACCCCTGTTCACCCGGTTTGCCCCAGACGTTAGCTATCTGCCAGAGCAATCAACATTTCTCATATTTAAAACTGCAAATGCCACACACACACACACACACACACGAGTACAGGCACACACACAGACAGACATGCACGCAACTCATATACACCTTTAATCGACTTCATTTGCTCATTAGGTAGATAGTTCTGCGTGTAGCTTTGGTGTCCTTGCGGCTGGCTCTGCATTGCAACATTTCTAATGCGATTTTGCAGCGCTTCCATTGCCAGCGACAGCTGCAACGCGTAATTGTTTCCTTGTTAGTTGCATTTGCGGCACGTTCACCTGGTCTGCCAACGTTGGGCCACAAGAACGACACGTTAAATGCATTTATGAATGGGCTGCGACTCCGACCACGCTCCGACCATCGTCAATTGTAATTACTTGCAAGTACTCTTGCATTCGCACTTACGCTTGCAGAATGAGTGTGTGTGTGTGTGTGTGCTGCTGCATTTAGGCATTCGAGAGCATGGCCCGGTATTCATTTGCCAGACACAAGGACGGCGCATTAATGCTGCAAATTGTCCGCTTTTGTTGCGGTTGCAAGGCTCAACCCAAACCCAGCTGCAACCATTACGCATACGCCGCATGGACTGGGCCACTGGACGCAATACACTGTTCGCCATCCGCTGATGGCTTGCTATTAATTTAGTGGCTCTGTTCGGGGGAAGTAATTGCATTTATTTTGGCAGTGGCTGTTACTGTTGCTGGTGTGTGTTGCTGGTATGTGTTGCTGGTGTGTGTTGCTTTGGCTATTGTTGTTATTTTGGTTTAATTGGTTTTTGTGTGTTTTAAGCGCTGGCATCTATTGGCCTTAATTAAAACGCAACAGTGCGTATGTGCAATGCAACAAAAAGTCATTGAGCACACACATACACAAGCACAAATGAAAAGGTCCCAAAATAAAGGGGAAAAACCAACAGCAACAACAACAGCAACAAAAAACTAAATAAAAGGCAATCCAAAATGTTTGTCCTGCACCTGAGTTGCACTTTTATGACATTGTCACTGGGCACAGAGAGGTAAAATAACTGCAAAATGTTGACAGTCAACGTTTCCAGGACTGAGCAACTTTTTATTGACAGCAGAATGGCATGATTGCTGCTGACCCGAAAAAACCAGATAGCTAATAAAAAAAACAACCAACAGAAAGCAGTGCGAAAAAGGGTAACAGGGGCTGCCTGTCAACACTTCAAAATAAAAAAAAATATATGTATAAAAAAAAATGCAAAACGAAATAAAAAAAAAGAAACAATAAACGTTGGTCAACTCTTCAGCTGCATTCGTTTTGCTTTTATAATTTACATTGTTTGCGGTGGCAACGCTGGCGGTTATCCAGTCGAGTGGAAAGGGAAACAATATTCGAAAGCTGCGAAGCTGGTTTACTCTTGAAAATGCCAAATGAATGTGTGTACTAAAAAATGTTGATAAGAGGGCTCTGCCCTGCACTCTTTCATATGTGCAAACACGTCCAATCGCAACACACAGAGTTCAATATTACTTTTCTTGCCTGGTTTTGAGTTGGATTTTTGTGGTGGAAATAATTGAAAGAAATGCGACTTTGCTAGCTAACAAATGAGGAATATTTCTACAATTTTCACACATTCCACTTTAAATAAATAGAGTGCAAACTAATTTGTACAAGTCAGAGTATAGCATCAAGTGCCAACAAAGAAATGAAAGTAGTCACACAAGTTGATATTAAATTTTAGCCAATTATCTTCTAAATTTCAATGCACTCATGCATTCCATTTCCATTGGCATATCTAAATCGGAAAATGCTTATACCCTCGAGCAGTCTATGGCCGTATATCAACTGTGCTGCATGCCCAGAGTCCATGTCCGCTGATTGCATTGACAACTGCTGGGACGCATCAGCAGGCAGGACGACAACGGGTGGGTCAGTTTGAAGTGATTGATGGTTCATGGGCATGTCAATTGCTTGACCGTTTGTTGCACACACACTCTGCGCTACCGAAACCACTCTGCATTCTCTTTGCAGTTGATGCCGCTGCTGCTGCTGCTAGTGCTATTGCAGTTTAAACAGATTAGAGCCACTTTTCTGCTGCCATTTTGTAGCGTGGCGAGCGCCATTTTTTGCCGCTTGTTGTGCACGTTGTTCAATTTGGAGCGACACCTGGCAAAGCACAATCAGCAGCAGCAGCAGCAGCAGCAGCACAAGCAGCAGCAGCGGCGGCAGTGGCAACAACAAGGTATAAATAACAACAAGGCAACAACAATTGTTAACTGGCAAATGCTTTACATGCTGTCCACATTGTTTCTTTATGTTTTATTTGCCTTGCAAATTAAAATCCAACCCATGTTGTGTAATCAACAAAAGGAAAAAGGAAAAAAAATATGTATTTCATATTTCTGTTAAATGTGGCTTGGAAAACTCAGCTGGATCGTGGTTTGCCCTATATCACAAAGCAATTGAATTAACGAGCGTAAAAAATCATGCAACAGCAGATTGCAAAATATATTTATATTCGTGCTTCGTCATTGCAAAATACTCGTATATCGTCGCATTTCACATTTGGAGTCACATTTTTATTCAATTTTTGTATAAAAAAACGGTACTTGTTTAATTCAATTTATCAGAAATATAGCTGTTACCTTATAAGAAAATGAGGAAAGCGTGGAGCAGCATTTGAAAGGTCATTGAAAACATAATGGATCGAATTGCATGACAAGAAAAGCCTTTGCAGTAATTGATAATAAAAAGATATTAGAAAAAGAAAGAATCAAGTTTCTTGGAGTAGTGACCAAATTACGGGCTTGCTTACTATGATATCACATTTTGTAGATTCTGTTGCAAGTGAAAGATTATTTGGTTTCTCGCCCAAATTCGAAAAGATCTGCCATAATTCATGGTTATTCGGGCAAGAGCCCTTGCTGTACATTAAGCAAACTTTTGCCTATAATCATTACCCATATCAAAATAAAGACCTCAAACCGCAGACAAACTTTTCGCATATGACGCCAAGTTTTTCTTCTGCCTTTATCTTTATTCTTTTTCTTCGTTTTCTCTCTTTTTTTATTTTTGTTTGCCTGTGAGTTTGGCTACTTAACTGCAGCTGCAAACTGCAAAGCTGCTAAAGCAACAACAAACGTGACGAGTGCAGCAAATGGCAAATGATAAAATGGAAGAAAAAAGAAGAAGACCAAAACATACGTACATACGTACAGAAGAGAATGAACTGGTAAAATAAAATGGCAGTCGAGGCTGGCAAAAAAAGGAAGGAAAATTTCTAATGAAGTTTTCAACTCGGATGCGAAGAGCACAAAAGTAAATTGATTGCAATTGGAATCAGTAGCAGAAACTCGTAACGTCAATCAAATTGAATTCACACAGATGCCAACAGATGCTCTACAGCTGCTCTGCGTAGGAGTATTAAGCTACAGAGGAAGAGGGCGAGCGGGGCATGGGTGGGACGTGGCAAATGATACGCACAGGCATCTCAAAGGCAGCAAAAGGCATATATCATCACATATGAAACTTTGTTAATGAAATAGGTGTGGGTGTGAGTATGAGGATGTGTTTCTGTCTGTGTGTGTGTGTGTGTGTGTGCGAATGTGGGAGCAATGCAATAAAACTTGAATGAGCTCAACTCAAGTAAAACTGCTTGCCGCTGCTGATATCGGAGAGCTGCAACTGCTGCTGATTAAAAACGTCAATAAAATTCGACTGCACAGCAGAATTGAAGTTGAATGCAAACGTTCATTGAATGACAAATGAGTGCGTCTAATGTGAAATGAAATGCGATGCATTATCTAATGAATTGTGAAGATATGTACGTACAAAAAGTACGCCAGAAGTTCAACTTGAGTAACTCAATGCACATAATCAACGCTAGAAGTTCAGCAAATACTATTTAAGTTTAAAGGATTGTCGGCGCTGGTTTGATGGTCGTGAGCCTTGCATTATTCCGTGTGCAAAACTCATTCATTTTGCGTATATGAAAAACCAGTCGCAGGATCGAGTCTCGCTGCAGGCATGGTTGTTCGATGTAGTTTGGTAGTTTAGTTCTCCATCCTCCTGCCTTATTTATTCTTCTACTATTAATCTCTCTCTGTCCTATCACTCTTTCTTTGAGATCTACTGTACCACAACGGGCCAAAAACTGGCCTAAATGTGCCGAACTTAGTAGGCAACCGTTAAAACCTAACCTAACTTAAGGATTGTCGGGAAGTTAACCACAATTGACTCACAATTCGAAATGAAGCTAAGGCAAATTGCGGAGTTATGAAACACTTTCTGGGAAATTCATTCAAAGTTCAAGTGACGCCCACTTACCACACCTTCATTTTGATAATGTCATTGAAATGTAAAAGTTTTAACACTTGCCAAAAAAAAAAAAAAAGAATAAGCCCAGCGACGCAGCCAGTTGAAGACCACAACGCAAAGAGCTGCCACACGATGACGTTTGGATTAAAACAAATGTCAGTTTTGGGGGCGTTGCCGGCGCTTATCACTCACAGTCATGAGTAGCAGCATTAAAAACTGTAGCATGCTTTTCAGCGCAACTAAAACTGTAACGCCGACGCCGACGCCGACTGCGACGACAGCAGCGCCAGCATGGAGGGAGAACGACGTCGAGGTCAACGTCAGGTTGCTGCTGCTCATTTTGGCGTCGACTGCAACATTTGTCAACATGCCAAGCGTTTAAGGCTGCCGTACGTGTCTCTCACTTTCTCGCTCTTACTATGTGTGTGTGTGTGTGAGTGTGAGCGTCTATATATGTGTGTGTGCGCTGCACGCTTGACCTGACGCTGTTTTAACTGTGGTTAACATATTTTTCAAGCGCTTTTGCGGCTAGCAGTGAGCAGCGGCAACAACTTCATTCGTGCTTTTGTGTGGTTTTTATGGCTGCGGTCTGCCAGCAGTTGCACTTGTTGTTTTTGCGGCAAAAAATAGTCTTTGTTATTATTGTTGTTGTTGTCGTCGTTGTTGCAGTTGCTGTTTGCCACAAAACTAAAACCAGAAGCTGCGTGTTAATTTTACATTTTTACGCTTTCATGGCCATCACTTGCGTGCGCCTCGCATCGGAATGCGTTCCTCCACTTTGTCCCCTTGCTCTTTCCGTTGCTGTGACCATCACTCGATATCTTTCTCCCTCTCCCTCGCCCAGTCTATCCCTCTTGCTCTCTCTCAGTTTGAGCGTATTGTTTCGTTAAAATTTAAGCAGTTTAGCCATTTGTTGGTTTTGTAGTTTTTCTGATTTTTTGTTTTTTATTTTGTTTTGTGCTTTGCTTTGTTGCCAGTGTTAACCTTTATGGCCGCAACAGTTTAAGCTGATGGCTTTTTTATGGCTGACTTTTCGCATGCTAAGCGCAGATTACGCATACGTTGAACGCAGTCAGCATTAAACCTCACACGCACCACACTCACACACACACACACACAGTGACACACAGAGACACAAGCACATTCACGCCTTAATCCTTCAGCTGGTTTGAAAATTTATAAAATCAAACAACGATATCAGATTTGTGTAGCATTTTATATTTCTGCCTGCGCTCGAACGCTGCAGTTATTTTTTTTTTGTTTTTATTTTTGCCATTTTCCACACACAGCATGTGTTGGCTTTTAAGGGAGGATGTGGCAGTCTTGGCACTCGTGGCACTCTTTTGGCTTTGGCTGCTCTGCTCGGCATTTTTGGGCCATTGAAACGAATTTGAGTGGTATAATCTGCCATTAATTTGAATTATAGCCAAGCCAATAATTTTAGCTTTGCCATTCAACTGCCAATGCAATTTAATTTATATACGCATTTATTATCTAAAATAGTAATACGATAGCCAAATGCACGCACTGATATTGCTGATAAGCGATATTGCCGCAAAATCGATGCCATTATGTGGTGCCAGCGGCTTGCCAAACTCTAAAGATTTATTCAATAAAATGTGCATATGTTTCATAAATATATACGAGAGTCTCAAGACTGCCACAGATTTTTTATTTTATTCTTGTGATGCTTTCGTAACTTACAATTGGTAATGGAACATATATATAAGCTAGTCAAACTCTTTAATACTCGCCAAGTCATGCATTACAAATTTTAAGATTCTCTCGCAAACGCAGCGAATTTATTTGGCCTTCTGCGGCTGCCAACACATTTAAAGTGCCTGTAAATGCATTTTTGATATTTTTAGTTGCATTTCATTCAACGGCTGCAGACGGTAAGCCAGCCAACCACACCGCTACCCGCGCTCACTGGCCTGGCAGTAAAGGCAAAATACTTTGATCGCCTTACAGCGCACGAACATTGCAAATCAAATGATTTCCGTGCTGGCCGACAACAACAACAACAACAACAACAACAACAACAGCAGCAACAATAACAACTATGGCGCAATGAGAGCAACAAAAACAACTAGAAGAAGGCAATATAGCGACATGGCAGCGGAAGTGTTGCTACCTTTCCTTATAGCAATAGTTGCTACATTGGTTGCTGTTGTTACTGTTGC
The DNA here is from genome assembly GCA_035044245.1 of Drosophila nr. fundita. NCBI lineage: Eukaryota > Metazoa > Arthropoda > Insecta > Diptera > Drosophilidae > Drosophila > Drosophila nr. fundita. The sequence goes on along the minus strand of JAWNMG010000622.1, from coordinate 1,968,833 downwards.
TGTTGTTGCTGTTGTTGCTGTTGTTGCTGTTGCTATGGCAAGCATTTACCTTTCAGCTATTAAACGTTAGTGGTAAATGCACAAAGCGAAATCAAAGTGGCATGAAAGCGCAACGAAGACATTGAAAAACAAGCAAAGGAAGAAACGGAGGCACTCGGGCGATAGCTTTAACCTTTCGCAACACGACTAATGCTATTAAGGAGCATTACACACGGCTAGACAAACACACTCCCACACACACACACACACACACACACACACACACACACACACACACAACCACACATACAAAAGGAGCAGAGGAACACAAAGCAGAGAGCCACACGAAATTAAAAAATAAATATTATTGTATGCATCGTATTGAGTGGATACGATTCGCAAAGGTGTTGAAGGGAAATGCCAGTAAGAGTTTGAGCTGCGGAAGGGAACGGGTTCGATTTCTGTTGGTCTCTCTGGACCGCTACTGCTGCTGCTACTGCCACTGCTGCATTACATGTCCGGATATGCATGGACTTTGTGGCACTTGGATGCTTAACAAGCATTTTGGTTGCTGGCAATGTGGAAATTCGCAGACAAAGGTGCCTTTTCTTCCTTTTTGTTCTAGGTGTGGATGATGGTAGAAACCAATAGAAAAACACTAAGTAGAGTGCAAGTCCACTTCAGGAATTGAATCTAATTTTCTGCACCCTTTTTCGTGTAAAGCTTGCTTAAATCGAATTTCAATTGAAAAATGTACAACGTACCAGAGACGATAGCGAATAGATTAAAGCAGGAAACGATGAAATGAATAGATGGAAACAGAAGCACAGGGTACAGGATTGGGCTTAATCGGATGCCATTCGGAAAGCAAAGGAATAATTAACTTTGATAAACATTTTGTAAAGGATTGAGTATTGCTAGAAATAAATGGATACTCTGGAACACTTCTAATGGAGTTGTCAAACGTAAGCTAAGCTAACCCAATCTGATTGCAATCCAAAAAGGATATTTGTTGATTTAGTTCAGATTGGAGTAGCATAATTATAGATTTTAACTCGTCTTCAACTAAACTATTTTCCAAGTTTTGCTGCAATTGTATAGCTGCTACTGCTTTGCCTAATAACGCAAATTGATTTAGCCTGTCAGCCATTCCGCTTATTTATTTTGCATTAGCACTTTTAATTAAACACTCGACTGAGGTGGCAACTGCTGGTAGCAACTACCGAGCACCTATCCGATCCTCTGCACTCGGCAATCATTGTAATTAAATCAATGAATGATTCATGTAAGGGCGCGCTGTCTCCTTTTGCCGACTGCCGAGTGCCAACTGCTGTTGGTGTTGCTGTTGCTGTTGCTGCATTAATGCAAAATCCGTGTACTTAGTGCAAATGGAAAAACGCAGCAGGAGGCCAAGTGGATAAAAGTGGCTAAAAGTAAAAAAAAAAAAACAAAAAGCAACAAAAAAATGGCAACTAAATCAGCTAAAGTAGTTAACCAACCAGCCAACAGCAGCAGCTTCGTGCTAATTTTAGTGCCAATTAATTTGATGGCAAACACTTGCAGTCCATTGCCAATTGCAGGCTGCATTACACTTGCAACTGCCACGCAGCCACCCTACCACCCTACCACCCATCCACCCATCCACCATATATCCCACTTTAAGTCCGCTACACTCTTAGTCAGGCTTTAATTTTTATAAAAGGCTTTTAGCATTAACCATGCCGACACCAAACATGATGACAGCTCTTATTGTTGCTGTTGTTTTTGTTCTTGTTGCTGTTATTGTTTCTGTTGACTGTGCTCAATGGCGCCTTTTGGCTGGCCGATTGTATGAAAATTAAAATAAATTTGCCATGTTTATTGCAGTTACGTTGGGTAATTGCTTATACAATTTAATATGAAATTAAAAGCCACTTTTTTTTTGCATTTATCATTTAAATAGGCTTTTAATTTAAATGAAGCGGAAATGCCAAAGGCTACAATGTATGTTTGTCACTGTATGTATGTGCGTGTGTGTGTGTGTGTGTGTGTATGTGGGTGTGGGTGTGTGTGTGTGCATGGTCAGAGCCTTTGGCATAATTAGCTTGCGGACAAAAATTGCCAGCAAGTGGAGTAAATGTTAATGTGGCAAAATTAATTAGGCATGCCAAAAAATCATTTCACGTTGTTCCAATATAAATTTATAGATAATGAGTTAAGTTGCCCGCAAATCGAAGAAGCTATAGGTAAATTGACATTTACTGAAAACAATTTTTCCTACTTAAAACTTCCATGGCAAGAGCATTTTCTGAGGTCTGATTTTGGCAGCCATTCAAAATTCCTAAAAACTCAGTCATCAGCGCTATAATCAGATGCAGCAAAAGTTCTTATCCCCCTGCTATAAACAACTCAGTTTGCAGTATATAGTAGACATAACTCGCAAACTTTCATATCTATGTAATTTCTTCAAAACATTTCTCTAATCCTCACCTTGCATTTGAAAGCAATTTACGTAGCCACGCAGCTGCGTATCTTTTTGTCTGTCTCCGACTCCGACTCCTTCGCTATCACGGAATATGTATTCTTACTGCTGTCATTCAAGTGGCGTCTTCTGCTCGTTAGCACACCTTCCTCTGCGTCTCAATCTTCGTATCCATCTGCATCTTTATCTCGTGTTGGCCACCGCACACTGAGCAAAGACCAGCCAAGCTTCTTCATATCTAGCTTGTCAACGAAGAGACACATCGCTGTCTAAGTCTTTATCTTTATCGTTGTCGTTGTCGTTCCCAGTATGAATGTGTGTGTGTGTATCTTTGCGCTCCTTGATGCGGTTTCTAGCTCCTCGAGGAGCAGCTGCAATTGCTGCAGCCATCATGTCTGTCATTTCTATAACTACTTCTGTTACTTACTAGTTAAATGCGTACCAGGCACAATCATCCCCCTCAATCACCTCCCATCCCCATCCCCATCACAATTTCCACATACGTAACTTTTGCTTCCATTCACATCTATGCACATCAGCATTCGCATACCCTTCCTGCGAGCCCTTGTCTGCAACACTTTTGCACAATTACATACATTTATAAGTGCATTTGCGAATGCGCCTCTGCCTTGTATTCATAACTACTTTAGGCCACGCCCACACAAAATCTGTGAAAGGATGCGAGAGAGAGAGAGAGAGAGAGAGAGAGAGAGGCACATGTAGAGTGAGCCTTTATTAAAGTTTTATCGCATTAAAAATTTCTTTGCCACTTGCAAACATCTTTCGTGCAAAAACAGCAACAAAAAGCGTGCCAAATATTCAGCCAGGCAAGGACTGACTAGAGATTGAGCCAGAGAATGGAGGGGGAGCTGTGCGGATTGGGACAGAGACAATGATGTCGTTTCATGTACACCTGCTTCAAGTTGTTTTTATTATTGTTGTTGTTGTTGCTTATGTTGCTGCTGTCGTCTCTGCTGTGCATATTTGAATACACTTTTCGTTGGCCGCTTAACTTAAATCTCCACTCGGCTGCAGAAGCCTCTCCCTCCTCTCCTTCGCCCATCCCTTGCCCAATGCAAGTTTAAGTGAGGATTTTACCTTTGGCAAGTTTGATGCTTTTTTTATTGTTGTTGCTGTTCTTGTTGGACAGGTAATGACAGTTATGTCAATAAGTTTCTCAACGCAACTTAAGTATTTCGGGCAAAAAGAAAATATGTTTAAAACAAATCAAATCAGAAAGTTTATGGAAATCGACAGACATGCACTGCACATGAGAATTATGCATCGAGTGTTAATAGATAGAAAAATACTACATATTGGCACATATTCTGAATAACTTAAGGTGTATATATGCGGAGCTCTAATTAAAACCCATTACTTTGATATAAGTGGAAACTTTTATCAAACTAACTAAAATGTTTGAAATAAAAGAATTTAATTTGTATATATGCGAGCATATAAATTATATGAAAGGGGGCTTGGAGCTTTGTTAACTCAGCACAGCATGCAGGCAACGCATTTAAGCCATTTGCTGGCAGCCCTGCACAATTCATAAATTGTTCGCAGCAGCAGCAGCAGGAGCAGGAGCAATATGAGACACATAAAAGGGGACCTAAAAAGTGATGAAGTTTTTTCTGTTTGAATATGTAAATTTTGTAGCCAGCATTCATTAAATTCAGTTTGCCAGCTGCTTTCACTTGATGGCACTCAACTTTTTCACTTATTTAAGTAGCAAATTTTTATGCTTTTTCAAATATTTGTGCAAGGCTTCAGCTTGCCCATGAACAGCAGCCCGGCACCAATCCAACTGTCAGTTTGTCAGTGAGTCAGTCAGTCAGTCAGCCAGTCAGTCAGCTAGTCAACTCAATCCATCAGTCAGTTGATCAGTTTGACTGTCATTCAGGTGGAGCGCCTTGATAAGAAGCAAACGAGCTTGTTTGTTGGCCAAAAAATTTGCATCTGTATTGTTGCCACTGACTGGGCTCTTATCTGACCAGCATGCCATGCCACGCCCACCTCTGTAACAAAATTTCAATTTCAAGTGCACTCGCCAAACAATTTCACAAAATTTTCCAGACCTGCAGAGATATATGTATATATAGATATACATATATATATATAGCTGAAGATTTCTGTAAATTGTATGCATTTTGGCATCTAAATTTATGGTACTTTTGCCTCAATGTTGTTCCTGGGCTCATTGTTGCTGCTGTTGCTGTTGTTGTTTCTGGCCTCCTTACACTCGCCTCTATTCACAAAAATTCGTGTACAAAAAGCGCAACATTTATGCAATTAAAGCCAAATTAGCAATGAATGCAGCTCGAGTGTTTTTGGCCCGAGCTACAAAAGTTGCCATCAAACTTTTGGCCTTTTGTAAAGTTTTTGCATTTGCTGCCTCAACGAAAACTACCCTAAACTGAAACTATCCCCTCACATTCAGCCAACCAAGCAACCCCCCCCCCCCCCATCCATTCACTCAACCCTAACCGCTTGTTATGGGCAACTGTGCAACTTGCTGCCTCTTTGGGTGCATAGTTTGCAGTTAGAACTGTGCAGCTTCCAATTAATTTAATGCCTGCCAGTGTAATGAGCGTTTAAGCTTTTCAATGGCGTCATCGTTGCTTGTAGCAAGCGACAAGACCAGCTGCTTTCGTCGTTGTTGCTTCAGTTGTTGTTGTTTTTGTTGTTGTTGTTGCTGTTGCTGTTGCTGTTGCACTGTGAGTGTCATTTTATGGCGCTCATAATCAGGCAATCTCTTTTTTCGCCAGCGTCTTTTTATTTATGAATTGTAAGCTTAAAAGCCGGACCAAGCATGAAAGAACCATATGGAATTACTGAGCCAACTGTTATTGGATGTTAACAGTTTAGAAAATCTCTCAAGTCTGTGGCAGGATTATAACGCCTCATAGCAAACTGCACGCCATAGTTATGTTTCAAAATGATCGTGGACAAGCCACCCAAGGAGTCTTGGAATATCAAGAAGTCTAAGCTGATTTTGCTGCATTAGTTATTATCTAATTATATACCTTGTAATACTCCTAAATGAAGTAAGCTATCTGTTTGTAAAGGCACAGATGGAGGGGAGAGTGAAAATAAATAATACACAGTTTATTTATCTTGGCACGTTGCTTTCTCTCCCTCTATCTTTTTCCATCTCTTTCCATAACTTTCGCTGCTCCACTATCGATATCTGATATCCCTGAGGATGCCTTTAGCTTGGTAGCAGTATTATGAGCTTAATAAAGCATTTTTCACCTCGTGTTTGCACAGCGTACAGGTTGTCTCATCTTGATAGTTGAAGGATCCCACAACACAACAGCCACAGTTCACCTTGCTGCTTAGTCATGGGCTATATGTAAGTACCGCTTATCTGATTAAGCCTTCTGTTTTTTCTGCCCCTGCCCCCTTAGCTTTCTTCAACTGCTGGCCATCGTGTGGCTTGCTCTTTGAGCAGAGCTCTTGAAGCACTTAGCCTGCAATATAATCAGCAAAAGCGATTAAAGCACTTGGCCCATTGTTTATTATTACAATATTAGCTGAGCTTTTGTTGTTGTTGTTGTTGTTGTTGTTGTTGTTGTTAAGTTTAGGTTTGAGGGGCCACAAAGGCCTCAGTTTGCACTCTAAGCAAACGCTCTATCAACTTAACTTGATGGCTGTTTGGATTTACTTGGCTTTGGCAGCATTGTTTGCACTCTTTGGTGGCTAGAACATCAAAGGCAGTCCTCTCTCTCTCTCTCCCCCTCTCTGTTTGAGGAGAGCTGCAGTTGAAGGCACGCGCCAGCATTTAGCAGCAGGCAGATCATTCATCAATAATTACATGCTAAAAGGCTAAAAGCGATGCCACAAAAATGTTGTAACTCTAGCTCCCCATTACCCTGACGCAGCCCAACTAATTTATGCCAAAATGCTTCCCAGACTAATGACACTTTGCAGCGAAAGACGCCAGCGGAGCGGATGGTGGTGCAGTGGATTGAGGGTTGGGGTTAGGGCTGGGGCCTGGAACTGAAACAGAGGCTGTTCCATGGTGGCACGCAAAAGTTTTTGGCATACCGTTAGTTTGTTGGTTCGCTGTTCAATGGAAGTTGGTTGGCTGGCTGACTGGTTGGATGGTTGGATGCTTGGTTGGTTTGCCTGTCATGGCAAGAAATGTAAAACTTGCGCTAAAAATGATAAATACGCTTAGACCTAATTAACTTGCGACTTTAATTAATTTTTAATGAAAAAGTTAATGAGCCGAAAACTAACTGGGCCAATCAGTGGTGCATGTGCTTGGCCAATCGATTCACTCGATCGTGCAGCACAACAACCTTTAAGTGCCGCAAATATTTATCAATTTCGGAGGTGGCAAAAAGTTTTCAACCATTAAACTATTTTTTAAGTTTTCGATTTCTTTCTATCTTCCCAAAAAACTTTGTTGACTTCAATTGACAACATGTACACAATCGAAATGAAACACTTTTGGAATGAAATCTTAAGTGTTATATTTATGGAAGATATCATCGAATATGGCTAGATAGAGTAAGAAATAAATACACTTTATAAAGTGGGAAATCATTATTTATTATAAGTTTAATCAAAAAATACACATACAATTTTGAACGTAACCTTTGCTGAACTGGAGTATCCATCATTTTGTGATATTATTGTATCAGCATGTCTGATACTGCCAAAGAATCTCACAATTTTTCTAAAGGCAAACATAAGTTGATAAATATATCATAACGTTGAAAAATAAAAGCACAAACTAAATGTTTTTTTCGGATTAACTAAGAAACTAAATTAAAAGCAAATTAATTTCCAAATGATGAGTTAGCGATTATTAATTTAATTTTATTTATTAAATATTTGTCAATATCTGACTCGCTTAGACTCTACTCTTTTGTAAAGCTAACATAAAAGAAGATAATTAAAAACTGATGATATATCCTAACCAAAGTCACCAGCTCTAAATGTTTTTATACTTGTTTTAAATTTCTGATCGAATTTTTTCAATTCCGGTTTGCGGACCTGTTTGAAAGTTAGCGAAATGAAACAAAATGCATTTCTGAACAACAATCTCTGCTAAACAATCTCGACTTTATGACACATGTATGTACATATATTGTCTGACATTCAATCAGCGCCAACTCACTCCCACATGAACTACTCGCCCATGCCATTGGCTCTTGCCCATCTGCCGCAGTCGCTGCCACGCCCACACAATGACAGCAGCTTTAATTGGATTTTCGCTGCTGCGGCCGCAACAAAAATATCAAAAAAAAAAAAAAAAACAAAAAGAAAAAAAACACAAAAATAAGAAAAATGCAATTTTCGACAGGCGGCTGTCGCTTGGTTTCATTTTCCGTTACTTTACCCCGTCTTTGGCGAGCTTTGGCTGCCTTTTTCCTGGTTTTGAATTTTTTGTGTTTTTTTTGTGTTTTTGGGTGTGTAATGTGTGTTGTTGTTGGCCGGCTTTTCTTTGCAATTGGCGCTCAGCTTTTGGCGCTGTTATTTCTCCGTAACAAAGTTTACATTTCACACATTCATCACTTTTGGCAGCTGCAACTAATAGTGTGCAATGTCGGGCAAATGGACGGCCCCGTTTAGCCAACAGTCTGCCTGCCTGCCTGCCTGCCTGCCTGCCTGCCGACAGCATTCAATGTTGTAGTCGAGTAGAAATCTTCCCCTACCCCTTGTTCTCTGTCTTTCTAGTAATATTCTTCTTCTTTTTGTTGGTCTGGTCATGGGCACACATTTTATTGCACTTCTCGGCAGAGAGAAGCCTTTTGTTGCCAAAAGCTTGTGCCGAGTTGTCTTGCCAAGAACGGATTACGGATTGTCTGCGCGCAGCAAGTCAGAGTCTTATAAATCAATGCTTAAAGATTAAAGTGACTGTGGAGCATTGATGACCCTTCTTAGGGCCGAAGGCGTGGCATAATTTTTTCCTCACTTTGCACACTGTTTGTAATGCCTGGCATGCCACAAATGCCATCAAGTGGCAGCTCATGGCTTTATTCCAGCAACGTTACCCCGTTTACAAGACTCTGCCCCTGTCCCTGCAGCTGCCGCTGGCTATGCAACGGCACAATGATAAAGCTGTTGGCTGTTGGCTTAACACTTTGTGCCCGTGACTCTTGCACGTTGACGTCATAAAGCATCACAATGTGAGTTGATACGTGCCTTCAATCCAGCTGTAACAGCATCAGCACCACCACCGGAGTCATTGATCACTGCGCTGCCTGATACTGATTTATGGAATTCGCATCAATTTTGAATTTGCGCTCGCTACCATTTCCCAGCTGAACAGAAAGCTGGAGTTGATGGTCTGTCTCCTGGCGTGTGACAGCGTCTTGAGACGTTTCATAATTCATCTTAATTTTAATTTGCAAGTGATGGAGTGGCTGCCAGCCAACCAACAGACAACCGGCCAAGTAGTCGAGCAGCCAAACAGTCAGCCATTCAGCTGGGCTGCTTTTAGTATTCGGGCATTCAGGCATTCAGGCATTCAAGCACTCAGGCGGCTCTAAACTGCAGCTTCATTATCTTAATCTACTCCTTTTCTATTAAGCGCAAACTTTGCTGCAGTAAGACCGCACACAAATTTGCGCCCAATTGCACTTTGGTGCAGTTTAATCTGCAAAATTGCCGGCCAGGCCAGCAATTTTCACAAATTGCTTACATTACGTAAATGAAGAGACAGCCAGGCAGTATCCCCATCCAGTTTCTGCAACCCATCTTCCATATCCATCTCCATCTCCATTTCTATCTACATTGTCATCGTTCAGTTCATGATGCTGCTGCTGCTGCTGCTGCTGCTGCTGCTGGCTGTCCGTTTGTCCTTGTTCGTTGTCCTTTGTCACTTGTCGCCTTATCGCGGTCCGTCATCAAGGCGCTGCCACATTGCTTATACGCAACGTTTGGCGATGTTCAAGTGATTGTATCTAATTGAGCGAACATTTCACTGACGCACATAAATTGGAAATACAATTAATTTATGGCATATTCAGATTGAAATGCATTTCCAGCACGTTTCTGCCACATAGCATTATGGAGAAAATTTTAATTAAAAACTAAATATTAAGTTAAAGCTGCATCCGAATAAGTTGGTAGTTTTGGGTTATTTAGTTGTTAGTTGGTTATTGTCGCACACAGCAGGCGCATTATTCATTTATTCATTCCACAGAAGGCCAACGACAAAGTCTCTTAATTACCAGTGCAGCCAACGTCGCTGCCAGCGTCGCATTAACCCATTAATTAAGGTGACGTCAAAGGCAGCGCCAAAAGCGATAAAACCATAAAACGATAAAAACAAGCAAAGTCAAAACGCCCCTCCACAAAATGTGGGCCAAACCAGGAGCTGAACCGAATCCATTGAGAGAAGGCTACACAAAAATTTCAAATACCAGAACTCGCATATTTATGGCCATCTCTGTCAACTGTGCGAAACTGCAAGGAATGCAACCAAAATGAGGCAACCAATCAGCAGACACCAATGGAGGAGGCTGTGATATGCATTCCCACATTCACCACATGCTAACTTTCTCTTTTTCACTGAAGTGCATATGGGTGGCACTGGGAACCCAACAGAACTTTTAATCTGTTCATGTCAACGAGTAGTTCAACTATGATGTTGAACTATGATTCACTTTTCAACATGACAGAAGTTATTTTGAACTTTTGGTAACATAAGAAAACAAAATAATGTAAAAGAAAATTTGAGTTCAAATATTAAATATTATTAATAAATATATATATAAAACGACAGCATTGAAAAATATTTAATTTTCATGTCGCTTTTCCAAAGTACGCAGCTGGTCTCAACTAAAATTAAGGAGTGCTATAAGCAAACACATGGACTTACGCATGAATCTTTTCAGTATTTAATTTAGTTCATTATTTGCTTGTTCAAAAGAAATGGATGAAAATTATTTTTAATAGTGACAAATTGCTTAACATTCCATTGATAAAGTACCAGCGCAACGATAATAATATCCCTTACGAGTTTCTAATACAAATACTTATCGATTTGTGATCAAATCGTCGAGCCCGAATAAACCAGACGTCGTTTCGATAAGGACACTCATTTATCTAACAGTCGATTTTCAGGCAAAGTTTTGACCACTTAAATGTCCTCTTCCTGCCCCGCCCCGACTTCGTCTGTTCAATGCCAAATGATATGAAATTAGTTTTAGCCTTGCGTTTGAAAATTAAAAGAGTTAAAAATCATTGGTTCCCTTGGCCAGTTCCCCGTCAGCATTGTGGTTGTTGCTCGATCGATTCTCGATGGCATTTGGTGTATGTCAGCCCCAACTGGCAGTTCAATAATGAATAATAACGGGGCCGAGTCAAAAACTCATTGCTCTCTTCCTCTGGCAACAGGAATCGCCTGCTGCTGTTGTCCTGTCTCCGGCACTACTGTGCCTTCTGCACTACACGCTGTGCTGTGCTGTCACAACAGCAAAAAGAGCAACAACAACAACAACAACAACAACAATGGTGTTACAAAAACTTTGGCAATATATTTGCAACGCATTACGTGGCATGTCAAGCGTTTTATCGCGCGTATTTTTCAATTTCTGCAAGGGGAACTTAGGCAAAGAGGCGGCGGTAGGGGTGTCACGAGTGCATTCTGGCAGTGGGAATGGCGTGGGGGGGAGTCCTTCACTGGCAATGACACGGCCATACAACAGCGCAATATGCTTGGCAGTAAAAATTAAAAAACAGCCAGTGCATTCGCCTTTTTCTCCTAATGCTCGCTCATGTGGCGCTATTGGTCATATATATTTTTCTTGGTCGCCCCCAAAAAGATAACGGGGGGTACAGCCTTTGCCAGGCACCCGCTTCCTATGCCACTCAACTACGTATGTGTGCTCGTATATATGTATCCATGCGTGTGTGGCCAGCGGTGCAACCTCTTCAAATAGTTGCAAGACAAAAAAAAAAAAAAAAGAAATAATAATAATGGCGAAGTTGAGGCACGGGGGAACGAAGGCAAGTGAACGCCCATTCAAACACATTTCCGGGGATGGGTGGTGAGGAGGGGTTTGCGCTCATATCCGCTATTTGAGCGTTGAGCACAAACAGGAAACACATTATAGCAGCTGGTAGACAGACTTATGTGTAGCACTGTTGAAAAATTGTTACTGTCACTGCCAGGCGAACATACGTACTCCAAACGTCTCCTTCTACTTTCACTCTGCTTGTTGATGTTTTGCTACGTGTTCGTTTTTCTTGTTGTTTGTTGTACACAGTTATTTTTTACATTTGGTAAATAAACTGCAATGTGAGTTATGTCAAGTACCACAGACACACACACGTACAGATTGCATAATGGCCGCCATGGCTCATCTATCAAAATACGCGGAGCAACGAAAAAAAAAAAAGTGCACCATACTTTGCAGCGGACCGTAATGACGACGAGCGGAAAAAAGTGTTGCCTGCTTAGCTGGGAAAGGAAACAAAAGAAAACGGAGTGTGTCGACGACTTACAAGCATTTGTCAATTCGAGATGCTGTCTCATGCAAACAAAATAAGAGCAGAAAATTACGTCAAAAAACTCTCCCTCCCTGATGCGGGCAGCTTATTTGGCAGGCTAAACGACGTCAAGGTACTAAACATTCCAGAGTCCTTCATATCCGCTTAAGAGAATGTCCTTTTAAGTTATTAGAATTTGAATCTTAAAACCGGTCTCGACAGCCAAATTGGGTAATTGAATAACGAGCTTAAAGCCATCGAAGTTTCGGCTATTTATAAATTATATCGATAGCTATCAAGCTATAGTTTGTGTAACTATAACCTAGACTAACATTGCTTTTCGGAATTTACTGCACAAGCAATAAAATGTGAAATTTAAGCTGGGGCAACTAACCGAGCTTGGCACACTTAAATGGCCCATAAAATTAATTTTTGCCGAGCACTTAGACAAGCCATTGCCTCGTTTAGGAGCTCAGCTTCTCAGTTTCTAATGCATTTTTAGCCCAGCGTTTGGAAAATGCGAACATCGAATTTTAGTGTTCATTTACTTGGCAAGTTAGTGGCGTCTAAATTTAGCACAAAGAGCATAGGCAAACGAACATGCCCAGCAAATTGCTCATTTATTTGCAACTGTCAATATCAATAACAAATTGGTTGTTGTTATGCCTCACACATACACACAAGCAAATACACACACTCACACACACAGAGATATATTCATACGAAGACTGGAAATGTGCCACACTATCAACATTTGTGAGTGTGTGTTTTTTTTTTGTGTGTTTGGTTTCTCTTTGGTAACTTTAGCCGGCCCAGCAAAACTGACAGGCAGTAATAAAATAAATGAGCCGCCATTCTTTTAAATTGAGTTTAATAAACGTCACACTTCATCGGCAAAAGCACTAAGGCCTAACAAGCTGAGCCCCAAAAACCTGAAACCGTAACTGAAACTGTACCACGCTTGGATGACTGGCTTTCGGTTCTTGGTTGTCGGTTCCCGGTCCCTGGTCACATGAACTGGCCCATAGACCTATACAAATGAACTATGAAATGGCCGGGACAACATGCATATTTTGGCACACACACACACACTCACACACAATGGTTTGAGCACACTTATTTATTATTCCCCAAGCGTTTGACCAACAGCTAAACCCAAAAAAAAAAAAAAAAAACCGGAGAGTGGACCGCATTCAAATGATGTCTTATTTGGTTGCCTGCATTGTGGAATGAACACCCATAGTTATACGAGCCACAGTACATTTTATATATGTATATGTATCTATCTAGCCAGACTGGCTGCTGCTATATTTTTTCCCATGTTTATGTATATGGCCTCAAAGTTGTGCAACAGCATCGCGAAATCGCTTACATGAGATTGTAATTACGATAAACGGGCCAGCGCCATAGCCTTTAAATATAACCATGAATGGGTATGGGTTCGACGAAGGGTAATGCGAGGGGCAGGGCGGCAGCGCGAACGACGCCTTGTTGGCCATAAACCGCCAAATGAGCCAAATAAATGTTATTTATATAAAAACGTATAAAGCAGACGGCAAAAATTGCAAGTGCTCGAGCTGTATTTTTTTTCAAACTTGTGTGCAAGCCAATTGCGATTTATTTATATAAAATTCATGCGATATGAAATCATATAGGTAACTAAATATGCCACACACACACAAACAGACAGTGAGGGGTACAAACAGACAGGCAGACAGGCAGACTGACACACAAACAGACAAACAGACTGAGCGCCACACTGAGCATTTCAGCAATTGGCTTTTGTGCCAGGGCGTTATGTAAACATTCGACAAACGAAATCGCATCACAGAACCTAGAAACGGCAAACGGACAGGAGACGCAGACAGACGCCTCCATTGCGATTTTGATATATTTATTAAGCGTATAAAAAAAAAAAATTAATAATAATAACGGACAAAACGTCGATTCCATAAAATATTCATAGACTTGTTGTTAAATTTGAGGTAAAGCTCAAACTAAAATAAAACATTATGAAAAAGGTATTTCAAACTCGACTTCATCATTTCCATTAAAGTGGAATTTATTGGCAAGTGTTGTGATAACAAAAAATGGAGAAATTCTATCTGTTGGCAGCAATTTAACTCTTGTTGAAAGAAGATTTAGCCGTGGCTTCAAACCTATCTATAAGCAAGCGTTATTAAATTGTACAACGTTGCTGAAAATACTTTGTGGTTTTTGCATTTGAAAATAGAGCTATCTAAAAGCTATCAATTGTTTATTAATTAACAAAATAAAATTAAAAACAATATGAAATTTGCATATGAACTGGAATGAAATGTGAATTTAAAATGTTTACTCTCAGACTTTTAGTAAATTTTAGGAGAATTTAAGCTGAATGCAGTAAAACCGTCAATATTTAATGCGAGTTGCTCAGGTGATAAATTAAAAATGAATACTTTTTGTTACATCGGTAATGTGCTATCTTACATTTAAATAAAAGCAGAGAATAATCCAACATATGTACATCTGAAGTGCTTGAAAAGTCCCAAAAGTGCATTAAGTAATTGCTTGCAAAAAGTGAAAAAGTATCTATGATAAATGTTTGCTTTTAAATCCACTTCAAGCATTTCGCTTCAAAATGAAAAATGGGGAACAAACTGAAGTACATATCATACCAAAATGGAATCAATCGTTGTTCGCAGCAAAGCTTCCAATGAAATAACCCCAGGCAAGACAATACCAAATATGCTGCTCGATATGTACTCTGTGTATGTGTGTGTGTGTGTGTGTGGTGTGTGTGTGGTGTGTGTGTGGTGTGTGAGTGTGTGGTGTGTGTGAGTGTGAGTGTGCGGCATATGTAAGCAAATACAAACATACAGAAATACCTATGGCAAAATAAACGCGCACATAAATAAAAAAGACATTGTCAGAAAAACGCGATGTGCTCGAATGTTTATTTATGGGCCTCGTTCTCGTTCTCGATCTGAGCGACCCCTGAAGTTATGGCCAACAAACACAATGAAAACAGCAACAACAACAACAACAGCAGCAACAAAGAAGGCAAAATATAATACAAAAAAGCGGGCTTATAGGGCAGCGCATTTTTAGTTGTTTGATTGCTAATTAAAATGGCAAATCAAAGCGGCTCCAAGCGTCCCAATGTTGACAGTCTACAATGGAGACGATAAGCTCATATATATATATATATATGTATATATATATTCACACACCCATACATACATGCCATTAATAGAGCGTGAATTTTAGCGCAAACACACCGAGGAGGCAGTCGCGTTTGTGGTGTGCACATTTGTTGCCCGCAATGTTTTGCCAATCAAACCCCAAAGTCATTTCATTATTGGCTTTGCGTAATCGACGTCAAAGCGTCCCGGGCAAAAGTCAACAAAGCGACTCGACAGCAATCGCGAAACAAGAAGAAGAAGAATCGGATGAAGCCAGGGACAGAGGCAGGATATGCTGTGGCAGTGGCAGAAGAGAAGGCAGAGGCTGCCCTGCAGTCAACGTCAAAACGTGCATGCAGTCAAGCGGATTGAGGCAAATATTTTCACATTGACACGGCAAAAGGATCAGCAGTAGACAGACGGACGGACGGACAGACGGACAGAGGAAAACGCGTTGAGTTGAGTTGAGTCGAGTCGAGTCGAATTCGAGATTGGAAGCCGACGAGACTTGACAATAAAGTCAAAAGTGTAAATGACACAGTTCGTTAGGCGCCGCAGAGCATGCAATACATACACACAAATACGCACACATATCCATATACACATATATACGTATATGTATGCAAAGATACATACATATGTTTATATAGAAATACATATACATATCAAAATGGAGACATAGATACGTTTGTTATGCAAGCTGGGGCGTGGCCCCAAAAAAGGATTGCGGACCAAACATTAATGGAGGCCAGCAAACAGCCGCATTGAATGTACCAACACAGCCAGTTTGTCAGTCAGCCAGTCAGTCAGCCAGTCAGTCAGTCAGCGCACAAAATTCAATACTGAGCTGCCAGCAGATTTTGGTGTATGACAAATATTTTATGCGCACATCATAAAAGAGCCTCGAGACTGCAGCAGAGCACACACAGTTACACAGCCACACACACGCACGCTTCACAAAGAGATACACAACAAACGCGCTGGCAGACAACAGATAGCAGATACAATCGCCAGCCGTGAGATACGCAAAGAAAATGTTGTTTGGCAGGACAGCGCATAAAAAGCAACACCAAGGCACTAAATAACAACAAGGAGTCAGGCGAGGACAAAGCTTTGAAGTTGCAGCAGCATGGTAGCCATGCGAAGCTGCCGCCAAAAAGGAACACACAAAACAAGCAACCAACAACCAACAACCAAAAAAAAAGAAAGCAGCACATAAAGAAAGCTAAGAATGCTAAACAACAAAAGGTCCGCCACGAGGAATGGCAAGGTGCAAATAATGTTGAAAGCGCCCCAAAATGTATGCTACACATTTTCGGCAGCAGAATAAGTACGTGATAGTGTGTGTATCTGCAGCTGTCGATGTGTATTCGCTGTCGCTGCCTGAGTGTTTTGTGTGTGTGCTTTGCCTGTTGACGTGAAAATTTGCACGTCTTTTGTTGTGCCTGCGTGTAAATGTTTCGTGGATTTGATTTCGTTTCGCAAAATTGAAAAACTAAGCATTGAAAACAACAGCAGCAAACAAGCCAAAAGCAAATGTTTTATTTGTCTATCAAACACACACAGCCAAAACACACACACACACACACAACGAGTGCCTAGTGCACTGCGTTTTCTGTGCCAAATTCGTTTTGACGGCATCCAAACAAGAGAAAAGGGTTTTTCTTTATTTTACTTTGCGGCCTCTTTTAGTTGTTGTTTTTATAATACAAATAACGAGAATCCCTTCAATATATCTGTGTGTGTATGTGTGCATGTGTGTGTGTGTGTGCTTTTGTGTGTATGTGTGGCTATGTGTATTTGAGGTCGGGTTGATTGCTTAAGTAAACGCACTCGGGGCAAGCCGCGACGAGCTGATGCCTTCAACTTTACTTGCTCAACATTATTTGGCTTCATATTTTCTTTTTATTTCCTTTTTATTTTATTCGCTTTTGGTTTTTTGATTTTGTTTTTTTGCTCGTTTTGCTTTTATTTTTTTTTTCGGCATTTGGCGCTTTCAATGCTGAGCTGGGTTAATTCTTTTGGGTTGGGCACTGATTTTTTGCTTATATTTTTTTTTTCTTTTTATTAATAGTCTTTTTGTAAAATCCCAAACAATATTTTACTCAACGACCGGCCGACGGGAAGTGTGCGCTTAAAATTATGTTACACTTTTCAATCAAAAGGGTTCTCAGTTTTGAAGTGTGTGTATGTGGGGGTGGGGGTAAGTGAGTGGGTGTCGGTGAGTCCAGCGGCTGTTTATAAAGGATAAGTTGCTATGAAATTTCGTGTATGTTTAATGCGTAAATGGATACGTTGTTATGACGTCTACACACAATATAACACAACAAAAAAGAAAATACAACAAAAAAAAAAAAACCAGAAGAAAATGAAGGAAAACTGAATTTCGTGTTTCTTATTGCTTGGGATATGTAAATATTGTTGAAATCATCGTTGTGGAATGGACCTGCACAATATATTTTATAATTCTGTAAATCTCAGCTTAAGGTCAAAGCTTTAACCAGTCCTATACAAATTAACTTTCAAACCGTTTTGTAAGCAAAAATCTTTGATTGCTTCCATAAGTAAAATACTCAGTGATGACCAAATTACATACTTTAAGCAGATGCATTTTTATCAAAATTCCGTTGGTGGAAAATTGAGAAAAATTCAGACAAATCCTACTATATTATTTCAATCTAAGCTATATTATTCCAGCCCCCTTTCAACCCAACATAAATATGTAGAATATATTTAGCTGTAAGTATTGAATATATAGAATAATATAGTTAAGTATAGTATTGTAAATGTAGCTTACCTTTTTCAACGCACAGAAATATGACCAAGTTCTTTGGAAATTCGGATTTACAAGTCAACAAGTTTTACTGGTACGTTTGTCTCTGCTTACAACTTGAAAAGGCACAATTGCAGCAGGTCATGCACTGTTTGGCATAGTTGTTAGAATTATGATAGATTTGTTTTTTGTTTTTGTTTTTTAGTATTTTTTTTTTATTTGTGGCTCTGTTTAGTTTTGTTTAATGATAATATTGTGATATTCGTTGTCTGAAACGCGCACGCGAACACTTTGCACGATTTTACAATAGAATTTAGCACACGGCTGGCCAATTAATGAAAACCTGCTGAAAATTAGAGTGAACCGCAAACAATTTGTACCATCAAAGGAACTGCTGGCATTTGTCCTGTTCCGGTCACAAAAACTGTAAAGTGCATGACAGAAATGCCGATGCAAATGCCAAGAACAGAAACAAAGCAAATCAAAATGTATGAAATACTTTCCCAAAATTCAAGCAAAAATATATATGTATATGTGTGCGAGTACAACCGCACATGTGGCATGCCTGTCTGCCTGTGTGTGTGAGTGTGTGAGTGTGTGGTGTGCGTATGTGTGTGTATGTCTGTTTGCACTTGAAAAGCATTTAACGTAGCAGGTCCGAGCACGAAGACAAAACGGTTCAAGATAAATGTCAAAGGTTATGGTGTTAATGTCGCATTTATTCAAAACGGATATCAGTCGAAAGCACAGAGAACAAAGACGAGCAATGTAATAAAAAAATAAATTAAATGGAAATGCAAAGGGAAAAGCCAACCAGTAACACAGTGACGGACAGAGGACAGAGGACAGACGACAGCGGACAGAGGACAGCAAACAACGGAGTGAAAGAGACACAAGAGAAGCGCGAATGTGTCACGGATTTCATTGCTCATTGAATACGCATTCATTTCATGGGCGCAGGACACAAAAGGCACAAAACTGTGCGAAGGACCTGCCAGGCATTCGGGGCAGCCGCATCGAGTCAGTCAGTCTGCGTACGTAAGCAGTAGAAGGACACACACACACAAAAACACCAACACCAACATACACACACACACAAAGAGACACACACATAAAGACATTCACACACACACACATACAAAGCAACTCAAAGGCGCTACGAAAATCAGTGGGCAAAGTAAGCCACAGAGCCACACAGAGAAAATCAAAACTACGCGCACACCAAAAAGGCGCTGCCTTCTGTAGAGTCCTCTGTGTGTCAGTATGTCCTGTCATTTGCATGCGCTTGTGTGTGTGAGCTCGCGCGCTTGTGTTTGTTGTGTGGCTTTTCTATTCCTTGTTGTAATTGCCATTTGGCAATTGCAATTTTCGCATTTTATTGAATTTTACACACACTCACACACACACACAAGAGCTTGTCTAACAGATGCGCAAACACCAACACACAAACACACACACACACATGTGCTCCGACACAATAACAACATTCTTTCCGTTTTTTTTTTTTTCGTCATAATATTTTCATGTGCTCGAATTTCGCTTTACACGCGCTCACAACTAAATTGATTGTTGCCTTTTTGGCTCATTTCACCTTTTGACAAACAGTCACGGAACTTGCTAACGTGTTTCTTCTTGTTGTTGTTAAGTATTTTGTGAATTTGTTTTTGATTTGCAACAAATTTTCATATACAGTCACACAAACGCACACACACACACACACACGCATACACACGCACACTCACACACACACACAGAAAGACATTGGCACACACTTAGTAAAAGGCACATACGTATAGAGAGTAGAGTATTTGGGAGACGCGTCCAAGTTGTGTGCTATGCTGGCTGAGTAGCTGGCCTCTGCCTTGCGGAACCGCCCTAAAACAGTCGGGAGAAAAACTGAAAATGAAAATTTGTGAAAAATTTATCCAAAGCACGCAAACGCATGCCAGGCGAAAGGCAAACGCAAAGCGCAAAGCCAGAAGCTTTTCAAATCTCAGGAAATGTCCCGTTATTATTCTGATTTCTTCAACAGCCAACAACAAGTGAGAGAGAACGAGAGAGTACGGACGCACAATCAATAAGTCCGCAGACTTTCAAAGCTTTCACACAGAGCAAGCCGAGAGAGCGCCGAGAGCGCCAGAGTGCAAAAGCACACACAGCAGCCCGTGCCCCGCACCCCCGCCAGGCATCATTGCCGTTGCCGTTGCCGTCGCTTTCCCAGCGTCATCGCCAGAGGCAGCACATGCTGCCAGCACGTCTTGTTTTCGGATTTTGGGCTTTTTCGTGCAATTAACAAGTTGGCAGCAGCCTAATGTGGTGTGTAAACAGTGCTTTCGATAATTAACGAGCGCCTCTAATTTTTTTTTAGCTTAACACAGCCGCTTTACCGTTTCAACGCGACTTTGCCAGCGGGGCCAAACTTTACAAATTGTTCTCAAACTTTGCACTCAGATTTTTGATTTCTGTTTTTTTTAGTTTTTTGCTGCCTTGCGCTCAACACGTCTGACTTTCAGCGTCGCCACAACACGAATGTCAGGTGTGCGTGGATTCCGGCTCCATTTTGTCTGCTCCTTGGCTGCTTGTGCCATATCAGACTGCTTGACTGAGCGTATTCTCTCTCTCTCTCTCTCTCTGCTTCACACTCTCTGAGAGTACGGTAACGAAAGCGCCTGAGCATAAAGTACCGTTAACCGTTATTATTTTTGCGACAACGAGCGTTGCCAACTTGCTTGGGGCAGCATGCAGAGTTGCTTACTGCCAGCTGCCAGAACATTTGCAGTGTTGCAAACACTGGCATTTACACTGCGCAAAAGCCGCAAGAGCTTTTTGCCTGACAAAAATGTAACGGTTGTAATTACGATAGCGGGCTTAAAAAGCCGGCATGAGGATAACGATGATGGTAATCATAAATGCTTCTCAAGTGGCCGCACTCATCCTCATCCCTACCCTAAGCCAATCAGGCTCGTCAATCTGTCAACTCCTTGCATAGAAAACGAACATATGGCCACTTAGAATCTGAACAAAGCGCCTGCATGTCGACCAAGACACTCAACAACGACACAAACGTTCGAGCAGGCTCCTTAAAGGTGGGCAAATTACCGCCGCAGGTCACTGAATTCTAAACTCATAATTAAACATTATGGGTTAGCCAACAACGAGAGCAGCTGTTGCCGCAAGCAATGCCCGCAGAAAAGCCAAACTCGTTCTGCTGTTGCGAGTGCCGCTATTTGACCGTCTTATGCGGGCTTGCCAGCAAAGGTATGTATAGGATCCATATCCCTGTTCGTGTCCCGTGCCAAAAGGTGCAAATGCAAGTTGCACGAACTGAGATATCAGTTTACATGCCGCGTTTGTATTATAATACTTTTCGGGAAACCCAATCGCCACAAATTTTTTAATGACTTTGCCCGGCCCCGACTGACTTTTTGGGCACGCCCGCGTTCCAGTATTCAATAACCCCGCGTTGAGGATGATGATGATGATGCTGCACCCCCTCGGTTCGGGCTGTCCGTCACATTAAAAGGTAAGGGTAGTTTTTTATTTCGGCATGATTTTACATAATTCCAACACCCTCCTTGCTGGCCGTGTGTGCATTGAACTTTCGCTCCGTGCAGGACATCTCCTAAATACTGTATGGCTCTTTTGACGCTTTAAATTGATTCACACCGCACACGAACACATAGGCCAATGCATCCTGTCAGGCTTTACCAAACGGAACTGTGCCTTTACCCTATAGTATTTGCAGCATGCAATTGCAAAGGGTTGCTTGATCTTAATACTTACATCGTATTGTACCTAACAACTCAAATACTCCATTTAAAATTCTTGTTTAATTTTTCAAAATTTATAAATTATTAAAACGAACATGGATTTCGTATCATGATTTGATCTCGATTTAAGTATTGTGGTAAAAGTTAATAGAAATTTCTATCAAAATATTTCTTATATACAATTCCTCCTTTCCTTAGACGTAAATACTTTGAACTCAGCTTCTAACTTTTACAGGATATTTTCCTCAACTTCATTGTTCCGAACTGTTTTCCGTGCTGTCATGCATTTGTATTTGATTAAACATTTTTTACGCACTTCCGTTGAGTTCATCATTAGTTGGCGTGTTCGCCTTTTTTCGGTCCAGCGGCAGCCCACCATACCACCCCCGCCTCCAGCCACACGCACAGCCCCACCCGCCAGTGAATACGCACCCCTTGCTGCCGCATTTCCTTCTCGTAGTTTCTGTTGTTGTGTGCTTAGGCGCAACTTGCATCTGTCCACTTCCGCTATCGGAGTTTTGTGTGTGTTTGTTTGGCTATTTGTTTTAGCTGCTTTTAAGTACTGCGCCCTGGATAGATCGATGGCCCATGTCAATGTCCTTTAGTGGCATTTCATTACATCTGCACCGTTATTTGTAGCCGGCTGCTGCCCCTGCCGCTGCCACTGCGGTTTTGTTTACCCATCAGTTGCACTTACTTTACGAGCCATCAAAAACTGCTATTGAACATGATGAGAAAATTGCCAAGACACAAACATTCAACATAGCTAAAACGCCTCCTTCATCATCATGAATGGACAGAAAACCAATTCCAGCCATCTAGTGGGGGGATTCCCTCATTTCAACCCCCTAAGAAACCCATTGTCAGACATGTGCACGAGCAGGCTTTATGGTTATGGCCACTTCATATGGGAAGCGTTTACTAGCGCCACAATTATAAAGTGATTACCCACCAGTTCTTAGTGCCGCAAACGGGGCGAAATGTTTGCCTAGCAACCCATATTCAATTTTATATCATTATAAACTAAGCCTTAACATGCACATCATAGGGGAAATATCTAAATATCTCAAATATCAGTTTTATTTTTTTTTGTTTTGGTTTCGTATTTTATTCAAAAACTTTTTAATATAATCGAATTTACAATTTCTTATAATTTCTTAATTTTCTATGTGTAGTATAAAAATACAAATGTTACGTATAAAAATATAAATTTGTTTATATTTATTTTGTAAGTAATCTAATTTAATCGTTTGTTATTGTAAATGCACTCTGCGCCAGACAAAAAACATCGAGCACAAAACTTTGTAAACTTTAGGCTTAACAATTTAGTATCACAAAATCTCACTTAATAGTTAGATATGCTTATCAGTGATATATTACGTATAAATATAAATAAATGTATGTATATATATATATATATATAAATAGTTAAATCTATAGATTGAGCGAAGTTTTCCCATTTTCGTTGTACTCTGCGGTTACAACCAATTGCATTGCATTCTACAGACTAAGGAACAATAGCGCTGTGATATTGCTCGGATTTTTGCTTATTAGCTAAGAGTTGACTTTTAAGTACACAACCGCCGGTTCTGTTGTTGCCTCTGGCCAAGACTGCTTATATACATATTTGTTGTCTAGAAGTTAAGTTGTACTCTTCAAATACTTTTACTGGTAGTGAAACGCTGGTTGAATGTCCGTTTTTTTTTTTTTATCCTAACTAACTGCCTAAACTAAACTAACTAAACTAAATTAAACTGATGCTGAGCTAACGCCTCAAAACTTAGGATTCTACGAAATGACTAGAGTTCACACTCGACTTTTGGAACCAGCACGGGATCTGGATTTCATTGCTTAGTTTAGGTTTTTTTGGTTTTTGTTTTGGTTTGAATTAACTTAAAAGTAGTACTGCACAATTTCGCCTGAATTTCGATTTTCGGTATTGGAAATTTGAAACATGATAATTCGAAATTTGAAATAATTGTTTGCCTAAAGCTAAACTAAAAATGTATATGAATTTGAAAGTATATTTATAAAATGAGATTCGAGATAAAGTTGACTAGCTTCTGAGTTATGACTAGATGAATGCATAAATTAATGACTAGAATTTTTGGTTTAAATGTCAATTGATGTTAAACGAATTGGAAAATATGCATCTAATGAGAAACGTAATTAAGGTGGATAATTGATGATGATGGATGGATAGTTCAAGATAAGAATGAAAGAATATATTTATAGAAAGATTAGATGACAAATAGATGCGACGATTGAGAGAAAAGTGTGGCAAATATATAGGAAAGTTGATGGATCAATTGTGATATTATGTTAAACTGAGACTTGAATTTCTTAACTTAATGATGATTTGGTTAATTATTTAGTATATCTTGATGCTTTGGTTTAATTTATTGCCATTTTATTTAAGCTTAAGCTGACCTTAGCTAAATGACTAGAATTTTACTGACTACGAAAAATGCCTGACCTGGTACGAAAGCCCTTTTTGGCTTTAGCAAAATTTCACTGAGATCATATTGAAGCCGACTAGTGCCAAATATTTGGTTGATTGACTGGATACAAATAAATACTAAGCTAGTTGACTAGACTGATTGCCGTCCTTGGTTGCTAATTAGTAAATACTGCTAACTGCTAATACAACAATGGAATGTCGATTGAAGTACAGAGTTGACTAGAATTAAACTCATTTAAGTAAGAACTAAATGACTAGAAACTTGAGAAATTAACTAGTAACTAAATGTGTACAACTAAAATTCAATCAAGGTCGAATTGTGATAAAAACTAATTTTCTTTGGTCTGTTTCAGCTGCAGTTCTCCTCAAAACAAGAGAGAGATGTAAACTATATACTAAACTTAACAATACGCGACTATAAACAAGAAATGAGACAAGTTCACCAAGTTACCTAAATGCCACACACATCGTACATAATTAATGCGCCATCGTCGTATGTTGAATGACGGACGCACAGTTGCGCAGATTCGTCAAAGCTGCTGCCGCAATACTCTCCTCCTCGGTCAGGCCGTGCTCGACAATTTGCAAGCGACCATAGCCAGCAGAGGAGGTGGAGGAGCTGCAATCGGACAAGTAGTCCGCCTCGTAGTCGTAGTGACTGCTGCTCGCCGCGCCCGCTACATAGACGCCCTCATCCTCATGGGTGCCGGCATAGGAATGCGAACTGCTGCCCGAACTGGAGCTATTCGAATTGTAGACAGCTGTCTGGAAGCTGCCACTTATCGTTGTTGTTGTTGTTGCCACTGGCTGCTCCTGCTCTGACTCCGGCTCGATGGTTGCTTGGGCCTTCTTCGCATGCGTCTGTTGATGCTTGCGCAGATAGGCAGCCCGTTTGAACTTCTTGCCACATTCGTTGCACTCGAACGCCAAGTCATCGGCTGTCTTCTTAGAGCTTGTTGGCTGCTCCTGTTGATGGCTGGTATTGCGATTCTCCTTTTTCGCAGCCGCCTCCTTCTTGGGCTTATGCCAGCGACGATGGGAGGCCAAATTTGCTGGACAATTGAACTGTTTGCCACACTCTGGGCAACGATACTCAAGCAAGACAATACAAGCACACCGATGCCGGGCCAGACCGAAGGCATCGTCAAACTTGATGCGGCATAGGCGACAGACATAGTCACCAATTACGTTCTTAATGGCTGCCAGTTCTGCTTTCGTCTCCTCGGTAATTTCGACAATGTTGTACTTGGGATCTATGTCACCATTGCTATACTGCATATTGCCATCGGTGATGTCCTCCAGTGGTCGAATAATGGTGCCCGAAACTGGTGAGCTCGTCTCCTCGTCAAACTTCAATTTGCGCGTGGCTTTATTCCGTGTCGATTTGGCACTCGATGTCGTGGCTTTGGTCGTGCGCGGTGCCGTTTCGGCAACTTTAATGGGCTTGGCGGGTGTGGCATCAATGGGTGGTGGGGTGTCATTGGAGGTGGAAGCGGAGGAGGAACAACTCACGTCTGATTTGACCAATTTGGCAGCGGTCTGTGCAACGCTTTGTTCACTTGCTTTACGCTTGAGTGGAATATCAACGGGAGCAGCAACTGCAATTGGACTCTGTGGCGGTGTTATGGGTTTTTCGGTAATGACAACCACCTCCTGTGCCACCTCCTGTGGCAGTTCCACAACTGCTGCTGCTGCTGCTGCTGGTACTGCAGCTGACGATGCTGGCTCGCTGTGAATCTCAGTAAATGCGGTCGCAATTGGCACATCGCTGCTTGGCACTGGCGATGGCGGTTTCACGGACAGATCCAATGGAATTTCACACTTGGTTTTTATATTCAGATAGCGGCTGCGATACTTTGGCGGCAGCGAAGCAACTGTGGTCAGCAGCCCCAGGCCATGGGGCAACCCGCCAGCCGTTGCATTGTGCAGCAGCTGGATGCTGTGGGTGTGTGGGTGGTGGCTGTGGCTGTGGCTGGATGTCGTCGACTGTGGTGGGCTGGCAACGCTGGCCATTGCACTAGTTCGCGTATCAACGAAATGATGATCAACTAAAACTTAAACGCGCTTTAAGAACTTGTATATACGGAAACGGAATAAAAACGGAAACGGGAGGAAACAAAAAACGGCGAACGATGAATGAATCTGAACTGTGATTGGTGTTGAACGGTGAACGATGAACGGTGAACGGTGAACGGTGAACGGTGAATGGTGAACGGGAGGAACAAAGAGTTTGAAGAACTAAGCGAAAAACTTAACAACAAATTTGAAACGTTGGCAACGTTGAGCGCTCCTTGTTGGGCTGCTTCCTGTCGGCTCTACGTATTTGCTGCGAATGACTAACAGCATATCCTGCCGCCTCTATTTATGTGTGCCAAAGGAAAGCGAAATTAAAATCATTGTTGTTTTGTGTGTGTGTGTGTGTGTGTATGTTGTTGTTGTTGTGACGGCGTCGCTCTTGGAAATTTCATCCCCCAATTCGAGTCGTTGTCCTTTTAGCCCTCGCTGTTGCTGCAACAGTCGCTGCTGTCGTTGACGTTGGCAGCGACGCGTCGCCGCCAAAGCCGGAATCTTTTGTTAGCAATCACACACATTAGTCACCCTTTTTCCATACACACAAATACACACACACACACACACACACACACACACAGCGGAGCCTGGCAAAGGGGGAGCAGCAGACAGCAGGCTCGCCGTCAGTGAAAGTCCTTTGCACTATGGCTGCCTGCACTTGGAGAAATCATTGTGCAGCAGTTCGTTGTTGCAGCTGTGCCTCAGGTTGCCATTGCCACGCACCAAAAAAAAACAGAAAAGAACACGCGACAGGAACTGGAACACATGTTTGGGTCTGTGGGCTTGCAAATTCTCTGATTCATGGAAATTTTGCCAGCATATAAAGACCTCAGACTGCTTGCCTGCGTTGGGTTAGGCTCCTTCCCTGTAGATCCTGGCAAACAGCTGATGGCCATGATGCCGTTAATTGTCCGTGTAACCAAAAGATAAATGCGAAATATGCACACAAAACAGAAACTCAATGGGCCATGAAGACCTGAAGTAGATCCTACGTTAAGTTCCCTTCATGTGAATGTTCCCTTAAGCAGCTGCACCGGACACTTTTAGATAATGAAAATATTAAATAAATAATAGAACCTGGAATGAGTTGGAACTTGAGTATAATCTTGTACTTGCAAGTTAAAGCATACGAAACAGCAGTTATTCCTCGACTTTATTTTAATTTTCGTTTAATTTTAAATTGCATTTAAATGAATACTACCACATCTGAAAATTGTCTGAAAGCACCTGTCCAACCACATCCATGTTAAAAAACGTAAGCAAAAAAAAACTCTTGTCAAAAGCAAAATAATAAAAAATCAAATCAATTTGACTGCGTTTTAATTTATTTGTATTTATTTATTATTCGCATCATTGTTGAAATTTTCTTTAATCCGTAATTTAATTGATTAAAATATTTTTTATTTTCAGCTTTCAGATGAGTCGCACATATTAATATATCTTGAATATAAATTGAAATTATATATTAATTATTTATTTATATATATAAATATGTATATATGTATGTATATATTTAATTGGTTATATATTATAAACAATATTTAATTTCGCTGCGTGTAGCTTTCGGTGTTGCATTTTCAGGTTTTCATTTGTCTGCTGTCGACGACTCCAGCTCCCTCTGCTGCTCCTGCTTCTGCTTCAGCTCCGACTTCGCTCTCTCAACGCACAGACGCCGCACACAGATACAGATACAAATACAGCCGTGCTATAAGCTTGTCAAGTTTGCTTTTGGTGGGGTAGGTACGTAGCGCACAAATACACACACCAACACACGCACACACACACACACACAGCTTGGTCTGCTCAGCCACCACAAAGCGATTGTCAAAATGCTTGCCAAGTGTGTGTGTGTGACTGTATGTGTGTGTGTGTGTGTGTGTGAGTGCTTTGCATTAATATAATCGAAATGCGACGCCGTTGCTGTTGCTGTTGCTGTTGCCGTCGCTGTCCTCATGGTTGCCATGAAAGGGAATGCACTTTCGATTGCCAGTGAAGGGCTTTTTGGTCGTACCGCTCGCACCAAAAACAAATATATGGCATATTATGTTCAATATGACGCCATTGTTGTTGTTGTTGTTGTTGTTGTTTTAGCCACTGTTGTAGTATTACGGTAGGCACGTGCGTGGCAACGACGCCAACGACGCTGTCGCCACCCCAATTGGGTTGCCAAAGTATTCCCAGAGCGAGGCACAGCGCTCGCCGTTGCTGCAGCTTTTGCGCCGATCATCGCCGATTGGGGTGGTGACCCCTTCGAAACCATGGAATCAGTGTTTGCCATGCAGCTTAGAATTAATAGCGCACGCACTGAGAGCCGAGAGAAAAACAAGTCACAGAAGTGCGCTAGGCACGCGAACAACAACCCAGCATCAGCCCAGCAGCCTAGCAGCCCAGCAGCCCAGCAGCCCAGCAGCCGCCCAGCAAGGACGAAAATTCCAAC
The DNA here is from genome assembly GCA_035044245.1 of Drosophila nr. fundita. Taxonomy (NCBI): domain Eukaryota; kingdom Metazoa; phylum Arthropoda; class Insecta; order Diptera; family Drosophilidae; genus Drosophila; species Drosophila nr. fundita. The sequence continues at coordinate 1,940,265 of JAWNMG010000622.1, read as the reverse complement.
CCTGTTTGGCAAAGAAATCCCCCTGCTCTGACCGAGAACAGCTCATCAGTCAGTCAGTTGGGCTGTCAGCTACAAATGCTGCGTTATTTCCACATCAGGCTCGCACGTTGATTTGGTACATATACCTTTGACTGCTCGGATTTCAGCGCTTGAAGGCGCGCTTAGCTTAAATTTGCACTCAACAACACCCAGGACACGACCAGAGACGACAGTCGCATCCATTTCCCCACCTACACGCTACGCATTTTGTTTGTTGTTTGTTGCTTGCTGTTTGCTGCTCATTGCTAACCCTTAAGTGCATCTTTTTATGGTAATTTCAAGTGCAGGCTCACCCAAGTCCGTCCCATCACACTGTCCTTGCTGCGCCTGCTATCCTGCGAGGGCTGCCTGGCCCGCCTGGCTGCTTGGCAATAATTAATGTTCGAAAATGCATCGTTTATGTGGCATAATGCATTTGCATTTGTGTGTCTCAAAAGGCTTTTCAGCCGCCATGTACTTTTGCTCGGGCTGCTCTTCAAGGATGCTCCACTGTAGCACCACATGTTGCCATTGTCGCCCAACTCAACCTGGGGCTACATTTTCTTCCTCTTAGGGGAGCTGTAATTAAATTTTTACTTTCATAATTTGATGCAATTTTTTTCTCCGCTGCTGCTGCTCGAAAAAATATACGGAAACTGGCTGGGATTTTGGTTTAATTCACATCCACCATCCCCCCTCACCCCCTCACCACCACCCCTCTACACGCTTCATTTTTTTTTTTACAAAAGTGTGAACTTTTTTAATTGTATTTCGGTTGATTTTTATATTTTTTTTTTTTTGTTTTTAGAGTACCATATGCTGGCGATTAGAACAGGATCAGATCTCGTTCCCATTCATATTGCACCAATTAACAGCAATTTCGTTGGAGAATTTATTTTTTTCAGGGGATTTTGTTGTTTTGGGTCTTTTTAGTCTCGGTACTTGGGTGCAAATATTTGTAAAACTGGCATTTTATTTGCATTTTTATTGATAGTTTTAGCAAATATTTTCATGTACGCTTGTTACCAATTGTAAAGGCTTTATTTTGATTTTCAAAATTGATTCAAATATCTGTGCAATTTAAATGGATTAAGTGACAACACTTTTTTCGAATTTGATCATTTTAATTGCATTTCGTTCCATACACAAGCATATTTATTTATTTAAACAAACAAAAACTCAGACAAGTGATTTGTTTTATGTTTGTCTGTCATACGAACTTATTTGTCGAAGCTTATTTGCAAAGTTGAAATGGGTCTCATCCACAAATGGAATTTTATTCGCATTTATTTGCAAAACTTTAGTCAAATAAAAGTTTCACACAAAAAAGTTCCCAGGGCGCAATCTGTAAATTCAATCAGATCAAAATCTCATTGCTATAATTTGTATTGAATCATTCTGGGGACCCCGCCCCATATATATACACATATATATCAAACACAGCAGGGTCATGAAAAAATTTGAGTCAGCCTAGGATTAAGGAATTTGCACTCTAATCCACACGGAAGTAAACAAAAACTGTATGATGACTAACCCCCATTTCAGGGAAAGGCCACAGCACAAATTGCCAACGTGCAAAAAAAGGAAAATGGAAAAGCAGAAAGCCCGAAAGCAATAATTATATATTCCCCGCTAAACACATATACATACGTTTAGTTTGTCAAGGCGCTATTCATATATGAGCACATGCATTAATGTATTTATGCGCCGCAGGACACTCACGCACACACTCACGCACACACTCACACGCGTTTATAGCTCGTCAAAGCGTTTTGCATGAGAGCGCGCGAGTTTGCGAGAAAAGGAAAGCAGCGCAAAAGAAAAAGGAAAAAACAATCACAATTCACAATTCAGTTGGGTGTCGAAGTGCTTCGGGCACGCGACCAGCAACCAACGTTCATTTCTTGTTAATGTTGTTGTTGTTGTTGCTTTTGCTATTGTTGTTGCTAATGTCCTTGCTGTGCACAGTGTCGTTGTCGCATAGTTGCCGGTGCATATCGTCAATGCTACAAAGGGTCATTTTCCACATAGGCACACACACACACACAGACATTGGCATGCGCGCTAGGGAAATCACAATGCAACGCATTGCAACCACCCAACAACACACACACACACACACATACAACAATCAGACACACACATTCGCATAAGTTGAACGGAATCGAAGCCCAAAAAAATGTTGCCAGGTGCATTTGCAAACACTAACCAAAAATGTCGTAGGGCGCACACGAGCCAAACCGAAACCGAAATCTACAACCAGCGAAGGGTATTTTGAGTGGGGGAAGGCAGCAAAACAGAACAGAATTCAAGCCCCTTGGTTAGATGTGTGTAGTGAATATAAACCAGAGCTCAAGCGTAGCGCGATTCCGATTCCGATTCTGAGGCTGTTGCTATTGCTGTTGCTGGATTTCAATAGCGCTTTAAAAATGTTTTAGGGCGCCTTTTTAGGGGTGGCTAAAACTGCAGCCGCATACTCAGACTCATATATCCGCCATGTCAGTCACAGTGCACACACAGCGTGCTCGATGGAGGGTTCGAACTGGGGTTCGGGGCGTTGCAGTCCGCATATACATGTATGTATAAAATATATTTCATTTTTTAACCCCGCACCGTTTGTCTACTAAAATTCCAATTGGACGCGTATACCGCAAAAGCAACAAAAAAAAAAGAGAAACGAGAAAAAGGGGCGAGTCTTTTCAATTCTGCTTTTTTTGCTTTTTGTTTTTATAAATTATTATTGTTAGCCGCCTCGCCAGCAAAGATCCTGTGCAGGATTTGCTGTCGACATCGCCGTCGCAATCGCTGTCAACGTCGACAGCGGCTGTGTGAAAATTGCACAAGTTGCGCTTCTGCTTTTGACAATAGCCTCACATTAACTAGTTTCCGTTGCAATTCCAATTTCATTCGCAAAGCGACGCGGCTCGCCGCTTTTAATGAGTAACTGTAGACGAGAACTGGCAACTGGGAAAGTGCCAACTGCCAACTGTGAACTTCATTACAAAAGCACCCCATTTACTTTGGCCTGTGCTCTGCTGCTACTGCTGCTGCTGCTGCTGCTGCTGCTGTCGCTGTTGCTGCTGCTGCTGCTGCTCCTGCGCCGCTTCCTGTTTGGTTTTGTTTCAATTAAATCGCATGGTGCGGCCCATAAGCAGTGCGAGGACATGGCCAGGACATTGCTGGGCTCATGGCTCATCTGTTACTTAATCATGGCATTGCCATGGATACTTTACCTCACTGAGGGTGTGCATACACTCTACACGCACACACCAACTCGCACACACACTCACCCACTCCTTAGTTCCTGTGACACTCACAAAGTTTAAAGCAGCTGCTCGCAAATGATATTCCCTTATTTCATATCATTGCCCTTTACAAATATAAATTTCCAAAATTCAATATATTCAAAATACGATAAAAAAAAAAATAAACTGTCTAATGCCTCTGGCAATTATTTACTGCTGCTTAAAGCAAGTCAACTTACATGGCAGTGTAAAAATGTAAATTTGAGTTTTTAGCTTTTTTCATTTAGGAATTATTTACTCTAAATTATTTGTTAGGATTTTCTGGATTACTTTGGAATACTTGCAAATTATAATTATTTATATTACTAAGTAATACTGATAAGTAGTTACATATATGTATATAATTAAAGCAGTTTGCTTTTAAGATAGCACTAATTATGTAAACTTTTATGATAAATAGCAAAGTCTTAGATTAAATACTAAAGTAAACTTCACAACACTCAATTCACTTAATAAAATCCATAACTGTAGTCGTAGTCATAATTGGGTAGGCTCTCATTACTCCAGCCCATCTGGTAGCGCAAAGATGCGTCCCAGTTGATAACATCCACGCCCAAAGTGCGCAATCGGTTAGCCAGTGCGGTGGCCTGCGGTGTGGCCAGGAAGCGCTCATAGGTTGGCTTCAGGGCCACCACTCGACGCCAGAACTCAGCAAAGACGGGACTCTGTTGGGCACTGCTTTCCAGCAGCTTACGAATCGCTCCGAATGGATATATATAGCTGAATTCTTGCTCGAAGCCAGCTATGCCATTCACCGACTGCGCCCAGTGCGGATGCTTGTTCAACACTTTAATCTCCAGTTCAAGTTCCTCGAACACTTTTATGGATCCACCTGCCAAGATCAGCTGTTGTGACGTCCACTGCAGCAATTGACGCAACTCGGGCTGATTGAGCAGCTGGAGTCGCAGGCGATATGTGGTCAGTGAGTTGATCTCTCGTACAACTGCTTGGAACTCCGCATCGTTTAGCAGATAGGCCTGCACCAGATGCTCGATCTGTTTCTGGGGCACATTACGCAATATGCTCTTCAAATCCAAATAGAAATTGCTGGCAGGTATTGCTCCTCCTGGAGCTACGGTTGTTGCCGATAGTCCCGTGCCCAGGCAACAAATTGCGATCAGAGTAAGTGTGCTGCAATGCATCCTATTCTATGTTTCACTACTTTATGGGACTTGCAGCAGATGTTACTGCCTTATATAGGTAGTTGCTTATCTGGTGAGTGTCGGCTTCTGTTTTGATTTGGCTACTTGTGCATATATGTTGTAAGAAGTCTGATTTACATGGCTGCTCTTATCAGAAGCTTATCAAAAGTTTGTTTTGCCAAAGCTTCAGATATACCACTCGGTAAAAACACGTAGTGGGAATAGACAAAGTCTATTTGCCTGTCATCAAATGACAAGATAAACCAATTTATAGTCTTAGTCATCTTCTGAAAGCAGCTCTCTGATGATCTGTTGCCGGCTGGTGGGAAAAACAACTGGTTTGTGCGAGAATTCCAGGTGTTGAATGTGAATGTGATAGGAAACTTAAATTACACAATACGAATAAAATGAGTTGTAAAAAGATATTCAACTGTAGACCCTTTCCCAATAGGGTTTGCATTAGATATATTACTTGGTGACCATGAGAGTTTCAAAGAAGGAGGTTTTCTTTAGGTTATAGTTAAGCAATAAGATAAAATTTTTAAAAATTTGATAATTTAATTTGAGATGTATGAATTCTGTTTGTTTCTCATGCGATCACCATATTCACAAGTTTATATGAAACTTCAATGAACCCTGCACTTGAAGTTATTTATTTTTAATGGGAAAATGGGTGGAATATGGGTGGAATATAAGTTGTACGGATGAAGCCCAGTTTACGTCCAAAATATTTATATATAGAATTGAATATTTAAAGAAATATTTAAATGAAAGCTAAGTCTGCACTAATTGGTTTTGAGTTCCTTGCATACCTCATGCAGTTGAAGCTGACACCAAATAGTGGTAACCTAATATACAAATTCATTATTATTTATACGCTCGCACAACTACGAAATCTATATATGTAGACCAATTTCCATTAGTTCCACTCGAAGAGACTTGTCGACTAAAGAGTTCGTTGTGCTCGCCCATTAAAAATCTAGCATTTGAGCAACTGGAACTAACCCAATTCATACAGCCGGCAAGCAATGCACCACTGAACGAGCAACAACACACAGATGCACAGATGCCAATTAGGCAAACTGGAAACGGGGTGTCTCCCTCCACCAGCAGTCGTTGAAGTAGGTGCTGGCTGCAACTGTAAGAGTGGCAGATTTTAGTATGTGTAGGTTACTCGGTGATGCGCCTATCTGGACTCGAACATTTTGAATTTCATGCAATTCATGTGCATTAAGCAGCAACAACTAAATAAGTGAGTGCTGTGCACACGCACACACACACACACACACACACACACACACATGCAGATATGAAGCCACCCCAAATGTTGTTTTGGGCCGACAAACAGGGGGTTGATTTTTTGGACTTTGTCGGGCAACATATAGCATAAGCATTTTTCGGCCAAGGGCGATCTCAGCCCAAAAATGCCAAAGGGGGCAGCAAAAAGCAACGGCAGCTGCAACACTCACACACACTCACACACACTCGCACACACACACACACACACGTATGCATTGCTTGGATAAATCATGTGTAAAGGTATTTTGATTTTTTTTCTAGTTACGATAAGCGAATTGCGGCAGCTGCCTCACAATGTTGTCGATGCGGGCAACGACAATGCAACTTCTAAAGGAAAATGCATATATGAAAATAAAATTAAAAACAAACCAAAAAAACCAGAAAGAAAAGTATTTATGTTGCTATGCAAACAGTTGCCTGAAGCAATGCCAAACAAGTAAAATGTAGTTTTTTTTTTGTATTTTAATTGATTTGGCATGCTTCAATTTAACGCTTGGCTGCCACTTCCTTTTTGTGTTCGAGTCCTTCTTTTGCATATGCACGTGTGTCCTGTAATTGTCAGGTTTTTACTTTTCTGTAAAATTTTCAATATATGGATATGTATATGAATATATTGTTTTGGTGTAAAACAAAACGCGAGGAAAATGCAGCCCCTTGCTTTTGGCAGTCGTTTCCGCTGCAGGGCACGCCAAATGACTCACAGGACACGAAACTTGTACGGCGGAACTGCAAGGCGACGACGTTGACGGCAGACCGACGATAACGTAATGAACGTCAGTCAAATCCTTCTCCAGCTACAGGTATGCCTCGGTCTACGTCTACGTCTACGTCTCAGTCTTATGCCCGTTCTCATTCTCAGTTGCTGCCATGGCACGCGTCCGAGCTCAAGGAAACCCCTCGAAGCGTTTGTCTCGTTCTTAGGGGTTGTTTGCTAGTTGCAAGCCAGTGCGGCAAGAAATCCTAATAAGAAACATTCCTTTGCCCAAAGGAAGCGAAGCAACACGTTCAAGACATTGTTGAGTCACCGCAGCCCCTTTATTTTTTTGTTCTGCATTTTTTTTTTTTTTTTTGCGAAGGCATTTATGTGCTTCACTGGCGACCCTTCTCAGTTTTCAGAGTCGCCTTTTCTTATCGGAACTGCTAGGTGCCTGGGCTGGCTGGCTGGCTGGCTGCCTTTGCCCTTTTGGGTTTTCATTCACTTAATTGAGTTGCGGCGCCGCAGAAAAGGAAGAAAAGGGGACAATTCCTTTGGCTGGAAAGTGGCAATTGTAGGTTTCACTTTAGGCAGCTACAAATTGAAATGCCCACAGCCATTCATTCATTCATTCATTCCCTGGTGTTGACTTTTTATGCATGCCACAATGATATTGCCAGTCTTCGTCTACCATACCTTGAGTTTAGCTCCTTTTTATGGTCTTCTTGCTCTGCATCAGGGAAGCCATTAAATTGATTATAAAATGTCGTCATGAAATGTGTGTAAACACTCCTCACGCCAGACAGCCTGTCGCCAGATGGAGGGACTGCCCCCTTTTTGGGAACCGTCTCAACTGTTTGCGCTCTGGAATACTACTAATTACATGGGCGTTACAGAGCGCTGCCAACAAGAAGATGAAGGAGCTGAAGAGGGGCTTGGCTAGAGTTTGTGACTTGGGTTTCAAGCAGGCGAATGATTCCGACAACTTGTGCACACACAATGACAGCCTACTTAAGGGTTTATCAATGGCAATAATGGAAATAGTAAAAGCTTAAGTGGCGGGCGTGCCAAGTTGCGTATTGAGCCAGCTCCTTCAGGAAAAACGACATTAAGTTGTTAAAAAAAAAGTCCAAGGAAAATTCTTCACTTAACTAGCAAATAGGATAACGAAAATGACAGGGATGAGAGATAATATTAAAGACCTATAGGGAATTTAAGATTTCCTTATTCTTAGCCAGTTTTTGTTTAATGTTGAATTTTATTCCATCAACATTTCTGAGAGTTTTAGAAGATATTTTCAGGAGCTTAAAAAGCAAAAATGTGCTTTTATAATTTAAATCAATATTTGAAATACATTACTGACAATAAAGTGTTACTTCAATCATAATAAAATACAGATCAAAGCACCGACAACTGATTTAATTTGGGACTTCAAAGGCTTCCAATAATCAAGAGATCGAAATCAAAGTTTGAGCTTAACAGTAGACCACAAATGGACTTTGGCTGCAAATTAATCCCTTTTGAAACAATTGCCCGATGTCTCCAGTTATGAGCATATCTATGCAACCTGACAGCTGCTGAATTACAATTGCTGTCTCGTGGCTTGCAACTGATAACAATCCCTCATGGAAATCTGTCATCTGTCATTCGGTTCATGTCTAGGACCACTTTTAAATGCTATGCTCTGGGCCCCCTCACAGGCATTTGCATGTTCACGGCTTGTTGGCCAGCACACGTGTTAAACTTCTACTTATTTGCATGAGGATGTGAAACGAACGAGTAGATAAAGCTCGGTAACAACTGTGGGTTCTAATCAACAAAAAAGTTTTGCCTCTCGTCGCATTCTAGATATTTATTTATTTATGCAAATATGGAAATTAAGCTGGCGCTGCGCAAGCGCACCAACTGAGTTAGGGGCGCAGGGCACGTTCCAGGACACGTTCCAAAAGGCAACCCCTCGCTTAGATAGCGGCACACAAATACTCATAAATGTGTTACACATTTTACATAACATTAGCAGCTCGACTGGGTTTTTGCTGCCAGCTGCCGTTGCTGGCTTGCAATGGCTTTGCCAAAAACGAGTTTATCCTTATATCCGAAAGGTGCGGTCCAGAGGTGAGGCTCGCGTGCCACCAGGCCCTCCCCTTTTGTGCTGCAGTTTCAGCTCATTTCGATGCTCATAAATAACAAACAATAGCGAAGCGGATGCAACAAGAACAACAATCAACAACAGCTCACATCCCCAGGTATTTTTCACGTGTTCGGCACGTTTCGCTCGATTTTCCGGTTTTCGATTCTCCAATTCGTATTTGTTACAATGCTCTATCTCTCTAATCCTTAGAGGCGGACCCGGCACGCGGCACACAGCCGACGAGACGACTTTGTGATAAATTGGGCTTTAAAGCAGGGGTCTTCAATTGAACCGAACCATCCGACCGACTCCTTTTGACAAATGAGCAAAGCTGTGCCAACGGACAGCTAAACTTTTGGTCTGTATTTCTTATGTGTCCCCGTCTAAAATCTATTGCCTCTTGTTTTTCACTGCATGGCAACATGCAATTGTTTACTTCGTTGTCAAATAAATCTTGGTTCCAGATATATGAGTCTCTTGTTTTATTTACAAAGTCGGGCAATTACATTAAGTTCACTGATACGCCTTAATCATTTATCAACGTCGCATCGGAGGGTATGTTGGGCTTATTGTTTGATATCACTTATATACGCTTTGCACTAGTTAAATATTTATTTATCTCTATTCACAACAAAATTCTTCCATATCTTTATCTAACAAATTGCTTTAATCTATAGCACACAAATATTTACTTCTTTCTAACGCAAACATGTAAATGTTTATTTTCAAGAGTTGGTTTTTTCCTACCTTGGAATCTTATCTATTTATCTTACTATTTGCAATTCATTCATAAGATTTTACTTATATATATAATAATAACAACTTCATTTTTAATTAATTCCGTATATATTTTGTGAATTCGTCTAAAATTAAGTTATTATTATAATACATTATTATTATACAATCTCTATTTGTAAGTAATTCCTTATTGAGCTCGGACACCATATTAAAGCTTTCTCATTAATTTACAAATTTATTTATTTATTATCAGAGATTTGTTCATCCCAAAATTTCAGCTTTTCCTTCATCTGCTCATCGCTCAAGCGTGGAGGCAGCGAACTCAGTGTTTTTGGTAGATCAGCGACTTGCAGATGATATAGGAAAAACTCATACATATCATAGTCATGCATTTTGGTATAATGAAAACTTATCAGCGAATCGGAGCAGCAATCGTTAGTCTAAAAAAAATAAAATCCATTAAAAATATATACATCCTTCAAATAAGTTAAAGAGTAACGACTTACATTCGGCTTAAAGAAATAGTATTTTTCCAGCCAAGTGCCGTACTGGATGTTTGGCATCAAATGGCGTGGGCTCAGGGGCAAAAAGCGCTCTCGACCCAGTTCATCTCTTGAGTCACCTGCCACCACGCCCACATTGAGCAAACAGTGACCAATTTGTCTATCCTCCGCCATAGTGTTAAGTGGACAAAATTTCGTGTTATTCAGGGCAAACAGATTCAAGCGACGCAGTGCATCGCGACTGAGGACATAGCCAGCACCACCAGACATATAGCCATGTGGGTAAGTGGTGCGAAAGCGATGGCCAAAGAAGACAGCCGCCTCCGGATCGTACGGATAGAGAAACAGTCTCAAATTCTCCATTACCATATAGCTAAAAAGATCAAATGTGAGCTCAAATGGCAGCAATTATATGAAATCTTCGGCTTACGTGTCATCGTCCGCCTTGAGAAACCAATCGTAATCCTCCACATAATGCTGATAGGCGTAGGCCAGACCCGCACGCACCTTGGCATACAGATTCTCACGTCGCTCCGTCACATTGAGATTCACTGCGCCCAGTGCGTCATCATCTTGGCTGCTCATAAAGATCAGCTTGTTGCAGCGCGCACCCCAAGTAGACTTTACCTTCGCGGCCTTTGTCTTGTGTTGCGTTGGCATCGTCAGCACCAGGCAAAGCACACGTGTCTCATGGTAAAGACGATCCGCTAGAGATGGCCCATCCAGCGCTGTGGACGCTGCTGTATCCGCTGCAATCGCTGTGCTCTCATATTCATCACTTATGAGTGTCATATAATCCCATAGCTCAGTCAGCTGTATGCCCACAATCAGACCCAGCACCAAGCACAGCACATTCCGTACCATTCCACTCCAAAATCAAAGTCAAAAATCATTAAACTCTTCGAAACTTCGTACACATTTTGCAAACCGATTCTGCATTCAGCTGTTGCACGACTGTTTCAGAGCTTGTGGCGACTCTAGTTGCAAGTAAGTGAGTAAGTATTCCACAGTTAGCTGGGCTAAAAACGAGTTTTCTTGTCATACGTTTCGCATAACAAATGAATCACAACTCGCCGAAGACGTTGTCAGACTGAAGTCAACAAATATTTTGAAAAAAGATTCGCTGCTATTGCTGTAATACACTTTCCAATTGAAGGCATAGCGGCCTATCCATGCAGTTTGGAAACCATTGAAGTGTGAGCTACTTCGAGCAATGAAGCGTGTTACCAATCGAAACAGTTAGTATTACAAAATTATAGTATTCAAGGTTTCAGTTTTCTCGAAATTAAGTAGATAATCTCAATTAATACTCCACTTTCGTCTCAGATAGAGCATTCAGTTTGTGTCTTGCCGGAATTCATCTGGGAATTTACTCTTTAATATTTGGAGAACCGGTTTTGAGTGTCTTCAGATATTTGTCGAGATGGTTTTGACCTACACGTGAAATGGCTAGGCGACTCTCTCAGTTGGCTCCTTTCACTTTCCACTCGTTTGATAACAAACAAAGAGTGTTTTTGGTAATGGTATTATTTATTTTATTGCTAGTCAATTTTCATTTTCGTTTTCGGTTGATGTATCATATTACAAATAATGTAGGTATACATTTAGCTTTAGTTAGTACAACTTTTTTCAATTCGTTTGTTTCTGCTTTAGACTAAATGTGGACTACGTTTTTACGGTTTGTTTGTTTGTTTTTGTTTTATTTTATGTTTTATTAATTTTTTTTTGTTTTTTTTTTTTGTATCAATTTCGTTGAGTAAACGCCATTGAATTTCTTCTTATTCGTTCCGTTTTCGCTTTCCTTTTGTGTTTTGAGTTTGTATATTCAAAATTGCTTCTTCTTTTTGTTCTCCTATTTCTCCTTTTTCTTCTGTATTAGAAAATTATTACAAAACATTTTAAGTTTAACTTTAGTTCTTATGATGTTTTTTTTTGCGTTTTGTTTTTTTTTAGTTTTCTAGTTTAATATTTACTTAAAGTGTTTTTTTTTTCTTGTATGTATAGATCTTATTTGTTTATCTTCGTATCTTTGATTATACAATTAGTAAGTGCACTTGCCAATTCTCGTTTATTTTATTTTCATTCCTTCTAGGGTCACAACATTTAACTCGAAAACTGGAAATCATAATTTGTAAACAAAAATTGTCAGGCAATGACAACACAATGATTTTAAGATGATGATTCGTCTTAAAATTTGATTAATTTGTATTTAGTTAGTTACACAGCCTTAGAAACTACTTTACAACTAAAACATAAATGAAGGCAAACAAATTCGCCGTAGCGCCAAAAGCAAAATTCAAACAGAAGGCAACAAATTTAGCATAATACACAATTAAAAGAAAAATTATATATGTATCTATCTATATATATATATATATATATAGAAATGATTAGGTATTAATTTGGAATCTTGTATGATAATAATAATAATAAAAAAAAAAAATATGTATAATTGGTTTTGTGGAGTATTCCATTAATATAAGTATTCAACAAATTCTTGAAAATATATGTTAAACTATTACGTCTTTAGTTTCGGTTGCTATTTATATGCGATATATGTTGAACATGTTAATTTCGCTTGAAAAAATATATTAATATGTCTGTTCACTTAATTCAATGTGAAAATTACACTCAATTCTCATTTTTAGTATAAATTTCATTTATATATGTATGTGTATGTATAATTTTGTTTACTTTTCATATGTTGTTAGCTTGGCTTTAAACTACTAGTCCTAGAATTATTGTTTTTGCTTTTGTTTTCCGTTACTTCACTATGCTTCTTAGTTGTATTTTGTCGTTTTGTTTACATATATATATATATATATATATTTTTTTTTTTTTTAATAGACATTTAATCGTTTGTTTTATTCATTTTTTTGTGTAATTTTCCTCGTGTTGTTTAGGAACCTATTTTGTAACTAGCAAAGCGCAGACTCTGTAAAATTTCTATAGAAAAAAATGTTTTGCTATAATTTGGCTTACAATTAATTCATATATGTGTAACATCAAAATACATCTGCTAATATATAATATATATATATGTATTACAATGCAATCAATTAAATCTATACTAGAATATTTCAATATTTGATGTCGCCATGCTCTTTTACTCGAGTTTTGAAAAGATAAAAAAAAAACACATTCATTCTTTTCAAAACAATACAAAAGAATTGGGGAGTGTTCAGTTGAAGAGAAACTATATAGAAATCATTTCCAAAAGTGGACAACTTCGTTAAATCGTAGTCCAAGCTATTTACAGCGCATTTTCTTTTCCTATTTTATAGATTTTCCAGTTAATATTTGCATGCATCGTTTATCATATATATAAAACTTAATTTAACAAAATTTCGTAACTAATTACTTTAACAATAATCTCTTGATAAGTCAACGACTACACAAAAGTATCAAAATTTTAGTGTTTTCGACACTAACTTTTCATGCGTTTTTTTCTCTTTTTTTTTAATTTTTTATCGAATTTTTAACATTGGCACGTTATTAATATTATATGTGTGTATATATATGAATATGTATTAAAAAACAATATATGCATGTATATCTATATATATTTCTATGCCTGTAAGTTAAAGCAACCACATATGAAACTAGAAATCTTGATTAGTTGCAGTTGTTAACGATAACTGAAGCTTGACAAATTCATTTACATCATTTATAGCATATCTTAAAAAAAAAGTAATATTTATATATAGACATAGGCCAATTTTGCGATTTATCGTAAAAGACACTAAAATATCATTATGGATGCAAATAATTTGTATATATGTACTAATTGTATGGTTTTAAAATGAAATGGGGCTCGATCTAAGCAACAAACAATAAAATAAACTATGAAGTGAACTCGATTGTATCTTAAATGTGTGTTCATTGTTTGTTTTCTTCTTCTTTTTGTGTCTTTGTTTGTTGAAATCAACTTACAACTTGAACACAAAATAATCCTATGTATTCCATATGTTTTGCATGCCGTGTATTGTATACAAAAAATTGGTTTTGTTTTTGTTTTGTTTTTAAAGCATATTCAAAGCATTTCAAAAAATTGTATTTTCAACTCGATGCACGGCTGACTGTTTGCTCCGGCGCCTAAATGCATGCTGCATGCCACAAACAGTTATAAAAGAAATAGTATTCTACAGTTTTAAGATTATACCTATATGCCTATATATGTATCATATATGTATAACTATGTATGTACACATAGAGCTCTAAATGTTTGTCATATCGAAGAGGTCTACAACTATGTATGTATATATGTATATAATGCACGCGGCTGCTTTTTTTGTGCCATTTAAAAAAAGGTTGAGAAAGGAAAATGGGATTTACCGATATTAGCTGTTCAACCCGCAACTAAGTTTATAGTATATGTATATATGGAGTTTTACATGATAATTTGCTCGCTCTGTTTAGTTAACTCATGCGCTATCTTTGTACACAGATTTCGTTTCAACGAATTGTTGGTTTGTTTGTTTGCTTTGTTGCACAACTAAACTCTTATCAACTTAGGTCTACGGCTAGGGCTTACAACTAAGAGTTTTGTTTATAACTTAAACTTAGACGAAACTACCAACATGCAACACACGCATACGCACACACTCGCACACACTCGCACACACTCGCACACACACACACACACACACACTTATAAAAACGCAGATATACAACTACCATTCACAATCAGATGCGCTTTGGACTTTGGGCTTAAACATATTTAAATATAATATAACCGTTAATTTGTATATGCATAGAAAACCAAACAAACTCTAGTTTGCTCCTAGGTTCGTCTTTTTTTGTTTTTTGACAACTTGGTTTCATTTATTATTAGCTGAGTTCGCAGCCGATGCGCTGGAGGCGGTACTGGCCGAGGCATGAGCATTGGTGGCGCCCACAGTAGTGCCAGCACCGCCATTGCTCGTCTGCATCTGTGGGAGGGTATCGAAGCGGCGATAGTAGAGTAGATAAGGCACACGCGGCGTGTGCGGCTGCAACACTTGCTTCTCGCCGATCGGCTTCACCGAGCTATCATCGTAGCGCAGCCAGCTGTTATAGCCAGTATGAAACACGTCCGTTATATAATGGCCCTTCGACGCCTCCTTGCCATCATGGTAGACTACAGCGAATAAGCGATAGGCGCGCTGCTTTTGCGAGGTCTTCTTCGAGCCTAGTATCTCTGCGAAAAACAATTCTCATGAGCTTGAAGGAGCACAGCAAGGTGAGCTTTACTTACTGGCATCGATTTTCAGCTCCACAGGGAATTCAACTTTTTTCAGTATCTTTGTGCAGCCATCGGATCTGTAGTCGAAATATTTTAAATGCAATATTAGAACGACTGGCAACTTTTCCAGCGTCATTTGCTGCCAAGCAACAACCTCCTGCTTGGTCTTGCTGCCAGTTACGCCCTCCAGCTGATCACGACCAACGAGTATCTCCAAAGCCTCCTTCACCGAAGCGGCTTTCTGCAATCAAACATGAGGTGTTGAAAAAAGGGTATCTCTTAGTTTGACTTGGCCTACGTACCTCAATGTTCAGTTGCAGTGTGAAGAATGGCTGTATAACATCCGTGGAGTGTTCGCCTTCGCGCTGCAGTCGCGAACGCAACTCACCGCGAAAGATGTCGCTCAGTGGGGTGCGTCCAAAGTCCGTTTGGCGTGTGACGCTGCCCTTGTTGCGATTGTTGCAGATCATCTGTAAAATGTTTATGGTTGAGTTGGAATTCAAATCAATACAAACTATTAAAATATGGCAATGTATTTACCTGCCAAACATCGCCACCATCCTCGGGCTCCTGTTCCTGCTCCTCACCATTCTGTCGGGCATTTGGCTTGGCAATCAGCTTGATAACCTTTCGGAAAACATAAAACATTTAGCAAAGCTATTTGATTGGTTGATTGATTGCTTGCAACAACTTACCTCCAGCATCTCATCGTTGAGCTTGTTCAGCACATAGCCCAAGAATTCTTCAGCATCCTCTTGTCGGCCCTCCACGTGCTCCTCGCGGCTGTCATTCCACAGCTTGTATATTTCCGTGGGCTCAAAGGCCAAATCACACTGCAGATCAACGCCAGCAAATTCATCTTTGCCCTTGATCTGGGCCGCTTTGTTATTGCTGAAACGCAACCGGGTACCGCCGGGCAACGATGAAAAGTTGCTCATAAATGACATCCTAAGGAGAGTGCGTAAGATTTGAAATTACTCTAAAGCTCTTTGGGAAAACAGAAATATATAGATGTGCGTGCAAGGAGGTCTACATGAAGCCATCAAAGGGTCATCCATGCGTATATACACAATGCACTTGCATCGGCCTCGACGTTAAGCAAAGCTTGCATCCAAAACGGAGGCAAGCAGCGAGCGTTTAAGAGGCCAACGCCAATTGTTATGCCACAGGCGTAACACAGACGCCAGCTGGTTTTGGCGCCGAGGCGTCTGTTGACTTGTCTGTGGCATTGTAGCATAATCAGGCTTGCAACTAGGTCAAACGGGCGTCACTTACATGGCATTCACGGTGGGCGTCTTCACCTCGCTCATCACCGCCGCCTGCTTGGGTATGGAGCGCAGCAGATTGTAAAATGGAGAGCAGCCAAGCAGCGCCTGCAGTATGGAGTTGATATAGCAATAGTTGGAACGATTAGTCAGACCACGGGGCCGCAGGCTGACCGGCGTAAGATTGGTTTTGTGACGTGTCAGAAAGTCGGCATATTTGTTCGTCCACTCATCGAGTTGAGCGGCCCGCGATGGCTCGGCTTTCAAGGGCTTGACGGCCAACGAGGCAGGCGGTGCGGTGGCAGGGGGCACAGCCTGTGCCGAGGCAGCGGAATAGGAGAGAGTGCCGGGTGTGATTAGAGGTACGGTTGGCGCTGGCACTGGCGTTGGTGTTTGCAATTGCTGATACAGGCTAGACAGTCTCTGTGCTGCTGCTGCTGCTTCTACTTCTGCTGCTACTTCTGCTGATGTCGCCTGCGTCACTTGCTGATGTTGTTGCTGCTGCTGCTGCTGTTGATGTTGTTGCTGCTGCTGCTGCTGATGTGCAGACAATTGCTGTTGCTGTTGTTGTTGTTGCTGTTGCGGCACCGATTGCACCTGTTGTTGATGTTGCTGGTGCTGATGTTGCTGCTGTGACTTGTTGCCATCGTAGGGTGCCACTTTCGCCACGGGTTTCTTGCTCGCAAAGAGACTGGCCCACGACGGTTGTCCGCTCTCCGAGCTGCTGCTACTCTGCGACACTGGCGGCGCTGGTGGCGCCAAGTTGAGAGCGGGCTGCGCTGGCAGAGCAGCAGCAGCTGCTGCTGTTGCTGTTGCTCCTCCGGCAACTGATGCATCTTGGCTGCTGTGGCTTGTGGGCTGTGTGCTGTGCTTGTTTTTGCCAGCATGGCTTAAATAGGGTTTGGCGGTAACTGGCGCGTTCTGATTATGGCCATATTGCTGCTGTTGCTGCAGCTGCTGCTGTTGTGATGATTGTTGCACTGACGCATTGTTTGTGCTATTGGACTGACTTTCAATGGACGTCTGTTGTTGAAACTGATGCGGCGTTGCTGTTATGCTTGCCGTTGAGGTAGTTGTTGTTGTTGCTGATGCTGCTGCTGTCGTTGCATTGCTGTTGTTCTGTTGCTGCTGTTGCTGTCCGCTGATCTTACGCTCCAGCGGCGGTGCTGTGCTTGCCACTGGCGATGAGGGCACTTTCATTGTGCCATATGTGCGCATTTGTGGCTGATTGTTGTTGCTGTTATTGCTGCTGCTGTTGCTGCTGCTGTTGTTGTTACTATTGTTGTTGCTATTGTTGTTGTTGTAGCTTGTTTGAAAATGCTGCTGCTGTTGCTGGTAGTGCTGCTGATTGGTATAGGTCTTAGTGGGATGGCTATAGACGCCAACACCACCGCTTGACTGCTTATTAAAGCCCACGTTCGGTGGAGCAGTTGTAGGAGTAGTTGCAGTTGCAACAGCAGCAGTCGCTGGAGCAGCGGCAGCCATAGCAACAGTCCCGCCATTATTTACAGTATTGGGCGAGGCGGTGACCGCCACCGATTGCGTGGACTTCTTGTGCTGTGCAGAGTTCGTCCAGGACTGTGACTTGGTGGTTTGGATGCCAGTATCGCTGCTGCCCTGATGATGATGGTGATGATGATGTTGCTGCTGCTGCTGTTGATGATTATGCTCCGAGGAATATTTGCGACGCACTTGCTGTTGTGAATTGCTGTTGTATTGCTGCTGAGGTGCCTTACGCTGCTGCTGCTGCTGCTGTGGAGGCTGCTGCTGCTGTTGTTGCTGTGTATGTTGCTGATGTGTTGCATGTTGCTGTGTGGTTTGCAGCTCATTGTAACTGGGCTTATGTGGTGCTGGCTGCGTTTGTTGTTGTTGCTGTAGTTGCTGCTGCTGCTGAGGTTGAGATTGTGCTTGCTGCATCTGCTGCTGCTGTTGCTGATGTTGTTGTTGCTGCTGCTGTGGCACAACTGGCGAAGTTTGTTGCTGTTGATGTTGCTGCGGAGGCGCTGCGGTTGGCTGCTGCTGTTGTTGCAGTTGCGGCGCTACGTTGGCAATGGAAACAACCAAATTGGCAGGCTGTTGTTGTTGTTTCTCAATTTGTTGCTGTTGCTGCTGCTGCTGCTGTTGTTGCTGATGTTGCTGTTGCTGCTGATATTCCAGTTGCTGCTGTTTCTCGCTGTTGGCAATCAGTGTTTCATCCAAAGCCGACTCATGCTTGTTGTTATTGTTGTTGTTGTTGGTGAGCAGCGCCTTATCAACTGGAACAACAAAAGAGAGTTTCCGTTGTTGAACGAACATGAATAGTACATTAAATGAAAAAGTTTTATCTGTGGGTCAAATGCCGCAAGTTGACCTTTTGGAGAACATAAGAATAACGGCATAATCAACTAGATACTTAAGTTGCCCAATTGGTGTGCAGCATATACAAAATAATTTACAATATCATCATAATTGATACCAATTGATGTTAAATGAGATACACATTTTTTAAATGGATCGGATGCTGTTGGCTGGGCTGTGGCTGTGGCAGTGGCTGTGTTTGTGGCAGTGTTTGTGGCTGCTGGATTTTTATCGAAAATGTACCCCTAAAATTTGGGCAACTAATTTCTTTAATTGATTTGTTGATGTCGCTCGCAATTGAACACTTCAGTTTTCAGTAGCTTTTGCTGGTTTGGTATTACATAATTTTAATTTACAAGTATTTATTTATAAACTTTTGAAAAGTAACTGACAACAGCAAAGAGTCAATAATGAGACAAATAAGATCGAGAGAACTCGCTTTGAGATACTCTAAATCTGTTAGGCTTTGAGAAATGGAGAGGGACAATCAGACTCGACTTTTGACTGCTGATCAAGAAAATATATATTTTGTGGGGCTGGGGCTGGTAACTGCTTTCTTCTGCCTGTTACATACTTTTGCCCAACTTCATTATACCCTTCTTAAACCATTTTCAATAGTTTCAGGGTATAATTAGTTCACACAACGCTAATCAGGCGAGTCAATACAGATCTGCCTCAGCTGCAAAACTAGAGTATATGCAAGGCAAGCGTTGGGATGCAACTGCACTTTAATCGGACACGTTCAACTAAAACAACACAACTAGATAGATAACTGACGCTAAACAAATAGTTCACAAGTTGTTGGTGTTGTTGCTATTGTTGTTGTGCGTTGATATTGGCCGGGTGATAAGAACATAAATACATATCGACGCCGCCAGTTGCCAACAGTTGTCCAATCAATTTGTCAGCCAATGCAGCAAATAGAAAGATAATCCATGTCAATATGAAGTGTAGGCGGCTGATATATGAAGAGGACAGAGATTCTGATAGTTCCATAAACTTCATTTGGACAAATAACAATATCATTACGAGTAAATCACAATCGGCTGCCTCATAAAGCACCAAGCTCTGATAGGAGCGACGAACGACAAATCCCCTTAAAAAATGTATTCTTTTTTTTTATTCGTTGATAACGTTATCAATAAACAAAAAACCAAAGCAAAAGCAAAGCTACAACAATTTACACACGCTGATGCTGCCTGTTGCTTTTCATTTATTTGCCATTAAGAAATGCCCAGCTGATATATTTGAGAAGTTGCTGCAACGTGGGTCTTGCCCCAAGTACTTACAATTATGCTCTGTCAATATTAACAATTAATGAGACCCAATGAGAAGGAATGGGATGTGTATGTGGGACTGTAGAAATGTAGGTCAATCGTGCTGGAAGTTTGCACAGCTGTTCGAACTGCATAAGTCTCCCAATATTGGGAGCATTAAGTGCAAAGATTGCAATCTCATCCAAATAAAAAATGATAATGTAAACCGAATCAGTTTTTCCCATGGGAAACAATTGCGTTATCAGATAAATATATGGAGTATAAATTGAGATTATATCAAAATGAGTGCAAACAGAACATATAAATAATATTACAACTGATACTTACACATGGGAGGGAACACATCGAAATACAACAAATCTCTGATGCTATCATCACAATGTACATTTTACGGAAACAAACAAAAATACTATTTACGGAGCATCCAAAGCTTGACACAATATTCAAATCAATACCGATAAAAGTGCCCCAACAACAAGTTTCATTGAGCCCGACTTGTGAGCCATTTAACTATGCATTGGATGTAACACGGGCCTCTTCTTCTTGGGGCCACATACAATTAGTAAATATATATTAAATACACTATTAACAATGTATTGGACCAAAGCAGTTTAAAATTTTATTAGCGACTCTATCATAATGAAAGCTCTCAAGCGTACAATTAAAATATTTTGGTGCTAAATAATACTTAGCCCATAATGTCATATGACAAACAGTTCTCCCCCGCCCGAATTGGATTGCGAATCGGAATCGGATTTCCAACAACAGCAAGCAGCCACCAACAATGCAATGGAATTCAGTATTCAGAATTCAATGTGTTAATTAATTTCAATTAACGTCTAACGAGCACACTGCCAATAAATATATATACTCAAAATATGTCATGGAACTCTCACAAAAATGAAATGGAAATTTGCAGGCAGCACAATTGCACAACTGAGTATTAACTCAAAATGCAAATTGCACATAAGGAAAACAGAAAACAGAAAACATTGCTACAAATTCTAATATCAATAACGGTGTCAAGGGGTGTCAGATTCGGGTGCGACGCTGAGAGAGCTGCAGTGTCACAAGGTTGCCTGGATAATTATCGACTTGAGCGCACAGGTAAATTAAACCAAACAATAACAACTAAATCAGCAACAACAACAACAACAACAGCAATCCGAGTCGAACATGTTAGTTGCTAACAATAGCAGACAACAAGTTGAGTGCATCAATGCAAACTAGGAAATAATCGTCACGACACGTAAAGCGACAGCAACAATCAAACGCGACTGTACTTAACTCTTAGGAGCGATAAAAGGGGAACAGATGCGTGCAAGTGGAACTGGAACAGGAACAGAAACAGAAACAGAAACTGGAACGGGAATGCATTGCTATTGCTTAACAAACATTCTTCCCACTTGACTGGACAATTTTGATTTCAATTTCACTACGAAAACTGTACTACATAATGGCTAGAAAATATTGTGCTACACACACAAAGCGTATGACAGTTATTCACTAAGCAAATAAATTACGCTGCTGCTCGATACGAATGCGCTTCATGTGAACAGCAATCGAGATTTTGTTGTTGTTGTTGTTGTTGTTATTGTTATTGTTGGTGTTGTTTATTTGATATTTAATTGATTTCGCTATCCAGCAAACTGACACAACGGGGTCATCAGCTGGAGAGCACAGCCCCCAAAAGGGGCTCTGCCTCCATCTAGGTTATTCTATTGACTTCTTCTCAGTCTCTCTCTTCCTCTCTCTCTCTGCCGTAGGCCTGTTGCTGGTCGCAGTGTTATTGAACGCGCGATTTTATTCAATTTTTATTAGCAAGCAACAAAAAACAACCTCAACGAATACAATAACGATTGCCACATTCAACTAATTTGTGTTTGGCTTACAATTTATCAGTTTTGCCTTTTTTTAAATGATAGAGAGAGAGAGAGAGAGGGGGAGAGAATATCTGATATGGAGCTCTTAGAATCTATATGTTTTAATAGAGACAATTAGCACTTGAAAGATAAACTCAATTCCACCAGTCCATTCAAATTATATTAATAATCATTTTAAAAATTAAAGTTGAGCCAATTACTAATGAAATCATACAACACATATAAATGATTTATTTTGCTTTATTTACTACTGCTAATCAACAGATCTAAATCAGGAACTGGTTATGGTTATATTTTAATCTGTTCCAAGTATAAGGTATTAGATTATTCATTAAAAAAAATGAAATCTTTTTTGATATATTTTCCCGGAAAAGAGGCATTAAAACATATTTGTCAAAGGGAAGCTATTGTTGGATCGGTATTATAATTATTATTGTTATCGCCCTAATATTACCCAACACAATATAAGTAATTATAAACATAAGTGATGTGACCAATCAGTCAAACATAACAAGCTAAGCTTAGTCATTTTGTGGTTTGAATCACATTAAATACAGCAACACAAAGCACAAAAACAACTCAAAGTTCAAAAGAAATATGACTGATAAAATATATGTTTTTAAATGAAGACATGCGATAAACAAATAATTACACAATTAAAATAATAAATAAAACAATAAATTTGAAATAAGCTAATATGCACTTTCAATCAAAAACAATTTGGTTATTTATCAGCAGCTGGGAAAACTTGAAAGCAAAGTGCAATAAACGAATGGAACGTGATAACGGTACTTATTAGCACACGTGGATTACTCAATTGTTTTTGTTCTTGTTATTGTTATTGTTATTGTTTTTATTGCTCTTGCGTGTATGTATAAATTGATAACGAATCTGGCCAATAATTTGTGGGGCGGTTTTGTCGGCAAAAACAAACACACACAGAAAATGCTTAAACTTTTTGGTTACTGCCTGGCGACAGTGGCAAACTCGTTGAAACGCCCAGTTATAATTGTTGTTGCTGCTTGCAATTCAATTGAATTAATTTGTGTCAATTTACAATAAGTAATAGTCAACGAGATCTGCCTCTCTCTCTCTCCCTCTCTCTCTTACTCTAGCTGTTTCCTTCTGGCTGCAGTAAGCAAGAAGCCAAAGAAAATTGCATAATTCTCGAAGACGACGACAAACAACGGCACGCGACCTTCGTCTATAACAAACACCGTAAAGCAAGCACGCCTTCCACACTCCGCCCCTCCCTTAAACACCACCTGTCAGCGGCACACACCTAAAAATAAAGAAAAAAAGGAAGAAGAAAACCGAACAGAAGCAAAGAACTATAATAACGGTTTCTTATCAATGAAAGGCGCACTAGCCAACAAATTATTTACGAACGAGTCCATTGGCAACGGCGTAGCTATAAAGTGGGCGGTGATTGTGTATTAGCCATGTTACCTACTCAATATAATTCAGATGAGCATCGATATGCGTAATAGGTGATTGGGTGGGTGTCAGCCGAGACACAGCATAAATGAATCCAAAGTGACAGCTTGGTGACTGAAAAGGCTAATGGTAAAGTAGCGAGAGCAATGTCAGCAGCAGTTACACAGGATTCGCAAGGATGTGCTGTGTGTGTTGTGTGTGTATCCTGCTGGCATTAACATATAAATGCGTATAACAGTTGACGCGTGGGCAACAGCAGCAGCAACAGCAGCAGTAGCAGCAGTAGCAGTAGCAACAGCAGGCAGCTCATTGAGCAATGTCAGCTATTAGATACAAATGTATCTATAGCAGGTACAACGAAGGCCAACAACAACAAAAACAAGTACAACAGGGAAATGAGCAACGACAAACGATGCATACTAAAAGCAACAAGTAAAATACGAAAACCGCAACAACAACAAAATAGATAAAAGTAGCCAGCGACAAAACTGCGTCATTTTTGTAAATATATATTGGCTACAACAGATGAGTATATAGCATATAGATATATAAAGAGCAGGAAAAACTGAGGAAAAGCTTGCAGCGTAAAAAATGCACAGCTAAACAAAAGTGGAAGACAGACAGACAGACTGCCAGACGAATATGCGCAATTTCAATTTCATTTCAAAAACAAAGAAAACGCTGAAGAAGGTTGTTAAGAAATTCTTGAACCGGCCCAGGGGCGATGTCATTAATGTCGACGATATACAAAAGGCGCATTCAACTCATTGGCAAGCTGAAGAATTGCACTTAGTTTTCCCTGTTTGCCGATCAAAAGCGAAAAGCAATTATCTTTCGATTATCAGGCAGTTCTATAGATTAAGGCATACTTATCAGTGCAAAGCATTTAGTTTATTCTTCTAAGATTCAGTTCTCTATTCTCTGTTCGCATTGTGGATTTTGGTTTCTTTTTGTTTTCTAGACTTCTGGCTGGGAGCCCAGAAAATGTCTTCTGTACTACTACATGCAAAACTGGCATGAACTGGTGCAACTGAAACACCTGCTGCACACACAGCAAATCATTTTGTGGTTGCCACTACCTAAATAATAACTTTGCCACGTGTCGGCCTGGTTTGCATCTCAACTCAGAAGCCTTGTGCATTTTAATGAATCTATACAAGCACACACACACATACGAGAGATTACGTGTGTTTGTGTGTGTGTGCTGCTTGTGGCATAACAGTTTAGTCATGTGTGGATATTAAATTTCACTCTGGGCAAGAAAAACACACCCGATGTTAACTAGTAAGACCAACTCTAAGTGTGCAATTTCCTGGCAATAACGACGACAACGCTGAGATTGAAATGGCCCAGGGTTGGATATGAGGGTGTGGCGGGGGCGTCTAATACGCTAATAATAATAGTACAGCAAATCAACTTATAAAAGCTGGGAAGCAAAACGTCAAGAGCTTCTACTACCCACTGCCGTTGACCCACAAGTCACATTTGCTTGTGTGTGTGGCTATTGCGCGTGTTTGTGAGTGTGTGTAACTAATTTTATGAATGACATTGAACACCCACAAGCACAGGCACAGATTAACAATGTGTACAACATCCCTTAAAGAGAATAACACACGCTACCTTAAGAGAAGCGCTAATTGAAATTCTCTTCAGCTTAAACTCTACGCACAAAATTATCTTCACCACAAATTCAACTGTTATAAAATAAACACACCGAGTCATTCTCGTATGTGACACACAAGACTAGAAACATTCCGCTCTGGGAGCAGTAAAAAGTGTATAATTAGCTTATCACAAGCAGCAATAGACTACAGCTTTAGCGAGTTAAGATTATTCAGCAAGTTTGGACTCTTAACAGAAGCGGTGGCATTTTTACAGTTTTCGTTTTCGGCATGCTGACGGCGCCTAAAAGGCGACACACTAAAAAATTTTCAGCACACACACACAGAGAGACACGCATCCATACTCACACACACACAGAGAGACACGCATACCCACACACACACACAGATACGTAACGTATGCAGGAAAAAAGTAAAAGTTTGAAAGTCACAAGCTAACCTTTAACCCAAATCACAACTAAGAGCAACAGTTAACGCTCTTTTGTTTTGCGTCTGTTATACTAAAGACTACAGACTGCAGACATACTGTTATACAAGTGCCGGTTCTTCTTGGCCTGAACGACCGAGAACAACAACATCAATACAGGAATGTAACGGACATAAAATTAAGAAAAAGACAACAACCCTTAAGAAAGTGCGTCACTGTTGAGGGTAGTTTGCCAAAGGGGGTTGCTGTGCGGATGAGATGAGCAGACGCTGTGAAGTTTATTGTCTCTTTTTTGTGTATGTTAAGCAAAATAAAAAGCACGCAACAGTAGCCAAAATTGCTGCTGGCACTGTTGTTGTCGCGCTGCCCGTTGGCAATGTGTAAATCAGCTGTTTTCTGACAAGCGCAACCCTTGCGCCGCATACCAGCAAACCCAACGAAAAGAGAACAGCGTAGTTGCAAAGACAATGAGACCAGGTGGCCATCATCGATACGGTGAGCACATTAACAAAATAGAGAGAGAGAGCGGAAGAGCGCGGAAGAGAGAGAGAGAGAGAGAGCAGCAGCAGCAGCGGTAGCTTTTGAGAGCTTGCGCGCTTGAACTTCAAATGCAGTGCATGAAAAAAAAAATAGACATATCGGCGAGGCAATCGCAATGTCAGCAGCAACCGCGTGGCGAGAATTTGTTGTTGATTTTGCATTTTTGTGTTGTTTGTAATTGAAATTGTGTTTTGGTTGTATGAGGAGGAGGTTATATATGTATGTAGTTGTTGCTTTTGCGTTTGCATTCATCACATTTGGTGTCTTTGTAGCTGGCTATTTTGTATAACGTAGTATAACAGTTCTATGCCAGCAGCAACGTCGCTAGTCGGTTTCAGTCGTTTGCTGGTTACGACGAATTTTCATTTTATATCGAACAGCGCAGCAGTGACGACGATAAAGTCTTCTGTGTGTGGTGTGCTTTTTATTTGTTGGTATCTCTCTCTCGCCGCGCACAAAGAAAAGAAAGCAACAGAAAATAAATAAAATTTTATACATCTCCAAAAATAAAATAAAAACAAATATAATAAATGTTTTATATATACCGAAGAAAGATAGCCATAAAACTATGATTAATGCAGCTGCAGCTTGTCAATTGTTATACTGCTTGTGGTGGTAATGTGCTAAACACGTAAGCCCAAGTTCCGTGTGCGGTTGAGTTTTTCTTCTCTTCTGTTCTTGTTGTTGTTGTTCTTACAATCGTCGCTTTTGTTGTTGTTGTTGCTGTTGCTATTGCTGCTATAACTACAACTAACTCGGCCTTTTTGTGTTTCGTTCATTACACATTTTATCGATCACACGTTCGTTGCGGGGCCGTCGGACAGCCGAAGTTTTTTCTGTTTTCACTGCTAACACGCATTGAATATTTGTATTTGTATTTGTGTTTGCATTTGCATACAGACAATTTACAATTAAATTTTAATGCTCAGCAAATTATACAATTGTATTGCCATCATCATCATCGACAACAGCAGCAGCAGCGAATACGACTACGTACAGCACCCCCAAAACGGCAGCGGCGGCGACGTCGGCAGCGAAACCAATGCAAAAATGTGCCATACATAAAAGCAGCAAAAGTAAATCAGAGCAGAGCAAATAGCAAAGCGAAAAGCAAAAGTGCAAAGTCAAAAACAAAGACACCAAGTTCACTAACCAAAAAATTGTGCATCGCTCGCTAGCGCAACAACAACATAAACAATAACGACAAGACACAACTTTTGACCAGCCGTCAGCTGTATACAATGTACAAATAAACAATATGATATAAAATAAAAGCACAAAAACATCAACAACAAATTAAACGTGACAAATTGCAAAAAACTAACAAATAGCTAATAAATAAAACTATGAATGTCAATAATACATAAGAACTTTAGGCAATATAAAAAACAACGCACACACACACTTCCATTATACACATAACGGCAACTCAAGCTCCGCAGCTGCTCTCACTCTGTGAGAGCAGAACTTAAGAGTGCCAAATCGTCAAAATATAAAATCAACGATTAGTGTGGGAGTCGTAACAGAGAGTGGGACAGAGAGGCGCCTGTTAAATGCTGAGCGCGCGCAAAGATAAAACATAACAGCAGCAGCAGCGACGTCGACAGCGGCTGTTCTAAGACTCGCGCATAACTCGAACCGGCGGCGAACGCGACACTTCGGGCCTCGCATAACAACGCTTACAAGCAAACATAGACAGAATCAAATCGTTCGTCGAATCGGAAAGGGGGGTGCAGTGTGCCGGCGCGCGCAGAGGAGCAAGTAAAAACGAAATCGAAACTGAAAAGAAGTTCGGTTGTAACAGAAAGCAAAAGCAAGAAGTGTGTGCGCCACAGTTAACGGCATACAAAAAGCACAAGCACAACTCGTAAAGTAAAACACAATTATGGTGGACAACAACAGTAATGCGGCAGCTGGTGGTGGAGCTGGTGTTGGCAGCACGGCGGCACGCCTGCGCAAATTCGAGCGCACGGAAAGTGAACTGGCCTGCGAGGAGGCGGCGCGTCTAACTGCCGAGCAGAACGACAACAACAGCCCAGAGGATGACAACGATGAGGAGGATGACGACGATGGTGATGGTGGCGATGATGATGAGGATGAGGTTAGCGTCTATGGTGAATTGCCCCCACCGCCGGACGGTGGCTATGGCTGGGTCATATGCTTCGCCAGCTTCATGTGCAACATGATTGTCGATGGCATCGCCTACACATTTGGCATATTCCTCGAGGAGTTTGTCGCCTATTTCCACGAGGGCAAAGGCACCGTAGCCTGGGTGGGCAGCCTCCTATCCGGCGTCTATCTGAGCGCCGGACCCATTGTCTCCGCCCTGGCCAATAAATATGGTTGCCGAGCCGTATGCATTGCCGGCAGCATCATTGCCTGCATCGCATTTGTCCTGTCGACGTTCAGCACATCGGTGAGCATGCTGATGGCCACCTATGGATTCATGGGTGGCTTTGGTTTTGGCATGATCTATTTGCCGGCTGTCGTCGCCGTCGGCTATTACTTTGAGACGAAGCGTTCGCTGGCCACGGGAATTGCGGTCTGTGGGTCCGGCTTTGGCACCTTCGCCTTTGCCCCCCTTGCCACATATTTGCTGGAGGAATACGGCTGGAAGAACGCGTTGCTCATCTTTGCCGGTCTCATACTGAATTGTGCCATCTTTGGTGCAATGATGCGTCCACTTACGTATCCCAAGAAGAAGCGAGTCAAACCCCTGATGCAGCGCATGTACGAGGAGAAACAGATGCAGCTGGAGCGTGGCTCGTTTGCCGGATCACATTTTATGGTCCAGCTGCCAGATGGCACCATGGAGCGTAAGCTGAAGATGCCTCTCAATGCAGATCCGGGTGTGCATTCCAGTTTGAATTTGGAATTGCTGGCCCAACAGTCTGGCGGTCTGCATCCCGTGTCAACGCTGCCAACGATTACGGAATCCAAGGTGGTAGAGGTGAATGCTCAATCGCCGCCCAATCAAAGCACCGCCGCCGATAGCAATGGCCAATTGTCGACGAGATCGGGTCGTCGTTCGCATCGCAACTCGGAGAATGAGCACAGTCCGTATCACTCGCAGGATGCGATGACACGAAATGCCTCGCAGCCCGCCTTCCTCGCTGGCGACCATCAAAGTCTTCCTAAGAATGGATCGGTGCCATCTTTCAGCCGTGTGCGCAAAACATCTGGCAGTGAGCGTTATCAGCCCTCGCTAGCGGCCATCCGTGCCTCCTCCCGTGGCGACCTCGAGGCGGGCACAGGCGGTGACTTCAGTACTTCCAAATTGTCACTGTCGCAACGACAGGGCAGCACTAGCGGCAGTGCTGGACGCATGGTGCGACCCATGTCCCGTAAGGATATCTTCTATTCCGGCTCCGTCACGAATTTGCCACAGTATCAATCGCAAAAGTCGCTAACTAACTACCGCAACTCGGTCCTGTCGCTCACCAAGTACGAGAAGAGCATGCAGAGCGTGCGACTCGATCCTCTGGCGGAGGCGGATAAGCATCGCGAGGAATACGACCTATGCCCGTGCCTTTGCATACCGGATTCGGTGAAATCTGTGGTGAACACCATGCTGGATGTGAGTCTGCTCAAGGATCCCGTATTCATGCTAATGGGTGTCTCCAACATATTCGGCATGGCTGGACTCTATGTACCTTTTGTCTATCTGGTGGATGCGGCCAAGGAGCATGGCATTGCCAAGAACGATGCCGCAATGCTGCTCTCCATCATTGGCATCACGAACACGGTGGGACGTGTCGTCTGCGGTTGGGTGGCAGACTTGCCACAGGTCAATTCGCTGCTGCTGAACAACATCTGTCTGCTGATCTCGACGGTGGCCGTCAGTTTGACACCACTGTGCTACAGCTATGGCGCCTATATAGCCATGTCGATTGCCTTTGGAATTGCCATCTCTGGTTACATTTCGCTAACGTCAATTATACTCGTGGATCTGCTCGGTCTGGACAAGCTAACGAATGCCTTTGGATTGCTCATCCTGTTCAGAGGATTTGCGGCACTGATTGGCACACCGCTAGCGGGCGCTATCTATGATTTAACGCACACCTATGATCTGCCCTTCTATATGGCTGGAGCACTGTTTGCCATATCGACGGTGACTAGCTTCTTGGCGCCGTGCATGAAACGCTTTAGTGGATCGGATGAGACGCCTGTGCATCCGGAAACGCTGACGCCCATCGATGAGGAACAGGGCGAGGAGGATGCCGAGGATGAAGATGAGGATCAACCCATTACCATGGTCCCAAAAATCATTAAAACTCTGCCCAGTCCACAGGAACAGGACGAGTCCCGTCAATTTCCACCCACAACAACGCAACACAAAACACAAACAACGGAATCAAAGCTCTAAGCAACAAGAATTTAACATAGAGAAAAGTATGAGAACAGAGTACAGAAGAAACTACAAATATTTGAATAAAGTCAAGAGAGAGACGAGTGGAGTCAAGAAGAAAGTTTAAAAACGAGAAAGAGTGTATGAATTAAGAGTAGAGCGCGATATTTTTCTAGCAACTTATACAAAAGGAGAGCCAACTAAAACGGGAACAGAAGAACAAGGGAACGGAGGAACAGGCGAGCAGTAGAAGAGAAGAACAGAGCAGAAGAGAAGAGAGAGCAACGGTTCAGGGGCAGGCCCAGATCCAGAAAGAGCACACTAAGAAAACTATATACAAAATAAAAGCGCATATAAAAAAATATAGTTATATATATATATATATTGTATTCTATATATACAATATATCGATACAGATGCCGAAACTATGCCTAAGCAACAATTCAATATACATAAAACTAATTATATATATATATATATATGTATGCATATATATTATATAGATTTGCTTTATTGCAAAGCAAAACGTGGAAATTGATGAAAACTTGGCTTAGCTTCGATAAGATTATAGCAGAATTCTGCTGCCATATATATGTATATATACATGTACATATATATACAAAATTAGCTATATATGTATGTACATTTGTACATGTATACAAAAGTTACACGCTCATAAATGAACAAAAAGCAAAACAGCAACAACAGAAACTAGCTAACTTTGATATACTCTGATTGATTATATGCATAGTATCCAACTGTTATACAACTACAATAGCAAAAAAATAAACACTAATGAACTGGAGCTAAAAACTATATTGTAACATATTTTTTATTATTTGTTTGTTAAATCTTACGATTTTTTGTATGTACTTTTATTATTATTATTGATTATGGCTATTGTATATGTAATGTATTATTAAAACTCTCAATCTACATATATATTATTATTACTATTACTGTTGTTGTGCATTCGTTGTTATACGGCAAGTGTTATAATGTGTCATACGCCCTAATTGTAGTAGGAAATCATGTAGCAAGTAGCAGAAGAAAAAACAATTCAAACTAAAATGCAAATCGATTGTAAACCATTTTGGTAGTAGTTAGTTATTTTTTCGTGTGTATAAAGAAGGCAAAGCGATTAAAGTGTTAAGCGTCTAAGCAAATTAAGAGAGAAGCAACAACTATTACAAAAAACAAAACAAATATACTAAAAACTAACTTTTATACATAAATATTGAAAACCAAAAAAAAAAACAGTCAAATACAAAAACAAGAAAAATAAAGACAACTAAAATTGTTTTCAATTTTAAACCTATTAATTAGCTAACAAAGAACGATAAAAATATTAATAGAATTTTGGCTCATATTTTGTACATTAATTAAATAAATAAATCAAGTGTGCAAATACTCCAGTCAAGTCCATAGCAAAAAACAAAATAAACAAATTTTTTAAAGGCTTGTGCTTTTTGTTCTACACAAGAACTACAAACAAACAATATATATATATATATATATAATATGCATGTGTTATACTTTTTAAAACTAACCTAATTTATGGAAAGTGATTATCACATAAAGAGCAATTAAATGCAGTTTTACACCATTTACAACACTAAACACACATTGCTCCTAAGGAAAACTGTTATACGCATAAAGATACAAGAAATCAACAAACTATTGAGCGCCGAGCTATGCAAGCAAATGCAAAACAAACAAAAAACAAAAACAGACACACAAAGCAAAGCAGAACAATAAATGTTAGAAAAAATAATAAATAATTTTTGCCATATATATTATGAGAACTTAACAAAAACCAAATAACCGCCAAATTGTTATACTTTAAAATTTCAGACTGTCGGTAAGTGGGTTTACGTAAAAGAAAAGAGCACTTTTATATTTTAAATTGTGTTTGATAGCTTTAAAAAGCATCGATCAAAGTGCAGATAATAATAATTATTGGTTGCCGGCCTTATCGTAGCACCTTGTACTCATTGTATCACAATTAGAAACTTGAGCAGACCCACAAATCGCAACCCGATTATGGAACCACAGCGAAGAGAAACCTGTCGCCTAACAAGCAGAAACGATTAGCCTAATCAATAAATATCGTTCAAGGGAACACAACTAATATCTAAAGTGTTACGAATACTGTTATAGAATAAGAGTTATATGGCATATACGCAATCGATAAGCGTGAACAGCTTATAAGCTTAAGGGCTATCAAAGTATTGACAAAGTTGACGGCGCCAAGTGCTGTGAAAATAGCAATAAAATTGCTCGTGAGACTTTTCACACTCTCAACACAACTACATCGAAAATAGAACCAGCCATCTATAAATTTTACTGCATAATATAGTTATCTCGATAGTTGTATGCATGTGAGCTGATCCATAACGCTTTACTTTACTTTACTTGGCCACATTCCGTCGAGCAAGTCATTGGACAGTGGCCAACATAAATGTCATTGACTGGCTTTGATAAAGCGGAAGAAGACAACACACCAACCAAGCCGGGCGCCAAGCATCAAACAAATGACCATTGACCGGGGCAATGGGCAAATGCAAAATGAAGCCAAAGTTTAGTTTACACAAATGCTGCATTAGCACAGCGAATTTTGTATACTCTGTCAAAGCTAGTAGCTTTGCTTACTTTTGACAGCAAGAATTTCACAAGGTAAGTAACGGAATTCTGCTTTTAAATACACAAACTCAATGTTGAAATCAAAGCTAATGTACTATAATATAGATCAAAGGATGTTTCAAAACGTAGAAAAAATAAAAACAAATACCACATAAACACAATGCATAATGCCAGCAAATAGAGCAAAACGTTTACTTATTATGACTACTTTCGATTGATAAGCACATAGCGAACAAAGCAACAACGGACAAAGAGAGAAAGAGTAGCGACGACGTCCGCTTGCACAGCTGATTAATGGATGAAACGGATAGCCAAGAGCAAGAGTGGGACTATGAGTGTGAGTGCGAAAGAGATTGTGAGAGTGAGTGTGAGTGTGGAGAGAGACTACAATGTCTCACCAAAAACACCTGTTTTATGAGGATTTTCGTCTAACTGCAATCAATTACATATATTTAAAAGAAAATAAATAAATAAATATATATATATTTTGGTCTTTGCAAGCAGTTGGCACTTAGCAGAGTGAGACGAACGATTGCAGCAACAACAAACGCTTAGCAACAGAGACGCATTTGTGATGACAATTACAGCAACTAAATGAAAACAGCAACAATTAACAAAAACTAAAGACAAATGTGTTGACAACGCATCAAGAGTCCCATACACGTATCATGTGATGTTGGCGTTGTCGAACACCTGAAACTAACCCAACTGAAACCCAAGTGAACCGAGTGTTCCGTTCAGCAGCAGTCAGCACAATCTGAATGCGTTCATGTATGTTCGAGGTGAATGAAAAAAAGTATTTAAGCGTAATTACCGAAACGAATCCAAATTGCCAAGCATACATAACACAAATAAATAAAAGGTGTTCAAAATGTGGGCAACAAAGTAAATTTGATTTCTAATTCATATTTAAATTAAACTAATGTGAACTCATCTAACACACAGATCTAACTGAAGCTATCGGAAGTAGTTTAGTATTCACTTGCAAATCAAAAAAAAAAAAGCAAAGATAGATATCGACTGTTATCCGGCGCTATCGAGAACCTGAGCCGAGTAGAAAACAGCCTATCAGTGGAAATAATAATAATTGGCAGCACTTACCCAATGCTTCCTGCGGTGTGGGCGTTTCTACTTGAGGAGGATGGAGAGGCAGTTGCTGCTGCAGTTGTTGTTGTTCAATGCAAACGGTTGGCTGAGGATGTTGCGGCTGAATGATATGATGTGGTGGTGGGGGTGCCTGGATGAGCATTGGCAGTGGCGGCGCATCAGCAGGCAGTGTCCAAGTTACGGGTATGGCACCAACGGGTGCAGCGCCACAATCCGACAGTTCGTCCTCATACTGAAAGAGTAGTTGATACATAGGATAACAGAGAATTGATTATATGAATGTCTTGTGTTGCTCACCTGTGGCACTGGACCGGCAACGGGATGCATGCCCTGAAGCGGTGCCAGCTGGCCATCATCGTAGATCTGCATAACACCCATTTGCTGTTGCATCTCGTGCATATGCTGGGCATCGAAGATGGGATAATTGGGACTCAGCATGCTGGATGTTTCGGAGGAGGCCAGCGAGGAACTATTGTGATTCAGTTCATCGCCATTCACATGCGCCACCTCCTGATACTCATCGGCATACATGTGCGCCGCAGGATGCCAAAGCGCCTGCGCCTGCCGCTCATCAACAACGCCACCTTGAGCCTGGCCGCCATCCTCCGACACGTACTGATACTCGCTCTGCGGCAGCACCTGATGATAGAAATAGCCGCCATAGTTGTACATGGGCGTGCCGTTGTACAGTGGCATTGGTGATATATATAGAGGCGTTCCGGTGGCCTGCTGGGCAGCAGCTGCTGCATTCGGCGGCACTTGAATTGGACCGTGATGGGGCGCAAAGTAGGCGGCCTGATAGCCACTGTATGCCGCATATGGATGCGGCGCATAGTATGACATTGGCTGCAGTTGCGCCTCGGGCGGTGGCGGATGTGCCAATTGCTGACCCATATGTTCCGGCTGCAATTGAATAGCACTTGGCACTGGGCTGGCGCTATCTGGCAGCTGCTGCTGCTGTTGTTGTTGCTGTGGCTGCAACTGCATTTGCAGCAGCTGCTGCTGCTGTTGCAGTTGCAACTGCTGATGCTGCATGTGCCGAGGATTGTGGTAGTCATTGCGACGTTGTCCACCACCGCCGCGTCCACGCCCACGTCCGCGACCGCGTCCACCCATGCCAGGTATGTGGCCATTCGGATTACCCTGATGCAGTGGCATTGGCGGCAAGTGTTGCATCAACGGATTGCCCTGCAAAAACAAATTAGAGATGTGGTTGAAATGACACACCTTCTACTCTAAACTACCAATTCAATACTCACCGGCTCCGGCGGCAGTTCGCCGTGTGGGCCCACATAATGCGGCGGTGCTCCGCTGCCCGGCATGTAGGCATGCGACCAGCCGTGCAGATTCACATTGGCCGTCACATTGTTCACAAAGACATTGCTGGACATGGGCGCTGGTATCATGCCCGAATGATGGAACACCGGACCGTGGCCACCTTGCGGCATATGGGGATGATGTGCTCCATGGGCAGAGGCAGACGCGGCTGGCATATACACCGCTTGGGGCTGTTGGTTGTAGACGGGCAAAGATGTCAGCGCGTTGCTGCTGTTGTTGTTATTGTTGTTGCTATTATTGTTGTTGTTGGTCGGTGACACAATGCTGTTGTTGTTGTTGTTGGGAGGCGGTTGCGGCGTTGACGGCGTGGACACTGGAGTCGCTGCTTGTGGCGGGTGTTGTTGCTGTTGCTGTTGGTGCTGCGGCTGTTGTTGCGGCTGCTGCTGCTGCTGCTGTTGTTGCTGCTGCTGCTGCTGTTGTTGCTGCTGCTGTTGCTGCTGCTGTTGCTGCTGAGCAACCGGCTGCGCTTGCTGCGCCATAATTGGAACGACTGCGCTACACTTGCAACGCAGTTGACAACGCTGACGACTTGCGAAGCAATCGGCGGGTTGTTGACTCTGAAAGTGGCTCAGGATATGCGCAGCACATGAACACTACAAACGCCAAACATTGAAGTTTTTGCTGTGGACATAAAGACACCAAAAAAAAAGTATAAATATATGTATAAATGTTAGCAAACGAAGCGCCAATTTTTGAGGTTAAATTGAGGCAACCGCAAGACATCTGGCAACACCGCACAGCTGTCGGAGCACCAGCAAAAAGACCACAAAAAAAATTAAAAAAGGCAAATAAACAGAGAGAGTAAGCGCTACAGAGAGAGCGAGAAAGAGAGAGAGAGAGTGAGTGCGGCCATACTGTACCGGGTGGGGTGACGGCCCCTCTATCCAACCCTCCCCTCCCTAACCCACAAGTGGCGATCAAGTGTCAAAAATGTATAATTTAAAACAACACAATTTACAAAACTGAAAGCCGGCTGAGCACAAAAATATTTGATTCGCTAACGTTGAACATTAACACGCACACACTACACACGCACACATAAAGACACGAATGACACACACACACACACTCACACCTGTACAAGAGGCGCCGCACTACGTCACTGAGCTGGAAAAGATGTAAGTGTTAGGGAAAAAAAATAGAAAAGGAAAATACGACGATTTCAATAAATGTCGAATTTGTAGCTAATTCGAAAAGACTGCGTAACTTAAGCGTAGCATGTAAAATACACGACGCATTCCAATGTCCAAATGGCGGCGTCAAAGAGAACACCACGTTGACGGCACACACGCAAAAAAACAAAAAAAGAGAACGCGGCGGAATGTGTTGCAGGGGGCGGGACAGCGAGGTGTTGGAGGTAAAAGGAAAAACTGTGTGTTTTTGGTGACTATTGACTATTACTTACCTTTAATGGTTGGCCGCAGACAATTCAGTTTTATAGCACGAATTGATCATGTTTTATTTGATGCGTGCGGGCGGCTTCTATGACAGTGCGACGGGCGGCTGCTGCCAAATAAATGAATTCGTATTTCAGTTTCACTTGCCGCGACACTCTTCTTTCTTTCTTTCTTTCTTTTTTTTTTTTGCTTTTACGTCTAATGACACGACGAATTCTGCGAGAGCAACTTTTCCACACTGCACAGTTTTATCACTGTGGCTGCTGCTCTAATTAGCACTGTTGCTTTCTGCTTGCGCCACCCGCACACGCATAAGTATGAAAATATATTTGGAGGATGTGAACCGTTAGCTTCATGCACAAAACAATTAATTATTATATTTGCATGTGCAACAAAAAAAAGTTCTATTATTTTTTTTCTCCTACTCGTGGTGACAGTGTGACCTGTTAACCAACAGTGAGCTCAACAGCAACAAACAATTAACATTTGCTCATTAATGTTAACGCTTAACAGCAATCACAACATTATTCCACGAGAAAACGGCAGCAACTTCTTTATTTTATGATTCAAATGTACACGAATTATTTTCAAACGATTTAGTCCAAAATTGTATGCATTTAAAAACCATTTTAGCCGGCTACTGGCGATAGCGGTTTAAATTAACAGCTGTCATTCGGGCCTTTCTTTTAACGGCCTAGCGATGGTGCTTAAATAACATTGGCATAACAGCTGCAGAAAAATAATATCATATAATACTAGAAAATATCGATAGTGCATATAATGGGCGGTTTTATTTTTGTATCTTACGCTCGATTAATGTCATTTGTAATAAAAATCACTGGATACATCTTGTTTTTGTAAATATTTCCCAGCACATCAATTTACTATGCAACTGCGACTATCTATCGATAAGTTACTGTAAACGATAATTTTCGCTAAGTAAAGATTACTGTTGCCAGTTTTGAGCAGACCGTCACCTTCTAAGTTTTATTACATGCATGTTAGTTAATATTGTTTTTATCGTATTATGATAAACACATTTCAATTATAATTTCGACTTGCGCATAGAAAAATTGAGAACGGCATTCGCGAACTCAGCGTCATTGAAACGCTCATACAGCGCCTCGCACTCCACGTTATTGGTCCGAACAAGGCTCTCCTGTAATGGCAACATAATCAGGCGTTTGCATTCGCGCATCGAATTTGGCGGCAACTCGGAAAATTGACGAATCTTTGGCCACACTACGGAATCCAATTCGCTTAGCTTAAAGATACGCGAAACTAAATTAAAATGATATGCTTCCTGTGCCGACATCTTCTCGCTGAGCACCAGCAGCTCCGTTGCCTTCGAGCGACCCAAAATCAATGGGAACGTATAACTGGAGCATGCCTCGGGCACAATGCCCAGTTTGCTGAACGGTGAAGTGAAATATGCCTGCAACGAGAACAGTTTACTATTCTATTATACAGCAATAACAACATCTTGATGAACTCACTTCTTCGGCACACCAGGCGACATCGCTAAGGCCCACAAGGGTGGTTCCGATTCCAATTGCCGGCCCATTGACCAGTGAAATGATAACCTTTGTGCAGTTCACAAAACTGTTGACCATTGCTTTGAATGTGACGCTGGATTGGTTTGGTTCGAAGTTCTGTGTTAAATCATTGCCAGCCGTAAAATATTCTCCCACACCGGTGATGACAACAATGGTCACGGTCTCATCCTCGTTCACCTCGTTGAAGATTCGCGTCATTTCTCGGTAACCGGCATAGTTGACGCAATTCTTCTTGCGGGGATTATTGAATTTAACAATAAGTATCTTGTCCTCCTTTTGGACGAGCAACTCCTGGAATCCCTGATACATCTTGCGACTTTTGTGTTAATCAGCTTTGTGAACGCTGAGCGAAGTCCACCTCAGTTGATTTGGATTGTGCTTTATCACATTTGCTTAATTGACTACGCCAAATCTGAATGTTTCGAAATTTAGATAACTGCTGTTATTTACTCGCGCTCTCGCAACACATGGAAATGTTTGTGACGTCAAGAGCATAATAACAGTTTTTAATTGAAAATGTTAATTTGCACAGTTATATGTTAACATTATTATGTATTATTATGCATAGAAATAATGTTCTAAAATATAATCTTTTCGTACGCATTTAATTCAGCTCATAATGCCATAAAAGTAAATATTAAATAAACTTAAATTATTGAATTTTAATTTTTTAATATAAAAAAAAAAATGAAATCACAATTTTGTAAATCAAATGCCGCATACAATCGAATAGGTAAGAGTATCAGTTTTTGGTACAATTGTACCACAAAAGTTAAGATCTTTCAACCTTTTCAATTTTAGACATATTTTACTAGCATTAAGCGTCCGAGGTTTTTTCTTCCATTCAACAGTTAGATTACAGCTAAGACTATTCGCTAATCTCATCAATCACGGGCACGTTCTGCAGCTCCGAGCATTTGCGCTTCCAAACGGCGAGCTGTTCTCGCAGCACCTTCTCCTTGGCGGCAGCGCGGGTTAAAAGCACTTTTGCCTTTTGCAACAATTGCGTCTTCTTCGACAGCTGCTCCTTGATGTACTTCAGCTCTTCGTCCTGAAAATGTGAGTGAATATCTATTATGTTAAATGCTTTATTTACTGATGGTGTATGTTCCAGCGATCGGTGAGAGAAAAGTGTAAATCACTGCGATTCTATATATTTGAATATTATACCTTGCCGCCTCCGGTGCGCTGCTTGAGCTCCTGCTGCAGTGCAGCAATTTTATCGAGGGCATCGCCATGCAGCTGCTGCAGGCGGGCCAGTTCTGCTGGTATAGGTATTGAGTCCGTGGAGCTGCGCGACTCTGTGGAGTGTCGGCCATCCTTGAGGAACTTGTTCTCCGAGCGCAGTTTCTCCACCAGATTGCGCAACGAGAGAATCGTGTGCTCCGCGGACTGACCCTGATGCGTGTTCACCTTCAGGCCGCTGCACTTGCATAGCTCGCGACGCGACTCGGTGCGCGCCATTTCCTCCTTAAGCGCAATGATATAGCTGCAAAGGAGTCGAGGAATATAAGTTAGGAAAGGATTAAAAACAGGCGCAGAGGCTGACTCACTCCTCGAGGTGTTTGATGCGCTTCTTTAGGCGATCGCTGCTGTCGCTCTGGCGCAGCAGATCCGTGTCCAGCTGCAGCTGCAAATTGCGCGCCTCCAGTCGAATGTTTTGGGCCTCTACCGCCTGGCAGCGTTCCTGGAGCTTCTCCAGTTCGGTAGTCAGAGCATTGCTGCCACGCCCTTCCAGCTCCATGGCAATGATCTTACGCTGCTG
Organism: Drosophila nr. fundita; assembly: GCA_035044245.1. Classification (NCBI taxonomy): domain Eukaryota; kingdom Metazoa; phylum Arthropoda; class Insecta; order Diptera; family Drosophilidae; genus Drosophila; species Drosophila nr. fundita. The sequence goes on along the minus strand of JAWNMG010000622.1, from coordinate 1,900,269 downwards.
CATCTCAATGCGCGCCTTCAGCGCATCAATCAGCTCCGACTGGCCCTGCTCATAGAAGCTGAGGTGATCTCCAGTCGGCTGGGATTGATTGTGGGCCGGCGAGCTGCACTCGCTGCTCGGACCCGTCGTATACGTTTCCGGACTCTCCGATGGCGACGGCATAAACTTTGCTCCGCCCACATGCTGCAAGTTGGGACAGGATGGCACACGACAGCATTTCAATGAACTGTGATGACTGTGGTGACCAGCTGCAGTTGTTGTCGATGAGCCACTTCCTGCTCCTCCACCGCCTCCTCCTCCTACTCCTGCCCCGCCTCTGCTCAGCTTGGACTCCAGCAGCTGTTTGTCTTTCTCAAGACGGGCTATGGTTGTCCGTGCCGCTTGGAGCAGCGTACGCGTCTTCTCCAGCGCCAGCTCTGACTCGTCCAGCCTTGCCTTAAACTTCTCAGCCTGCTGCTGGAAACGCTTCTGCTTCTCCCAGAGACCAACCTCGTTGGCGCTGCGTGTCCGTTTCGCTTCCAGCAGCGTCTGCTGTCGCTGCAGCTGTGCCCGTGAATCCTCCAGATCCAGTTCCAGCTGGTGAATGCGCTTCTGCAGATTCTCGTTCTTGACGCGCGCATTCAGCTCCGTTTTGATGGAGACGACGGGACGCTTGAGCAGCTGCTGGCGCAGGGATTGACTTAAATCCCTCGCTTGCTTCTCGCGTTGGGTGACATTGGCCACCTGGCGACGCAGTGCCTCCATTTGGGTGTGATAGATCTTGTTGGTGGCCTCGGTGCGATTCAGATCCGCAGCCAGCTTGGCAATCTGATCCGCCGAATAGTTGGAAGTGTCCTTGATATAACGCTGTTGATCGTCCTGCAAAATTATCAAATTAACTTTAAGTTAAAACTATTGCTATGAAGTATAATTGAATACTGACATGGAAGTTCTTCAGCGTGTCCATTAGATCACGTATGTGTCTGTCCTTCTCCTCCAGGAAGACTCGTAGTTGCTCCAACTCCGGATTGCCAGTGCTTTCCATGCATTTCTCGCGATCCTGACAGAGCTTTAATCTAATTTGGTATAGTTCAATTGTTAGCGTTAATGGGAGCTTTAGAGCTTTAAGTAAGCTTTGTAGATAATTAAGCTCGCTCGAAGCTTTTATATATATATAGAAAAAACCCTCTATTGCTCTTAAGAATCTAGTCTTCTACTCACTTTTCCTTCAGGATGTCAATCTCTTCTTCTCTCGTTACCAAATTCTGTTCGCAGTAGCTCAGTTTGTCCTTCATTTCTTTGATCTGCTTGTATAGCGTGGGCAGCTCCTTTAGCTCTTCGGTATCCTGTTTCTCCTGCTCGCCGGCTGGCTCATCATCCATAGCCACAGCCTCAACCGAATCTTGGTCCAGCTCCTCCTGTCCCTGTTGCAGTGGACTTCGAACGTGCTCAAACATTTCCTCGATTCGTTCGTCACTCAGCTCATTGATGGAACTGTCGACAGCAATGCCGCCAGTTGGCTTTGTCTCCTCCAGTTTGGCTTTCAATTCCAATATTTCCAAATCTTTGGTTTTGATGTTGAAATTCAAATTGTTTATGGTTGCCTTGAGGGTTTCAATCTCTGCTGTGTGCTTGGTCACTAGCTCCTGACTTTGTTCCCTCTCCGTTTGCAGCAGATCCACATACTTTTGTATGGACTGATCCTTCTCGAGGAGCAGCGTATGGAATGATAAAATGGTCTGCTCCACAACTCCACCACGTTGACTATCGGATTCACTGCTCGCTTTGCCTGTCTCCCGCTGTTGATTGTCCAGCTCCTCAAGTCGCCTGTTCGCTGCTTGCAGTCTGATACAGTGGGTAAGTAAGAGATTATTTTAATGATTTATATTTCGAGCCACTTACTCAGCTCTCAATTGGTGCAGCTCCTGATCCGCCTGGCTAAGATCGTGTGCGGTTTGCACTTCTTGATGCTGCTGCACTTTGCTGCCATTGGTTTGGACTGCCGTCTCCAGTAGCTGCACAGCAGCCTGCTCCGTTTGTGTGGCCTCATCCTGGCCAGAGAGACGCCTGCTCGGCGATCCAATTGGCGATGACTGCTTATCGATCAGCTGTGCTGTGCGTCTCACAGCGGGCACTGGCACCGATGCCTCCGTATTGGTGGCCACGTCCACGCCAGCTGCTTCCTTACTACTTCCACTACTGGGGCGATCTTCGAAGAGCGCCCCAATCATCTGCCAGTGCTCCGATTCTGTGGCATGCTGCACACGCAACTCAGTTAGCTCTTGTTGCAGCTGCAACTGCTTCGCCTGCAGACTCTCGCAGCGTTGTTCCAGCAGCCGATTTTGCGTCTCCAATTTGATGAGCTTGATCAGCTGCTGTGAGTTCTCCTCATTGGGGGACAGTTTTCCCTGCACCGCCAGCAGCACTTGCCCCACCAGCTCGGATTTGTCCTTGGAGTCTTCCAACTCCTGCTGCTCCTGCACGCGTCGATTGAACTTTTGATAGGCGAACACAAAATTGTTCAGGAAGATCAATGGTGTAAATTTGGCATATTTCTCCTTGAGTGTGAACAGCGATCGCTGTAGGAATCTGCCAAATAAAAATTAACACATATTAAGTTGCCAGGTACACTAGGTACTAGTTGGACTAAATCCTAAACTAATCCCACTTATTTCTACAGTTGTTTGACTGGACTAGCGAAGCTTACCTCTGCTTAATGTCGCTGCTGCTGCGTTCCAGCTGGAAGTCCTGTTGTGCATGTGCCGCCAACCGTTCCGCTGTCTGCAGCTGCGTCTCCACCATGTCCACGTGTTGCTGCAGACGCTTGCGTTCCACTTCCAAGCGTACAGTTTCCGCTTTGGCTGCAGCATAGTGAGTAATAACGGATTAACGAGCACTTCATTTACTGAAGGAATACTCACCCGCGTCCAGGTCACGCTGCATTTTGGCCAACATCAGTTTGTCATTGGAGCTGCTCTGCAGATCAGCGACTAGGTGACGCAGATTGATATGATTGTCGGTGATCTCGTTGAGCAGCTTCTGCTGTGACTGTATCTGTCCATTGGCCACCTGCAGCAGACCCTCGAGCTGTTTGTTCTCCCGCTGCAGCTCCGACTGCTGAGAGCGCCAAGTGGTCAGCTCCTGGCGTTGTCTCTCAAACTCCGCTGCTGTCACATAAGCCAGTTGATAGTTCTCACCAATAATACCATAATCCGCACATATATCCGTCAGCTTCAGCTCGCGAAGGAGCTGTTCCGTCGCCTGGGCCAATTGAATGCTCAGCTGCGTATTCCGTTGCTCCAGCTGCTGGCGTTCTTCCGCCGTGCAGGGATGCGTTCTTTGGATGGTTTCCAATTGCTCGCACTTGTCAGCCAGTTGGGATTTGCGCTGTTCCAGCTGACTGCTTAAGGCCGATGTGTCCTCAATGTAACGCAGCTCCTGTCGCTTCAGCTCCGTCAGCAGTTGATCGTAATCGGAGCGCATGTATTTATAGGAGCTACTCTGCTCCTGCAGCTTTTTCTCGAGGGCGATCGTCTGTCCGTGCAGCTCTTGATTGTAGCGTACCAGCTCGTTGCCATCGGCGGACATGTGCAGACGCAGTTCCTCATAGTGTTTACGCAGAATTGTCAACTCGGCCAGCTCTGCAGACCCAGGTCTGAGCTGCTCCACATCCAGCTCGGCGATGACGGGCAACTGCAATCCCTCGACTAACTCATTTGGTGTAGTTGGTCGTGTCGCTGAATCAATAATCATAACATCGGACTGCTCCTCAGCCATCTCGGACACATCTCGCATGCTTTGCACTGAGGATAACTCTCCTGTTTCTGATTCGCTGGCATTTTGCTGCAGCAGCTGGCAGAGCGCCTCCTCGCGCGCCTTCAACTCCAGCAGTTGTCCATGCAGATTCTGTGGCATAGCTGTTCCAGCTGGCAGTGCTTCGATGAGGCGACGCAGGAGCTCCGAATCTATGGTGATGTGTTCCGAGGTTGCTTTAAGATTTCAATTGAATAATATAACATGTAATTTGGGTTATTAATTGTTAGCATATTCTGGAGCAGAATCGGTCTGGAATCTATATAGCCACATGTGGTATACTAAATGATAGTTTATGTCTATTTGTATTACAGATGCCCGCTGAAAGTCCATTGTGCAGAAAGAATCTTCAGGATTAGCTGACAACGGATTAAATAAGGAGTTTCGAGCATCTATTCAAACTAATAATTGAGATTGAGATGTCTTGATCTTTGGATATACTCTTTAGCAGACAGCCCCATATCGGGATACTATTTCATATAACTGAAATAGGAACTATCACTGCAAAGATCGGATGGGACTACCATATCATTTAAGTATAATAGGAAACATCCATCTGCAAGGGTATTTAATCTTTGGCATATGTTCTATCGTAGACTCACCATCGTATTCCCGCAGCTTCTCCAGTATCTCATACATGCCCATTCGAAGTGTTTCATTCTCGGCAAGCACATCTTCGTACTTGGTTTGCAGCTCCGAGCTGGCGGCACCATCGCCTTGGCCGCGCCGTGGCGAATTCTCCAGCGGCGCAGTGGAGGGCACCTCGCCAATCTCGCTGGCCTGATGCAGTGACTCATCCAGTTGCGTGGGCTGACCATTCTGCAGCTGCAACAGCTTACGTCTGCAAATTAAACGATTTAATGCGGGATGTGACCATACACGCTGCTTACTCACCTCAGCTCGCTCTTGTCCAGCTTTAGCTGCAACCGCAGCTCCTCGGAGGTGCGCAATTTAAGCATAAGTCTCTCAATTTGCTTGTCCTTGTTGCGTTGCTTGGCGCGCACCTGTTTGGAGAGGACGACCACGTCGTCTGGTATGTTGAGCCGACTGCGCAGCACAGCGTTCTCCTGGGCCACCTCGTGCATGGCATTCAGCTCCTGCGTATGCTTGCGCAACTGTTTTTCCCTCTCGGACAGCTTTTGCTCCAGGCCAGAGCAGCGACGCAGCGCCGGCACAAGGCCATCCTCGCCACGCTTATACGACTCTAAGGCGTTGAGGGCGTGCAACGCCTGCTTGGCCTTGAGCACATTATCCTGCTCGGCGCTGTCGAGCAGCTCGGATAGCTGCTGGACTCGGGCATCGGAGCTGCGTAGACGCTCCTCGATCAGCTGACAACAGGCACGTGGCTGTTGAGAATTCTGTTTGCTTTCGTGCTGCACGCACAGCTGATTCATTACCTTCGTGGAGTTGACCATCTCAACCGACATGGATTGCAACTTCGCCTCCAGAGCCTCAATGCGTTTCTCTCGCAACTCCAGCAACTGGAAAGATTATGCACTAAGTAAGTTTCTCAGTAGTAATTTGGAAATTGTGGACTCACATGTCGCAGCTTGGTCTGCTCTTCGTCCAGGGGACTGGGATTACTGCTGGAAGTGCTGGAAGATAGCAACGTATGCTGGCCCGACGACAGGAACTCTGCTCTCTTACTCATCAGTGCCAGCTCTTTATCCTTTTTATCTAGCAGCTTCTGCCAGTCGAGCACTTGAGCCTCATACTTCTCTAGAAATTGACGCATTTCCTGATCCTGCTTCTCGCGCTCATCCTCCAGGAATGTTACATTGCCCTCCAGCCGGCTGATTTCCAAACACTGCTGCTGTTCCCGCTGCTTCAGCGATTTGCGTTCCTGCTCGAAATTGGTTAGCTCCTTGGTGATCTCCAGCAGTTTGGATTTGATTTCATGCAGTTCCTGCTCGTGCGTCACTATAGTCTTTGACTGGTCAATGTTCTGGTTTTGCAGCGTCTGCAATTAACAAAAATTGGCATTGCACATTATGGATGTAAGTAAGAACATATTTGTTACTTCGATTTCCCGCAGTAGTCGTTTAATGTGTTTGTTTTTTGTATCGATGCTGTGCAGCATCTGCTCCTGCTTGTCCAGCTCGGACAGCGGATCCGAGGAGTCCTTGTCGCTAGCCTCGGCCTGCTGTGCTGCCTGCCGCAGCTGCAGCTGCTGCTGCTTGATCTCCTCACCCAACTGGAAGCACAAATCTTGAATAAGGTGCACAATTCAAGCGCGATTCGAGTACTTGCCTCCTTGGTCTTGTGCTTGAATCCATCTCGTTCATCCTCCAGCTTTTGCACCATGCGCTTCAGCTTCTCGTTCTCATCCTGCAGACGTCGCTCACCGCTCTGCTCGAATCGCTGCGCCACCTGACCCTTGTACTCCAAGACGGCCAAGGTTAGCTCCAAGGTCTTGCGCAGAGATCTCTTGGGCAGCTCCTCTAGCGTATCGGCGAGCTCCAGCAGCGTTTCATATAGCTCGTGCTTTTGCCGCGAGCTGAACTCGTGAAACTTTCGCACAGATACAGTATCCGGTATGTCCATGCTGGCTCATGCCTGATATCCTCGCTTCAACTTCGTTCTCCGTTCGATTTGGCGGTTCGATGCGTTCTGAGCGAGTGAAAAGTTTCCGATATGCCACAAACTGCTCAAATCGCTCACAGTGCATTTTCAACAATTTTTATTTTTTGTATTTGCCAGGGGTCGTCATGACAGCTCGGTCAAAACAAACCCGCTCTCGGCTCGCACGATAGCTGATTGCTGCTCCCAGCCAGGGGTGGCGATTCCGACTGACTCACGTGCTGCTGCAACGGAAACGGGGGGTGACCGGCGACTGGTAATGACCTGCGTTTGTTTTTGTTGGCATTTTGTTTTGCTACCAGCTTCGGCTTGCTCGTTTTTATACACATGTATAAAAGTTTTCTGACAGGATAATTGCCACCGGCCCGACGCCCTGCAATGGGGCGTGGCTATAAACAAGGGCAGGTAACCAGGAAAGTGTTAATTGGCAAAGTGTCAGTGTCAAAGAAATGCGCGAATTGAAAAACCATTCGAATGCTATTTTTCTTCTTCTTTTTACGTTAGCCAACTACAACAATAAAATACTTGTCCGTCCCTCCTTGACAGCTCGTTGAGTTGGCGTAACAATCGCTGTACAGTTGTCAGATTTACATTTGTCCAATTAATTGAAACTAATGGCAAACGACTTTGGTTACCCCCAAATTTGTGGATTCGCCCTCTGTGAACAGTTGCACTTGCCCACAAATGACCGAAAAACACAATGGAATTGAATAGAAATGATATTTATTGTGGCCAACTTAGACCTTTTATTACCATAAACAAACGAATCTATTACATTCGATTACATCTATATATTCTATTATATTGTCTTTATATTTATCTGATTTTAGTGGCCTTGAGATGTGAAAAACAATTGAATTTGGAACTACTGTCTATTTTTTGGTGAGTGCTTATGATTAATATTAGTTCTTTTTAATGTTTTGGTTAAATCAATGCTTCACAAACTTCATGAGTAAATTACAATCTTTGGCAGAGTAAAAAAGCAGGAGCATTTTCATTTAACAATTTAGAGTAATTATTTTATTAATTTTTTTCATAATTTTTCATTTTTTCTTTAGGTTTAATAATATTATTATATGAGCACTGAATTTTATAAACAAAATATAATTTGTTCATTCTTTTATTCAGTTTTGACAATTGGTTCAGAACTCCTCGGAATTTCAGAAAGTTGAATTGATCCGGAAGAGGGTCGCTTCTTCGGATCGTGATTCCAACAACTCTCAATGAGTTTTTGCAATTGTTTACATTCTGTTATAAGTTTAACATTCATTTCCGGTCGGCGCCCCTCTCCGGCAACCTTTAAAATTGTCCAAATCTCCTGATTATTTAGGTGATCGAAAGGCCTTCTGCGCGACATTACCTCCCATAGAGTAATGCCAAAGCTGTAAATGTCGCATTTTTCCGTATATTTTCCGTCTGAATGGGCAACCTGCGAGTAAATGAAACAGCTTACTAATATTTTTGCTTTATGGAAATTTGTTAATTAATAAAAACCTCGGGTGCCACATATTGAGGAGTGCCAACTAGTTTCGTATTTAGTGTCACCAATTTTTTCACGGTGCCAAAATCTCCAATCTTCAACTGTTTGAAGTTTTTGGTTAGCAGTAAATTTTGAGGTTTCAAATCGCGATGAATTATGGGCTTTGGTTTTTTATCATGCAAGTAAGCCATACCCTATGAGAGAGAATAGGAATTAAATGACATGTTATATTTTATATTACACGAACAAACATTAACAAGCTGAATCATCCAATCCATTCCATCTGACATTGAGTAAGGAAGTTGTTTCTCTCCATGCAACAAGTCATGGAGCGATCCATTCTGTGCATATTCCGCGAGTAAATATAGAGATGTCGACTCTGAGGAGGTACCATATAGTTTCATAATATTCTCGTGGTCAACAGATGCAAGCATCTTGACCTCTTTGTTAAACGATTCAAGGTCACTTATATTGAATTTTCCAAATTCTTTTACAGCAATATTCATTTTATAACAACGAGCTTTGTGAACAACGCCGAAGCCGCCTTTCCCAATACACTGCAAGGTTGAAATTAAATTATCTCTAAATTAATTAATTTGGTTACTTAATACCTGATCAAACTCTATATCCTTCAGTGGGCATGTTTTTCTATGAATAATTAGAATAAAATCAAATGAAATTAATGGAAACAAAGTAATTATCAAATGACTAAATAATATATGATTTCAATTCACATCTGTTGTTATATTGAAAACTTACCCAGACCTTACTAAATTCAATCTCTCTTCTCTAAGTTGTTTCTCCTGTAGCAGAAAACATTATCAGTAAGAACAGATATGCATAAGTATATTAATAATACCTTTTTCTCATTTTTCTTATATGGTCTTATTACTTGATCAACTATGCTGGATTTATATCTCCTGCAAGCAAATAAAGAATACAAATTCAAATATCTTTCAACTTTACTCGTTGAAATTTAAATCAAACTTACATAAGTATAATTGTAAGATCAGAGGCAATCTCTTCCATTGCTGTATTTTGCCTTGACCACAAACTATATTCAATTATATCCCGAATATCAGACGTGCCTTTTAAATTACGGGTTGACTCAAATGACAAAATAAAGGGATTGATTGAAAAATCGACTATCCGGCGTGACATCACCTCGCATAGAATTAAACCTAGGCAGAAATTATTCCAAAAATGCTTATTCCAACAAAAGGAAATTAAATCGTTTTCTTCTTCTTCTTCGGAAATAGTTCTCTTGACCTCTACGGCGAATGCCTTATATGCCAATGGCAGTTCGTGAGCAATTCCAAAATCGCTTATTTTCAAAATTTGGTAATTTTCAGTTAGGAGTAGGCTACATGGCGTTAAGCAATTATGAAAAATAGGTTTAGGTTTCATCGCCTGCAAGTACGCCAAGCCCTAAAAGGAATTGAAAATAAGATCATATTTGTTAAATAAATATTCATGCATATTGATGCAACTGCCTTCGACCAAACCTTAGCACACTGGATCATCCAACTGAGTCCACGCCCCACTGTATACCCAAAATTCTCTTCTCCGTGCAAGTAGTTGTCAAGGGTTGTACACTCTGGATAATTCATTAGTATAAACGCAATATTTTCATCAATTGCAATTCCATATAGCTCCACGATATTCTCGTGACGAACGCGGGAAAGTGCTTTAATGTTCTCTACGTCGTCGTCGGTGTTGAATTCCCCTGAAAACATTGCGCATTTCTTTACTGAGATCTTTTTGTTACGCCAGTTAGCTTTGTAGATATCTCCGAAGGCACCTTGTCCAACACTTTCCCTTTCCTGGTGGGTTAAAATTAATATTTATCAAGTAAAATATGTTTCATTGCATCTAACCTCAAAAAGTTGAATATCCGCGAAGTCTACGGCCGGGACCACTTCAGATTCAAACTTAGCGACTTTATCAAACAACCTGCAAAATAATTAAAGATTTAATTAATTTATATTAAGCAACAGAAAGATTTATAGAAAACTTATTACTAAATACAATTTAGAGTTAAAACATATTTTCCATTTTCAACTTACTCAGGCTTATGCAGCTGTTCGACTAGTTCCGAAATTGTGGGACGCTTTTTTGGGTCTTTACCCCAGCATTTTTCAATTATACCCTCTATGTCCTTAAACTCTGATTGAATTATATCACTCAGAGGCGGACGTTTGCCTGAAGAATTCACAAATAATGTACTCTGTATTGGTTATGTTCGAACTTTCGTACCATCTACGATCTCTTCTATATCGGTGCATTCAAATTGTCTTTCGAATTGAGAGAAGGGCTTCTTGCGAGACATCACCTCCCAAAATACGATCCCAAAGCTATATACGTCGCTCTCTTTTGTATATTCTCCTCCCTCCAAGACCTGCTCAGGAATTATATTTGTTATTTAAAAGAGCCTTATTGAATGAAAGCACAAACCTCTGGTGCTACATAGGCGTTATCTTGATGGGTTAAGAGATATTCCCTATCTCGCGGAAAGCAATAATCACTGATTTTCAAGAGTCTGAAGTTATCGAACAGCAACATATTTTGAGAATTTAAATTGCGATGTATAGTTGAGAAAGGCTTCATTTGTAATAAAGACTTCATTCCCTTTAATCAAAATCAATTAGTCGGAAAAAGTAAAAAATAAGATATAAAATAAAATACCTTTGCCGCCTGATATATCCAGTGGAGGGAATTTATAACTGTGTAACTTCGCTGTTCCTCACCATGCAAGTAGTTGTAGAGGGATCCACAATTAGAATATTCCATGACTAAATGTGCGATTTCCTTAATATAACCAATCCCATATAGTCTCGCAACATTCTCATGGTAAACGCGTGAGAGTCGACTGATCTCACTTTTATGTTTTAGCTTGATTTCGTTCTTGAAAAGTTGTTTACATTCTTTCAACCCAATCTTCAAACCGCGCCAATCAGCTCTGTAGGCAATGCCAAATTGACTTTCCCCAACAATCTGCAGGAAATAAATTTTAGTTAGTAAAATATAAACGAATTTTACAGAATAATACATTTAATTCATTTATGTCCGCAGTATCGATGACAGTATCATCATCCGAGTCACTGAAAAACAATAGATATTCAATTATTAATTAATATTGATTTTAAGAATATTTTTTAGTAATTACATATCGCTGTCACTCGACAATGTAAATTGCAATAACATTCCTAAACCATGCAATTCTTGTCGATTGGCCGGTTCCTCATGCCAACAATGATTAAGAAAATCTTCTAATTCATCTGAGTACGGTTCAGGAATATCTTTAATAGGCGGACGTTCACCTGAAAGAGTCAAAATGATATAATCCTTTCGGTGGAATATCATCTGTCGTTATCGTACCTCTTTCGACTGCTTTCTTAATTTGGAATTGATTTTGATAGTTGTAGAAAGGCTTCTTGCGTGCCAGCACCTCCCACAAGATAATACCAAAGCTGTATACGACGCTCCGAGCAGTGAACTCTCCTTCCTTGATCACCTTTGAATGAGAATGAATAAACTACATATTTACTGCACAAATTTGTTTGGCAGATATACAAACCTCCGGTGCTATGTAGGACTTGTCTAAATTGTTTTTCAATACATTCTTTTCCTCGAATGCGAGACAAATATTACATAATTTCAAACTTGAACCAGTAACTATCATATTCTTAGACTTCAAATTGCAAAGGAAACGCGGATCTAGCTTTTTCCTATTCAGAAGGTATTCAATTGTCTACAAATGAAAATGGTAATCGTAATCGCAATCTGTAAGTTAATAGGGGGGATATAAATGTGCATATATCCAGTTATAGAAAATACCTGAGCAGCATCAATCATCCAAAAGTATACATCAAAGACACGAATGGATTGCGTGTTATTGTGAACACGGTCGAACAAGGACTCATAATCCAAGTATTCCATTAGTAAATAAGTAAATTCTTGATCCTTTGCGATCCCTAATATGGACACAACTTTTACTTCATCTGACAAATACCTTAGCTCCCTGATTTGATGTTTGATGTTTTCATTGATGTGTTTCAATCTTTTTACAGCAATAGTCGAATCATTCCAAGTCGCCTTGTAGGTAACCCCAAAATGGCCCTTGCCAATTTCCTATAAGATGTAGAATTCGGAGTATAAATAAGATATGTATATATACATGAATGTATTATATATATTACTACCTCGCCCATTTCAATTGCTGCAATGTCATAGACTGATCCAGTATTCGCACCTAAGGCTTGATCCAAAAATAAACCCTCGGAACTTCTGCAATCATATAAATCATTAAATAAATGTTATGCTTAAATAGTAAATTTCATAATTAGCATACTCAAACAAATCGTAGATATCGGAGAGTATCTCTCCCATTGCTGGCCTCTTAAGCGGATCCGAGCTACAGCACTTTGCAATTAATTCCTTGATCGGCTCAGAGTTGGGCAGTTGTATTTCGCTAAGCATCGGTCGTTCATCTACGAAAGTAATGCACTTAACAACTGAGTGTAATCGCTATTTGGTAAGGTATTCACCGTGAACTGAAGGAATCTTTCGCGACATCAACTCCCAAAAGATAATACCAAAGCTGTACACGTTGATCTCGGGAGAAGTGCACTCTTCATCTGCTAGCACCTGCATGAAAACATATTAATGTGCATTATGTACATAAGGTTCTATATTTCCATTATAGAGAACCTCCGGTGATGCATATGGCTCCATATATTCAGATTCGAACTTTCTCTCTAAAACTCCACCGATTTTTAAGGTTTTACTATTCCAATCGAATAACATCAGTCTCTTGGTATACATGTGTCGAAAGAACGGGTTAAGTTCCATGGAATGGAGATATTGAAGACCCTATAATTGAAATGAAGATAAGCTTTTTAATTGTATAGGTATCAAATATATATATAACAAACACTGGCTGCCTGACTCATCCAGATGAGCACATATTCCACTGTATATTCCCTCTGCCCCTTTCCATGTAAGAAACTGTGGAGAGATCCACAATCCGAATATTCCATTAGTACATAATTCTTCTTTATGCCATACACTTGAATAATATTCCAATCACTGATGCGCCTTAGTAATTTTATATCGTCTTTCGTAAGTTGAGTCTCAGATAACGGAATTGCCACTCTCTTTTCATTACGCCAAATCGCTTTATGGGCCTTAAAAGAACCATATTGAATTATCTGAAATTTGACATTATGTTATTTTATATGTAAAACAGTTTAACGTTATCAACTTTGTACATCACGTAATTCCAAATCATCGCTCGTTTTAAATAATTTGCGCAACATAGTTGTCAATCAAATGTGAATATATTTATATTTATTTACAAATTGTTCGACTGCATTCAACGAATATCAACAGTGTACTGCACAAACATTCAGTTGTAATGGTCACCGTTTACAGACTTTCTAATCGTAATATTCTTAACTCTTTTCGCATGCGATAAGATAAGATACAGGGAAGGACTCTTGAAATTGCTGACTTTTACCAAAACGTTTGATGAAAGCTTTTCATTACAATCAATAGTACCTTAATGTATATTATACATTAAATTTCGAGTGAGCGCTCGACTATGATGTACCCCGAACCCAGTTGTTAAATACATTCTAGTTTTATTGGCAAATTTGTGTCAAATAAATGAGGGGAATTTCGATTTCAACGTAATAAGGCGCGACAAACCAATCGACTATGCTCAACTAGACATATTTCATCGGGCTGTGTATCCCAGTAAGAAAAAACAAATAACTGGGGACTATTTATACAATTTCTATATATTTAACAGTTATGTTGCTGGCTCAGTGTTTTGCTGTGATGCCACTGACTGGCATCTGTCAGGCAAATCCTCGTCGTGTGAAGTTTCGCTTCAAATCTCTGCCAATGTTTCTCACATTGCTCTTTATGGCGGCTAGTTCAGTGCTCAATTATTCCTTGCTGAAGTACTTGTACAATATTGGCATCACAGCGAAGAACTATGGTTGGTCGTATCCACTCGAAGAAAGCCGAGTCATACTTAATACTATTTTCTATTCTCAAACAGGGGGTGCAGTGTTGGATCGCCTAATCTTTCAAATGTCCACACAAACGGTGGCCTTGTTTGCTTTTTGGTGTGCGTATAACTCTCACTTCTTACAACTTTACTTTAAGTTAACTCGCTTTCAACCCGTTTCAGATGGCTGGCACTATAGCTACCTACGAGCTGGTGTTATTGCAATTCGATGAACCCTATCGCCGCAAAGGTTTGCAGCCCTTGTGCCCCTCATAGGTGGCAGCAACAATTACAGTCTGTCATGGTCATGTTCTTAAAATTTACACCATAGGTAAGAAAAATATATTTAATATTTTTATATATATTATATACCTTATTCAATTTTCTTCACCGATCAGGCTCGCTTAGCTTCAGTGTTATATGCATTGCTTGCTCTCTCTGTCTTCCACCGCCGGCCACATCTCATCCGGCAGACAGCGCATTGTGAGTTGGTTTTCCCGCAGCTTGGTTTTGATTGCCAATTGGGCCAACAATTTGGTCGTCGTTAGCGCATGTGGGGCACGGATATGCCGCTTGCTGCACTCGACGAGCATTCCACGTATGTGGGCAGTGCCATATACAGCAATTTCCAGCAAATACATGAATGCAACTTGGATGTGGACTTCTGATTAAACTATGGCGCAATAAGCCCCGGTTAATCCAGCATATGACAGTCAAGAAGTCCTTGTCGTCAGCTTCTCATCCAGTACCTAAAAAAAATAGAAAAATATATGTTATTAAATGTTTAATTATAAGCAAACAAATATGCAAAACAACTGTTGCAGACGAAACCAGCAGCCAACAAAAAAAACTTACCCAGCCCATGGTGATCATCCAGAAGACATCTAACTGACCAAACGGAGAGGCAGAATCGACCCACGGCGTCCATACGTCCAAGTACCACCCAATAAATAAACCAAAAATATTACTTATTATTTCTCCCTAAGCAACTGTAAAATGTAAACAAAGACACAGGGTGACCTAGCATGTTACTCGTTTTGGCAGCTAGTGCTGCCAGACCGTTTCAATACCGATAGTTTTTACGTGAGATGTTTTAGTATTTAATAGGCTGGCATTGGTCGTGCCGTAGTATTTATACAATAAGATGTTTGTTATTGTTGTAATTTAAATTGTGTCTAAATTGCCTACTGGTTATCAGACGAATTAAATAAAATACCCGCCTGCGTCAAAGCTGACGAGTAAGTACTGCTATTAAAAAAACAACTGTTTTTCTATTGCATACTTTTAACAAATTTTTTTTAATTGCATACTTTTTCCTAGTATTAACAAAATTTTCTAGTGCATACTTTAAGGTAGCTTCAACTTATTTTTTTGTCTTTTCACTATATTGGCACGGGAGCTGTGCAATAACACGATAGACTTTCAAAATGACTGTAAATCGGCATATAGGCATAGTCGAACCTTCAAAATACCATAACTGCACTGCGACTTATCATGATCTATTGTACCCCTTCTGAGCCTACAGCGCATCCATCAACGCATGCTCCTACACGAATGGTGGAATCTTTGTTGGTTGCATGCCTAAGCCTCTCCGTCTGGATATTGCTTGCTTAAATCGTTTTTGATTATAGCCACCCAAAAGACTTCTGGCTTGTCGGAGTCTTGGTGTCTCTGTCTAGTTCCATTGCCGTCTCTGCCTTTCTTCGTTTCTAAGTGTTATTTTTCTTGCTGACTGACAATTTATTTGAATTTTGCGCGCACCTCCTTTAAAATATATTCCGGTATTCAGAAAATAAAAATATCAAAATTAATTGTGGTCTGGATTTATTTGGCACCTGCGCCAGCCTTAATAGCCTGCACTTCTTCATTTGTAATTTTGAAAATTGATTTCTTAACTCAGATAAGTTTTCGATTGTGTTGCTTTTATTGGAAAATTTAAAGGCATCGTTGTCTATAGCGTTAGGAATATTATCATTCAAATTCGGATTCTCAAAATCGGGCCTAAAATAATTCCAAAAAACGTATCCTCATAAATATTATTATCATTATTTTGATGGAAATTTAAATAGACGGACATCCACATTCCTGTAGCCCATTTAATTACTACTCTGTCAACTAAAGCAATATCTGCTTTAACCACATTATAAATAGTCTAATTTTCATATTTAAATTACATGTGCTTATTATATATTATATTGCAGTCGAGCTCACTCGACAACAGCACTTTTAATTGATTTATACATAAAAATAACATATTTTACACATTTTTTATTAGAATCATATCACTAAAATCTCTCATATCAAAGTTGTATACATTAATCAATTAATCGTATCATAATTTGGAAAATAACGATAAAGATTTCCGTACGTATTTCCGAACCGATTTAATTAAACTAGAAAAATATTTTCAAATGACATTTAAATAATACACAGTGTAAGCATAAGTCGGTTGTGAGACGTGTTTTTAATTTTAATGTCTGCTGCTTTGATTAGTTAAGTTTCTCTTAGAAATCATTAAATAACTGTAAACTTTTTTGATCGACTGTTTTGATGGGTTTGCAATCCTCTTCGGGATAATCATCAAAATTTCCAGTATCACCATCATGTTGTACTTCAGGTAAAATTGGTGGCTGCAATACAAACAAAAATCAAATAGGGTTTATTTGGGATCGAGTGTAACTTGTATAATGACAAGAAAGAAAACTTCTCTCAGTGACGAGGAAGAAAACCTCTTTTATTATACAGTAACAGACTTTTAAAACTTAAAAAAAAAACTTTCGTTTTCTACCGCAAAGAACTCCAAGGTCTTCAACTGTAAATATACAGGTTTTTTCAAATAGCTTTGGAATTACAGATTACTTTGCGATACCTCTGTCATTTGAAACCCAATATCCAAAAAAAAAAAACATTTTCTGAAGAAATAATACAGTTGCGTTTCCTGCTCAAATGGTTTATTGTCGTTAGCATCATACTTTTATATCAAAATTCAACTCCCACGCGAACTATTTTACTAAATTTAGTTTAGTTTAGATCTGCATAGTGTATAGTGTATAATAGTTGCTTACCTTTAGTTTTTTGTTGTAGACATCTGTCCAATTTAAGTGCTTAAACCAGCGGTGCCTTTTTACATCTTCAGCGCCATTCTGCGAACACATATTAAAATGGAAATAATTAACAATTGAGTCCGAATCAAATGTTCTAGCAATAATATAATTAATATGAAGTTAATTTAGATGATCAGTGTTTCGAGTTGGTGTTAGAGATTAACGAGGTGTTTCCTAACATCGCTCTTATTATGCAATTGAGTTTTCATTGCACTGTATTAGCATTTTTGTATGAGCACACCTTTTTCGACACCCTTAAAGGTAGAGCCTTGAGACTTGTAACATATACCAGGCAATATTTCGGGAAGTTTCAATCCACAAAACCGCATATCTCCCACAATCTTAAAGATAAAGGCACCAAATTTGTAAGGATTGTTTCTTCAGAGAGTATTCTGCTTATCTCCCATTGTGTAAATTTAGAGTTATCAGTCTACCTTTACTCTATATTCCAACTTTGTATAGAAGGCACACAACACTGAATAAATTATTCTTTTTTTTCATCCAAAGCTGAAAAATTCATTATACGGAGTAAAATTCAAGTGGCATGGACACGTAAATGCTATTTTCAGAATGTGTGCCTCTTTGCACACTGTCTGCTCGTTTGTGTTTATTTGCGTATTTTGTAAACATAAATTTATTTTTGTTTGCCGTTTACGGCGTAGGAATGGTGACCGAAGAGAATATACACTTTAAATATCTATATATTTTTTTTGTATAGAAACAATAAATTATTTGTATATCAGACAGAAGAATGCAGAAGGAGATGTCTTCGACCCCATATGTATCTATAATTGATCAGTATCACTAGTAGAGTCGGAAAAGCTATGCCAGTTTCTCAGAAAATCCGAATTAGTCTCTCAGCTTTTAAGTTATCTTGATGAGAAATTTATAGGTTATTACTGCCGATAGTACACAGCTCAAACTCGGTCAATTCAGATCAGTTCTGGGCAGAAGAAATGGCAATGATAAAGCCAAGCATACATTTAAAACCGCCACAGCATATTTTTGGCATTGGCAATATTTTATTTTATTATATTTATTATTATGTTATATTTATTTTTTAATCCCGTTGTGTGTTGGATAGACGTTTTATCTTGCAAATCAATCTGCTCTTTTTTAGGTTTCATACCGATGGCTTTGAAATACCGCCGTGCCTTTAATGGTCGCCACTACTGC
Source organism: Drosophila nr. fundita (assembly GCA_035044245.1). NCBI lineage: Eukaryota > Metazoa > Arthropoda > Insecta > Diptera > Drosophilidae > Drosophila > Drosophila nr. fundita. Next base: position 1,882,121 of record JAWNMG010000622.1, on the reverse strand, counting down.
ATTCACATCACTTACATATCTTCTTGAGCTTACATATGGTATTTTGTGAAAATGGATGAATATTTTGAAAATGTGTTTTGATGGTACCAAGTTGAACAACAGTGCACAAACACTAACTAATTTAACGTACTGCATAATAAAATATGTGCGGTCGTTTCGATATTTTTAGCTTCATGCACGACAACTTAAGTTTTGTACAATCCTGTTGCCATTTCTTAATCTTATGAGGCCACGTGTCACATATTAAGTTAAAGTTTACTCACCTTCATATTACCAAGTCGTTTGGTCCTATCATTCACCAACAACTTTTTAATTAAGTCTTTAGCAACAGCATCCATGTGTCGTTCCCATTCAATTTTACCGTTCAATATTTTTTCATAGATGCCAAACGGTTGCTCATCATAGAAAGGCGGATAGCCCACAAGCATTTCGTAGATTAACACACCTTTACAGGAAATCAAGAAATAATATTATAATGAAATGGAATCCCAATGAAGACATACCCAGCGCCCACCAGTCGACTGCCTTGTTGTGACCTTTGGACTGTATTATCTCAGGAGCTATGTACTCTGGCGTGCCGCATAATGTCCAAGTGCGATCTCTTAGCTTTTTTGCAAAGCCGAAATCGGTAATTTTTAAATGACCATCTCGATTAATTAACAAATTTTCGGGCTTTAAGTCCCGATAGACAATTTGCAAAGAGTGTAGGTATTCTAGAGCGCTAACAATTTCAGCTGCAAAGAAATTTGCTAGGGAGCAAAGAAAATTGTACTTTGAAATTTTAGTTTTTGGGGGCTTAAAATTATTGTACTTACAGGTTTGTGTTGTAAACTTGCCTGCATTTCGCAGATATGTAAAGAGCTCACCACCACAAACATAATCAAAAATCATATATAGATTAGTCAAATCCTTTGTAGACCATTCTCTGCAAGAAGTTCAACTTTTTGTTAGAATATCTACCATTTTTATGTTGTAATATATAATTCATATTTAAAATACATTTTTATCGATCTTTGGAGAGTGTTACCCGAAATCTACTTTCTAAATTTTGTGGCTATAGTGGTATTTATGCTTTCGTCATTTGTGTGATTGGTATGGCACAAAAACAAATGGTACTAGAAAGGTACTACAAGTTCTAGGAAGAAATTATAAGAAGAATACTGGCGATTGTGTGCATTAAAGTAAAAACTCTCTTCGGATAGTCAAAGGCCTTCTCACGGGAAACTGCTGGTTGCGCAACAAGTGGTAGAGAAATGAAGACTCTCAGACTCCCAATCATTACTCACCCACACATAATCGGGATGGATCAGGCAAATGCATCATAGATCCAAGTGCACAGAGTCTAACAGTGATTCTGTTTTAAGAAAAGGTGTTCAAATTAATCGATAATATGATATTGTTACTAGCCTGATTCCACTATCACCATTTGTTACATTCTCTGAGGTCTACAAAATGTAAAGTTGTAGACTGTAATTTTCTCATAGGGGACAACATTGTGTACTTTCAGCATTTGTAAAGTATGTTGCGACTTTTGGAAATTTTTGATTTCATAGCTTTTACGATGATTTATTGAATTTCGTAAAGATTTTATAAAAAGTACGGGAATATCAATGTCATATGCATTTTATATTTCAAGAGAGGCATCGATGGTATAAAATACAGTTAGAAATTATTTAATGTTATTTATTTTTCCTAATTTATTATAATTAAATGATGAAAGAAAAATACAAATGATTTATCCATTTTTTTCGCTTATGTGCATATCGCTTGCCTTACATTTTGAATTTTATTTCTCATTCCGCAAAGTCAAACAAAATAAAGATAATCAGATTATTTATTTAAATCAAGCAGTAGCATATGTATATAGACTTATAATGTAATCGCGAAATGTCATGAATGAGAATGTACGAAATGTTAGGCATAATGGCTACAATCTGATCTTTGTATTAGCGCTAAAAAATTGCTAGTCAGGGCGAGTAGTGCTTATAATCACTTCTTAAGTTGCGCATATTTGTACAAGGTACTTACAAACTGATGACAAACGGATGTCGAATTTCTCGCAGTATATTTCGCTCATTCTTAACATGTTCAACTTGTTTGAGACGTATGACTTCTGTTATGGCCAAAATTTTCATTGCACAGTATTTTTCGGAAACCGTATCTTGGCAAAGACAAACACGTCCAAAGGTTCCAGTGCCTGCAAAAAACAGAGAAGCAATGCCAAATGCATTAGAACTCAATTGGCTTAAGCACAAATGTACCTGTTTTAGGAGTCTTTGAAATGTTAACACTATTTTGTTTTCAGTCCTACTTCTCGCTTTCAGGATTATCAGACACACTCCCGCCCCACAAAAATCTTCAAATCCAATATCTCTGAGAATTTTAGGATACGAAATTTACGAAACTTGCTAGGCTTAGGTATTACAATATTCTGCAAAGATTTTTAAGAAAAATTTCGTGGCTACACACACCATATTCCTTGCCAACAGTTATCAACTGGCATTACGCAGTTGGTGATGCGCTAAATGTATGTTCACCTTGTTTGAATGTGTCTAGAAAATTGGAAAGTGCTTTCGCTGTCGAGCCTAACGTGTCACTTTTCACCCGTCTTGACCAATGAAAATCTAAAAATCTTTTGAGCAGTCAGCAAACAAGAAAAGCAACGCATTGTGTGCTGTAAATGCACACAACTGAAAGCCGCCACCAATTAAAGTAAACTAATAAAACTAGTTGGTAACCACTACAGACTCGTTTTAAAAAATAGTCTGCACACCGAAGACAAGAAAATATAAATATAGTGTTCCGGCTTGGAGATACCCTGTACCTTAACTGACAAAGTCAGACAAAGTGTAAAAATACGTCCACTAGGCTAGGAAATCGATATAATAAATAATAATAAAATCGATAATCGCAAATTATTAAAGTCACATATCTGCCACAATTTCAAAGCTAAGGTCACCAAATTTGATTGATGGTCCATATCCCCGCCCATACCCACAGCACAGGAACTTCGGCCCTATAATCCAGAAATGCCCATTCCCGCCCCCAAAATTCCCAGAAGCCTATATCTACCGCAATTTTAAGGGCCAACTTGGACAGTATGTTGCTAAAAAAAAAATCCTGCAAGGATCGGTATTCCTTGGCTGCACCAACACTGTTTTGTAGCACCTGTTCCTAGATGGTATTATTTATGTCATCAGAGTATATCGCAGTCCGTAAGCAACAGAGACACCATCAGGGATATTCGCAGACTGTATTATTACTAGTTAAACTGGTTCCAAGCTGAAGTTCAAGCAAAAATTAAGTTCAAAAAATGTTAAGAGGGTAGTCTGGTGACGACGCGTTGCTCAAAGATCTTCTTATGATTTTCTCGGCTGCACACACCCTCGCAGCCCTCCAGCTTTTAATCTTCAATGTTTATATACTACTATTTCCAATAATAAATGACTATTACCAATATAAAAGTAATATAACTTAAAAGAAAGAAAATTGCCTTCCCCAAAATTCTTGCAATCATTTATCTCCCCAAATTTTATAGTTAAGATTTTGAAACTTGGAGGGAAGATTACCTTCATCCAAGAGAACATTTCCGTTAATGCTCGTAAGCCTATAACTCCCACAATCTTAGAGCTCGAGTCACAACATATAGTTTCAACATGGATAAAAGGGGAAAGCAGCTCCAACCCCATCCATCTGAATAAATATGCCGATCTCAGAGACCAGAGGAGATTGTCACTTAAGTTTTAAATATAAGTGCTCCTATTAATAAAATCCCAAGAGGTGATAAATATTTTGTTAATGCGTTCTCATACTCTGACGAAAGGTTATTTATTTTAATTGTATAATTTATTGCAATCGGTCATTTGATGTGATTAAAAATAAGAAAATCGGGAGAAGTTACAAATCAATTTATATTCCAAAATTGAACAGACGGATAGTAAAACGGACGAACAGATAGATGGCCATAACTAGATAGGCTCGGCTATTTATGCTATTTATGAGTATTTACATTGTCTATGGAGTTGCCTGTCATATAATTACATATGTGAACAAGGAGTTTTCAACTTACCAACAGTCTTAATGATTTTATAATCATCGAGATGATACTTGCGTATACCCTTTGCCGTTTGTACACTGCTGCTCTCGTCAGACTCATCGTCAGTCTCCTCATCATCGGATTCGTTACCATCGTCTTGTTCACTTTTATCAGAATCATCATTATTAGTGACATCAGCTACATCATCCTCCCTATCCTCATCGACGTCTGTACCATTTTCATTGTCTACTGACAATATTGAGCTGCTGTTCCTGCTCCGAACGTTGGAGCTGATGTGTTCAGATTGTGTCTGTTTTTTTTCGTGAAGATTTTCTTCTTCGGTTTCCTCGCTATAATCGGATTCTAAGGGATCTGATGACTCACTGGAGACCACATCGCTGCCAACAGTGCCACGGTTTAATTTAAATGTAAATGTTGTCTCTGTGTTGCTGTCATTTGGTGATGTGGTAGTTGTTGGAATTTTCTTCTGCTGTACCACTGTCGATGGTGCTATTTTGTTTTCTGTTCCAGAAGTTAATTTTGATGAGCCTTTCGATGATGCTGAAGTTTTTCTGACTCCTGCCAATGATGTGCAAAAGCGCGTGCAAGTTTTTGTCGACATTTTTTTTGGCTTTCGTCAGTGATTTTGTTTTGGTTGCTGCTGTAAGTCAAAATATATGGAGGTCGGTCAGCTTTTTTTTGACACTAATCAAATAAACAAACTTTCTTTAATCGAGAACGTCGACTAGTTGACACTATTATACCTCGTCTTTTTCAATCATAAGACGTGTATGAATCAGATATTCAAACAAACTCATTAAACAAGTTACAGCTAGTGGTAATCGACACTTCTCTGATACCAGTGTTACCAACTGACAGAGAAAGGCTGCCATATATGCTCCTTCTAAATTTGGAGACTAGCTATAAGAGATGTATCTTTTCAAAATTTGTGTGCGCGACATTGAACGTCAACGGATGTATTCTTAACAAAATTGTTAACACAATTCGGAAGTGGCTATTAGAACCTACTATCCAAGTTTGGTGACTCTAGATATAAAATTAAGGGATTTATAAGATTTAGCGTTGCTTTTAAAAAATGTTTCGTTTCTAAGTTGAACAAGATTTCAAGACTGCTTTCTAGCTTTGGCTTTCTTCTTCTTAAGAGCTGGCTACCACAACTACTAACTGTTATCAATTTTAAATTTCCTTATAGGCTAATTCATATATTAATATTGTATAATTAATAGCAACGTGATAAAGAGAATAGTATTATAATTATGTACATATAGGATATGATAGTATGAGAGTTTATGCTTTATTTAGCTATCGACGATCAAATTTACTCGAATACAAATAGTGATAGATGATCCGGCTTGAGTTATTGTAACGAAGAATTTGGTGAAGAAAACTGTCTAAAGCATGCATTGGTAATTGTTTTGGTGAATCTAATATGTCACAAATACACGAAAATTAGCAGGATGATTTGGTTTCTAAACTGGGCGAGAAATTCTTATTTTCATTCATTTTTTTTAGCCTATGTAAGCTCGAAATTGCGGTCAATAGTTTAATGCAAAGCAAATTTTTCTATTTTTCTTAAGTTTTTTCAGGCATAGTCCAAGAAGATTGACATTCAAAAGTTGTTCAAAAGTTCACAGTCAGCACCTCAACAGTAAGCGCTCAATCAACAAGGGGATCTCTACAGTAAGGCGCACTCTCTTCAAAAGTAAAGACTTCCAATTGGTAAATGGAAAATGTTCATCAAGATCAGATAGAGAAACACGCAAGTTATCGAAAACGAAATCACATTGAAGTCCCATTACCATCAGCAGGTGCAAACATTTTCTGTATACCTAATTATGGGTATATGTGTGAGAAGGGAGCAGCTTGATAATCGTAGTATAGCTCCCCGGATGGAGTCGATCTTTGAAGAAAAAATTTGAGTTTTACTCCGTCTTAGTGTACACTATTATGTCAGAATTATGTCTTCTAGACGTACTAATCGACTTCACAACATCACACTGTGGTTGTAAGTGTAATGAATAACTGGGAGTATAATGATTACTCACCAAATAAATGTATAATACTATCTATAGCAGATTTTTCTCTTTGTTTTGGTTTTTGATCCGTTTTATTGTTATTGCAGTGGCTATGGCTGGTCTAGCAATCTGCCTCTCCGTATAATTCTGAATTTTATATTCGTTTCACTGAAGCAAAATTTAAATGATTGCGAAATTTTTAAAAATAAATATTTTTCTTTAGCATTCACGATTTTCCATCGGTTTCATATACCCTTGCTGAGGGTATTATAATTTTGTCGTGAAATTTACAACTCATTGAGGGAGGCGACTCAGACTCCTTAGGTTGAATATTTGTATTTTCGATCGTCCGTCTGTATGTGTCTATTTAAACCAGTCCGCCAGCTTAAGGACTATCTTGGAGCATATATATATTCTTATTCAAACTCGTCAAATGAGTTAGAATCGGTATGATCGGACTTATAGCTATAGCTAAAATTTATGAAAACAAGAAACTTGTTTATATCTTGCGACCGATTGTACCTATATATATAAATATATGTATATATATTATCAACATCGGACATACTGTACAAAAACGCAAACAGGAAAATATCGTCGGCTTTTTATACAATTTTTTTATGAAAAGATTGACCTAGGTCTGAAAGGGTATGTATTCTTCGGCAAGCCTGGCATAAATGTTGATTTTTGTTATTTTGTCTATGCCTTTCCGCCAATTTCTTCCCTCGCAAACAGAAATAACCTCAACACGCGCTGCTCAACTGGCCGCAAAAAATATATGTAGGTATATTCAATTTGTAGTTTTCAGATATGAGCAGTTGGTTTCGGCGTTTTCATTTTCTGTATTCTTATGCGGCAACGAACTGTTTCGTATATAAGTTTTAAAAAAACAAAACTGAATTTATTTTGTTGTTTCTATTTGGTTCATTCCGACCTTTGATGAACGGCGACAGTAATTTATAGATCTAGAATATCCAGTATAATTCCAAATACACTAACCCGCACTTTTCTTAACATGCACTCGACACCACTTTTCTTAGCACATAGGTATACAAAATATTTCTCTCATATTCGCAATATTATGAAGTCGAGCCGATGTAAATTCAAATTTTGGAAAGTCCGTTGTGAAATATTATTTTTTTGCCGTGCAGCACAACACGCTTCTGACCAGTTGCATCCAAGTAATTCACGAAACTAAAAAGTAAAATCAGCGAAATGCTACAGCAACTCTCTATGTTGCCGTCAACACAGTCGTCGTCGCTTTCGTTGTTGTGGCTGCTGATGGACGCAAGGGCGTACGCATGGAGCGGCTGCCCCCCCCCAGATCTTTACTTTTTGGAGACACATAATTGGTCGGCGAAAGGTAAGCGGATAAGGTTAAGTTAACGTTTAAGTTTAGTTCAGATAAAAATGTAGTAAAAAATGACAATTCGGACCCCCTTTTCGAAAAGCAAGATGCGCCTTTGGATACACGCATTTGTAGACATATGTATGTGTGTACATACATATCATTGCTGTTTGTGCCTGATGTGGATATATGTATATATTTTTGTGCTTGCTCTTCGGCAATTGTGAGAACGTGTTTATGCAAGTGCGAGTGTGAGCAGTTTCTGTAATACTACGTGGGCGCCAGTTGCTCAAGTGGTCTTCACTGGTTGACTTCAACATTAGAGTGCATCTGTACCCAAGTTTCAATTGGCATAAACTTAAAAATTATTGACAAATAAAACTACTAATATTGATACCAAAAATCTTGCGTCTGCCGCAACTACTGTGCATCGTAAATTACCTTTTTGTCTATAATAAATCAAAATGGTGGGAATGGCTTTCTTTGGCACGCCGAAAATTGCATACTCTTGTAAAACGGGATTAATCTGCTAAGGTCCAAATAGGTCGAAATAATTACATTTATGTATGATATGAATTTTCGATGAGGATGACGGTTTATTTGATTCTTGCCAGACAATTCCGACAAACATATTTCCTTTATATCTTGACTATAATTATTACACTCAGAAAAACTTTAACTGGAGTAATGTTTCTGAACTTTAGGATTGTTTTACAATATTATTCAACACCTATTTCACACATATTACACAGAGTGTTTTAATTAATGCAAAAATAATATTTTGGTGGACTATAAAATTTCCTGATCATAATGGAAAGTGTAAATCGATAAAATTGCATATCTCCCGCAATATTAAAGATAGACTTACCAAAACCTCCTTCAAAAATTGCCATATACACTTTTAGACTAAACACACCCGTCGCACCCAGGATCTTCGGCCCAAGACATCAGAAATACGCATATCTTCCACAATTTGCAAGAAAAATTGGATGGCCACGCCCACGCTGCCCAAGCCTATAAACCTGTTAGTGTAAATCGATAAAAACATATGTATATCTCACATAATTTTAAAAATAGTCAACAAATTTGAAAGGTGTTGAAAAATTTGGAATTACAATTTTGGGCCACTCTCATTTTCGCCAAACCGACAAAAACCAAACTTGGAAGAAAGATTTCTAGGAACCTTCTCTAATAATTTTTTTAGCCAGTCCCACTACCGCCCCCAAATTCCTTTATCTACCCAGAACCTAACAGTTTAGTTTATTCTAATGCTTGAATAAATTGTATAGCAATACGTAAAGCGCAAGAGTTTTTTATGAAAGTTCAACAACTCAAATTGTAACGCCTTGCAAAAACCGAAGACGGCGTGATGCTTTCAAAACTATAGATAGGCGTAGATATATATGTAACCACTGTGAAGGCAATACATAGAAGCGTCAATATAGACTAAATGTTGATGACATGAAAATCTGTGAGCATGGGTCGTCGGCTGCTTCTGGCCTGGAGCGCATCGAAAGAGACCCAGCCTCTAATGAGTATACGTTTATGTGTGCGAGCAGGTACCTAATTATTCTACATGGTCCAAAAGAGTTATGAATGTGTGAGAAAATATAAGCAGCACTCGATCCTTGTCGCTCCGTGTGTAAGCCATTTTCAATTTATTAGTTATTTTGGATATTTGCGATGCAACTTTTTGCAAAGTGGAGTGGTTGACCAATTTTGTGACCACAGATAGCAAAATGTATGGTGCAAATTTAAAAGATGATATCATTGTTTCTCAACGGGCACACATCCACGTATACATACAATGCCAGGTCTCAACGGGATCGTGCCACATTGCGCCCACGTCTTTTCGAACAAACAATTTCGCGTGTCGAGACAATGATACCCCTTTTTAGACTTGCAACACGTTTGTTGAGTTTTAAGCAAAACGTGAAACATAAAACGTAAAAATTAAATTTGTTTAAAATGTACAAATTTCAAATACTATTTCAAACTTATAACTCAAATTAAAAAAATTTAACTCCTGTCAAAAAAGGTATACAATTTTCGAAGTGAAGTCTATGCAAATTATATTATTGGTGTTGGCAGCATCACAAAAGAAGTTTAAGTCAAAATTAATTGTTTTCGTACTTAAATTTGGAGCCCTGCGTGGCTTAACACAAATAGCTTATTGATAGCCGTATTTCCATACACATTATGTTAAGTGCAGTTTGATCAGCAGCAGCCAGCGTTAGCAGTGCGCTCTTGGTGCAGCGCTCTCTTGGTGCAGCGCTTTCTCTCTCTCGATAAAGTGCGTTCGCTGATCGGCCGGCTGCTGCAGCCCATCAGCTGTTTGGCATAATTCCAGCATTTCGTTATATAAAATTGAATAAAAATTATATCGAAGTGCAAATAAATTCGTTTTATTAATTTGTTCTGTTGGAAATTAAGCTATCAAAAAGCTGATAGCGTAAACAATTGGTTTTTTAATGCAAGCGCCCATAAAAACGGTCTTACTAGAAAATCCGTTCGTGTTTTTATACTTTAATATGTCCGTCAAGCTGTCTGCCCGTCTATCCGTCCGTTCGTCTATCCGTCTGAGGCTGCAGTCACCACATTTTTTTGGTAGGTTGTTGGCGATGTCCTTCAAAAATCGGCATATACCACGCCTACCCCCGCCGCCCCTAGCCACTCTCCTGGGTGTCTATATTTTAATCAGTTCTTGAGTTACTGGTGACCGCCTTTAAGAATGGATGAAAAAATTTTATAGCCACGCCCACACCTGCTCCCATTAGCCGTAATTTTGGATATTGTAAATCGACAAGTCTGGATATCTCCCACAATTTTAAAGATAGAGGGACAAAACTTGAAAAGAAACTCGCTGCTAACCTCCTAAAGATCGGCATATACAGTTTCAGACCACTCTCACACCCGCCGGCTTCAGAAACTTCCGACTTAAAAATCTAAAATGTGCACATCTTCCACAATTTGTAAGCTAAGGGCTCCAAATGTTAAAAGTATGTTACCGGTAACTCCTACTCTATTAATAAATTTAGGAGTTAAAGAAAAAGTTTGTGTGCTTAAAATATTAATTTGCGGAATTTAATATGTAAAAAATAAATTAAAATTGTAAGTAATTAGATTGTGATTAAAATTAATGAAAATTGGCTCAGTATTTTTCCTTATTAGTATTTATAGTTTATTAAACTGACGCATGCGCAGTCAAACTCGACACAGGTTGATTCAATGCCAAATCTTTTGCACTGTGCCACACTGTAAACAACCCCCGAAATGCTTTAAATGATAAGACAAACCTCACATTCCAACCAGCCACTTACTCGCTAATACAACTACAACCACTGCCACAAACTAATGCTCGAAGAACAAAAATGTAATGTCAATGCGAAGAGCAAACGTTTCGACGCACCCTCTCTGGCTCTCTCACGTATGCAGGCTGGCTTCAAGGCTTTGCAGTTACGAGAACTTAAAGGGCCTCTTTTGCACAATGAACGTTGAGCGCTACTACGTTAGTCAACGACGTACGCCTGCCGTGTGTGTTTCATTTCACAAACAGACGAAACGCAGAAACGCAAGACAAATCGCGGATGGCAAGGAAAATATATTAATTGTAAAAAAAAACGATTGTCATTCCACAATTCCCTTTGTGTGCGTTTGTGTAAAGTGTTAATTTAAACGTTTTGACAATATTGCAATAATCTGGTTAATGCTAGCAAAAACGCAGATTTTATTATATAATAATTAAAATAGTTGCAAACTAAAAACACCAAGTGGGTCTCTAAAAAGCACAGTCTGCTAGAAATATTAATATAAAGCAGCGTTGTGCATATTTCTGAGTTGAAGGTGTAACCAGTGCATGTATTTCAGTGGCTAATTTGTTAATGCGTTTTGTGAATGCAGTGGCAATATTCATCTGGATATGATTTGTATGACAGCTGAAATTTTACAACCAGCATGACACCCCCAACTATCATCAATAAACACCAGTGAGCACGGAGCCTAGAGAAATTCGATACCACTTGGTAAGTAATAATTTGAACAACAATTCCACTATTTGTAGTTGTTTGACATATCGATTTTTAAGCAGTCCAAGTTACGAACAACAATAAAAATAATACACATACATATAAGAGTGGTCTAGTCGAATGAAGTCGACTAGGAAAGTACCCTGGAGAGTAGAGGACTTACCTTATTGAATTTTGACAATGTCCTGGTTATTGAAACCGAATACTATAAATTACAACAAATAATTTTGGCATCACTCCCTCACAGCGAACACATACCTGAGGACTAGCGCAGTGACATTAACTTATTTTACTGGACACTGCACCTATTTTTTGACAAAAGTGGAGTTACTTACTACATAATACTACATAATATAATACCATTCAATTTTTGTAAATTGGTTTGGTCAATTTCTGTGAACTCCATTAATGTGAATGTCCATCATGAGGCACGAAGGGTGCAAGGGCGTCTGGCAAATATACATACATATATACATATACGGGAGTAAATTAAATACTGCTGCGACAGACCGGTTAAGTATAATCAAATTCCGATAGAATGATATTATATTAGCTATAAAATGTATACTAATCCAGCTAGTTCATGATATATGGTAGTATTATGTATTATTCATTTTGCGATTTTCTTCGGATGGTGTAAATTCCTTTCCAATAAAATACTTTACTTAAAAGATAAAGATCAAAATTTAGTTGTTTTTCTAAATATATTTTATTTGTTTATTTGTTTTTTACTCATTGTAGATGTTTTTATTCTTTGATTATTGGTTTTTGATTATTATTCTTGAAAGATTGCGAGACCATAACAGACTGAAACAAGGGGCCCTCACTAGGAGTCGAGCGTAACCGACTGCGAAATGCTCTGGTACCAGCTGAGAACAGGTGGCAAAGAACTGGGAAGGAGGTAATCCACACTCTAAGATTGGGAACTTTAGTTTGAAAGTTGTGGGAATTGGACTAGGTCCGAAACAATGTTCCTTATAAATTTGGAGACTCTTTCAAAGTTTTATCGTCTTACTATTTGGAATATATGGATTTTGGCAACAATGGAGTCTGGAGTGGACGCGGCCAGATAATTTTTTTTATCGATGCTTAAAAGCGGTTACCGGCAAATTACCTTTCAAATGATAATTACTCAAAAACTCTGGAAGATACAGCTTTTTCCGATTTTACCCCCGTTTCAAGGCTTAAGGGTATCGTTTGCGACCAATATTGCCTTAAAAATTGGCATAATCAATCTATCTAATTAAGCAAATCGATAAGCCACTTATCTCCCACAATTTTAAAGCTAGAGTTGGAATGTTTTTCGAACCTCAACATATAAATATACCGAACACACCTAGATTTGATTTACCGTGGTATTGTACAACTGGGGGAAGACAGCAAAAGTTTCTAGCATTATTAATAGCAGACCACTTATCAGTTTTCTTTCATCTTGTAAACGGATTAGTGTTCAATTTGTAAGGCTCTATGGTATTTTTTGATAAGAGAGATTGTCATTATGGTATGAATCTTTATAGTACATAAATATACATATCATATATTTAAACTATAAGCTATTTCCCGGAACTATATGGGCCCGGCTTTCGGTCTTTAAGAATATCACATGAAAAATAATAATAATAGTCGTAAATTCGGTTAATTTCTAAACATTTTAAACGCAGTTGTTAATGAATTTTCATCATTTGTTATTGTTTTTTTTTTAATTATGAAAAATTTGTAATAGGTCAAGGCAAACACACCATAAGCATAAAAAATCGATCGAGCTATGTCTGTCTGACCATCTTGGGACTTCAAATTGCCAGTATTCGAATTAACGGCTTGACATAGAATACAATTATATTGATAATACGATAATATTGATAGATAATTTATAATATCGAATAACATAAGCTAATAAATGCTGAAATTGATTCTTCTGAGTTAATCAGCTAATATAATTTCACAGTTTCGATCATGGCTTCGGTGGGCTATGGGTCGGTTTCATTTGTTTTTTTTTTCCAAAATCATATGTCGAATGTCGTTCAACAGATATATATTATATATATTATTATACATCTGTTTAGAAGAGCCAATATAAATATTATAATATATATTATATTATTGAATGTTACTTTGTTTATTATATTCATTTGGCTTCAGTTGGTGAGTTTGTAATTCGGTCATCATAAGAAATATTTGAAGAAAAAATATGTTGGATGAGTTTCCTAGTTTCCAAGTTTGGTAACTTCAGCTCTTAAATTGCAAGATATATAGGCTTTTTAGAATTTTAGGACAGAAAAGCTAAATTTGGTGACTGTGGTTATTAAATTGTATGAGATATATGATCTATTAAGGAACCTACCAGGAACATACTTTAAATTCGGTGACTTTAGCTTACAAATTATGAAAGATATGCGCTTTTAAGATTTTTAGGAATGAAGTTCCTGGGGGCGGAATGTATAAAATGTCTTTGACTGTTGATAGGCCAAAACTTGGCTTCAGGGTATCTCCTAGGCAAGCTCTCTCGAAAATAACACTCTTAATTATTATATTTTGATACGCACGCCAGTTACCCACCTACTGCGAAATCTGGGAAATCGATAGCAATGATAAAAGCAAATCGTTTATGGTTTAACCATTAACATTCCTACGATTTTGAAGAACGATTCATTTGACCTTCATAGATAGGCATTTAAATTTCCTGAGCAAGCTAGCCCCCAACTATTCAGATCCTTAAAATTATTTTATATTTACATAATTTATTGTTTACCAGCACAGAAGGATGACGTTAATTTCTTCGCTTATTCAAACTGGAAATTACCTTGCTTGTAAGCCATGGTATATTGCAGTGCTTAAGAAATTCCTGATAATTATAATAGGGAATAAGATTGTCGGCAGGTTGGACAGTGGGCATATGGTTGTATCAATTTGAACAGCAACCCTACGTACCACTGTCAAACAACAACCACCAAAGGTGAGTGTGCCAGAGAGCTGCATCATTTCTTGTAAGCTCTCTCTTTGACTCTCAACCTCTTTTAAGCACTGGGCCTGCGTAGTGTCTGCGAACTCTTGCCGCGGGTGCCCCGTTTCTCTCAGCATTTTTGTATGTGCTTTCCTTTTGTGCCCAACCCTTATATTTTCTAAAAACATAGATTTTATACTTAATATACCCTAAATGGTTAAAAGGGTATAATATAGTTGTGTAAAAGTATGTAACAGGCGAATCCTGGGCTCAGGCTCTTTCAAAAATCCTGATGCACTTTTTTGCCGATTTAACACCTCAATGTGTTGTCTGCTTAGTGATATTGCCGACACATACATCTATCCCCAACTCTCTTTCTCTCTCTACTTTTACCACAAAGCAGACAACGTTAAATAGACAAACAGTTTTTTTAACTAGCACAATGAATTTTGCTGTGTTTACAAAATTGGTCAACAGTTATATCACACCACTTTCCGAAAGATTACACCTCAGGCACAAAAACTAAATAATTTAATATTGTGTGCCAGCTCGCACCCGAAAAGACAAGGACTGAGTGCCGCTACTATATTCACACACATTAAGGGCCTGTGCGATCCACTAGTAATATTGCCACTATTTTGGCACGCAAATGATAATTCCGTACCTGTTCGCACGCATGCACGCACACTCATAAAGGGCTGGGGCTCTTTTCTATTAGGGAACATATCGCAACGAAGACAAGTGAAATAATGACTTACGTTCGCTGCTCGACTAGCTGAGTCTGCAAAATCTGCGTCCCTATGCGTTGTCAGCTTCGGGCTCTGAAACGATTAACAGGGGGCTGCCACTTGGTTGATCATTAACATCTCCAACTATCGATAAACGGGTACCCCACTGCAAAATGTCGTTAAAGTTTTATCGCCAAGTTTCCGTTTGAAATTATTTCAGACTCAAATGAAAGCGGAAGACAAGTAAAATTATAGCCTGAAAATCGATATATCGCCATATGGGAAACTTCAAAATGCCATAACTTCGTCAAAACTCAACTGAGGTTAAAAAGGGCTTTTTTAACATAGTTTTGCACCTAAATCAATCGTACATTTAAAGTTGAAAACGTGATTTTAGGTCGGAAGACAAGTAAAAAACCGGCCTGAAAATGGGCATTTGGGCATAGGTCGAAACTTCAAAATGCCATAACTTCGTCAAAACTCAACTAAGATTAAAAAGCGAGGGCTTTTTGATCATAGTTTTGCACCTAAGTCAATCGTACATTTAAAGTTGAAAACGTGATTCTAGGTCGGAAGACAAGTAAAAAAACCGGCCTAAGAATGGGCATTTGGGCATAGGTCGAAACTTCAAAATGCCATAACTTCGTCAAAACTCAACTGAGATTAAAAAGCGAGGGCTTTTTGATCATAGTTTTGCACCTAAATCAATCGTACATTTAAAGTTGAAAACGTGATTTTGGGTCGGAAGGCAAGTAAAAATACTGGCCTAAAAATAGGCACTTGGGCATAGGTCGAAACTTCAAATGCCATAACTTCGTCAAAACTCAACTGAGATTAAAAAGCGAAGGCTTTTTGATCATAGTTTGGCACCTAAATCAATCGTACATTTAAAGTTGAAAACGTTATTTTGGGCCGGAAGACAAGTAAAAAACCGGCCTAAGAATGGGCATTTGGGCATAGGTCGAAACTTCAAAATGCCATAACTTCGTCAAAACTCAACTGAGGTTGAAAAGCTAGGGCTTTTTGATCATAGTTTTGCACCTAAATCAATCGTACATTTAAAGTTGAAAACGTGATTTTAGGTCGGAAGACAAGTAAAAATATTGGCCTGAAAATGGGCATTTGGGCATAGGTCGAAACTTCAAAATGCCATAACTTCGTCAAAACTGAACTGAGATTAAAAGGCGAAGGCTTTTTGATCATAGTTTTGCACCTAAATCAATCGTACATTTAAAGTTGAAAACGTTATTTTGGGTCGGAAGACAAGTAAAAATACTGGCCTAAAAATAGGCACTTGGGCATAGGTCGAAACTTCAAAATGCCATAACTTCGTCAAAACTCAACTGAGATTAAAAAGCGAAGGCTTTTTGATCATAGTTTTGCACCTAAATCAATCGTACATTTAAAGTTGAAAACGTTATTTTGGGCCGGAAGACAAGTAAAAAACCGGCCTAAGAATGGGCATTTGGGCATAGGTCGAAACTTCAAAATGCCATAACTTCGTCAAAACTCAACTGAGGTTGAAAAGCTAGGGCTTTTTGATCATAGTTTTGCACCTAAATCAATCGTACATTTAAAGTTGAAAACGTGATTTTAGGTCAGAAGACAAGTAAAAATACTGGCCTGAAAATGGGCATTTGGGCATAGGTCGAAACTTCAAAATGCCATAACTTCGTCAAAACTCAACTGAGATTAAAAAGCGAAGGCTTTTTGATCATAGTTTTGCACCTAAATCAATCGTACATTTAAAGTTGAAAACGTGATTTTAGGTCGGAAGACAAGTAAAAATACTGGCCTAAAAATAGGCACTCGGGCATAGGTCGAAACTTCAAAATGCCATAACTTCGTCAAAACTCAACTGAGATTAAAAAGCGAAGGCTTTTTGATCATAGTTTTGCATCTAAATCAATCGTACATTTAAAGTTGAAAACGTGATTTTGGATCGGAAGACAAGTTAAAAAACCGGCCTGAAAATGGGCATTTGGGCATAGGTCGAAACTTCAAAATGCCATAGCTTCGTCAAAACTCAACTGAGATTAAAAAGCGATGGCTTTTTGATCATAGTTTTGCACCTAAATCAATCGTACATTTAAAGTTGAAAACGTGATTTTGGGCCGGAAGACATGTAAAAAAACCGGCCTGAAGAATGGGCATTTGGGCATAGGTCGAAACTTCAAAATGCCATAACTTCGTCAAAACTCAACTGAGATTGAAAAGCGAGGGCTTTTTGATCATAGTTTTGCACCTAAATCAATCGTACATTTAAAGTTGAAAACGTGATTTTAGGTCGGAAGACAAGTAAAAATACTGGCCTGAAAATGGGCATTTGGGCATAGGTCGAAACTTCAAAATGCCATAACTTCGTCAAAACTCAACTGAGATTAAAAAGCGAGGGCTTTTTGATCATAGTTTTGCACCTAAATCAATCGTACATTTAAAGTTGAAAACGTGATTTTGGGTCGGAAGACAAGTAAAAATACTGGCCTAAAAATGGGCATTTGGGCATAGGTCGAAACTTCAAAATGCCATAACTTCGTCAAAACTCAACTGAGATTAAAAAGCGAGGGCTTTTTGATCATAGTTTTGCACCTAAATCAATCGTACATTTAAAGTTGAAAACGTGATTTTGGGTCGGAAGACAAGTAAAAAAACCGGCCTGAAAATGGGCATTTGGGCATAGGTCGAAACTTCAAAATGCCATAACTTCGTCAAAACTCAACTGAGATTAAAAAGCGAGGGCTTTTTGATCATAGTTTTGCACCTAAATCAATCGTACATTTAAAGTTGAAAACGTGATTTTGGGTCGGAAGACAAGTAAAAAAACCGGCCTGAAAATGGGCATTTGGGCATAGGTCGAAACTTCAAAATGCCATAACTTCGTCAAAACTCAACTGAGATTAAAAAGCGAGGGCTTTTTGATCATAGTTTTGCACCTAAATCAATCGTACATTTAAAGTTGAAAACGTGATTTTGGGTCGGAAGACAAGTAAAAAAACCGGCCTGAAAATGGGCATTTGGGTATAGGTCGAAACTTCAAAATGCCATAACTTCGTCAAAACTCAACTGAGATTAAAAAGCGAGGGCTTTTTGATCATAGTTTTGCACCTAAATCAATCGTACATTTAAAGTTGAAAACGTGATTTTGGGTCGGAAGACAAGTAAAAAAACCGGCCTGAAAATGGGCATTTGGGCATAGGTCGAAACTTCAAAATGCCATAACTTCGTCAAAACTCAACTGAGATTAAAAAGCGAGGGCTTTTTGATCATAGTTTTGCACCTAAATCAATCGTACATTTAAAGTTGAAAACGTGATTTTGGGTCGGAAGACAAGTAAAAATACCGGCCTGAAAATGGGCATTTGGGCATAGGTCGAAACTTCAAAATGCCATAACTTCGTCAAAACTCAACTGAGATTAAAAAGCGAGGGCTTTTTGATCATAGTTTTGCACCTAAATCAATCGTACATTTAAAGTTGAAAACGTGATTTTGGGTCGGAAGACAAGTAAAAATACTGGCCTGAAAATGGGCATTTGGGCATAGGTCGAAACTTCAAAATGCCATAACTTCGTCAAAACTCAACTGAGATTAAAAAGCGAGGGCTTTTTGATCATAGTTTTGCACCTAAATCAATCGTACATTTAAAGTTGAAAACGTGATTTTGGGTCGGAAGACAAGTAAAAATACCGGCCTGAAAATAGGCATTTGGGCATAGGTCGAAACTTCAAAATGCCATAACTTCGTCAAAACTCAACTGAGATTAAAAAGCGAGGGCTTTTTGATCATAGTTTTGCACCTAAATCAATCGTACATTTAAAGTTGAAAACGTGATTTTGGGTCGGAAGACAAGTAAAAAAACCGGCCTAAAAATGGGCATTTGGGCATAGGTCGAAACTTCAAAATGCCATAACTTCGTCAAAACTCAACTGAGATTAAAAAGCGAGGGCTTTTTGATCATAGTTTTGCACCTAAATCAATCGTACATTTAAAGTTGAAAACGTGATTTTGGGTCGGAAGACAAGTAAAAATACTGGCCTAAAAATAGGCATTTGGGCATAGGTCGAAACTTCAAAATGCCATAACTTCGTCAAAACTCAACTGAGATTAAAAAGCGAGGGCTTTTTGATCATAGTTTTGCACCTAAATCAATCGTACATTTAAAGTTGAAAACGTGATTTTGGGTCGGAAGACAAGTAAAAATACTGGCCTGAAAATGGGCATTTGGGCATAGGTCGAAACTTCAAAATGCCATAACTTCGTCAAAACTCAACTGAGATTAAAAAGCGAGGGCTTTTTGATCATAGTTTTGCACCTAAATCAATCGTACATTTAAAGTTGAAAACGTGATTTTGGGTCGGAAGACAAGTAAAAATACTGGCCTAAAAATAGGCATTTGGGCATAGGTCGAAACTTCAAAATGCCATAACTTCGTCAAAACTCAACTGAGATTAAAAAGCGAGGGCTTTTTGATCATAGTTTTGCACCTAAATCAATCGTACATTTAAAGTTGAAAACGTGATTTTGGGTCGGAAGACAAGTAAAAAAACCGGCCTGAAAATAGGCATTTGGGCATAGGTCGAAACTTCAAAATGCCATAACTTCGTCAAAACTCAACTGAGATTAAAAAGCGAGGGCTTTTTGATCATAGTTTTGCACCTAAATCAATCGTACATTTAAAGTTGAAAACGTGATTTTGGGTCGGAAGACAAGTAAAAATACCGGCCTAAAAATGGGCATTTGGGCATAGGTCGAAACTTCAAAATGCCATAACTTCGTCAAAACTCAACTGAGATTAAAAAGCGAGGGCTTTTTGATCATAGTTTTGCACCTAAATCAATCGTACATTTAAAGTTGAAAACGTGATTTTGGGTCGGAAGACAAGTAAAAATACCGGCCTAAAAATGGGCATTTGGGCATAGGTCGAAACTTCAAAATGCCATAACTTCGTCAAAACTCAACTGAGATTAAAAAGCGAGGGCTTTTTGATCATAGTTTTGCACCTAAATCAATCGTACATTTAAAGTTGAAAACGTGATTTTGGGTCGGAAGACAAGTAAAAATACTGGCCTAAAAATGGGCATTTGGGCATAGGTCCGAAACTTCAAAATGCCATAACTTCGTCAAAACTCAACTGAGATTAAAAAGCGAGGGCTTTTTGATCATAGTTTTGCACCTAAATCAATCGTACATTTAAAGTTGAAAACGTGATTTTGTGTCGGAAGACAAGTAAAAATACTGGCCTAAAAATAGGCATTTGGGCATAGGTCGAAACTTCAAAATGCCATAACTTCGTCAAAACTCAACTGAGATTAAAAAGCGAGGGCTTTTTGATCATAGTTTTGCACCTAAATCAATCGTACATTTAAAGTTGAAAACGTGATTTTGGGTCGGAAGACAAGTAAAAAACCGGCCTGAAAATGGGCATTTGGGCATAGGTCGAAACTTCAAAATGCCATAACTTCGTCAAAACTCAACTGAGATTAAAAAGCGAGGGCTTTTTGATCATAGTTTTGCACCTAAATCAATCGTACATTTAAAGTTGAAAACGTGATTTTGGGTCGGAAGACAAGTAAAAAAACCGGCCTGAAAATGGGCATTTGGGCATAGGTCGAAACTTCAAAATGCCATAACTTCGTCAAAACTCAACTGAGATTAAAAAGCGAGGGCTTTTTGATCATAATTTTGCACCTAAATCAATCGTACATTTAAAGTTGAAAACGTGATTTTGGGTCGGAAGACAAGTAAAAATACTGGCCTAAAAATAGGCACTTGGGCATAGGTCGAAACTTCAAAATGCCATAACTTCGTCAAAACTCAACTGAGACTAAAAAGCGAGGGCTTTTTGATCATAGTTTTGCACCTAAATCAATCGTACATTTAAAGTTGAAAACGTGATTTTGTGTCGGAAGACAAGTTAAAAAACCGGCCTGAAAATGGGCATTTGGGCATAGGTCGAAACTTCAAAATGCCATAACTTCGTCAAAACTCAACTGAGATTAAAACGCGAGGGCTTTTTGATCATAGTTTTGCACCTAAATCAATCGTACATTTAAAGTTGAAAACGTGATTTTGGGTCGGAAGACAAGTAAAAAAAACCAGCCTAAGAATGGGCATTTGGGCATAGGTCGAAACTTCAAAATGCCATAACTTCGTCAAAACTCAACTGAGATTAAAAAGCAATGGCTTTTTGATCATAGTTTTGCACCTAAATCAATCGTACATTTAAAGTTGAAAACGTTATTTTGGGCCGGAAGACAAGTAAAAATCCGGCCTAAGAATGGGCATTTGGGCATAGGTCGAAACTTCAAAATGCCATAACTTCGTCAAAACTCAACAACTGAGGTTGAAAAGCTAGGGCTTTTTGATCATAGTTTTGCACCTAAATCAATCGTACATTTAAAATTGAAAACGTGATTTTAGGTCGGAAGACAAGTAAAAATCCGGCCTAAAAATAGGCATTTGGGCATAGGTCGAAACTTCAAAATGCCATAACTTCGTCAAAACTCAACTGAGATTAAAAAGCAATGGCTTTTTGATCATAGTTTTGCAGCTAAATCAATCGTACATTTAAAGTTGAAAACGTTATTTTGGGCCGGAAGACAAGTAAAAATACTGGCCTGAAAATGGGCATTTGGGCATAGGTCGAAACTTCAAAATGCCATAACTTCGTCAAAACTCAACTGAGATTAAAAAGCGAGGGCTTTTTGATCATAGTTTTGCACCTAAATCAATCGTACATTTAAAGATAAAAACGTGATTTTGGGTCGGAAGACAAGTAAAAAAACCGGCCTAAGAATAGGCATTTGGGCATAGGTCGAAACTTTAAAATGCCATAACTTCGTCAAAACTCAACTGAGATTAAAAAGCGAGGGCTTTTTGATCATAGTTTTGCACCTAAATCAATCGTACATTTAAAGTTGAAAACGTGATTTTAGGTCGGAAGACAAGTCAAAATACTGGCCTAAAAATAGGCACTTGGGCATAGGTCGAAACTTCAAAATGCCATAACTTCGTCAAAACTCAACTGAGATTAAAAAGCGAGGGCTTTTTGATCATAGTTTTGCAGCTAAATCAATCGTACATTTAAAGTTGAAAACGTGATTTTGGGTCGGAAGACAAGTAAAAATACTGGCCTGAAAATGGGCATTTGGGCATAGGTCGAAACTTCAAAATGCCATAACTTCGTCAAAACTGAACTGAGATTAAAAAGCGAAGGCTTTTTGATCATAGTTTTGCACCTAAATCAATCGTACATTTAAAGTTGAAAACGTGATTTTAGGTCGGAAGACAAGTAAAAATACTGGCCTAAAAATAGGCACTTGGGCATAGGTCGAAACTTCAAAATGCCATAACTTCGTCAAAACTCAACTGAGATTAAAAAGCGAGGGTTTTTTGATCATAGTCTTGTACCTAAATCAATCGTACATTTAAAGTTGAATACGTGATTTTGGGTCGGAAGACAAATCTAAGTGAATCACATTTGAAATTAAATTGATAAACAGTTTTTACAATAAACATACAGACGAAAAAACTGACGCTGCCTTTAGGTATCTGCTGCATGATTCATTCTTATACCACTACAGGATTGACAGATTCAATAGAATCAGACAAAAGGTTATGTTTCTTTTCTTTTACATACCATTGCAGATTTCGTTGTCGTCATGTGAAGAATACAATTAAAGTTAAACATGTATTTGGAAAACTTTGAATGAACGTAACTAGGAACAGCAATTCTCTCAATCAAAAAGTTATAAAATAAGTCAGCAGAAACTGTATTTTGGAAACAATGTGCCAGTAGCAGGAGAAAGAGCAACTGGTCGGACGTCTATTAATAACAGATTATAGACAGGAATCAACAAGATCACAAAATGCAAAAGGAGAACAATGTGATGGCAGAAAACTGCCAATTTGTGGGTCCATATCGTTTGGAGAAGACACTTGGCAAGGGTCAAACAGGTAACCAAATAATCTACCAATAATTCAAATAATATTTTTCATATCTTATATAGCATTTTAATAAAAAGCTTTAACTTTTTTGGACAGGTCTAGTCAAGTTGGGCGTGCACTGTGTGATTGGAAAAAAGGTAGCCATTAAAATAATCAATCGCGAAAAACTCAGCGAATCTGTGCTAATGAAGGTAAGCAGGCAGCCTCCAAACCTTAAAGATCAGTTTTACCTATTTATTATGCCTACGATTTCTGAAAGATCCTTGCCATATTTTATGCTAAGTTCCAAAGAACAAACAAATACATTTATTTTTCTGAACAAATCAATTTTTCAAATCTTAAAGATAACTAGCGATAGACTTTGATCATCGACTTTGTCGATTTCAAAGCGTAGCACTCCAAGTTTTGCACTTTGTCTGATGCAGGCACAGAACAGTATCAAAGTATAATAAATATATATATAAAGTTATCAATTCCGGTATAAGGGTGGATACAAATTTCTGTTAAAAATGCGGGATAAGGATTGGAAATTTAACATCTGGGATAATCGCATACAAATCTTATTGTACATTTTTTGAAGCGATCGTGGATTATATTCGCAAAATATTAATTTATTCAAGGTTGAACGTGAAATTGCCATCATGAAACTTATCGATCATCCGCACGTGCTTGGCTTGAGCGACGTGTATGAGAATAAGAAATATTTATATCTGATATTGGAGCACGTATCTGGAGGAGAACTTTTTGATTATCTCGTTAAAAAAGGACGACTTACGCCAAAAGAAGCGCGCAAGTTTTTTAGGCAAATAATCTCAGCACTTGACTTCTGCCATTCACACTCAATATGGTAAGCAATCCCTTGTCGGCAAAATAAATCCAAATTTTATTTCTGAACTAAATTTACAGCCATCGAGATTTAAAACCGGAAAATCTGCTTTTGGATGAAAAGAACAACATTAAGATCGCCGACTTCGGCATGGCGTCACTTCAACCAGCTGGTAGCATGCTGGAGACTTCTTGCGGATCACCACATTACGCCTGTCCAGAAGTAATACGCGTAAGTAGAGAAAAAGTTGATGTGGTTATGTGAGTCGAGCTTGAATCTGCTTCTCAAACCCCAATTTAGACATCTTGAATAAAATTGTAATTGTGTGGAACCTTATTGAACATTTAGATTTGTATGCTAGGCTGTCACATATATCAAGCAAGACATCACCTAGAAGTATACAAATTAATTTATTATGTACATTATTTCCGATTCTATTTCTTCCACAAGGGTGAGAAATATGATGGACGCAAGGCAGATGTATGGTCATGTGGAGTCATACTGTACGCACTGCTAGTAGGTGCGTTACCCTTCGACGATGACAACTTGCGACAGCTCCTAGAGAAAGTTAAGCGCGGGGTTTTTCATATTCCGCACTTTGTGCCTCCCGATTGCCAGAGTCTTTTGCGTGGTATGATCGAAGTTAATCCAGATAGGCGTCTAACGGTAAGTCACCAGAATAAGCAAAATAAGGTATTAAAAACATTCGGCTTGGCAGCAGTCAGACATTGTAAAAGTTAATATTTCATAGCCCCACTTAACAAATAAAAACAAAATGGAAAGAAAAATATGGATTTTTCAAGAAATTAAAATAATTCAAAATCGGTCGATTCTCATCGATATTGGGAAACATATGTTGCATTCGCCGTGGAGTATCGATAGCGCCAATCGAATACCGCCACAAAATTACCTTATGATTCCCAAGTGGTTTAAGCACTATGGCCCCTGTGACGGAATTTGGTTTATAATTCCCAAGTGGTTTAAGCGCGGACCTATAGGCATGCCAGATGCAGCAGCCGCAGACGAGGAGGCTCGAGAGAAAAAAAGGTGGCATTTTTTTTTTCTGTTGACTTCTTTTTTTTTATTGTTTTTTTTGGTTGTATTTTTTTTTCTGATATATATTTTTTTTGTCTTCTCATATCTTTTTTTTTTGTATTTTTTTTTTGTATTTTTTTTTTTGTATTTTTTTTTTTTTGTTTGTTTTTTTTTGGTTTAGAGTTAAGAGACACATTCGAAGTCCATAATGGATATATATCTATATATATTGACGAATTTTTTCTCGAATAAGTTGTTGGAACTGATCAAGAATGTACTTTATGGGGTTGGATATGGTTTAATTTGTGAAAGTGCCTAATATATCCATTTTGAAAACAAACGATGTAGAGCTCTGACTTGTTGTTCGGTCAAACTAATGTAACTAATTTTCATCTGATCAGCTGTTCAGTTATCACTTTATCGCTACTTTACACAAATCGGCTAAATCTTACTCACTAATCTAAACAACATCGAAATGAAAGTAAATATCGACAATTTTCACTATCGAGCAAGCTAGAAGCACGCGCTTTGTTTCGGTGACAATAAAAAAGTTTCATGTTTGCATAAAAAAAGCTTTATGCATCGAACACTCGTTTTAGTGCGTACATTTTAATAAAATCCTACTCATAATTACAGTTTAAATAAATATTATGTGGCCCGACGCGAAATTTACTTTTGTAGTTCTTCCGTCCTTTGTCTTGCGGTTTATCATTGAGTGCAGAACGATAACAAGGGCAGCCGTGAAACGATAAGTAAATACTCGAAGCTCGCTTGAACGCTTGAGTTTTTCATGATTGACAGTAAACATTCGAATTATTTGATGCAAGCAGCCAAACCGATTTCACAATCTAAAAATTGAAAATATTAAATTTATGTACAATATCGTGAATAACAAAAAATGCTCATTTAACAGATCTGAATTACAGTAAAAGATCTTTGAGACTCACTATGCTAGTGTCGGTAGTTAGCCCACTCAGTGAGTCGGTGATTGCATATATGAAGCCAATGAGAGTGAACTTCTGCTTGAGTGATTTCTCGATATCTGTAGTTATCCTATGGAACGCCTATGTCTCGGTGCATGTTGGGATTCAGAGATTATAGATTCCTAAGGTGACGATCTGAGAGACTTATGGCTCGAAAATCTATTGGTAAGCTGTGCAACTGCACCTGTGATAAGTGCTCTGATAATCTTTATAATTGTTTATTCGTGGTGAATAAGTGACTATGCATTAGCTCTCTGAACGAAATTAATAGGTTTCCATAAGCTCTCTGAAAATAATAGGTTTCCATAATTTCTGTGGACCTTAACGCTGTGTTGTGTCTATCAGTTTTTCTCGCCCTAATGCTTTTGAGATTTTCAGCTGGCTGAAATAAATCGTCATGCGTGGGTCACAGCTGGTGGGAAAGGCGAGCTGGAATTGGAGCTCCCCATGATGGAGGTAGTACAAACACATGTTATACCCACTGCCAATGCCGTGGATCCTGATGTGCTGAATGCCATATGTTCCCTGGGCTGCTTCAAGGAGAAAGATAAACTCCTGCAGGAGCTACTTAGTGCTAGGTAAGCAATCAGTAAGCTGCCACGAATTATAAAACTCTAATAAAATCCGACCTTCAGTCACAATACCGAAAAAGTCATTTACTTTCTTCTTCTGGAGCGCAAACGTCGTCGGCCCGCACTAGAGGATGATGAAGAGTTTGCACAGAAATCACGCAGCGAACTAGAAGCCGTAGATCCACCACGTAAACGGCTGGACAAGTGTCGTATCAATGGCACTAATGCACCTAGCTATGGACAAATTTCGGAGGGCTCGCCATTAACGCCGCGACGACAGGCATTTAAGTAAGCTTTTCTTATTCCAGTAAGACCCACTCATTAACTTTGTCTTTAACCCTCCCATAGCTTCCGATCGTACAGCAGCACACGGAATCATCAACGACGCTCACCCACGACGGTATCTACGTCTGTGCGAAGCTCTTCATATCATAGTCCAACTCGTTGCAATACACCGATAAACTCAACGCAGCAGCAAGCCAATGTAATGTCGCGACCATCATCACCATCAGTGGGCTCACGCCATTCAACATACGGAGATCGAGAGCGTTCTGGTTCGGTGCATCATCCGTCGGTCAGTCGGACACCCTCGCACAGCTCACAGAAAAGCATTGAGAACGATGTGGTAGCCATTAGGGAGACGCGCATGGAGCGTCGTGATTCAGCGCGTCAGGCTCAGGAGCACAGTGGCGGTGGGCCAACTCGAGAATATGGAGATTGCGTGCCTAACAGTCTGGGTCGAGAATCAGGCGGCAATTCCGCAGCGGCTTCACCTTCGGTGCATCTGCGCGCCAGCTCAGGTCCGACAATTGCCATTAGTATGTTCCACGATACAGATTCGAATAGTGGTGTGTGCATGCTCCAATGACCCTTTATGGTATCCATTATTTTCAACGCAGAGCATCTATAATTAACCATTGTTTTTGTCTCTTACCTTTGCAGTTGTCAATCCGAATGGATCGCCTATGCTTAACAACAGCAATCCAGGCATGCCTGGCTCACCCTGCAATACGCCTGGCGGTCAGCTCTGGAAGACACGACTTACCAACATTAAGAACAGTTTTCTTGGCAGTCCGCGTTTTCATCGCAGGAAAATGCAGGGTATTTTGTGGCCATCCTTCAATCAAAAAATTAGTACTTATATATCTAACAATATTTTAGTTTCTGCTGATGAGGTTCATTTAACGCCCGAGTCATCGCCAGAGCTAACTAAACGCTCATGGTTCGGCAACCTAATAACTACTGAAAAAGATGAGACATTTACCATATTGGTCAAGGGCAAACCCATTGCAACAGTCAAGGCGCATTTGATTCATGCCTTTCTATCGGTAAGTACTTGTGCATCATCACCATCGAAATGTATCGATATTCCAAAAACGGAGGCAGTTTAATTAAACTTGATCTACGCCGGATATTTGTGAACCTTTATTCCAAATTTAAAGTCTCTAGTCTCTGAGATCCGCATGTTCATACATTTATGGGGTCGGAGAAGCTTCCTTCTGCCTCTTACATACATTTGGACAAAACCATTATACCCTTTAGACCCATTATAAAATAATAGTATAAAAATAGGATTTTATAAAGGGTATAATTAAACAATATATTCTTCGTCGATTTGGGAAATTGCAACATTGACATCAAAGGTTATTATATTTATTATCTGTTATATATAATTACAGATGGCCGAATTATCACATAGTGTAGTATCGCCCACCTCGTTCCGCGTTGAGTACAAACGTAATGGTAATGGACCCGTTATGTTTCAACGCCATGTCAAATTCCAGGTGCGTAGCAAGGCTCACTGTAATCCAATATGCTTAAAACTAATAAGTCTTTGTATAGGTGGACATAAGTTCTATATGCAAACAAGGTGATATTGCGGATATGCTATTTGCTCTAACTTTTACATTATTGTCAGGTGGGTTGCATCGTAAAACTTATTTTATCTTCATTTATATGGCTATATATATTTTTTACATATACGTATTCCATTTCTAATGTAGGCAATATTCGCCGCTTTCGGCGTATCTGCGAACATATACAGTCCCAAGTTTGTTCAAAACGATTTCCGGGACCGAATAGTCCACCAATAGTAGCTTCAGTGACTCAAGCTGTATCGGAGAGCTCCTCGTGTGGCTCAGTGTCGAGCGAACGTTTGTCCTATAAGCGACAGGTGGTGAGTAATTCCATTTTTATAATAACAAATATTATGCTAAGGCCTGACAATTGCAGATTGAAAATGATTTGGAAAATGATTCCATATTCTGCTACAAATCTGGAAATGGACGTCGCGCATCAGCGACAAATAACAACAATCCTAATCCTGTGGATATACCTGACAGTCCTATTGCAGTCCGTTCAAAGTAGGTCACCTTAGTCTAGATGAACTATCGCCTTAATAATTGTTGTTATTTTGACCGATCCTACAGTTCCGAGACAGCTGAGCATGACCGCAATCGAGAGCAACAGAACGAGCGACAGGCGACAACGATGTCTGGTAGTGCAATAGCATGAGAATTATTTCTCTGATTTAGTTACATTTTTCCCAAACATATTTGTTTTAACCTACCACGAAATGCAACCAAATGTATTTATTAACTAAACCCATTTCAATGAACAACCGATAAACGGCAATAATTTAATCATTTTCTATATATCTATAAATTTAAAATAACAAGAACTACATGATTACATTCCCTTGTAGACTGGAGTTCATATGCTCACAAATATGTACATATAATTAATAGTTTAAAAATTTTCAAAGATATTTTAAAAAGAGGAACGTTTATCGTTTCAACTGAATGTTCCTGCCGTTCCGATAGTTTCTGCCGCCCTAAGATGAATAAGTCGAATATGCGGCCGTCTCAGACTTGCATATGTACTGACCCCAGTAAATATAGATTAAAAACAAAGAAACTAGTCTACATGGAAGTAGACAGATTGTGCTTAATTGACTCAGTTTCTCATTCTGATAAAGAATATAAAGATATATATTGCCGTAATCTTCAGACAAAATTATAATAACCTCTGCAAAAGTAAAAACTTGCTTAATTATCATACACCGCTGCCCGAAAAGAGATCAGAAATGCTTGAAACAAGATTATGTTTCTTATTTACTCATAATTATTATTTTTTAAAATTGTTTTTGATTTTTATTTATGAGGACATTGTTGTCGCCGTACCTACGAAGCATACAAATACAGTTAAATACCAGTAACGAAAATGATACCAAAAGCTTTTGAATACGCCCTAGCTTAAGTCACAATGTTAATATAGACATTTTTCATAATATAGACTAGAATTTATATTAACTAAGACATTAGATATGCAAATTTAATAATACTTATTTAAAGAAAATGCCTGAAATTTTTATATTGTGTAAAAAAAAATGATGCAACAATGCTCTAAACATTGATTTAACCAACGTATTAAAATTATGCATTTGCTTCGAGTTGCTATTGTATACAAATTAAGTCAAGCGCGATTAACGTAAAACATAATATTTTTCGGAAGCACTAAAAACATGGACGTTACCGATTTCACTATATTCTTTTTGCTATATAACATCAGTTGTAGGCAGACAAGGGCGTTCGCACGAGTTTAGAAACTACACCTCCAATTCTCCGAAATCAGAGTACTCAGATTTGACAGATAAAAGAGTTACTGACTATAGAGTTAAAGAATCTAAAACTGGAACTCCAAGTCTGTGACTTTAAGTCTGTAAAATAAAAAAAAACATCAGCTTTCACGATTTTCGGAAACGATTGTAAATTAATCCAAATAACTTTTGATTTATAACTGCAAGAGGCATTGATATTTTTAAGAAGCTGTTAATAATATTTGAAATTTGTTGCCTGTAACTGTAATACTTTTTTTTTTTGGCGTAGAGCCATCCACTTCGCTTACCACCAACCACTGTGGGTTTCTCTGCAAAAATTAATATTCATAAGTAAAAATATGAATAGATATTTACATATATATTTGCTGTTTGGAAACTCAAGCCTCAATAAAACCGAAAAATAATATTTCTGGAAAGATTGCTCGATGGACAATCGACTATCACGATATACTCCGATTTCGTTAGGAAACAGAGGCAAACAAGATAACACATTTATCATAAAATCATCATTTAATATATATATATAAATATTATGCAAATATTTGAATGAAAAAGCTATCGCATAATCCAAGTCGTCCGATTGTTAACCAACATGGATACCTAAGTTTTTGGCTTAATATTCCCATGTCAGTTTTATGTTGTCTGATATGTGCGTTTCAGACTTATGTTGCACCTGTAACAAAAAGAAGCATTAGATTATTGCAGTGTATTTACAAAAAGCTTTATTGCTTAACTTTTCTCTAGCTAACACTGACGAAGTTTAGTTCTATATCTGACTTTGATGTTCTCACATATGGCTAATTTAATGTCTACTGAATACTAAATTGTTTAAATTGCTGAGTTGCACGAAAGCAAAGAAAAAGCAAAATGTTGACTATTAGAATACAACATTTAGTTATTTTAAGAAAGCACAGAGCCAAAATATAGACGACTTTTCAAATTATTTGACAGTAAAAAAATATATTTCAACAGGCTTGGTAAATCTGGGAATTACAAATCTTGTCTAGCTATAAAAATCAACAAGTCATGCCACGCACAAAGATTCTCATACTCCAATTGGCGTTTCTAAAAATATTTGTTTTTGTAAATATTTTCTATTTAGCAAATATAAGACTTGAATATGAATACATAAAGCAAATCCAAAGAAAACCGTCCATTTTTCCTGTTGAACATATGTGGGCAACTCACCAAATTAAACAATTTGCGCATGAGGAAGATAACAACTAAAACTCAGTTTAAAGCAATATAATACTTAAAGCAATTGTAAGACAGCAATATATAATAAAACTGCCGACTGCGGATTACAACACAGATGTTTAATATCTTCTTTCTACTCTTCTACATCTCCCAAGAAGTTGTCAGTAATCCAAATGATAACATTTTTCATAAACGCCCCTAAAAGCAAGTCATGTCTTATTATCTTTTGGGAACAAAGTAAACCAGTATAACATTTTGACGTAACAGCCTGTGAAGTACTAATTTTGAATCAGCTGAAAACTAGTGCAAGTGAGGGAAGCTATCTATTAAATTTTGGTAACGCTAGCTTCAAAACTATGGGAGACAAATATGTTCGAGATTAGTGCGCCCCAGCATATTTATCTACGATTATCCAGCCCTCTTTTGACTTGGTGTCCCAATAGTGACACTTCGTCAGACGGAGACCTGAAAGAAACCAACATAGAGTATATTAAAGACGATAAAAAACTTAACGCTACAAAAACTTAAGAAACATTTTCAAAATAAAATAAATAATTAAGCAAAAACATTATTTATATATAATGTTGAAAATAAACAAAGAAATAATCTTTATCTTACGCAAAGCAAAGATTACAGTTACTCTGACATCCGTATTCTTACTTGAAGTTTCTTTCTGGATTGCAATACGCTTAGACAGACGTCTCATTTAAAGGTCAACTTTTGATTTGCACTATGTATACTATATACACTATATGGTGATCCGATCTCGTCATCTCCAACGCCTGTTCTGCCTTCAGCAAAAAGACGGATTTATACCAAGTTGAATCAAGATTACTTTTAAACTTCTGCGCATATTACTTTATGGGATCGAAGACGTCTCCTTCAACGCAACTCAAAATTGACAACAAAATTAAAATACATCACTTAAATAGTTGACAAAATACTTTAAGGCGACAAACAACTCGTGCTAAATTGTGAAAATAAAATTAACTTTTACCGTAAGCAATAATAATAATAGGAATAAATTATTTACTTATCGGCTTTTAAAAGTAAATAGCACTTTCCTTTTCAAAAATGTAAATAGACAGTAAGTGTATTACAAATGCACAGCGCAAATGTAAATAAATATTGAAAACGTTTGCTTTATGGCAGCTCTTTAGTTTTGAGTTCGACATCTGTCAATTTCTGACGTCGAAGCATGTGAAAACAGTAATAAATTATTTATTTTATTAATTAGCCACAACAACAAGTGAGAACTTTGCAGTCTGACGTAACCGACTTCGAAATGCTCTGATCACAAATAAGCTTCAGTGAATATTGGGGGCGGGAGTGGGCGTGGATCTTAATAAAATACCTTTCAAGTTTGGTAACTGGATCTTGTGATTTTACTCGGATACGGAACGTAGCTCTACCCTCACACCCACGCCGCCGCCTCCTTACTAAATCGTGTTTTCCCCACCTGTTTTCAGCTAGTATCAAAGCTCTACGCAGTCGGTATTGTCCATCTGCAACTTTCTAACTTGATAAATAAAATCTCTTTTTCTCGCCCTATGAGACACAAATATTATGTTTTCCGTTTGCAATATGCTTAGTTTAATCGTTTGCCAATATTTTTTGAAAACTAAAAGAAAGTTTGTAAAGAACTAGTCATATACCCAGAGGGAAATGGCTACGACGATGGCATAATCATATTTTAGGATCAATGATGCGTCACACATTTCTCCATATATATTATAATATTCTATGCAAGGTTTTGAGCACCGAATAAATGCTTCAGAAACTATAAAAACGTCCAGCCAACGCTTTACCTTTTCGAATCCCAAAGAATATAAAATAAATTAAAAAGTGTAGAAACCTAATATGCTTGCAGGTATGCATAAATATTTATTAAATTGCCTGTTTTCCTGATCCAATATTATTTATATATTTATATAAATCCTCAACAATGTACAAATATTAAACAAAAGATAAATATTTAAAATAAATATATTTCCTGAAAAAAGTCGCAAACCCACCAAACTTATTTTTAGCGCACACACAGTCAATCGATTTTTTCATGAGCAGAAATAATTTGGTTAGCATCGTATGTACATATATGAATATATAGACAAACACAAACATAATTTTAGGAAACTCTTACTTAAACTGCCTACCATAAACTTAGACAGGAATAATGTGTATTATACTTAACTTGGTTCATTTGATATTGTTTTTATATTTAGATAGTTTTAAATGATTCTTGATAATTTCTTATGTTAGTTGAATTCACCGCAAACTTTGTTTTATATTTAATTAAGTAAATCCTGATTGTCATTTAATTTCAACTCGTGTCGAAAGTGATGAGGAAGTAACAACAATAAATTGATAATAAACAAATTTTTCAAAAAGGCAGCCAACCTTAAGAGGAAACTCAAAAAGTAGGTTACATAAATTTATATTATTTATAGTTTGCAACAAAATATATCATATATGTATGTATAAAATAAAGTCCAGCTTAAAAAATTAAAAAGAATGAACATAAAACGAACAAAAACTATAATTGGAATTCCAAAATAAAATGATAAATATTTAATATAATTCAGTTTGATAATTCATAATTAATGGCCAAAAGCGCTTTTGTGCAATGTCCGTCATGCTGTCTGTCCGGTACTGGTACTCCTTGATAAACTGAAATAGACTTGATCGCGGGGTATCCGAAAATTTGTATTCCAAATTGGAAATCTGAAGCTTGCGGAGATTAGAGTCAGCTGTTAATCCTAAAACATATATGTACATATGCACCTAAACTGTAATACCCATTTTTCGCATTTGTAATGCATGTTTAAATTCGACGACTATAGTAGGGAGCAAGTATTAGAAGTACATTACAACCTACCTTCCAAGTTTAATCATTCTAACTTTAAAATTATAGGAAATATATGGGTCATCCTATTTAAACGTATCTATGTTATCGATTTCCCAACCGAGGACCTTTTGCCGATGGTGGTTGTTGTAGCTTAACTTCGTGAAACACTTGAGTGGAGGTGCAAAGAGGCATAGCGGGAGGAACTTTCGTATGACATAAATATTTCGTCGCTCTGTTCACATGTTAGAAGGAATTCTGGCAAAAATCTCTGAAGTGATAGCCTTTTTTAGTGTTTTTTTATGTTTTGGAAAATTATGAGCAAGGGACCATTAAGTTAGCTATTAGTTAGTCGCAAGATTAATTCTTGTTTAATAAACTTTTATATCATTAGATATGTGTGTACTAAGCACATGTGTTTATTATGTGTATAATCAATTTGTAAATTTCCTTACGCGGCAAGGAATGGAAATATATTGTTTTTTCCTAAATTCTTAATTTAATCAAATCACTAAGTTTTCTTGTATTTGTTCCTTTACAATGTGGTCATAATGCAAATTACGTCATTTTGCGCCACATGTCAATGAAACACAAAAACCAAACATTGGGGATGTAGCTTGTGAATCAATCAGCTGTTTCCGATACGCAGAGAGCGAGGGTGAAGAGAGAAATTAAAGAGAATGCATTCATTTAAATGCAATCAAGTGACAAGCTTTTCATACAAAGCTAGCCGGAGGACTTTCTCTGAGCTTTAGTACGAAAAAAGCTCTAAGAATCATATCCGAAAAGCAGGGGCGCAACAAAGTCAGCAGTCTCGGGTTCTCTCTTGTGTCTGTGAACCGAAAGAAAACTGTGCCAGCTGCATGAGAACAGAAACTTGGACATCAACGCTCAGTTCGGGTCGTGTTTGCAATACAACAGCACTGCGAAAACGGATAAAAAATTCACATTTACATACCAGCGAAAAGCGCAAAGTATAGGCGGAGTAATTTCGACAATACCTCTCTCTACATGGAAAACGCTCTAAGAGAGTTTGTTCTACGGAAAACAACAAAATATAACACGGTAGCCAAAGAATAATGCATATATTTCATCCATATTACTGAGCCTTAAAAAAAATTATTGAAAAAAAATATGAAAAGCATACTTTCTTTTGTATTTGTGTTTGAATTTATAACTTTCTCTTTATAACTTAGGTTAGTTAATTTGTTGTTACGTTCGGGTACTTCGTGAGTGTTCGTACATTAAGTGAGTTATGTAAAGCGTGTTTTGGTGTGGTGCACTGGGTGAGAATCTGAAGTAACGACAACATCGACAATGATGTGTGTTCGCTAGGTAACAACACAAAAGCTTGATTGCATTTTCTTGGCGATAAAAATAAAACAAGTCAATTATTAACATTAATAAAATGCTGAAAGTGGAAATTTTAAAGTGTGTTAAAGAAACAAATTGTTTCTATATGATAATAAAAAAATATTATACGCAAAACAAACAAACACTTGGCAAATTGGATAATAAATTTAAATACAAAACAGAGTGCCAAGAATTTTTCTTTGTGAGGCATTTTATTACATTTTTAATGTCATAATCCAACCAAAATTATGCCTACTTTTGACCTGAATTTTATATACATACATATAACAACTCCATACTTTGAGAGTTTGTTTCAAGTATTTCATGACTGGAAGACCACGTTGGTCCTTCTATCAATGTCAGAAATATTTACTTACCGTTCAAATTATTATTATTAAACAAATTATTATAAAAACGGAAACAAACAACCCTCGTGCGAATCAATTGCACTATTTTTATTTTTAGTGCACTTTTCTTTCAATATTAGTGTCAAGGTGCAGTCTATGCACAGAAAAACAGAGACCAGGCAAAGACGAACAACAACTATAAAGACAGCAATAACAACAACGGCATTTGCAGCAACAACAAATTGCAAAGATTTCTGTCGCCACCAAAGCGAGACAAAAGTTTTCGGGCGAATGTTGCGAACCCAACGACAAAAGCAAACCAAATACTTAATAGGAGACAAACCAAAAGGTGTCATCCAAAACTAGTATCAACAACAGCAAAAGGAACATGTAAGACTACTCTAATTGAGAGAGCCAAAGTAGAAATAACCCTGTCACAACCTCCGAATAAGTATTAGGTACATTTGTACTTATTTACTGCCTCCTTTTATCTCCCATACATTTTTGCATAACTTATTTATACACAATTTATTCAGAGGTACAGGGTATCAGGTATCATTAATATATGCTAATTAATCCAGATTTCCATGTCTGTCCTTTATTTGTTCGTTGGTAATATCAAAATGATTTGGTTTCAAAACAGAAAACAAATCATTTGCTCATTTGTTGTAGATACTGCTTTGAAGATTAGCCAACCCTTGATTCTTAGAAGTATCTTTGTAGGTCTAGCTTTCAAACTCAGAAGCTTAGGTTCATTCGGGATATGAGTACGTATTAGTAAATTTAACTTAATTTATGAATTAATTAACTCGTTTAATCAATACTATATTATTGAGAGGAGGGATGGTGGTTTCTCCTCCCTTGCTAACAAACGCCATAGCCTATAACTTTAGTCTATTTAAACTACCTGTATTTATTTCATATTTCTCAACGATTTTTTGGCATTATGCTAACTCATATGTAAAATACCCTTTCATATGACCTATTAGAGGGTATACCATAAAAAGTAGCAACTAGGCGAGGGTACGCAAGGTCCAAGACTCAACTTACTGACGACCCACTTTGCTTAAATTACGAGCTGCACGCAAAAGCACCGAACTGAAAGCCACACTCGTTTGGTTTAGAGACCTAACCAAGCGTCAGTCAGTCAACTCATTCTCTCAGTATTTGTCTGATGGACAGCCTTATGAGTCAGCGCTTTGTCGCACATTGCGTGTCGAGCTGGGTGGAGCCAACCCAGAAATAAATATAAAATGATGAGAAGGGGGTGTTGAGAGTGCACGCGAGCGAGACGTGTTGCATATTTTTGGGCTTCTTGTTTGAAGGCAGACAGGAATGCGTTGCATTCCTAATAGTAATAAAATGTCAAATAAATATAGAGCTATGTTTACATGATCAATTGATCACACAATGGTGGCCACGATTTTCGAGGTCAAAACAAAAAATCTTACACAAAAATGTCTTCGTATCTAAATCCAACAAGTCAATCCGTTTATACCAGTGTAATAACAGCTGAAAACTGATTGAAAAATCTTCTTGCAGTGGAATTAGATAAAATGTTGTCTACCTTTATAAAATATGCCGTACATTGCCGCTAAGCCTGCTAATTTTCGACACTTTTTAGAGTACCCGAAACGGTTTTGAATCACTACAGCTTCAGAAAAAAAAAATACATAGAACACAGCGTGCATAGGGACTCCGAGGAATGCTGACATCCTTTAGCAACGACTGTGTTTAATTTTTGGGGACTTTCTACCCCACATTAGGGACGAAGAAACCGATTGAATCCACAATCGCAAGCAATAAATCCACATTTCACTGACTTAAGTGGTGTCCCGTTGGCGGCATCATAATCAACCATCTGCACTGACTACGCCTACCCCTGCCATACGCAGACCCCATTGGAAATGGGTTCTTCTTCCACTATTTGTGAGCTGGACTCATCAAATTTGGAATCAAAACATCAAATTAATATCAAAATTATCAATAACAATAATCTTCAGCTTAATGTGAAAGCTAACTTTCATAAATATGTCAAAAGAATATACTCGTATCTCAACTTTGGAGCTAGAAACACAATCAATTGCCTCCCTATATCAACAACATATTAAGGCTCTTTTCCACCTGTTATCAGCTAAAATAACTTTGGTAACATAATACAGCAACGTTCTCATTTGTCTATATTACTTTTTATATCTGTGGCTCGTTTTAAATTTTCTTTAGAGTTGAGTTTTCAGTGTATTGTGTTTAGTTGAGTCGAGAGCAGAAAGGTTTATCTCCTACTTTTTTCCACTTTTCCAGATCTTAAATGTTTGCCTGATGACCTAACCCCTCGAGCATGGAACTTATTTGCAATGCAATCACCAAATTACGGAGCGGGACCATTAACAAAAGCTGCTATTATATATTTAAATGCTTGTGAAAATCAAATTGATGTAATATTTATGAGAGGGCAAGACTGCGCGGTGCATCAATTTTTTAAAATATGTTTACTTTTACAATATTAAAAACCAGTCGACGGGTCGACTTCGCTTTAACTTACAGTTTTTAATGTAAGATACAAAAAGTGGTTCTCTACTCTGACTTCACTTTTACAAACGTACTTGGCGAGTTTAGGATAAAAGACAAATACACACAAGCAACACTGTTTTAAAGGGAATAAGAAAATACCCTTAGGATCATGATACAGCAATATTGGTTTGCAAAATACTTATTCCTATTATTGGTTGAATATACCTCACAAACTGTGGAACGGAAATTTAAATGAAGATCTTTGTAATTAACGTAATTATCGATTTCCTAGCTTCCGTACAATTATTTATTATTACTTATCAGCAAATCAATCACTGATGGACTAACAAAAAACGTTTGCATCGGACATATTATATAAGCTGGAGTTCCGATTGAAGTTATTTAATGTCAGCCAGTGACTTCATCCAACTAAAAATTACTCCTTGTCATCCATTTAAATCACACTAACTGTAAAGCCGAAATGATCAAAATATGCAATTAAACTGGGAGGTCTGTTCAAAGAAGTATTCAACCATTAATTGATTTATTTAAATCTGAAAACTTGTTATTATTATTGTTGAAGCGTATGTAGCTGTTTTTGTGTTTCTATGTGTTTTTTAATTTTCTCAAGTTCTTGAGTAATTGTTGTATAATCTTATTGATCAACAGAACGGGGGAAAAAAAATTTCCCAATAAAACTAAAATAAATTTAACAGCTTTGTCCAGAGTCGAGCTCTATCGATTATAGCATTCTCAATTGTTACTCATATCTTCGTACGGAGGATTCTAGTATAATAATTCTCTTTTGTTCGATGAATTTATTCCAGATAGTTATATACGTGTTTCTCAACTTAACTGGGTCTGTTTTTGAACGATGACAGTAGAAGTAATAATTTGAGAATACTCGCCAAGACCCGATACTGTTTGTAACTAACGGGAGGCAAGCGTGAGGTCAAGAACCGCTCTTATTGCAGATATCAGCTGACATCAGATATCAGTACCAAACTGAAAGTGATACGTTTTCACGTCAAATGAGGTTCCATTTCCTCATTTGGTTCTTTACATGCGATGACGAAGACCTATCATTTAATTGTTATTTCAGACGCATATAAGCTATAAATAGTTATCCTTTATCCAGATAACCTATTTTAGCAGCATCTATATCGGTCTCTGTTCTTGGAGACGTATGCCAGACTATTCAATATATGAGTCCTATCGACCAGATATAGTTAATTTGTATCTTTTACGGAGAGTAGAAAATATATATAGAAAACCATTTTACATAAAGCTGTGCTGACATAAGTACAAACCTTAATAAATGTTTGACTGACTTTGGTAATATAATTTTCATTAGCATTTGATTTGAATGTGCTGAACATGAAAAGTCGTTAGCTTTAAGTATTCAATTGTCAGGTGCTTCAATTAAAGCAAATCGGTTTTGATTACTGTCATTTTTCAACAAGTCTTCTTTGTCTGTGGCACTTGTAGCTCAGGTGGCTTAAACTTCAACGGCTTAACGTGTCTGGCTGGTTTTCCCACTAACATAAGTGCACTTTACGGTTTATTCTGCAAGTAATTTAAATACATTTGCACTTGTATTTTATAGATTTCGATGCGGTGTCGCGATAGTTAATTAATCTTTGACTTCAAACTGCAGCCGTATGAGCGCGACTTGGAACATGCACGACCCATTTGTAATATGTGAAGTTTAGAGTGAACAGTTGAATTTTATCCATTTGATTAATACCAGCTGCTATCTTGATTGACTTTACTTTTATTTTACTTTAATACTCGGATACTTATATTCATTTGGCTGAGAATTTTATGTCTATCTTTTGAGGTAATCTAGCCACCATATTTGGGGACTCTAGCTTTAAAATTCTGGAAGATGGGTTTTTTTTTAACAGTCTTAAGCTATTGATATTGTTGATTTCCCATCTCCCAATTGGTGTCTTGAGTTACTCTTAGCAATTAAGTTCCTTTTTGCAAGTTGTTGCCAATGTTATTGTTGTTTTGTCAAGTTGCATCAGCTTCCTTATCCGAATGTACCAATTCTATGTGATAATTATAAATATTTTAAAAAGTTTAAGAAATCTGGTTCTAGTATTGACTTGTCTTCTATGAGAATTATCTTGGTCGTTCCAAGGTAATTTCCTTTCAATCATCTTTTGATCTTGGGATAGAAAAAGCAAGCAATTTTTCAACCCACTTACTGTCCCACACGCAAACATGTCTTAGCCCTAAAATCATATGTCTACCATCTGCTAAAGCTGCCAGAATTTTATTTTACTTTTATATTATTTTTAAGTCAAGATTTAAAATTTACAAATGACACGAATATAATTGTGCGTAATCCGTTGTGCACGAGGGCAAAAGAAGAGGACAAACTTTCTAGTCGGTCAAGGAGCAATTGAAGAGCTTAGATCTAATACAAAAACAGAAAAAGCGCCATTAATTGTCTTATGTAATTATCCTAAATAGTGCTCTACGGCTACACAATGACGATTAATAAGAAGAAGCCCTTATCCATCTCTTAATTCCACAGTCTTTCCGTCTGTTTGGAAGTAATTATTTATTATTCCTCTCCACAAAAAACGTGGTAAGTATAATATTTAAATTACTAAAGGTATTGCAAAGTTATATGCTATTGCAAGATATCTGAAAAAATCCTTACTTTAACTTTGCAACATCTCTGTATATCAGATTAAAGAATTGATCCAATAACTTGTTTGAATTAACTTCCCTTCTAAGTGAAGCAACTCGATTAAGTTGATTAAGTCGATTAAGTTTACTGTTTGGGATTCTAGGCGGTCTGACAGAGTATTACTCAGTTCGAATACCTCGAATGCGGTTCACGTTATTTCCTGTGTACCATTAGTCCTTTATTCTTACCAATTTCAATAATGACATTCCGACAATCTTATTACATTCACGTATTCTTATGTACTTAGACACATCGCTTTAGTCCGTCCGTCTGTATGAACAGGTCAAGTTTTTTTCTATCATCTAACCTACATGTATTTGAAGGGTGGGTTCTGGGCTTATCTTGGTCGAGCTGTCTTGACTAATCTAACAAATTTCTTTAAAAAGTATATCAAACATACTTTTTTGTGGATATGCACATGTGTGAAATTAGATTTTAAGTTATATAGGTAAAATGTTTTTCACTTTTTGTTTGTGGCATACATTTCACTTTCCTTGCAGTAGTCGTAACATGGGCTGCGTCTTTGAAGCATCCAGAAAGCAGCCCAATCAGTGCACAAAGCAACAAACGCAAAACCAATGCTCTCTTATCACAACATCGACAACAGTAATAGACAAAAGAGTGGAGGAAATAAAAATCGGGGATAACTATCAACAAAATCATAAACCTCAAACAGCAACAGCAACAACAACCCGCAAAAATATAAAAGCGACGACTCAAGTGGTTTTTGTGGTACCACAGCAACAACGGTTTAGTCAAGAAGCGTACGACAACAAAGATGCCTTAGCGACTCACGATATTTGGCCATCGACGAAGC
The DNA here is from genome assembly GCA_035044245.1 of Drosophila nr. fundita. Lineage (NCBI taxonomy): Eukaryota > Metazoa > Arthropoda > Insecta > Diptera > Drosophilidae > Drosophila > Drosophila nr. fundita. Next base: position 1,840,257 of record JAWNMG010000622.1, on the reverse strand, counting down.
CAAAGACTTCGCAAATAAATTGCTCGAATTGCAATCGCCGCAACCTAAAGATTAACAAAGATGAGCAGCAGCAGCGCTGTCGCCAGCACTTGTGTCAGTTTCATGCTACCAGATTTAGCAGCAGAAACCACTATATTGCTACATGGGCGTCTCTGGCTGGCATATCCTGTCTACGGCTGCATAAAATGCTGTTGGAAGCGAGAGTTGCCCTAGCGACGCCACCAGACGAACCATCCGAAGAGCAGCGGAAACTGGAGGAGGATAAGGATGAGAATAAACCGTTTGAAGATCTGCCCTGGCGGCGGCACAATGTTGCCAGCGCTTTTGTACCCGCCACTATGTCAACAGCTATTTTATCCAGTCTGAGCGCCACCCTAGCTATCGCATGTCAGTATTTGGCTCAGCATTATAAGGCGTATAGTCAGTCTTTCAGCTTCTATGCGGCCTCAAGTATAATCCTGATGTTATGCTATCTGACCACTACATCCGCAGCCGCTGCCACGCAGTCGGAGGCGGCTGCCTTAGACAAACATCCCATGTAAGTACAATTCTTATGGGTTCTGCCACCGTTATTGTATTATGTGTATTAAATCTGTAAATGTACCTTCAATTTGTTTACTTGTCTGTAACCAATTTCGTCGAAATTTATATTCTTTTAAAATTTTTACAGTCACGGTATCGATTGGTCGAAGTAAGTTTTTGCACCCACACCAAAACGTAAACAAAGCATATCTAACGAATTTTGTGTTGGTTTTAATTTAGTTCTATTTTCCAAAGGTAAATGAGTATATTGGTTTAGTGGTATGTCTCTCTGGCTGTCAATTAGTTATCCAGTCCGTCTGTCTGTTCCAAAGCGCGAGACTCCGCAATTGCTGAATACATATATTCTTGCTTATTCTTGGCTTAAAGTTTATTATATATTGCACATGTAGAGCCACAAAATTTGGAGTTTTCATCTTTCAATCTGGCCAATTGCAAATAACTTGTCAGTGAATAAAATATCGATTTCGACTGAAATTTAAATGTGTTTATGACTGTAAAGAAAGTTGTCCAAAAGTAGACGCTGAAATTTGACCAATTTACCTATCATTCTAAATCCTACAAATATTCCACAATTTTGAGCTATGGTCAACAAATTTGAAAGGTAAAGGTGGACTACTGAAAGTTTATATCTGCCATGCCAGTTATTCACAATCTTAAGCACACACCTGATGTGACCAAGAATATGTACTCTATATGTCGAACTCGATTCCTTCTGCCGCTTTGCTCAATTTCATTATACTTTTATCTATTTTAATTGTGTATACTGAATCAATATTTCAATTCACGTTACTGAATTTTGAAATGCGTTCCAGATGAAAAGACACACAGCAAAACCTTTATAGTTATTCCCGAATAAACTTTCCAAAATGTGTTCTTAAAATTTTGCTTGCTTTTTAGTTCAACTTTTGTTTGTTTAATTTAAAGCTTACTGTGAAACCCAAAAATTGCAACACAACAATTTTGTCTTAAATTTTAAATACACAGATATAAATTCGTTCTGCCTTAACTACCAATATTAATAGTACAATTTTGATCAAAACTCTATACACGCAGATTCGACGAATCCAGTTCAGATAAGGAGATCTTAGATTTATTACTCGAGAAGAAGCGCTATGATAAACGATTACTGCCACCTGTTAATGGTAAGGAACTTTACAGATTTTCTCCAATTTATCACAACATATACCTCTGTAAATAACAACACATAACACCAATAGGGACCATGCACTGCAGCAACTTTAGTCCGTTATTATTCCATTCTTAAATAATTAATGAATTCTGTAATCAAATAGCTTAAATAGCCTGCAATAAATATATTAATTGAACAATCCGACAAGTTACAATAAGACACGAATTTGTTGCAGTTATTTTGGTTTTCAGGTTTGTTCAAAGGTGGCAGTCCAAAGTGCGGACCACCAGCTTAAGACCTGTGGAATATACAAACATTTCCAATCTTTCGATATTTGAATAAGGCTATCTATATTCTCACATGTCAATTTTGGAGCATAGGCAAACAATTATTCCAAACTTTAAGTCATTATCATTAGGAACGTTGCACAAAAACTTCTACCTGAGCATAGTTCACAGCAGATATAATGATATATAATGTTCAGCTAACTATTCAAAATCTTGATAAAACTAGAAAAACATTTTTTTGAGTGTTTAATTATTTTAGCCTGTTTGTAAATTTTACAGATGAAGACTTTTGCTGTGGCTTACAATCGCCTGATATGGCCTCAAATCAAAATGCCAGGAGACCACATAATCGCGGTTGGTGAAATGTCCTAAACAAATCACAAGCAGTATATATATTTTCTCTGATTATCTTACACTTTTTTTTTCTATATTAGCACTATTTTAATTATTTTTGAGTTCTTTTCGAAAATAAGCCTATTGATCTATGAGTTTCATACATTATCTTTGGTATAAGCAGAGGCATTATTTAGTTTACGTACTACCTATATTGAAACTCTAAATCGATTTATAGGAACACTGACGGTTAATGTTAATGTGTTGCTTTTGAGCTTAGCATCACCCGATGAGAGCAGTTTGGTAAGAAGTTTTCGAGAATTAATATAATTCATTATTTAAGTATGATTTTATTGCAGAAATATGAAGTTGAATTTCTATTGAATCAGCAATGGAACGATCCTCGCCTTCAATATGGCAATAAGTCGCACTATGATTTCCTAAACGCTTTGCATCATCATGACAGTATTTGGACGCCCGACACGTACTTCATTATGCATGGCGATTTCAAGGATCCCATCATACCAATGCATTTCGCTCTAAGAATATTTCGCAACGGGACCATAACGTACGCAATGAGGTGTGTTTCTCTCTAATTTGATTATAAATTAATTGCACATTGCACATATTTACTGTCCACTTTTTACTCTAGCAGCATACCCATGTTAACTGGTCTGTTAATCAGCTTTACTTTTCAAACAAAGAAAATCTTTTTTCTGCGGACATTTTTCGACTGTTTTATTCCTGAGAGTACATTTCTTATTCATTAAGCTAAGGTTACCTTGTTTTTTTTTAAGTTGTTGAGGCTGCATTAAATTTAAATAAAACTAATTGATCCACCATGATAACACTATGTAACATGCAATATAAAATATGTGTGCTAGTAGTATCATAAGGTAAGGGTTTGTCATCGATACCACAAAGTATCGACACTAACGCGAATTGGCTGTCTTTAGTCGCCGTGCGTTTGTCAAACAGAATTCAGATTCCATTAAAAACAGATTAACGATAACTCCGATCTATTTATCGAGCAGAGCTTTGTGTTGACCCTATACTTATTAGGGTCATTTCGTGAATATCATCCGTTTTAAAGGAAGTCTAGCCTGATGCCCTCTGTTAGGTCAAATATAAAGGTAGGTCACAGAAGTTGATTTCAGAGAACAGCCAAACATATGAGAAACAGTCATTACGAGTGCAAGCCTACAATCGGAAATCAGACACCTGCTTACGGGTGTATGTGTCATTAGTGTTTGGTGACCTATGTTTCATCTCAAGGTCAAACGTAAACTTTAAGCTTCCATCTGACATTGGAAAAATGTATTTATTTCGATTAACCCCTACTGCGACGAGACTGATTATCATAAATATTTTGTTTGAAGTTAAGTGTGAGAGGCTGCCATTTTGTCCAGCAATTGTTCTATTTTTTTAGAATAAAGTACTTGCGTACAGGGCAGGAGATATCTAGTTCAGTGGCTCCTTAGACAGTAAAGCATATATTTACAAGTAATACGAGTTACTTTTGGTATGAGATTGTGCATCTTGTGCTCCTTATGTAGCCGAAGGATGCCGGAATTGTTTAACTAGCCGTGCTGAATCCTAAGGTAGAACTTGTGGGAATAATTCATTTTATTATGCCCTGTACCACTAACACTTAACGGCAGCAAAGCGACAAAAAGTGCTTCCGGTTCTTCTCTTGCAACAACTACATGAATGTGACCATTACATACAAAAACAGAATCCTTCTCTTAATTATAATATTTTGCCTTTTTTTCTAACATTGTAGGCGTCACTTGATACTGTCGTGCCAGGGAAGTCTTCACATATTTCCATTTGATGATCCAAAGTGCTCTTTTTCAATGGAAAGCAGTAAGTACACTATGGATATAACTATTTAAAAATAACTCAAGTCAAAAGTGTCAAAAGTCTGTTTACTTAAAATCAGTGTAATTGTTACTTTAGTATAACCAGACAGCGTACAATTGTAAGGGGATATTAAGGCAGTCTGTATCCTACACACATGTATATAATTTTTTGAATTACCTTAAGTAATATTTTTCTTGTCAACACTGTGTTGTTTGCTTGCCATTTCACTCACACACTCGCGATCACATAGATTTAAATCACAGTAGGATTTACACCCGAACATATTAAATTAGTATTCATTTTTAATACTTAAACCGTCAACTATATAGCCATTCACTGATTCTGTATCTATTTCTATCAGCGCACAAATTTTCTTTACACATGCAACACGTATTCTTGTTTTATTTAATGACTTGTACAGTGAAAAAATTAATTTCGCAATAAGTTGAAACGCTGATAAAAACCCACCTTTACAAAAACAGAAACAGCATAAGCAGAGAAAAAGTAAAAGAGACAAAGTGCAGTGGGAAGCAGATCGATAACAAAAAGTGCAACTCGATAGCCGAAAGCAACTCATACATACATACATACAATGTATATCGGCACCAGTTTCATCGATTCGCTTTCGACTATCGAGTTGCACTTTTTTTATCGATCTGCTTCCCATGGCACTTTGTCTCTTACTTTTTCTCTACTTATGCTGTTTCTACTATTTGTAAAGGTGAATTTTTATCAGCGTTTCAACTTATTGAGAAATTAATTTTTTCATTGTACAAGTCATTAAATAAAACAAGAATACGTGTTGCATGTGTAAAGAAAATTTGGGCGCTGATAGAAATAGATGCAGAATCAGTGAATTAAAAATGAATACTAATTTAATATGTTCGGGTGTAAATCCTACTGTGATTTAAATCTATGTGAGCGCGAGTGTGTGAGTGAAATGGCAAGCAAACAGTGTTGACAAGAAAAATATGTCGGGTACAGAAAGTTCTCGTCAATTGTTCAATTGTGGCTCCACTTATCATACGAGGAAGGATTGTACAGCATAAACAAAATGTTTTAAATGCGAAGGCGTGGGACACATATCCAAGAATTGTCCACAAACAATGCAAAGCGTTTAAGTGTTGAAAGAGCGCTGAAGCAAATGAGCTAAGTATTTATAGCGAACAGCACTGCAGCCGGCAGAAGTGGCAGCAGCAGCAGCCAGCAGCAAAACTGAAAGCAAAAGTAGCTGCAGAGGGAGCAGCAGCCGAAGCAGCAGCAGCGAACTCGGAACGGTAAAACGAGAGAGTAGAGTCTTAGAAACGCAGCGTAAAAAGCAGTAAAAGTCCCGAGTGCCATAAGTTTTACAGTTCTCGGTGCGTCGTGGAAATAAGTCATTATTTGCCTGGGTCCCTGTGTTAACAAGCCCGTGCTTGGCATCGTTGGGCCACTTGAATGTGCTGCACGTTAGTACTTCAACGTCCAATTAACAAATAACAATAATTATAAAGTCGTACTTTGCTTTGCTAATCTAATACTCTTTATTCAATATAACATAGTTATAAGTATGATATTAATTATAAACAGGACATAATCAGTCCTACAAGTATATATATATATATTTAAAAACAATTTGTTTTATCGTACTTACCTCCTCTTCTATGCTTACTTCAAGTTTCCTATGAGGAAGCCCAAATAAAATATGTTTGGAAGAATGATGAGGATACATTACGCAAGAGTCCATCTTTGACCACGCTAAATGCATATTTGATAAAAAATCAAACCACGGCCTGTGATCAAAACAGTTGGCGAGGTAAGTTCTCAATTATTCAATACGCAAACTCAATGATCTGTTGCGTGTATATTGTATAAGTATTTGATTTTATATGTTTCTGTTTAGGCGTGTATTTCTTAAAAGTAATTTCTTAGCTACAAGGGCTATCAACCAAATTTGCAGCTATAAATTTAGTTTTTTAGAATCTTAAAAATGAAGACTACCATTTTTTATTTTGTTTTAGTTTGTAGTATGGAGCGTAGTAATTTGCTTAAATAATTAAAAAATTATTTATATTTACATATTACCAACAAATACATTTCTGCATATCTAATGGTCTAATTTTTGTCTACCCCTAACCAAAATAAACAATAAATGTTACGACAACAACTACTTGGCCAACTCCTACTTTCTACAAAAACCAACAATAAAATTCCATAAACAAAATCGAATCCATAGGGAACTACAGCTGTCTTAGGGTCGATTTAATCTTTACAAGAGATCGTGCATTCTATTTCACCACCGTTTTTATACCTGGCATTATATTGGTGACGTCATCCTTTATAACATTCTGGCTAGAATGGAATGCCGTGCCTGCTAGATCAATGATAGGTAACAAAAACTAAATAAAAATACCACCAATATAAACAAAATAAAATACTTAATAAATAAAACTACCATTAACCAAAAATCCATTACTTTATCAAATTTATCCTCGCTCTTTTCACTACAAACTAATAAATTAATTTTTATAAACGCCATTGAGATTTGATTTCATTCGCCTTTGTAGCAATTGGCTTCCAAATATTTTGTATTGCCCTTTTCATGCGTCACTTATAGCCCTTTTTCATTTCAATTGAGTAATAAATTATATTTTACAATTTCTACCATATCAAGTAGTCTGTATTTGAAGACATATTTTTATATAAAAAAAAAAGCGAAAGGCGAATTCTATTTGCAGACTTTAATTTAAATGCGCTAACAGTAACTAACAAAAATATGCGATACAACCCCTTGTGGGCGTGGGCTCAGTTTTCGATATTGTATGCCAAATCTCCTTAGCAACCAGTCTTTGAACAAGTCAAATATCTTATTAATTTCTTTCACCTTCCTGAATTTCAGCATAGAGAAAAAACATAATTTGCTAGCCTAGGGTAGGCTAGATTACATTTAATATACTGTACAAATATGTGTTTCTGTCTCCGTCTGTGTTTTTGTCTAAGAATTCAGCTGCGTCAGCTGTTGTTCGCAGTTGCGTATTAAGATTTTTATTAATAGCCCCAAATTGAACGATTTTGGCATTGTACTTTAAGGTAATTACAGTTGCCTACAGGTCGAGTTGACATTTACCCGTGATCGCGCATATTATTTTACAACCGTTTTCATACCTGGCATTATATTGGTCACCTCGTCATTTATCACATTTTGGCTGGAGTGGAATGCAGTGCCAGCCCGTGTTATGATCGGTACGTAAATCAAATTCCAACAAGTATGAACGTTTTTAGTCGGATGTAACCGACTTTATAATACTCTGATCCCTGTGCAATTAAAGCTAAAACAATGTAGACCGCTTTTTCGTGAAGCAACTCTTAAATCTGTGTATCTACGGCTTAAATACAATGTCCATTGCATTAAGTATGGCGTTAGCTGACATCAGAAAATATGACAAAAAAGAATTCACTCAGAAAACTAGTTTGCACTCAAACCTGGATTTTTCAGTCTGCGGTTTTCATGGTTTCCATCAAAAGGCTCGTTAATTTTTAATAAAACTGCTCTGTTTTCCATTCATTCCTTCCAAAGCTGATACATCTCGAGGTTTTTTTAACTTTTCCATTCAGTTTCATCTAACTTCCAAAGCTGATACATTTCGAGGTTTTTTTAAACTTTCCGAGACTATAATATAATATAGTCCATGTTGTTTCATGGCTGTCTTAAAAGTACATCAACATATCATCAAAAAATAAGCTAGAACTGATAGAAAATGAAATCTCTTTAGGTACAGCGGCTAGTGCGTTCTTATATTAAAGTATTATTTTTCTAGATTAATGACCACCCGCACGTTAATTAGAGCCTGGCTTCATCCTTGACGGGATCGGAGTACAAACTACAAACTATAAACTACATATACATCTTAGAGCGTAATCCAAATTACAACAAAACCTCATTTAAAATCAACAAAATTGTGTCACATGGTGACATTTTAGAGTCCGTGCTTCAAGTAAGTTCCTGGCCAGCCTAATAGCCGTTTTCACAGATTCTTGGCAAATTTACCATAAAATACAGGTTTAGTTGGCATTGGTATCCCAAACAATCCATATGGAATTGTACATGCAACAGAGGCAGCACCAAACAATAAAAAGAAAACGGCTGCTTTTAAAGATCATTAAAAATAAATTGATCATAGTGGGCAGCTGATCAAAATCATCTTTTCGCGGAGAAATGTGTTTTGCCTCGACCTTGTGTAAATGTTTTTCTTTTCTTGCTAGTTCCCTAGAACAGAGAAAACAAAAATTAACCATTAGTTTAGTCAAAACTCTAGAATTTCTATATAGAACACTTTATTTTGCAACAGTGTTCCGTCATCATATTCTTTCTTATTAAAATTAGATTTTGATTTACTTTAATAGTTTGTTGTCTTCTTCAATATGACATTTTAAACTATTTAACATATGGTGAAATGGAATTTCCTCAAATTTTTGCACAACTTTTTCTAAAAATTCACAAGACTAATTGTTGTCTAACACTGCATGCTACATTCCTCTAGTTTCCTAAACTTCACTTTTGACCCTTTAAAGTAACGTAAAAGTTTTTTTTTACAATTATTTCTAAAATGAATTTTACGAAATCAACAAAATACAAGCGAGAATTTAGCACTCTGGCGTTATCGACTGCGAAATTCTATGATATCAATAAGTCATACCATCTTATAACAGGTGCCACAGAACTGGGTGGGTGTAGCCAAGAAATACCGATCTTTGAAGGAGGTTCCCAGTAATCTGTCTTTGATCAAGAATATGTATACCTTATGGGGTAGGAAATGCTTCAATATACCCATTTTTAATATGATCAGAGTAAAAGTGAAAAAGTTCTTTTAAATAAATAAATATTTAAACAGTTTCTTTTATGTTAGTTCCTTTTTTCTTATTTTCTTGAATTGCATTTATGTTCAGTGGTCAGTTGATTGTGCAACTTCAATTGTGTTTTTGTCATTTTCGCACTCTTTTCGCTTTGAACTCTTGGGCTACAATTGTTGTACCACAAGCCCTTGAAATAATTTTATAAAGATTTAGTATCAGAAATAATTTTTTTGCGGTCAATTTATTGCAACATAAATAATAATATATAATTAAAGTTATCAAAGTTATCGTATAAGCGTATGTGCAATAAATTTGTTCTTTTCGGAAAAAGTAAACTTTTTGCACAGAAAAACTATTACGAATAAATATATTAGTTAATAATATAAACATATGAGAAATTTAGTTTTGATACTGCAAGCTAAAGCACCGAAAATGGAAAAAAGGTTCTCCAGTAAAAGTTTTCTTTTTGCCACATACGATAATTTTCCGCAAAGGTGTCGATATATTCTTCTAAGTCCCTGTGATATTCTAAATTCTTGAATGATTTTATTTTTTGAATAAGCCATCACTTTATAGATGTTAAAATGTGTATCAACGGTACACAATATTCCTCAGGAGCAGTATCTTCTTCGCAATGATCAAAACAAATAACATTTTAATATCATTCATCAAATAGATGTGCATTTGTACGGAATTTTCTGTGATTTGCATTAGTTATAGTGCCAATCTTGATAATAATATATAATATTGGCAAAATCATTATTAATAAAAATAATAATAATAGGATAAAAAATATTATTATTGGTCGAGTTTGTGCATTGGATTTATTGTGGCTCTAACTGATAGATGGCTATAGCTCTTGGTCAAGTCCTATAATGTGCAGAAAGCAATGATTGCTCCTCGTCTCAGAACTCTAATTTCCCTTTCCCGACTGCAACGTTCTCTCTTATTTATACTCAGATTCTGAAGGTACAAGGTTTCTGCAATGTCCATCATGCTGTCTGTCCGTCTATATGAATGCAACTTTCTTAGACACCCTTAAAGTTACAGCCATGGAACTTGAAACATGTAGTTGTCTGTAGTCATGTAGTCGCAAATTGATAAAGCCACATTTTTAAGGCTACAAATTACATATTACTAAATTTGGCTGATGGTTGCCGATGTTCTTCAAAGATCGACATATATATCTTAAAATTAAAATCTCAAATGCCCATATTTTACAACATTTTTAAATAAAGGTTGTGATTGTCTTTTCTTTTATTTTTTCGTACTCTTCTTCGTTTATAAGAATTTATGGAAGTTAGCTTCAGATCAATAGGTCGAACCATTGCTGCATACATTCACACATTCAAATTGATAATTCCACTTTAGATTCTGATTCTAAATCGCCCCTAGATTTAATCGATAACGGTGCCGCTGGCTCATAACTGGCTCATAATCAATTTCCCATAGCAACAAAAAACTTTATTGCTCTAACATAATATCGATGATCTTTAAAAACAATTATCAATATCGTTTGAGAATCACTTATGAAAGTACGCGCATGTTTTCGCATGTTGACTTTGACATTTTATGATAGATAACGGATATATCTTAGTCAAGACTACTCATATAGAGTTTGTTACTTTCCTAGTATTGTAGAGTCTCTAAGCTAATTAGTGAAAAATTTGATAAACTTTGGAGTGAGGCATTGGGTTTGACATTGTATAGCTTAGTTTGTTTCCATTATTAAAAGTTTCCTTAGGTACTTTGGAGAAAATACCATTTGATAATTTCAGGGATTCCTAAAATCACTTGTCTTGTAAAAATTCAGCTTCAACATTATTTTTTAGAGCTCTTTAAGTAAATTCATTATCAACTGTCTATAAATGTTTTGCAAAATTTACAGCAGTAGTAGAGAAAACTTTAATTTTCCTGGAATTGTCACAAACCTGAAGCGGTACATTTTCATTTTTTATTTAAAAATTTAGAAAATTTCTAGTCCAAAGATTTAAAATAGTTTATCCTGTTTGGCTGTTTGCCACTGGCGATTGGCTATCAATGTAGGATCGAAACCAAAAATGTATTTCGCTAACTATGATAACACAAAAAAAAACTTTTGCACATGTTTAATATAAAATTAGCATTTTAATGTATTTTATTACGAGTGCATTAAAAATGTCTCCCCATTATAGTGTAGTAGCTAATTAATTTAGTTTTAGCACATTGCATTGCACAACTAAATAGTTCCCTCGCCCGAGCCCTCATTAAATATTGACTCGAATACTCAAATTAAGCCCGTGTGTATATACATTTTCACATCAAACCCAATTATACGTAAGTTGTAACTATCACGCAAAATTCACATTCCCTGAACTGCAGCTAAAGATACGCTGTCGTGTCCCCCGAAAGTCTTCATCGCGATTGTATTTTGATGGCAATGTTTTTATGACTAATGCAAATCTTATTTGTTTTTCTTAAATCCAACCATGCTATGCTCAACTACAATCTCAATCGACAATAATTAGGCGTGACAACCATGTTGAATTTCTTCACTACCTCCAACGGTTTTCGCAGCACCCTGCCAGTCGTCTCCAATCTGACGGCGATGAACGTGTGGGACGGCGTCTGCATGTGCTTCATTTACGCCTCTCTGCTGGAGTTCGTTTGTGTCAATTATGTTGGCCGCAAGCGTCCGCTGCACAATGTCGTTTATCGTCCAGGTGAAAATCCCGTAACACAGGTAAATTAATTTACAAAAAAAAAAAAAAGTGCAAACTGAAAAGTAGCAAAACTAAGGCGCAATAGGCTACTCGGAATTTACAAATGTGGCTGATTTATTTTATTATATATTTCACAAAGAAAATATTTAAATTTTACATTGCCGTACATCGATAGAAACCATACAAAACCCTGACACACACACTCAAATCAAACTATCCAACATACAGCAACAAAATGTTTCATTGTTAATTTGTGTATTACACGCAGAACCCCAATTAATTCAAAACTGAAACTACATTAAATAAACACCTAAGCTAAAGTCATAGAAAAAACTCCAGAAACTCCAGTCATTGTATTGTGATTCGTGCTTTTCATATTCTAACTATTTAAATCTCCTCTTTTCCTTTATTCAAATAATATTTCTCTTGATATCTTTGTATCGCAGTCTTACGTCAAATTTAGTGCTAAGTCTTACATAAACATACTAATTATAAATACCTTATCAAATTATTGCAATAATACTCACTCATATTGATGTTTCTAAAATCTAAGTGATCATTATATATTTAATTCAACTTATTTGTCCATCTTAAAACGAATGCCCCAATTAAAAAAAAAATATTTTATATGACAACGTACATATTTATGACAAGATATAATATTATACACATACACAGAATATTAATAGATAATATATGTAAATATATATATACATATTGTATGTTTGTATATGTATGTATGTATATATATATATATGTATATACATATATATATATATTCATATACATATATATATTATTGACAACTAATTGAAAACAAAGGAAATAGGTGCGATATTATTTTATTTTTAGATTAAATATATTCAGAACTATAATTAATTAAGGACTACTTAAAATTGGCTCCAAATTTTTTCCCCAGTTTTTATTAAAAATGAGAAATTAACAAACTTAAAACAAAATCGGGGCTCAACCTTTTGAAACGATCGTCAGTTATCTAAATTTCAAATTTATATAATAAATCTCTTAAGCTTCTGAATACAGATTTCAACTTGACTTTCTACATTCTTCTATCTTCCAAATTTTACTGAAGCTCTAAACTTATGAGAGATATAGGTTTTCGAGATTTTTGTGGGTTGAAAGGGGCTCTAATAGTACTACTATTTCGACATCCAAAGTATGGTTGCTTTGAATCTAAATTTATGTGTGAAATAGGATTTTACGATTTTCACTGTAATCTTTAAGAATGGTTACCACGAAGCTTCTTTCAACTGTGGCTTATATCACTCCTACACTGTTAGATATTTACATAAACTTTCGACATCCGTTGAGAAGCGGTGACTAGATATAAATTTATATTTAAAGAAAATTGCACATAAGAAATGAATAAATGATCGCGGGCATATGCAAAAACACACTCTCTAGCTTCAAGGAAGACGAAGGAAGCTTTGGTTTCCGAGAATAATAAGAAATAATGGGCAGAAGATTACATCCTGTTTCGGGCCGGAATCCACTTGCGTATGTTTAAGTATTAAATATATTTTAATACACCGACTTGTTGTTTCTTTGGGACCTATAAAACCCAAGCAACTTTTAATTCGTACATCGAGCATTTTTCTGATAGTATCAACTACACTGTCTGTATTCATCCTGCTCTTGTTTTGTATCATATTAGTATAAACTTGTATCTATAGTCATCCCTAGACTTAAATAAATGCCTCATTAAATGCTCGATAGTGGGTCGGGATGTATTGTATTAAAGAACCAAAATGTATTAAATAAAAAGTGTGATTTCAATGACAAAATTATTATACTCCCTACAATAATATTTATATATTAATAATATCAATAGCAATTTACTTATTTCCAATTAATTGTCAATACTATATGTATGTACTTTTGTTTTAATTTTGCTGTTGATGATTTGCTTGTTTGCATTTTTAATAATAAACAAAATTAGAAAAAACGAGAAAATATCTCATTCTCAAACTCACCGAATTTACCCGTTTTTAGTTTTTTCCCAAGTAATGAATTTTTCTGACAAAAAATTCGCTCATATAAATGGTGACATCCTATCAAAATGTTTTTTTTTGTTAAATATTTTAAAGATATACACGTTAATTAATGTGGTATGTATACTTACTCTATATTGAATTTATTAGTAGATTAAATTACTTATAAATAAATATATAAATATATATATATATATATATATATATATATACATATATATTTAATTACTTTATTTAACTATACAAAGTATATAAGAACTGAGTGGCATGTTAAGAATTTTCATTAATGTTATGTGATGACATAAAAAACTTACACTTAAATGATATATGTGCTTTTAGAAAGTAAGATGGACAAAGTTAAGTACAAATAATACATAACTTAAGACATAATTTTTCCAAATATAACACATTTTTTAAGAAATGGGTGTGTGTGCCCAATTTGTTTTTTAAATTTGTGTCTTTAGTTCGAAAATTGTGGGAAATATAGGGTTTTCCAATAGAAAACCATAGAAAACCCATTTTCTTTCTAATCTTCTGAGAAGATTCTTAGTAATCTACATTCCAAGTGCAGTATCTTAGTAAGTCTCAAATTACGGGTGATATATGATATCTCTATTTTTTGGAGTAGGATAAGTACAGCAAAAAATTTGTTTTCCGCTTTTTTAAGACCTTTCAAATTTTGTGGCTCTAGATTTTGAAATCTGTGAGATTTTTGGTTTTCTCGATTATCACCATCAGGTATCTCAAAAACTGAGAAAGATATGGGTATGTCCGATTGACGATGTTAGCTCAAAAACTCTGGAAGATATAACCATTTCTAGTGGCTTAGAGGTCTTTGATCTTTGAAGGATATCTTAGACCATGCGTATCGGAGGAAATTACGTGCAATCAATAATTACAACATATTACATTATATATTTATATAGCTCGAATATATTCGAGAATAGAGTTACAACTCCTTCCTTTGGAAACTTTATGTCACATCAATCAGATGTTGGTTATATTTTGCAAAATGTATTCCGAAATACCACGAAAAACAAAAATATCTATATGTAAGGTACATGATTCGAGTCTGTTTAATGTACTGTCTTGTACAAAAAAGCTGATAATTTTTTTCAAAACGGGTTAGCATAGAAATTAGCTATATTACGGATAATGTTAATTTCGTAGTGTTTTTAATTTTGTAGCAAAATTACAGTAATCTTAGTAAGCAAGCCCTGATCTGGTCTATAGTAACATAGGGTTAAATGTATAAATACAAATAAATTTATAGTGCTTGTCCTGCGGTATAGAAAATAGTTTCTTAATCATTTTCTGTGCTGATTGTCCGATCATTATATAATGTACTAGGCACATGTATAAATATTAATATTTAGACAAATGTTCTGAAGAATGTGTGTTTTAAGTGTCTAACCAAGAATTTGAGCACAAAATTTGAAGACCGCCTACCACTTAGCCATATGCCAAGTTCTTAAATTTATTTTTCATTTTATTTAACATTAAAAAAAAAACAAAGCAAAATACTAATTAACTTATTCATATATTTAAATATTATACATAAAATTTAAAATATAATAACGTAGTTAAATGTGTCTTGCTTTATACTCGATAAGCCAAAGAAAAATCGAACATTGTTCCCAATTTCTGTGATATTTTATTTATATTTGAGACAAAGCCTAAAAGATAAACAATATAAATAATTAACTTAATAATAATTAAGCCATGCAAATTGAAAGCAGGATCGATTCAATCAAAACTAAAATCAACAACAGCAATAAACAAACTTAAAGTGTGTTTTGAGTATGTATATTATTTTATGTACATTTTTGCAGCGTCTTCCAGCGGTACTAAGCAGGATCGGAGTAATTCTTGCAAGTCCTTTGGTAAGCTATTAACTACAAATCATGCACCTTCCCTTCAATTTTTGAACAGTCAATGAACACTAGTATAAACATATCATAAACATGATTGAACACAAATTCTTCAATAGTCCTGCCTCTCAAAGCTCACAAAAAAATCAACTTAAGTAAACCAAAAACCAAAAACCAACATATGGCATGTGAATTCGCTTTTAAATTTATATGCATTAAAAATTGTAATCTTTCGGTTTTTCTTTTTCTTTATTATTTGGGCTATTAACATAGATTACTTAATTTTATTTGCCTTTCAATCAAATAATAAACTTATATTTATAACAGTTATTCAAATTACATTATGTAGATGCACGCTTCATGCATTTATTCTTTTATTTTAGTTAAATATTATTTTCGAAGTCCTCGATTATTTCCATCGTACTCCTAGTTTAACCATATTTAATCGTTCCAAATACTCTTTTTAGGAGACACAAAACATGCCAAACAAATAGCTTCAACAAAATTGTGCATAAATACAAAATTATATGTAAATCATATGTAAATTAATTTAATAATACATCAATCACAATATTTACAACAAATTTGAGTTAAAAAAAAAAATGAAGAAACAAAAAAAAGAAAAAAGAAAACACACTTTAAGATCACTTACAATTGGGAAAAATGTTACGAGCAAAACTCGAACAAAACCGAAAATAAGAATATATTTATAATATGTTAGTCCTGTAAAAATCTGAAATTATAAATAAATAAGATGTATGATAAGTTTATTATTTCTGTGCACTTTTGTGTCAATACATTGCCTTCGTTTTATGTTTGTTCTGTTAGTGACAACTGAGATGCCTTGTGACACATTGCTGTACTACACAAATTATACAGAACATTTTTGATTTAAGATTGTATGTTTGCCGCTTGCTTTGAAATCTTCCTTGAAATACTAATACTCATGTACTTACTTCTGTGCATATCTGTGAATATATTTTGTGTAGACTCACTTTGTAGTTCGGTTTATTGCGTTTCAGCTTTGTCTACATTTTTTATAAACATATATGTGTTGTAATCGATTAATCGAAAATAAGCTGACAGTTTAATCAAAAATTCTCAGCCACAATTTCACTTTAATCCCAATTCAATATGAAGCTTAACTCTTTTACTAATTATTTGGAAACCGACCTTATTTAGCTGGGGAATATATAATATAATAAATATATTTGCTGGTATGTTTTTTGGGAAACATATTTTGTGCAATAAATCAATAAATAAGTATTTGTTAAAGATAATTAAAATAAAATTTTACTTGGAACAACACATTATCACAAAGAATACACTATTGTCTGCTTATTAATAAGTGGATTGCAAATATATAATAATTATCATTAATTTTAAGAGAATATTTAAATATGTTTCATTTAGCGCTTCCATCAAGCGTTCATCACATAAACCAAATAAAATGACAAGATTTGAAAGACAAGTTAGTACTAATTATGAATAATTGTTTTTTCCGATTAGTCAAAAATTAATATGTATGTTGGGCATTATAGAAACTCTCTTTTCTACTAAGAAACAAAATGCTAGGCATAAAGAAAATTTAGTATTCAAAGGTTTTTGAAAGAAAATTTCTACGTCGAACGAAAACAGGAATCAATAAAATTTCTCGCAGAAACAAAAAAAAAATGGCTAAGTTAAATATGCTAAAAGCTGCAAAAGTTCTCCATTCGGCAAACTATTAAAAGTATTTAGGCATCTTCAAATATTTAAATACAAATAAATATTTAAACTCAATTTATAAAGGCTTTTTTTTGGATTTTTCTTAATAAGAGAAACAAGATTGAAAAAATGTGGCAGACTAATATAAAAAGGAAACACTCTCTTAAGAATGACAACAAGTGTTTGGTTCAAAGGTTGCCAGACTCTTAATAAATTTTTACCAGGATTATTTATTTATTTACAAAAATATTAATATTTTATTAACGACTTCTAAACTAGATCTTCGACCATTATTTTTTAAATGGCATCATAAATTTCTATCAATGGTTTCTGCTTAACAAGTCCGATGTCGTCATTAGGCAAATGTGTGCTATCATTTTATTTCAAAAACTATGTGTATTTTCTATCTATATTAATATCATATCCCAAACGCAATTTAGAGATTAATTAACTAACAATTCCAAAATATAAAACAGCATGAAGCAATCATAATGAAACTAACAAAACTAAGAGTAATATCGAGTAAGCTTCAATGAAATCCTGACTTAGAAGTAAAACTTACTCATCAAACGGAATATCAATATGTATTTCTTTCAAAGAACAACATGCATAAGCCAAAAGTATACCACCCAACCGTCCCATCCACACATCCCATACAGGAAATTATCGATCGAGAATCTCACGATGCTTTGTCGTCCTCCCAAAAAAAAAAAGGCAAGCACAGTCGCCATGCCAGGCAACGCGCCGTGTGCAGCAGCCTCCGTACCCACGCCGGACACACTCAAGCACTCGGAGGAGGAATTCCATGGCGGCGGCATGCGGTGGCAGGAGGCACATGGTGGCATCATTGGTGCAGCTGTGCAAAATTTGCGTGCACGTTCGATTAAACGTAAAAGTGGCCGAGAAGCCATAAGAAGCAGTTCATCGACATCCACATCGCCAAGTGGTAAGCCGCCCAGAATGACTACAGAACATATCTATGAAGAGCCAGCGCTGGGTGAAATTGCGATGACGAATGTAACAGTCACAAGAGTTAAGTTGAAAGACGAGCAGGAGGAAGAAAGCTCCAGCCAACTACGTCGCTCTGTTGCCACAAGCACGCCAGCACTAGTAGTGCACATCGAGAGCGACACAAATGACCGAGAAAAGGGAGATGAGATGGAAAAATATTTGGGAAAGCTACCTTTGTCATCTATTAAGTTGACAGAAGATTATGTACAGTCTGCATTGCCGTTAAAACCACCACGCAGGAAATGTTCGCGGTCCAATTCCCCAAGCAACGCCTACTCAGCAGATGGGAAATCAATAATGACAACCACGTCAACGACAGCAGCTGCGGTAGAAACTGTGAGTAGTTGCGAGTCGACAATCCAAAGTGTGTTAATCAATTTCCCTTCGATGTTGTTATTTTTGACCCTGCACAACCGTTAACTAACAATACCAATGAAAAAATTGAGGGGGATTTAAACAAGTGTGCTCGGGATCACTGGCTCCACAAGGGATCTTCCGCTGTTCCCCTCTACTCAGTGGATGAACAACCAATTTTTGAGAAATTGTGTGTTTACACAAATATAAGATTCTTTCAGGTGTATTGACAAGAGATGAAGTTGTGTCCTTAATCCTTTGGAGTTGTTCGAAGTTAGCAGCTTCTGCAACAGATTCTGTAATGTACTTTTTATTTTCCTAGTCCTTTTTTATGTTATGGACAGCGTTTCAAAAAAATTATAATAGCATTAAAAAAGCTTTGTGGTTAAATTGACATTCGTTCAAAGACGAATATAATATCCACTTCGTTTATCTATAAACCATCCTAATTTGAATTCACTTCCTAAGCTTCTTGACAATTCAGGCAGCCATGAATTTGGTACGGATATTTTTAAGAATTTTATTACAATTACTTGATAACTTGGTTCTCTCAGCCTATTGTTTCTACACTTTGTCTAATCTATTTTGAGTTACACCTTGGGAGATTGTGGAATTTTTGGCATTTCTATTTAAGATAGGGTTTCTCAATCAGATCCTACAATATTTAAGTCCATCTTGTTTCTTTCTTTATGCTTGATTCTTAGATTTTGGTTTGGGTATTTAGCGGCTGGAGAATAAGTGAATTCTAACCGATTCTCTATAGAGGTTACATTTTAAATTCAATCTCATAGTTTCAATAGCGAAAACTCCGTTAAAAAATTTCGATCTACGTAAGAAAACAGTTACTGTCAAAAAAAACCCTTGAAATTTTTTTTTTTGTGCTTTAATTTCGTTAAGTTATGTAAGTGTAAGTATATAAGAAAATATTGTAAAATTTGAGACAGAGTTAAACATCTCCGACCACCTTAAGTATGTATTCTTGCACAGGCCGACAAAATGAGTCCAGATTTGTTATTCTATCGGTCTATATAAGCTCAATACTTCGTATACTGAATCTTAAGTTTGTTATTTTGTGTGCAAACGCATTGAAGGAAACATCCCGTCTCCATAAACCATATCTGCATAAAATGCCGAGTCAATATAGCCTTTTCGGCCCGGCTGTTTAGGTTTTGTTAATATAATCCTTGTATTTTTTAACATTTGTAAATAAATACTAAAGCAAATACAATCCCAATGTCCTTATTAGAAGCTTACAAAAATATGCGAAATAAACAAAAATTAAGCAATCTCATTCAAACTAACAATAAAGCACAAAAAACTATCAATATTCACTCTGTCTACCAAAACTCGTTGGCAAATCTACTGAAATGTGAGCGAGAGACTTTGACCTTGTCAAAACCCACTTTTTCTCGTTCAATCCATAAACTATAAGAGGCATTCGACAGCGATTTTCAAGTGATTTAAGTTTAAGTTCTACTAAGTTTAGCTGGATTGTAAATAAATTATCTAAACAATACCTACACCATTATTCGTTAGTTTGCACGCAGTTTTATAAATAGACTAAATTTGTGACAAGTGTTGGCAATAAAACAAGATTTTAAAGGAGAATAAACACTGATTCAAATTACTGTAAATTAATTCTATGTGGTTCAAATTTACAAAATTTGTTGTGTTATATAAATGAATATTTGTTTTATACATATATATACATATACATAAATATTGTTATATTTAAGCAAGTAAGAACATTTCAGCCGCACGTATCATACAGCTTTATACTATATACTTTATACCAGTGGAAAACATCCTTCACGTAA
This sequence comes from Drosophila nr. fundita, assembly GCA_035044245.1. NCBI lineage: Eukaryota > Metazoa > Arthropoda > Insecta > Diptera > Drosophilidae > Drosophila > Drosophila nr. fundita. Next base: position 1,819,798 of record JAWNMG010000622.1, on the reverse strand, counting down.
GGATGCGATGAGAGCGCTACCAGTCATCGAGCCGCTCGAGGTTGGCACTCAATACCTTTCTATCAAGTTTAGTAACTCTAGCTCTCAATACGAGGAAGATATAGTTAGAAGCGGAGAATGACGCGATCATCCGGGCAGAACGATGTTGGATATTATACAATTCCAACTTACTCTTATACCTTTTAAACATTGTTTTTATTTGTAAAATATTTATCAAATTTTCTATCGCAATACTGCAATAACCGATTTATGTTAATCTTAAAATTGTCCTGTGACTCGCTTATATTAATGAAGTTAAGAACATCTCGCACAATACCAAATTTATATTTATACTTGTATCACAGAAAAACTATATATTCACTGATTTTAGTTTTAGTTTTAGTTGTATTATTTAACGAAACGCAATTGATATGCTACTACCCCCTTCACAAAAGCACAATCCAGCTTAGTTTTTTTTTTTTAATTAGACTTACATATACATGTACAGAAAAGTATTATTTAACTTAAGTTAAAAGCTTCTAGTTCAATCCTTTGCTTGTTATATCGTATTCGTATTATCCATATCAAATATTTAGCACGATTTGTGTGTCGATTATTGTTGCTTTGAGTAAAACATTACATAGTAAAGTATAAAGGAGCGGAGACGCTGATGTTACCTTCTTGCTTAGTAACATTTGTCGCAATTTGTCTATATATCTTAACTTTTATATCAAATTAAATTGTATTATATTCTAATATTAATTTGAGTGAATACGCAAAAAAAAAAAAAAAAAATTTCATTGCCATTACTCATCATGTCAGACATAACAAAAAATATAGTACTCAAATTTTCTGACCAAAGAAACAACAAAAACAAACAAACACAATACAACTATAAATAAAAATAACTAAATTGTTATTTCAAATAAAACAACATATTCAACCGAATTATATGAGTAAATTTTAATACTTTTTTCAATGCCGCCAAAAAAACATGTACACTCGATAAATAACAGCCTGTAAGTATATTGTACAAATATGGGGATACTTTTTAAATCTATGGTTTGCATTTCTAAATGTATACTACTTAACAAAAAAAAAATAAAGGTTTATTTTTTTTAATTTATGTACATACATACTAAACTTCCCTTAATTGAGTAATCAATATTCTTGTTATATTTTATGATCAAATACAAACAAGACAGTTGACAAACACATCAACTGCAATATTTGAGCCTTTTCAATTCAATTTTTTGAATTTCTGTGTAAATAAAGTCAGTTGCTTGCATTTAAAACTAACAAATATTTTTTGTACTGATCCTCATTTAACGCAATGTTATTATTTTTGATTTGGCTGTCTGTCAGGGCGAAAAACGACGTGACGCCGGAGCACCGAATGAGATTGTGGCATGTACCACATGCGGCGGCAGCAGCAGCCCATGCACCCACTCGGTCAACAATGGCTGTGCCACGGAGGTGAGACAACAGCCAGAGTATATTCAACACACTAATTAAAGGATAATTGATTAATATTACGATTTTACATTTGCAGACCTGCTTCGTTCAGATGCGCAAGAAAGAGCCTCCGCATCCAATACGCGTTGCCAAGACGATCGATGTCATTGCTAGAATAACATTTCCAACTGCTTATGCTATATTTCTGATATTTTTCTTTGTACACTATAAGGGATTTTCTTAAAATTTAGCTAAGCCGACACTCAAAACATGCACCAAGGTGCACAGCAATGAAAACCAAAAAAATCATAAGCTAACCTTAAGTAATAGAAAAACTACTTAATTTTGTGAGAGACAAGTAAAGACGATGCAGTCGGACCAAACCGACTGCTTAATACCCTGATACCAATGCATTCGAGCGGAGGTGGTCAATGATTAACCTTCAATATAATCAATAGTCCACTTTCAAATTCGGTGATTCTAGTTAAAAATTGAAGAAATTATACATCTTATCGATATGCATTTCGAGATTTTACTAAATTGGCAGCCAATATTATAATATATATAGCAATGTTAACAATTTGTCTGACACAAAATCAAGCCTCGAGCTGCAATAGCATCAAAAATGAATACGGACAAATGGACAGCCTTACAAACTGCAAGAGGGACACTGCGCAAAACCAATTTACATTCAACTTCGGTATCAGCGTATAAAAAGTTAATGAAAGAAAGTTAAAGTTCGTTGAAATTTCACTTAAGTTTAACAAATGGCATCACAAAGTATCTATTTAAAATCTAATATTAATTACAATTCCAATAAATTGTAAAACAAAAAAAAACAAAAAAGAAAACAAGTGATAAGCAAGGCATATGTCAATATAACAAGAAAGAATATCTTCTTCAATGGGCTTATTTAAGTTGTTAATATTCAATTAATAATTTTTATAAAGTCAAACTTGCTAATTGGAAGTGGTCAACAAATGCTTTAAATAATTAATTGTAAAGAAATATTAAGCAAGTTTTAAAATATAGTTAAATACATTCATAATTATATTACATTTTTTAAGAACATTTGCTGAAAGTTTGTTCAAAAACAAACATCCAAGAACCTTGCCTGAGAAAAATGCGAGCCATGAGATAAATTCTATAAGCATATTTTATAAATCAGTCAAACAAAAAAAATATACATGCTATCCGTAATTACATGTTTTAAGGAAAGATGTGTGCACAAAATTTTTACTATGACGCTTTACTTAACATTAGCACATTTGGAATTAAGTTCTATTCTGTCTAACATAAGAACTAGATATGTCCGGAGTTCGAGATTTTATTACATTTTATATGTTTGCAACTAATACATATATATATATATATATATTAGAGTTTACAGTTATGCGTCTTGACTCTATGTCGACGCCTATTTCGACCCATTCAACTTTGTTTTCGCCTCAATTCGTCTTCGTCTTTTGCACAGTCAAATCTACATAGTATTTCACCTCTTCGCAGTGGTTATCCTGTTAAAAAATTTAACTTTTTTCCTGCTCTTCTTTCATCTTTTTATTTCTTGTTTCTTTTTATTTTCAAGTTACTCTTTTTCTATTCGCGATTCCATAAGATTCTGGTGCGTCAGCGCCTGATTCATTCAGCTGGTGCAGCAGGATGATTTTGAAACGATTATAGGGTTCGTTAAACTAAGTAAATCTATGACAATCTTCAGCATTGTTTTTATTTATAAATTAATATTTTTCCACCCAATTGGTTTTATCTTTGGTGCTTTTTCCTGGTTTGACAATGTCTTTCGCACTTGGCTTACAGCATATTCTTAAGACTGCTTTGCATTGAACCATCTCACTATCCTTCAACATGTGCTAAAGCAGGTCCTTATTCTCTAGCAGCACACCTCCACTGTCCAACAACTTTGGTTGCATATTATTGGGTTTTAACGAAACCAGCAATTCGCGGATTGATGCCCCTATCTCAATTTCCATTACAGCTTCTTTATGTGCGATGTATTTTTGGTATTTACCAACTCTGGTTATCTTCATGCAATATATTTGTTAATCGCTCGCGCTGTTAATCACAAATTCATTGGATCAGAATTTAGATTTCCAATCTAGCTTAACACTTAATTCGCATACATCCCCGACATTTTCACACATCGACAATTCAGCAAAAGTTTGCAACCTGCAAATATTTCTGGTGTTCACCAAACCTTTCTACATTTTCATTATTGAATTTGTCAGTTCAGTTCAGAAAGTAATCTTTCCTTACACATATTGAGAAGTATGAAATTCCTCGACCTTTTTCGAATCCTTCAAATAATTCAAGGCCAAGATGGAGGCATTATCTTCCACTTGTATCGAATCAAAATGTATGAAGAAGATTGACATAACCCTCGTTATTATACTTAGCATATATTTTATACTCGTAATTCCTTCACTCGTGACATCTGTAAATTTATTTAGTAAGAATACAGCCGTTGCTTAGGTCTTACCTCATCGTTTTTGCTATCGTTGTTTCTAAATCGAGATATTATAACATTTTATGATGTGTTGAACAAATATAAGTTCGTGTTTAGTGTTCCGCGTCCTGGCGGAGTTGTATTATTTAAGCACATATAGCATGTGTGTATTTGCCTATCTCGATCGCACAGATATGTGTATATATATTTACACATTTGGACACATATACATATATAGTTGACATTTAATTTTGTTTATTTACTTGATTCAAATGCCTCCATGTCAAAATATTGATACAAAATGTCGCTCAAAGCTGTTTATAACCAAATACTTAGAATGTTGTAATCTTTAGTTTTTAATTGGCTTTTTAATTTAAATAAATATTATGTTATTTTCAATGCAGTTGCTGTGGCAATTTATTTGATACTCTGTACTCCCAAAAACTTATTTAAAAGGAGTTAGTTTATGAAAGTGCATGAAAAGTGTAAGGAAAGGCATTTCCGTTCCCAAAAGGTTGATTTGCTTATGTCCTTAAAGATTTAGGCATTTTCCAAAGCAAAAAAAGTCGTCCATTCTCTAGCTGCCTGTCCGTCTGTATGAACACTCCTCCCTCAGGCATTACAAGGGCTAGGAACTTCAAACTTGGATTAAAAGTATTCGCATATGGGCATTTCCATGATCTAAAACATTACTTTTCAACCCTTAAAGCACAATCAAGCAAAGAACCAGAACGGATGGAAATGCCCACATAACACACGCAGTTTTATTTAGTCAAGTTTATGTTATTATACCGATAACTCCCAAGCTTTGCAAATATCGATACCAGTAGCAATAACAGTCACAATTTAAAGATTTAGCTATCTTAAGCAAAAGGAATATGCTTTGGCATAGCACTGATGAAGATCGGTTAAGAAATTCAGAAAGAAATCGTATATTCATATTTATCCAATTGCACAGCAGCAGGCTCAAGCATTATCTATATGTGCACTTAAGTAAATACAAGCAATAACTGTAAGCGTATTTTTCAAAGTGTTTTTTTTTTTAATATTTAAGATAGACTTGGTGCATGGACGAAAACTAAAGATAACAGAGCCTGAACGGTGCATGCATTTTCGATGTACACTGGGAGACATTAAAGTTACGTTTGCCAACAGCCAACTCTTTACTTTAATTACTTTTTTCATACAATAGCTACCCATCTACAAAAGCAACAATTGCGCTAGCCGTCCTAAAGCCAAATCCAATGTAAATAGACAGATATTTTTTGATTTTGAGGAGTGTATGAAGTAGTGCCGCAGACCATTTTTCAAAGATTTCAGTTGTTTATCTTGTAGATCGTATGATATTTATGTATGCATGTAAGTTAAAATAAATGCGGTAAATTGAAGCGGGGTACAGGGTACCATATATTTAGGAACTTATATAGTTTACTAAGATCAAAGAAGATATATATATATATATTTTAATAAGCTTTTCCCATGTAATATAATATTATCTTAATCAAACAACATTTATTTTAATGGAACTGCTGTAATTTTCCCAAATTTCATGCCCTCTGCCGAAACTAGAACACTTTATGTTAAAAGCACTAGCAGCGGGAATTGGATTAGACAAAATAAATTAAAAGAAAACACATATCAATGCTTAATGGACTAAAACTTATACACTTAAAAAGTAAAAAAAAATAATTAATATATAAAATCATAATATAAACAATATGAAACCAAACTAGAATTTATGCCAACAAAATTATAAAAAAAAAAATAAAATAAAATCGCCCAAGTATTTTAAATACAATTTCTGTCAAACACAAATCAAGTCCTGCAATATTTACACATAGAAGACCAAAACTAGAAAACACTCCGCAAACCAAACACTTATGAATATGGATATTCATATTTTTAAATACGAAATATGAAATAAGCAGTTTTTAAAGCCTTGTGATAAACACAATTACAAAAACAAAAAGAAGAAACCTTTGCATAAACATTTATTTAACTTAACTTAATAAATTGAGCAGGTTAATGAGGGCCACTGTTACAAATTATTTAAATAATATTTATTATATAACATGAATGCATACAAAAAAAAATGCTTTTTAGAATTTACATATTTTGCAAAGAAAAACAAAAAACGTAGGTAATGCCATAAGCCATTTGGAAAGTCTATAGGTTATATATTGCATTTTGCTTGAAGCAGAAATGAGTTAATATACATTTTCTATAAGCCCATCTTCTCAAACCACTTTAAGCACTTCAAACCGATTACAATTGCAGTTGTACCACCTTTAGTGCATTTATTCTCATTTGTACACAGAGCAGCACTGAGAAATAAGTAACTGAGACACATTCAAATATTTGTAACCATTAAACAACAGCTTGCAAATTACAGTTTGCACCTAATTAAACACACATATGTAAATTATTTTATTTAAATAATTGAGAATTGAATTAATTGATGAAAATAACAGATAAAGTGTGCCATACGTTTGCTGTCAGAAGAGAATTGACCTTCATTAAATTCGCTATAAACAAAATATTGAAGCGACAACGACTTCATAGAAAAATTCACTTGTCGACTACCTAGTTATCTGTCAATACATATTTTAATAAAAAATATAAGGGAATTCAACCATCTATCTCCACAGAAGACTTTTTTGGCGAAATTGTGAACTCAGTTTCATGTTTCTGGTTGAGCAAAATCAAAGGATGTTAAATTCAAAAAGGATCCATTGCTAAAAAACATATTTGAATTTATATTTTGTCCCTCTCTTAATTGACTAACCTCTCCAAGTTTTGATGGTCAACAGTTTATTCGTTTCTAATATTATTTCATGACATCTAAAAAAAAAACCAATTGATGAACTCACACACATAATGGGATATGAATTGATGTTCATTGATTGGTATTCCGGAATATGCCATGATTTTTTTATTTGCCAATCCAATTGGCAGGTTCACATTTATTAATCAATGATTATTAAATTGATAATTTTAAATATTATTGAGAATGTTCGATAAGAATTGCACAGCTGATTGTAAGATATGCAACTTATGGAGTTCATTTTGTGAATTTTAAATAGAACATAAATTTGTAAAATATTAATTCATGAAATCATGAATCAGTATTAAATGTGATAAAATTCGATATGATTAGCGAAGCCCTATTCAGTTTCCAGGAATTAAATAATAATGATAAACACCTGTGCACCAATCCGTCCGGCAACCTTTTCGACCCACTATGCCAAATCATCAATATATTTGAATTTTATTTATGTTCAAAAACCACCAACGCTGTTTGATTATAAATTTTAACCCAAAGCTACTTTTCACAATTATTTAATTTAAAAGTGCAAGTATTATAACATTAAAAGCTCTTTTAATTTGATATAAGTAATCAGAATAATAAATTAATAAAATAATAATACGATAGATAAACCAAAGCCATACTGTAAATTAGTTAGTTACTGAAAATATATTTGGACTGTGTGTGTGAGTGGCATTCGATTGAGACAGTCATTTGAATGATATGATCTGAATTTATTTGTAATTCATTTTAAAACTCTATTTTTCTATAACAAAAATAATAATGCGACAAAGTCCTGCTATTGTTAACATTTTCCAACCAAAGCAAAGCATGATAAATTTTTAAAAATCAAACCTCTCCAAATATGTATCAGTGACTGCACAGCTTTTTGTTAACAATTATTTATTCAGGTTAACCATTCGAAATTTCCATTCATTTATCTATAATTGTAAAATAAATTAGAAAAAATAAATAAGAAACTTTGTTCATTTGGGGTCAAATCTCAGTCTAAGCGGTGATGTAACCCATGCCTATGTTCAAGGCCGATAAAAAAAGGTTTCTTTTATTGAGAACTCAATTTTGTTTTTGAGATAAATATTGTAAATCTCTTTTTAAAATTTCGATTTTCTTTGTGTAGGTGTACCTTGGTAACAAGCAACCTAAGAACTTAGCGGTTTGACAATCGGTGTGTTGGCCGTGAATTAAGCAAATAAAATAATAATATTATTTGTTAATTTACAAATTGCTTTTCGGATATGCAAAAAAAAATATACAAAAAATAATGAGAATGAGTGCGGCATAAAAATGTACTTACCAATCTTCGGAGGAAGTTCCTAGTAATCTGCCTTACAAATTTGGTAACTCTGGGTCTGAAATTGCGGATTTTATAGTTATTCCCGATTTTTGGTGTCGGGGTGGGCGCGACCGAGAAATTGTCTTCCCAACCTTAGGAGGAGTTTTCTTGAAAGCTGACTTTGGTAACTACTTTCCGATTTCACGATATACTCACAACAATCTTATAGTTTTAATCGATTTTATAAATTTTTTTTATAATTACATCGAAGAGAACTAAAATGCCGGCCTTGTTTATTATCTTTATTTTTTGACCAACCAATATTTTTGCCAAATTTAATATTACATAATTTTGGGAACGCTGTAAATTCATTTACGGTTGTCAAACTCCAACAAAAATCGATATCTAAACTATATATACAATTACCAGATGGTTGAAAAGTTCCTCAAAAAATAGGAATAATGCTGGTTTTGTGCTAACATTAAAATTAACTTATTGGTTTTAAATTAATTAATTTTGAGTCGATCCTAAAAGTATGCTTAAGCTCTGGTAGTGTGAGAATGCTATACTCGAATGAGCTCGCTACGATATACCCTGCACACAGTTGTTAAATATATTCTACTTTTATTGCCAAATTTCCATTTGAAAAGTCTTGCACCCAAATGTGAGCAGGTCTTCAAGTGCACTCTTTGCTTGTGGCAGGCACAAGGACTACAGAGTAAAAAAAACTAACTAAGTAGCGCATATTCTCATTCACAAGCCCGAACTGACCCGAACTGGCTGCAATAGGTGCATATACATTCAAACAAACATATAGATATATATATACATATATGTACACTCAATTGTAGGTAACGGGGCTCTCTAGAATGCACACAAAAACATATTGACACTCGCGTCGATTATCATGCCATCTCTTTCTCACTCATGGGCTCGCATATTTATGCATACAGAAAATGCTTGCGGCTGCTGATAGAAATGATATCAATATGCGAATCTACTTTTGACTATAACTTCAGTGTTACTTATCCGATCTGGATGAAATTTGGGCAGTATAGAAACGGAGGCAGTTATCGATAAAGTAAACTTGATCTGCGCCGGGTATACGAGAATCTAAATTCCAAATTTGAAGTGTCTAGCTCTTATATTCTCTGACACATAAATTAAGCACTTTTTAGTAATTTAGTTTCCAATAACATTTATGTCAATCCTTCCAATAATTCAATTATAATTATTTAACAGCTCCGCCAATAAGCATGCTACACATGCGTTTTATAATACAAATATATTATCCTTAAAGAACGCCCAACAAAGGGTGGGGTCAATAAAGATATGAAGATAGAGTTTCATACAAAGACTACATTTGCGGCCGATTGTTTTTATCGGATACACATGAAATAGTTGCCCGATTTTTATAATATTTTATCGCTCACTGTAAGGGAACATTTTAAAGTTTTGCTCAAAGTTTCATAGAGAAAACCATTTCAACTTGGCTGTAAATACAACAACAACAAAAATTAAACTACAATTTAATTAGCAATATGCATCAAAATCTTTTTTTTTTTAATTTTCTACTGAAATTTCATGATGTGCGAAATGAGTGTCAATGACTATTAGAATATAAACCGACAAATAATAGTTAAGAAAGGCTTAACGCTATTGGCGCTCTGAAGATGGCCTACTAGGACAGAGTTGACACGATTGACCAACCTACTTGTTGAGAACATTTAGTATTATTCTAAACTAATATCTCTGTTTCTTTTTTTAAGTTCATGAAAATTTCTTATGGAAAAGATAATACAAGAGTGCTTCAGCTTTATTGCACATAATTCTTTTTAAATTGCGATTTTTCCAATTCCAAAAACTTACTGTTTCTAAATAGCCATTCAAATCTGTATCCATTCATTCTTAATTCTAGTATATCATCCGCATAAACTATTTTTTATTTTTTTTTTACTTAACAGGGCGTCGAGGGTCAAAAACCTATGCAAATATATTTCAGATCTATGTCAAACAACTGTTTATCAAACAATTATTTTCTTAGATCGCTTTCAGGAAATAGTTTCTGGGTTGAATATTCAAAAATTAAGCTTTTGTGCTCACATACGTCCCTAAAAGAAATTGCGATGTCTTGTCGTTCATTGCATTAATCATGCACCACTTATTTTTTATAGACGTACGTATTTTCTGCAATAAAAATATAGATTTTTTAAAGACTGACATGGTTATACTGACTTGGTTGAATGGTTGCTTATGCTGACCAAGAATAAATGAATACTTTATGGCAATATACCCTTTTATAGAGTCAATTGTTATATTTTTATTTGAGAGTTATTCCATTCACACAAGATTGACGAACCAATTACAAAGTACATAGATAAAAGATACAGAAATTCTAAAAGCTGAACTTGTGTAAAAGGACAACAAGCTTAGAAAATAATTTGTGTAATTTTAAATAAGATATAAGAAAATTACGCTTTTCTGTAATGCTGGAAAATAAGTAAAGTGGAGAATATATACGGCTAAATAAAAGCAATGGTTATGATTAATCAACATGAAAAGTATATACATAAATTGCCCAGGAACATTTATTCGTTTCTGTAAAATCGGGTATGCATAGGCTCCAAATATTTCATCGATCGTTTCAGCATTTCAACTAAACTGATATGAAATTAAATACTCATATAAGCTTTAAGAGCTATTAAGAAACAACAAAATCTTTTATATATGTACCAACACAGCAAATTTGCTAGTTTACACAGCTTGAAGTACTACAAATAATTATACAAAATGTAAATAAAAAAAAGCTTTATTAAGTAGTATTAATATGTTTAAGCAAACATATTTTAATAAATTATATTGACTATTACATTACAACTTTACTTAAGCATATTAAAAATATAGAATAAAAGAAAACAGAAATTAACTGAACGTTAGAAAGTTCACCTATAATAATCTATAAATAATTATTTTTCACAATAATTTAAATTCATCACTTCATTTATCAATTTAATAAATTTATAAAAGCTTACTTACAAATCCGACACGTACGCAACAAATTGAAATCTTAGATCTTTAATAAACCAAACAACAAATTGATGTAAATACACGAAATGAAAGCAAATGCACAAAAAACTAGTTTTAAATAAATGTTTTAATAAAAACAAAAAAAAACAGTTTTGCATCAGTAAAGATCGTCACATCAGAAATATTAATAAACAACAAATGTACGAAATGTCTTCGGTAATCAATAAAGCCCTTTCTAATTCCATCGCCGATATATTAACAAAATAATATATATATAAAAAAAGCAAATGAGACCGTTACAATAACCGACTGTATAAGTTATACAATTCTGATTACAATTCTGAAATGATTGGTATCGAAAAAGGAGTACAAAACAAATGCTGACAATGCTTATAGGCTCTGACAATCCTGCAATCCTGATACTGCTTGGGAAGCTATATGACATTGTGCAGACAGTGTGTGTTTACTCCAAATTTATGATACGTTCATTTCATCTTTTGATAATTCCAGACAGCTTTATGATACAGTGTTTTGCTACGGTCGATACTGATATATATACACGTACTAATCAAAAAAATAAAAAATACAATGTATTTTGAACAAATAATATGTAAGATGTGCCTCAGAGTCTCTTTCTTATTGAAGATCGCATAAATTTTCAGGTCAATGCACACGCACAGAGCCAACGAACGGCATTGTAACGGAACAACCCCTAAAAACCAACAGTAATCATCATTGAAGCGAACAGCCTGAAAGCAGGTTTCGCCAACATGTGTTTTAGCCCGAGCAACAGCTTCCGCTTGTCCCTGCCCTGTCTTCTCTAGACTCATATCCGGTTCTAAGGTCTGAGTTTCGCTTCGTTGCGCTTGTTGCTATCAGCACCTGCAGCTGCAACTTGGCGGCAGCAACAGCGGCAACCGCCTTCTTGCGCGGTGCAATGTATTGCCTTTGACCTCGCCCTGCAATTATTAATTGTCTTTGATAATTAACATTAATTTTTAACTTCACACAATGAATAAATTAGATATTATTGTATCTATTTATTTATTATATTATTATATATTATATTATATTTATTTTATATTATTATATTTATTTTTTCAGCCTTAATTATTCTTATCAGAGGCATTAAATCTTTGTCATGAATTCAAAACGTTTCGACATAGACATATACAAGCCCATAAATTCCTATATGTATATTTTCGATACCATAAAAATTACTAGACATGACAACCAGTTTGTGATTCCGACTGTTCGCCTATGGATCCGAAATGCCATGCAAGCAATTAGTTGATTACAGAATCATAGGGACTGACGGACTGAACTGACGGATAAACAGGCAAACGGATATTGCACAAAATCAATAGTTTAGTTTAGTACAGGTAAGTGGATTTTAAACTGAATATAAATATTTGTCTGCACATAGCTGCATATGATCATTATAACATTAATACTTAAAAAATGGCTAATAATTAAGTTATGCAAAAGTAAATAACAGCCAAAAGGATGCAACCATGAAGTAAATATGTTTATTCTTGATCAGGGTATCTCGTAGCCGCGCTATCTCGAGCATTCTTACTTGTCTCATTTTTTTTTAACTATGTAAGGACATAGTCGTAAATAAATAAAAAAAACCAAATATTTCAACACGTATGTATAATTGTGTTTTTAATGTTTTTAAGGGTACATTTTTTATTTATTATAGTGTCTATAAAAATGTTATGCAAAAGTTTAACAGAAGAATGGCTGTAGCATTGAGTTATGTGGCTCAGTAACAAGGCAAACAGTCTTACTCAATGGTAAGACTGAAATATCGTCCCAAAGATAATGCGCCAAAATTGGTATGGGAATTTCCAAGTAACCGCCTGCAAAGATCGATAAGAAAAGTGAAACGCATCTGACCACATCCATTGTGTTGTGTGACATAATTTATTAGCGGTCATTTGCAGTGTAAATATAAAGCGTTTTTGTGGCCATTTAGTTGTTCAATTAGTTGTTCATTTGCGAGCATTAATTGTTTCTCAGTCGCTCAGTTTTAAAGCTGCGCAATTAATGACAAAATATGACTTCTGAAAATAAAAACATTTTGACAGGCAGACTGTGATAGACATAGAATACATAATGATAAATTCATATCTCATTATTGACTGATCTCATTACTATCAGAAGGCGCAAGCATTTTCTGAATGCATATGCGCATATTTATTTTTAACTGCTTTATTTTAACTGCTAACTGCTAAATCGTAATCGAGCTCACTCGACTGCATTCTTAAATGTGACTACTAGCCTGGTCGCCATATCGTGAACTTAGTGAGCCGCATCGAGCGGCAGGTAATTCCGGGGTTAAAATACTCACCCTTATAGCATAGCATAGCTAACAGTGGCTGTTGCAGGTACAGGTACAGGCTGTCCTATAACCAGCGGTCTTTATTTACTATCAGCTTGCAAAAGGTATTCTAATTTTGTCAGCAACTGTGTACATAAAGTATTTGTATTTTATCGATAGCTGCCTCCGTTCCTGGAATATCGATACATTTCGGTAGCGATTGATGCTATAATTTTAAGGACAGATTCTTCTAATTAATACATAATATGCATATGCATGTTATTGACCGACTGCCCAAATTTCATCCAGATTGGATAAGTAACAACGAAGTTATAGTCGAAAGTAGATTCGCATATTGATCTCATTTCTATCAGCAGCCGCAAGCATTTTCTGTATGCCTAAATATGCGAGGGCATGAGGAAGAAAGAGATAGCATGATAATCGCGAGTGTCAATATGTTTTTGTATGTATTCTGCACAGCCCCGTTACCTACAGTTGCGTTTATATATACTTATTTGTAGCCAGCCAGTTCGGGCTTGTGAGTGAGAATATGCGCTGGCTTTGTTTTTTTTTTAATCTGTAGTCCACTGTGCCTGCCACAAGCAAAGAGTGCACTTGAAGATCTGCTCGCATTTGGGTGCAAGACTTTTCAAAGGGAAATTTGGCAATAAAAGTAGAATATATTTAACAACTGGGTTCAGGGTATATCCTAGTACTTAATATTTAATGAATACCTTTATAAATTCGGCGTTGTAAAATTACTGATGTATGTATGACGATGTATACGTTCCTTTCTTCTTATGAAGTGTAGTATGAAATGCTGTTGGGATTCGTTATTTAAATGGTGCTATAGCGCACATTAGTGTTTTGAGTAGTTTAATGTATTTACTGTTTATTCAACATTTTAGTGACGTGGATTCAACATAAAATGTACATAAGTATGATGTTATCCTGGTCTAATAAAAATATTTAATATTTATAAAGCAGTATATGAGTTATAAATAAGAATCTTGAATACGAAGTGTCAATGTTTGCCATAACTTTTCATTTTTTTGTTTGTTATAGCCTTCCGATGTTGATCAAACTTTGTCAAAATGCTTGCAGCACGATAGATCTAATAGTTTGATTCACTTACCTGTAATAATGATTATTTTAATTTTATATGCACGAAGGTCGAAAAATAAGTGGACAAAATTTTACTAGAAAAAATAGTTGTATCCCCTTTGAGCAGTTTTAAAATCATTTTACATATACATAAAGATTTAGGAAAAATTATAATCCCATTTTTTTTTATTAAATTCACAATGTATAACATGTAAAATGTTACATAAGCTTGACATAGCCAATTTCGTCTACAAAACAAATCAGTCTAAAAAAAATATTGTTTTGGCACAGTTCCATATTCTGTAGACAAATGGCGAAGTCATATTGATGGAGTCACTTTATCATATAGTTCCCTAAAGACCCCTTGGATTGAAAATTCAATTTTTATTAGTTACAGGGTACAAAAAATCGAATCAAATGTGTATACTGCCTATTAACAAACAGGAATAAAATACACGAATGGCAGCAAGCGCCAGCGTAGGTCCTGTTAGCAAAAAAAAAATAAATTTATATAGCGCGTGTTGCTGTTACACGTTATCAACAATCTCGTTTTACCAAATAACGCGTGTGCATTGGTATTGGTACAAAAAAACCGAAAACAACAGCAATTGGAGAAGAGCGGAGCAGGGGTAGTCGTAGCACGCAAGGAAAAAAGACTGCGACGTGGATTGAGGGAGTGGTCGCATGTGGATCGCCTGTCTATAGAGCAAGTGGGAAATTGGTAACACGAATAAATGCGACTTCACTAGGTTGGTGGTTGTTGCTGGTTGGCCAAAAAAACGACGTCGGGCCAGTTGTTAGCTATTACTACTAATACTACTACCAACGACAGTCGCTGATGACGACAGCAAATAGCACATAGCTACCCCTAGACCCTCTCTCCGTCTCCGTCTTCGTTTGTGTGATTGTGTCTGTGTTTGTGTGTGTGCCTGTGTGCATAAGTTGGTAGCAGGTGTATGTGTGAGTCGGTAACAGCCCGGTTTGGCTTTAAAGTTTTGTGCGGCAGCAAATAAAATTTCAGTTAGTCACATGTCGTCGTCAAGGATACGCCAACGTTCCATTTTGTTTGTTGTGCATTGAACGCGACTTGCGAGTTGCCACTGGCAACCACTGGCTACAGGACCAAAGAACTAAAAGACTCTCACTATTGCACTCTCTCAACGCCAGTGTGTACGTCAATATGTAAATCATTTGCTAGCCTAGCGACTATTTAAAGGGACACGAGCTATACATTCGCCGTAGCTGTGTTGTGCCGCACCTGCGGCCAAACAAGGACAGCAGCTTACTACCACCTAGCACCTGTCTAGATCTAGAAATATTAACAGTTTCCGGCAGCGCTGCCTGACGCTAACGTTTACAAGTACGTTACATAGCTGTAAATTCAAATTTGAACTTCAGTCAAGTGTCAAAGCTCAAAGGATTAACATGTGCTTCAGCTCATGATAACTGGTCACCAGCTTAGTGACCAAAAGCAAAGTGTACCCATCAACATCAATTTGACAAAACTAAAAAATAACCAAAAAAAATAACGCAAATTTTTGTTATCATAAAGCCTAAAAAGTTACGCAACAAAAATAGAAAATTGAAGCAAAGTGAATATCAAATAAAAGAAAGTATTCGAAAGGTAAGTCAAGAAATGATCAACTCACTAAAACAATATTGTGGAAAGCTACTGCCATTACATCTTGGCACTGGGAGAATTCACAGTTGGTTACATAATATTCTGTGGTTCTGCGGGTGCCAAACTGTAATGTGTGGACATAGAAACAACCTGATAAACGCAACATATCAAATATCATTTAAAATATTAAGCCGTCTTAATGAAACTGTTGTACAGAATTATAATCCAAATAGATGTAATATAAAATACTACAAAATATTTATTAAGAATGGTTTTTGTTATTTGCAATGAGTCATTTCAAATTGTATAACCTGAATCCTTGTATAACCTGAATCCTTTGGAAAAAGTAAAAAAAAAAAAAGGTTATAATGAAGTTGGGAAAAAGTATATAACAGGCACAGAACATACACTCTAGAAAAGGATCACCAGCCGAATCTCGTTATATACACTCTGTAATGCCATATATATATCCTCAGTTTTAAACATTTATTTCTTTTGATTTTATGTATTCTTCAGCCGAAAATAAATCAAAATAATCGAAATTATACTCTGTCTAAAAAGTTCTACAATAGATGGTTGTTTTCAAAAATATGTTTAAGAAAGCAATTTACGAACTCAAATAAAATCCAGTTTTTCAAAATAAATCTGACTTACACAATAATATTCATTATAAATTATCCAAACGCTTCACCAATAATATTTCCCTAGAACGTTCAAATTTTGCACATAAATATTTATCGTGATGCGTGTACATATATATATGAATCTACCAATATTAATATAACATGCAATTTAAAACATTGGAAAAAAAAAATCGGTTTAATTTTGAAGCCATATAAAATAACAGCAATGTCACGCATCGAGATAATTGTCCTGATATGGTGTCCAAGGGACCATTTATATTTAAGCTTATCTTGATTACTTTTTTACTTTGTAATGAATGTTTGCATTTCGAACGAAATGTAATGAAAATAACAGATCTGTAGTAATAGAGTGGTAGTCGCTGACCCGACTACGATGAGAGCAAACTCTGCATTCATAGATTTTATAATAAAACAAATGGGATATAGCCAGGGGTTAACGGATTAATTTGTTGTCCTGTGAATTGTTACTTAACACCACCAACAAACGAAAGTCACTCTTTGCTGTACAACATTTGCTAACCACAAAAATATTTTTGAAATTAACTTTTGCGCATTTCCCTCAAAATAACATATTCAAGTATCTTTGACTGGTGGAATGCTAGGATCCCGAAAAATTTCCAATCAACCAGCAGTATTCAAATGGATACAAATCTAGTTGTTAAGACAAAAAGTTTTTCTTTCATTTTATCTCTGGCTCCCTTGTACACTTACAAAGCGTACTCAATATCCAAATTCTAAAAGTATTCCTCGAATTGCATTTATATACGAAATTAATCCGCACAGCAGTGTTCTTTTCGGGATACCACTTATAATTAAATTTCAAGTTTTTTGTCACGTTCATATTTCACTCCCGAACAACAACTACAATCGGTGCAGAAATGATTTCTCATATGAAAATCATATGTACCAAGATAGCCCAACCAAATGCACTTGTTACTTGGGTTATGTTCTAAGAAAATATTATCAATATTTGATTATATTTTATATTATAAATTTCCTCTTGGAAAACATAAATTAAAAATTCGAATTAGCAATTTTTCTTTGCTTTTTGATTGGCTAGTACAAAATGTGAATAGAAAATACCCAGCAAAAAAAAACTGTTCGACGAAAATGATGTAAAGACAATGTCAAAAAAAGCTATAGTTGGGAACAGAATGAAAATAATAGCAATAATTGTTGTGAGTATTTTTTTGGAAACCCACAACAAAGCAGTTGTATTTGCGTGTGTTTTTGTACCAATACGCATAGGACTTGTAAGCATGGTAATGTTGCTATGCACTGTGGAACTTCCTGCATAATTTATTTAATCGCTCACAGCAAATCTAAATTGATCGTTAGGTGAAGGCGTCTATACACCAACCGTCAACCACCAACCACCACAATAACATGATGTATAACAGCCATTTTGCGTGCTTATAGAAATCAAAATAAACCTAGCCTCTATGTACATACGACCTTATGTACCCCACCCATTCAGGTGTACATAAATACTGGAATTACAAATGGGTTTTACTTGCCTTTTCATTGCAGTGCCAATTAGCAAGACGATTCCGGTGAAATGGCGCCGCAACAACAACAACAAAACTCAACATTCATTAATGACAATTCTGACACATGTCCATCGCTATTAAATTTGCCTGATAGCCCAATAATGCCGCTCAAACATCAACATTATCGCCAATGTCCAGACAACACCAACAACAATTGTGCTGAGCATTGGGTGAATACAGAACTCACAACTCCATCTGCAGCAGGAAATGAGCAACCCAAGGATTCCAGTGGCCACCCTCGCCGCCGTTCCATATCTCTGTACGGCGCTAACAGTACCATGGTAAGTGCCCTACCAACCATTAGCAGTGGTAGTAGCGGTCGTGGGCTTTTACAAAAAATCAATCAAATTAGCTTATTACGCTCGGAAACCATTAATTTATTTGGAAAGTGAAAGTTGAGTTTTGCCAATGATTTGCCATACTACGAACTAAAGGAGATGCTCTAAGGCGACCTTTACCAAGACCTTACATTATTTCTAGTCTCATGATCAATATAATATATTCAAACAAAAATAGGCGAAATTAAGAACTGGTTCTGTACATGGTTACAGGAGCTTAACTAAAAATTTTTTCTTTAGCTAGTGTAATCTCTGATAGGTCCAATGAATATGTAATATATATGAAAAAGCGTTAATGGTTACTTACCAAACTGGTAAACCTATTCATTTACTCCCAGCACCAGCAGAAACATTATCATAAGGAATTGCCTATTTGGCTGGACGATAATGAACTGCGATATGTATCAGGCGTAACATACAAAACCACATGCAATGACATAATCAAAGCGTTGATTGATGACGAGCTTGGAATTGGTAATGACTACAATTCCAATATCGGCAAAAAATTACCTAATGACTGCAACAAAAAGTTAGGTGAGTAAAATCTAGAAATCAAAAATCAGAAACACACTTTGTAGAAAACCAAAACGTTTTAGAACATGTTCTAAAAAGTAAAATCAACAGTGGACTACCTGACTTGAAGAATCGGGATTACTTACATACAGATAGATACAGAAACACACCCGTTCGACATCAACGCACTTGCCACAACATATAAGTTAACGCTTAAATCCAATCTGATTACAACTTTCAGACATTCAATATATATATATTATGTAATATATTAATCAGAGTGATCTCTCGTTACGTGTCTCCGTTAGTCTGTTATATTCGAATGTCTTATCATATTTATAGATTTTGAAGTCTTAATTTCTGATTTTATTCGATATCAAAAACCAAAAAAGGACGTACAAACTAATTTTGCTTAGTAATTTATGAATTAAGTTGGCTTGGAAAAAAGAACTTAATTAAAAAAATGATGTCTTGAGCAATATGTCCTGCGAGAATGTGGACTCCGGTCTATAAAGCTATGTACTCTTCGGCGTACCGAAAGTTTCTTTCTACCCTGTTACAACTATTTATTGTTTCTTTTCGTGTATTTTTTTATGTTTGTTATGCCCGAAAAAAAATGCGACCATGGTTCAGCAGCAGAATTGCGTGACTACAATCATTATGTTATAACGGAACGTTGGCGTGGTATCGAGCGTGGCTACGACGGCAATATGGCCATTTTGCCCGTTTGGCGAGCTTGGAGCCGTGTGCACAATGAGGTAATATTCGATAAGCCCACGCCCAAGCATAAAATCCTATCCACATGCCGTGCAAAAGCAGGAACCAAGGCTGCAACTAAATTCGACAGTGATTGCATAATAGGCGTTTTTTTAGTGTCTGCTCGTCCGTCTGGCGCCGCACGCAATAAAAAAATTTGAAATACTCTTTTAGAACCGACCAACTTCCGACAACCAGACACGCCTCCGTACATACATTTGCCTCGGTGCATATGTGTATATATGTAAATACACATATGTTCATATGCATTTATAGGAATATATCAGAGTACTATAAAGCAATGCACACATATGTATGTACATATATGAGCAACGTTGATATATGCTTATTGAATTTTGTACCCTTGTAGATAGTATTTTTATTTTATCAGATGTATTACTATTAAAATCAGGGAAGGAACGAAAGAAAAGTCAACTTCCCCACAACTTAAAGCAGTTTAACTACCCGTGTGGACGGGAGCTAACATTAAATAATTTCAATTTTGGGTCTGAGTTCGAAATATTATTGTCTGCTCGTATTTAAACAAACAAATTTATTTTGCATATTATTATTACTATTATTATTATTTCTGTAGCGAGTTAATATTTCGCAGTCATCAATATCAGAATACAATATTTATACCATTCATATTTGAATATACAAAAAATATATTATCTTGCTGATTGTGTACTAACTTTACTTTTATACTCGAAAATTTGTATTATTATTATTTATTTATTATATTTATATTTTATATTTTCTCTTATCTTTGTAGTTGCGTCTGTCACTAAAACCGCGGCAAAAGATCGACGAATCAACACCTGCGCAATTTATGGAATTTACTCGACCAGCGCTTGACAGTTTCTCTATTTTCAAATGGCTCAAAAGGATTTTGTACTTTGGCAACAAATCAAAGCACAAGGCCAGTAGCAAAACAAAAAAATCAGCCAAAACTGTCAATAAACTTACAGAGAAATGTTTACCAAACAAAATAAAAAATGAAAAGCCAGATAAACTGCTGCGGGTTATATTACCTGATCAGCATTACGAAGATCCACAGACAAATCAAAATGTGAAGGCTGAGTTAAAACACATGATCGAAACCAAGGCAACACAGCGGGGACATGCCCAACAAAAAACACTTCTCAATAGTAATTGCATCAGACGTAGTCGTAAGGATGCTCCTTTGCGAAACAAACTGGCAGCACTCCACACAGGGATGAGTATTGGATACAGCAGAGAATACAAACCTAGGCGGCAGCCAACTGCTATGTCCAAGCATTACACACTAGAAAACAAGCTATATTTGTGTCACGAAATGGAACTTTCTGTGGTTAATCTACAGCAAAATATTGAAGGGTATGCTATAGATATTATTAAAACGGAACGCGACCTTCTCGAGCTAAGAAACGATATCAAACGACATATATCATTGATAAACAACATGAAGCGAATGACGACAAAACAGTTCTGGGGCAAACAGCCTACACCAGTAAAAATGGTTGATTGCACAGTAGGGATGCCATCTGAGAATTCTCCGGATATACCTCAAGTTGCTAAAATTACAATCGAAACATCAGCAGCTAATAACATTTATGAATTTTACGATAATAATCCAAGCATGTTACTTTAATTTTTTAATTCTGAAGCATTTTAGCCTTTTAGTATTACTATCACTATTACTATTACTATTAATATTAATATTAATATTATTATTACTACTGCTCATTTAAGATAATTGGCTCAAAGTATCACTTTTGAACTACCAGCTTCTTGATAGCAGTAGTGTGCAAATAATCATTGTAAGTTATTTAAACAAAATTATAATGTTTGTTAAATATGAGGCTTGAGGTCTTAGTCCTTCAACAAATCGAAAAACGAGAACGACAATAATTATTGAACTGCAGCTGCCGGCATGCAAAGGCTTCTTGTAGAGCGAACGAAGCTCAAGGGCCCTTTATACCGGTGGCTGCACATTAATGTGGAACACAAGTGTGCTCAAAATACTAAACTTAGTTGTACAAATTTGGAGTTGTAAGCGGACTACACTGTGCTTAGTAGTTGTAGTAAGCTTTACGAAGACACATTCAGCCCTTTTTAGTCCTACAATCGCATTTTTTAGTACCAAAGTCGACACCAGTGAGTTAAGTCTGAAGTCGTTCCTTGTTAGCGACGCAAACCTTTGTTGATCAACGACTTTATTAATTTCTGATCTTTGAAATCCGGATTCGAATAGTGGATAACGTGTACATACTTTTCGTCCGTGAATCGTTATGCGAACAGAGGAACCTTAAAGCATGCCGTTCATCGAAACGGTCGTGACCAACCGTGTGATTCCCTTCTGGTCTAAGAAAGCATCCAAGTTGACAATGCTGCTGAGTTCATCTGTGTTGAAACCTTTCCACAACCTAGATGAAGTTGTACCTTACAATACATGTTAAAAATGTGATTATTTTTTATATGATACAGCAAATAAAAAATTGTATTTCGAATTTTATAAGGAAAACGGATTGCCTTTAATTGAATTTCTCGGAGTGTATATATAAAATCAACATGTCAAGGAAAAAAATTTGTTTCAACAGTTACTAATTTAGCGTATGCGCAAAAAATGGAATATTATTTTCATAAGCGTCCATACAACAAAATAGCGCCATTGTCTGTACTGCATTTGAATTTGCATTGTTGACAGCATTTTGGAGATATGCTCATATTTAAAGGCTAAAAACTAATTGTTCTGCAAAACAGTGATCAAAAAGATGTATTCACACTAATTTTGAATTAATATATAAATAACACATTATCAACTGTGCAAAAATAGGGCTTATGGTAATGCCCCCTTTACTGACAAACTATCTGGTACAAACATTTCCGTAATAAATTATGTACATTTGATGTACATATTTTGACAACTCGCAAAGCTGATGCTGGATCCTTCGTTATCCTGAATGCAAGGTTTGCCGTGCCGAAAATTCAGCACCATTTCGCAATTCGCTGGGGATGACTATAAATACATTTTACATTCAATACCTGAGCGATCCGGTAGCAATATGGCTGCTTTTTCCGCACATACGCATCTGTTTGCACCCACGCACGCACGCTCAGAAGAGGCTGCATTTTTCATTTTTCCGCTGTTGTCGAAGTGTGTGAATAATGCCCTGCGACGCGCGAACCCTGCAAAATTATCGACGCGTCGCAGCATGGGCTCTGCAGAGACCCAGGCTCCAGGAAATAACTTGACGCACTTTTTTTTGTCGATTTGACGCCTCTATGTATTGACTGCTTAGTGGTTTTATTAACAACAAGAGTAGCTAACGATCGATTAGCGAAATTAAGGTGTGAAGTCACCGCTAAACCTCAACAACGAGAGTAAACAATAAACACGATCGATTAGCTAGAGTTATGCTAAACAACTGATTAGCTGCAGCTGCCGGACGATCAACGCTCCTTATCGAGAGAGAGAGAGAGAGAGAGAGATCGCTGCACCATGAGAGCGCTGCTAACGCCAGCTGTTACAGCTCAAACTGCACTTAACATAGTGTGGATATGTAATTAAGACTAACAAAAAGCTATTTATGTTAAGCCACGCAAGGCTCAAAGTTTGAGTAGAAAAACAATCCATTATTAACTCAAAGATATTTGCTGCTGCTGCCAACAACGATTATTTAGCAAAAACCGGTTGTGTTTCAATGTATTGAAAAGAAATGTGTGGTACAATTATATCGATTATTGAAATAATAATATCGATGATAGTGTATTATCGACTATTAATCGTGCCATCACTATACAAAATTTAACACAACAAAATTAGAGGCCTAAATTCCTAATATCATAAAAAAAAACATCACGAAAATTAAAGTCTAAAAAAAGGTGACAAATATCGGAAATTAAAAAGAGTTAGTGTTCCCTCATATCTGAAAGCGTGAAACAACTGCGATTTGCGTCCAATAGCGCACTATAAAATTAAAATTTAGGTGAGGCATAACCAGCGTGCTCGCTGAATTTGCAAAATATAAAACGGATGGTTAAATATGGCGTGGCAATATCTGTATATGTACCCTACCTTCTCACGGTTGCTTTATTTATGATAAATGACTATATACAAATCGCATTTTTAACCATTACCTGTACTTTCGTACAAACGAAAGAGAAAGTATAGATTTCACAATAATCTACTGCAGATGCAAATAAGTGTGTTTTGATGCAATGCAAACTTTTGAATCAAACAACAGTCTAATTAATGATAGTAACAGATAATACAAATAATAATTTCTTACTTA
The DNA here is from genome assembly GCA_035044245.1 of Drosophila nr. fundita. NCBI lineage: Eukaryota > Metazoa > Arthropoda > Insecta > Diptera > Drosophilidae > Drosophila > Drosophila nr. fundita. Next base: position 1,795,647 of record JAWNMG010000622.1, on the reverse strand, counting down.
AGACGCCTTATCAACTATTGTATGATAAAGATTTGAAGCTTTTACAGACTTATTGCGTTAAAATGGCACGCGGTCATCAAAAAATACAATCGCAAGCAAAGGCTGCCGACAAACAGGCAAAGATGAAAAAGCAGCAGGGCCACAGTGCCAACGATCAAAAGAAGGCTGCCCAAAAAGCACTAGTGCATGTATGCGCCCTGTGCAAGGTAAGGCAAATGCAAGAAAGCATGGATACATTCATTTAATTGAAAATTAAACTTGTTTCAGTCACAAATGCCGGATCCTAAAACTTACAAGCAGCATTTCGAGAACAAGCATCCTAAAAATGACATGCCTGAGGAGCTAAAAGACTTGTAAGCTTTGGGACAGTTTCAATTATAACACGAAAATGTCATCAACGAAACGAGTTGCCTACCTGTACAAAAAAAATAATGCAATAATAAAAATATAAACAATCAATAATTTTGAAAGAAAAAAACAGAAAAAATGCAAATTTGACCCCGCAATATTATTTTTTTTTTATAAAATACATTAAATTGATTTCATTAAAAATAAATATTCCATTTGGATTTATTAACAATTCAGATATATAGTTTCATACTTCTAAACTAAAATGGTGAATTGGTTTTTGTACTATGTATCAAAAACAAAATCGATGTTAATGGGCATTTATTAATCAGTAAATAAACAAAAATTACACATTGTTAAATATATGTGCGTGTCAAGTATTTTAATTGTATTTCCCCAAATGCTGTCATTGCAATGTTTGTGCTGTCTGTTGGGCTCTTGGCTCAGTTAGTTGCATGAAAACTAAATCTTCTCGGGCGGGAAAATCTGTAAGGACTGTTATTCCAATATTATTATCGGGCAACCGTAACGTTTCTTCATGATAGCCAAACCAATAGATAATGATGCCAGGTCCAAAGCTAAGCGAAAATAAATTTAATTAAATGTGATTTAGCAGTCTGCAAAAACAATTACCGATTGCAATAGCTATACAACTGTTGTTGTATGTTACATTTGTGACTTTTCGGATCTCCGAAATTAGCCTTGCTCTCTATCCAATTTACCACAAATCCCTTGTAGAGTAATGGCAATATCAACTTTATATCGGGTGTCTTGTCATATCCCATGCGGCGCAAATCATGCTCATCGTAAAAGTATATGCCTGCTTCCCTGGCCAAGTGCTTCAGCTTTAACTCGTACTCTTCACCAATTAACCGTCTTCGTAGATCCGTTATTGGTCCCTCTTGATTATCACTGTACAAGCACTGTTGTACGTTGGCTGCCAGAAGTGAATCGTTGATCAAATATGGATGCTTTAAGAGTCGCGAAATTTGAGGCCTTTGCTTCAGCTCGTATTTTTCTTGCAGAAGCAGCCGGGACAACGCAACTGGATTCATGGCCTTGCAACACGCCATGCGTATTAGCAGATAGTTGTCGCTATACAAGTGACACTGATCTTCATAGCTAAACAGACAAAAATAAATATTTATATATATATATGCATATGCAGATCTAAGTGAAATACATTCAAATCGATTTATACATACGTTGTCAGCAGGCTTTGGGAGCGCTGTTCCTGGCGCCAACGCTGGCCCCGAGCTTTCTTAATCAGCTCAGATTGCAAAATACAGCTCAGTGCCAAAGGATCGACATCAGTAAAGAAACGATGTACCATTTCCAACTCACAGTCCATTGGAAGGCCGTTAAATCCCATAATAAATTTACAAATGCGTGAATATTCATCGTTACTCAGTATCTTTTTCTTAGTTGTGCCACTTTTGGCCATTATATTAATTTTTTAACAGTTAACTTAGCTCACAAATTCGAACTCCGTATTTAATGAGTGAATTGGACAAAGGGCAGTTATGCACAAGCAGTTGAAAATTAATAAAGTATTTTTGTGAAGACAAATTCACCTATGCATTTTGTATTTCCTTGATGAATGTTTGTTCGTATAAGCGACCTCTTTTTTTCTTTATGTTCAGGTTGTTTAAATTTTTGATCATCCGTGTTTTATCTATAGGATGTCCATATGGCTGTAAGCTCCGCTCGCATCGGCCACTAAAAATGTGAGCAAGTATACTCTGGTCTTTACGGGTATGTAATCGTTGCCTAAGATGGCTATCACAAAATGTATTTCACATGAAGCAAGAATCCGACCTCACAAAATGTTCAAAGGGAAAACTGAACAATCATTTTCTAATAACTACGAGCTATACATTATATTCAAGTAACTAAAAGTTTGTTTTGCTGGTTTTTATAAAACTCATCTTATGTTGACTTTTTTCGATTTTATTGTGGAAACCAAATGTATGCGCAAAATGTAGAGTAGGGTTGACACTTTTAATATCTAATTGATGATAATGCGCTTAATTAATTAATTAATTATCACAAATGTTTGTAATAATAATATTTTTCTTTTCATTCAGAATGCCTGATGTTTTCTAAAATAAATTAGTGATGGATCGATTTTAAACACCGAAAGATCCGATGTATATCGATGATTTTTGTGCCAGATGCAGGTGCATCCTATATACACAAACAAACACAACAAATATCTATAAGCGAATAATTAAATTCAAATGCAACAATTATTATAAAATTGGATCGTTTTTGTTGTCTGCAAAAGCATCCACCAAAGTAAACAGTTATTTAAATACGCTTATAATCAAAAACTGAGTTTCCACATAAAGTTCGTATGCAAATATCGATATGTTCATGGGTTATTAACAACACTGACATATTGTCATTATTATTAATTATTTTCTCAGACAAACTTAAATCAAAGTGGAATGTGAAATCGGAACTGTTACTCTTCACATACAGTTACTGTGTGTCACGATATTTGTCAGTCACAACGACTCAGTCGCAGCTGTGCCAACTTTGCTCAACTCTATTGAATGCAGACACGTCAGAATACATTTCAATATTGAAGTTATTTACACAATTGCTTTCGTCTTTGAAAATCAATCGGAAGTAAATATTCCAAAAACCAACAACCATGAAGTGGGTACAGGTGCATGTCGTGCTGACGTTAGCCTTGTCTGTGTCAGTAATCAGAGCTTTACCTGTGACGCACAACAAAAAGGAGGAAAATGTGAAGGAACCAGCAGCAACAGCAGAAGTGGAAAAACTGGAGTATGAGCGTTATTTGCGCGAAGTGGTAGAGGCGCTAGAAGCTGATCCCGAGTTTAGGAAGAAGCTGGACCAAGCGCCTGAGGCCGACATACGTGTAAGTATTTGAATGAGCTGGTGGAATAATTTTTCACTCTTAGAAATTCATTCCTCTAGAGTGGCAAAATCGCACAAGAGCTTGACTATGTGAATCATCACGTGCGCACAAAGCTCGACGAGATTAAGCGACGTGAATTGGAACGCTTGCGTGAATTGGCCAATCAAGCATTCGATCTGACCAATGACATTGATCGGAAACATTTAAAAGTTCCACAGCATTTGGATCATGGCAATGAGCACACTTTCGAAATAGACGATTTGCGGAAGCTGATACAAAAAACTTCTGACGATTTGGCTGAGGCAGATCGTAGGCGTCGCGGCGAGTTTAAGGAGTATGAAATGCAAAAGGAATTTGAACGCGAGGCTCTAAAGAATGAAATGGATGAGAAGTCACGAAAGAAATTCGAAGCAGAGATAAAAGAAAAGGATGATAAACACAAGCAGCATGAGAAAGTGCATCACCCTGGCAACAAGGCACACCTAGAAGAAGTTTGGGAGAAACAGGATCACATGGACAAGGACGATTTTAATCCGAAAACCTTTTTTTCCATTCATGACGTTGATAGCAACGCCTACTGGGACGAGGCTGAAGTAAAGGCGCTTTTCGTCAAGGAGCTGGACAAGGTCTACCAGAGCAATCTGCCTGAGGATGATATGCGAGAGCGCGCCGAGGAAATGGAACGCATGCGAGAACACTATTTCCAGGTATTTTTAATTTCTGTCAACAAATCTGTATAAAACCCATTCACATTGTTGATGATCAATGAAGAACGAGGTTCCATGAGCGAAAGTTTATTTTTTGTCTGATTTGCGTGAAATTACTTTTAGGAAACGGACACCAACCATGATGGCCTTATAAGTATAGAGGAGTTTATGCAACAAGCCGCAAAAGAAGAGTTTCAAAAGGATCCGGAATGGGAAACGATCGATCAACAACCGCAGTTTTCACACGAAGAATTTTTGGAGTTTGAACGAAAACGAAAAGAAGAAGTAGAGCGCATGGTTGCCCAAGGACAACTGCCTCCGCATCCCAATATGCCGCAAGGCTATTACGCAGCACCACCGCAAGGTGGTGTGGCTTATCACGCGGTCACTCCAGGCCCTCAACTACACTACCAGAATCCAAATCAATTGCACGCGCAACAGCAGCAACAATATGCCCATCAACAACAACAATACGCCCAACAGCAACAGCAACAACAACAATACGCCCAACAACAGCAGTATAACCAACAGTACCAACATCACCAAAATGCACAACCACAGCCCGTTCAATTGAACCCAAATCAAGTGTATGAGCATGCTAAACAGATGCCAGAAGGACTCCCGGTGCATCAGCAGCCTATACAAATGCAGCCTTTGCAACAACAGCAGCCTTTGCAACAGCAGCCTTTGCAACAGCAGCCTGTGCAACAGCAGCCTGTGCAACAGCAGCAGCAGCAACACCCCGAGGGTCAACATCAAGTACATTTACAACAACAGCAACATGCCAACAATCAATCATCTCCACCTGCGCAAAACCAACAGCCCCAACAAATACCTGAGACTCAGATCCCCCAGCACCATCAGACAAAATAATAATAACTGCCACAAAAAAACGCAACATTCCTGTCGCATTTTGTGCTAAAGAAAGAATCATATAAATTCACGGCAAAAACTTTGTTTAACCAAAAAAATTTCAAGATTTGTCTCATTGCAGAACTGTTTTCCCATTACAGCATTTTCATGCTTTTTTATATTCGATTAAAACCTTTTGTACATAAAACGAATATTTAGAAATTAATTTCGACTCGTTCGTTTCATAGAATAAACAGGAGAGAATGATGATTTTTATTTATAATAGTTGTTTGGCAAAATTATTTCAATTTGTTTGATACGAGGGAAACGTTAAGGATTTTGTAAGTATTTCCTGTGGATGTAGCCAGCCCCGTTATTGCAATGATATCAGAGCATGAGAAGAATGATTTTGACCCACCACGATCCTTGCGGTTACGGCTGCAACGTTTTCACTGGTTGAATATTTGACTAAGACAAAAAAAATAATTAAAAATATTTGTTACGAACAAAATGGCATGAAATACGAAAACTGGTTTAGTGCTTACGAAAATGTAACAATATTTGGAGCCCCAAAAAAAAATGTATGTGATCTTCAGCATGTCTAAACAGCCGTTCTCCATTGTTTTTATTTGATTTGCTTATTCAAATTTTAAGCTTAACAAGAAATTCCATAGGTCGTTGGAAATAGCAGCAGGACCTTATTGGAATGAGAGTATTTCACAGTCGGAAACGCCTGACTGCAAAATTTTCTCTGGTTTGTTTTTGCAAATGGTCCTCCAGGGTTCGTTGTTGTCAAGTTATACCGAACTTACCAATTACGAATATTATTATGATTCTACGATCTAGTTTATATGTTGTATAGCCAGATGAAACTGGAAACACTTCCGTCATATTGCCGCAGTCTGTAAGTTTGCCAGAATTGACCGAATCGGATCACTTTATATCATATACCTCGTAAAAATGTAATGAAAATAGAAAACATCTTTGAATTTAGATTGTTTATAAGATATTAGATACATATGCATATTAGTTTCATTTTGTGAATTGATATACATTTTATGAGAAGTATATGTGTATTTGTAAATTGATTGTACAGTCAGTTAGTTGTGCTTCTGTGTGTGGGTTTCAAAGATCTTCGGATTCTAGTAGTAACTCCTCGTTGAGCAGTATCTCATCATCGTCTATGCACCATAGCGTGTCATCAATTTCCTGATTCAGATTGACTTCAGGCGGCCGCAAACTTTGCCTTATGACTAGTTTTGGCATTGAATTGCTTAACTCCTCCAATTGGGAGTCTATACTGAGTGACTTTTCATCTGCTGAATTAGCTTTAATTGGTTGATGGACCAAGTTTTGCTGAAAATTGTCTTGTCCTTTAACATTCAACGTAATCGTCAGACTATCGGTGGTAACCACCCATTTGTCATTGATCACTGGACGCATGACAATCTGTCGGAAAAAGTTACGCCATTTCCATGCCTCGTCGCCGATACGCTCCATGCAACGGCCGGATAATATGAAGATGCGAATGCGATTGTTATATGTGAGTACGTCCAGCTGCGCATTCTCAATAGAAGTCTGCATATCGGGCAACAGCAAAATTGTTTGAATCACAGCCTGCAAGCCAACACGTAATTTGCTGCACCGGGCAAATAATGATTGCCGGTGCAAGTGATTGCGATTAAATAGTGTATAGCTGCGGCTGCAATCCGGGGAGTGCAACAGTTCCTCAGGCACACACAGCGAAAACATGACCTGAGCATCATAAACATCTTTTAGTTCCGGACGACGAGATCTCTTATCAAATATGTCGAAATAGAATTTCGCAAACCCAGTGCAAAATGCCACGCATTCATCATTATGGACCAGGAAAGGATTTTGGTACAGCTCTTCACACGTTTGCGTATTACTGCAAACTTTTATTTGCACTTGTGGCAACATGGCATTCAGCTGCCACACTGGGCTCTTGGCCAGTGGATTGCATGAGATATCCAAAGTCTCTAAGTGCATATTTTTCAAGTTCTTGAGTTCCAGTATGTCCTGTATACGATTTGCGCCTACATCTAAAGTCTGTAATTCAGGCATATTTGGACGTGCAAGATCATCAAATGACAGTAATTTGCACAAAAAATTATCCCTTAATATGAGAACGCGCAAATGTGGAAACTCTTGGGAAATCATGTGAAGAATTCGCTGCAGCATTGGCTCTGCATGCAGTGCATACAAATGATCTACGAACTCTGGGGCGGCATGAAAACGCGATAAATTGAGCGTTTGACTTTCAGCATCGTAGCGTGCCAGTAACGCTGCCTTACATAGGGGCAGCAATTCAGGCGCAAAGTGCGACCGCGTTAACAAATTTGGCGGAAGACCCGGCTCCACATTTACATCGATATTATGAGTGCTAAACAGCACGCTAACTTTGCCATTTAGTCGCGTCAAGCGATTGGCCATCAACTTATTGTCTACAAGGAATTGACAACGAGAGCCATCGTGGCTGCGCTTAAAATCGAACAGATCTACCTTCAGTGGCAACATGGCGTATTTCAAAGCCCATAAAATGGAGCTATTTGGCAACTCCTTGCAGTTGGATGTGGTCACAGTGTACCAGCCGGTGACATTAACCATTTTGCTTGCTTCTTCGTGCTCCCGCTCATATTTATCCAGAACTCTGCTTATGTGAACGCTGCTCGGGCCGAAGTTTTTATGATTAGTTTTTAATACATCTGCGAGTCCACGAGCTTTCATAGTACAGCGACGCGATTTATTTCCATAGTATTCTTTCTCCTTTATGTTTTTGATAGGCTTCATTCCGAAAATCTGATATTATATATCTGCTTCGCTTAATGTTTTTCGCGTTAAAAGTGAATTACAAATTTTATTACCCAGTTTGACATTTATGCAGTGTTGAAAAACTGCAATTTTTATGTGGATTCACTTATAACGGCATCTAGCATTTTGCATTATGCTCCGTATTTCAGCACTAATCTGCATCTGCAAATGTTCCTAAACCATTTTGTTTCATCACAGTGTCAGTATTTATACTTTGATACCGAAGGTATCATAGTATATTGCTCTGTGCTGTCTGTCTGTCTTTCAATCTGTATGAACGCAACTTTTTTCGACATATAGAGATACACAGACTTGAAACTTGGAACATATACTGGTCCCGCTTCAGACAAAGTGTAAAAATTTGAGTGCTACGTCCACTAGGAAATGGCTAGGAAAATAAAATCGATATCTTCCACAATAATCAATCTACACGTTGTTATCGATGTTCTTCAAAGATCGGGATGTGCCACGGCTACCTCCGCATTTTAAATTGCTATTTATTCTGCAGTTTTTCATTATGAGACTAAATTTAAAGACTATAACGTAAGCTGACCTCAGAAACTTAAAAATACATGAAATTAACGAAGCTACTATTATGTTTTCCAGTTCACTTGCTCAACACTATAATATGCCGTCCATTTAAAAAGCTGTTTAGTAGCAGCCAATTGTGATGTAATTAGAAATATCAAAAGACAGTCCTTATTTATGATATTCAGCTCATTTTGTGCCTGCTTATTTCTTACAATTTACATTGGTGTCACTTTGTGTCATAACCATGCATTACATGCATTATATTTTAAACATATTCAGCTTTTTAACATGCTTTATTATTAATATTTTGAATGAGCTTTTTTGTTACATATAATCAATTACCGCGTATTTAGTGTGGTCAAGCCACGGCGCAGAATCTATCATTATAAATACTATAGTATGTATATTTATTTGATTTCAACTACAGCAAGTAACATTCATATAATTGTTATTTGTTCTTTAGCATAATTTATAAAAATATATACCAATAGTTCCCGTTTCGTCAATAAACGGTTATTCATGGAGATTTTGTTTTTCGATTAAGGCAAAGTGTGTTTTTGATTCGGTGTAGGGTATGTTTTGTTCACATAAGTTGACTTTGCTTTCAACTAAATGCAAAATTCGTAATTCTTACATATCTCTATCATAGTGTGGCAAAACAATTAATATAAAGAATGTAAGGGAAGAGGAGTATATACGTACAAAAAATATTTAGAGCGAGCACAAAACGCAAAAATCTTTAGCTTAAGGGAGTAATTACAAATCAAGCACTTTTAATTTATATGGTAGACTCAACGCTTCACTATGGTAGACGGTCGCGGCAATCCACTGCGTTTCATTTGTGTCGGCTGCCGTAGACCCGACGGTTTCGGTATGCCAGTTGCACCGGTTGTCACTTGTGTCAGCTTCAAGCTAAGCGCATGTGTATCAAACGGGTCATTTTGTTTTGTATCCTTACAATGCAGACTGCAACGCGACGATGCAGAAGAAAGACTCTATTTGAAAATTTGATTAAAAATTAATCACTCCTTTCAGTATTTTGATTATTAACTCACCTCAGGAGTTTCAGATTCCCCAGCTGCTTTCCCACTCAGACTATAATAACCGGACGCTGGACGGGCAAGCCCATTAGCTGTGGCTCTCTTGGTGCCTGTAGTCGACGGTGCACGCAACCCGCTGATCAATTTGGGCACTTTGAATACGGAACTTTTATCCTGCTAAATAAACATCAAATTAGTTTGTACTAAACGTGAATAGCCTACATTATATGCACCTCCTTTTGTTGCGTGGCTTTTGGGCCACTAATGAGCTTATTGGCCTGAACGCTGGGTCGTCTTATGGCTCCACCAACACTGGGTCGGGATAACAATGCAGTAGCACAACTACTAGCTCCCACATAGTTGCCTAGATTGGATGAAAGATTGTGAAACGACTTCGATTTGATGCCCATCGGACTTGTTAGCCCTCCAAAGTCTCCATATGTGGGCACAACATCCGTCGCTGTTGTTGTTACGTTAACTGCTGTGGTTGCATTTAGACCACCGCCAGCGGATGTTGCCTTACTCACACTGGTAAGCTTTTGCAGATCGCCGATGTAACGTGGTCGAGACAGCGAACGCGGCTGTGTTAACTTATTCTGATCAGATTCGGGAAGCTTCTGTCGTTGACGCATCATCCATGATGTCTCCTTAGGCTTTTTGTAGGTCAAGTAATTGTTGCTAGCTTTGGCGTTGCCCGGCGACTCGTTGAAGGATGTCTGATCAAGGCGTGAAAGTCGCCTATGTGGCGACTGTTGTCGCTGATCTTGTTCTACTGTACCCAAAGTCTGATGATGGTGCTTTTCATCATCAATACAAGGGACTACAATGTCGCTTAACTGCTCATTGCGAGCGCGCATTTCCTCAGTTATTTTAATTGTCTTAAAACGGTCGCGATCTCTGTTTCGACGTCCGACCACCTTATAGCTAGAAGATTCTGTGTCTGTAGCAACCTGCTGCTGCACATCGACTTCGTGCTCCTCAGTCTCCTCTAGTGACGAGCAAACTTGCAATATATTGGGTGGGTCCTCCTCCCGTCGATGAACAATAAACGATGTTGAATTGCAACTGGCGGTGCTGGCATTACTGTTTTGCATTGCACTCAGATTGACATCGTCATATAGGCGACTCCGTCGACTCAGTAAACGTTCTCCGCTGGATTGGCTATTGCTATGACTGTGGGTGCTCACTTGTTGGGGCGATGTGGGAGTGACATGACCAACATCCTCTACCGGTTGCTGCTGCTCAACCTGTGTGCTTTGCTCCTCATCTTTGTGAAAGCGCCGCTTGATACTGTCAAGTGATTTTTGCATTTTCAGCTGCTCCGCATTGAGTGCGTTTACTTTACCGAGCTCAGCCAGCATGTGCTCGAACAGCTCTTCATCATCTTGCTGTGCAATGAACTCTACATCTACCTTACCCAGTTCCACAACGCACTGATTTTGCTTGTGCTCCACGGACGTATTGTAGGTGGCATCTAGCAAAGGTTGCTCGATTTGCTCGAGCAGTTCCATTTTGCTTAGCACAAAATTTTGGTTGTGAAAACCATCGCGCTCACCATCAAGCCGCAGATCTTTAAATACTTCTGTGGGTGGCTCAAAGGTATGATTAAGCAGTTGCCGGCTGTTGAAGTTGTTGTGTGGCGTTGTGCTCACAATTGGCGATAAGTTAATTATTTCGCCACGATTTTTCGGCGTATGATTAATCTGCTTATGGTTATTATTATTGTTGTTATAGTTTTGAACACGTGTGCTTGTTGTGGTTAATGGCGTGGATTGCATATGTATGGATGACAATTTTTTCTCTACATTTTCTGGCGTCTCGCAGTGTGCAGCCTCAGGGGTTAGACATCCTTCTGAGAAGGTGTTATTCACCTGTCGCCCCGTCAATAACTGTGTCTCATTTAACAGTGGAGTCTGCACCGCCGTTGGCCGCTTAAATGTCGCATTTTTCTCCCACTCACCAGGCAATTCTGTTATGGGCGATGTCAAACTCTCCACCAGGCTGACTGTGGTATCGCCAATCATATCCTCGTACAACACCATCGTTTTGCCCAAAAGCGGCTGCGTTTGGACTTGTGCCAGCATTTGTTGTTCATTTGACATAGACACGCTGTCGGTGCTGTTGTCCATTGTGCTGCAGGCCGAAGTGGTTTTACTTAGTGTTGTCAGCGATATGTCATCGATCTGGCCAATATGCGAATCCTTGATTAATGTACCATCACCGGACATGCTGAGCGATTCGAGAGCTTTACGATCTCTGATCATGTCCTTAAGCGTGTATCCTCCATCATTAATTAGCGCTGTCGTCGTTGTCAAATTGTGGTCCGTTACTCCAGTGCCATCGAATGTTTCCATGCTGTTGATCGATTGCAGAAAGTTAAGATTTGTGAAATCTGCGGAAGTGATAAGCGAATTGTTCATGTGACCGTTGTTCATCGATGAGCAAATGGACGATGGTGGCGACGTGTCCTGCAAAAAGGATTTGTGCATATTGGTGACTAGTCCACCAATTTCAAGGCTGAGCATTCCTGAATTTGTAGAGGCCATCGTGTTATTCTGTGCGTGAGCCAAATGCGTCTGCAATACAAATTTGAAATGAAAAATCAAATGATTATTTCTTTAAATTCTTTATCGTAAAGAAAGAAGCTAACGCAACCTTGCCCACCGGTTAATCTCTTTATATAAATTAAAAATGGTTACAAGTACTATCTTCTACCTTATTATACTTTTAAAAGGATATTTTACCATCAAACTACAATTAATTTAACAGTTTTCTTCATAATTTTGTAGATATTTAGGTATACCTTTCTTAAAGTGGCCGAAACTCTCTCGAAACACTTTGGAAAATGTGAAACGTTGGATTCTTAAATTCGATTTTTATATCGCCCATTCCAAAAGTCTCCCAGTATTATATATTCACAACTTTTTTTTTTAAAAATTACATTTTTTTTTATAGATTTGTACTTACAAATTGGGTCTCCAGATTCGTTGCCGCCTGTGATCTGCGTTTGGGTCGTGTGAACGTCTTTGAATTATGTTTATATGCTTAATAAATGAGATACATATATTTGTATTAGCTTTAATTGTTAAATTTTCAATCAAATAATTTGTATGAGTTATATGACCGTATTTGTAAATTGTTCTGTATTAGCTTCTGTGTGGTTTTGAGAGATCGTCGGTTCCTAGCAGTCCATCCTATGTGTTGATCAGCATCATTTCATCTAATGTAATTGGCTCTATAACTAGTTTAGGCTTCCTCCAACTGTTAATTTACACTGTGTGACTTTATATCTGCTGAAAATGTTGTCCTTTAGCATTCAAAGTAAACGTCATTAAATCGGTGGTAACCACCCATTTGTTATGGAACGCTGGACGCAGGACAAGCTGTCGGAAAAAGTCACGCGATTTCCATGCCTCGTCGCCTGTACGATCCATGCAACGGCCGGTTAATATGAATATGCGAAAACGATTGCGAAATGTGAGTATTGAGCGTTTGACTTGCAGCATAGTAGAGTGCTAAGAACGCCGCCTTTATTAGGGCCAGGAATTCAGGTGTAAGGTGCGATCGCGTTAAGAAATTTGGCGGATAACCTGGCTCCACTTTTATACCGATATTTTGGGTGCATTATACATATATTTTGAGAGCATTAAGTTCTTAAGATGACTTGCTTAAATTGCTATTCGAGTCCAGAAGAGTCCATATGTAAAAAATCAAGAGTCAAGTTTTCGAAATAAAATTTATAATTGCCATATAATGCAGATTTTTATACTTTGAAAATGGGAGTTTTAGGTGAGATGTTAACATGTCAACTGATTTTTAATCGGAAAACATACGGTTCCAATTCCAAGTCTGCGAAAACATAATAGATTATTCTAAAACCATAATCCAGAGGCAAGAGAACTATTACATTGTAAAAGTCAAAGAAAAAGGCAAGATCACATTTTCCCAAAGTACATTACTGGGACAGTTGAGAATGGATGAATATAATGTGATCAAATGAATCAAAAACAGTTATATACAGTTATGTTGATGGAGGAAAATGTTATATTTACAGCTACCTTAAAAAACAAGCGATTCGTTTTGAAAGCAAAGTAGAAAAATTCTAAAAATAGTGTCATAACCCAAAAAACCCATATTCTAAGCAATTTATATCCAATGAGAAATCCTATTATTTTTAGCAGACATTTCTTAGAGACCTTGGTTATGCAAGTTACTTCTTAAGAGATTATATTACATACAAAATAAAAAAACACTTCAAACATGCGAGGAACAATTCAAACATTTATTTTTACCAATGTTTCCAACAGCACTGCTACTATTTCGAGTGTATATGCACGTTTTGTACGATTTTGTGATTACTACAATAACATTAGCCAAATATAGCAATAGCAACAATTGGCATCCAATGAATAGGGGCTACACAAGGTGGTAATCGGATTGGTCTGCCTACACGCATCGCAAGAGTATATAAATATTAAAGTCATTGCCGTCGGTTTAACCCGCTACAGTGCGGTTTTTAAGGCTTCAAGTGCGCAGCACTGTTTGTACTAAGATAAATGCACTGTATTTGTGTGTTGGTATGTCCCACGGTTCGCCATACATAAGTATGTGCATGTGTTGAATTGAATGATGCATTTACGTACCTTGTTCATTTGTGGGTTGCTGCAATTGCGACTGCTCTTGATTATTTGTTTTCCACTGCTGAAGTATGTTCGATATGTCATCGTTCGTTTTGTCTGCGAGAAAACTATAGTTTTCAAGGAAACAGATGGCGTTAGTATTTTTAGCATAAAAAACAACCGCAAAGGCAAACGCAAACGTGAACGTCACTTACATATATGAATCATCCTTTAATGCTTCGTCAATGTCCAGAATATCCATGTCCTGTTGCGGTGACAGTTTCAAATTTACGCTATTCTTTAGGCACAGGAAACAAATAATAAATAAATAAAACATTCACTCTGGCATATATAGCTATATGTTCATAGACAAATTATCTTTTTTTCAATTGTGGTACGGCTGCACAACCAGCCACTCAAGCGAAAAACTCAAAGGGGTTTTGCTTACTTTTTGATATTATCGTACTCAACAATCCTTGTTATAATATTAAGGCAATTTCTTTACAAATACTTACAATTACTCAGTTTTTATAAATAAATAGACGGCCGCTCCGAGCAATAGGGCTGGCGAACAATCGATTACACTATCGACATTATTGATCATTTTTCGCCAACATCGATGAATTTTAACATCAATAATGTGACCAATACCAAAATAATACCAAAACTATCATATCAGAAAGCACCAGCAGAAAAAATGTATTTATTTTTGCAAACGAAAATTGCTACAGCGGATAATGTTGTCATATCTGGGCGATAATACAAAATTTCAAAGAATATATGTACACTAAGGATATTTATAATTCCATTCAGTTTTTGAAAGGAAAGCCTGGAGACAAATATTTTTCTTACGAGGGGACAAAAGATTGTAATAGGCAGTCATGCTCGTCATTCCTCCTTTCTGTCTGAATGATCGAAATGTAGATATTAAAGACTTTCAATTTCAGTATTATATACGTTTGCGTGTATCATACGCAGATCAAGTTGATTGTATTTTGTTAATAATTGTCGTTTCTCGAATTTCGATATATGCATTTTACAATATCGTTAAAAAAAAAGATTTACATGATAACCCAATGTTAAATTAACATATTCTAAACTTGATTCCTTCATTTGCATTCTTCAAATATATTTTTGAAGAAGTTGAAGTTGAAGTGTGATCCCAAAATTGGTCAATGCAAAAGCAAAAATACAAAGAGAAAGAGAGTCAAAACTAACTTCGTTGTCGTTAACGTGCATGCTGCGTATGTACAAAATTAAGGCAATAACATTTTCAATCCTTTGACCCCGTTTCTACTAGATTTAAGGTAAAAATACTTTAGTTTTTCGGTGCAATTGTGTCTAGTTTCTATATACTATAATAATTTAACATATCACGGTTTCGATAAGGTACAATAATGAATACGTGTCTTTAGGAAGTTTTCAAATAGATCTTTTGAAAAAAGATAACGTCTGCTCAAGTTTACAATTTGTTGACTTGTTGCATCTGGCAAGCTTCAAGCAAAGCTTAACAATTAATTACAAATAAGCTTAATTAGCATTTAAGCTTTCAATAAATGCAGCTTGACAGGTTTATGATACTTTTATATTTTTTTTTCTCAGAAAGTTTTGTGCATGGAATTATTGTGTTGCAGTTCTATTAGAATAAATGCAACTTCGTCATGGGCTGGCAAATTTTGCTTTGCTTTTTTTCTGTTTGGCTTTTATTCAAATGCCAAAAAAGTGTGACATATGAAATACCAAGCGTGGATATAAATATGTTAAACGATAGCGGATTTAGGGTTTCAATACCTGGTAAGTAAACGTGGCCGGTTGCAAGGTCAGCATTGTAACGAAACCAATTATAGATGAAATGGGCATGCATCGTGTCTTCTACACGCTGCAAGTGAATGACAAATGTTCGGCTCTTATGGACTATATAACACAAGCAACAAATGGTACCTGGAGTAGCACACAACAATTCAGATTGTACAATAATGATAAGCTTCATATTGCAATGTTGGTGCAGTATAACGATATTATCTATGAGAAGAGCGAGACACGCGTGATACTGAACAGTCGCCTGCTGACCACTCAACGCAGTTTATCCCACAACATCAACTATCCCAGCAACCAAGAAGAATGCCAGGTTCATCTAACGTCAAACACGCCAGTAGAAACTTGCAAACCAGGTCGCAGCATAGTGAGCAACAACCAAGCTACTTGCCAAGGTGAACTGCTCTTTGAGGACAATTTTAGTGAGGCGCAACTTAATCGCAGTGTTTGGACGCATGACATACGTCAGCGCATGTATCAAGATGAAGAGGAACTTGTGGCCTTTGACGACTCACCACGGAACTCATACGTTAAGGAGGGGCACCTACACATTGTTCCAACAGTGGCAAGCGAGGTAAATCAG
Source organism: Drosophila nr. fundita (assembly GCA_035044245.1). Taxonomy (NCBI): domain Eukaryota; kingdom Metazoa; phylum Arthropoda; class Insecta; order Diptera; family Drosophilidae; genus Drosophila; species Drosophila nr. fundita. The sequence goes on along the minus strand of JAWNMG010000622.1, from coordinate 1,779,430 downwards.
GGCGTCTATCAACTGGGCGATCGCTGTACGGCTGTGGAAAGTCCGGATCTCGAGTGCAAAATTGATCGAAGAAGCTTCCATAAGATTAATCCGCCGGTATATTCGGCTCAGCTGCATACACGGGAGTCCTTTAGTTTCAAATATGGAAAAATTGTGGTTCGTGCTAAACTGCCAAAAGGCGATTGGCTATTTCCATGTAAGTTGTTTTTATGCTTTGTTCTGCTTCTATATTTTGGTCTCACTACAAGCAACATTTTCACAGATGTGATGCTGCAGCCAGCTTCAACGCATGTGGAAACGCATTATGCCAATCAGCTTCGTAAGTACAGTTGTCTTCACAATAACGGTGTCTTCGCACATTTTGAAACGTTGAAGATTAATTACCCTTGCAAAGCAACTTTTTAATTTTAATTATTAATTTTAATAAAACAAGAAGAAAGCACAGTTACCTTTAGAACGCCAAACATAACATACACTTGTAGACCAAACATTTAACTACATCTAACTTACCCTTGGACCCATTGTTCCTATGGCAACTATAATTTATTACTGTTGTCTGATGATAATGTTTTTTTTGCCAAATGTGAGGAACTTAATTAAGCTGTCTCTCACTGTATATATGAATATGTCGACTTGGCTAACAATATACAAATGTATATCCTTTTTGTAGTCGAAGCCGTCTCCTATAATGGTGTCGGCAGCATCTGCTTTAGCTTAAGAATCTGATATATATATTTACATTTATATGCTGCCTGTGTACCATGCGTACTTTAAAGTATATAAATTGTATTTATGAATATCACAATTTATTTTTCTATTATTAATCTAATTTCGCTTAACAAATCACAGGCATCGCGTTTGCTCGTGGCAACTCTCACTTGCGCAGCACACAGAAGGAGGACATATCGGGTAGTCGCTTGTATGGCGGCATGGTCGTTTGGGATCAAGGACGCCCTCTGCAATTTTTAAAGGATCGACTAAACACAAATCATTATGGTAATGACTTTCATAATTACACAATGATCTGGCAACGGGATAAGTTAATTCTTACGGTGGACGAAGAAATTTACGGAGAGCTCTACGACGGCTTGCCCTTTTTCAACGAAAAATGTTTCATCATTTTTGGCGTTACGGTGGGCGGTTTTCTCAACTTTGATGATGACATTCTATCTAATGATGTAAAACCATATAAGAATCGTGAGCCGCGCGCTGCTCTCTCATTTTGGCATCACCGTGATACCTGGGCTCCCACTTGGGAAAATAGCAGCGCGATGATTATAGATTATGTTCGAGTGTATGCTGAGTAGTATCGATATATAAATGTGAATAGTTATAGAACTTATATGATTTATATGATGTGTATGTTGGTTTTTTTTTTAAGGAAATGAAATTTATGTTATTAAATATATTTTGAATGTTAAATATAAATTCGTGTTTTATTTCCTCTATCAGCTTTGAAATACCTCAAAAAAATTAAATAATTATGTATATAAAACAAAGCTGTACTATGAAAACAACGAAATTGAGTAAAATCCATCACTATTCCTCTAATTTAAAATTATTTTCCAATTTTATAATGCTTTGGAATATGTCAACTTTCTTAAACAAATAATTAAGTAAATAATAATTATATTTAACCTTTTCAATAATTAGTTTGTCGCATCCAGGCGGTCGTACATTTTATTCATAAGAACCTTTGGCATTCTTATAAAAACAAGTAAGAATGCTGTAGTAAAGTAAGCTCATGGTATAAAAATACTCTTTGACCGGCCGATATCCTATTGATAATGGAGCGCTCGACCAAATTCGAAATTGAAAAAAACGATCTTTTGCAATTCACCAGAATCACGAATCATGCATTTTACATAAGTAATTTTTATGATTCTATGTAAGTTATCGATACATTTTAACCAAGTGCAGAGTTGCCAATTATAGATTACAAAATTCGGACAGATTGATTAGAATAAAATGACAAAGCATGCCTTATTTTGGCTCTCATCAGAACTTGTATTTCTTGGTTTAACAAACGAAATATATTGCAATTTCCTGAGCTATGTTTTGTGTCACAAGACTTTTGCAATATTGGCAGCATGCTTTACAGTGATCGCTGCTAGCCTGACTTAGAAATCTGTCTAGTTTTGTTTGTAAAATTCTCTTGTGAATTCTCTACATTGAAGATTACAACAAAGTAATATATACTTTTTTTTGCTCCTTTTCACAATAACATAAACGATAGTTGAAACCGATTAAATCGGTAATTTCAGAATTTGCTTTGCTTATAGATCACATTTTTTTAATAAGAGAAAAAAAAATATGGACTTTGTTGCGGCGGGGTCGATGCTATCGATAGTTGGGGCTGACCACAGCATCAACGAGTGGTAGCCCCATGTTCAAAAGAGAGCGAGAGAAGGCGCGGGCCCAAAAGCTCCAAAATAACGGAGTATTATCAGAGAGGGGATAAAAGAATGAGCGAGAATGTTGAGGGTGAAACAAGAGTCTGGAATAAGCTGCGAATAAATAAAGACGGCAGCGGTCTGACTCCAAAAATATTTTTTTTTTTTGTATTAATACTTTTTTTGCATTCATAATTTTTTTTTGTTACTTTTTTTTGTTGTTACTATTTTTTTTTTGCATTAATAATTTTTTTTGTTAATCTTTTTTTTTTGTTATTATTTATATTTTTCTTGGTATTAATCATTTTTTTTGTTACCTTTTTTTTGTTATTTATTTTTTTTTTTTTGATGAAACATTTTTTTTGTTACTTTTATTTAATTAAATTTTTTTCGTTTCGTTAAGCTTGATATTTATAATGAAGGGGCAGCATTAGAAGTCAAATTAATGCTAGCATTAAGGCCACATTTTCTAAATAAATAATGGAATAACGTTTAGTAAAAATGGAAAGTTAAGCGTTATAAATGGAAGGAAGGGGACCCAAAGTAGGTTAGGAAAAATGTGATCGTACAGATATATAAGGGTGGGGCCAAAATTAGATAAGTCTCCCCACACGAAGGGCGGGAGGGCTACGGCAATACCAGCAAAGCCGCCGTTGGAAGCCGGGAGTAAAGTCGTTTTTTCTTGTTTTGTGTTTTGAATTGTCCGTTAGAACATCTGTTTTTAGTGATGTGTAGATTTTGTGTAGTTTCGTTTATTATGCGGTCGGCAGGCAGGGGCAGACCCACCCCTAGCTGAGCACTGGCTGGCCGGAGCTGCCCCATGCGGACAAACCGACACATAACACTAATCTCAGAGATCAACGCGCTTATACATAGAGAGCGATAGACTGGCCACGCATGCATGTCACATAAATAACCTCAACTTAAAATATGTACCTTGTATAAAAATAAGCCGAAATCGATTTAAGAGCTGCAGACTCAGTCACTAAGTTGGAGTCGGACAAAATGTCGGTAGATGGTAGATTACAGAGAGAGAAACTGCTGTTGAGACTGCTACTTTGTATGTGGATTGTTAAAATACGATGCTACAAGGTGCCTGCTGCCCTAGTGGAGCCATTGGAAAACGGTTTTCGTGCTTCCATACCAGGTAAGCAGTTAACTTTAAGAATGTAACAACTAATTTTACTTGCCGAATTTCATTTCAAGACGAACCTGGCGTCAAAAAAGTTACGTTTCATGTGGCTCGCAATAATTCAAATGTTATCTCAACACAAGAGAGGGGTCATGTGCTTCGTGCGCAGAATGGACGCTGGCAATATGATTTTGATAACGCAACTTCCAAAGCACATGATCCGTTTTACATTTGGACAACTGTATTGCATGACAATACAAAATATCATAGCAACTCAGAATATATCATGCCGGATTTACCTTGCGTTGAGAAGAGCGAAACTGTGGTGTCACCACCACCAACTTATCCGATTTGCCATGGCACATTGATATTCGAAGAGGAATTCGATTCTCTCAATGAAAGTCGTTGGCTACACGAAGTTCGGGCACCACTTGACAATGCAGACGCTGAGTTTGTGCTGTACGATGGCAAGGCAAGCATTCGAAGTGGTCAACTAATCATCGAGCCAAAGCTGTGGTCCAGCTATCGATCTGACTTGCACATAACAAATGCTCATCTGGATTTATCTGACCGTTGCACTGGGATTCACAATAGGCAAAAGGAGTGTGTGCTGCACACAAGTGGGCCTCTTATAATGCCACCGGTGGTGGTGCCACGTTTGAGCACTAGGGAATCTTTTGGCTTTAAATTTGGACGTGTCGAGATACGCGCTAAGCTTCCAAAAGGCGATTGGCTGGTACCACTGTTGCTGCTGGAGCCGCTCATGGGGTCGTATGGCCAAACTGGCTATGAATCTGGTGCGCCCACATTATTTAACTTGTATTTAGAGTATTGATAACATTTTGTAGGTCAGTTGCGCGTTGCCATGGCCCGTGGTAATGAGCAACTACGTCTGCCCCATGGCAAACTCTTCGATGGTCGGACTATATATGCTGGTGCCGTGCTGTCCACTGAGGCGTCTCAGCGTGAAGACTTCTTGGTCCAACTGCGGCGGAGTATTCATTTTGGCGATGACTTCCACGTGTACGGCCTAATATGGAGCAGCCAAAGTTTGCGGTTTTTAATTGATGGTCAAGATTATGGCGAACTGTTAAGGGGCTTCGCGGAATCAGGAAATGCCAGCTGGCGTCGAGGTGGGCCGATGGCGCCCTTTGATCGCATGGTAATAGCACGTTAACTTCCATACTCTTTTAACGCATCTTCCATTTAAACTGACTCTTACACTCTGTTTTCATTACAAATATGTCCATTTCTCCTCGAGGTCGTTGTTCTTGCAGGCAATAAGAGCCTAAAACTATGTGCACTTTTTACAAATACGTCAAAGAAGGCAACTTCCTTGCCAATTGCTAATGAAACAAAGCCAGCATGGAATTACTTTCGACAATCAGATATTTACACCCTGAACCCATTAAAAATGGGTAACAATGGGTAAAATGGTTTTGTGCAAATAATAATAGATTACAAGAGGAACAGATCAAATTTTGAATATAGGTTCTCGTATATCCGGCGCAAATCATGTTTGCTTTATTTTATCGATAACCATCTCCGTTCATCGAATATCGATACATTTCGATTTCCTATAGCAATAAATGCTACAATCTTAAAAGAAAAAATTTAATTTTAATTTATACATAATATGCATATGCATCTTATTGATCAACCGGCCAAATTTGATCAAGATCGGGTTAGGAACACCCAAGTTATAGTCGAAAAAATATTCTCATATTGATCTCATATCTATCTGCAGCCTTACGCATTTCCTGTATGCATAAATATGAGAGCACATGTGTGAAAAAGAGATGGCAAGATAATCGACGCGACTGTCAATATGTTATTGTGTCTACTCAACAGAGACCCGTTACCCCCACTTGCGTGTATATATGTATATAGTCGCTGGCGTAGTTTTTTTTACTATGCAGTCCCAGTGTCTGCCATAAGTAAAAAGTCAGAATATTTTGAATCTTCTTTTAAAGGTCGGTGAAAAATAAATGTTCACGTTACATAAATATATCACACTCAATTTAAAAGTTAGTCATCAACTATGAAATTTATATTAATAGTAACACCCTTCGAAAATCCGCCCACACCCACTCCTGCCCAAAAAATGCCCAAACCTTTCTCAATTATAGAGATTGCGTTACACCCTGATTTAAACTGATAGTTCATAATTGCAAACTATTATTTTATAATTTTTGCCAGTCCAGTATCCTGAATAATGAATTACTATCAGTTCCATTCCATTCTGTGCCATTTTTCTAATCTTGCTGCACCATTTTGCTGTGAAGTATAAGGCGTCGTGATGTGTGACTAAATATATGCTTGCGCTAACCTTTGTTTAAACTACTTCCATATATTCATCGCACCAATTGGATCAAAAAAATTATCCAACTTTACATATTTCAGTTTTACATCACACTGGGTCTTTCAGTTGGCGGCTTTGGAGATTTTGTTGATGAGTTACGTACTGCTGAGAACTCTGAGAAGCCATGGATCAATATACACCCAAAGGCCAAGCTTAATTTTTGGCAGAATGAGAATCAATGGCTACCTACTTGGAAGGAGCCAAAGTTGATTGTTGATTATGTTCGTGTTTATGCTATTTAGATATTAATTGCATAAAGATTTAAGTAACTCTGTAGATTAAAAATAAAAGAAATGCTGACATTTGTGTACTTTTGTGATAACCATTCGCATATAATGCAAATTGATATGAAATGTTTGCTATTTGTTTAGCTTCATGTAAATCTACACACGTTTAAATAATAAGCCATTCGTACGTACGCTGCAGATAGCTAATATGTAATATTGATAATATTGCGATCGCTGCTCTCGATGGAAATAAAGCAGCGGTCACCTGACACTGAGGTCGCTGCAGTCGATGGAATGAGAACAGCGGAACGATAGAAGTGGAATACTGTCCAAGAAAATGGCGAAGTCATAAGAAAATCATGAATACTTCACCTACTATGAGGACATAAGAACAGCAGGTTTGAAGTGCTTAGAAGTAATCAAAACGACGCTGACACCATAAATCAAGCCACAAGCAAGAAGCGCCAACCATAACCTCGTCTTTGCTAATCCTGCTCTTTATGTTACCCATGGTACTGACAGACTCAGTATCTGTGGCACGGTTCGACACGAAGCCTTAAATCAATTATGAAAATATACTATGAATTGGAACCATACTGGCGCGATATGAAAACATTTAACGCAGGCATAGACGAATTCAATTACATATGCCCAGAATTAAATACTGAATATTAAATATAAATTCGTGGCTTATTTTCTCTAACAGCATTACCTTTGAAATACCTCATAAAAAATTGAATAATTATTTATAGAACAAATTGAGTAAAATCCATTACCGTCAACCTCTATTCCTCGAATTTCACATTATGTCAACTTTCTTAAACAAGTAATTAAGTAAATAATAATTACATTACATTTTATTTATAAGAACCTTTTGCATTCTTATAAAAACACGTAAGAATGCTGCAATAAAGTAAGCTCAGGGTATAAACATACTCTTCAATTTGTGAAATTACCGTCAAACTCTTGTTCAAAGTGCTCGTGCAAACCGAATTAATGAATCTGTGCATATGCATGCCATTTTGAGTAGAATTTGCAAGTTGACCGGCCGATATCCTATTGATAATGGAGCGCTCGACCAAATTCGAAATTGAAAAAAACGATCTTTTGCAATTCACCAGAATCACGAATCATGCATTTTACATACGTAATATGTATGATTCTATGTAAGTTATCGATACATTTTAACCAAGTGCAGAGTTGCCAATTATAGATTACAAAATTCGGACAGATTGATTAGAATAAAATGCCAATGCATGCTACATTTGGGCTCTCATCAGAACTTTTATTTCTTGGTTTTGCAAACGAAACATATTGCAATTTCCTGAACGATATTTTTTTTCAAACTGAAAACAGTGTCACAAGACTGCATTATTGGCAGCATACTTTTCTGTGATCGCTGCTACCCTGACATAGCAATCTGTCTAGTTTCTCCAAGGTTCACGAAAGTTTTGCTTGTACAATTCTTTTGTCATGTTTTAATTTACATTGAAGACTACAACAAAGTAACATATTCTTTTACTTGCTCCTTTTCACAATAACACAACCGATAGTTGAAACGGATTAATATCGGTAATTTCAGAATTTGTGTATTGCTTGTAGATCACTTTTTTTTTAATAAAATAACAAAAAAATATGGACTTGTTGAAAAAATGCTTGGTTTCCACACAGAAAGCAGATTTGCTAAAGGGCCAACACGGCTACAATTGCCTGGTGTCTCTAGAATCTAATCTCAGAGATCGACGCGCTTATACAGCGAGAGCGATAAACTGGCCACGCATGCATGTCACATAAATAATCTCATCTCAAAATATGTACCTTGTATAGAAATAAGCCGAAACCGGTTTAAGAGCTGCAGACTCAGTCAGTCAGTTAGAGTCGGACAAAATGTCTGTAGATGGTAGATTACAGAGAGAGAAGCTCCTGTTGAGACTGCTACTTTGTATGTGGATTGTTAAAATACGATGCTACAAGGTGCCTGCTGCCCTAGTGGAGCCATTGGAAAACGGTTTTCGTGTTTTCATACCAGGTAAGCAGTTAACTTAAAGAATGTAACAACCAGTTTTACTTTCATAATTTCATTTCAAGACGAACCTGGCGTCAAAAGAGTTGACTTTAATGTGAACCGCAATCGCAATTTCACAAACTTTGAGGAGGGCGAGTTCAAAGCTCAGGTGCGTCAGCCGCAGAATGGACGCTGGCAACATGATTTTGTTAGAGCACCTTTGAGAGCACATGATACGGTCTACATTTGGACAAATGTACAGCATGGCAATGCAATATATCGCGATCAGGCTCTGCCACAGCAGGTTTGTCAATTGTTTGACGATAATTTGCCAGCTAACTGCACTAAGCAGAGCACTGATCAAACTTTAAGAACAACTACACCCAGAAGCAACTTAGTATATGCCACGTCGCCGGCTTTACCTTGCGTTGAGGAAAGCGAAACTGTGGTGTCACCACCACAAACCAATCCGATTTGCAAGGGCACATTGATATTCGAAGAGGAATTCGATTCTCTCAATGAAAGTCGTTGGCTACACGAAGTTCGGGCACCACTTGACAATGCAGACGCTGAGTTTGTGCTGTACGATGGCAAGGCACGCATTCGAAGCGGTCAACTAATCATAGAGCCAAAGCTGTGGTCCAGCTATCGGCCAGACTTGCACATAACAAATGCTCATCTGGATTTATCTGACCGTTGCACTGGGACTCACAATAGGCAAAAGGAGTGTGTGCTGCACACAAGTGGGCCTCTTATAATGCCACCGGTGGTGGTGCCACGTTTGAGCACTAGGGAATCTTTTGGCTTTAAATTTGGACGTGTGGAGATACGCGCTAAGCTTCCAAAAGGCGATTGGCTGGTACCACTGTTGCTGCTGGAGCCGCTCATGGAGTCGTATGGCCAAACTGGCTATGAATCTGGTGCGCCCACATTATTTAACTTGTATTTAGAGTATTGATAACATTTTATAGGTCAGTTGCGCGTTGCCATGGCCCGTGGTAATGAGCAACTACGTCTGCCCCATGGCAAACTCATCGATGGTCGGACTATATATGCTGGTGCCGTGCTGTCCACTGAGGCGTCTCAGCGTGAAGACTTCTTGGTCCAACTGCGGCGGAGCATTCATTTTGGCGATGACTTCCACGTGTTCGGCCTAATATGGAGCAGCCAAAGTTTGCGGTTTTTAATTGATGGTCAAGATTATGGCGAACTGTTAAGGGGCTTCGCGGAATCAGGAAATGCCAGCTGGCGTCGAGGTGGGCCGATGGCGCCCTTTGATCGCATGGTAAAAGCACGTTAACTTCCATACTCTTTTAACGCATCTTCCATTTAAACTGACTCTTACACTCTGTTTTCATTACAAATACGTCCATTTCTCCTCGAGGTCGTTGTTCTTGCAAGCAATAAGAGCCTAAAATTATGTGCACTTTTTACAAATACGTCAAAAAAGGCAACTTCCTTGCCAATTGCTAATAAAACAAAGCCAGCTTGGAATTACTTTCGACAATCAGATATTTATACCCTGAACCCATTAAAAATGGGTACCAATGGGTAAAATGGTTTTGTGCAAATAATAATAGATTACGAGAGGAACAGATCAAATTTTGAATATAGGTTCTCGTATATCCGGCGCAAATCATGTTTGCTTTATTTTATCGATAACCATCTCCGTTCATCGAATATCGATACATTTCGATTTCCTATAGCAATAAATGCTACAATCTTAAAAGAAAAAATTTAATTTTAATTTATACATAATATGCATATGCATCTTATTGATCAACTGGCCAAATTTGATCAGTATCGGATTAGGAACACCCAAGTTATAGTCGAAAAAATATTCTCATATTGATCTCATATCTATCTGCAGCCTTACGCATTTCCTGTATGCATAAATATGAGAGCGCATGTGTGAAAAAGAGATGGCAAGATAATCGACGCGACTGTCAATATGTTATTGTGTCTACTCAACAGAGACCCGTTACCCCCAATTGCGTGTATATATGTATATTGTCAGAATATGTCAGAATATTTTGAATCTTTTTTTAAAGGTCGGTGAAAAATAAATGTTCACGTTACATAAATATATCACAGTCAATTTAAAAGTTAGTCATCAACTATGAAATTTATATTAATAGTAACACCCTTCGAAAATCCGCCCACACCCACTCCTGCCCAAAAAATGCCCAAACCTTTCTCAATTATAGAGATTGCGTTACACCCTGATTTACACTGATAGATCATAATTGCAAACTATTATTTTATAATTTTTGCCAGTCCAGTATCCTGAATAATGAATTACTATCAGTTCCATTACATTCTGTGCCATTTTTCTAATCTTGCTGCACCATTTTGCTGTGAAGTATAAGGCGTCGTGATGTGTGACTAAATATATGCTTGCGCTAACCTTTGTTTAAACTACTTCCATATATTCATCGCACCAATTGGATCAAAAAAATTATCCAACTTTACATATTTCAGTTTTACATCACACTGGGTCTTTCAGTTGGCGGCTTTGGAGATTTTGTTGATGAGTTACGTACTGCTAACTTTGAGAAACCATGGATCAATAAACACCCACAGGCGAAGCTTAAATTTTGGCAGAACCAGGATCAATGGCTACCTACTTGGAAGATGCCAAAGTTGATTGTTGATTATGTTCGTGTTTATGCAATTTAGATAATAATTAGAAATAAAGACTTAAGTAACTCTGTAGATTGAAAATAAAAGAAATGATGACCTTTGTGTACTTTTATGATAACTATTCGCATATAATGCAAATTGATATGAAATGTTTGCTATTTATATTTTTTTACTTTATTGGACTAGGTGCTTATGACATTGAAAAAATTAATAAGACTGTTAACTGAGGTGGAGATGCAGTAGAATGGTAAAAATATAGTTCTATTTAAAAAACTATCAGTCTGCCAATAAATAAAGTACTTACATTTAAATTATACATTAGCAGATAATCTTTATTTGCAACAGAAAATAAGCAATGAATGCTCTTCAGAATAAATATTTCTTCATACAGTCAACAAAAATAATAACATGAATCCTGCTTGTAGCGGCACTCTTATCTTGAAGGAAAATTTCGACACACAGTGCGTACCCATTTTATGCTTTAGCAGCAGAAACAGAACAAGAACTCGTTGCCTATGTGAACACAAATATTATTTTGAAAGACCTATTGTATATAATTGCAACCAGGGTACACCGCAGCAAATCATTTGAGCAAAAGGGCTGTACAGGCAAAAAAAAACCGGGTTACATCGCGTAAACGTAGGAATCGTGAGTGGGCGTTTTCCACATGTATATTTGCCTAAACTGCATAATAACATCATTTCGTCGAGGCGTAACTCACAAAATATTTTTACGCGGCTTATTATCCACATAAACATTTTAAGTAAGTACTATAATATGTACTTAATGTATTATGGAAATGTATTGCAATATATCGTTGAACATAATTTATATCTTCTTTGTAGTGCTTCATTCAGTGTCTGTAGGCGGCGTTCTCAACTTCGCAGATGATTACTTATTGCCTGCGACGAAGAAACATAGTTATGGCGGAGCAAAGGCTGAAAACAAATTTGTTGAATTAACCCGATTCTCGTCCTGGGTACAACCAAGCCTGATGATTGACCATGTGAAATTTTGCACTATTCATGCAAATGAAGAATAATTTCATTTATGTATGTGCATAGGTATAAAGGTGTACATTAAGGTATAAATGACAGCATACTAAAAAGTTTTCCCATTATTCTTCTTTGATCCATTATTACGTGAGCTCTGTGTAGATTTTTTTTTTCGCTTATCAGAAGACCAATCCACGTCGTCTTCGTCGTCAGTACCACCAGTGTTACCTGACTGCAAATAAGTTGATGTTGAGCTTGAGCTGGCACTAGAGCCTTCCTTGGTTGCCAATCGTCGACTAGCGATGCGAGATGAGATGCGGCCCATGCCCATACACTTCTCCAAGTGTGGTGCAAATCTGGCTGCAGCCACTAATCTTTCACAATTTGGGCAGGTGCAGTCCATCTGCTTTTTGGCGGTCGATATGCCAAAAATGTCCAAATTCGGCATCTCACACATGTGAAATGCAGACTCTCGATTCTCCTCGCCGACTCCATCAAGCGCTGCCAGATTGCCGGTCTTACGTAAATGATGTGTTTCAATAAAAATACCGGCCACAGCATCATCTAGTAGTGATTGATACAAATAGTTGGAAGCCTCGTCCAATTCTTTTGGTTCCTTGATTAGTTCTCGGAAATTGATTGCAATGGTGGAGGCTGCTGAATGGTTTGAGGCCGTTGTGAGCGTTTGAGATGCTGTCGCACTCAATGGATTCAACTGATTTGTATTTGAATTGGCCATGTTTCGTTTAAAATATAGTTTATAAATTCTTATTTTTTTTAATTTTGCAAAATCTGCAGACGGATGATGCTCACTATCGATGTAAAACCATCGATGAATTTGTACCCGAAGCAAAAAACATAAAATCTCTATCGATATTTCTTTTTGGCATTAAATCCAAAATAAATATTTTCGGTCCACCACAAAAAAGTGACGTTCACCGCGAACATGTAAAGCCGAATTGAAATACAATTTAAAAATAGCCCTCAATTATATAATATCTTCATGGTCCCTAAATTAAACAAGCAAGAAACAATTTCGGCTAGGGAAATTTGTTTTCAAACTGCCTTAGCTTTTGTGTGAATAAAAAAAGATCCAATATTATGTTCATATATGCAAACTAAAAAAATCAACCTGTTTCCTTAAATGCAGCCCATTAATGTCCTTAACTAATTATTTATTTGAATTGAGAAATAGCTGGTTGAATGTATTTTCCACAACTTGCCTGGGCATGTCGCCAATTGTTGGTTGCTCTGTGAACACAATTACTAACAGCTGCACTTACATTCTGCAAATCTTAAAAAACTACAAGAGATATCGATAGATTTTTCGTTTTCTTTCGCTAAGAAGTCATCGATGTTTTTACATTGATAGTGAGCATCAAGCGTCTGTGTATTTTGCAAAAATAAATATAACAAAAATTGATAAACTATATGTTAAACAAAACATGGCCAATTCGAATACAAATCAGTTGAATCCATTGAGTGCGACAGCACCTCAAACGCTCACAACGGCCTCAAATCATTCAGCAGCCTCCTCCATTGCAATCAATTTCCGAGAACTAATCAAGGAACCAAAAGAATTGGACGAGGCTTCCAACTATTTGTATCAGGCACTACTAGATGATGCTGTGGCCGGTATTTTTATGGAAAAACATCATTTACGTAAGACCGGCAATCTGGCAGCGCTTGATGGAGTCGGCGAGGAGAATCGAGGGTCTGCGGTTCACATGTGTGAGATGCCGAATTTGGACATTTTTGGCATATCGACCGCCAAAAAGCAGATGGACTGCACCTGCCCAAATTGTGAAAGATTAGTGGCTGCAGCCAGATTTGCACCACACTTGGAGAAGTGTATGGGCATGGGCCGCATCTCATCTCGCATCGCTAGTCGACGATTGGCAACCAAGGAAGGCTCTAGTGCCAGCTCAAGCTCAACATCAACTTATTTGCAGTCAGGTAACACTGGTGGTACTGACGACGAAGACGACGTGGATTGGTCTTCTGATAAGCGAAAAAAAAAATCTACCCAGAGCTCACGTAATAATGGATCAAAGAAGAATAATGGGAAAACTTTTTAGTATGCTGTCATTTATACCTCAATGTACACCTTTATACCTATGCACATACATAAATGAATTTATTCTTCATTTGCATGAATAGTGCAAAATTTCACATGGTCAATCATCAGGCTTGGTTGTACCCAGGACGAGAATCGGGTTAATTCAACAAATTTGTTTTCAGCCTTTGCTCCGCCATAACTATATTTCTTCGTCGCAGGCAATGAGCAATCATCTGCGAAGTTGAGAACGTCGCCTGCAGTCAGATTCAACACAATGAAGCATTATAAGGAAGATATAAATGATATTCTGAATAAAAAAATAAAAAAAAGTGAATGTCATAAAATGCGATGAAGTATTATTTATTTCAACCGAGAATGGACCAATGATCCGCTTTCCACAACTCGTCCGGCTGTGGCAATACTTCATTCCTCCCTGCACACAGTTGCCAAAATATCCAGAATACCAGACATATCTTGCAAAACAGTGCCGACAATGAAAAATAATGCCTAAAACATCTAATTCCTTCAAAATTTATTTTTCAATACATTTTTTGGAACAAAAATTTATCAATTAATAGCTGCAACTGATACTGATGCTGATGTTGCCCATGCGAAAAACGTTTCACATCTTTGAAAAAATCACATTCGTTCCGTAGGATCTTCTGTGGGAGTAGTCTATTAGCATTACATAGAGAAGTAAAATCGACTTATAATTATATTTTCTTTGCTTAGTGCTGGAACGCAATTTAATTTTTTTGGTCATGCTCATATAATGTTTGCTGCCATAAAAGAAAGAATCTGGTTATTTTGTAGAATGCCTTATTGGTATCGCTGATAATATCGGAAAATGTATGTATTTGCATATATAATGGGATAACTGAAACAAAAATCGACAGATCCGTCCAATAAATGGTCAAAACGGGAACACTATGTCATGACCTGAATTAGTTCCTTAGAAACGGCCATGTTTACCACCATCGATATTTTTTGGGAATGACATCGATGTTTTTTTAGGAAATTCAGAACATCGACTTATCGATGTTAGATCGGTGCTGCATACGAACATAAATGGAATGACGCTTAACAAAAAAAAAGAAATTTACAAATTGCTCGTGGAGAAAATATACAACAGATGCCAGCAAATACAATCGGAAAATGAGCGCAGCGTTATGAGGTGAGTAATGAACCCACAATTTGCTTCATCGCTGAAAGGTAAGACCATTAATTGCAGAGTAAATTGTATAAAGAAGATACTAAGCCGACGCACATATGATGTGGAGCTGTTAAAGAAACGGCTTGACAAGCATGGTGACAATTGGCGCTCGGTACCAATGGTGACGGCTCAGGCAAGGGGTAAGCCCGAACAGAAACGTCGTGGACCGAAACCTAAGAACATACCGAATGTAACAGACTTATCAGCTGAAATAGAACATAAGACATTCCGCAAGTCCAGGAAAGAGCGTGTGAAAAAACAACAGCAAACAGAGCTCGGCGCAACTACATCGACACATCAATAATCATTTAACTTGAAAGAATTGATTGATAATCGAGGGCCCATTTGATTATTTAAAATAAAAAAATGTACAAAATGGGTAGTTTTATACACATTTTTTATTAAACTCTTACGGAAATATTAAACAGTATCAAGGGGATTTTTTTAAAATGTTTATTCTGCTTGTCGCAGACGGGCCAGGCGTTGTGTCAGCTCATCCTGTTCCTGCGACACTTGAGTGGAGGCACCAATGGTAGCTGATTGCACGCCGCTGGGCAGTTCCATATTTAGTTCGAGGCCAGCCTCGTCAGCAACCTGTTGTAAGAGGTTATCCACATCTCCTTGGGGCACAGATGTGGTCACCGTGTCAGACATTGTACCCTCCATCACTGAGCTTTGTACATCCAAGTCTTCGAACTGCGATTCGAATTTCTCCATCAACGATGAGATTTTTTCCAGATTCATACCTTTCATGGCAGCATCCATGGCCTTAACCACACCGGCCATTGAGCCAGTGACTTTACGTGTTGTTAATGCCGATTGTACCCGACTAGCGACTGCATCCACGCGTGCACTCATACGCAGATAATTAACGGCCTGATTCTTTTGCCTGATGGCATTCTCAGCGTGTATGCGAGCCACATCCATGTTACCCTTTTGTATGGCCTTCTTGGCTTTGACCTTCTCTTGTTTTTCCTCCTTTTCACATTTCTTGGAATTGCGCTCCAGCTCTTTTACGGCAAACTTTAAATTAAAAAGGTGCTCTATGGAGGATTGTGGGTGTGTTATTGTAATTGAGTGGACTGAGAAATGGCGTCATAGTTTTTACTTACTTTCCATTGAAGACGTGGACATGTCGTTACCCAGTTTGAAGCTTGTATTTTAAATGTAAAGCAATATTTGGTAGTCCTTTCGGCATACACTTGATCGCTTCTTTTTATTTTAATAATTTTTTTCACCTTGTATGAATCACTTCTGTGTATTTTTTTAAACAGCTGTTTTCAGTGAGAACATGTACATATATATCGACTCGATAATTCTTATGCTTTTTCGTTACAAGTCCCACATTCGGAATCGATATGCGAAAGTAGTTATCGTATCAAAAATTTAATATGAAGAAATACTAGTTGTGACAAAATTGTCAAATAACTACAGATAGTTGCGAGAAGAGTAAGCAATTAAAAATATGCATCTAAGAATTATAGATTATCGATATCAATTATTATCGTATTTGAAACTTATTAAATTGTCCCCAATGCAGTATTTTTACATTAAGGTAAAAGGAACCAAATCTTGGACTTTTTGATAATCAGTGAAACTTGTTGAGGCAGGAATGATGCTGAAATTCCGCCATACCAAAACCTTACAAACTATCATAAAAAAATTATTGCTGATTTTGCTCCTCAGTATGAATCCAGCATATGACGCATCTTGAGTAAAGACTAGTGTTCTGGGTATCTCCTAGTCACGCGAGGGTATATCCCAAGGCCTTCTTATTTGTTTTCATGTTTAATGCATAGGAATAATTGAATGTTATTTAAAGTCAGGAATTTCCCACGACGAAAAATACTGAGATATATAGGTAGGTTAGGTAGGTATTTTAACCATAATTTGCATATACCCTAAAGAAAAGTATTTACATTTATTCAAACCAATTTATATTTGAAAATAGGCAATTACAGTTGATTTAAGAATATTTAATTTTTGTCGAAGCAATAAAATGTTGCCTTCCGTAAAGACTTGCAGCTGTTGCAAGGTCTGGCAGGTAGGTTGAAAAATATAGTCCTGAACAGGTACTACTTGGTCGGTCGTTATTTCCATTACATTTGTATACAATCTCAATATCACATCGTCATGTCAGTCATTATTTCATTTTCAGAATGTCAAGTCGTAACCATTCGCGCTTCATATTTGAGACAATGGAAAATATGCGGACATTTCGCCACCTGCGTTTCGGAGTAGAATGCCATACCTGTCTCAGTCGCGTACGGTCAGACGAACCGTATAGCCACCATTGGCTGAATAACAAAGCTGATCAGCACATTAAATTAGGACTGGCAGAGAAGCTACTGCTCAAACGCATCGAACGGGAGCACATTGAAACCTTTTTCCTGTGCGATGAGAGTGCAGTGGGGCGCACTAATGAATTTTTGCTGGAAGCAGGTATGGAGGCCGTACCACAGCTATTGCGCTTTCTTAGCTACGAAGCCTCTCGGCTGGTGATAACCATTGGGTTCTATGTAGAAGCGACCAAGCACCTTATGTACTACGAGAGCATACCTGTTGTGATAAACCATTATTTGGATATAAAAGATACGGTGGACATGGTGTTTTCACTATTACTTGAGAAGATAAGCAACTATGTGCTCATGAAGCAACGAATTCCACTGGAGGCATGCACCATAAAGCGCGTAAAGCTCATTGTAAAGCGGCAATGGAACGAGAAACTCGAGCTTCCATTGCAATACCGAATAAAAAACGATACAAGTTTTCTAAACGCCAAGAATGCGTCACCTGTGGACCTGGCAGTGCTCACCGACAGCTACATGAGCAATGGACTCTTCACCGACTCATTGATAGTGAATTTATACTGCTTGCGTGTGTGCGCAAGCACAAAGGAGCTATATGCGGTTCCATATCTGCTCAGAAGCGAGGATGTGGCAAACACACCAACATTTCTTATACTATCAGATGTAGAAGGTGAATTTCGCGGCATGCATGAAATACGAAATGTGCACCGGTTTCTGAGAGCAGATTCACAGGGCCATTTATTTGAGTGCCGAAAGTGCAAGACGCATTTTGCTGACCGCTTACAGTATACATTGCACAAGCAAATCAATTGCGGAAGTGGCTTTATGGTCTGTCACATTGATCGGGACTCGACGGAGTTTTATGAAAATTGTTTGTTGTTACCCAGACAGTTCTTCAAATACGCATGGTTTGGTATTGGGAATCAATAAAACGAATTTGTAATATTATTTTTGTTATTGTTTATTTATTATATTATTATTTAAAAGTTTTAAAATTTATTTAAAATATTGAAACACTTAATTGCAATATATAAACTAGTGCAAATGGCGCAATTATATCGGTAAATTCGATATTTATATGAAAAAACTCAATTCGGTGACTTTTAAGAAATTACGTCACAACTTTACAAATACACAATTGTTGACAAAAAAAATTAATTAATTAAAAAAATTAAATTTTACCTTTGAGGAGGAATTGGATGTTGTGGTGTGCTTATGCTCATCAATGGTTTGCAAACTCTGATTGTCGATTTAAACAGGACGATAGAAATCGAAAGCAATGAAGGCGAGATAATTAAAGAGGAGAGGGTCAATAATATATGCCGAATAATTGTGCAGGAGATGGTTGATGTGTAAACAGAGCAACGGACAATAAATTACAATTAACCAAAGACATGGTTCAAATACAAATAAGTTATAGTTTTAAAATTTAAAAAATGTTTCGATGATTATTTTCAATTTTGACATATTTACCAGTGTTTTCGGCATTATCTTACTCAGCAAATACGGCATTGATGGAAAAACTTCTTGGTCTTGTAGTTTTCGACATATTTTTCGTGACCATACAATACAGTATCTTGTTGCCTTCTTAAACACTGACTATCTAAAATTAAATAAATACTAAAATATATTTAAATTAAAAACAATATTTTCTGGTGAATTGTGATTTGAATTTTTCGCCCTGAAGCTGTATACATTTTCGAGGTGAACGTCAAATATTATCAGTGGTGGACCGAAAATATCGAGAAAATACTGAGTGGAACTATATGAATTAGGAACATTCAAGAATCCAGAATTAAGGTGAATGGCAAATGTAAATTCACAGTTTCCGGCGTCATATGAGAATGGTCAAAACGCAAATTATTAACAATCCTGCAATTCTTTACACCAAAGTGAGTTTAGAAAAAAAAGCCGTCCCAATTTTAAAATGAATCCATTGGATAAAATACACGCATTAGATGAAATCGAGAAAGACATTATACTCTGTATGCAGAGTGCAGGTAAGTTTTAGTCAAATATGCATTTATACGGAAATCTAACTTGGTTACCACAAAATAGGGCAAGCGCTGCAAGAGCTCGGCAAAGAAAAGTCGTCACAAAAGAGTGCAGAGACCCAGTCACAACAATTTTTAAAAAGCCTATCTAGTGTCGAGTCCAAACTCTCTGAACAAATCAACTACCTCACACAAGTATCTACCGGTCAGCCGCACGAGGGTTCCGGCTACGCGTCCGCCAAAGTCTTGCAAATGGCCTGGCATCGCATACAACACGCCCGCTCCCGTGTACGAGAACTGGAAGAGACGAAGGCCAAACACTCGCATGCCGCCAGACAACAACAAAAGCGACAGCAAGAACATGCAGCCGCACAGCAACAACAGCAGGCCGCCGCTGCAGCCGCGGCCCAGCAACAACAGCAACATGCTTCTGGTGGCGGCGTAGCCGGTTCAGGAGCTGCTGATGGTGGTACAGCTGGTATCAGCAATAGCGCTGGCGGTGCAGCTAGCGGAGATGCTGGCGGTGGAATGCCAACAAATTAATTCAAAACAATTTCAATTAAATTTAGATTTATTTTTTGTATCTACATTACACGTTTGGTTATGTGCTCATATCTTTGCTAATATTAATGGCTTCAGTTGTGAGAGAAATTGCGCTTTTGCAAATATCAAAGAAGTTTTGCTCGCACACGTATCGCACACACTGCAAGAGGACATTCCGTTCGTGGCGTATATCAGACGCCAGCAGTTTGGACAACATAGTATTTTGCTTGCTCGTCTCACGCGCACGCTTATAATTTAGGCCATAATAGGGTTTCTGGCGCACAGAACTACGCCTTGTAGTTGGTCCTGAGCTCCGCTCAATTTTATCAATTGGCGATGATTTTGTTTGCGATGCGCTGGGAACAGGAAATGCTTCAACTTTTCTTTCAATGGGTAATTCTTCAGGTCCTTCATCTGATGAGTTGGACACATTCTTTGAGTCCACATCTATCAATGTCTTTGCAGAACATTCTTGCGTCAACGTCTTGGCAGAACATTCTTGCATCAATGCCTTGGCAATACATTCTTGCTTAAGATCAGGCACAATTGTTGTGATTTGTCGTTGTTCTTTCGTTGTGCCTTTACTAATGCTTGAATTTACTTCAGTTATAGGTGAATCAACAACTACAGTATTATGAGTGTCTACCGGTTCATTATCATCGTCACTGTCCGATCCGTACATGCCCAACATGTTGCTCAATGCATTTTGATTGGATTTGACTTTTGCCGCAACATGCTCGTAGCCTGTCATTCGACTGGTGCCGCGAAAAACGCGCACTAATGTTGATTTAAGGTCGGCATCCTCTTGTAGCGACGTTTCTCTTTTGTCCGGTTCCGTTCGTACCTTTTGATGTTCTATTTGCCCAACTGGTATTTTTACAGGACGCCTTTGTCTCTTAGTTTGCCTTGTGCGCTCTTTTGTACATGCTTGTGGATTGCTGCATATTCGGTCGGTCGTCTTAGCAAAACGCAGTTTTGAAGATTCCAAGCGTTCACCTCGTTTCAGGCGCTGCTCCTTTGCGAGTTTGGCTTTTTCAACATTGGTCGCTGTTGGAAATCTGCAACTCCATAAATAGTATTTAGTAGTAGTAGTTTAGTATTAATCTAAATCTCAATAATTACCGATTGCATCGTTCTGCACGCCAAGCAGAAATGTCCTCAGAAGTCCACACTTTCCTTACGGTTTTGTACAAGCCCGTTATGTGATTTGCCTCAATATGTCGTTCCATGACACTGGCCAAGGCGACAAAACTACAATCCTCAGCGGGACAGGACTCATGCTGTTCCAAATGTCGCCTCATGTCATGGGCTGTGGACAACTCCATGCTACAGTTGGCACAATATTCGGTAGTCGGCGATGGTGTATATACTGTTGTAGGATCCTTGTTGGTATCCTGTGATCGAAATTGAAGTAATGTATTGGTTTACTTAAATGTGAAATATGTCATACTTGTTGATCACGTTCAATATATTTTGCGGGCACAGTGCTACCGCGTGGCCCATACATGGGTGGTGGCTGTTTGGTGCGTGGAAGCAGCGTCATACCACATGGAGTTAAGTAATGTAGATTATTGCTTTCGGGTTGTTTCTTATTTGTATTGAAATTTGGCGAAGGCAGACGAAATTTGGGACCCATTTTGTCTTCAAGATTTACGGCATTTGTTTTCGAGCACATCTTATTGACATATCAACTGTTTGTGACATTGATATTGCCATACTTTTTATAACATCGATAAGAAATTCGATAGGTCATCGCAAACGCACGATATAGAGCGAATTTCTACGAATGTTGCAAGTTCTGAATGTGTGCAATTATACATTCTGTACACGTTTCAGAATGTAAAAAAAGTTGATGATGGATTCAAATGTATTAAAATAAATATCGAGAGTTATCTCTTCGACATTTTGCCAATTTATATCTCATTTTTAAAAAATACAAATTTGTTGTTGGTAACTATAACACATTTGTGTAGTATATAACATCACCTGTCTTATATGGCTTAAAACATAATGTAGACCTTGATTTTTGCTTTAATATATATATATATATGATATTTATATTATATGATATTATATGATATTATATGATATATATGATATTATATGATATTATATTATTATATTTATATTTATATTATATTTATATTATGATATTTAAAATGACTCATTTTAAATTAGTTGTAATTGATTGCAGCAACTCTTTTTTGGGATTATTCAGCTATTTTCGTCTATGAATTTCTGGTAACACTGGAGCGTCTGCACTGCAGTGTTACACAGTAAGCACGTATAGCAAAATAGTTGAGGGGAGTGAAATTGTTAATACATATTTGCATAGCACTCATTAGGTCTCTCCGTTGTTAAAAAGCAAGGCAAATACTCATATTATCAGCCATGCAAAGCGTGCTAAATACAGTAAAGGGTACAGCGCTAAATGTGGCAGAATACTTGACACCAATTCTAAAGGCAAGTACTAACCATTGTTTTGTTTTAATATTTAATTTACTTTTGTACATACTCATTTGATAAATACACAAAGTGTTATTTCAATTCAGTGAATTGTGACTTATTAATACATTTGGTGAGCTCTATTTTGTGGGCTGCCGCCTGAGCTGTACTCAACTGTCCATTATTGAGAACTTATTCTTCACATTATTATTAATTAGGAATCGAAATTTCGAGAAACTGGAGTTTTAACACCAGAGGAATTTGTGGCAGCCGGTGATCACTTGGTGCATCACTGTCCCACTTGGCAGTGGGCAGCGGGTGATGAGAGTAAAACAAAGCCATACTTGCCAAAAGGTAAATACAAATTATATGTCCAACAAACAGCGAATCAAAGCTAATTCTAATGTAGATAAACAATTTCTGATAACACGCAATGTGCCCTGCTATCGACGCTGCAAACAAATGGAGTATGTGGGCGAGGAGACACTGGTAGAGGAGGAGTCCGGCGATGGTGGGTGGGTGGAGACACATCAATTAAACGATGACGGCACCAATCAAATCGATGACAAAATATGCGAATTAACACTAGACGAGAGCAAGGTATAACATAAAACAGCACTTACTAACTAAAATCAGAAAACTTATGGTTTTTATTTAGGACGAAATGCACACTCCAAATTCCGACAAGATGTTGCCTACAGCGGCAGCCAATGATGAGAATGATGACGATGAGGAGGCCATTGACATGGATGCATTTGAAGAAAGCGGCATGCTAGATCTTGTTGATCCCGCAGTCGCCACCACAACAAGGAAGCAAGAGGCCGAAACACGTCCATGCAACACAACAGCATCAGTTATTGCAAGCGGGACTGCTAGTAGCGGTGACTCCGTATTACGCACCCGCACCTACGATCTGCACATCACGTACGATAAGTACTACCAAACGCCTCGGCTATGGGTGGTCGGCTACGATGAGCAGCGGAAGCCACTTAATGTGGAGCAAATGTACGAGGATGTCTCGCAGGATCATGCCAAAAAGACTGTTACCATGGAATCGCATCCCCATTTACCAGGTCCCAATATGGCATCGGTTCACCCCTGTCGCCATGCTGATATTATGAAAAAGATCATCCAAACTGTTGAGGAGGGCGGCGGCCAGCTCGGTGTACATTTATATTTGATCATATTTTTAAAATTTGTGCAAACAGTTATACCAACTATTGAATATGATTTTACACAAAACTTCAACATGTCCTAGGAGCTTGGTTATAAGCTTGACGCAGTACGATAGCAATATAATAAAAAATATTACTCATAAAAGCATAATCCAGCCTCTCTACACAGAGGAGAAATACAGAGGTGGAGCAAGCAATAAAAATCAATATTTCACATGTGAGCCCTTTTTTCTTCGAGTTTTCGTATTGTTCCCCCACTAAAATACCAGGCGATCAGAAATGTTTAGTTAGACGATTTACCTAAAATATACTAATACTAATTAACCAATGCTATGAAAATAATAATCCAAATTCCACATGTGAGCCCTTTTTTCTACGAGTTTTCGTATTGTTCCCCCACTCAATAACAGGCGAACAGAAATGTTTAGTTAAACGATTTAACTGGAGAATAACCTCAAGTACACAGAGGGGAAATACAGAAGTGGAGCAAGATCCTATGAAAATAAAAATCAATATTTCACATGCGATCGCTTTTTTCTTCGAGTTTTCGTATTGTTCCCCCACTAAAATAACAGGCGGACAGAAATGTTTAGTTAGACGATTTACCTAAAATATACTAATACTAGCTAACCAATGCTATGCAAATAAAAATCAAAATTTCACATGTGAGCCCTTTTTTCTTCGAGTTTTCGTATTGTTCTCCCACTAAAATAACAGGCGAACAGAAATGTTTAGTTAGACGATTTAACTGGAGAATAACCTGAAATACACAGAGGAGAAATACAGAGGTGGAGCAAGCAATAAAAATCAATATTTCACATGCGATCGCTTTTTTCTTCGTGTTTTCGTATTGTTCCCCCACTGAAATACCAGGCGAACAGAAATGTTTAGTTAGACGATTTAACTGGAGAATAACCTGAAATACACAGAGGAGAAATACAGAGGTGGAGCAAGCAATAAAAATCAATATTTCACATGCGATCGCTTTTTTCTTCGAGTTTTCGTATTGTTCTCCCACTCAATAACAGGCGAACAGAAATGTTTAGTTAGACGATTTAACTGGAGAATAACCTGAAATACACAGAGGAGAAATACAGAGGTGGAGCAAGCAATAAAAATCAATATTTCACATGCGATCGCTTTTTTCTTCGAGTTTTCGTATTATTCCCCCACTGAAATACCAGGCGAACAGAAATGTTTAGTTAGACGATTTACCTAAAATATACTAATACTAATTAACCAATGCTATGAAAATAATAATCAAAATTTCACATGTGAGCCCTTTTTTCTTCGAGTTTTCGTATTGTTCTCCCACTGAAAATACCAGGCGACCAGAAATGTTTAGTTAGACGATTTAACTGGAGAATAACCTGAAATACACAGAGGAGAAATACAGAGGTGGAGCAAGCAATATAAATCAATATTTCACATGCGATCGCTTTTTTCTTCGAGTTTTCGTATTGTTCTCCCACTCAATAACAGGCGAACAGAAATGTTTAGTTAGACGATTTAACTGGAGAATAACCTGAAATACACAGAGGAGAAATACAGAGGTGGAGCAAGCAATAAAAATCAATATTTCACATGCGATCGCTTTTTTCTTCGAGTTTTCGTATTATTCCCCCACTGAAATACCAGGCGAACAGAAATGTTTAGTTAGACGATTTACCTAAAATATACTAATACTAATTAACCAATGCTATGAAAATAATAATCAAAATTTCACATGTGAGCCCTTTTTTCTTCGAGTTTTCGTATTGTTCCCCCACTCAAAATAACAGGCGAACAGAAATGTTTAGTTAGACGATTTACCTAAAATATACTAATACTAGCTAACCAATGCTATGAAAATAAAAATCAAAATTTCACATGTGAGCCCTTTTTTCTTCGAGTTTTCGTATTGTTCTCCCACTAAAATAACAGGCGAACAGAAATGTTTAGTTAGACGATTTAACTGGAGAATAACCTGAAATACACAGAGGAGAAATACAGAGGTGGAGCAAGCAATAAAAATCAATATTTCACATGCGATCGCTTTTTTCTTCGTGTTTTCGTATTGTTCCCCCACTGAAATACCAGGCGAACAGAAATGTTTAGTTAGACGATTTACCTAAAGTATACTAATACTAATTAACCAAAGCTATGAAAATAATAATCAATATTTCACATGCGATCGCTTTTTCTTCGGAGTTTTCGTATTGTTCCCCCACTAAAATAACAGGCGAACAGAAATGTTTAGTTAGTCGATTTACCTAAAGTATACTAATACTAATTAACCAATGCTATGAAAATAAAAATCAAAATTTCACATGTGAGCCCTTTTTTCTTCGAGTTTTCGTATTGTTCCCCACTCAATAACAGGCGAACAGAAATGTTTAGTTAGACGATTTAACTGGAGAATAACCTGAAATACACAGAGGAGAAATACAGAGGTGGAGCAAGCAATAAAAATCAATATTTCACATGCGATCGCTTTTTTCTTCGTGTTTTCGTATCGTTCCCCCACTGAAATACCAGGCGAACAGAAATGTTTAGTTAGACGATTTACCTAAAATAGACTAATACTAATTAACCAATGCTATGAAAATAATAATCAAAATTTCACATGTTAGCCCTTTTTTCTTCGAGTTTTCGTATTGTTCCCCCACTAAAATACCAGGCGATCAGAAATGTTTAGTTAGACGATTTACCTGGAGAATAACCTCAAATACACGCTCTTTAAAGTATGCAACAATTTCTTTTCAATTTATTTAAATCGAACTGCCTAAAAGTATACTAATACTAATTAACCAATGCTATGAAAATAAAAATCAAAATTTCACATGTTAGCCCTTTTTTCTTCGAGTTTTCGTATTGTTCCCCCTCTAAAATACCAGGCGAACAGAAATGTTTAGTTGGACGATTTACCTAAAGTATACTAATACTAGCTAACCAATGCTATGAAAATAAAAATCAAAATTTCACATGTGAGCCCTTTTTTCTTCGAGTTTTCGTATTGTTCCCCCACTAAAATACCAGGCGATCAGAAATGTTTAGTTAGACGATTTACCTGGAGAATAACCTCAAATACACGCTCTTTAAAGTATGCAACAATTTCTTTTCAATTTATTTAAATCGAACTGCCTAAAAGTATACTAATACTAGCTAACCAATGCTATGAAAATAAAAATCAAAATTTCACATGTTAGCCCTTTTTTCTTCGAGTTTTCGTATTGTTCCCCCACTGAAAATACCAGGCGACCAGAAATGTTTAGTTAGACGATTTACCTAAAGTATACTAATACTAGCTAACCAATGCTATGAAAATAAAAATCAAAATTTCACATGTTAGCCCTTTTTTCTTCGAGTTTTCGTATTGTTCCCCCTCTAAAATACCAGGCGAACAGAAATGTTTAGTTGGACGATTTACCTAAAGTATACTAATACTAGCTAACCAATGCTATGAAAATAAAAATCAAAATTTCACATGTGAGCCCTTTTTTCTTCGAGTTTTCGTATTGTTCCCCCTCTAAAATACCAGGCGAACAGAAATGTTTAGTTAGACGATTTAACTGGAGAATAACCTCAAGTACACAGAGGAGAAATACAGAGGTGGAGCAAGATCCTATGAAAATAAAAATCAATATTTCACATGCGATCGCTTTTTTGTATAAGAAATTGTAAGCAGCAGCCTCTCTTTGTCTGCGTCATATTGGCTTTATTTTCCCAGAAGCAGCTAATTCGAACAGAATTGGGAATTATAATGTTGTCCTTAAGTGTGTAACGCTTTGAAGGAGGCGCTACCGACCCCATAACGTATATATAATCTTCGACAACATCACAAGTCCCACAGCTTTGAAGCCATCTTAATAAAACTTTAAACATAGTTGTGCTACAATCGATAATGTCAGGGTCGGCCACATCAGATCAGTATATCATACAAATACCAAAAAAAAAAAAAATGAAAACACTCTCTAATTACCTTTAAACTGTATCTTTCCCCTATTTGAAAATCCAAAGGATGAGCAAAAGTGTGATTCGCCTCTAATTAAATTTGCCCTTATTTTTGAAATGCTGCAAACAAATACAAAATTACAATTTTGAGACTGATGTTACCTGCTGTACATACATATAAAATCTTCGGAATGCCAAAAATGTTGTTTCTTCAAAACTTTTTTTTATAATTACTTTTTATTATATTTTTCTTCTTTGTTGGTTGGTTGGTTGGTTGCTCGTTTCGAAACATCTCTGAGACGCTATTAATGTGTTAATGTAATAATAATAAACATAACAATTATGCATGTATTTTTGTGTAGCTATTGGTGTTTTTTTCTTGTGTTTTTATTCCTCTGGTTGGTTGCTTCAACAATTTAAAAACTTAAAACGGCTGTGTGTTTTTCAATATGCATAAGCTTTTATCCAAATATAACTTCAATTTATATTTGTTATACTTTGTTTTACATTTTTTATTTGTTTTATTTATATAGATATATATGTATATATATATATATATATATATATATATATATGTATTATATACATATAAATAAAACAAATAATTTATATGATATATTTATTTTAATATATTTATTATATTATGTTTTCTTAATAATTAAAATCACTTTTCATTTGCAATAACAGGTTCACATCGTAATCAATTTTACAATAAACATACTTAACGTCATTGCCTATATAATAAGACCCATTACACATTTTTACTTCATGCAGAACCGCACAGTATGTCCCATATATATATATACATATATATGTATACATATATACATCTTTCTTTAACTTGTTTTAAAAAACATGTTACCACTTACGTTAAACGTATTACATATGTACATATACATAAATATGTATAACGCTCAAACCTTATCCTAATCCAAACTTTGCTCATTTAATTCCACTTACTTTCGATTTTTAATTTTTCCTTTAGATATTATACATTTTACAATACATACAGAACTAACATATACATATACATGAATACCTGGGGAGGAACCTACAAGGATTGTTTTTCTTTCGGTATTTGTTTGACTCGCTTCGTATGCCCACAATTCTTGCGTCTAACAATAATATTCAAAACATGCATAAATGTAGCTTATTTATTATATGTTAAAATTATTTCTTTTTGTTTAACAGTTTTTACATGCTGCCTTTATTTTTTTAATTTTACTGCACTTAATTTATGTATGTGGGTTTAATTTTATAAGGTACATTTAGTTTAAGCGCAATGCCAAGAAAACTGAGGCCTCCGTAATAAAGATTAAGATTCCCAAAAACAAAACAAAAAAACAAGTTAAAATAAATTTTTTAAAACGTTAGTTAGAATAATATTCGATCCATATAGTTTAACTTGATTTTTGAATTAAATTGTTTGCTCTTTCTTGCTAATATCCCCTATATTTCTCTAGCTGAACGTCCAGTTTTTCTTTGTACTGAAAAGAATTTCGATTCTTATCATTAGCCATTTATTGATTTTGGAGTTTTAATATCGTTTCAGAAAGAGCAACAATAGTTTTGACATTAAGTGTGTAGCCAATCGAAGGAGATATAGACGAACTTAAACAATTTTAAAGAATGTTGCTACTAATGTTGTTGGTTGGAAAAAATATTTGTTAAGCTACTTTGCATTTGGCATAATTTTTTTTTGTTAACATGTAATTACTTTAAAGATTGAATAACGGTTTCATATATATATATGTTCAAGGATGTTCAAGGATGTTCAAGCGCTTGGACTCTTTTTTTTTAACATGCATCAGAAATAAAATACAATATGTTATGGGTTTACGGTTAGTTTCTTCATTTTTTTTTTGTTGTTGTTGTTGTTTGTATGTTTTTTTTTTTTTAGAAATAAGCAGCTTTACACGTTAAACATTAAAACAATAAAATTAAAAACATTCAAACATTGTAATATACCTATGCTATAATTATTTATAATATCTCATTGTTTTTTAAAGAGAGTTTCTTGCTCTGGTTTTCGATTTTGTTGTTGTTGTTTTTGTATTTGTTTTTGTTTTCCTTTGATGAAGGTAGTTGTTTGCATTGTTTTTTAAACATTAGACTTAAAGACAAAAAATGTACAATAATTCATTTAAATATACGTGTATCTGTAGTTATACTTTAATGAACACCTAAAACGTTTTTTGTTTATCATATTCTTTGCTTTAGTTTTTTAGATTTTTTAGTTTCTTTTTAGAGTAGACGCAAATACTATGTAAGACAATTGGCGCGAATAATAGCAGGCAACATGTAACAAAAGTTTGTTTTTTATCGGTAAGAGATATTTTAACATATCTTACATGCATATAAAGGAAGAGGAGGAAGGGGAGGAGGGTAAAATTACTAAAATGTTCTTTACACATTATTTATATATACAAATATATATATACACACATATATACATATATATATATATATATATATCTTTAATTAATTCAATTTGTTATGATCTTTTCTATGCTCTAACGAAAGGTAGTTTTGCGTAATTTAGTTTTGTTTTGCTTTGTTTTTGAACGAGGACACGGCAAAGGATGTAAAACAACTTAAATTAGGACAAATTAATTATTTAAACATACAAATAAAGCTAGGCATAAACATAATAATAATAATAAACATTGAATCAACAAATGTGTGTATGTGGTAGTTGGTTGTTGGTGGTAGTGATGATCTTTCTTCTTCTTCTTCTTCCTTATACATACAAATATTCATATTTTGCATCATATATGTATAATTCATGTTCTCCCCCGCATGGCAAATAAGACTTTCTTCATTCTTTTGTTTATTATTTGTTTCGATTGTTTGTCGTTTGCCGTTTTCTATTCTTTTATATTTTCCTGGAATTGCTCAAGCTTGCTCCGCCTGCTTACACTTTCCGCTTGGCATGCAGCATCTCCATGAGCAGCGTCTGTGTCGGTGCACTGCCAGCACAATGCTTTGAGTAGAGGTGCTCCTCGCCTCGTGCGGCCATTGCGTGTATTTCCGGAAGGATGTTAAGTAGCCTCCTGAATTTGTCCTGCAAAATAGAAATGTAAATGTTGCTTAACATGACCATTGGGCAAAGGTAGTCCGAATTAACTCAGAACCAAACAACATTTGGGTACATGCAGAAAAGTTGATAAATGTCCTTAGAGGACATGTTTTAATTTATATATATCTTATTTATTTATATTGGTGGCAAGCATAGACAATAAACTTTAGACAGAATTAAGATGCAACTGATCTGCAAAGCAAGAAAGCTGCATATAGTTGAAATCATAAATCGGTGCCTGATTCATAAAACATCATCAGTCTATATAACAATAGCTAACGAGAATAATTTTCGAGGTAGTTGACCACAAGCAGCGATCCTCTTAAATAAGAGGATATCCATAACAAAAATATGGAAGGGAATCAATCTAAGAAGCTTCAACTTATTATCTGCAACGAGTTGAATTATTCTCATAGCATCGTGAGTTAGAATACAAAAGATTATGTAGGATGTAGATGAATTTAGTCGCAGAGATCAGCATGCTCGAGCAGCGTAGAATAGCGCTATATTTATATATATTTCTCATAAAGTATTCTTCCGGCTTCTTCCTAAAGACTCCGATTTGCAGGGTATAAAATCTTGGGCATGCCGTGCTTTCTTGATTAAACTTCAACTACATAATTGTTGAAATTTTGTGTTCATAATTCGACGAATTCGAATTGACTCACATTAACTGAGGGA
The DNA here is from genome assembly GCA_035044245.1 of Drosophila nr. fundita. Lineage (NCBI taxonomy): Eukaryota > Metazoa > Arthropoda > Insecta > Diptera > Drosophilidae > Drosophila > Drosophila nr. fundita. Next base: position 1,748,242 of record JAWNMG010000622.1, on the reverse strand, counting down.
TAACAGGTCAGTGTGTAATCCAGTAGCGCGGCCTGAACATTCTCATGTCCCTCTAAGACGGTCTTCTTGTTAACAATGCCTCGCACATCTGAAATAAGAAGAAGCAATTTTATGACAAACGTTAGGCGGTAGTCTGTCATACTAGATACTCGCCTGGATTTAGCAGTATTAGGAATTTCATGCAAACATAGTCGCCCATATCGAACTTCAGTTCCTGCAGCTTATTCTGCAGCTCGTTGAAATAGTCACCCAGCTGTGGCACACCCAGCAGACCAAGACTCATCAAATTGAAGACCTGACCGTTATTCAGCTGAGTCTCATCGGGCAGACCGTTGTGAATGCGATGATGCAAATGATCCAGCACGAGCATATCAGACCAAGAATGCTGAAGCAGCTTCATCTGATCGTCAACCTGCAACAAATAATAGTTGGGATAACCGATTAGTCGCAATTATTCAGCGAATCTAAGTGAGATTGAAATTGTTAAATAAATGTATATTATTCAATATATCATTTACGCTACTTATTATAAATATTTTGGGATATTTAAAGTGCTGCAGCGAGCATTTATTATATTATTATTTATTTTACGCAAAACTTCGACTAATTATTATAAATTCGGTGCCTCTCAAATGCGCTAAATAATGATCGGGATATCGATAATATATCGATTGTTCCTAATGGATTTACATATTTACAGACTAGTGTAGATGCTAACCAAAGTAGCGAGATCACTATATACATATATATGCATATTGCGACCGAATCACAATAAAATTTACTTGTCATAAAGATGGAAATTCAATAAATCCATTTCCTATACATATTTTTTTGTTGATTTCAGCACGCGTTGTGTTTTTCTCTGTCTGCGCTGTATTTCAAGTCGTTCTTTCTCTTTACTTATGTGTGTGAGAGCGGCGTTGCTCAGTTGCGTCACTGACGAACAACATCGACGCCGACGTCGACGTCGCGTCGCAGTCGTTGTCATCGCTGCTTGGTCTGGGTCTGACTGGTTCAGCTTTGGTTGCTAAGTAGGTCAGACGCCAAATGAAATCGAAATTCAATGCAGATTTAAGTACCCGTCATCGCAGTCGCAGTCACAGTCGCGGCCGCAGCGCAGCTGCTGCTCCGTTGCTGTGTGCGCCACTACGTTTTACATAACTTGCTGCAGACTTGGCCCCTAGCTTAAAAACTGGTTGTGGTCGCTTGTGACTGGCGATTGCCCGGTTTGTGGTTGTTAATAGATATATGTATATGTATGTGTATGTGTGTGTTGTACTTGTATTCATTTATTTATGTGTGTGTATATTTGGCATACCTTTAAATCCTTAAAGAAGACGGTGTTTCTTGCCCAATCCACTTGTGAGAATAGATTCTGATCAAGCACTTTACACATTAACTCAAAGAGATCCACTTCAACTTGATTGTACGTCTGCTTCTGCAGTAGCGCAAAAAGTTGCGTTTGCCATTCCCGATCATCGATCGATTGCACAAATTCGCGTATCATTGGTGAGACCCTAAATAGAATAATACAAATAAAAAAAGCACATTTTTAGTATAAAAAAAAATCCATCCAGGAGATCTTGTAACTGCTCCAACTGCTCACCTGAGTGGCTCAATAAGCGCGTCGGCTGTGCTCGATGGATGTGTGCCAGAATCGAAACTTGAAGTGGTAAACAGATGAATATTATGGTAAATGCGTCTAAATTTGTTTTAAGGCAGTTTTAAGTTTACTTTTGGAGAATCAACTTTTGGCCAATATTCATGAATTCATTTTAGAGCCACTTGCGAAATTTTGATCTTTAGTCTATTCTCAAATCAACAATTTTGTTGCACTTGCAAAAACAAAAAATAAAACTGGACTTTTCCGATTGTTATATATATAATAATTGGTTATTAATCTGAATAATTATTAGATGTAAATACCACAATTTCGCTTCGGCTGAGTTCTGTAGAGATCCAGTGCCGATTTCGTGGCAACTGCTGTTGCTGTTGCTATTGCTGCTGTTTCCATTGCGTTGCAGGCCATCGGTTATGTTGTTGTTGCCCCCAGTATTGTTACCTCCTCCACCAGCCCCTCCTCCTCCTCCGCTTCCACTGCCTGTGCCGTTGTTGTTGGTGTTGTTGTTGTTGCCATTGCCGCCATTGCCAAGTGAGGAGCCACCGTTGCCATTGCCGGCATTGATTGGCGTGGCTATCACACCGCCCCCGCTCGCATTCACCTGACCCAAGGCAATGGCAATGGGGCTGGGCGATGAGTCTGGCGATTGTGTGAGTGAGGATACCTATATAAAAAAAAAGGAGAAAAAAAAGTATAAGATTCAATGTTCAATCAATCCGCCCTCCCCCCTCCCTACTTACCTGAGGTATTTGAATTTCTTGCTTAATATTCATATTTGGATATGTTTGCTGATAGCCCGGCGAGAGAGGCGTCGGCTTTATGTCCGTGCCCATCGAACTGCGCAACGCCTGCAACGCCAGTTGCCGCTGACGCATCACTTGCAGTTTTCGCGCCCGATCCCGTTTGTACATGGGTCCAAATTTATTACGACCGCCACGCATCCGATCCGCTCGCACCGCTTTAAGAATAAGAATGGGTATATCAATGGAATCATTAAATAGTCACAGATTAAATATATATATATATATATATATATTATAATAATAATAATAATTTTGAGCTGTAGCCTTAGGAGTCAAATATAACTGGATTTTCAAAAAAAAAATATATTCATCGATATAGTCTACTACTGCCGAAAGGATGTGGATGTGCTGCTGTTATCGTTGTTCCAGGAACCAGCACTGCGACCTATAACATCTATTGTGCCCCTAGTTGTACCCTTGTAGGACAACATTTCCATTTTTCCATACTTTTCTACCCCAAACCAATTCCAAATGGCTAGAAAATAATTAAGTTGTGCAAAAGTATGTAGCAGGTATATATATATATATATATATGATATATGAACAAGCCGATCTCAAAGATTATATGAGCCGGAGTACTCAACTTTGGAATGTAAGTATAAGTTTTAAGTTTTTTTTGTTTTATGACTCACTTTCCCCGTTTTGCGAATATCATTTCACAATTGAATTAAAGTCAAAAAACCTACACAATTAGTGAGCGCACATTGTATCTAATTACTAAGAAGAATATCTAATAAGGACTTTGGCTTAGAGTATATCTTAGACTTATATAATACTAAAACAAAAATGAGAGTTTTCGTACTTAGATTTATCTTTTACAAAATCCTATCTAAATCCTAATCTAATTTTTTGCCAGCATTTTTCAAACACAAAGTTTTATAATGCAAACGAATACAAAATACAATTTTGAAAGGCATCTTGAGACAGAAAATAAATTGTAATTTTTTTTTTTGGGTACGTATTGAACAATATCTATGTTTTGGTGCATTGAAAATCAGCAAATTTTGGTTACGTGTTTTCATCTTATAGGAAAGCTATATTTTTCAGGAAAAAAATTTAACTGTAACCTTATTCCTAGAAATATTTTCTGTTCTTCATATGGAGCGATTGACTAAAGAAGTCCGGATATTCCCAGCTGTACTCCCAACAATCTGTTACAAATATATATGTATTGACTTAGCAAGATAACATCCTGTAATCATTCGTTTTTGGATATGGATCAGCGACATAACCAAGTATACAATTTCTAGAAGGTAATTCCTGAGTTTGACTTTTGACATTTTCTATATTTTTCTAAAAAAAAAACGTTTGCAAATTCTTAAACTGATTTTGACTAAAAAACTAACAAGTTGGATATAACAATTCCAGCACTATTTTCGATCTTGGAAAGGATTTCAAAAATTTAAAAATTACGTCTTGAATACGTCTTTATCTGAACATCATTATGAGTTTGGAGGTAAGAGGTGTTAGGTTAGGTTATATTTTGACCAGGAGGTCGATTTTATACAGATGTCTGTTCAGCCTTAATGGTGCTTGGCGTTAGACGAAGAAAAAATTGGTTCAGGTTCGAAGCTTCTTTAAAATAAATATTTCTCAAGCATTACGAGTCGCTTGTTCAGGAAGTGTTAACTGTTTTTTGTCGTCTCTTCATTTGCAAAGCTTTTACAGAAGTCTTGGCAGAAAAATTGCATTCCTTTACCTCAGAAACGACCCATTTCATTGCTGGAGATTGTATCTTTGGCGTGGAACCTTTCATGTCCTAAAATAAAAAGCAGATACAATAATAGAGAACGTTGCAGTTGTGCGTAACCGACTTCGAAATACTTTGATATTATTGTTATTCCAGCGGATAACAAATTGCAAATAACAGGATGTGTGTAGTCAGGAAATACTGTCCAAGTTGCCTTTTAAATCGCTAGATACAGTCATTTAAAATTTTAAAGTGAGGGGCGTTTGTGGTAGCGGAGGTGGGCGTGGCATATGCCGATCCTTAAAGGACACCGCCAACAACGCACCAAACAAATTTGATGACTGTAGCCTTTAAGTTGTGGGAGATAAATGGCTCTATCGATTTGCGAATATCGATTTCCTAGCCCCCCTAGTAAACGTAGCACTCAAATTTGTACACTTTGATGCTGGCACAGACCAGTATATGACCCAAGATTCAAGTCTCTATTATCTCTATGATACCTTCGGTATCAAAGGATAAAAACGAAATTAATGAAAGACGTTGAAATACATTGCGGAGGGGGTGGGTTTGACGGCAGGTGGCGTAGTTTCTAACATACTAACGCTGTCTCACTCACACAACAGACAAATGCTTATGTATGTACGAACGAGACCATTAAATATGCATTTCAGTGCAGCAAAACAAAATTGCAGTCGTTTTTGTTTCTCCTAGAAACAAGTAACTGTAATTTAGGTCAAGCGTATTGTTTACAAATAATCACGCGCGTGTGTGAGTTTGTGAAACAAATACATACAAACACAAACACACTCACACATACACCAAACAAATGCATAGAAAATTGGCGCTTGCTGCTCTTAAGCGTCAGCGTCAATGTCGCTGCCATCATCAGCGTCAGCGTTACAGCGCACAGCGTCACATGTCCAAACGCACGAGAGCGCAAGAGAGCTCTCTCTCTCTCTTGTGTTGCGTTCGCGCGCTCATTATGCGGCTTGCGTGTTGCGGCTGGCATGGCATGGCATGGCATGGCATGTTATGGTATGCCATGGCATGGCAACTCAAAAAGCTTTCTATTACGACATTTGCTCGCCAACTCTTTTACACGCATACAAACACACACACACACATAAACACTCTGCCGCATTAGACAATTTTGTTGAATGGAGTAGGTCAAGGACAGTTTTGTGAAAACTGGGACAACATGCGCATTGTTGTTGCCGTCGTCGATTGAAACTCTTGCTCTCTCACTCTCACTCTCTTCCTCTTTTTCGGTGTAAAACTCTCACTCTCTTCTTGTTGCTTGTTGGACGAAAGTGAGCTTGTGTTTTTTTTTTGTTTGTGGGCACGCTTGCAAAGCAAAGAAAAGCGAGACATCTTGGGGCAAGCCAATTTATATTGAGCCTATGCGGTTCGTAACGGTTTTCTTCTCTCTACGTGTGCTTTAATGTTCGTTGTTTAGGTAGGTTGCGTTTACTTTTCTGAAACGCTAGCTAAAACAACATTTTATATTTGATGTAGGCGGCAGGCAGAGCTGTTCTTCTCTGCTTTGATAAATATACCTAAGTTTCATGTAAATTTATGCAGCTTTGGTAAATGTATTAAAAGCCATATTGCTAAGCTCCTAATTAAGGGAATTTCCTATCACCTATAATCATATAATAAGCAGTGACTTCATCCTCTAGAGAGATTCGCGAGTCCTGCGATTGTCCAGCTGATTTCCGCTCTGACATTTATTTACATTTTCTTTTGTTTATCAATCGAATTTTTTGACATGTAGTATGGGAAAATTGTAAAACTATCGGTGGCACTTTTGCTTGTTTATTTCTTTTTCTTCTATATCCTGAGACCAGGAAAAATCAATAAATGAATGGCCTGATAGTTCTTAGTCGTTTAGTGCTTGTGCACCCACACTCCGGCAAAACCAAAAGTATAAATAAATGTAGGTCAATGGTGCGTATGAGTAACAATTGTTGTACTTCTTAGTGTCATCATCAGATAGTTCCTTACGCTTATGTTTGCACATATGTAATTTAAAGAGGACAGTAATAGGAGCAAGATATGTATGCAAAAGGAATTTGAAATATTTAAGTGAATGGAGTATGAAAACTGTTTCAAAAACACAAATCTATGGAAGTAATTTGACATTTGTTCAAATCGTATAGGAAATCGCATTGCCAATGGCTAAGAAGCGTACAGTCCAAGTGGCAAATGCAGACAGACAGACAGAAAAATAGGCAATAATAACAATAACCGGAGCAGTGCACAGTAACAACATGTGGCTATATGAGTCATACGTCGTCGATTTCGGCACCGAATTTCCATTGCTTGAAGTTGACAAAAGGCAGAGGGGCACAGACTTAGCCAATTCCGTGCCGTCGTCTAAGTTTAAATCAAAGCTGCCACAACACAGCACCAAAAACTGCCGTAAATATAAAATCGTTGCGCTTGGCGAAGAGCGAAATGACGAAGCTCAATGCTCAACGCTCAACGCTACTACTATTGCTATTGCTGCTGCTGCTGACGAAAGCGTCAAGAGATTACGACAGAGTGTCAGCTTCAGCTTCAGCAGCAACTACAAGTAAAACGGAAGGACGGAACGAACGAACAACGACCACTATGGCAAAGCGCTTGAAATAATTCAGTGAGTATTAAAACAAAAAATAAAAAAAAACGTGCACAGCGACAACGCCAAGTACAAAGCAAAGCGAAAAGCAAAGAAACACAGCGCTCTCTACATGTTGCATTGATTGCACTCATACAGTCACAAGTTTATATTTATATATCACGTGCACGCACACACACAGACGCTGCGGAATCTAGGTCATGAGCGCAAGAGATGGCACTATGTCCCAAGTGCGCCAAAGTGCAAAGGAGATGGCAATACGACTAAATACATACATATGCATGTTACAAATAAACTTATGTGAAGCTTTTATTCACGTCTGTATGTGTGAGAATAAATGCGAGAGCGAACGCGCTTCACTTTGTGTGTGTGCTGTTTGTTTGTTTGTGTGAGTGTTTGTGGGTTGTGTGGTTTTGCGTTAAGGCAGAATGGGCAGCGGCAAAGTCTAAGCCAAACTAAAAACAAAACCAATTTTTGTTTCTCTTTTTAGAGAAGGAGGAGAAGGAGAACGGGAATTGTTGGTGTACAATGGTAACAAAATAAACTGGAGGAATAAGTTATTTTCAGTATGCTGAAATTTATATTCCAATCCATTCAGAACATTTAATCTGAAAAAAACATTTTACCGAAGCAAGACTTAGTGACAAGCGCCCGTTCCGACTACCTCAATGCAACATTAACGTCCTTCTGACAATATACATTAAAGTCTTACATATTTACCAAATTGTGTGTAATGCAAGGACTGAAAGTATTGATTATGGAATGCACTTTTAGTTCAGGAAAATCATCAAAGCAATATTCGTTGGGAATACGGGTTAAATGAAAACACTCTTTTTCTTGTCGCCTATGATCATGTCTACTCTTGTTTACTGGATATATTAGATCATTAAACGAAGCAACTCATATTATTTAACATGCGATTGTTATCTGTAATGACTCAGATATCTCCACTTTATTTAGTATAGATATATATTTATTTATATAAACACTTTTCACACTCTTCTACACTCGATTTTAAGAGCACTTTGCATAATAATTAACGGCAGTTGGTTATCAATTGTTAAACCCCTCCCCCTTCCACACTTGGCTCACTCTATGGCCTATTTGCAAAGGCCTCACACTTTGAGAAAATGATCGTACAAATGATAAAGTACAAAAATTGCGCAAAGCATATGAACAAAACTCAACAAAAAATTATTACAAAATTCAAACAATGTTAAAAGAGCACGTACACACACACACACACACACATATCGAACAGTAGAGAGAGAGAAAACGGTCTCTCACTCACACTCTCGCAAAAGCTTGAGCAAAGTGAACACACTCAAAGTGAGACGAAGCGAAGCTTACAATAGCAGCTCAGCTCAGTTCAGTTCAGCTCAGCTCAGCTCGCATGACTCAACTCAACAAGCGACCCTTTTGTATATTCTTTTACACTAAAAAATGTTGATTTTACTTCAATTCCTTGTGATATTTATTTATCAGTCATTAAATAAAATTATTATATTTATTATTATCTTTTACTAAAGCGCTTTCATGTTTTCATAAATATATATTATGTTAATAAACTTATTGACAATCATCATTTACATGCTTAAAAGTTTGTGCTATTTTGGAAATTTAGATCTCCGAATTTAAAAAATGATTTGTTTGGAAAATTCTCTATGGAACAAAATTATACTGACGAAAGTTAAATTTTCATAGTATTTGAGGTCTATGCGAAGTCGGAAAATACTTTCCATCCCATATCGTACATTTCAGCGTCCCACTCCAATCCAACTCAGTCTATAGGGTATAGTTGAAAAATTTGTAGATATTATATTCACAGAGATCGGTGTGTTCACGCAGACGGATAAGCGGACACATGAACAGAGCGGATCTAGGACGACTCGGCTTTTGATGCTGATCAAGACTATATATGTACTTTGAGGAGTCGGATATGCTTCCTTCTGACTATTAACTAATTTAATTTCAGAGTATACAAAAAATAAAATTAACTCTAATCTCTGCTTAAAATTGAATATATACAACACAGCAGATCTGAGAGCAGGGCGGACTCTGCTAAAGATTATATTTTATATTGATATATATTTTATATTAATAAAGCTATATTTCAAAGTAAAAATTTAAACTATTAATAACAAAGACTAACAATTTCAATTTGATTTTCTATTTTTTGTTTCGTACGTTTATAAATAATAAGGAATATCGATTTAATTTCATTGGTCGCGTTTTGTTCGTCGCTGTTATTTTGTCCATACATATACATATTCACATACATATACAAATACACATACATATCCATATACATACACATACATATACATATACACATACATATACAAATACACATACATATCCATATACATATACGCATGCATATACACATACATATACAAATACATATACATATACACATACATACACACACACACACATATATACACATGCACATACACACATACATATACATTTTGAGGGAATTCATTCAGCCTTCGCTGTAACCAGATGAGCATCATAAGCTTGAAGTAATTGTTACAATATCCTTGCGCACTTATCATGTAAATATTGGTAGGTAGAAAAAAAGTGTTGCCAACTTACCCTCTAGTTTCATGCCCACCTCTAGGCACTTCTGGAATCGACAATATGGACAACGTTTGCGCTGCGTCTTGTCGATGTGGCAGGAGCGCTCCGCCACGCAAGTGTAGACCTTTTTGTTTTGAACGGTGCGCTTGAAGAAGCCCTTGCAGGACTCGCAGGTGAGCAGGCCGTAGTGATAGCCGCTCACCTTGTCTCCGCAGACGGGGCACAGCTCCTCGAACAGATGCTTAAAATCGATGGCTTCGCCGCCGCCAGAACTGGCGCTGGTGCCGCCATGATGACCACCGCCGGCAGCGGTTCCACTTACGCCCGCGGCCGGATTGCCGCCCACATTGCCGGACATATGGGCAGCGGCAGCAGCAGAGGTGCCACCAGCGCCCGGTGGCAACAGCATGTAACTATTACCTGTCGAGCTGCTGCTGCCACCGTTCAGGAGCTGGCCAGAGTTGCCAGCTGCTGCGGCATTGCCGGCTCCATTTGCGCTTTGCTGCGAATGCGATGAGTTCGTTTCCTGATAGCCTGTCGGGAATATGTACTGTGAATCGAAATTGTATATATACGAATAGGAGGAAGCATTGAATTGATTCGCCGCTGCATTCGCATTGTTGTTGGCAATATTCTGTTGTTGTTGTTGTTGGTAATGCTGCTGTTGTTGTTGCTGCTGCTGCTGCTGCTGGTGATGTGTGTGATGTGAGTGTTGCTGCTGCTGCTGCTGCTGATGACTGCCCAGTTGCAGAGTGTATGCACTGTAATCGTTATCGGAATTGCTCAATGCATTTGTATCGTTATCGTTGTTATTGTTGTTGTTGCTATTACTGCTGCTGTTGTTGTTGTTGTTGCGGTTGGTACTGTTGTTGTTGTTGTTGTTGTTGTTGTTGTTGTTGTTAGCGTTGTTAGTGTTGCTGTGCGCCGGACTCGCGGGCTGCTGTTGTTCGAGTTGCATGCTAAACGGCGACAGATTCAGCGACGATATAAACTGTACAGTCGCCTGTTGTTGATCCATTTCTAATAACATTTCATGAATTTTATGTTGTTTTTAATTTGTATATTGTTAATTGTTGTAATTGGTGTTGTGTAATTGTTATTTACGATTTGGACGGTTTTAGCAAAGTCAATTGCCTTTTACTTTTACTTTTATTTGATTTTTTTTTTTTTCTGGGTTTTTTTTGTATTTTCTTCACTTAACTTTATTTACAATATATTATTTAAATTCTTAATATTTGCATTTATTTATTTATATCTTTGCACATTATTATTGTGGTTGCTGTTAACATACGGTGGATTTAACTGTCGAATTATTTTTATAAACAACATTATAGTTGCAACAATCGAAGATTTAAACAATTTTAAACTTTTACAACATACAACATTCGGTTTTACCGATATATTTTAATATTTAGCTATATATTCAATAATTTGATTTATTTATTAGCAACTGCTTGCGATGATCTTTTAAAACATTTTCTTGTTGAATGTTTCATGCCTATTTCAAAACTTAGTCCATTTTTGTTGTAATATATTTATCTTGATTCTGTAACATCTATTTTTCAAATTTTTTTTTTCAACAGTTTTCTTTTAACAATTTTGCAATAGTTGTGCAATTTGATTTCAATGGTTTCTAATGTGTGAAATTGAATACTTTGTTTTGTATTTTTAATTTTTTAAATTGTATATTATTTGGATATTTATTGTTGAGAAATCCAAGTGGAAATGTGTTTAGATTATATTTTGTGGTTTTTGCAGGTACTTTTTCGAGGTGAGTGAGAAGTATTTGCTTGCATACATACAAAGATTTGAAAAGATGCGTTTTTTTTCTTCTTTTTTAAACTTATTTTTACACTTTGTAAAACTTTATACTTGTTGTTTGTGTGCAGGCATTTCAACACCAACACCCTTGAGTTGCCACTTTTGTTGTAGTATTGTAGTCACTCATTGGTCACTTATTATTTACATTTATTTCTCATTATTATTGCACCTTTGGCAGGCAACAAAAATTTTGCATTGTTCTTTTACTCTCTTAGCGGGTAGACAAAACACACCAGAGCAGAGAGAACATAATCCTTGGGCTGTTCCTGCTGTGGGTGCAAATTGCCATTGAGAGAAGTAAAAGTAGCAAATGCAATTTTTTTTTTGTGTTTGTTATTGTTTTGCTGTTAAGTTATATTGATGAATTGCGGCATTCAAAGTTTATCATTTGGCCAAGACAAAAGCGTACGCATTATTTATTTTGTGATTTCGACACACAGAGGCAGACGCGCACTCACACACACACATTTGTTGTTGGTAAGCACATTTGATTTTGCTGTTTGGCATATGTAATATATACTATATACTATATGTATATATATATGAATTATAATATTTTTGTATGTAGGTTAATTGCTATGCGAAAAACACGACCAACATCAACCACGTATCTCGATTGACTAAACCCAAGCAAATGGCGAGGATACCCGCCATACACTAAAGCGTCGCTGTCGCTGCTGCTGCTACTGCTACGTCAGCGTAGGCAGCGACAGCGCAGTTGGCGCAGGCAGCGTTTTACTCTCGCTCTCAGCAGCAACATTGCAATATTACGTATGCGACACTTGTGTATGTTTGCATGTGTGCTTGTGTGTGAGTGGGAGCAAGTTTCACTTTCAATGCGCGCGCTCGCCGTCTCTTTTTTGTTTAAGCTTTTTTGCTTTGCTCGGCTTGACTTAATGCCCTGCTTTTCTGCTTCTTATTGTTGCTGTTAATACTACTGCATTAAAATTACAACTGCGCTGAAAGCGAAAGTGAAACTTTTTGGCATAGCTTTTGGACCACTGTACAGTCCATGACAGCGACTCATTCTTTCGGATGTAGCACCGTTAAAGCTTCCAATGTTTTGAAAGCGCTAAGCTTTGCTTAATGTGCCTGCTATTTTGTAATTGGTACTCACTTTTTACTTCATTTATCAAAGTTGGAATCTTTGTTCGAGTTTGTATTGAGTTGAGTTAGTATCTCAATGCTTTTCCCTCATATTGCTAGGTGGCGGTTTTAGTTTTCGTTTTCTTGATCATTTATTGCTGTGCTTTCGCATCTTCTCTTTGGACTCAATTATTTGTGGGTCTCTGTTGTTGCATTTGTTCATGACACTGTTTCTTTATGGCGTGTTTTAGTTTCCTCAATTTGTTGATTTTTTCTTATTTATATAAATACATGTATTTATTTTTTGATGTCTTTTATTTATTTAAATTAATGTTTTGAATGAATGAACTCTTCATTAATGTTAATTATCTATTTTAATTAAATACCCCGACTGTAAAACGCCTCTTTTTGATATATGAGTATATAATTGTAAAATACAGTTCCTCTTTTATATTGCAATTCAATTTACAAAATGTATGTACATTTACATATGTATGTATATATACGGTCTGGTCTGCTGTTCCCCTTTTTAAACACATTTTAACAATAAACTCCAAAGAAGGATGCAACATGTAAGACATAAAAATAAGAAAAAAAAAACAATTTTAAATTACATAAGTTAACTTCGCCGCTGAAAGGAGCGTAAAACCCAAACTTTCACTCAGCTTTGCATTGCCCATCGTAAAATTTGGTTCCTTAAATAACCGAACGGAACTAAAACATGGCGAACAAACTGCGACAAGGCGTATGCAGACAGACAAATATATATATATATATATATATAAAATAAATTTCATCACGCCCTGACCTTTAAATGAACTGCCGGCTTAATTTTTCACTTTATTTAAGATCGTTTAGAAAATATTCCATTTTTTCTTAAGTCCGGTTTGGGAAGCTATAGAAAAAATAACCAGAAGGAAGATGATGTAGTTTATAAAAGAAAAATGCTCTAACTGAAAACTATACTAAATGACCAACATTTGTTTTTTTTTTATTAAGGAAACACGTTTGTCGATGTTTTGACGGGGGGATTACAAATTAGAGAATGCCCCAATTTCAGTGACTTGCGAAACTGCAATGCACTGGAGATCCGATCCCCAACCTAAAAACCAATAACATTTCAGACCCAAAGGTGATTTTAATTTTCTTCCACACATTTGATTGTAGCCGTTACATACAAAAAACAAATTCAGACTTTTCCATATGGCCAAGGCAAAGGCAAAGGTAATATGGCCAGTTAGTACCAAACCACAATGCGTTTTGTGAGTATGGCAATCATCCAGCAGACACATATATATATTTATATATACATATACATTTACAAATTTCACTCTCGTGTTCCGATGTTAAGTTTTTAAAACCTGCTAAAACAGGTTTCACAGTTTCGGCAGCGAAATATACCAGGTACTCAAGCAGCTAGATATATGAGCCATACTGCGGCAACTCCGGTTTCAACTCCACTTCTTCTCCATTTAAATGGAGGGTATGTAAGTGTGCCTGTGCCAATTTTGTCTTCTTAGCGCCCAAAACAAAACGACAGAACTAAAACTTCCAATCCCCGATATAGAATCGATCCTTTAGCTTTGGACTTCATCTATGTCCTGTACCCTGTAACAATTTCAGATTAGCTTTTTATCCCCAAATTATACAGTAAAGAGACTTAGTTCAGCATTCGAGAATAAAGAAAACAGTACTTGAATCAAGTATATTCAACTTTGGAACAATTATTCATATAACAGTCGAAAAACTCGAATATATTCCAAGTTTCGTTAAGATAAGTTTAAAATTGAGGAACAAGTTATGGGGAATGCGTTACTTATCTCACGAAAAATATATCTTTTTGGAAGTGTATACTAATTTAGTATTGATGGAGCCAATTTTTGACTCAAAATATATTTATTTACACTAGTCTACCAAGATTTTTATTTTTTTTAATTATCTCAGAAACATTACAGATACGTGCGTATATAAATCTGTAACAATATAATTTTTGTAAGTTGAAATTTTTAAGATTTCGATGAAATTAAAAAAGTTTTGAATTAATATTGCACTTTGTTCGTTGCTAATTAACTTAGAGTAAATCGGCAGCGAGTACACAATTTTCAAAAATGATCCTGTTTTCCATCACTTGTCAATATATAATCTATGCAACAGTGTTCTTTCTATCGTTTTTGCTTAGTGCATCATCTCGCTTACAGTCCCAAACAAATTTCAAATGAGGCAGGTCACTTATTTGACAATGGGCGCACGCCGACATCGTCAACATGAGCAAGTAGCGCTCGCTGAGAAGAAAACAAACAACAAACAACAAAAAAGCACAAATACACGCAAAACAACGACAACACACACACACACACACACACCAGCAATAAATACATACAAGCGGCGGCTAAATTTAGAAAACACAAAATGTTTTTATGCTCACATACGTACACACACACACAAGCATGTATACACTCTACCCTATACATATGAATGTAAATGAATACATGCATGCATACATACATGCACACATACATTAAGTGTTTAAAACTCAAACCACGAAAATAATAACAACCAACCAGCAGCAGCAACAAATGGCAAGAGACCCAAAAAAAAATATATATATAAAAAAAACCAAAAAAAAAACTCGTCTTAACCTGAAACGAAACCTTGTAACATTTTTCCCTAGCTTGGCGACGCCGCTGCTGCGCTGCTTCTCAAGCTTAATTGACGTGCCGGTTTACACACGCTGGTAGGCAACAAGGAGGGGGCGCTTCAAGTATGTACAGACGCGAAACTGCAACGAATGCAAACGGCAGCAACACAACACAAACACACAAATACAGCGGCAGCAGAGACCGCCAAATTGCTTGCTGGTTTGTTAGCTCTCTCAACAACGTTGATCACTTTTGCTTTCAATATGAAATAATCGACAGCGTCGACGTCGGCGTCGACAGCGGCAGCAGCAGAAGCAGCAGCGGCAACAGCAGTCAAAGCAGCTGAGCGGCGAAGCAAATGAGAGCGCACGAACAAGTTTTCGCCCACAAGCTTCGTCGTCGCCCTATTGTCGGAAATGGAGCGCGGCGAGAGGCAAAAAAAACCAGCACGCCGAGTACGCTCGCTCAGCTCACGCTGCTGCCGCGCAGTTACTTGTCGGCTGCCGAAATTTTGTCGCCTGGGTGCGCTTTTTGGGGCCCGGCGCTTGCCTGGCATCATTGAATAATGTAATAAGTGAAAGTGTAGCGAGCGCTGTTTGTGTTGTGTTGTGTATGACATCGTCGCTCGCAGTCGCTGCTGCTGCTCGCGCTGCTTCAGCTGACCTACATTTTTGTTGTATATATTCAGGTCTATGTTAGAGAGATAAATTTCGATTTCGTTTCATTACGTTTTACGTTTTTATGCTTAGGCCTACATACACACATACATATAAACATATGTATGAAACACACTCAGCGCATGTGGTAACAACAGTGTGGGGCGCAATGAGAAAGGAATGATGATAATGGCTCATGCCGCGTATGGTAACGCAAAACTATTGCCATGTCAGTTTAAGCTGCTTGACGGCGATGAACTCCATCATCCATCCAACAATGCATGAGCAACATTGTGAAGCACTCAACTAAAAAACCTTAGGATAGGCCCGCTATTTGTTTTAATGGTCTGCAAACGTTGCTGCTGCTGCTGCTCTTGGTTTCCCTATGACTTTGCTTTGAATGTGACGTGTCAAATGTTTTCGTTTAGGTGTGTTCCACATTATTTAACATTTATCTGTCTTTGCACAACACAGACACGCGTATTTGAGTAAGTGATGTTCATATACATATAATCAAGACAAAGAAAACGGCTGGTATAGTTTTGCTTTATGCCTATGAGCCTATGAATGCAAAACGAATGCTAGCAGAGCAGGCAGTAGTTCTTGAATAAATTCGAATTAACTGTTAATGATAAGACTGCATTCAGCATTCGATAAATTTGTTCGATAAATCGATTTTGCAGCTCCACTTTGAGTAGTTACCAGAAGTATTAGGCTTATATGCATACCCTGGAACAGCGCGAAAAATATGAATGTGGTCGGGAATTTAAATGGTTTCCACGGATGTTCCAATAAGGTACAGATTTCGATCTTATCAGCACAACAATGAGAATCATTTGTTGGGTTTAGCCCAAATTGGGCCCACTTCGAATTGTGCTCATGTAATGAAACCGCCGGCACTGTCACCTGATTTCAACGTTGGAGAGAATATGTGGACAATATTGGACACAAATAGCCGGAACCGTAAACTCAAGGAATAAGAGAAAATTACTCCGAAAAAAAAAACTTAAATCGGTTATAGGCGCGAAAATGGAAAATATCTCATTCTAGAACATTGGCGTAAGCAGGATCCAAATTAGGGTGCTGTAGTTCATTCCAAAAATATACTTTGAAAAATAATATTCATTTAAAAATCAAATTTTAGATATAATTTTGTGTGTTGAATCTACGTAAAAAAAATTGTAAAGCAATTTTGAATGACTTATCGATAAGTCATTCAAAACTTCTTACATTTATTTATTTAAAACATGCTTACATACAAAATTTTGAGTAATCAATCAGGATGCAAACTTTTTTTTTGTCAGGACTTTCATTATGTTAACAACTCAACTCAAGATCATCTCATTTTTGATGCGAACTAGTGTTAAGCTTTAGTATACCCAATGCTAAGCAATTTTACTGTTAAAGGGTACACCCCATATACCAAAATTAATAAAAAGATGAGAAGACACAAAATGAGTAGCGACCGCCGCACACATACAATGAATGCATACACAGCAGCTTCGGACAGAAGAGAGAGCGCACTGAGCAGCGCGGACTATGATTACAACAGCAACAAATCAAAAGCTTAAGGAGAGTCGCTGCTGCTACGCTGCTGCTGTGCTGTCGACGCTGTCGTGTCGCTTCTGTTCGTAAACGTTAACGCTGCACAAAATATTTTTCAAAAAACCTTGACACACTTTTGTGCGCGCTTCGCTCACACACATAGGCACATATACTTATACTCATACATACATGCATACATATGTACATACAAACATGCTCACACAGAGATACTCGCCCAGGGACGGTTTCGACCGCAATTCGCCGACGTCGTCGTTGCCTCAGTGAGGAGGTCAGTTCAACGAATGTACGTTGTTTGTTTGTTTGTTTGTTTGTGTGTGTGTGTGTGTGTAGAAATATATACAAATGTATGTACGAACATACACATATGCATATACACACACATACATACATAGTGCAATTCTGAGCGATGCGCAATAAATTGCATTTTGACTCACAGCAACAACAAACCCCTACCCCAAACCCTTGTTGTCCCACTCGAATTTGTTTTGTTGCAGCTAATTAAATGAATTAACTCATATAAATTGTACAATATCTATATTTACTATACATATATATGAATATATTTATATATATATATATATGTATATAATTTTAATTTTTGCTTATTAGCACTCATTGCAATTCAGGTCAGCGGCAACAAGAGGCCTGTAAATGGGCACAGACCTCAACAAAATCACTCGGTTGGCATTTGTATGTTTGTGCACACACTTTATTATAAGTGTATTTATGTAAATATTAGTAAACATATACACATACACAAATACACATTTCTCTTGTAGATCGAGCGACGGGTCGGCGCTTTCAATATATATTGTTGTCCGTCTTTCCGTCAATATCGAAAGCGTAACAGGTGCGGCGGCCTCCGATTTGAGCAACGCTTGCAGTTTTGATTGTTGCTTTTGTTGTTCTTATTTTACTCGGTTTTATTTTGCTTTGGATTTATTTTCTATATATAAATGTACGAATGTGAATAAAACAGTTTTTGGTTTTGGAAAAGCGCGTTATCTATGTGGTTGAAAACTGCAGAAGCATCTGTTATATGCAACATTGTATTCCAATCCACGCTACCCTGATTCCAAATTTCTTATCTAAGCCACTGTTTATATATTGTAAACAAATAATTGAAAATGTCTGATGTTTTTGGATAACTGTAAATGTAAATATAAGTCGAATTCTGCAGCTCTTACTAATTCATTATAGAAAAGAACAATCTTTATTACGACACATCAGATTTGTAAGATATCTTCAATTAAAATTTAAGAAATATTTATTAACTTATACATATTTAAAAATAAAACTGATCAGTATTGTAATTTTTTATTCGTTTTGCAATACTGATCAGTTTTATTCAAAATATTCTGATTAGTAAAATGGATTTCTGCCGTAGTTCGATATTTTGACTAATTCGAAGCAATGCGATATCTATTTCTCTCTCTATCATTCTCTCTCACTTTTCCACTTTTCTCTGTATCTATATATCTATCGTCGTTTATCTATATCATCATTTTCTTCAGGGTTACTTTTTTTGTATTATTATAACATGTCTTTATATTTGCTTTTCGCTATTTTTTTGCAATAAAAAATATGCAGAAAAAGCATACGACTGAAGCAGCAATTCTCTGAAACAACTCCCGACGCGCGCGTCAACAGAAACAGAGGCAGAGACAACGCTGCGTCGCGACGCAAGCTTGCTATTGACGTCGTCGTTGCAGTTGACGGAGCTCAAAACTAGGTCACGAGGCCACAAAAACAATTGCAGCGCAGCAGCACCAGCAGCAGTAGCAGCAGCGGCGTTGGCGGTATGGCTGTGTGCCGGAGGGTGGGCGGCAAGCTAGGAGGGGTCGCGGAGGGGTAGCTGATAGGGTAAGACCCAACGACGCTAACTGTTAAAAATGCAATGCGCGTTTCAGTTGCTCAAGCGGGCGAGCAATCGGGTGGGCTGATGACAGTTGCAGGCCAGCTGGGTGGGCAGTGGACGATTAATTGAGTCGTCCAGTTTGTCCGTTCGCATATGTACAAATGAGTTGCAATCAGACAGCATAATGCATAATTGGTTAACACCCAGCAAACACATATTTGGTGAATCATTATTTTAAGCAAAACTAAAAAAAAAACACATTTAATAAATGTATATTTTTAGATTACTTCTTGGGAACTTTTTTTTGAGTGTAGGGATAGGGTAATCGGCAGCATGATAAGCAGTTGTATATTCGTAGGGGAACGAATGGAGATGAGTGATATGTGTATTTCTTACTGGCCACAATGTGGGTCGTTACTGCAACTCAGTGATTCATTAAAAATGCGTGCGACACAGCTGCGAAAACTGGTGAATACTCTAAATTATTAATGTAAAAATTGGAATATGATTTACTTGCGACTTTAAACTATTTTTAAAAATAAAATAATAATAAATATATCTATGCATCGTCTAATAGTTAAGCCTCAATCTATAAAAATATACACATTCATATGTACAATGAAAATATTATTTAGTGAAAATGATCTGTGATGTGTGCATCATATGTGTGATATCATATGTAACGAATTTGCTCGTTTTATAGCTTAAAATCTGTGAGAATTGTATATAGTATGTCTACGATCGGTGAAAATGATAATTATAAATTTTCTTAATTACAAGTGTTAAAGAAAAAACAGTGTTTAAGACACTACGTTACAGATTTTATGAGGTTGACGCATCGGATGTGTCTCCTTAATCAGACTACTCTCCTTAACCTTTTTAATCGGTATAGGGTATATAAAAAGAAAACAAATAAATACAAATGTGCTTCGTCTGTCTACTGACAAAGCTGAGACGCTGACGTCGCTGTCGACGCTGCTGCTGCCAGTTGTTGTTGCTGCCCCGTTGTTAGATACGGTGACCCACTAACCTACTTTTTTCAAAACGTTGAAGCTTTTTACGAACACACACTCACATATACTTATGTACATATACACATGTTTATATGTATAAATATATTGCTCACTGCTTCTTTTTTTTCCTCTTTTTTTTTGATTAAAATTATATAAACAAAGTGGAAATATTCAACAACGCAATCGACACAGAAACGAAAACAAAACCAACACAAAATAATGAAAATGAAAACGAATAAGCTAAAATGCCTCTCTATCTTTTTTACTCTCTCACTTTGCGTATGCATTCATACATACTCATACATATACATAATGTGTCTGTGTTTATTTGTTACGTAGCGCACTGCGTAGAGCGGGCGGAGGATTGTCGTACATGCTCATAAAGCTTTTAATACCCTATATTCAATAAAATTCCAAAAGTACATTATAGGCAAAAGGAATTATCTTTGACCCCATAATGTATATTATTAATCTGGATGAGAGAAGTTGAGTCTACCTACCTAAAAACTATAAACAAAACAAGTTGATTTGATGTTTTGCATTTCTTTCTTTTCCCTCCTACATACATAGCTGCGCATAGGTAAATGCGAAATCCTGAATGCAAGTTACATTACTTACAGGGTATCTCCTAATCCGACCCTTTCGGCGAATGCAAACTTGCTTAGTTGTTGTCTTTGCCTTGGGCAACGTACAAATCGCACCGAAAGATTCACACACGGCGACGCTTCAGTGGACACACGCACATACATTTACATACACGTATTGTATATATATAGGTATGTATACACAAAACGCAAGCAATAGTCGAAAAAAAAAACAAACTGTTAACACAGCTATACAGCTATACAGTAACAATTCACGCCTCGCACGCACAAAATTATACACACAGACACTACTGTTTAATATTGAACCTAACCCAACAAAACAACAAAACACACACATAGGCACATGCATACATATATATATGAGTAGATGGGGTAGAAGCTATCGCACATTATTACGCTCTTTGTTTTGTGCGTGATATTTTTTGAAGCTTTTTATAAAAAACCAAAATCAACAACAACACAAAATGTATTCTCATATTCACGATCTTTTGCTCAATTTTCAATTTCAATACAGTTACACATTAAACAAAACGCCTCGGACGTAGCCGACTGCGAAATACTTTGATACCGTATGTAATGCCAGCCAATAACATCGTTTTTATAGTTCTTGTGGGCAGGAGTGGTCCAACATTTTTTTTCGGATTTTTTTAATAGTGTTCTAGCAATATACCCTTAAATTTTGGTGACTCTAGCTTTCATATTCATTGGTATATATGGACTTATCGATTTACACTAACAGGTGTATCGGATTAGGGAGTCGGAGTAGGCGTGGCCGTGCAATTTTTTATCGATCTCTTCGGGGAGTTACCAGTAACCTTCAAAATTTGGTGACAAGCTTACAAATTGGGTGGTCTAAAAATATGTATGCCGATTCTTGAAGAAGGAAGATATCAGCTTTTGTATCAAGTCATAAAATTGTATGGGCATAAATATTAAAAAACCAAATTAATCAATAAGTTAAAGTGAAAGAGTTCAAAAATGTTGTTTATAAGCTTATTAACCTCTCAACGATATTTACTACCTATTCTTTAGGTACACTCCCCATATTATGCAAGTTTTTTGTTTCTCATCCGATGCGATCATCTTTTCAAATATCTATTAAATCAATCCATTGAAGCACTAATCTTATGAAACATTGGGAGTCAATTTTCAAATTACGTCTTATCGGAGTATACGTCTCTTGAATTTTAGACCAATATCACTTTTAAAAATCTACTTACATATATACAATTTTTTTTAAACAATCTATCCTCCCGATGAATAATAAGTACAAGTTTTAAAGTGGTTGAGTTCGGTACACCGCATGGGGTTTGTAGGGTCTTCCTTAAAATGTTACGTACTTAAGGTCAAATCGAAAAATAGAGTTTTAAGTTTGCTTAGCTGTTGGCAGTGCGTGTGATTGCAATTGCTATTACTGCGTTTTTTAATTGCTGCCATGATCTAAATTTCCCAACTAAAAACATATTGTGCAAATTATAAGTTTCATAGTAGTATCAGAGCCAACCACCAAGCACAGCAGAGCGGGACAGAGCGGAGTGCTGCGTGTGAGTAATTTAGTATTTAGCATGGAGGCTTATCTACAAGCAAAAACAAAATAAAACGTCTTAAGAAATATATACCATTTTTTATTTGCGTTTTCATTATTTTCGACCGGCTCTCGCTCAATCGTCACTTTGGCAGGTGAGCGAGCGAGACAAAAACTTGGCCAAGTGCAGTAGGCCATGCAAATGGCAAAGTAGGTCAGCTATCAACAACGCACGCGTATTTTAATACTTTACGAAAACGACAACAACGACGACGACGACAACGACAACGACGACGACGACGACTATGACTATCAGTAAGAGTGGCCGACACAAGCACGAACATCAGTTCGGCAATAGACGACGCGGTACAACACAATACAAAACAACGACAAATACACAAAAAAAAAACAGCAAAAGCAACAAGTCAGGTTGCTCTACATGGGAGTGGTCGACTTATAGACCACCTGCACACAACACTAAAATATATACATATGTAGAAACAAAAAGCCAAAACATTTATATTATGGTGGATGGATTTACACTTGTGTACTAAGTACTACCAAAGTCAACGCGGTATTTACATTTACATTACTTTTACATGCATATTCATTTTCTTATATATAAATAAAACATTCATTGTCACAAAATCATCACAAAAATAAATGCCTTTATCTATTGATCTTTTCTCACAAAATTATTTTCTCGTGTCGAACGCATTAATAATTCTTAACAGAAGGTTATAATGCAGATGTTAGTAACAGAAACTGTAACAGTGACAGTAACAGTAACAGTATTTATATTCTTGTTCAGAATCAGACGGAAAAAATAAATAAACACATGACGGCTTGAACATCTAAGATAAAGATTTGGATTCTGAGTATCTCCTAGCGAGCGACTAGCACTTGTGTAATTGCCTTCTGTCGTGGATCATAGTGTCTTTTAGGAAGCACATAAAAGTGTGATCCTTTCTATTTGGTAATACTCCATACTTAATAAATATAATACTTGTTTTGTCTTGATATGATCTTGATAAACCATAAATTAGCTCGTATTTCACCTGATAATCGCTATATATATTAATAAATAAAAGGTTCAACAATAATATTTAATCATTTGGCAATGTATTTTTTTGTTTGCATGTATGAGAATATTTTTGACATAAGTGAGACGTATCATTCATTCAGTAGCATTATAGGCAAACTGCGTTGAGCTTTCTATGGCAAAAGCTCAGTTGTGCGTGTGCACTTGAATGCATGCATAAGCGATACATATATACACACATGAGCATGAATGTGTGTGTGTAATAAATGTTTACATAGATATAAATATAAGTGTGTGTGTGTGTACAAGAGTTGTAAATAGTACGCTTAAGCTGCTCGTATCTGCTATCTCTGTTGATTTCGTTCTGCGCTCTGAACTGACTGAAGATCGCTACTGTGTTTATATTGTTTTTTAGCGACGTCCGACTATTGCGCACAGACTCAAAACCCGAACTCAACGCTCAAAAATACAAACAGAAAGCACGCGCACTCATTCTGAACTAACGCTCTCACATGCAGGTATAAAAGCTTCCCAAAAGCTCTTTTGGTGTGTACCTATTGCGTGAGCTGAACTACGTTATTGTACACCCTTGCAGAGGGTAGTATTATTATTCAGTTGTTAGCTTATTAGGTACAGATCGCAAAATAACAGGTCACATAGGAACAATCGGTCGAATGATGATCTTATCACGATATTATAATTAAATCTGCTTAAATGTTTTGGTATAACGAATTAAATTTAAACTTCTTTCAATATATATTTTAAATATGAATTAAGTATGAAGCTTCAATAGCTGAGATGGACTTTGATCTAACGGTAAACCGAGATCACATCCAGTTTCCACTGGTTCCTTGCAAAGTATTCATTCATATAGCTCACTCAGGAACTACATTAAGATGTCGAACTAACCGCACAAAGCATGTTGGATGATAGGTATTTTTTATCAGTGCCTCCTAAGTATTTATAGTTATCACCACAACGTAATAATAAGACACATATAGTATATGCATGCAAACATTACGTGATATACATATACGCAGCAAAAACCCCACACAAGGAGAAGCTAACATATAGCGACATTTTGTGGGTCACAAATATACCGTAGGAACAACGATAATGTGAAAAGGTTTCAAATAATGTATGGATCACATTTGTGAATACTTTGTACAACCAAAAAAACAACGTCTGCCGTTATGGAAGTTCCTTTAAAAGTTTTGTTTATGTCGAACTCTTTAAAACTGAGTAAATTGAAAACAATCGTGTAAGTCGTGTAAAAGTAAATCACAGAAACACATTTGTCGATGCCGGCCCGATCGAATCTCTACATCATATGATTCTGCTTAGGAAACTGAAAGAAAAAATGTTTGTTTTAACAACATATCTGGTTCAAGTTCATGTAAGTTTAATTATGATATATTTAGAGAAATTTTGGAATATAAATTCTTGTGTAACAAATCAGATCTCAGATCAAGATTTATTATTTTTTCGGTAACTCTTTGTGTGATCAACATGAGATGACGTTTAGAATCGATATAATTTGTAATATATGTTGACAAATTATTGACCAAATAAAAATTTCATCAAAATCGCATAATAAACATTCTAAATCGTATTCTCATAATGATTCCAATACTATCTAGCAGACACAAGCATTTTCTTGATATAGATATATGAGCGAATTAATAGTTGGAGCAAGTATACCTTAGATGAGCTCCCTCGACAATAGCAATTTGAGTTTGA
This sequence comes from Drosophila nr. fundita, assembly GCA_035044245.1. Lineage (NCBI taxonomy): Eukaryota > Metazoa > Arthropoda > Insecta > Diptera > Drosophilidae > Drosophila > Drosophila nr. fundita. Next base: position 1,723,371 of record JAWNMG010000622.1, on the reverse strand, counting down.
TCGTGTTTGATCAGCTACTTTCTTTAGAGGTACTTTACACCTCGAGTAAGGTACGCATTATAATAGTTACTTTATAACGGAATTTAGCGACTGATGTTTCAGCAACAATAGTATCGTTTTTAAGAACCAGTATCGAAATACTGTCAATGGTTGAAACAATCACCATCGATGAAGCTATCGAGTGGGAGCACTATCAATGTTTTTCCGCTCATACAACAGAATAAAAACATAATGCATGAAAATGTAACTGGGTCAGGGTGCAAACCGTCACACCCACACACACACACACACACACACAATAAAAAAAAAACAAAGGTGGTAGGAAAATCAATGCAATGCAAGCTTTTCTCTGTCTCTCTCTCTCTCTCGTTCGTTTCTTTCACCCCCACAACACTCCAGAGCGCCAACCCCGTTGTTCTCGCATGTCTTCGCCGCCCTCAATGGGGAATCGAAATCGCAATCGCAATGCAAAAAGCTTGTGCATGTGGCGCCCCGTTGACGTCGCCGTCGTCGCCCCCATCATCACCTTCGTCGATTGAAATGTGGCACAGGGTCAACTGGCGACCTATTAGCACACTTTTCCACACTGACCAAATCGCAACAACCCCTTATGCCGCTGATGCCCCCTATACTATCCAAATTGCAATGAGCACATCGAAACTGCAACTACTCAGCCAAACTCTCAATGGAAGTTTTTATCTCCGAGCTAAGGTCAACAACAAAATGGCCAATGCAATGCGAGAAAATCTTTAGCAAAAATAATGAATTAAAAACAATCGATAGAAAAAGTTAGTTGTCCGAAACAAGTTAAACCCCTTCAAAAACTAAATTCAATTCAAAGTTCAGCTAATTAGCAGGCATATCTATAAATGGACTATTTTTCCTTGGTGTTAGAGCTTACGCTCTATCTTCTATCCTTAGTTCTGGGGTGATAACCTTGGCCTATTCAATTTTATTTGATAGCTCAGTTACGCCTTTATTATAATTTTATTTATTTATTTATTTTCGACACAAAAAACATATAAAGTAAAAAGTTAAATTAAATTAAATTAAAGATACTATTAAAAATTATACATTTAAAAAGAAAAACTCAATAAAAAAATAATAATTACGTCTAAAACTATAGAAATGAAGGACTCTGAATTGATCAAATGATATAGTCAATTGTAAAAAAAATCCGTTAATGAAAGGAATAATTGGTAGTACAACGATTAAGAAAAATAAATTCTTGTTAATTTAATGTCGTTTTTACGTTCTGTCCGTCACATTAATCTGGACAACTTTCATTTACCTCTGTCTAGCCGACCTGGTAAATGGTACTAATGAAAATAGGCAATTTACCTGAAAGATGGCAATTAGCAAGCAAGCAAAATGCTGCTTCAGAAAATCTGTTATAATGGTTTCTGTTCCAAGCCAACGAGCAGGGAGGCGTTGCACTTTGAAACTCTATCTAAACATTGAATAATAAATATTTCATATTTATACAATATATATACAAAGTTACTTTAACGTTTCAATGTTGCATCCTTGATAGCATTTACATGATTTCTAAACGCTTCACTAACGCCAATCGTATTTCAATTACAATTTGCGGTCTACATTTGAGGTTGGAAATTTAATAATGGAAGCCTATGACGCTATCAACGTGAATGACCACTCTGGAGGATAGTACTAAGCTGGCAAGCATTAACTTCTTAATTGTTTGAATGTGAACAAAACTCATATAAGTAATTAACAATATAAACATTTTAAAGAGTGAACATCCTTCGATATCGAAATAACATTTCCAACGTACAAATATTATATATACTTATATATTTATATTTATTTCTGTTAAAAGAAGACCTAACAGAATTAGTGATTCCCTCAAAGACATACAAATGCCTCAACTGGGAATTTTAAAGATGCGGCCATGAAACAAACTTAAAGCTGGCAACTGGCAACATGGCAGACATAGTTTTCAAGGTACGACCTTGCTATAAAAAAACGCAAGGAACACCAACAAATAATGCAGTGGCAAGGACATGTGGCCGCCTCTATCGCCCCATTGCAGATGGCAACCTTGCACAACCTTCGGCATAGAGCCTTGTAATCAATTTACAATACTTTGGAGAGCAACAACAGCAACAACTATGCATTAGACCCTACAATGTCATGCCCCAATTTACGTAGCCGGTGACCTCGTTAGCTATTTCCAAAGTGCAGCAGAGCCAGCAGCAACAAGCGGCTGACTTTGACCCATTTAAATCCTTTGAGGTAAGCAATAGTCACAAAGCGGTATGCGAACGCGACGACGCGTCGCAAACATTGCAATAATCTATGTCAATGTCAGCCGGCGTTGCAGTGGGCGGCGACGCGGCGTTAAATTAACTGAGGCAGAACATAAAGCTCGAGAGCAATAAGCATAGACAGACCGACAGAGTGACAGAGATAGAGGACGACAGAGACATACAGAGAGAGATAGATGGATCAAAACAGACAGAGGGAGAGGGAGAGCGATAGATAGAGAGAGAGAGAGAGATAGAGAGAGAGTGCAAACTGCACACACGCGACAGACGTTTGATTCGACTGACGGGTTTCGCTCGCCGCAGCTGATGCCCACAAACAGACAGACAAACACACACACACACCCTACATACATACACAAATGTGACCGTCAATTTATATGCAATTTCGCTGTCCGTGTGTATGTGTGTGCGTATGTGTGTATGCGCTTGCATCCTTGTGCCCAATCTCTAATACATATTACAAAACAACGCAACAAAATACAACTCAGAATGCAATCGGCCATAGTTCTCGACTTACATATACCCTGTATCTAAGCTTTATTTATCAACCCCCCATAATAAAAGCATATCCAAATGTGTATGTGTAGGTCAAGAGCAAAGAGAACAAAACTGAACAATATACTGTCTATATTGAGTATGACTAAGTCAGATTCTAATGTCACGTCTTGGTCCCACCATGAAACGGCTACAGGGGATGAAAAAGCCAGTTATGCCTTTGACCTAAATTTTAATGCACAATAACCTTACTCCATTTTAAGCACGAAACTAAGGATTGCACTTGTGGGTATTCCAATACACACATACATACATACATACATAGAAATGCACACACGTGTTTTTCATACTTACATGTTTTGAAGCACTGAAGGTCGCCAAAGTGGGCGACTAGACGCCTGACATTGATAAATGTCAACTACAACAAGCCGCAGCACCAACAACAACACAAATGGTGGCAAGTGCGTGCGTTTGCTGACGCAGCAGCATCATCAGCAGTACACCAAGTGAATACTTTGACGAGTTTCTGCCCATCGACTATGTATATTGTAAATGACATATCTATCTAGAAATATATTAATATAACTAATTTCGAAGCTAGCTGGAGTTACATAAAAAGCTTTCGGTATATAAGCGCGACACGCAACACATCAGCTAGTTTTGATTGTCAAAAGGGAGGCGCATGTTTTGATATATCTATAAATGATATATAGATATGATATATGATATATCTATATATGGTATATATATAGACACTATGTCGATGCTATGTCCACGATAACCAACTGCATTGAAAGAAAAAGGAAACGGAGTCGCACCGAGTCTTTTATTTGAAGTTGTTTTTGCTTTCTGGATAGATTCTTGGACATAAATTTGACGAAGCAACGGAATGGAATCCATTAGTTAGGCACGATAAAGTTATTCTAAATCCAGATTGCTTTACCAATAAATAGTTTTTAAAACTGTTTTCTACCGTTGCGTAAGGTAACACTGCAATTGAAAGAGACAAAACTGTCCAAAGATGTGTTCGAAAGTCGAATTTATATATATAAAAAAAATTTGATTTTTCTGCAATCAGAAATTAATTTTAGTTACACCGATTAAAATGTAAATTACCTTCCATTAGTTTTGAGATTAATATACCAAGTTTCAAGTGCCTATTTGCATACAAATACATTTGCAAAACTTCATGATTCCGTTGTTTATTAACAATATATCAAATCAAGTCATAACATATCCCACAAATTTTAAAAGGACGAAAAGGACCGGTACTCGCAATAATAGAACTCACACTCAAGTATCTGCCTAGCCAAAGAAACGTATGTTGCATTTTGTTATCAGCTTCTATAAAAATTGTACGAAATCAGAAGAGTTTAATGATTTTTCTTGATAGTGATGAAGGTGCATGAAAGTAGCTGGGATCCAAAATATCTTTTGTTTTTTTACTTTAACTTGCTGCCTACATTATGAGAGAGTGTGCCACAATCTGAGGAGAATCATTAACACAACCCAATAACTTTTTCAATTGACTTTAAAAGGTTTTCACAAAAGGAGCATTACACCAAAAATGATGTTTTGCTTAAGCTCCTAGATATTTCGATTTTAAATGACAAAAAGTTTGCTACAATCTTCCCCTTCAGGGACAGTAAATTTATATATTTTTTATGTACCTCCTTATAAACCATCTTTTACTTTCATATAAATTCACATTCACTTTAATAACGATAGTATCCATCCTTCAAAATGTGAACTATTTAAAAAAAAAAAGCATTTGGGTTAAGTTTTTTGGACATTGCTTTAAAGATGGTTTTCGATTATCTAATACTTTTAACTAGATTGCATTTGATAGTTTGTAGAATGTACATTTTTGGATTTGCTCATTTTTATACGATTATGATTCTTATTTTGATTGCGTTTACAGTTCAGTTACTTTCAAACTTTTTTATTTGTATTTGCATTTTGTTTTTGGTTTTCATTTGTTGTTTTATTTATTTATTAATTCATATTTTTCATATATTCCACTCCTGTTGTCATATTTTTCGGTGAAAGTCACAATTTTGCTCAGCATACAAAAGAATATTGCCAACAACTCAAGGATTTCCGGTTATGCGATACATTTCAATATTAGTGGAGAATTGGCTACTTACCCCCTTGATCATCAATCTCTAGACCAAATTCATCCTCTGACATCGACTCATCCTCTGAGCTGAGATTGGATCCACTGAAATTGGCCGCCTGATGTTGCCGCTGCTGTTGTTGCTGTTGTTGCTGTTGTTGCTGTTGTTGATGTTGCTGCTGTTGTTGATGTGTTCGTCGCTGTTGCTGATGTATCTGATGAAGTTCTTTTGTACTTGTACTTGTTGTATTATCAATATTGTTGGATATTTTGGCAGCGCCACATGAACTGGCCGCTAGCTCTTCGATGCTGTGTATTGATCTTCGGTTGGCAGTGCTTAGTGTTGATGTTGTTGTTGTTGTTGGCGCTCCTGTTATAGTTGTTGTGTCAGCCAGACCGTTGTTGGCAACAACAACCATATTCTTGTGACTGCTACTCGGCACCACATCGAAGTCCAGCAGTTGCACCGTTGTGGAGCCTAGGAAACTGGATGTGCTTACGACCGCCGTTGAACCCACCACCCCGTTCTCCAGTGGCTTCAGCTGATGATACTCCACAGAGTTGGACTTCTGTAGTATAACCGTATCACTGTTCACATGGTCTGTGTTGACCGTTGATTGATTGTTATTGTTCTGACGGTTATTAAATAGTATATTGGCAAATGATGGCATTGTGACTGATTCCAAAATGACCGGCCCACCTCCGGTGCCGCTGGAGGGCGCTGCAACCTTTGCATCCACATTATTGTTGTGATTATTATTGTTGTTATTGTTGCTGTGAGGATTAGGACTGGCAAAGATGCGCTCGCACAGGCCGCTCAATGAGACGGCCCCATCCAATTGACTTCCATCGATGTTTTGCAATGAGCTAAAGTTCTCAACAGGTGGATTTGAATTGGAATTGGGCTGAGTGCAGTCCTTTTGCAGTTGAGCATAGCTACCAAATGGCAAAATTGGTGTGCTGCCAGCGCCAAGCATTTGATCCTTGTGATGATGCGGCAGCAATTGTTGCTGTTGTTGCAGATTCTGCTGGTGATGGTTGTTGCTATCGTTGTTGTTGTTGTTGTGGTGGTTACTAGTTGAATAGTTGCCTATGCTGCTGCTCTCGGGCAACAAAGGTACATTGAAGTTATCCATAATAATATTTTGCTTATTTCTAATTTCTTTCGTGATGCAGTTAAGTGTCTTGGTGATGTTTTAATGTGTGTTGCACATCAGCATGCTGCAAAAGAAGAAAACAAACAAATTTCTCCAAAATTAGTTTAGACATTAACACTAAATTTTTATGTTGTAAAGGCAAATAGTTTTTAGTGTCTAAGCTGGAACAGAGAACGGTTTTTAAACAAAAGTTCGAAATTCAAAATTAATGTAGGTCAAGGTTATTTTATTCTTTGTAATTTTTACAAATGCTGAACTTAGCAAAACTTTTAAGTTTTTAAGAAAATGCGTAGAACAGCGAAAATTCGAAAACAATGAATTTTGAGTTATTTAGTTCTTCAGTAGAATGTGTGCAATGTGTCGGAATCGGACCACTTTATAATACGCTGCCATAGAAACCAATGAGAAAGCGAACACTGTAAATTCCTTTTGAATCCAATTGGTCGCTTTATTTTATACATATGCACTTAATTAACTTTTAAATAACCTGCAGTTTGTACTACTCTAGTCAAGAAGCTACTTGGTAATTTCCAGTGGTTGCCAAACCAACTGGAAAACCCGGCCTGCCTTAAATAACATCCACACAACCACAGAGAACTTGTACAGAAGTTAATTATTTTCATTCAGCCTTTGCTTTGGCATTCTCCTTGTTCGCTTCGCAGTTGCAGCTAAAAAGCTCACCCCAACTAGACAAAAGATCTGGGACAGTTGGCAGTGACGGGGCCAAGCGAGAATGTAAGGGGCGTGGCAGGGTACACAGAGAGATGAAACAAACAAACTTACCTTTTCATCATATATATATAAATTAGCAACAGCAGCTGCTGCTGGCTAACGTTAGCAGAGGCGCCTTAGCGCATGCGCTGCTACAGCAACAGCGATCACGAGAAAGAAGAAGACGCTGCTACTCCGTCTACTTTTGGGGCGCTCGCTTGGTTTACTGTGCTTTTTATGTTTGTCGTTCTTAAAACCAGTTGGGACCGAAAGCAAAAGTGCTATTGTTGTTATTATTGTTGTTGTTGTTGTTGTTTTTGTCAGCCCGTTCGCCTTCTCTATTTGTTTGTACACTTCACACGGTTATTCGCACACAGCAGAAGAACTTGCGTGATTCACGATGCCCCTACAGCCCTGTTCCCCCCTGTGATCCGTACTAATGCAGTTTCCGCCTGCGCCAGCAGCAGCTGCGAAGTCGGCGTTGAAAGCTTTTTCAGCATATTTTCTTGCGGCGCACACTTACAGACACACATACACACATTTGCGCTCACTCTTATTATTATTGTTGCTGTTTCTGTTGTTGTTGCTATCGCTAGTGTATGTTCTTATTATTTGCGCTGCGCCAATTCTCTTGCTATTTCGTTCTTTCTCGTTTTCGTTTTCTTTTTCTGCTTCGCTTCGCCTATTCGCTATTCGCTTTCAGTGTTGTCTTTCGTACATGGAATTTGTTTTTGCATGGCGGCGGCGGCGTTTGCCGCTTCCTTTTATGTGTTAAAACAGCAAATTTATTGCAATTATGCCAAGCCAGACGACAAAAACTTCTTGCACAACGACGACGACAACGAGACGAAGAAAAAGACGAGCACGAGCAACAAGCGAAAAGCTCTTCCTACAAAAACAACAAATTGCAATTCCCCATTACACACACACACATGTGCACACGACAGACGAGAACAACGCGCACTTATATTCACGCATACACACACATTTACTGCTGCTGTTGTTGTTGTTGCTGCGGCTGGTTGGCAGGGGGCGCTCGACTAATTTTGTTTTTATTTTAGCAGCTCTGCTCCAATTCTATGACACAACAAAGTGTGTACATACATAGTGCATATAATACTGATAGAGATGCGTGTGTGTGTGTCTATGTAGTATATACATACTACATTCGTACGTACGCAATAATTTTGCAACTCTTGCACTATCGTAATGGGCACCAGCAGCACGAGCCACACATTTTTAGTTTTTAGTCTGCTTTTCAGTTTTTTTAGTGGATTTTTATTGTTTTCATTGATGGTGTTCTCGAAATTGCACAGCGCGCTTCATTTTCATTTGAACGAAAGTAATTTGTTTGCGACCGACTCACGCCACGCTGCTCGAAGAATTTAGTTCCTTTTACTTTCTGCCTCTATTTGTTTATTCCGCTTTTTTTCGGGAAAACTATGCACGGCACACAACACGCAAAAATTAGGTCTGTAGGCCAACACGAACGGGAACACAGTAAGAGTAGCAAAGTTGTTGGCGTAGGTAGAAGAAGAGGAAAGCACACACGCATACACACGTATGCACATACATACTCATACACACACGCAATCACAAGCCCAAGCACACCGATAGACAGATCGAGTGAGACGCGGCGGGGCCAAGGACGTGTAAAAGGCAAGCAGCAGCAGCAGCGACGGCGTCAAAATTATTCTTGGCCTTTAAACGCGCATTTGAAGAACAAGGACGGCAATCATATGGCGACCAGCGATGAAGCTTTCAGCTTTAAGCAATCGCACACCAAAGCAACTGTGTGTGTAAGCGCTGAATAGCTTTTTCAAAAAGCGCCAGCTCTTGGAATAAAATGTAGTTAACGCATGTAAGCGCCATCTATTAGACCATTTTCAACAGATTGATTTTTGAATTTTTGTATACAAGAACGTTTCTCTTAATAAATTAAAATAATATTAAAACTCAACAAAAGAGAAATTAAAACTAATAAACCAGAAAAAACATGACATTTCCAGGACTATCCATCAAAATTGTGCGCCTTTATCAAGGAAAAACAAGCATTAAAGTGACCGTTATATTTTCACAGATCAAGGAAATATACATTAAGAAATACCCAAAAGCACAACTATCCACTGACGAATATATCACATTTATCCATTTACATTAGATTGTATCGAAATCGCAACAGAAACCAAAAACACACAACATACTATCTTTACTCTTTGTAACTTAACTGTTAACAACTTAACAGACTAACAGAATTTACTTCCATAGTTTGTTTCTAGAAACGCATCTCCTAATTGTCTCATGTTCAAGTTCATCCAATCCCCCCATCCATTTATAGTTATTCCTAGCCATAATCACCAATTGAACATGTTTAAAGACACTTTAATACACCTTTAATCCACATGCACATACACATACATACATAAGATTTTAGTTTTGTAAACATATCTATTTCTCATAATAACTGTTAGTATCATTATAATTTCGATAATAATTTTAAAGATTTAATTTATACACACTTCAAAACACAATCACTTTAGATTTTATTGATAAGAAAATAGTTTGCATTTCCGTTTATTCTTGTTTTTTTTTTTTGTTTTTGTTTTTTACAAATTACGTTTCTGTTTTATAAATACGATCATTGAACATTGTTGTTGCTTCTCATTTACTATACAATACACCTTTATGTATATATATATGTATACATATATATAATTGCCAAAAAGTATTTTCAATTATCTTCTTCAGGGTTAACATTATCTTACGATACAATATTACATCGAAAAGTTACAAACCTATATGCAAAATTGGTTTAAGATAATTATAAATAACATATTCGTAATCATACGCACACTGAGTGTTTTTATCATATATATTTGTATGTATATATATATATATTGTTTTATTTATGTGATTTAATTTCTTTTAAAAATACATAATATATAAATACGCCTTCGTTGCATTGCTTATAACTATTTTTTTATAATTTGCATTATTCATTATTAATATTAGTATTTTTTGCTAACACTTTTTGTTCAATAACCATAGATTACATTACGCAAATAGGCTTAGATATATAAGATTAGCTGATTTATCGGGTGCTCCCTGGCTACCAAAACTTGGCATTAACCGATTCGTTTGTTGCTCGTTTTTCTGCATCGTTTTCATAATCGTTTTTGAATGTGTGTGTGTGTCTGTGTGTGTGTGTATAGCACCTTTGTATCACTTTGCACTTAGCTCTAATTATTTTTATAAAAGACTGTCTTCCAAAGACAAAGACGTAAAACTGACAATTAAAATTATATTCTAATATATATATATATATGTATATATATAAACATATGCAATATTTATAGTATTTAATCTAGTGCCATAAAATTAGAAACGTACTCGGTTTAAAATTTCATTAAAATTGTTTTAACGCCCAGCAAATTCTTGACGCTCTCGTTGTATCTGATAAGCATAACCTTTGAGGAGCTGAACATATTCAGCTTCTCACCGGCACACAACAGCTGCAAGCACGTCGCCTGCTTCAGGAAATCATCAATTTTGAACTCTCTCAGTAATTGCTTCTGTGTGGTGGCCAGCGTATTGCCATTTGGACAGATCTGTGAAATACATTGAACTAATATTAATAAAAAATACATGCATCTCTTGACTGTAGTTGTAGTTGTAGTTGTAGCTACGCTCCGTACCTTGTTAAGCAGCGTGTCTTTCGACTTGACTTTAAGTAAATTGCACAAATCATTTAAGAGTACCCATTTATCACTGCCCTCATCTTTGAGCAAGTACAGTGGTGGCAGGGGCACATCGGCCTCTTCAAATTTAAAAATATCACTATTCAATTCATCCGATAACGTCTCTCCTCCTACATCACTATCATCATCATTTTCAATATGATCATCATCATCATCATCATCGTTCAACTCGTTATTTGCTATATTCACATTCTCGCCATCATCCTGGGGTTCCTGTTTAACCTCATTCTTGCCGTTCACAACACCCGTTACATTTTGCTCAACATTAATATCATTGTTTTTGTTGTTATTGGTATCCTCCAATTCCGCTCCAGGCTCTATTTTGAACATTATTGTTGCTGTTGTTGTTGTTGTTGCAGTCTTTCCACATATCTCCCCATTTTTATTAATTGTTTCTTTGCTATCCTCCTTGTTTATGTGTAATAATCCGTTGGAATTATTTGTATTGTGTTTGCTGTCGCTGTTGCTGTTGGTTTTGGGTTGGTTTGCTGAATGATACTCGTTGTCGCCTTGGTTGCGTTTCTGCCTTCTTCTTCTTTCTCTAAGTTGAGCTCTGCTCATATCACATGCTGTCTTCGGTACACTATCGAATATATCAAAACCGTTTTCCTTTTCATCTGTGAACGAAAGAAACATTTCTTCTTTTATCGATATACACGTTGTATGGGATATATTGGATTAGTGTATTTACTAAATAACTCCCATGGTCCCAGAAATCGCATCGGTTTTATGTCAGCGGCCGCACTTTGTGCATCGCTGAGGTGCGAACGCAGAATGCTGCACATCAATTTGCTTGAAGCTAACATGAGTGGTGTTTGGCCTGTGAAAACACAATAAATTCAAAATAAATATAATATTTAAATCAAATCAAATAATTGAAAGCAAATCATTGCTTGCTTACCTGAGTATGTTGCCAGCAATGGGTCAGCGCCATATGACAATAGGAGACGTACCACCTCCTCATGATCATTTTCGATGGCACCGTGCAATGGTCGAATGCCGGATTGAGCGGCCTCCGAATGATTGGCACCGAATTGCAAGAGAATCCGTGCAATCTCGAGCCAGCCCTGGGTGCAAGCTTCGTGCAGCGGCGTATAGCCGGCGTTGTCCTTTTGATCCGGATTCATGCCCATGCGATCCAGACAATAAACAACCACATCGATCAGTCCCTGACGCGCCGCCTTATGCATTGTGCTCTGACCCACACCCTTGTTGAGCACCCATTTCTGTATTTCGCGGCACACGTCCATCTCTGTTTTAATCTTGATCGGCAAGTGGGAAGTACTGCCCGCTATGGTGCTGTCTGTATCATCCAAACGTTCATCTGCAGCAGCATCTGCTGCTGCCGCCGCCGATGCCCAGGCAACCGCTGTCGTCAACAAGGGCGTCACTTGCTGCTCGCCGGCTGCCTTGGCAGCGAGGCTGGTACTCAATGTTGTGCTGTTGGCGCTGCTGCTCTGCTGATGCTGCTGGGTGGGTTTCTTCTTTTTGCGTATATAATCAAAACCGGAGCTGCCTTTGCGCCGCAAATACTTTCGCTTGTGGCCACAGTGTGCTGTGCCCGTTGCCGTTGTGGTGGGTGAATCTGTTTTTCCAGTGTGGTGATTTGTCTCGTCGTTGGTGATGTTGTGTCTGGCCAGCTTGTTGTTATTGGCACTTACAATGCGATTCATTTGTTCTAGAAAGTCTTCATACTGTTGATAGCTCAATGCAGAGTACTCCTCACCGCCCGCCTGATCCTGTGCACACTCCGGTGGCGCCGATGCTGGACGTGGATCCGTTCCCATAAAGATTTCGCGTATTACTTCGCGCCTCTGCTGCAACTTGGATTCGGTGCGCGTCTTGCTCTGCAGCACCTTCGTGTCGAATATGCTAAAGTGCCGCTTGCCCAAAGAGTCCTCCAAGCTGGGTTCCGCCGCCTCCTGCGAATGCGCCTCGTATAACGAATTCGAGGCGGAGGTCTGTGAGGTTTCACTGTAGTTGTGCAGGCTTGCTGAGCAATTTGATGGATGCGATGGATGCGCGTTCATCTTGTTGCCCTGATGGCTGCTGCTGCTGTTGTTGCTGTTGTTGTTGCTGGTGACGCGCAGATGAAGTACATCGATGATTGATTTGGGCGTTGTATTTTGCTGCTGCTGCTTTTGTTGTTGATGCTGCTTTTGCTGCAGTTGCTTGGCCCGCGGCTTGCGACCACAGATCGACTTAAAGCAGGCCAACTCTTGACTGAAGTCACGGCCACGCTCCAAATCCGGCAAGGATGCAGCCATCTGCGGCAGCTTGTTCAGCTTGTTCATCGATATCAAACGTTGTGGTATCTTCAGCGCCACCTTATAACGGTACTCTTCCAGAATTAGTTGCTGCTGCGGCGATGTACTTGTCTTGTTGCCGCTTGCTTTGTTGGTGCTGCTGTTCGGCGTGCTGGACGCGCTGCCGGCGGGTTTGTTTTGAATCTTACGTCCATTTAGCTGGGCCAGATCGACGACCGAGGCACGCTTGTTGCGCAGCCTGGTGCTCATCATCAGTTCCTTCTTGCCACCACCATCACCACCGGGCACCATTTTCCGCACATATTTGCGCTTGATCTTGGTCGTTGAGTTCCGAATGATTTTCTCGTTGCGCAGCACTTTGCTATTGGCCAGCTGGAGTTCCAGTTCCTTTTTCCGCTTCGATCGTGTCATCGTGTTCAGTGCAATCCGATTCTTTAATTGCACACTCGCACGCAATTTGTTTGTTGCTTTTGTTGCCTTGCGTTTGATACCCTCCTCTGGATCCCCTTTTTTGCCTACTTTCGCTAACATTGCCGTATCCTGCTCCTGCTCGTCGTCATCTTCATCATCGTCGTCGTCGTCATCATCGTCGTCGTCTTGCTCTTCCTCCTGCTGGTGCTGCTTCTGCTTAACATCGCTGTTGCAGCTGCTGGAGTTACTCTTATTCTCCATTTGTTCATCTTCCCGTTCCAGTTTCTGTTCCCCCTTTTCGCCTCTTGCATTTACGCTCCTCTTTTTAGCTTTGCACTTCCCGGCCGCATATTGCACTATGTTTTCATTAGCTGGGGCTATCCTCGGCTTCTTTAGACTTATCGTACTGTTTTTTGCCTCGCTAGAGCTATTGCTATTGCACCCATCCTGCTCCTGTTCCTCGTCGCTGCTTTGCTGTTCCCGCTGCTTCGATTGCTTGTCCTTGTCCTCGATGCGGCGCACCTTGCCCTTGCGCATCATCAGCGGCTTCTTTTGCCTGGCCGTTTTCCGCTTGTGCAGCTCCGTCGTATCGCTCTCGGAGCTGCTGCTCTGACCCGCTGCAGGTGCTAATCGTGCCGCTATCCGCTGCTCCTGCACAATTCTCTTCTTTTCGCGTTCCGTTTTGCTCAGCTTCTTCTGGGCGCCGCTCATCCCAATGCCATTCGTGGTGGTTGTGTTTGTCACCTGTGTGGTTGTTGTGGCCGCCGACTCGGCGGCATCCACCAGTGCCGGCTGTCGTTTAAGGATGCGCGCCACGGGCAGATCATCCTCACTAAGTTCTAGTTTGATGCTGCTGGAGGGCATAGGCAGTGGCAGAGACAGAGGACACAGAGGCAGAGACGGAGACTCAGCAGGTGTTAAGCTTTCGTTGGCAGATGCAGGTGCTACCTTGACGGGTATCACTTTGGAGAGAAGCTGCTCCACGAGATTATTGCAGGTACTGCCCCAATCCAATAGACTGTTGCTATTAAAGCTTGATGGCTTCACATCCAGCTCTAGATCCAGGTCTAGCTCCGGTGTGGCCATTGGTTCCGTTTTGATTTGTATGTGATTGATCATCAGATGACTGGGTGAATGTAACGCAGGTGGCAGAACTGGGCCGCTCGTTGTGGATTCACTTGCTTCTGACACGGTGGATACTGCAGCAGCTGTTGTTTTAGTTGTTGTCGTCGTGGAACTAGCAGCAGCCAGCACTGGTGGCGTAAATGTGAATCCCTTGAGCTCGGCCTTTGTGCGTATACGTGGCTCCGGCTTCGGCCTCACAACCGGCTCGTGGATGGGGTGTGAACCAACAATGATGCGGCCGCCTTGACCCGAACATGTTGCAGACAGCTCAAGTCGCTTGACTGCCAGTGCCTGCTCATTGATGGCAATAACTGGCACTGGGGCAACCATGGCCGCCCCTTTTGGCTGAGGTGATTCCAGACGTGTCTGTTTGGCTGCCGCCGCCGCAGCCGCCTCTGCAGCAGCCGTTTCCTGATTGTACTCTTGGAGATGCCGTTTGCGTCCCAAATAGTTTGGGTTGCTGCTATTGTGGACACTAGTCCCGGCACTCGGCACATGACTGGTGTTGCCGCTCGTCGTCGTCGTAGTTGTTGTGCCAGCTGTGAGTGGACTAGGTGAGGTTGCGATGTTACTGATTGTCGTCTCGGGCGGCAGTTGCGGTCGCTTGGCATAAGGATTCGTTTCCACTACGCTGGGTCGCAGCTGTTGCGCAGCCTTAATCAGCATGGGCGTGGCATCGGCTGGTGCAGCAACGGCAGCCGCAACCACACTAGCAGGCGCCTGGCGTATCACTGCCGTAGCGGCTGCAGTACTCGACGCAGCCCTGCTGCTCGTGCTGCGCGCGAAATTTGGCGTTATATCAAATCGCGGCAGACCCAGACCAGGACCCTGAGATTGACCCGTTGCCGTGTCGGGCTGGGGAGGCGCCGGTGGTTTGGACTCCGGCATGATGCGCTGATATTTGTAGTCCGTCGAGTCAGCTGTTTGCTTGACTGTGCGCATGGACAGATCAAGCGGAGAGTAGGCAGCAGGCGGAACGGGTGCTGGCAAGGGCCGTTGCATCTGTTGTTGGATAACTGGGGCTGCTGGCATTGTAGGAACTGCTGTGTTTATTGCAACTTGCGACTGCCTGGTCGTGGTGGGTATTATTGCCAAATGAGTGCCGGGCGTCTCCATATTGAGAGTCTTCTTGATTATCTGCAGATTGCGCTCTTCCTCGCTGGTCGTATTCCTCTTTAGCATGTCATTGATTAGCGCTCGATAATTGGGCTTGGCTGTTGAGGAATTGGTCTTCCTGGGCACAGCCGTTAACGCCGATTTGGAAGCCACTGGCGCTGGCTGATGACAACAGATGTCCGGTCCGTGTGGATACACCTGCAACGTTGAATAATTCGAGACGGGCGCGGTGCCGCTGCACGCCGGTGGCGGTGTATGATTATACAGATGCTGGGCGGCGGGCGTGGGAGAAGCCACCTGAGCAGCTGCTGGCGATGGCGTGCCATGGTGATAATGTGAGGCATGGCTCGAAGTGGAGCTGGAGGAACTACGATGCTGCATGGCAGCACCCGATGGAAGTATTTGTGGTGCGGTTGGCGTCGGTGCTGCATGCTGCTGCAACAGTTTGCCATACTTGGTAGGAAAGATCAGTGGTGCAGCGGGCGATGAGCCTCGTGAGCTGATTGCGGACGCTGCTGACGGTGGCTGCTCCTTCTCCGGTGGTGGTGCTGCTGTGGGCGGATTGTACGGATTATGATAAAGCGATGAACGTGTCAAAGCCGGTGTCTCCGACTCTAATTTGGCATATGCATTGCTGCCGCTGCTGCTGCTGCCACCAACACCTGGGGCTGCTGCTTTGCCATAAAAGCTGACAGTGGCCCGTGAATAGTTGGCGCCACTGCGTCTATAATCCAAACTGGGCGATGGACCCGTTTCTCGCACATATTTCTCAATGGCATTGTGCATCGTATTCTGAAAGTTTGGAGGCATGTACAAGCTCTGATGTTGCTGCTGTTGTTGTTGTTGTTGTTGATGTTGTTGTTGTTGGGTGAGCTGCATATGATGACTGATAGCTGAAGGCGTGACAGGTGCAGCAGCGCTATGCTGTTCCGTTGGCGGATCATAATGCTGCGGACACTTGCGCGCATAGTTGGGACTGGGCTGCTGATCGCTGGTGCCAAGCAACGCATTCGTGGGATTCACCACATGCTCCAATTGATCGTAGCGAGAGGCGCGTGCAGTTATCGGTTGCTGCTGCTGGTGCGACGAGGTGGAGGAGGAGGCACTGCCTACTGCGGGCGCATAGCTCAGCACCTTGGCACCTTGACCAGGCCCTGAACTTGAGTATTTGATGTTGTTGTCCTCATAATAGCGCTGACTACTTCCGCCGCTGCTGCTGCTACTGCTGCTGCTGATTGCACTTGGATGTGTTGGCGTCTGTGATTTGCTGCTGTAGCCATATCGCGACTGCTGCTCCTGCTGGTGCAACAGATGCGATGATGGCTGCTGTTGATCCTCTTGGGGCGGCGGCCAGTGGGTTGCGGCGTTGTACATGGCGCTACTGTGATGACGTGACATGGGTGCGGAGGCAGGCACTGGCGCAGCTCCAGTTGCTGATATTTCCTGGTCCGTCTTATACTGCCAACAGAGATGAGATGACGGCGGCTCCGTTGATCTCTCGCCCACACCCATTTCCCGATTAGAGGTGTAGTATTGCAAATGCGGATCGCCACCCGATGCAGCGGCAGCAGCAGCACCAATGGGTGGCATTACAGATGATGCTGCTGCTCCACCACCAGCACCACAGCGAGCGCTCATCACATAAATGGCGGCACGAGATCGCTCTGCATCCGTTCGCTGTGAATTGTGGTAACTAATTGAAGAATTGCTGAAGGTCGAGCTATTGACAATCGCTTGATGTTGTTGGTGTGGAAGCGGTGGCAGGTGGTGGTGGTGTTGTTGTTGTTGTTGTGGTGGTGGTGGCGGTAGTGGTGGGGGAGCTGTTGCTGATTGTTGCTGATGTTGATGGTGTTGTATGTGGTTGCTATGCACTGCATGTTGTCCATGCGAATGCACATGTTGATGTTGATGTTGATGCTGATGTTGCAGTGGGATATGAGATTGATGATGATGCGTTTGATATTCATAATGTCGGTTGGGTTCCATTGTGGCTGAAATTAAAAGAATCAAGATACAAGTTATTACTAAGAGTCGTAAACCAAATAAATTTTGTTTAATATAAGATGAAAGAAACTGAATTGAAGTATTCACCGTTCTTTAAAATTCACGAATTGAATAATTTTCAATTCTAAATTTTAAGTTTAAGATACTTTTCAAAACTCCCACAATTGTCATATCAATTCCGGCAAAAATCTCAATCGATTTAAAACATTCAAAATAATCAAAACAAATTTAATCAAGTTTTGAGAATCAGTAGTTTCTTGGCAATTAATCACATTGTCGAGTGGCCCCTATAAGAAGTAAAAATACTTAATAAATTCACTAGAAATCTGCATATAATTTCGGATGAATAATATTTCAAAATGATTCCACACCAGGTTACTCAAGTTTTTTTTTAGAGTGCGACAGGTATTCGTTTTTGTATAGATAAATAGATAAGTTTCGATGCAATCCAATCTTTATGCTATATGAATCACAGATTCCCCACTGTGGGGCGTGTTTGCGCTCATGTTTGCCGTTAAATAGTTTGCCACCAGGTGTGCTACAAGTGAAAACTTACCCCACCACATTCTCAATAAACAAAATCTCACGTGTTACTGATAACACTAGAATATAAGTATACAAATAACAAGTAAAAAATGCTCTCGACTAGTAGATACCCTAACCTCCAGAGTTTAATTTATTCATATACCGATTGAAGCACACATTTATATATATAATAAGCGGGGAAGAAAAATTCGAAGACAGCGCATGTTTTTATTCCCATCGGCTTTAGACAAACGCGTGCCTACAACATATTTCCATATAAATACTTGTATATATAAATAAATAAATATATATATATATTTATGTACGTATAGGGGCCGGCCTTCGACGCTTCACATATACATACATAAGTAAGCAGACAGAAAATGCTTGCGCCTGCTGATAGTACTTTGTTGGGTGTTTCTTATCCAATCGTGATGAAATAATTTACGGTTGACCAATAATAAGTAATATTTAATGCTTTAAATTGTGGCTTTTATTGATATTCGAAATGGATTTGTATTGATATTTGCGTATGGAAATGAAATCAACTAAATAAACATGCATTATCAATTTGACAAACAATTATTGTAATGATCAATACAGCAAATTCAAGCAATTGTCTTATACAAGAACTCAATTTATAGGAGTTCAACTTGATATAAATATCCCTATCCAATATACACAAGGTACACAGAGATGCTAGCAGCAAAACTGCAAATCTAAACTCATTCGCAAAAATGTTGTTTGTGCCATATATATTCACATTCACAATTCAATAACGTTTTGCCTTCAAAATAAGAAATTAAATTTGCAAATTACAGTTTTAATAATGAGCCATTTGTATTTCTGTAGATTTTTTTCAACAGACGAACGACTTGTACAAATAAACAAACAAATGACAATCAAACAACAAATAAAATAATAATACAAAGAATTACCCAAATTCGTTGGCCCCAAAAACTCAGAAGCGCAACAGGCGACGAAGAACAGTTGTGGGCTGGGGCTGGCTGGCTGTCGATTGTAGGGGTCAAGGCTTGATATTTTTGTGTACATATTTTTGCTTAGGAGTGTGCGCGCGCTTGTGTGTGTGTGTGCGCGCGCGCTTGTGTGTGTGAGTGTGTGCGTGAGTTTGTATGTGTTTGTGTATTTGATTACCGCCAGCAAAAGTGTAAATAAATTGTGACGCACTCTTATTTTGTTATTGCAAATAATATACATGTATTTGTATGTACACATATGTAAATGTATATATATATATATATGTATTTGTATATGTATATGTATATGCATATGTATATGTATATGCATATGTATATGTATATGCATTTGCACAATGTGTGAACGAAATGAAACGAAACGGAACAAAACCAACTCAATTTTATTAAAGAGCACAACGAACTTTTGTGTAATGTGAAATAATAAAACAAAAACAACGGAATTAAGTTGTTATCATTTGACAAAATGCTTAATCGAATCGTTGCAAGCAATTTCCTTGTGTATATCAAATTTATCTTGTTAACACTCTAACTGAAAGTGAAAATGAAGAATGAGCATAAACAATGCATCTAGCTCAGAGTCCAACTGATGCAAATCTAAGTATTAATATAAATAACTGACCGATATGAAATGGCAGTCTGATGTTGCTGATATATTGTGAGAAATTGCAATCTTTTTTTTCTTCTTGAAATTCGCCACATTTATAATAATGAGCAAAGCCATGCTTAGTTTGACTCGGATGTTAATGGTGAAGTTCGCTGTATTCTCTACATAAGATAGGGTAAGATATTCAAAATCAACAGTTATTGTTTTTGTTTGCGTTGCCTATTCGCTTTTAGGTAGCCAACGGCATCTCTTCAATAAAACGGAACAAAACGATGCTAATTTTACAGCCGTAGCTGTCATCATCTGTTGTACCTCTTTTAATTGTCTCTTTCATAAGTCTATCAAAAGTGTACCAACTTAGAAACAATGTATTTTTTTTTGTACAATTGTACCACCTGTGGCAACAGCTATTACAATAGCCAATGGGTTCTTTTTCTTCATGCTTACATTTTATATGATTTTCATCTTAACATTAAGATTATATTCCGTTCCAGCAGCTTAATATATATTCCAAGTTAATGGAAAGATTTTCAAGTGCTTTGCTTCTGTAGCAATTATGTTTTTCATAATATAATAATCAAAACCTATGAATAAGAAATACTGTTATATAATATTAGGTTTAAATCAATTATTGAAATTTTGTTTATGATTTTTGTATATTATAATTGTTTTATATGCAATTAGTATTATATGTTGTAGTAATGTTTATTAAATTGGTGTTGTACGTGAAAGATGATGACACATCAAATACAAGCTACAAAACTTAAAGATAACAATGTCAACGACTGTGTTGACGTTGACGCCCTCCCTCCCCTCCCCATCCTTCTCCTTTGCAAACGACAGCGACGCAACATATACGCAGGTTTTGATTTTGTACAATGTGCCAGACTGGAAGCAGAAGAGAGCGAAGAGAATCAATATAGGAGCGATAAAGAGAGTAGAAAACAGCAACAACAAACCAAAATTGTCGTTTGGCTTCTGTGCTCGAGTTGTTGTTGTTTATTTCATTTATATACTTCGCATTATGTTACTTCCATTACTATAGTCATGCGTTTCTGACTTTTGCTTCATTTTACCATAAAATAATGTAATAGCTCAAATTGTAGAGCCAAACTGAATACACAAACCAAGTGGATGGAGGAAGAGAAGGAGCGCACGTAATAAACAAAAACGTAAACAAATCTAAATTTATTTCACATTTTATGTTAACTCATTGATCCATATTATTCATATATTCTACTTACTATATTTATTATTATGGTGATAATTATCCGCTCTACTTTGAGCGGCGCAAAGCATTGGAAATTATGAAATTATTGCGCTCTATTGATTTAAAGAAACTTAATGATATAGCAGGCGGGAATGTTGAAGAAATTTAATGGCATAAATGTTGTAGGCGTTGTGAATGATTTGACACACATTGATCGGCAATTTGAATTGAATTGTGGATTAACTATGTTAAGAACAATAAAAACGTCCCTTTTAACTAGATATAACCATTGTCAACCAATTAAATTGACAACAATTCCTTTTATGTTTGGGGAAAAGTGACTAATCGATGCAATATATTTAAGAGCTGGGTCCAATTCGCAATATTTCATTTTCCAATTTAATTGATAGCAATGGTTGCATAAATCTGTTATCTATCTTCGGCAGAAAAAGGTTCATTTTAAATTTTACCCCGCTTACGTAATTCGATGTTGATTTAATTTTATTTTACTTATTATTTACCCTTTTTTATTCGATCGTCCGTAAATCTTATCACATTCACATTCACGTAATTTTATGTAAGCTGATGATGAGAAACTTATTCTCCCGTACAACAATTCTCTTCATAATATTCGTCTAGTCTACAAGTGATTTGAGCACTCAGTTGCACCAAAATTTGATTAAATGCAAGTTTATAAGTTTTAGTCTCACTATACCCTATTCGGACCAATTATACAATTGACAATTTTCAATTGCAAAATATATTTAACATTAAAGATCTTGAAGTTTCTCTTTTTGATTCCAATCTGGGCTTAAATATTAATATTTCCACTTATTAATGTTATTATTTGTTATTATTTCCAGTTATTAATGACGTCATGCACAACCAAACTTCTGAGTGTCTCCTTAGTCTGTCCTATTTACCTTGGCATCCTTCTTGGCAATTCATATTCATCTTCCGTCATTACATTTTAATACACGCAGATGAATTATATGAAATTTAAATTGTAATTTTAATTTCTTTAAAACATTTTTGGAAAATTGTGGACTTAGTTCAGCCTACAATAAATAAACCATAAAAAGATATGCGATTTTATCGATTGGTAATTATCAATACTATCGATGTTTGAAATCTGAATGCAGATGAAGTTTGAAAATACAATTAATAATCTCAAGATTAATTTGAATGCTAACCGCATAATAGATAAGTAGTGAACTCTAATTTGTTATACGCCCATTATAAATAAACTTAACATGCATGTACAACATACATACAACATCACGCATATGTATGTATGTATATTTAAGTGGCAAGGTTTGTTGCCAACTCACGATAAATACCTAAACAGTTCTTCAGTTCTATTTTGTTTCGAAACAAACCGGTTGCTCAAAAAAGCTGCTTTAAACTTTAACAAAGCAACAGCAAAGCTACAGAAACCGTTTAAGCGCAAATTATAGTACACTACTTAGTTATGGGGATAAGAGTTGGTGGTCGCTTGTCTTGTTCTCTATCGTTACACTTGGCACGAAGTATTCGTTTAAAACAATTAGAATGGCTTTGTCAAGAATGCCCGATTATACGATATCTTTTACCCCGTCGGCGATCGCTCTAATCTATGTGTATACGTACAAAATACAACACAGATACACGTACTATGGAATAGAGATTAAATACCTTTTGCGTTTTTAGACCGAACGTTACAAACTGTTTAGTGTATTTAATTAGCCTCTTTTAGAATAGCAAATCGATCATTGTGATCTAAATTGAATTGAATTAACTTGATTGAGAGCTTCTAGATTTATTCGAAGTCGACCTTCAATATTTAGCAGAGGACTCTTACCCGTTTTATATTTTAATTATTTATAATTAATAACCCCATCTGTTCCGATTGATTTGTAAAACTATTGCTTATTACAGCAGGAAAATACATACATCAGAATCGGAAGGATCGGAACAGCCGAGCGGATAAGTTAATAGCGATGTTATTAGTTATTAACAGTTATACAAGGTTATGTTATCTTCAGTTTAGTTTAGCAAGAGGAAATTTTGATATATCGATATTGCATTTTCTTTTTGCTCACTTTCGTATTTCTTTTCCGCATGCAAAACGTACTCATCAAAGCAGTGAAAGTTTATTATTTAAAATTGCTAATTGAAGGTTTTCTTATATTAAATCAAAATTAATTATATTTTCATGCATTCATTTGGAAACCAGCTCTTTGAAAATATTATAGGCTATAAGCCTTTTCTTCGGCATTGGTTTTAATCCATTCCTTTTAATTCCTTTTCATTTTGAGCTATTCCAAATAGCGTAAAATTCTACTACCGATGCCAGTTTTAGTTCAATTGAATTTTGTAAGTTACAAATCACTACAACAGTTTTTTTTTATTTGTTGTAAAAAGGCGTACAAAAAATATTTTTGATTCAATAGAGGTGTGATAAAACGGGTTAATTACATTCTTTCAAATCTGTTCCCTTGTGGGAAGTATTTTCCAAGAATAAATTTGTTGCTCTGGCAAATTTGACAGAATATTCAAACGCTATATAGAAATAAACTAAAAATGCAGATCTGTTGCCTCTTCGTACTAACGCTTTCCCCGTTCTAAAAATGGCATAAGTTTGGCGACTTCACAAATGGGACGTTTCGCACCAAAAAGAAAACTGGATTTATTGGAGTTTATGTATGTTTATTAAAACAACAACAAATATAATACGCAGAACCCCTACATTAGTCAGATAGCTTAAGGAACAAGCACAGTCTGTATATTATTTAATAATCGAAAAGATTTAACTAAAGCGCACTCTTCAACAAATTTCAGTAAAAACATTTGAGATGTTTGCAAAGTTTGACCTTAAGAAGTGTTAAATATTAATTTAAGTGGAAATTAAAAGCAAAAGCAAAAGCTCACCTCCAATTTTTAAAATTCAAACAGAGCGCGCGCGCGCTTTGCGCAAGGAGCCCTTGAAAATGTGATGCTCAATTGTAAAGCTGAGTGGCCTGTTGGACGTTGCCTTTGTTCCGTTCTCCCTGCAATCCCGTCTTTCTTTATCGTGTGTGCGTGCGATGTTAATGTTGAAACCAACTCGTCTTCCCTCCTCCTCCTCCTCCTTTTTCTTTTCGTCGCTCTCTCGTTTAAGCTTATTGAAAAGACTTTTACTGTTATTTCACGTTTTGTGCATGTGTGGTTACATCTGTGTATAGCTGTGTAGGACCGTTGCTGGGTCTTCTACAAGTCTTGATCTTGTAATTCTTTTTGGCATTGCTTTTCACTTTACTTTACTTTTATTTCACACACTTTTCTTACACAGGCTATACACATGCCAGCAAACACACACACACACACACTCTGATGATACACGTATAAAATTTCTCGCGAAGCAACTTTTTAGTTGTTGCTGCTCCTCTTATTTTTTTTGTAGTTGTTGTTCCTTTCTACGTTAAAATACACATGTACACAATATGTAAGTATATATATATATGATTATATATGTATAAATATTTGTATATGTATATATGAATGAAAACCAGTATTTGCTTTCTTTCACTTATTTCAAGAAATTGTTGAATAACGGTTTTGAAGCGATATTGCGTGTTTTTTGTTGTTGTTGCTGGTTTTGTTTTACTAAATTTCACTTTGCTTTCTCGCAACGTTGTTGTTATTGTATTCGTGCACATAGTTTTTGTTACTCTCACACAACCCATTCACATACATAGGTATACACACATACACGGAATGTATAAAATACAGGGTGAATGCAGTTGTGTGTGTTTTAATATCTTTTTGTGAAATTGTTGGTCTGATAAACCTGTCCTGCAGCGTCGACGTCGACGCGCGGCTTTTGCAACTGCCTCTTCTTACACATTTGCTTCACTTATGCAGATCGCTTGAGAATCATGCAAAGAATAACAATTATTAGACTATTTGTTTTGTTTTTCCTTTTGCACAAATACAGTTTGCATTTCATCTACATATACATGGCAATCAAGCAGCCAGCAACACATCATCTTTATTATAAATAATATACTTTTATATATATGTATATGCATAGTATAATTAACGACGGCGCAAATATTCCAAAAAGTATGTTTGTTGTTGTTGTTGTTTTAGGCAACGTTCATTGCCACTTACACACACACACTCATAGAGACAAAGCAAACACACCAGCACACACACACACACTGGAATCGCTTCTTCTTCTATTGAGAGACCGTTATGTTAGCGATGCCGACGTCAACGTCGACGCCGTCTAGGGGGGCAATGATTTCGTTTCGATTCGTTTCAAGGGAACTTCATTTCTATACTTTAAGCGCCCCCGCGTCTTGCAAGCGAAACAAAGACAATTTCACTTGTGTGCGCAGCGACACACACACACACAGACTTGTACTCACACACACATTGAGCATTGCGTTTGAATGTCAAAATTCAAATTTGTTTCAAGACATTTGATTTAAATCATTTGCACGCACATTCACAAGCACACACATGCACATACACAAGCACACGTACACACAACTAGGCTGACACAATTACAAAATTGTCGGTCGCTGTTTTCTACTTTTTTGATACTTCTTTTTGAATTTACACACACACGCTCATACATACATATATATATATATATACATACATAAATATGCACACATATATTTATTATAATACACTTCACTACACACAACGACGAACGGCGCGTTGTTTTTGTTGTTGGCCTACTTTGTGTGTGGGGAATTTTGTTGTTGTTGCTCAGCTTCTCCTTTTGCAGCAAAGAAACGTAGCAGAGAGACTGAGACTGCGACGGCGACTGAGGCTGCCTCCTCTGCTACGTCGTTGTCGAAAAATTTCACACGCGCCGTTTTTTATATGTCTTTTTACGTAAAAAAAAAACTTTTACGAAATTTCCATTGAACTTTAATTGCACTTGCACTTAATTGTAATACTAGATACTTATGTTTTTGCGTTGCATTAAATTATGTGCATTTATTTATGATCGTTTTTGCTTTGTATACTATGTATATTTGATATTGTTACAAAAAGAAATCACTACTACTTAAAAATCGAGAGAGACTAAGGCAAACGAACGTATGAAAAATGAATGACTGAGAAAGTGACTACAAAAATACGCAGGGCTGCCAACCGTTACGTTTATTGCGTGCTGCCATCACAAGAAAATACAATTAACTAAAAATTACCTAAATTATCTAAATATCGCACGACTAAAATACACTTGCTATCATATATTGTCTGACCACCACTCACGAATACGATATCAGCCATAACTAAATATTTTGTGTTAATTTCTGATAATTTTGGATTATTTCCATAATTGCTGCTTTATTTTTTGTCATGCTCAGTTTCGCAAGCTAATATTTAATATAATATTATTTACCGTAATTTTGCTGAACTACGCATAATATTGTGAGGTATTTTTACGCTTATGGCGTACGGCCACACTCAACACAGATATCGTTGCGCCGCCTATAAAAGCAGTGAGCTTTGAGTCCTATGTGTTTTAGTTAACAAAATTTCTCGCAAAAGAACGCACAAACCACGACGTACACATTTAAGTGCATTCTCACAAATTCTGGTAATCAAAAGATAATCAACAAATAAGGCAACAAAATGGCTGCACGCGATGCCGCTACAAACCAATTGAATGATTACAAAAACTCTCAAAAGGTGAGTTGGCAAGGCTCATAATTAATTTCTTAATTTATTTTAAAACTTAATGCACTTAAAATGGAACTTTAACAACAGCGCAGTTTGTGCCGGCAGAGGCAAAGTTCAGTTAGATTTGACCATTGTTTTTGTCGTTCGTGCCAAGTGTTAAGTGTTCTCTCTCTGTCGCTCTCTCGCTTTCTCTGCCTTTCTCTTTCACACGCGACCCATACGCAACCTGCATGCGCAATTTGGTTTGAGTTGCGTATCAAGCAAGCATTCAATACATGTATGCTATATACATACTTATATGTGTTGTATATACACACATACATACATTGTATTGTGTACTTGCATTGGTGGTATTTATCAGTATGAATCGCAAGACACTTCACAGTCTGTGTAAGTGAACTGAACAAGCTTCAAACATGCTCGAAGTGTTCGCAAATAGAAATTTGCTAGGAGGAGAAATGTTTTCGTCCTTTTCTTTTTGAAAGCAACTGCACAGAACTGAAAGTAATAATTATATATGTTAAATGGGGATTATATATTTCACACATCCGCACTTAATCTTATCGGTTGTAGTTTTGATAACGACTATCATTAGATACAACTGTATTATAGTTCAAATGTTGTACCTAAGCCAAAGGTCTGCTTCAGATTAAATTTAGTCAGTACCTAAATAGTTGGTATTGTAGGTGTAAATATCTTAGTTAGATTCTATTCCGATATAAATATATATATATATATATATATATATATTTAAGGTATATATTATAAATGAAATATGTAGTTCTTTTAGGTTGCAGCAATTCAGTTAGAAAATTGTATTTCAGCTTGATTTGCCACAAAAATTGCTCAGCTTGAAGTTATTTACTAATTACCTTAAACAATAAGGTAAATTATGAAATAATTTATTAATTACCTTATAAAACATTAAGCAGCATTGAAAACTAAAAGCAATTCACAGACGTGCTTGCGTGGTTTTTGGAGCGGGGCCTTCGTAGACGAAGACCGAAGAGCGTCAATTGTGTTTGCGGTAAAGACTGATATTTTTTTCTTGCTTCCGTCAAGTCAATGAACTTTGAAGTTGCATAAACTGGTTGCAAGTCGATTAAGGCGTTGCACTCGCCGCGCGATCGCCTTAAACTTATCCAATGCAAAATGTGGACATTTTGCAACAAGTTGTAGCTGTTGACTGCCTTCCATGCCTCATATCTGGTTAGTGGCACGATCCAAATGATCGAAAAAAGTAAAGAAATGCAGCAATTACTGACTTAAACGCATATTGTGTTGAGGAGGTGGTTATGCAATCAATGCATTTGGCACTTGTCTGCTGCGACTAATTTGTATATATATCATCGATTTGCACACATATATGTGAGAATATGTTTCGAAATCGGAATGGAACTGACCCACAAAAGTGTTCTGAGTGCTGTTCGTGTTGTTGCCCCGTTGCCTGACCTTCTATGGAAACTAGACGCTAACTAGAAACTGCATTCTGTCAGGGATTATTTGGCTGCCTTTGTTTTTTTTTTTCGACTGAAATTTGTGGGAATGCTCAAAATGTTCGTATCCAAATCTTATTCAAAATGCGGCATTTCCTTTCTCGTACTCTGTACTACATACCACACCGAAATACCTTGGGGCAATTGCAAAAATTTCCACAGTTGAGCTTTAAGCAATTTTTTAATTGTTTAAGTCCAATGTTGTCTAGTTTAAAAATGTTTTCAAATTAAATGTGCCGATTCTCTTCGTAGTGTTTAAATCGCAATATTCATTGTTAATTAATATTAATTAATGTCGCTTTGTTAAGAGCTTCTCCGATGCCGGCAGAGTGTTAATGAGCCACGCCCTTGGCCGTCTCTAATCTAATCTAATATTTATTTATTCACAATAGCAACATTTTCCAATCTTTGCATTAATCCTAGCTTCACTCCTTACTTTTTGACAAATAGAAAAAAAAATCTTAACTTGTTTCTTGAAGCAGACATCTTGCAATTAAAACTTTCCGATGTTTTTGCATTGCGATGGGTCTTATCAATGTGCTCTTTAGCCACGCCTCTCGAACCCACTGTTTGCTTCCTATTGTCTATCTATCTATGTAGTTGCCCCCCCCCCCCCCCAACACATTTCAGGCGTTGTTTCAGTCTGTGTCTCAAAGTGCAAACAATTTTGATTGCAAATCAGAAGAATTGAAATTGAAAACTACGAAGCGCATTTCGCTCTACAGAATTTTAATTTGCTCAACGTATATATAGTATATAGTAAAGTTCATATTGGTGTATATGGTATATCTACTTAATTTTATTTATTTATAAATATACATTCTCCAGTGGAAATGATGTGTCATGAAACATCCATCCAATTAGCAAATGTATCACAATCTTGTTAAAATTTAACTCACTTTTTTACATGTCATTGTTGCTTTGTTGATCTGTATCTTGAAGAGATGCACTTAGTAAACAGGTTGTCAGGTGACTTACAGGTGTGCTTTGCATATAGAATAAGTGATAAGTTATACAGGGTGCGGCAGCAGTTGGAATTCCTAAAACAAGGAACTCGAAAGTCCCGTCGCTACAGTTCGATTATGAAATTCGTAATCATACCTTGAAGATCTTTATTTGGCATAAATATACACATATATATATATATACATATATACATATATATATATATACATATATATATATATATAAACACTCACTTAGTGTGTGCTTCCATCTCTCTCTGAATCAAGGCCCCCCCAGTTAAGAATTTTGCGATAAGCCCAGCCCTATCATTGTGATTTTATTTTTGCGGTTTTATGAAAAAAAAAAACCAAAATTTGATAAGATATGGAAATGTATACTTTAAACTCGCTTATGTAAGAACATTTATGAAAATCTATATATATATGCCTGCATTTTAGCTTGTATCAGATAAGTTTTGTAATACTTTGAACTCTTTGCTCACTTGCAGGAGAGTCCGGGCGTAATCACTACTGGCAGTGGTGCACCGATTGGCATTAAAGATGCCACCCAATCGGTGGGTCCACGCGGTCCGCTGCTGCTGCAGGATGTCAACTTCCTGGACGAGATGGCGCACTTTGATCGCGAGCGCATTCCGGAGCGAGTGGTGCATGCCAAGGGCGGCGGTGCATTTGGTTACTTTGAGGTCACGCACGACATAAGCAAATATACTGCGGCCAAGGTGTTTGAGAAGGTCAAGAAGCGCACTCCAATCGCCATTCGCTTCTCCACGGTGGGTGGTGAGAGCGGTTCGGCGGATACGGCTCGCGATCCACGGGGATTTGCTATTAAATTCTATACGGACGATGGAGTGTGGGATCTGGTTGGCAACAATACACCGATTTTCTTTATTCGCGATCCCATTCTGTTCCCCAGTTTCATTCACACACAGAAGCGCAATCCGCAAACGCATCTGAAGGATCCGGACATGTTTTGGGATTTCCTCACGCTGCGTCCCGAGACCACGCATCAGGTGTCGTTCTTGTTCAGCGATCGTGGCACTCCCGATGGTTTCTGCCACATGAACGGCTATGGCTCGCACACCTTCAAGCTGGTCAACGCCAAGGGCGAGCCAACTTATGCCAAGTTCCATTTCAAGACAGATCAGGGCATCAAGAACTTGGACGTGAAGACCGCTGCCGATCTGGCATCGAGCGATCCCGATTATAGCATTCGCGATTTGTACAACCGCATCAAGGGCGGTAAGTTCCCCAGCTGGTCGTGCTACATTCAGGTGATGACCTTCGAGGAGGCCAAGAAGCACAAGTACAATCCGTTCGATGTGACCAAAGTGTGGTCTCACAAGGAATTCCCATTGATACCTGTCGGCAAATTGGTGCTCGATCGCAATCCGACTAACTACTTTGCCGAGGTGGAGCAGATTGCGTTCAGTCCGGCGCATTTGGTGCCCGGAATTGAGCCATCTCCGGATAAGATGTTGCAGGGTCGCCTATTCTCATACTCGGACACGCATCGTCATCGTTTGGGGCCCAACTATCTGCAGATTCCCGTTAACTGTCCCTATCGCGTCAAGGTCAACAATTTCCAACGCGATGGCTTCATGAACGTCACTGACAACCAGAATGGAGCGCCCAACTATTTCCCCAACTCGTTCAATGGTCCCCAAGAAGATCCACGCTCTCGCGCCCTCTCCACCAGTTGCCCGGTGAGCGGCGATGTTTATCGCTTCAGCAGTGGCGATACCGAGGATAACTACTCCCAGGTGACCGAATTTTGGGTGCACGTGCTGGACAACTGCGCCAAGAAGCGTCTCGTGCAGAACATTGCCGATAATCTGAGCAATGCAAGCCAGTTCTTACAGGAGCGTGCCGTGAAGAACTTTACTCTGGTGCATGCCGACTTTGGACGTATGCTAACTGAAGCCCTCAACCTTATCAAGTCAGCCAAGTTCTAGACAGCTTTCAACGCTTAATTCTCGGAAACATATTGCAATATATATCCAACTTTCCACTGAACAGAGTGTCAGTTCTTTGGTTGCGGGCAATTTTTTCTTTAATTCGTGGTACTTCATTGAACTTCTTTCCCATGCGTGTGCCTTGTTTTAAAATGCTACATTTTAGCAATGAAGATCACTTATATCATACATATGTAACGATTCGTAATAAATCCTAATCTTTTGATATAAAACAAGTCCCCCAATGGGGGACATTTATTAATTGTATGCAAGAATACCGGTTGGCAACGATATCGATATCTGTCAGATATATATATATATATGTCCAGATGAGTTGATGAATTTATTTGCAATGCTCGTTTAAGTAGCAGGGCCAGTTACAGCATCCGCTTGAGGATGGGGAAGCCTTTCGTGAATGGGTTAACTACAATACTGTTAATAAAAAAGATAAAAAAAACTATAAATCTGGAGTCTAGCTGATCAAGTCTAAATTGCATTAGAAATTATAAAAAACGACCGATGCAAGTTATATAATACAATATTTCGATAGACACATCAGGTGAGCTTGGGCTTGTTCCCTTGGTAAACAAAAAAAGTTTTCATTCAAAAATCATCTTTCGTCCTCTGGCTGCTATCCGATCCGGAGCGGATAAGTTGCAAGTCATCATAATTGCTAAGAGACCTGATCGCATACACAATCAGTCAATTCATGATAAATTCATGACAAATTTACATTTTCATCTTTTTTTATTTGATTTGTATAACTATGTAAAACATAACTCATTTGAAAATGTACAGATTATTATTTAGGCTTAGAACTAGTGCTATTTGTGTGCGCAATTCAGTTCGCATTCAATATTGAGTAATTTTTGTTTTGGTTTTCACAAGTTTTCGTCTAAATTGAACAAAATTGCATTTGCTAAGTCCCACTTTCGGTCAGTCTAGTTGCTAAAAAACAGAGTATAAAAAATACATTTCACTGTTACAGTATGCAATTTCACATTAAATATATATATAACATTTGATTTTTGCTAAATGCAACAATTAAGTATCATATGTATATACATAAGCTCAGTTTTCCAAGAATTACATGCATATATATGGATAAAGTACATAAACATACATTAAAGGCTGTTAGTAAATGCGATCGGCTCCATTTCCTAATTTGTTTAGTTTGTTGCTATTGCATTTTCTACGGCTTGTTCTCGATTAACAATGATATAGACTCTGTTACCGCTTAAGAGTTCAATCCTTAAAGCATCGTAATGGAGTTTTTCTAAATTCGTTTAACAGTGTGATTGTTTTCTAATTGTATTTTTTTGTTTGTTTCTTTTGTTATGTTTTCAGCTTTATGCTTAACCGTGTTGTGAACCATATAAACATTTAAGCAAAAGACACTTTTTCTTCTTTGTACAGTATTCCCCTCCCCTTGGCGATATTTCTGGGAGTTGTGTTCACTTTTAGACTAGACAGATAATAAACTAATTGAAGGCCAGGTCAGTCAGCGGGTGTGTGCCATTGCCGGCTAACTGGGCCAACGGCTCCGTGATGTTGGCCAACACGTTCGTCACAAGATTCGAGCTGCTTGCAGACAAATCACTTAGCAATTCGGTATTGTTGGCAAGTATACGCGAGGCATTTGCAGCCAACTCAATCGCCTTGCTAGCAGTAATCTCAGACAATAATCGTGTCTTATTTGCTGCTTCCTCGGCGGCTATCTGCGCCCACTCTGGGAACGTGTCCAAGCTGGGATAAATGACCTTGGCCCAAGTTTGGCAGAAAATAAACAGGGTTATTATTGTGATAATCGTAGGTCCGATTCCCGCAATCGCCATGTCCTTGCTGCGTATGTGGGCATATCCAGCGACCAAAGCGTTTGGCGGCGTGCTCACTGGCAAGTGGAAGGCCATGCTGCAGGCCAGACCAGCAGGAAAAACTAAGTACAGCGGATTTATCTTCAAGGCCAGCGACTGTAAGTAAAGTATACAAATAAAAGACGATTAATTGTGAGCTGTTTAAATTCGTAGCCATTTCCATTGCGTACCATCTCGTTGAGCACAGGCACAAGAATATTGGCAACAGCCACATTCGAGCTAAAGGCGGTCATAAATACAGCTACTAGAATGACAACCAGCAATAGTGCAGAGTTTGGTAGCACCTTCAGGCCACTCATCGAGCTGCCAATCAACGAGGCCATGCCACTCTGTTTGCTGCCAGCGGCAAGGGCGAAGCCACCGCCAAGCAGGAACACCAGACCCCACGGCACCCTGGTCTGGATGAACTTCCATGTGATGAGAGATGCTGTCGGCGCCGTTGGTACTGGTCCTCGTCGCGTACAATATCGCAGGAATGCATAATTCGCAGGCAGCATGAAGCACATGATCACCACAAATATGGTTGGCATAGAGTTCTTAATCACCCTGAAAGATAAGCAATTAATTAGGGAACTGGTATAAACTAGGCAACAAAATCGAACAGTTATCTTCACGGTCTCAAAGGCTTAGCAGGGCTTATATGCATTCCTAAGAAATCGAACCATTATCAAACATACCTATAATGATGACTCGGCTAGTCGGCGTTTTTCAATAAGCGAAACAATCGATCAAATAAGTCGATTCTTATTCTTCCTTACTGGTTATCAAATCGGAATCGTTTGCCGATTAAAATTCAGAATCTGCATTTAAATCGGCATCTAAATTAAACTTTATTTTAAATACCGGACACATAACATAACAAATATTATTTGCCCCGTTATTACCATCGAAGTGGAATATTACAATGGATGTAATTAAAGGAATGTGAAGAGAATTTATATTCAAGAATTATATTTCCTAGCTCTTATGGTCTATGAGACAGACGGACAGACAGAAATGGCCAGATCAAATCGGCGGTTGATCCTGATCAGTAAATATATACCTTATTTTATCGGAGATGCTTGCTTCTATTTGTTAAACATTTTTCCAGAATTTCACCTCTTTTATCTATTAATTAATCTATTAATAATGAACTTACTTTGAAGGCAGCAGGTCCGCCCAACCGGTGAAGATTCCCGGTTTGCGTGTAAAGTACATCAGAACCATAACAATGAATAGTATCATCACTTGGATTTCGTGCATACTCATTGGACCCAACTCCTTGTAGCGTTGATCAATAACTTTCTTGGCCACATGAGCGTTATCCTTGCCAACCTGCACCTCTTGGGCCTCCTTGCTCTTTGGCCGCCACAGACCCATGAAATGCCATTGCAGAAAAACATATGTGAGTACCGTATAGACCAGCATCGAGGGCACCGAGTAGAACATGAATGTGGCAAAGTCCATTTTCTCGGTTGCATTGGGGAACGCAGAATCGTAGATGCCCTTGAATGTTAGATTTGTGGCAGTGCCAATTATGGTTCCACAGCCACCAAGAGACGATGCGTAGGCAATGCCCAGATAATAGCATTGTGTGACCTTTGTGGGATATGGCAATCTGGACAATTCGAAATGATTCAAAATAAATATAATACAATTTGTAGCCAGTTGATGGTTTATAGTTTTACTTACTCATCCTCATTCTTCTTTTTGTTCTTGCCGCCAACCATTTGATACTCGGGCTCATGATAGATCTTACAGACACCTTGCTATAAAATGGATAATGGTTAATGGGTTATGAACTAGAAAAACGTCTTTTATTGATTCCACTCACAGCTTGCAGTTCCTCAAGTACCGCCTGGACAATTGGGCTCATCATTGCTGTGCAGGCCGCATTTGAAATCCACATGGATATAAACATTGTCACCATAATCAGGCCAAAGTGTAATCTATAAGACACAAATAATAGTCAACCAGCTGTCACAATGGAAAAAAAAGAATAATAATATTGACCTTCGAGGACTGCAGCCTACTATTTGGATGACTCTTAGCGCCAGACGCTTGTGTAGACCGCTGTATTCCACAGCGAGAGCAACCATTATGCCACCCATGAACATCACCAATGTGTCCCTAAAGTAGGTCATGCACGTTTCTTCGGAGCCCTACAAATGACAAGAATCATCAGATTAGTCAGCTAATGTTGGACGGTGCGATAACGATAATGAGTCAGATATTTACCATGATGCCCATGGTGGGAAAAGCAACAATTGGTATCATCGATGTAACATAGAGGGGCAAGGCTTCAGTGACCCAAAATACAGCCATTATCAGCAACACGTACATGCAACGGTATGCCTGTAATGGAACATATTGGCAACATTTTATAAAAATTTCACACAACTTGTTTTGTAAGATACTTACCGGAATATTGTTTACTAATATTATGGGCAGGCACAGCAGGGGCATTAGGAACACAACACATCCTTTCCAGTGATTTGCGAAGAAGGAGCCCCAACGGGGACGCTGTTCTACGGGTTCCGCTGCTTCACTGCAAAGAATACAAAATTTATAGTAGCGATCTATACGTAATAATAATAGAAATAGAAAATCAAATTATTTGCTTCCTTCTTACAGTTCCATTTTAAAATCCGGATAAATCTGCAAGTAAATAAATACGGGAAAACACATAAGTACACAATGGAAGGTAGTTTGTCTAAACCCTGAATGAGCCTCCAAACTTTGTCCCATTTATTACTAGTGGCCATGTTTCCATTTTAGCGAATATTGTTCAATTATTATCGTTTACACTTCGTTAAAATGCCATTCATTTAAATGTATGCCGAAACGAATGGAAAATCAATTCAATCGACATACGAAATGGGTTCATATATAATAATATATATAATATGTTCTCCGATTATCATATACCCCATATAATACTTGAGCATGCCTATAATTAACAACAAACTCTTATCAATTTGTTATTACAGAAATGTTTTTATGTTTACACATTCGATTATAATCAGATTTTGACTCCTTTGAGATTGGCAGTTGTAAATAATGTATATATAAAAAATAAATGGAATTAGACAGGCCTTTTTTTTATATGTATCCCGTCTATTTATGCGCAGTAATCAGCTAATATACAACCATCACGATGTAATTTCTTTGTAGGCGCATGGAAATCGAATATTGTGCTGTGGTGGTGTGTGTGTGGTGGTGTGTGTAGTGGTGTGTGTGCTGGTGTGTGTGGTGGTGGTGTGTGTGGTGCTGTCAACGTCTGTTCTGTTTTCGGTTCGGTGCGTTGCGTTCTGTGTTGGAAAATAAATATTTCATAAGTGTATACAGTATATGCATGTCGACGGCGTCGGCCTCTATTTTACGTACGTCATCAGCCGCCGAGTATAGTCAATGTGATAATTCTCATATATACTGTGCTACCCACAAATTTAGTGCAAATAAAAACTTAATTTTTATTTGCAAATATATCGATGTTACCAAAATTCAAATTGTAACTCTACAAAATCGTCATCAGAACTATATAAACTGATAGATAGATGT
Source organism: Drosophila nr. fundita (assembly GCA_035044245.1). Classification (NCBI taxonomy): domain Eukaryota; kingdom Metazoa; phylum Arthropoda; class Insecta; order Diptera; family Drosophilidae; genus Drosophila; species Drosophila nr. fundita. The sequence continues at coordinate 1,687,095 of JAWNMG010000622.1, read as the reverse complement.
ATGTGGGTTGCATTGCGGTCAAGCAATGAAGCTCAATTTAGATAAATCGATTAAAATCGATCAAATCAATATATGATTTGTAATTAAATCAAGGCAAAGATTTTTTAATGATCGGTTGAAGGTTCTGAATCCAATTCCGAACCTTTTTTGAAAACAGTTTTTGCTAGCCCCATTTTAATGACGAACCATTTTATAGCCTTGTAGTGTTCCAAACCTCATAAAGTATATATATATATTCTTGGTTTCCAGCACTAGTCAAGTCTGTCTGTCTATGTGTCTGTATTCATATTTTACAACCATTAGGTTAATAAGATGTACCCTCTCAGTTTTAAAGCTGTTTCGTTCTAAAAGCTATTAAGTTGTGGAAGTGAGATATGCAAAGACTTGCCACTATATAATAATATAGTGATATAATAATAATAATAATACCAAATGCGAAATCTTTACTTAACACAGTAGTATTTCTAGGACCGGATAAAATTTAGATCTCAGAAGATTAACCACGCTCTACAAGGACATCTAATCTTCATCAGGTATAAACTTTATTAATATATCACAGTCAGTAGTGGTGGGTCGCAATGGGTTGTCGTCATGCAATGAGATTAAAATTGAATTAAAGTCATTTGGATGCTATCCAAATTTGTAATTGAAATCTGCACATCTCTTCACTTCCTTCCTCGTGCAATCTTCATCTTGAGCAATGAGTAATATACCAAATTATAAGCATATTAGTCGGCAATAGTTTAAATTTCAAGATAACTATTGTACATATTGGTGCAATATGGAATTAACTATTGAAGCCCAAGCGTGCTGTTTCTTTTCAGAATAACATATCTATAAGATACTTATGCATCATTTACAATGCGTCTTGTCACTCAGTTAAAAAACAAAAAAGCTTTGAAGGCAGCCCATTAAAAATAGTTCCCCTTAGTCACATGGCGACAATGTCAATGTCAATACTTTTAAATATAGTAAAGAAACAAAAAAAGAAAAAGCGAAAGTGAGAGGATTACGAGAAGACTACATGTGCCATTGTTTTTTAAATACTTTTTATAAAAAACCAATATATATAAATACATATTTAGTATGGGTATTTAAGTGTATTTCCTCTCAATAAATACTGACAAATAAGTTCAAAGTTTTGACCAAACATATATATATAACTTATTGTTCAAATGTATCATAAGATCTGACTTTGAGGCACAGGTGTTTGATGATTGCCACTCGGTAAACAACAATACTTGCATTTTATTTGTGTGCTTACTTGGGCGTAAATCTATCTATTAGTTACAAAATTTGCATTTTGAATCTTACACCAGCGTGACACCATCAATTATCAGACAAACACGATTTCAGCTTCGATGTTTAGTCTGGCGAATATATATATATATATATATATATATATATACACGCTGTCAGCGATATTTTGGACACCTCGAATTGTATACACAAATGTTATTGTTATTGTTATTGTATAATTGCACTCGGCACGTGGTCACATAACAAGAATTTCAGTTTAAAATAATTATAATTTGAAATCCGTAGTTTTCCCACAGCTAGTGTCAAAATCCCGTAAAGAGTGCTCGAATAGAGGGTACCCTGCACCTTGTCTGTCTGTCTCGTAGATTTGAATAAGCAGACTATACCCTTGTTTTTAACAATTGAATAGCTGCTACAATATTTTCCACAAGCAATTAAAAGAAAAAAGCAAAAATAAACAAATTAAATTATTAACATCGTAGCAAATTCTAAAGTTAAAAAGGGTTTCCCATCGCCTTTTGGAATACTGAATTCAATATTACTGCATCGATGTGAGAATCATGTTTTTGAATGTGCGCTCGATTGCCTACAGAGCTGATAAAAGGAAAAAAAAGTCGAGGGAGAGCGACCCTGGATGTGCGATTGATAGACAGTAAATTGATAAAGTGTTGCATATAAGGAATCTATATTATACACTTAATTCAAATAGGCGCTATCAATTGACAATGTCAACCTACGTGAAATTGTTTGTGTTCGCTGTCTATCAATTTAAATTAAATATATGTACAATGTGTGCATGCACATACATACGTACGTGCTTACCTACATACATATATATGTACACATACGCATGGAGATATCATCTGTCTCTGTTATTAATAGGAAATGTAATTGTTTACGATCGAATCGAGAGTGAAAATAACAGAACCGTTATGATTACGTAGCTCACAGAATTTGCAGCTTATTATGATTATTAATTAAGAATCAATAATCAATATTTCCAAGTTAAGTCCCTACTACTAATATTTAATGTTAGACACGTTAACAAGACAAACAAAAACATAGCTTAATTATAGCCTTAATTTGTATAAATCCAAGTATTATCCATTGTCTCAACTTGTTAAAAGTAAAAAGCTACAATTATCTGGCTGTATATATTTTTTTATAGCTTTATTAGAGACCTCAATTACAATGTAATAACACACTAAACTCCCCAACTGCTCACATTTCGGATAGTTATCACAATAGCTATTTCAATTGCTGTTTAATTATTGCGAAGTGCTCACTTCCACAGAAATTAATGGAGATTCCTATCCAAAACTATCAAATAGAATATAACTCATGCTATTGTTATACTATTGCACTGGATTTTATGACTTTGATTCATTAAAATTACGTGCTGCGGCGACTTTTTTTCTATGAATTGTAATTAAAAAGCAAATAAGAAGAAGACTCCATGCCGTTTTAACCATATAAATTTAAATAGGGCTACACAATCAATCGAAAATATATTTAAAATAATGGATTAGATCAGAAAAGATATATCTTTTTTGTTTGCATATGTTTGCTAGATCTTAGTTTGATAAGTAAAGTGTTTACACATTACTTGTATACATGTATATAAACTATATATAAATTAATAATATAACCAGCCAATAGAACCTCTCAGGAATTGTGATGGAAATTTCAAGGCATAGGAGACTCATACTCCGATTGATCACGTATTTAACAAGTAATGAAAATTTCAAAAGTTATAAACATTTTAGGGAAATACGTGCTTCAATAGTTTTATTTCAGTGTATTTTTTTTATATACGGAAGTTACTACATTTATTTACTATTTATTTTGTATATAGCTGGTTACAACAGAGGCTGCTACAGTTGCAGATTAAATTGAGAGCACTTACATATGAAATTTGATTCAACTTATTTTTCAAGACCCCAAGATAAATGTACAATTTTCTATACTATGTAACCATACAAAATTTATACAATGGGTACAAACAGGCAGAACGAGGCATCTCAGAAGCACAGAGTATAATATATATACACTAGTTATCAGCACCCATAACAGAATCGATGTCATGGCTTTCTCGTCCGTCTGTTCGCAAATCTGCGAGACTGTAGCTGGAGAGATAGATAGATAGACAGTGAGAGTGATTTGGAATACTGATTTTAAAATAACCTATGCAGATCTAGATTAAAATTTGAAAAAATGAGAATGAGAATGAGATCGAGAACATTTCAATTATGATTACATAATATATATTTGTTCATCGTAAACTGATAATTTTCCTTTATAGAAATAGCACGAATTGAGATCTAATTTATTTCGCAAATGTTGATAAGCAGTTGAATTTAGAAGTAATGTCGTGTGTTTCTAATACACTTGGCTTTACAAAATACAAAGTCAGTCTGAACTTTAGACCCTTGAGACATATTTAATCTGCTTTTTACGGGCGACAAATCGATTAAAAACTCAAAGTACGAAAAACGCGTCAATAAAACGTGGAGTGTTCCCGCCACATTTTGACCACAGACCTTTAATCGCTTCAAGCCAAATTATGATGCAATTAAAATACAGGCCTAACTGTACCTGTACTTGTACCAGCTGAAGTAAACTGGTGTCCTCATTAGCACACCAGAAAGCCTAAACTAAACAATCACCTTATGACATCGCCAATCACCTGATGACAAGGCGAATAAATTTCATATGCTAATTCAAATTGTGGTCATTCACTTGAAGCTCTCTTGACAACAGTTTATTGATACTGAAACTGAAATTTCAAAAATATACACACTAGTTAATCAATTTCAAAAACGCTGTGCTGTGGGTTCAAGAATCTGATAGTTATTAATTAAACGATTAAACTAAAGATACCCTGTGACATCTCTAAAAAAAAAAACTGTATGAAACAACACAGAAATTATTTAAGGAGAAAATAAGAAGCATGTAAATAATTATAAAGATTCAATTGACTTAAGTTAAGAATGATTTTATATTAAACAATATATATAATAAGATATATATATATATATACACATTCTAAACTTAAGTCCGTGGTAACCTGGGATACAATTGAATCCTTATAACGATTCATCGGTAACCTGGGATACAGTCGAATCTTGTGTAAATAACAAGTTACAGTTCTCAGTAGAGAGGGCTGACCTAACATATACCCTGTAAAAAGTTTAATATCATTCACAATTACTTGAACATGCGCTGCAAAGTACTGCAAAAGTGGCTAATAAGTTGTTTAAGTACTTTGTAATATTAAAAATTAAATAGATAAAAAATAAAGCTGGCTGGTCAGTGTTGTATATACATATATATTGCTAATTCACCCATTTATTTTTTTATAAATCTTATAAATTATTCATTTCCTATATTTCCCCAACAATCCCATGACATTCACTGATAAAAATCGTTAATTTATGTTCCACTTGAATTCTTTATTCGTAGCAATAAAAACTTTCCCCCCTAATGTCTGGCATACGATATGAATATTAGCCCTGTTTAAAGTGCATTATCCAAGTATTAAGTTCTATTGTTGGAAGTATTGTTTGTTTCAGAACTAATATAATTGCGCCAATTAAAGAGTCATGTAAATGAACTTGAGAATGATGTAAATAAAGAGTAAACTAAACATTTGCATAAGTTTTGAAATTCAATATGCGGCAACTTAATTATGTACTTGGAATTATTTTTTTCGAAACAGTCAAGTGATTAAATATAAATATTTATATGTAAATATCACTTTTATTTAGATTTTAATTGTAGAAAAAATTCAAGAATGTTTGTACTAATAGAAAAACAGCATAATTTTTAGCAATAAATGTATCCCAAAGTAGTTACGGGCTGCAAGAAGTATTTTAGATGATTTAAAAAAAATATGATTTTGATTTTGGCTGGTATCAATCATATTCTATATATAAGATATGTCAATGACATCAACGAACTTTACAAGCTGTTTATCGGGGCTTACTAGGTGTGAATCAGATGACTGATGAACCTGCGTAACCTGACCACATAATAAAGTTGCTAAAAAACGTATTTACTTAAAATATATTTGTTGTATATGGCTCATTTAGTTAATTAGTAACTTATTTACTGACGTAAAGCTGTTGGAACTTAAAAATTCGTTAAGGATATCAAGGTTTCAAATGGATGCAACGCAGATAAAAATATGAAAGATCATGTGAACTGAACAAGTTCTGAAAAGAGTTTTTATACTTTGATACCGATGTTACAAATTTGAAGGGTATATTGCTAGTAACGCTCTTCAAAAATACGGTGAAAATAACTTTGGACCACTCTATCCCACTCTATCTCCTGCAATTTCAGAGCTACAGTTACTTGGAAGGAAGATTAGTAAGAAACTTCTCTATAATTTTTTCAAGCTAAACTCACCCTGTTCTTTGCTACCTGTTAACACCAGGCATTATCATATGATATCAAAGTATTTCGTAGTCGGTTACACCCGACTGCAACATTCTCTCTTGTTGTTTTTTTTGTGTAAGCTACAAGTGCATTCCTGACCTCTACATCGTGTGCTTAATAAATGCAAAAGTACACACATAAATTTTTGTCGAAGTATTTTGAAAAAGCGAGTATTATCCGGTTGACAGTCAGAACGTATTATAGTTTTGTCACGAAACTTATAACGAATGGAAGCAGTCGAACTGACCTCATAAGGTAAGTTTGTTATTGAGTGTAGCTTTGACCGTCTGTTTGCATTAAAAGTAGAACGATAATTTCGTTGAAAATTCAATTCACTCGAAATATTATTAACAACGTATCTTATATAATTACAAATAAAACGTCTAACTGGCGTATTAATGTATATATATATCACATCTGTGAAGTGCTGATTATAGGAAATGAACGGTCAAGAACAAGCTGTTAAGCTGCTCTGACAAAAAACGTGCAAGACCCTTTAAGCAGAATCACGTCAGAAAGTTCAATGACATGTTTTAAACTCGAAACACATATTGGGAATTTAATTACAAATTGTTAATTGGTGGAATGCATACATACATACAATAAGTGCAAACAATCAAATTAGTTTTTACGCGATTGGCATTATATATTACACTAGCTCGTAAGGCATGCAAAATCTGTTAACTTTTTGAGCTTAGCTGCTGAACACGATTAGACGACTTGATTTGATTAATGATACAAATAATATGATTATAATAAAAAGCTTCTAAACGTATCTTATAAATTGCCTTTAAGATATTTTAGAATCTTCAGGAATCTTCAGTGCTTTTAAATATTTACACATTTTCCACAATCGATCATTAACAAATTTGAATTTAATGCAATACATACAAAAATACACAATACAAAGATCAACGGTCAAGTTAATATATAAGTTTAACAGCTGTTCGGAAACCGCGTGTGCTGGACTGGTGTGGGAATCAAAATGTATACATATGTGTATGTACGTGTATGCAAAGGAAAAATAAACATCTGTATATATGTACACATGCATATATACATACGCACGTGCATATACACAAACAGTTGTATAGATTGGGAAAATGCAAGGCATGAAAAAGTCAAGAACAGAACACTAAAATAAACCGACGCGTTGGTTCACAGAAGTCGAAGAGAGTGAGTGTAATGTCTTCAGAAATGTGTGTATGTGTGTGTGTATCAGCATACAACACATACATACATGTATACACATCGAAATGAGCGCCTTTTTCAAAGCATTCGGTCAGTTTGAAACAAAATGCAAAGTATGTGAATAATTCTATAGTTTTTACACCACTTCCTAACCTAATCTTTGAAAATAAACACAGCACGATATTTTTGTCGCCGTTACAATACACAAAATAATAATTTACATACATAAATATGTGCGTATGTACAGTTTAATTATATGTACGTATATATGTACATAAGTATGTATGAGTATCTGAAGTGTGTTATTATTGCTACGCAATATACATATACATACACACATACATATGTATAACACTTTGCTTTTCACACGTGGTTTTAGTTTTATTTTGTTTGTTTTGATATTGTATTTAATTTACTTTTTTCGGATCTTCTGCGTGTCGGGCAGCGGTCAATTTGTTGGTTACCAAGAGACAAGACCGCAAAACGACGAAGAACAGTAGATGGCAGACGAGACGATGAATGACCAGAACACGCCCGTTTCGTGTACGTTGCAGTGCGCGACTAAACTCACTCGAGAAATCGCTCGATGGAACTGACTCTAGGGACTTAAGTCTCTGACTGAGGCCGGCAAAACACAACCACAGCGTAACTGTGTATTGGTGAGCACGTATCGGTGTGCTCATGCACAGTGGGTGAAATACTGATCGGTGCGCATTAAATCAATCAAAACATTTATTGTTTTGCTATAATTATGATTATAAGAAGTATTATGTAAGTAAACTGTATATTATTTGAGCTCTTATGCTTTCTAAAAAAACACTGTTAAGAAATACATATAATTCAATTAGTATTTGATGACATAAATATTTAAATAAAACTCTGAAATCGAAATGGAATTTATGTTTTAGAATTTAAATATATTAACAAAAGATCTGGATTGACGCAAACTATAACAATAACAATAAGTTCATTATAACTAAAGAATAAATATTTTAGTTTTCTTATTTAGACAGAGAGAGAGAGAGGGAAGTAATAATTCGAGATACTGAATAGAAGAAAGAGTCAAAGCTTGGTTGAATTCAGAGCAGAGTCGGAGAAATAAAGAAAAGATAAGAGAGTTTCGTAGAGAATAAAATTGTACATACAATCCAAAAAGATATATTTGATTCATAACACACTCAGGCATAAAAAGAAAGTAAATATAATTTTTATCGTCTTTTTTCTTACAAAAGTCTATGAATTCGACTTGGTGTTGAATATTTGATAACTAAATTATTCCACGGTGTAATGCAACAAGTTGTGTGTAGTGAGATATGCAATGCATAAGATTGCCATGACTGAGAGCCTGAACTATAGATGCGACTGCTATTTACTAACGACAGCGTGAGTGTAATTAAAATATTGCCGAGGTTAATAACACAAACTTGTATTAAATTTACACATTGCACTCGAACCTATTTAAACAAAAACAAATACGGAAAAGTATAAAAAAATATAACAAGAGTATAATAAACAAATGTCTGCATAAGTTCAACAACTCCTAAGAATTGTTTTTTTTTAATGGACATTAAGAATGGCTTGCAAATATTAAATAGATTAAAAAAATAAAAATTTAATATATTTGAAAAAATAAAGTTACAAATGATGTAGAAATTTAAAATGTCACAAAAATATATTTTTGAATACATATTTCAGCAAACTAAATGGTAAGATACTGCAACATAGTCCAACACTTTTTAAAAGGATTAGGGAACACAGATAGACCCAAAATAGACTCGCAACTATTGCTTAGCAATGTACAAAGTTCATAGCACCACTGTACTTACTATGTTCCAATTAGTTCTATAATGTATGTCACAATTAAATCGTATCTAAATGAAAACAAGTCGCATTCCAATAATACAGATTAAAATTAGCGAATCAGATTGTTTGAGCTGCCTCACGCGACCATCCCTACTGAACAGAAGAAACAGCAGGTAATAGTGTTCTAGCCCGTAGATCATGACTAAAAAACACCCTGCACGTACGATTTCACTTATCATTGTAGGTAAGTCTTTACTTATCGTGCACACTCAAAATACTTTATTCAGTAAATATATATAACAAAAGTTATATTTTAATGATTTGTACCGTCTATTGCTTTCCTTTGCTTGGCATTTACATTGGTACAACTTATGATACCCTATTGGTCATTTGTACGAGGGTATGCAAATAAGAGCAAAGAGCAAGCGGCACTCAAAGCAGTGCTGGAATGGAATGGAATGAGGTTTATTTAGGATCGAACATGGAGAGACATTGTGAGTCAAGAAAAGAGCGGTAGGAGAAGAAAACGCAAAAGGAGATGGCGATGGAGAGGTAAAGGAAAAAGGAGAAAGGCTGCCATGAGTACTGCGACACGCGTCTGTGACAGATCAAGCAGCAAAGTAAAAAGAAAACACGTTTCCAGAAAATACCAGTCGAATCGATTAGACGTCAAGAGAATCAGAAAAGAAAAACAACTTGCAGGCTGCATCAGAAATGTGGACAAACTGCATTTGCTTAACTGGTAGTTAGTGGACACATGTTGCATGCAGGAAACGCAACTTGTTCAGTCCGTAGCGAAGCAATATGAAAACAAAGAGCCCCAGCATTTGACCTATCTACAGAAGGGGTTGGAAAGATAATGCATTCCGCTTGTCAGCAATCTGAGAATGCGTTGCCAACAGGTAGTTGCAGCAGCAGCTTCTACAACCACCTGCTGACTGTACCACAGTAGATACGACAGATTCAATTACAGCGAATGTGTAACAGGTTGTTGCCTCTTTCCACCATCTATAAAAAAAAGCTTCCAAATTACCATTAACTTTCGAATTAATTTCATAGCAATTTCGTTTTTGTCGGACCTCGAATGTGATTAACATTGATAATATAGTATCGAATTGACTTTAGCATTCACACGTTTTCCGTAATGACAGTTCCTTTGTGTGTGATAATATTTGTTCGACTTGCAAGTGGTCAAAGTAACAAATGAGAACGTGGCGTAACCGACTGCAGAATACTCTAATACCAATGCAATCTCTTCTCTAACTTCTCTACGTGTTTAAGAGCACGCCATGAGTTTGGCATACAATTTCTGTATGATTAGTATTTGTATATTTGTATATATATATATAATCTAAACAACTAATGTGTCATGGATTTATCATGCAGCAATACATATGTAAAGTGTATTATAGAAAGAAAATTTAAATGTATATTTTGAAAGTATATGAGTCGCTTCATCTGTCATATTTAATTTTATCTCCCTATGGGAGAGGGGTCTTCACCTGCGATAAAAACCAACAAATATATAAGCGTACACCAGACATTGCTTAGATAGAGAAATCCAAACTATTATTTTGTAATTGTATCAAAACCAAACCGGCAGAAATTAATTTCACCGTTCTACTTTTGTTTAAATATAATTTGTACATCTTGGTTTCTTCTGTATTTAATTCTCCAAATTTATTTATCTTATCTTCAAATTATTAGAAGTGCTCAGAGGCGTATCTGAAAACAAGTTATAACTTTACATTTAAATTTTTTTTGGAAATGCTATTTAAAACAACAACAACTGACACACTTTTAACAACTTTATAATGAAGCCAAAACGAAAACCAATAAATAAAGAGAACGCAAATTTATGAATCGGTTTCAAAATGTTATGAAAATGATTTAAAAATATTGTCTTGTTAGATAATTTCAATATCTAAATACAAAGTTCAGGCGTCGCTTCCAAAAAGAAAATTGCGTTTCCTGAGCCAAAAATGTATCACGAGAAAAGAAATATACATATTTATGTACATTAATTAAATACATATACACAATTTCGCTTTGACTTCTGCGTTCGTCAATTGTTCTGGGTTCCACAAAAAGTGCGTCATTGCCAACCACGTGAACAAGATCATTTGGAGATGTTAAGCTATAAATACATAAACAATTGAACGCAACAATTGCCATAGCAAATTATAAATAGCGCTACCCTAACCTTGAGTTATAATCCTTATAATTCTTCAAATATGTTATTATATATACATTAGACAATGTTTAAACATGCTTCAGGTAAGTTCAACGGGAAAAATAAGCTTATTTACCATTTAAAACCTTGGCAAGTTCAGGAATTTGGTTAAGCCAAACCAGAACGGTAATTTACCGATCCAAATCATGCGGTATTACGACTTTGGGTAGTCAGGTGGTTGCCATACCCAAGTAATTAGCGGCATTTATTTATATGCTAGATAAGGTTAGGATTGTTATTGCTGTAAGACAGTGCGAAAAAAACGACGTCAGCGAGCAAAGTTTCGTAACAAAAAGATAATATTTTTGGGTGAATTCGTGGGATTCTTTAGGTGCTAGATAAAATTTGCGTTCTACGTAACCGATAAGCCAACTGATGAAATCATAATTTGTGTAAATGAAAATCGTTGTGTATTTTGCAACAGCTGTCTGGGCTGAGATAAAATTATATACTGCTTAACTGCTGTATGCGGGTAAAGCTTGAAAGAAGCAGAAAGATATTACGGAGCCCGAAGAACATATGGCGTTCCATGGAGAAAGTTGTTAAGTCGCATTTTACGAACAAATATACATTGTATATATATATATATATACACTGTATTTACATAAGACCAAAAGATACACCTGAGCAACTAAGAAAAACTCTGAAAATAAAACATGAGGAGAGAGAAACTTTATAATTTAAATTGAAAATTTAAAAACAATTAAGTTAACTTTAAATAAAACTTATCAGCTTCTTTGTCCATTTTTAAGATGGTGTTATGTTTAGTGAGCTCTTTTTAAATTTAAACAGTTGTTTAGCTGGTTCCAGGTGAATGGCCTACCGCACCTCCACCGTACAATATATGGATTAAATATTTACATTGTATACTACATAAATTACAAATATAACTTAAACTGATTTCTATCTTTTTGCACTCGTTAAGTTCCTCAAAGGGGCTTGTCAGTGCCTAATGACCCAATAATGCGAAGCAAACAACACTAAAGTGGCTTCAAGGTCGCTGGTCGCTCGTGCCCCACAGCAAATTCCAATTCCGCTTACCATTTTGGTAGTCTCCTTAGCCATGGCTATGGTTGTATGTGTGCCCGTGCTATTTGTTGTTGTTAGTTTATATTTATGTATTTAAAATATATTCGCACAAATTATTTCATAATTTTCACTTTTTATTTGTAGCACTGCGGATATGTCCGCCGACGACTTCTTTGGTCTAGGCAACTTTCTGTTGTATTCTGCGACGCTCGTTGTCAACTTAACGAATGAGTCTCCCGACAAGTCTTTTTAGGTTCTTCTTCTTATTCAGTTGTCGAGGGCGAAGGCAAATCTACGATAAGCGTATTTGCTCAGAGTGTAAAAAATAGCGTTGCTCGCCATATTATGCGCGTGTGAGCGAGAGAGAAAGTGATAGAGAAAGAGAGAGTTGCATGAGAGGGGGAGAGAGCGGAAGAAGGCGAGAGTAAAAAGAAATACAAAAAAACGGTGGGAGTGTGCGAGTTTAGTAGCGATTGTGGAATTGTGGATAGTAGCATTTTGTGTATTGCCATTGACCTTATCGTTAAATATGCCACATGACCTTAAACTATCCTTTTTGTTTCCATGTCGACCTTTTTTTAGTCGCTTCGCAATGCGTGTGCTTTTGTGCTTTTTTACGGCACGATGTAAAATCATTCAAAAAAATTATTGACAGTGGCTAGCTAGTGACGTAACATGATGATACACATTTTGTCGAATTGTGGGTTGGTCAATTTCGTGACAGGTGTAAAAATTTTATGCACACAAAGAGAGTTCGACTTTTATGAGACACGAAACTTTAGAATATTACTGCCGCATTTTAGTGATATTTTTGGTAGCTGACCATTGCAGTGAAACATTTTATTTAATATAAATTTTTTTAAAATATTTATATAAGACATATGAGACATGGAGATAAACGAGAATACAATTTCAATTCTCTCATTTAAAAATTCTCCAATTGTTTCAAAATTCGCTAATTTCTCGTTGGTCGTATTTTATTGTGACCCGATCACAGTGTCTCCACTTAATGCAAAGTTATTTATAAATAAATATGTATGTCAGATTTCATGAAATCAGGTTTTAATCTTCGAGTAGTTTGCATAAGAGCAGACAAGACTGCTGTTTCAAAATACATACATATGTGTCTACATATAAATATTACTTATTTACGGGGTCGCAGATGTCAAATTTGGTGCGATATTCGTATTTCGCTACAAAATGCGCTCATTGATTTGAGCAGAAATTTAACAATGTCGGACTACCGTGTATACTCGTTGTATAACAAAGATAAGAAATTTATGATATCACAACTCCGTTCATTATTGTTATACAGCGTTGAGTTGTTTGTTTTTTGCTCATTCATTTGTTTTGTGTTTCATGCGCTCATTTAGATAATTTTTCCACACTGTACTATTATTCGTTGAGTTGTTTTTTTTCACGAACCCATAACAACTTTATTACTCAATCAGTTATCGTCAAGTTTACAATGGCGCCATCTGGGTTTCGAGCGCACACTTGGTTCAGTTTTCCAGACTGTAGGTGGGGTAAAATCGAGTCGTTATATGATTCCAATTTTGTAATAAAATAAACTTATGTAGCCACCTAAAGTCTCTAATTCTGCATAAGAAATGGATACATTCGACTTAACGCTGTAGTCAGGCTTTTAATAGGGTTATTTGCATGTCGATTATATTGAAAACTAAAAATACAAATTGCTCTTTGAGTGCGACTTTAATCCGTTAATAATAACTATGAAATATTAACAATTAATTTAAGTAACACCAATTAGAAAAGTTGATTTGATTAGATGCTGTTTAAAAATTCTATGCTACACCTGAGAGCCACTCGACGAAAACTTCAATCTGCACAATGCACCACTTCTGAGGCATCGTTCGGGCAACTGGAGATAGAAACGAAACAGCTTCTTCTTCATAAGCTTCATTATCTATCATTCTTCATGATCATCATCTCCAGATATGATTGATCTTAATACTAACTTCCATACGAGTCTTGGATTGGAAATTCAATTTCCTAACGTGCATAGCGGAAATACCTTTCCTGTTTCCTGTTTAATATTATAACCACTTTCTGCAATGTCATTCTACGTATCATCATCATCATTGGACGATCACGAACAACGTTGCCGTTAACATCGATTCCCGTTTTGTATACCTAGGCTTCAGAGGGTATGATAAAGTCCTGCAAATGTGTTCAACAGGACACGGTGGGAAATATCTCGATTAAACTATGTCTCCATCTGAGTCGAACTCAATGATTGAGAAATTGAGAATGCAGATCGAGACTATATGAATCTATTCTTTGCTTGGAGTTCGCTATTCCACTTAGGCTTTAATGAGAGAGCGTATCTACTAGTCGAGCGCTCTCGACTTTCTCTGTTTTGTAGAAACTTGCAAGCCAGAATCCAACCCTACAAACAAATAATAAAAAAACCGCTGCAGTTGCGCGCTGCTGTCAGTCGAGGACGAGGACGATGATGATGATGATGATAATGCAAGAGTAAAGTGAGAGAAGCGGAGCAGCCTGCGCGGCTGCCTCATTGTTTTGAAAAACTGACGCGTCGTCGATTGGGCAAGGAGGATAACGAACTCTCGGCCAGGAGCAGTCAGTCAACCCATTCCATTCCCCCCCGATTCCCATTCCCATTCCATTTCGCATTCGCATTCCATTCATTCAGTCGCAGTTGCAGTCGCAGTCGGCTTCATCGTCGACCTCTCCGCCGCCTCATCTATCCTTTTCACGGCATTGAATTTCCCCCTTTTTTGACATTGCGCTTTGTTTTTGTTTCGCCCGCCTCGCTCAATGCTCAGATTTTGCAGCGTTCTGCTTTTTCCCTAAACGCACGCACCAATCGGGTATGTTCGACTAGAGCGAGTGTCAGAAACAACTATTCTTATATTCAAATAACATATATATATATAAAGGCCTGCTCTATTAAATTATGTTTTCAGCCTGAATCGTTGTTTATGTCTACTGAATCAAAGTGTTTCGTTTTTTTTAAGTGTCTACACGAAATTTTTTTTTACAGGGTACATTAAAGTCGAATAATTTATTTATTTTTTTTTTTAATTTTTTGACGCACAGCTGCTTTGGTCGTGATTTGTTCTGTTCTTGTAAGTTGATCGCCTCTTGATGATGCAGGCAAATCCTTTTAAGATACGAAATTCTTTTAATCGAAGTTTTCACATAGGTGTTGATTGGTTCTTCGGCAGCTCGTCTGCGGGCAAGTCAAAAATCAAATGTAAAGTAGCAATCTACAGTTTCAGATATTCAGCTCTGTTGCTATCTGCTAGTTGTACGCTTGTTCTGAGCTGTTTTCACACATCGTTCCGAGTCTGGAAATGTGCACAAACCGTAAGTAATTGCAGGGATATGCGTGCAAACATTTTACGTTTTTGCCCAAAAAATCGTAACCTTTTTTTTGTGATTGCTATTGTTGCTGTGCTCATCGAACTTACCCCTCGTGTTTGTAATTAAAAAAATTTCGGGTTCAGTGTGCAAAGGGCTAGCCCTTCTAGATGAGGAGCGTGATTCCTCATATGAAAGGCACTCTGGATGTGTGCAAGCTGAGAGAATTTTTAATATACTTGCTTGGGTTCACAAGAGTTAGTAGCAATTTTCCCAATATATTAGGTGTTGTTCTAAGATCGAAATAACACATAAACAAAAGATATATTGCGAACTTCGATTTTTTATTCTATTAGTGGTTGTTACTTCGCTCTTGAGATCCTTCTGTTCTCGACTGTAAGTTGACAATAAGGGAGGACCAAGTTGCCCCTATTTACCTTCTAGATTAATGTAAACAACGCGCAAAGGAGTTTTTTCTTTTGCTTGGGTTTTTTCTTACCTGGCTACAACAGTTCATTCACCTTAGAGAACATACATGTTAGTTAAAAGTTACTAATAATAATAATAATAATAATAATATGATGTTAAAGCATATCAGAATTTTAATATGAAGGATGTGTAATGATCTGAAAATTAGTTTACTATTATAATCAAATATAAATAATATTGAAGTTAGAGCAACAATATTCCAAGGATTAATAATTTACAAAGATACTATATTTAGTTAACCTCCCGCTAAATATACATACTTTTCTTATCCTCTTCCTAAAAATATAATAGTATTATTATTTATTTCAATCAATAGTTCAGTTATAATGCGATGTAAGAGAAAGCTGGGGAATTTAATTGATTTATGGAATATACGTTTAATTTTTAATGTTGCTTTTGTTTTCAGTGGATTGCAATTAAAAAAAATTATTACATATTAAAAAATACCAACAGTTTTTTGTCAGTTCCTTCAATGGCAGATATGCAAAAATTTAAAAAGAATAAAAAACCGGAATGAAGTAAAACACAAAACATAAGCCAAATGCGCGCCAAATAAAAAACTCAGAAGGGAAACAAAAGGCGCAGACGACGAAGAGATGAAATGAACTGAGCGGATAAGTCTGCAAGATCCTGTAGGACTCCCAAGGAAATACGAGTGCTTGTGCTAGTGTGTGTGTGGAAATGAGTCAAAAGGTGTTTCAATAAGGCGACACGAAGAGAATCTGAGTCGCAGGCTGGCGGATTATTGTGCAAGGACAACATCATGATCATTATGTGTTGATAATAATGAGCATATCTGATTATATACCATTCTAGTGTGGATGTGTGTGCGTTTGTGTGTGTGTGTGTGCAATTTGCAGGCGCGCAAACACACACAATAGGGAGAGCAGGCCAAATTCAAAAACCTCGGAGACCAAACGTCGCGCTGGGCTGACAACCCGTTTTTTAGGGTTCCCAAAAGGGGATGATGTTCCTTTTTTCTATAGCATAAAGCGAATTTCGTTTCACCCCTTTGTACAAATAAAAAAAGAGGCGAGAGGCGATCGCTTCAAACTTTTATTTTCAAACGCGCGCGTTGCAGCATCGCATTTTTTAAAAAAAAATTTCAAAGCATTCAGCGATTTTAGTCGTCAAAAGTGCGTGGCAGGACGAGCACCGGGCTCCCAATAAAAATTTAATATGTTCTTAAAATGTAGAAAAGACAACGTCCATAATGATAAATTTATCTAACATTGATAATCAGCAAAAAAATATATATGTATATAAATTACTGAATAAAATATATAATAATACTACAAACAGCTCCGTGGTGTGTGCGCATATTTTTGGATTTTGCGCACTTCAAACTTTAAAGTCTAAAATGACAAAGAGAGCGAGAGCAAAAATGTGTGAGCGAAAAATGTGAAAAAATGCCGACAAAAGCAAAATAACGCTGATAAAAAAAGCATGAGCAAAAAAAAAAACAAAAAAAAAACATCTTAAACGCAGCATTGCGTTTAAACATTAAAACTGTTGAACATTAATTAAACATGAACTGAACTAAAGTTTACCAAACCATTCAAAATATAAAGCACCAAAATTTGAATAATTCGTACAACAATTGGCGAGACACAAGCAAAACAAAATTGATGTGGTAAGCTTTGGTAAGCTGCTAGCAAATGGAAAATAAAACATTTTCTAAACAATTATCAAACACAATGAAATCAACATCATTTTCATTTCATTTTAAATAATTTGCAATTTTCTTTATGTAAATGCGCAACATTTATCGTGAACATGTGTGTGTGTGTGTGTGACTTTTTAAAAATGGCCGCTGTATATGTATGTAGGCATATGCATGTGTGTGGAGGACGGCAACGTGCTTTGTTGTTGTTGTATTTGTTAACAGTTAGCAGTTAACAGTTAATATATTCATTCATTAATGCCATTGCGAATATACAGCTATATTTTTGCGTCAGATTAATTAATGTGTTATAATCTGATAACCATTCAATTATAACCAATAACCAAATATAAATAGCACCAAAACTACTTATCCTAATGGAAAAAATATTATATATAAAAAGAATTTCGTTCATTGAAGCTTTTGGTTTGATCCCTTCCAAAATGCTGCTAATTGAATGCTCTTCAAATAACTCAATTACTAACTGATCACTTTTATGGCAGATGCACAGTTATTATAAATTGAGGAATCATCACGGCGATCTATAGGGTCAACTGCGCCCAGCTGCACACTAAAATGTTTAGATTTTATTTGAATACTTTGAATAATATTTTGATATTTCACGATTCATTGAAGTCAGCTATATGAGAAAATAACACTCGTTTCAATCAATTACAAATAATTAATTGTTAGTAAACTCTCAGAATATTTTTTTCTCTCTCTCTCTCTTTTTAACACAAAAAATAGCATCAATTTAGAATGATCTTATTACCAATTTCTTAATTAAAGGTTAGTTTATTACAACAGCTGGATTTCCACATCCATGTACAACTTATTTTTACAGTCGGAAGAACCGAATCGGGTATTGATGTTGCTCAAGGATTTTTATACTATTGTACTCGAAAATTATTTCTTGCATAATTCCATTTAAATAATAATAATATTAAATTAATATTAATATATATTCCATATTAAACCAAACAAAAATTATCCTCTTCCCAAAGATAATTTTGAATAAAAAATTGCATGTAAATATTGAAAATGTTTTTCTTTCTTAACGGACATTTCTTTTGTCGTTAATGAAATTACCAATTCAAAAAAATATTGTCATAAATTTATTTAAATTTTAATTGAGAGTGCGAAGCACTTAAAAATTTATATTCTAACATGATAAATAAAAAATAAGATTTATTTATATTTAGTCAATGTGCCCACGTATAAATTTAATATAGAATATATATAGAGAATATTTATAATATCAGATTATTCAGATTTAATATTAATAATGACAAGAACATGTGCGATTTACTTGTTAAATCCGGCCAACAATATAGTCAAAGTTGTATCAATACACAGAGAGAGAGAGAAAAACTAATGAGCAGGCATACGGATAGCCACGTCGGCTACATCGATTCCGATATTGATACTGATTAAAAATATATATTGTATATATATATTTATTTACTATGTGAAATAAGGTCAGTTATAATTGTGATAAATCTTATACATTTTCTACGCATTATATACGCCATTTTAAAGGACGGTCACAGTTCGAGTAAAAAACTGGAACCACCCCTCGCTGGCAATATGATCACAGTAACAACTGACAACTGACAACTGACCATATCATACCAACTAGCAACCCCTAACTCTAACAGGAAGGGTTCGTGCCACCACCATTGAATGGTCAAGCGACGTTATGCAACGACCAGAGAGTAAAAATAGCAATAACAATTTCCATGGATAGAGCGCAGAGGGAGGCAGCAAGGGATAAAGAAGAGAGAGACAGAGAGAGAGAGAGAGAGAGAGAGAGGGAGAGAGGTCTATAGCAGTATAGCAGGATTCGGGCATTGCAGGCCTTGTGCTGGTCAGTAAAGTGACCAATGGTTGCACTGTCAATTCCAAAATGGCAAATGGCAGGTAAAGCATTCGCAGAATGGTTATCCTTAAGGTCTCGATAATTAAATACCCTTTCAGATTAACAGATGAACAATATGATCATTTATTCTTGCGTAATATTTTTACAGGGTTGAATACTTTGCTGAGGTTTGAGCCGACTGATTATGATACACTGTCCCAAAGTGTAAGGAGCAAGACTAGAGGGATCATCCAAATCAAATTGTTGTACAGATTCTGTTTTCTATTAGATTCTGTAGTTTATCCAACCTTATAAATATTTTGAGATATAGAAAGAACCGCTTAATTGCCGAATCATGGTATGGATATGTTGAAACCTCAGTCAATGTAAATGAATTATTATTATTAATGTTTTTTTTCTTATTCCAATTCCTCTTTGATTTACCTTTTTTTGTTAGCAAGGCAGAGGAATACAAATACATCGATCGAAATTAAGAATCAACCATACTCGTACAAGATCAGAATTTAGTTTCGTCTATATCATTAAGCCAAGGCTGATTAAACAGTTTTCTGATTTCCCTTTTTTTTGTTCCCTTGCAGATGACATATGATCTCAAATAAGATCAATTTACTATATTATATTGTTGTCAGAATACACTGGAATAAATACGATATATAATAAGGTCAACTTTTTGGACCAGCCAGTTAAGTTCTCCTGGGCATGCCTCTCGTAAGTCTACTTATAAATGGCTAAGTGTTAACGGTATATTGTCAGAAATTAAAATCAAAGCCTCATCCCAATCATTGGGGGGAGGCACTCGGTGCTCCGGCCACACGTGAACTTTTGACGCTGTGCCTAACAAACCCCTCAGCAGCAAAAGCATCAGCTGCAAAGCGTGAAAATGCATTTTCCATGTTAGCTGCTATTCAAATTGCTTAATTGCGTATTAAATATGCAGAAAAGTAGACGAAAAATGGGAAAAAGATACGCCAGCAGGCTTTTGGCTTTTGTCCGATAACCAACCGTTGACCAAATTCTACCTTGCATATATGAAAATCTATATATAAATATATATGTATATATATATGTGTGGGTGTGGGTGTTTGTGTGTGTATGTGTGCGTGTGCCTATGAATATCAACAAGCTTTACCTGGCCTGACAGTTTCCTGGCAGCGGGCCTCCTCCAACTCTGCCACAGAGCACTCTACCCTTCAAATTGACATCTGATTTGCCACACACGAATACCTTAACGTTCCCGATCCAAAAAAAGAACACAAAAGGTTAAATGTCAACAACAGGAAACGGTAAAGTCTGTAGCTTGCCTATTATTGTCACTTTCTGTGGATACCATGTAGTTATACGCATCCAAGACGAGGCACAGCAACATTCATATTTTCTTGCAGTTGAAAGTCGTGAATCGACCTGTTTTAGAAAACGAAATAAATTAAATATTCTTGAATTTAAATCCAAGCATATGAAAGCCGGATACCTTAAAGGGTATCTTGTAGTCATGCTACTCTTGAGTGGATCATTCGTTTTTGTTTTAATTGACGAGCCGTGTTCAGGCTGTCAAAAGTGGTGAGGCAAGTATTACGTTAATAGAATTTCCATTTATGCCCATTAGCCGCTGCAGTCCTCAACCGACATACCTATTTGCGGATGTCCTGAAATGAAGACATAATTTATATGACTTTTTATTGCTTAAATCAGTTGCAGAAAATTAAAACAAGAGCTTTCACAAATGCAAGTGTACTTTAAGACAACCCAAAAACCTGAAGCACACTTTACGAGTTGCATGCAACGTGTGTGCGGATAACGAAAATGCTTCGTTGCAAATCAATTAGAAAATTTCCAAAGTTTTTTTTTTACTAAATGTTCAAATGTTCAAATTGCAATCGAAGTAGTGAAATTCAACCCACCGCAGGGCAGGGCCAAACAAACATTACTAATGTCTGGGAGGTAACTGGCTGACTGACTGGCTGTCAGTTGTATTGTGCTGTGACTTTTTAGCCTAATGAATAATAAATTGGGCCAATTGTCACGCAAAAACAACGCGCATGGATGCCGGCAAAATGCGGATGGAGCTGTAAGGATAAGAGTTTTCCAACCAGCTCAATTCCTTACCTTTTTGGATTTGTTTGACTGCCAGGCAGCATATCCAAATAGTAGACACATTTTCAGACCTTTCTTGTACATTACTCTTGTTTTTCGCTTGTATTGTATACCCTGTACACATTAAAATTTGCGGAAAGGTAACTTAAAATTGAACACATTAATGCAACATGCGGAAACCCCTGAAATGGACAACAGAAAAATATTCGTGAAATTTTGAGCCTATGTCAAATTTGAATGCACATTCATGATATAATTCATGGTATAATTCATGATATAATTCATGATAATAATTCATGTATTAAATTGATTACAGAGTATCTTATTGGCCATCATTTTCCAATGGCGGATTCCCGTTTTTGTTTTATTTTATTGCAAATGTCGCCTTCGATACATTTCGGCATTTGTTAAGTTGCGCCACGTCGCTAGGGAAATTGCAGGCAAATGCTGTTGCGGCAACATCATTAGCACTATGTGGCACTAGCAGTTAGCGGTTATTGTTATTTATTGTTATTTGTGTGCATCCATAACAAAAGTAATTAGCATATTGAAATGTAGTTTGGCAGTCATCAATAATTGAAATATTTCACCTTCGTTGTGTAGTGCACAATGAACTTCCTCCATCCATATCCAAATGTTTAATTATAAAATTCTTAAGCCACGATGGGATTAAACTGAATCGCAGGCATGGTAAACATATTAGCAGCGTGTCAACAGATTGTCAATCTCAATTTGGGAAATAAAATGTTAATGTCAATCAAACATTTGGCTTGCAAAGTGCTGAAGTGTGAGTAGTTTAGTTGATTGAAGTCTTGGGGACTGTGCGGTGAGTAGTTAAGGGGTTTAAGCAGCTAGACCTACTGTGAATGTCATCGAATTTAAACGATTTTTTTTAAGGGTTTAAATGTGGCAATATTACAGTAAACGAAATCGAGTTTAGATTTCTTAAACTGTGTTCGCATCGGGTGAACAAAATACAAATAAATTCGAGATATATCTCTGCCAGTTCCAAATAGTCTTTCAGTTTTAAAGCTGTCTGAATCAAATTTGTTTCAAATCATCCTTAAAGAGTATACTAATGTTTGGGAATCGAGTTCAGCTAATGTTATTGGGGGCGTGAAGCACTCCTCTTCACAGATCAACGCCTGCTTCAGTATCAAATCACTTGATTATTTATGAATATATGTCGGTCAAATTTTTCATACAACTAGCAGCTGAAAAAAACCATTAATATGTCAATTGGAAGCGTCAAAGCAATTAAAGAGCTTTAGAACTGCATTCAGGTAGATATCTCACACTTTTGGGGGCGTTCCAGGCCTTAAAATAAAATGATAAATGACTCGAGGCATTACACAGAACTTACATAATTTACGCCTGCGCAACTTTACACAACTATCTCAAGCTGTGCAGCATAAATGTTCGACGCTCATTGGTCGGCTTTTGGAAGCCGCCGGCAGCAGCCAGCAGCCGAGTCCACTTATATTACGTATACGCCACACGGGCAGGGCAGCGAAGTCGAAGCCAACGGCAGAGGGTTGTTGTTGCCGAGCTGGCATTCGTATTGTAGTTGGGGCTCGTTTGCCGTGACATGGACATTATGTGTTCTCACATTACAAGGATCGGAGGACGAAAGGATACAACGTTACAGAATTCGCATCACAAGTGCAGTTCAAGTGCAGCACTCACACCGTGCAGACGTCTGCTTTCCCAACACAAACTCAGCAAAATCACCAAAAAACAATTGCAAAAATAAATGCCACACAATAAACAATCAACAGTTCAAGTGCCATAAATTATAAGTGTCTGTTAACCCGATGCCAACTTGACTTGCCAATGGACGCTCATATAATTTTGATTGTTGCTCAGAAAGCCTTTAACTTGATACTTGGCTTTCGAGTAATAATCGAAACCAAATAAGCGATCCTAACTACAATTACTCAAACATTGACCCACAAGCTCAAGTAAGTAGCGGATGAATTTGTTTCAATCCATCAGTGATGTATTTTTATTTAGATAATATTTTGAAACTGTGATTATTTTACTGAAGCAGCAATAATCCTAAAATATTAACTATAAACTGTCGATACAGATACGTGACTCACTACTTAATTCTTATTTTAATTAATTGAAGAAAATAAACTGACCGATTTGCCCAAGAAAGAATTATAATTTAGTTGTCCGATTCTGATAACTCTTTGGCAAAATTACAACTCTTGTGACTTATGAGATTAGTGCGGATATCTTCGTTTATAAGGGAAGAAATTTGTTGGTTATATTCCAAGTTCCACTAATATGTATCCAAAACTGAGAAACAAGTTTGCAGAGAAACGGTTAGACGGACTTAGTTATATTAACTCGTCCTTTCATGCTGATCTACATTTAAACATACTAATAATAATAATTTAAAACTTATATTTATGTCATCTTGAGCTAAATCCGTCCGTCATTTCATAAATAGCTTCCTCCGTTTCCATAATATCGACAAGCATAAATTAAATGTATGATTACATGTTTTTCCTGGTCGATTTTCTTAATACGAATTAGGTTTTAAGATCAGCATTCAATCAAATTTGATGATTAAGAAAATAATAAATAAATAATAAGAAACAATTGAGCTTGCGGAACGGATTTCCTTGAAATTCTTTGAAATAGCCATATCAGTCTACAGCAATGTTTTTTTACTAGAAAATTTTTATTAAAAATAAATAAATACATACCTTCAGCTATTAGCGAAATTTAAGAAGCAAATAGATTAAGTTTTATTTTAACGCTTACAGTGTTTATTAAATCAAAATAGAAAAGTATCTATACATTGACAATTAAGTGATTTTATATTTAATATCTAAGATCTTCAAGAATACTTGCCCATAAATATAACAAGTAAGATTATTTTATGTCAAGGTGTATTCATAACCAATTACAAAGTTATTTTAATCGGTTATTTATTTTCAGCTTTATATTATAATAACATAATAATAATAATAGTAATAATAAATATACAAACTAAAGAAAGAATTTAGACAGTTTCCAAGAGCCCAAAAAAAAAACAAATGCCAAAATACCAGAGAAACCGAAAATTTACTAAAAATCTGCGATAAAAACCATTTAACAGATTGTCTGATTTTCTTTTTCAATTACATAAGCAAAAGTTCAAAACTGACTTTTCGTACACGTAAAAATAGTTGCCGCAATCCACCCGCATTACGAATAGCTCCACAGACTTCCTCTAATGGAATTAGTCACCAAAAGCCTGTCGTTGAACCTATTGCCGCAAAACAAAAGCGATTAAAAATTAAACGCGTCAAAGTCGCAAGGCGACCTTCACATTGAATGCGTCTAAGTGCCAAAATAAAGCTAAGAACAAAAAAAATAAATAAAAAACATGAATGTTGCTGGCGGGTGTCAATGCACCCAAACTCGTTTGTGAGGGAACTTTTCAGTTTTTGTTATTGTTATTGTTATTGTTACGTATTATTCATTTATTTGGGTTCGGCTGTCAACAGAGTAGATTATGAATTAGCATAAGGCGAGACACAAAATACATAGGAACTGCTCCGATCAATGAACTTATATCACCGGATGGACACATTTCTTGGTTTCATGTTTGTTTTCGTTCTCGTTTTCGTTTTCACTTGAACTGATTCTAAGATAGGTGTCTCAATTTGCACGTTTGTCCAACCGGTTGAAATCAATTCGTGTGTTGACTGATTTTATACGTTAATATAATTACATTTATCATTGAATTATAATTCAATTCCTGAATATATAATTATTCCGTGAATTACGAAATTTATAATATTTTACACCACTTGCAACGAATTGTTGCCAATTAGCTTCCCCACCTGCATTTATGATAGCACCTGTCATTGACTGGATTTGACTTAATTTTAAGGGCAATGTTAATGTCAAAGTGCTCATCATTTCCACCATTACATTGGTAGCATT
The DNA here is from genome assembly GCA_035044245.1 of Drosophila nr. fundita. Lineage (NCBI taxonomy): Eukaryota > Metazoa > Arthropoda > Insecta > Diptera > Drosophilidae > Drosophila > Drosophila nr. fundita. The sequence goes on along the minus strand of JAWNMG010000622.1, from coordinate 1,661,724 downwards.
AGGTGGAAATAAATAATAGTTGCATTCACAATTTGCATAATGCGGATGATTAGACCCAGTCCATTATTTGATGGGAACACGACACTTAAGGTTACTTAATTTAATTTATGCATTTTAATTCTAACTTACAAATCACAAATTGTACAAATTAATAGGAAATTTCGTAATAGGAAATTGACTAATCTCCTATTTCTATTAAGAAAGAATTATAAAATCAAATTTCGGCACCAAAATAATGTATAACTTATCAAATGTGATATTTGAATATGCAATAAGCGATATTTTTGCAGCTCAATAGAAATTTGTTTATTTAAAAAGAAATAGTATATGCTGAGTCGAAAATATTTAAATAAATATTAATATACATTATGTGAAAGCAGAAACTGCTTTTTATATATATTTGTCATAAAAATGAAAATAAAATACATTAACAAATATTTCATAGAATCTTTATTGAAAATGGGCAAACAAAATGAAATGATGAATAAGGATAATGAGCTGTATGCACCTATACGGCGGAAAATAAATACAAATAATCATACTACAGTATTAGCAAAACAAATTGTCAACCATTCAATGTCATGAACTTCAATGGGTCACAAAAAACGAAACACACACAAAAACATTTTGTTATTGGTTTTTGTTTACGTTTACGTTACGTTTCCATTTCATTTTCAGTTTCTGTTTCTGTTTCAGTTTCAGTTTCAGTTTCGGGGTATAATAGTAGCTGTATTGTGTACAGGAAGAGAAAGAGGGAGACGAACACAAACGCTGTGGTCGCCTTACACACACACACACAAGCACACACACACACTTGGGTGTAACGGAGGTGCAGAAAGCTCAAAGCTTGGCAACAACAGCCAACAACAGGTGTTAGCTGAGACTTCCGTTTGTTATCAAAAAGCTCTCAGAGCGATTGCCAATTCGCATAGAACAGCAGCAGCAACAATTATGTCAGTGGCACGGCGGCTGTGGCTGCGACCCATATATAAATTTATCGGCACACAGAATATTTGTGACAGTTCGTCGAATAGTTTCGCAACGGCAAACGCTTAACGGTTAATTATTGTGACAATAACAAAATGTTAAGATTTCTGCGCAACGTTTTTACAGTTGTTCTCGCTTTGCAAAATGCGCATGCGCAAATTGCTTGTAAGTGCTTGAAAACATAATTAATAATTAAATCGCATGCATATACAAAAATTCAAAATTATTTGTATTCTATAAAGTCACCGATCTGTCCTGCACGGCACGCCATCCAAAGATCGTTGGTGGCAGCGAGGCGGCACGCAATGAGTTGCCTCATATGGTGAGTCTAACGCGTCGAGGTGGACACTTTTGTGGCGGTACCATTATACATGAACGCTGGATACTCACAGCTGGTCACTGCACTTGCAATGGCCTGCAAAAGTTCATGAAACCCGCCCAGATTCAAGGTGTTATCGGCATGCATAGCATAAAGGAGTACCAGGCTGGTCAGAATAGCCTTGGAGAGGGGCAGGTTGCCTTACGAGTGGATTTCAAGAGCATTGTGCCACATCCACAGTATGATTGCCACAATGTGAAGCATGACATCGGTTAGTCTACCTACATATATATAAATATCTGCGTAGAAATATGTAATTGCAACTAATATCCAAACCAGCGCTGCTGGAAGTGGTACAGCCGATTGGATTTACGGCGTACATTCAGCCTAGCTGTGTCAGCTCGGAGACGGAAGAAAGACGATCCTTGGAACTGGAATATGGTACTGTCTTCGGCTGGGGCTGGACCCAGGAGAATCAGTCAGAGGGCGATCGTTCCGACGTCTTGCGCAAGGCCACCATTCAAATATGGAATAATGAGGAATGTGAGCGATCTTATCGAGCGCAGGGCAAGTCCAACACCATCGGTGACTCCCAGTTGTGCGCCGGCTATGAGAATGGCCAAATTGACTCGTGTTGGGTGAGCATGCAACAATTTGAGCTGAGCACAACTGAGATTTAATTCTCTTTTTATGCTATTCACAGGCTGATTCCGGTGGCCCCCTGATGTCCAAGGAGCATTACCTACTGGGCGTTGTTTCCACGGGCATTGGCTGTGCTCGTCCAGGACTGCCAGGCATTTATACGCGAGTCAGCAAATATGTTAAATGGATCCAAAATGTACTAAGCAACAACAAGTAGCAGGCAATATTCGCTCAAAGTGATCAAACAATGGTGATTGATATGTGATATTAGAAATATAAGCGTCCTTTTATCTATATAAGTTAATTAATAAATTATCCTGTGAATGGTTAGCTACCAATGGTCGAGTGAATAAGTCATTACTCGCCTCAATAAATACAAATTTGAAATCCAAATATATAGCATTTTTTGCTTCAGTTGTTCCTACGAATAAAATATAAAATAAAGTCTATATTTTGAGTATTTATAACTATTTTTGAAGTTGTGATGGTAATGAAAAGGAAGATTCGTCAGGAAGTGATGTTTTGACGTCACGCAAACAGCAACTTAACGACTAACTGATATGTGCAATCTGATTTCTCTTAGTTATGATTTATGACAACTATCCTACTCATTTGGTACTGTGGTAAATACTGTGTATTTGGTAAAGCTAATTAAAACCTCTATTTATAAAGAAGGACTAAGTCCTTATCATTGATAATGGTTGCGAATAATTACCAGCAGTGTTGGGAAACAGCAGCAAAATCAGATCCGACTCACTTATGTTATACGATAGGCTCCCATCATTGATAAAATTTAGTTATCGATAGCTCGACCGATACTTTGTAATCTCTAATGGCATAAACAAAATAAACAAAAGAATGGACGAATCCGCACTTACAAGGTAAAAACAATATTAAATGTTTGTTATTCATGAATTTGAACATATCGTTTACAATTGGGAGCAGCCAGGCAATTGCAGAGCTTATGCGCGAGCTACCAGGTCAAAACGGCATGGTTTCCACTGAACCACTCGAGCGCAAAATAAATCCCTTGGGCAAACCAAATAAAAAGTTTCTGGGTCGAACAATAAACAGCGCACTTCGGCACAATAAACGGGAAATTGAGCGGACGCAGGCGAGTTGCCAGCAAAAGCTGCGGGAATTGGATGATCGGTACGAGAGGCGCAAGAGAAATTCTTTCTACAGCCGTAATGCGAGAAGCAACGAATCTGTCGAAAGAAAAGGACACGCTAAACGTCGCTCCAAAAAGCAATCGAAGAATCAGCACAGAAGCAGAAGCTCCAGCAACGAATCCCGAAGTCGAAGTCGGACTCACAAAGCAAAACACAAGAAGAAGAGTCACAAAAGGAAAATTAAATGCCAATGCAGGAGTAGAAGCACTTGCAGCAGTGAGGAGGAGAATGTGAAATCCCCGCTAACAGTCGGGGAACAATCGAAAGTGCCAACTTCTGCTGACTACGTGCATTCAAATAATCTGGCGCTAGCCGTGGCCATGGCCTATGGGCAAGTGCTCCGTTCACATCAGTCGCAAGTAAAGGAACAAACGTCGCCCGCTTCGCCGTCAATTGATATAATCGGGGAACTGATGTCGGACGATGAGACGACCAAGAAAGTCCAAAATGACCTGCCAGATACGCTGTCCATTGCATCGTCATCAAGCGGTGAGGTTCGGGACATTGTCACAATAGACCTCAGTGAAACTGACTTAGAAACTGAAAGCAATTCGGGGAGCTGCATATCTTTGCAGGATAGCGGCAAAGATGATGACCTGACGTCGAACAGCAGCAGTGATATTGAAATAGTTGAGCAGGAATCAGATCAGCCAATAAAACAACCGATACATATGCGAGCGCTGAGGGAGGATCTGACGGATGCTACTGGGTCTAGCTCCGATTTTGCAAACACCGTGGATTTGACTGAGGATTAGTATATTTATTTGAAGCGAAAAGCATCTATCGATGGTACAAAAATGTTGTGAACATAATTTATATTGTTGAGTGCTAAACAGCATAATAAAAAAAATATATATATATAATATATATTAAAAATATATAAATAATATTAATATAGGCGTTTGAGAATTTTTAGGTCAGAAGTGTGAGTGGTACAATATACGCGTATTCTGAAGGCACTAAATATGGTTTGTATTTCCCTTCCAATATTTTTACATATTTAAATTTAATTATTTACATATTAAGGCTAAATAAGTGCGGGCAAAGGAAGAAGGAACACAATCATTACACAGTTCGCTTAACTGTTTTTAATTTTTTTCTGTAATTGTATTAAATCTATTATTATTTATTCATAACAAAAACAAACATTAAGTCTTAGTATCTTAAGACAGGAAGAGTATAGAGTAAAGGTGTCTTCTCTCTCGCTCTCATCAGCTGACTGTCAAATGCCAGTTGTCATTTTGAGACCAGCTGATTTTCTATTTACAACAGCAGAATTTTATACAAACAGCATTTAATTAACAACTTATTTTGTATCGTCGAAAAAATTAGAATATATACACTTATAATGCTTGGCAGTTTGAAGAAGAAGCTGAGCAATGCTTTACAGGAGGGCATGGTCATATCGGAGAGCTTGCAGCAACAGTATCGCCAACGTGTCAGCAGCAGCAGAAACAGCAGTAGCAGCCAAACGAGCAACGCAACAACACCAACTACACCAATTGGGACACTGGATGCGTCTCGCTTGGGCTTCAACGAGAGCTTCTCCTCGAGCCGGAGCAGTTCACATTTCCTTGGTGGCCAGTTGGCAGATGGGGTGCCTACACAGCTAAATGTGGCTGCTGGCTGCAACCTGCTGTCCAAATACGAGGATGACTGGCAGCAAATTCATGCCGCCAACGAAGCGAATGCGGGGCATGCCTCATCGGTGGCCGAACAAATCACAGCCGTGCTGCAGCGTGCCGGCGAACAGCGTGGCACAATCAATGAGCTCAATGCGTGTCTTGCAGGCCTGCCTGCATTGGTAGCCAAGCTGAAGGAGAGCGTGGAAACTGTTCGATCTTTGGAGCAAATGGGCTCTCAGCTGGAATTGGAATTAGAAAAGCTGGAGAATCTGTGCGAGGAATGCGAGCTACAGGAATTCGTACTAGAGCAGCAGTTCCAGCTGTCCAGACACAAGCAAAAGAAGCTCAACGAACTGGAACAATATCGGCAGCAGATTGCCGAGCAACATCAGCAAATGATTCGAGTTCATGAGCAGCAGTTGCGGCAGCTCCAAAGGGAACGGCAGGCCGTATTCGATGATGCATTTCGTGGCGATCTCGAGGAGTACAAGCAACGCGGGCAACTAACAAGTATATATATTTACTGTCAATTAAACAAGTCCATCATTGTAATACTTATGTTGTACCTCTTTACAGAAATACTTACAAAAACAAACAACTTGGCTTTGGAAGAAGTCGTTTTGGAGCAGAACGATTCGGAGGCAAAAGATGCCCTGGAGCAATTTTTGAATGGTTAATATTAGAACAGATCTTGAACATTGCCATTTGTGCCTTTTATTGCACTTGTGCAAAGATATTTACAAAATGAAATGTGCCTTTTGTTCAAAATTAGTCCATATATGTATTTTATTTTCGGAAATGACGTTAATAAATTTTACGTGGACAGAATATCTATACACCCAAATATTGCTAATAGTTGATGTTTATATATTTTAGAGATAAAACTTAATATATTTCCGGTAGACAAACATAAAAAAGTTTTCCAGTCACCTCCTTGTGTTAATATATAAGTGCGATGATAGAAATCAAACTGGCGGAGTTGACGATCAGATTCGAACTGCCCGCTCCTGATGAGCAGGCTCTTTATTTATACCAAATGCTTAAGACTAAATACTTATATATGTATTGTATATAGTATATAGTATATGTATATAGTATGCAGCTGCGTACAAGGCGACTGCTTGGCGGCGACTGATCGGCGCCTAACAACGGCCGTCCTGCATGGGTCATCTTAGTACATATATGTATAGGGTGGTCATTTTTGAACAGCTATTGAGTGCAGCGTTTTACTTATATGCTGTGGGTCTGCGCAATCTGCAGCGCACATATTACTAGCTTATAATTTAATTATATGACCTAAACAATATGTGTGGAGTTATATTATTATGTTTTGAACAAGTATGTTTAGATGTGACCAATTTGAAGTCCTGCGTTCTCAATATATCACATCTGTAGGGTAATATAATATATTGTCATGTATGTCTACTACTATGTCCATCCTACAACTTAAAACTCACCTTTCGACCGTTTATTATGGGATGCTGTGGATGAACTGATGCTGATTAAGAATGTATGTAATTTCGGTCGGAGACGTCTCGACAAATACATCATCAATGAGGGTTTAAATTACTTTGGAACATTATTTTTTAATTTTTGCTTGACAACATATATAAGTCATTTCAAAACTCAATCATAGTGTTCAGTGAGCTTCAAATTATAATTTATCTGCCTATTTGATAATTTAATTTAATACCAAAAAATACATTTAAATTTAGTAATTCTGCGATTAATTTCCTATCGAAAACCGCTGTCGTAAAGTTGTCAGACCAGGGCTACCAAGACTGGAACGACGACGACAAAACAGCGAAAACATCGCTGCATCAACATATCGATAGCATTGACGCCAAGACCTGTCCTGTGAATTTATAAATTATATCAATAATATAAATGGTAAATATGAAATGTGTGTGTATATACCGTTTAAGCAATGCACGCAAACTTTTAAGTGATTTCGAGCGTGTTCTTAACATATTTGCAAGCCGGACGAGAGTCTTTTAATTGGCTACGTACGAAGCAAGCACGCGCAGGCTGCGGCCGTCTGCTGCTGTTGGCCGTCATATCAGCTGCTGCCTATGGTTTTAGTTGTAGTTGTGATGGCCCACCACGATACCGATACCAAATCCAAGCCCAGTCCTTGTCCTTGTCCAATCCACTGCCGGTGTTTTCAGCATTTATACTTGCACATTCATTTTTGCAATTATTTCGACTGCAGGTTGTAATTTATTTTTCAACATGTGTACAAGCATAAATTATTAAAAGCAATTACGCTAAAGCAGTAATAACTCGAAGGTGTAACTGTATGCATATGTATTCATTTGCAATAAAAACATATTTATATGCAAGTGTTCGATATTTTGTTCATCCTGTGCGACTTCTCAGCTGTGAGCAGAGGGTGGGTTGGGTGGCATGCGGGATGGTTCGCCGGTATTGACAGCTTTTGACTAGATAACTAGTTACGACTTTTATCAAGTTATTCACAACATAAGAACAATTGGTCAGTAATTTCACATTTTAATTAAATTAAACTTTGGTCTTCAAACGGTATGCAATTAATGCAATACCTAACAAAATAGTTACAATTATAAAGTCATATTTATAAAGTTGAACAAAACTAGTCAACTACTAAAAAATTTTTAATGTTTCAAATAAATTTAATATTTGCTGTAGTTGGAACATCTGTCATGCTATGGGAACAGTTATTCTCACAATAAATTTGTTTCTTGCAGCTATGATGTTTCAGTAACTTATTTTGCGCTGACAGACAGTGGTAAGTGTATTTAATATATTCAAATTTTTTTTTTTAAACTAAATTTAACTCTGTTTAACAGCTGCAAGTTCGTGTAATAAAATTGTATAGGAAAAAGGATTTTGTCGACTTTACTGTGGTAAAACAGGCCATCTTCCGCAATCAGATCACAAAAGTCATGCCACGAGGTAAACGTCGAGCTCCAGAAATCGGTGACAATATGGATGGCCACTCAAAAAGAGCACGCACTAGCTACACAAACATTGCAACACAGCAAACCAGCAGGTGAGTTTCCAATTTCGATTCCCTTCTATTAGTATATCCTATTTTCTGGTACTACTACTACGAAAATTTCCTCGTGTGAACTGATTTAATCTAAAAGATTATTTAATGCTGGTGATGATTTATATCCATTTAGATTGATAGTTTAGCAAATTAAACATTTGAGGGTATTATAGATGTTTCTTAATCAACATCAATAGCCGAGTCCGCCTGTATTTTTCAAAGCAATTTAGTCTCTTATATTATTTATATTTGTCGTATCGAACCGTATCTGACTGCACTATATATGCATATGCATACACACATAGGAATTATTACCTTTTTTACTTACCTTACAAAACTCAAAGTTTATGACAATAAATAATGCAGGAGCACAAATAGTAGTTTTCTGACTGTCTGCCGTCTTTATACCCTATAACCTAATTATTCAAATGTACTTCGCGGACATCTTACATCTTATCTAAAATAGTTAAGTATTATCTTAAACACCGTCAAAAATCAGAGTCTATCTAGATTCTTTACAGACATGTCTGTTCGTTCATCCATTTTCAAATAGCCGTCTATCCCAAATCATTTCCATTTATTCAATTGTCCCAATATCGAATTTCTCATATTTTGAGGTGCTTCACATTGAAATTTTAAACGTTTGATTGAAATCCTTGGGCTTTGAAATTAAAGACGTAAGTTTGTTTTTGGAGTTTTGTGTAAATGGACAATCCAATTGGAAATTTTCAAGTATAAAATTATTGTCAGTAATCCGCCTCGCAATCACTGGAACCTAACAATAGGCGTTGCAAAAATATATTTCCGTATTATAAAATACTATACTCGTATTTCAGCTATATAAAATATATAATATATAATAAAGTAGCATTTGATGACTACCCTTAAAAATCTCCTTGGAATAAATGGAAAATGGTGGATTCTATAGTTGGTTGTGCTTTAGCGCCTCTACAACTTAAACTTGGTGTACTTTCGTAAGATAGCTCTACTTTTCATACAATTTGTATATATGTAGAGTTATACAGAGCCTCCAACAGATTTTAAGAACTAGTGGATGATGCCTGTAATGATTTTATGCCAGCTCTTGTCGACTATATTTATTAGAACTGTTTGTTCCTTTTCATCTACGTTTTTGTTAAATTGCATCCGTGGTGCAGGTTGGGGAATTTCCTCAGTTTCCAGAATGTGGACTTATGTGGACAAGGACTGTCTAATTCTATCCTCTACATTCAGTCTTCTAGTCAGTTTCCTTTCCTATGTTTTAGCTCCCCTTTGTAGGACTCCACCTCGGTAATTTGTATCTAATTTCTTCATATATACATTTTCCCATAAAATTATGCTCTTGCCATTATTTATTATTAGGGGTTTCATGTTAGTTTTCTTAAGGACCTGTCGTACTACTAGATTCCATCACAAAGTAAAGAATATTCTATATTAGGGTTATGCTTCCAAAGAGAAATGTATTATTTATAATATTGATGAGATCTCTCTTTATCCTTCTTTTTGTACCAAGACATAGAATATATAAACTTTGAATAGGTTATTATTATATTTATATATTACAGTATCATTTTGTGGTCTTCTCATATATATCTATTTAAAAAATAGAGTTAGTTATTTTTCATAATTAGCTGATCGGGGATATTTCTACTTTGATATTTAAAGAAGATTTTCATTAATCTACCTTCTAAACTGAAGAAGATACTGAATTGTTGGCGATTTCTGCTCCTTACCTGGAATGGGAAACTTAAATCAATAAACCAATAAATAAAGTCAGTTAAACGCATTTCCTAGTAATTGAAAATCTTTTTGGATTAATATTTTGAATTGATTTATTAGCTTGAAGTAAATGTTTGTGTCCTCTTAATTAAAAAAGGTGCATAGAACATGATATGATTATCTGTATCATGCGATTCGTTTGATAGTTTTCGAATATTTGAATCCACAAATTTACATTTGATACATTAGTTCGAATGTGGGTTAGATCTGGTTACAGCATATCTCTTAGTCGTGCAATTTCAACTAATTGACTTTACTTATTTATTTGTATTTATTATTATTTGTTCATTTCTAGTGTCCAATGCTATATTACCACTTTAATCTTTCATTTAAATTCCGTAAATGTAATAAACATAATTAAATTTTGGATTATCAAGAAAGTTAGTTAGATCAAAATATTTCTGGATTTACATTACAAATACAAATGGAGATCTTGTAATAAACTGTTGGGGGTAAATATATATATATTTATATATTTATACATACATATATATATATGCATATTAATGTATTTATAATAACATGTATAATTATTAGGCATTTTTGTTTTCTTTATTTATATTAACAATATGGAAGACATTTGTAATTCTCATATATTTATATGCATTTCAACAATTAATGTTATATAATACGAATGTTGTGTGTTCATTTCTTAATAACAGTTATAGTTATATGTGTGTTGCCGATGCCTCACAATTATTTTTTTTTTTTTGTGGATATGTTTGAAAACATGAATACATTAGTTGGGAACGTCAATACTGATATCTGATATGCAACGAACAAAGTTATGACTGGAAAGTAATTAAACGAAAAGTGCGATACATCAATTCTCCGTCTACTCCATTGAACCGTACTGAACCTTTTTGATTTTAAAATACCTGCAAGAGATAGAATACGAATAGAATATATATAATATCATGAGAATGCCAGATTCTTAATGAATGAATGTAAATTCAACCAAAATTAATATGTATATTCTCGAGTAGCAACAAAAGATTCCCATTCTCATTGGATATTCATCACAAACTAATTATAAAAATTGTCGTATTGTTCGAAATATCCAAGTCGGTCACTATCGACTAGAGAGAGACTCGTGTTTCTTCGTGTTTCATAATTTAAATGAGCTTAGTGGGTCGATAAATGGGTTACTTACCGCCAACCGCCGTAGCCTGAAATGGTTAATAGCACGGCTATGGCCAACGCAGTGCCAACAGCCAGTGGTGCGGTCTCATCGCGATAGGAGCCGGTAGCACTACAGTGGAAGGATGGGCCCCACTTGCCAGTCTCCTTGAACATGAAGCTCTGCATGTGCAGGTCGCGCAAGTAGAGTCGTGCAATATGGCCGGATAGGTCACCGGAGTCGTGGGGAGCATACAAAATGACAGTTTGCTCCTTGTCGCAGACGTAGGACTTGCCCACCGGAGTTGGGAAATACATTGGCTGCTGTGCCGGTGAGGTCAATTTCACATTCAAATTGGGGCGATCGGGATGCTCGAATAGTGAATTTGACGATGAATATGTTAGCTCGAAGAGATTGATATACCAGCCTTCACCGCCCGACGACTGTGTTTGCATAACGAATAACAGATAACAGAAATTAGCTGTACTTAACCTCTGACCTTATTTGCTGTGCCAGTTAAAACACACACAGCATACACACAAGGTTAGACAAGCTACATACCTTTTTGAAGGTCATTGACAGCGTAAAACCCTTGAAATCCATGGTAAGTATCTCCACATTAGATTCGACGCACTCACCACTGAGCTGCGGATGGTCCGGCATATATAGATCGGCCTCAACATCCTCGTTGAGCTTGTTCCGATACCGTATGCTTATCAAGCCGTCCACCTGCATGAGGATGCAGGTGATGTCATTGGTGGCATTTAGGCGATAAATCGATGTGGTCGCATCATGGTTCATTGACGACGCCTGCAACAGAAGCAGAAATTCAGCGTAGCAGCCAACTAGAGGAGGAGGCATACGAATGGACAGAGCCAGGACTTACTGATGGCGATTTTGTAGTATATTTGGAGACTCTTGGCGTTTTCGTGGTAAACGCGCTCAGCTGCAGTCCGTGAGCGCTGTCCACTGCGGGCATATAATTCAGTTTCAGTTTCAGTTTATATTTCCACTTACTGTGTCAGGACACAGGCTATTGATTTTTGTAGCCCCCCCGCCCACATGCTTTTCTCTTGCCATTGGTTATGCCATCTTATTGTCCCATCATAGACAACGGGGTGCTTCAGATACTTACCGAGTAATGCGAGCAGCATGCAACATATTATGTTCAAAGCGAATCTATTGCCTAAATTCTTCAAATCACTGCTATTCCCAGTAAATTGTTGCATTTTTCTACGGATTATTATTCAATGCTCAGCACTCGAATGTATTTTTACGTACTAATCTCTGCTGCGACGGCCACAATGACGTGTGTCTCGCTTTCAGTCCTGCGCACAACTGCGCTCTGAACTCGTAGTTGCCTAAATGTATCCTCCCGTTCCTTCAAATGTTTCGGCCCCCATTTCACTGTTCCCGATTCCTCTTCCTTTTTTGCTTGTCTTTTTTTTTCTTCTTTTGCATACTCCAATTCATCTCTCCCAATTGGCTCACATTCTCGGGCGCAATCGCCTAAGCTCTGTTCAGCGTATTTTTTTTCTTTTACTTTTTCATTGCATGGAAATTATTATTTATTATCTATATAAATCTAATAAGCATTATTATGTTTTTAAAGAAAGTATATGTTAAAGCAATATACATGTATAAATCGAAATAAATGTTTTTTCTTTATAGTTGGGGAATTTTTTATTTTGGTAAGGTAATTTGATCATATATGTACATTTTGGACAATTTGGTAGAAAGGGCATCGTCCAAAAAGCGTACAATCTCTTTTTGATTAACTTTCCACAATCTTTATGTACGTTTATGCAACGTAAAACTTCTGATCGTAGCAAGCTCCAAAGTTTAAAAATTCTTTGATTTGATACCGTTTTCTCTATAAAAACAAATCGTTAGATTAAACTACTGAATAAAATATATACTCGCTTATATCTGCGTCCGACTTAACATGGGATTAGGTGTTAAGGTTTCTGGGAAATTATAAGAGCTAAAGAATTGTCAAATTGTTAAAAGTTAAGTATAACAGAACACATTTTATCGATAACAAAAACATTAGAAGGGAATTTAAAAAATGTTTTTAACTAATCGGGTATTTATATAAATTGACTTAATTTGTAAACATATTATTTAGATAATTAAATTAATGTGTCGCAAGTATTTTCTGTCTGCATGTGTATATAAATACATTCACATACATGCAAACATTCATGAATACATATGCATTTTAGAGGTAGAGGGTATCTGCTAGTCGTGTTGTCCCAACTGCAGCATTCTTAATTGTTATACTTACTAGAGAGATTGCCGTTGTGTGGTGGTATTGCAGATATTACAGGTTGTCTTCTTCATTTTACACATCTCATTTACAAAATTCACAGTTGCTCACGAATTTTCACAGCAAGAATGAAAATATCACTCAATGAAATACTCAAAACAAATGAATGAACGATTAAATATGAATATGTACGGTTTAGAAAACTCTGGTCTGGATATTTGAATATTCGTTTCAGTCATCCAATTAAATATGGTTATTATATGACAATATATATGCTCTATTTTATGCAAATGCAATTGTTTTCCGCCCTGTACCATGGCTATATCTGTGAATGTCATTTCTCATATGCTCACTTTGAATTGTCTTGTGCTCTTGGCATTGGCATCCCCGTTAAGTTTACTTTTGCTATTTTTAGGTGGCAAACACTCAAAAACATTGAATAAGACATCAACAGCGAGGCGAACGCCCAAGCAAAATAATTAAATCGAGTCACAAAATAATATTGGTTTTCGTTTAAAATGAATAAGTGTGTTTCATACTTATAAGAAAAAACATTAGCATTTCTTGAACTCAACATATTTTCCAATTATTTTCGCAGACGCCATATTAGAGCGGAAGATGGCTTCAACCAGAAGCGCTGTCTCACCTGGTTCCATGAATATACAACGCCTGACGAGCCTGAAACGCTGGGTAAGTATAAACTGTGATTCTGTTCAGAAGTATTTTATAAAATCTCTTGAAACTATTGCCCAACACCCGCGTTGTTAATATTATAGGGCCTGATGGCATGGAGAAATTCTGTGAGGACATTGGCGTTGAACCCGAGAATATTGTGATGCTGGTGCTCGCCTACAAAATGGGCGCTACACAGATGGGCTTCTTCAGTCAGCAGGAATGGTTAAAGGGTCTCACGGATATCGAATGCGATTCGACAGCGAAAATGGTTGTGAAACTGGATTATCTGCGCAGCATACTCAACGATCCCAACGTGTTCAAGAGTATATATCGATATGCCTACGACTTTGCCAAGGTGAGGCTCATTTATTGAGCATACTCTTGCAATCTTGCAAATGCTAATGTTCTTCTCATCGGTTACTAGGACTCGGATCAGCGAAGCATGGACATTGTGACAGCTAAGGCGATGCTGCAGCTGCTCCTTGGCAAGCACTGGCCACTGTATCCTCAATTTGCGCAATTCCTTGAGCAGTCCAAGTACAAGGTTATCAATAAGGATCAATGGTGCAACATACTCGAGTTCTCCCGCACCATATGCATTGATCTGTCAAACTACGATATTGATGGCGCATGTAAGTATCGCCCGATACAGTTAAAGCAGACATATTGTATATTAATCTCATTGTTTTTAGGGCCCGTTATGCTGGATGAGTTTGTGGAGTGGCTACGTTTGCAACGTGGCTTAGTCATTGTCAGTTCGGGATCCAGCTGAGAGTGTCTGGATCGCATACTTCTAGTTAAACTTTAGAAATTCAGTAGTGTCTATGATGAGACCTTGGAAGTAAGAGACACACACCCACACAACCACACACACACACACACTCTCACACACACACACAAAGGCACATGCAGAGACACACACACACACTCAGAGCCCCCATTACATGCGCTTACTCAGAGACAGAAACATTCGTATACACACAGAGAGACACAAGGCACTTGAGACTGCGTAAAACTGGCAAAACAAACCAACTATAAAACTACACTATTGATATATAAATATATATTTAATGTAATAATTTAATTGTAAACAACATTTAAAACAAACCACATACGGCGTTCTTACTTCTAATATGCGCTAACAGACCAATACATATGGACTACAAATCTGAAAGGCATTAAGATTTTTAACCCAAGCTACTACAGCAAAGCAACCACTACAAACAACGAAATAAATCATGACAAGCACATATATTAAGGACTTGATAAATGCGGTTATCATATATGGAATTGCTTAACTTTTACGCAACTTGATGAGATGAAAAATGGACGCAGCCCGCAAGATATAATAAACATAATTCGGGTGGTTTAGCTTTTGGCTATATATTTTCTGTATTTCAGATTGGCCAGAAAAATAGGCACGGTATATATAACTACAAGAGAACGTTGGCGTCAAGATGCTGAGTGTACATTTTATTACTATATATTTATAGTTATATATTAATTGCTAGTAATAAACAAATTCATCGCCTTTGAATAATTTTGCGGAACGTATAAAAAATTTGGTGCGAAGTTCGATCCAATTTAGCGACAATAACAAGCTTTTACAGAAAAGTTTCCAGGCCAGAAAATTCATGCGGATCTGTCAAGTGAATCTGCATATAGTACAAGTGAAAATCTACGGATGTTTTAATGCTAAATATTATTCATTGTCTCAAAACAAAGTTTGCACTTGTAAATTCAACTACTTTTGTTCATAGATTTGGAACAAATTAATATTCAAGGATTCCTCCTTGCTGTTTTTATGCCTTTCATTACTGCGAAGTTGGTTGTCTGTCTGCAATCTTCCTGCTATATATCAAAATGAGATATTTCCTGCAATAGTTTTCCAAGAAACAATTTTAATGTCTTATAAAATTTATCATGTTCAATTTTCGGTGCATTTTTTCGTAGAGTGTATAGTGTTGTCAAACGAATTACTTTAGGCGTCCAAGTGAGACCACATATTCCCAATTTAGTAAGTAGATCTATTGGTTTGCAAAATATTGGAATATTAAAACCCATATAATTTGGTTATGTTCTTAGTTATTTCTACAAATTATTGTATTTATTTTTATAATTTCAAAAAATAAAATGTAAGAATCTGACCAATTAATGAGGAAAACGGCACTGTTGAATACATGTAGCATAACATTCAAATTTTCAACGTCATCACGAGCGCTTTGTTAACATTTTCGAGCACTGTGTTTTGCAGGGCAGCTTAAAACATATTATCGTTTCACAATTGTAGTGACGCTGAGGCAATACTCAAACTAGCATTCAAATTAAACAAACTGCTTCGGCGCGTTGTGCCTGTAATTTGTGCTGCTCGGTCCTTGCGTGTTGTTGGTCAGCCAAATAATCGTTGGGGACTTTTCGTTAACATCTTTTTTATGTATATTTGTAATTCCGTACTTCGGTTGTGTGTTTATTTAATCTAACAGAGTAATTGAAAGAAAGCAAGCAAAAGCAAAAAACATAGAGGAGCAATTGAAGTTATCGTGTCAAACTAGGAAGCCCAAGCAAAAAAAATGGCCGCGAAACCCGAAGACAAGAGCACAGATATTCCCGATCGTCTGTTCGACGCCAATCATCGCAAGACCTACAAGCGTATGCGCTTTTTTGGCAAGGTAAGCGCTAACCGAGTGCTGCATGCGGTTTCCCCACACAGAAAAAACAAATTGGGGAACATGCGCTGAGTTTTGCAGTTTCATGCAGCTGCTTTACATCCTTTTCTTTCCCTTTCTTTGCAATCACATTCCTTTTGTTTTCGCGCTATGCATTTGTGTGTGTGTCTGTGTCACAGCGTGTGTAAGTGTGCATGCGCACCATACTAAATAGTGTTGTGAAACTAGTGAACCAGTTGGTTCTTTTGGCGCGTACTGCATACAAAAGTGTATATAGCTATCTACACGCAATGAATTGTACATACATCATACATAAATATGTACATGCGTAGTTTTGAATTTTCAATAAAATTATTTCACAGGGAGGCTTTGCCAAATGCTATGAGATAATCGATGTGGAGACGGACGATGTCTTCGCCGGTAAAATCGTGTCCAAGAAGCTGATGATAAAGCACAACCAAAAAGAGAAGACTGCCCAGGAAATAACCATTCACCGCAGCCTAAATCATCCAAACATTGTCAAGTTTCACAGCTACTTTGAGGATGTGCAGAACATATATATTGTGCTTGAGCTGTGCAAGAAACGTGTATGTATTCAGAGTATCTTAATAAGTTAAATTTAGAATGTTTTTATATTTATTACACATAAAATATTCTTAAGTGACTTGTAAAACTAAACAATTTCGATATATTTCTGGTATGCAGTCGATGATGGAGTTGCACAAGCGGCGGAAAAGTATTACAGAGTTTGAGACCCGCTATTACATATACCAGATAATACAGGGTGTGAAGTATCTGCACGACAATCGCATCATTCATCGTGATCTTAAGTTGGGCAATCTGTTTCTCAACGACATGTTGCACGTGAAAATCGGTGACTTTGGCCTGGCAACGCGTATAGAATACGACGGTGAACGCAAGAAGACACTGTGCGGCACTCCCAACTATATAGCACCAGAGATTCTGACCAAGAAGGGTCACTCGTTTGAGGTGGACATCTGGTCGATTGGCTGCGTCATGTATACGCTGCTCGTGGGTCAGCCGCCATTCGAGACGAAAACGCTGAAGGACACTTACTCGAAAATCAAAAAATGCGAATACCGTGTGCCTAGCTACTTAAGAAAGCCGGCTGCGGATATGGTTATTGCCATGCTGCAACCGAACCCGGAGAGTCGTCCAACCATTGGGCAGCTGCTGAATTTTGAGTTCCTCAAAGCGTCGCAGGTGCCTATGTTCCTGCCCAGTTCTTGCCTAACCATGGCGCCGCGCATCGGCATCAATGATACCATCGAGGATCCCAATCAACGCAAGCCGCTAACGGAAATCAACGGTCTGAGGGATGATACCCGTTTGGAGTCTACCTTCCTGAAGAATAATTTACATGATGCCATTACGGCCTCGGCACAAATGTGTCGCCACAACGAGGACTATCGCAGCGACATTGAAAGTCTGCATCAGCAGCTCACCAATCTCATCAATAACAAGGTCAGTATTGCTTTAAAGCTTCCTCCTTACAGCCGAAAAGTAACGCATTATTTTTTAACTGGCAGCCTCGCTTATTGCAAGGCAATCTGGGTGACGAGAACACCGATCCAGCTGCCCAGCCGCTCTTCTGGATATCGAAGTGGGTCGATTACAGTGATAAATACGGCTTTGGCTATCAGCTGTGTGATGAGGGCATCGGAGTTATGTTCAATGACACCACAAAGCTAATACTACTGCCCAATCAAATCAATGTGCATTTCATCGACAAGGAGGGCAAAGAAACCTACATGACTACGACGGATTATTGCAAAACTCTCGATAAAAAGATGAAGCTACTGTCTTACTTTAAGCGCTATATGACCGAGCATCTGGTCAAGGCAGGGGCCAACAATGTCACCGTCGAAAGCGATCAGATTTCACGTATGCCTCATCTGCACTCCTGGTTTCGCACAACTTGTGCGGTTGTCATGCACTTGACCAACGGCTCGGTTCAGGTACTTTATAGTTCATTAGTTGACCTTATTTTGTTTGTTTTAGAATCTAATCTGTTTTTGCTTCAGCTTAACTTTTCGGATCATATGAAGATAATTTTGTGTCCTCGCATGAGCGCCATCACCTACATGGATCACGAGAAAAACTTTCGTACATATCGATTTTCGACTATTGCTCAAAGTGGAGTCTCCAAGGATCTATATCAGAAAATACGCTATGCCCATGAGAAACTTAGAAAAATGCTCGAAAAGATGTTTGTTTGAGCAGCACAGTAGGGCAGCAGTAAGATGTCCACAACAGCCGGCTGACTTTGTTCTCATTGCGCTTGGTGTAGCTTAACATATACAAATTTATCTCTGCTCGAATTATTTCAAATTTTGCTGTTTAAATTTATTCTATTTTTAATGTTGAAGTTAAATATTCCTTTTTGTTTTCGCTTGGATCTATCTTTGTTTTTAACACGTTAACTGCAAAAACTGGGGCAACCAATCTTACACATTTATAAATAACCTCGAACGTTTTTAAAGAAACAAATATAGACTTAATAAAGAATTAAATACATGTTATTCTAGATTAATGAACATTTATAGACCCAAAGGGATTTTATTTATGTTTGTTTATTATCATTTTTGTAAATTCCAAACTTAATCGTATTAATTTTTAAATATGCTCAAATGTTTTTAAAAGAAATTAAGAGACACGAGACACTAAAAATTTTTGGGCTTAAAAGATTTTTATCGATCCGATGGCTCTCGACATTTACTGTGTATCGAAATGCGGTTGGCATCGATAAGCACATTTTTATTTCTGCACAGCTGATGGGCCGCGATAGTTCAGAGGAAATTCCTTAAATTCTGGTTAACATTTCATTTATAGCCGCTTTAGACTTACGTTAAGTATTCTTGATGGCATGTAACAAAAAACATCCAGTGCGTCAATAATTTTAAAGATATGTTCATTGCTCAGTACATGTTTTAGACATTTGGGGAAAATTAATTGATTCACGTTTAAAACTCTGGTCACACTGTTATGCGATTTCGTATTGATTTTATTTTCAGAAAAGTCGTAAAACCAAGTTGCGGAAAACATAAAACCGACATAGAATCGCCAGAACTTTTGTTGCATCTAAATGCAATTTAGTGAACTAAAAAGCTACAACTGTAATTATGGGCGACAATGAGCAAAAGGCCCTCCAGCTTATGGCTGAGGCGGAAAAGAAGCTGACACAACAAAAAGGTTTTCTTGGCTCACTTTTCGGGTGAGTAATGTGTAATGTGTACTAACAATGTCTTTCTTTTTGTTCATAATTTGTATTTTGTACAATATTTATGTCAGCTTTAGATACCATTATCAAATCTATAATGCCTCTATATACTTTCCATAAAAATGTGCGTAATACCTACTGCATATATTAAGCTTGAGCGTATGTATGTATGAATGTCATCATATATGTGGATGATACATATCAATACAAATGTATATTTAATTTATGAGAGCTGCGCCGAATGCGGCCACCAAACCACATCTGCTGATTTTAAACAAAAATAAAAAATGTGACAAAACAACACCGAACCGTCTATGAATTTTTAGCCTGGCTTGGACGCGTCTTACCTCTATACAATATACGCCCATTAGTATTTTTGTGTAATATTAAATGCAGACTTATAAATGCCCTAAATATATATAATTATAATCACCATATATCTTTAAGTTAGAATGAAACAGTCGGTGCACGACTGACCCATCACAAATTTAATTGTTTTGTTATTAAAATACTTTGCTAATAAAATGGGCAAGGACTTCAATAAGAATATCTAACTATTTCGCATGATCTCTGTAATTGATGTCCTCTCAGCGGTAACAACAAGATCGAAGATGCCATCGAGTGTTATCAGCGGGCTGGTAATATGTTCAAAATGTCGAAGAACTGGACTAAGGCCGGCGAATGCTTCTGCGAGGCAGCTACATTGCATGCGCGTGCTGGCAGCCGCCATGATGCAGGCACCTGCTACGTGGATGCTTCCAACTGCTACAAGAAGGTGGACGTTGAAAACGCCGTGAACTGTCTGATGAAGTCCATTGACATATATACCGATATGGGTCGCTTCTCGATGGCAGCTAAGCATCATCAAAGCATTGCTGAAATGTATGAGACCGATCCGGCTACACTGGTAAGCGACAAATAGACGACTAGATGATTCGATTAGATTGTTATTCATTATTAATTTGTGTTGTCGTCGTATGCAGGCCAAATCAATTCAACACTATGAGCAGGCGGCTGACTATTTCAAGGGCGAGGAGTCAGTCAGTTCCGCCAACAAGTGCATGCTTAAAGTTGCCCAGTACGCCGCCCAGTTGGAGGATTATGAAAAAGCAATATCGATCTACGAGCAGGTCGCTGCCTCGTCGCTCGAGAGCTCGCTGCTCAAATACAGCGCAAAGGAGTACTTCTTCCGTGCCGCTCTATGTCACCTTAGTGTTGATTTGTTGAATGCGCAACACGCGATTGAGAAGTATGCGCAACAGTATCCGGCATTCCAGGACTCTCGGGAATTTAAGCTCATCAAGGTACATGCCACTTGTAATTAACTAATTTAAATAGTTGACTAAGTCCCTGTTTTGCAGGTCTTGTGCGAGCATCTTGAGGAGCAGAACATTGAGGGGTTTACAGAGGCGGTGAAGGATTATGACAGCATCTCGCGTTTGGATCAGTGGTACACAACAATATTGCTAAGAATTAAAAAAGCTGCCGATGAAGATCCCGACTTGCGATAAGAATTCAAATCTATTAACACACCTATTAATCTTATAAAAAAAATAAATAAAAGAAATTTGATGTATCTACATATACATATACATGCATATATATTTAAAGAACAAAAATTTATCTAACTAAAATCAATTCTACATGCTAAAGAACACTAAAATAAATAATTAAACATTCAAAATGCACCATTTGAAACTGAAACTATTATAAAAGAATTTTCCATCCAAAACTTTCATCATCCGCAACTATTCTTGCAATATTAGAAATGTATCAAAATGTTATAATATTTAAACAATTTTGTTTCATATAAATGTGTAGGAAGTGTAACGATAATTTTCTAAACATGAATTTAATTTTTATTTTAGTTTAGCGTCAATGATATTATAAATATAAATGATTCAATATGTGTTAATCGAGAAGTTTAAAGTATCTATATGTTCATGTGGTGTTTTTAGGTTTACAATTGTTTTTATTTAATTTACTAATGACGGACAGCATAAAGACATTACTCTTATCGTAAAACTCAATAAGACAAATTAATTCCAAACAAGAACAAATATAAAAAATGCTGTTTTGAATTTTGAAAAGGAAGCATTCAATTCATAATTCATTTTTAAATACACCCAAAACAATAAGCATATATAAAAAGAAAGTAAAGCATTGCTAGTGAAATGAATACATGTTATCTAAAAAATATACGACGAATTAATAAATTAGCATATTTTGAGGGTCGCAGTTAAATTCTATCTAAAAATATTTGAAATAATTGATAAATTCCAAATGTATGAAAACTAACAACTGTATTGAATTGAAAAGAAAAAAAAGCAATTAAAATCTGTTATAAATGGGTACAGCACCCAGCAGATAATTGCGATGATTGATTTGTTGTTGCAGATAAACATTTAACATTTGCTAATTAAAAACTATCTAACGAAAAATTAGTAACTTATAAAAAAAATAACGTTTTGTTGCTAAATAATATGAGCTGTCTGAATACAATCTTAATTAGAAGCATTAAATACGGATATACATATATAAAGCCGATTACCCAATGTTATAAAAATAAAATTATATTAAAGATGATTGGAAAGTCACAAGCCTAAATGAATTCTTTTTATTCAAATATCTGATTTAGAAAAGGCGGTTACATTATTTCCGTTTCTTCACACATATGATACATAAATAAAGAATGGTCCATGATAATCTGGTCTACAGTGCTAGGAAACATGTTAATACAACTAGCCTTTAAAATCCATTTATAATGAATTCACAGATGTACATATGCCTCTGGTTAAATATTTGTCATATCTAATATTTTGAATTTATATTATTGGCCCGATTGCTGTACATTTTGGTTGGTGAAAATACACATCATTTTCAACATAAAAGCATTCTAGAGTTTTGCTCTATAGATTTGTAACAAAATCTGATATATATTTATGATCTACACAAATTTGCTTTTAAATAAAAAATATTCCTTAAAGACTTTGAGCTTTAGAAATTATTTTAATGCGAAACTAATGAAATATCAAATAAGTTTTATTCAATATTATATAATATATATTCCCAAATGTTATGATCGAATGTTTCTTATTTCGGCAAAACATATGCAAGCCAGAAATGAATTCGACAGATTTATCCGATTTCGAGATATTAACAAACATAGTTCAAAATAAGATTAAAATGCGGAAATGAGCTAAACAATAGTTATAAAATGTATGTGGAATTATGAACTCTGCCACTTATCGGTTGCCTAAACCTTACACATTTATCGGCTTAAGTAGTGGGGCCTCTGCACAAACTACGCCGTGAGATTGTAGGCTTGAAGCACAGCGAACTCTTCATGTTACCGAGATTGCCATTTTCGCGAGTGGTGCGCGAAATAATGATCGAACCCACAAGAGCGCTTTTCTGTATTACTAGAAATGCATTGGATACCATACAGACCGCAACAGAAATGTGCCTATTTCCGGTGACTAAATAAATGTATTATTACCAAAAATAAAAATAAAAAAATGAACTCAACGGAAGATTGAAAGTAGAGACACAAACCTTTTACATTTTTACACCAACGTTGAATCACAACGTTTTTTCATCTGTGTGTTAAATATTATAAGAATTCAATGGAAGCGATTGTCAAGAAAATCTAATAAAGGGCCTTGTGTCGGCCTTTATTCCAAATTTTAATTTTACTGATCGAAATTCACTCAACGAAAAATCTTAAGTGTCTACGCAAATCTGATATTAAAAGAAATGAAATTCTTATCCGATAGATGGCGCTTTCCACTAAATGCTTCAAAGCATTTTTATAAAAGGAGAAAAGTGAAATAGTCTGGACATATTGGACAGTAAACACAGCATCAAGCCTGAAAAACTATATTATTATATGTAACTTTTGTTATGTTAAGGCCTATAATGTACCCTGTACCCATTAGAAGTATTTAAATGGGTGTCAAGAAGATGTGCAAATCAATGTAATCAGAAAAAGTAATACATTATCAATCTCAGAGACCAGAATAGCTTTAGACTTTAAATTTTAAATATATCTTTTCGTAAACCTTACGCAGATCTTGGATATGTACATACTATAACTTGAGGTTTTCTTCAAAGTGCATCAGTGAACTAACCATTGATATGGAGATATGTAAATACGAGTTCGGACCTAGTTCACATCCCATGATAAGAAAAGCAGCGGCTCTCAAGCTGCTGTTAACTGTGAGCATTAAGCAGACAATAGGTAGAAAGTGGCTGCATATTTTTTTCTTGGTACATGGGTCCTATGGAGTACTGTCCATGTATTGTCAGTTTAATGTTGTGAGTTAGTAAATACGTGGAATGATAATGGGGCAAGAACAGAGAAATTACGCTGCCTTAAAGGAACAAACCAAAAACTGTATGTAAATATATGCATATCCATTATCAGTAAAACAATGAAAATTAAAAAACCATGAATTTTCCATCGATATCTATGGAGATGAGATTGAGTCTTAATTATCTGAGTCGATAATATTTATCATCAAGTTGTTTGCCTATGTAAAGTTACGATAAAGGGGTGTGATGTTATATACATATATGGGAGGCAGATATTTGAAAAGATATGAAACCTTTAACCATTCGATTCAGAAAGTAGGACGAGAAATAAGAATTCGGATTGTCTTTATTTGGCCTTGGGCAATCGACATAAAGACAATTAAGAGCTTTCTTCATCACTTTCTATTTCACTCAAATTGCAAATGTAAAGTAAACCATAATTAAAACATTTGTCGGCTGTAAACGTGGGTAACCAGAGCAAATTGTGAATTACACGCTCGCTTAACCACTGGCCACCCTAGCTTAGAATTGGGCTACATGCAAACCACCGAGTGGTTGCAACATGAAATTGTAATTACAATTTCCTGACGCTCCAGCCAAATAAGAGTATGGATTGTGCCCGCCTCCGCATTTTTGTTAACATGCGCGTGCTAAAAAAACGCTCTCGACGGTGTTGCCTATCAGTGTCACTAAGTGAGGGCTACGTGACAATTTCTTGTTACGCGAATCGCCCCATCGCCCACATTCGGCAACACCCCCCGGACAGTATAAAAAGCGAATCGCCCTTCGTGGTCGTTTTTTATTTCAATCCAAAATCGTACCAACATGTGGTAACCCATAATTTACGCTAAGGGAGTTATCAATATGATTACCATTAAAAGTTCCACTCTATATGCATGTGCCCTAGAAGAGGTAAAATATGAATGAAATATTAAAGTCATGCAGTTTGATCATTGAACCGCTTAGTCAATAGCTTTAAACGGCTTTCCAACTGACACAACTTTTGAGTGAGAGTTTTTTGTATTTCGCTTTTTGTTTACGTTCCTTACACCTGGAACGCCCTGTGCGTTCTTGCTCTTAAATGTACATATTTATATGCATATTACTTAATATAAATATGGTAAAAGAATTACTTTACCTTACTAGCTTTTTCCTGCTTTTTAGTTCATCATCAAAATAAAAATTCTTATTGCTGTTGGTGGCAAATGCTGTCAGATCAAAGCCAAAATATTGTGACATCGATTGTGGCATTAACATATTAAAGCTGCAATCCTCAATTTAACATACATTTGAATTTTGAATCCCTTAATGGGCCTGCTACTTTTTTCTTTTGTGTCCAATACAAATTAGCTATTTGCAAAATAAAGCGTTGTGAAGGGACAAGAAAACACTTTTAAATTTGAACACAAACTGTTAGATCAAAAAACAAAAATTGAAAATTACCATCTGTCAAAATTCACGTCATTTCACGCAATCTGTCAGTGTTGGCTCACAACTCTTCTCCGCATAGGCACAGGCACAGGGCACAGGCACAGGCTAATCCAGTGAGTAACAATGTCGAATATTTGAGTTGGAAGGAGATAATTGTGTACACATACGATACTTATGATTGTGTTTTACTTTGTCTGTAATTTTCCTGGTGCACTTGTCAAGTGTTGGCATACCGACTGAACCAAGGCTCTCATTAAAAAATACCCCTTCATTCGCAAATGAACGGCACTCTTCACGTTGTGTGAACTGTGACCGCGAAAACAGGGTGGCACAGCTAAGTAATTGTAAATGGTAATTGTAACGGTTACCTTTGGCCTTAAAAGGCACACTAACGAGAGGGGTGTTATTGGCATTTCAAACGCTTGATACACCCAATTAGCTCTGAGATATATCTATATTTGGGTAGAACCGTTTGGCTTATGCCACTTTGTGATTCGTTCATCTTTATTTTAAATTCAGTAAATTCTTTGATGCCCAGCACACATTTACAATTCAATTTTATTCGCATTGAAATTTATGCGCAAATCGAAGTCCATGAATCTTTGCCACACAAACAATGCTGGCTTACTTGATTTATTGATTTATTGAATAGATTTTTTTATTTAAATAAACGACTGTCTCTTTGATAACCCAACAACATAATTCTTCGGGCAAAGAAAACGAATTAAGCAAAAAAATATGTAAACGCGTAGAACTGCTAACTCTAAATTTAGACTGAAGCTTTCTTTTACGTAATTATGTGATTAGAGATAGATAAAGATAGAGCATTGGAAAGGTCAACCCGCAATCGAGGCTTAACGAAAATATGGATCTATTCCGATTCTTGTGAAGTTAAAAAAAGTAAAGTCCGAAAAATAAATGGGATCGTTCCAATCGGGCTGAGAATTACACTCCAAAAGTTTGTTTTGACCACGCTCTTCCCACCTCGAAAAGGCCCTTCTCGATCTTGGAAGGAAGATTACTAGGAAACTTCTCAATAATTTTGTTAACCACACTCACTCCAACCCCACATCTCCCATAATTTAAGAGCTACACTGACCAAACTTATATCTACCGCAATTTGAAAGGCAAATTTGGATCGGCTACAGCCGACTGCAACTTTCTCTCTTGTTTAATATTGTATAGCGGGTCCCGCTCCGATCTCAGTATTTTCTCTCTGTATTTTAAGTTTTCTCTTACGAAAAGAGTTTATTGCACTTATTTAATTCACCAAATTCCCAGGATTTGTACAAGTGCAATTTTCTCTTCTCTCTTCTTAAAGGTCACGCAACAATTGAAATTAAGGTCTATGAGACGAATTGGAACATTTGTGTTGTATTATACTTCCATATTATTATATAATTAGGTAGAAAGGTTATATGAAAAAGTATTTGTTTATATTTGCAACTATGAATAGATATTCTGTACATATTTATTGAAGAACTTAAATGTATTTGTTCAAACGATCTATCTGATTATATAAAATTGGGTGTGCCCGGCGAAAATGCACTTGCCATAGAGTTCCGTTGTGGGATTAGCCCAATAATAATGAACCACACAGCTCAAGGTTTTCCCATGACATAGCAATATTTACTCGAGTGCGTAATCCTCCTCTCCATCTCCAACTCCAGCACGGCCTGCATCGCCGTAATTGTATGGACAGTAAAAGAGCAATTGTTGCTGGGCATGAAATTCAAATACAAACAAAATGAACAATATCCATTCATGAACCTGTCAATCTCCAATTGAATTGTGATTGTGTGAATATAAAACTGGAATGTTCCCATATCCATGTGTTTATTTAACCGCTTAATACAGAGCAGCGAATTGGCGCCATCTGTTCACTTGCCATTATTACTTACAGCTCATCTGTATGCTATATGTATGCATATGCATACATCATATACACTTGCATGTACATATATATGTATAAGTGTACATATTCTGTCGCGCTAATACTCTGAAAACTGCATCTCTGAATCCAAAAGAATATATAAGCACATTCTTAAAGCCGATATGATATGGCCATTTCTATCAGTCAGTCTATATAAATTGTATACAGGATATCTTTCACTCTCGATTAGGCCACTTTTCACCATTTTTTATGAGAGCATAAAAATATACTTCGCATAGGTATAATTTTATTTGTATTTTCCTATAAACGTGTGCTACTAAAAATGATTTAACAATATTTTAGTACTGAAATGAATGGCTATTAATTCCCAACCACGATTAGAGCACTTAAAAAATAACAAAAATTACTATTTTTTAAATTTTTGCTACTAATTAATATGTGTTCTTAAAATCATTTAACAATTTCCTAGTATTAATATGTATAATCATTAAATTTGATACTACTACTAAATAAATTTAAATACTATAAATTTGATTGTTTAAATTTCGATCAAATCTTAAATTTCGATTAAATCTCGTACATAGCGTTAAGCTTGGTACAATGAACTGCTTGAACCAGTCGAGAGAAAATATGTCAATGTATATTCTATATCAATGGGCAAACAATATCTGTTAGATTGTACTTTTTTTTTTAGCTATCCGAAACCGATTTGTATCGTTTTGCAAAACGGAGAGAGTTATCAAACAAATAAAATAAACTAGATATAGCCTCTGAGATCCGTTTTGCTTATACAGAAGGACAGACAGACGCGCATGGCTAGATCGACTAGGCTATTGATCCTGATCATCAGAAAGATGTTTTACTTATTGAACCAAAAAAAAAAAAAACCAAAACAATTTCTAATAATATGCATTACTATAAGGCACTAGGAAAGTGCATAAATCGGTCAAGATAAATAGGAAGAAAATGAATCTGTAATCACGAGTGCGTGTGCCAATAATTTGAAGTTATCGAATGCGAACGAGAAATACAATAGTGTCTTCAAAATCACTTTAACTGCTCAACCGCTGGTAATCGCAGCATAATCTTCAAAATTTGCATGCCTTCCGCTCGAGAGAAGGCACTTGAGATCCTTATCGCACAAATTATTCTCGTCACGTCTAACGTTTATAAAGTATCGTACAAAGTGCCCGCCAATTTGACTGCTTTCCATCGTCCCTTATTCAGTCCGTCCACCAGGCACAAAAATATGCCTCTTCGCCTCGCCCTTCGCCCTTCGCCTCTATCACTTATTTATGTACATTAGACCGAGCTGAATGACCTGCACCAAATTGCTCAAGGCAGTTGGAGAGCGACGACGCGTCGCGACGCGAGACTCGTTGTGGGTGTTTTGGCAGACAGACTGCTCGATGGCGATGGCGATGGCTTGTCCTGAAACTCGGACGCTCTGCAGTAATTAGAGGGAGTAGAAGCTTTGATATCTCCAAGTAGAAACTACGCGGCCTGGTCATCATTCTTCGTAGGAGCCCATTTGCAAACGGCTGCACACTCTTTCGGGATCGATCTGATCGCCCTGCGGCATCGAGCATTAAATGAGAATGTGAAGGTATGAGCATCGGGTTTGGCACGGGCTTATGTACATATATTTTTCAGAGCATGATTGCACCAGAGGCCTCTGCTGACGATGGCGGTGGCGGTGGCGGGAGCCACTGCACCATAGGATTTGGTTATGCAAAAATGTGTACAATTTTCTTAACGTTGTCCATCTGCTGCCTCATGCTTAATTCGCTTGTCGAAATGTATTTACTTCACATAAGTACATAGATTCCATCTGATCGCATCTAACTATACATTTCATTAGAAAATTTAAAAATATCTGTAAGCTATATATAATACTGATAATACTTGCAACGAGTGAGCTTAATCGGGAATTCTTAGAAAAACTCAAGAATTTGCATGTCTTCTTCAAGTCAACAAACACTTTTCGACACAGCCATATTTTTCTCGGCACAAATTGAGAAACATATCTAAATACATTACATACATACGTGGCGTGCACGAGAGTAGAAATGTTTGAACACTTATTAAGGGGCACAACACGTGCCATAAACGGGTAGATAGAAGAGACTACTCCTCAATAGCCCAGGATGTACAAATATCAAAAAGGTGCATTCGGAGCAGACAGTCGAGCACGGCAAGGGCTGCCGACTAGTTGCAAGCAGCAAGCAGCAAGCAGCCAAAGCAGCAGCAGCACCATGCAACTCCATTGCTTGTGTCTGTTGGTTCAGGCAGGCACAGCTATCAATAAGCCTTATTCCCTCTTTGCGTTAAGCAAGGCTACGCAGGAACGGTGATGCTCCAACCTGGCTGCCTGCTTCCCTGTTTCCCTTGTTGCCTGCTTGCCTCTGATGCCTCTGTCTGCTGCAGCGGTTGCAGATTTGAGCGCGATGACAACACTGCAAATGCCGAGAAGAATATAAAGGTAGTAAGGAAGGCAAAAAAAAAAAAAAAAAAAAAACTACATAAGCAAGACAAGTCGAAAATGAACGGACAACATTGGACCACTTTTCTTTGGCGATGTGTATTTACTCTATATGGGTGATCGAACATATGTAGCATAACATCAGATGCCGTTCAAAGGTGTATTATGTTCATTATTTTAATCACATTTTATAAATATTTACATAAATATGCAATTTCGCTTTATACTGATTTCAAAAATAAATATCAGCTTTTTCGTATAGAGACGATCACAAAGATGCAAAGCGCAACACAATGGCATGCTACCCAATTTGGTGTAGGTGTAACACATATGAATATAAAGCAAATGTTATGCGAGCAAAATGCAAAGTCAAACGAACAAAATCCTATAATTAAACAATTATTGCAACTCCCACTTTTTGCTTGGGGCCACTAGCCGGATCTGGACCCTTGCGCTATGTGCACTACTCCTCCTTTTTGAGATCATGACGGTCGTAGCGCATTGCGCACAGCTCGATGCGGGCCAAAGGAGTAAAATAGGAGGAGCGACAGCAAGTACTTCTGCCAGCATGTTGCAGATGTGGCACACATTTCAGGCAGAAGCTCGTGCTCCACCTCTGCCTGAAATTCAAAATTCAGAAACTTTGAATTTAGACTGAAACTTCAAACAATTAAGAGGTGTTCTATCAAGGGAATGCTCGACGAAGAGACTCTCCTTACCATCTATACAATACAATTTAAAAGAGAAGTATTTACATATTTAAATGCATCATAATTTGTTAAATATATATATAAAATATATATGTGTGTGAAAATTGTATAACCTGAATTCCAGGGTATAAGATGAGAGATTTAGAAAATACCTTTTCTCAAAACAAAAGTTCTAACATTTGTGAGTTGTGTGAAAGAAGGGGCAGAGTGGGAATAATAATACTTATTTAAGCATGCTAAGAACCGATGTAAGAAACACAAAAAATTAACCCCGACGAGCATAAGTAATAAATTGTTGAAGAACAGCCGATCTCACCCCCAAAATCTATGTATATGTATATCACGGTGTGCACATCACAAGGCGACCTGCTCCTGTAGAATGCGGGGCCCAGCTCGTTTATCTCTCCGACCGCCAGCTTGTCTCTGCTCGAACATCTCGAACAGCTCGAACCGCTCGACCGCAAGCAGCAAGCAGCAAGCAGAGAAGCGTACGATAATTAACACACAAGAGCGGGGCGTGATGAGGAGCGGTCCGGTGAGCCAAACAAATTATTAAAAATGAATTAGTGGAAATATGTATAAATATGTATGTATATGAATTTTAAAATTCCATATACATAAATGCCTCTTTCGAGTTCGACTTGGACCAAAACGCACGTGCGCTCAACTGATTGCCTCCATACCTGTCGTATTTTGAGGCACTGATGATGCCTCTGGCCTTGCCTTGGAGGCCTATGCCTCACTGCTCCAGCCTCTGTCTCTGTCTCTGCAATTGAACACGAATGAATCGTTAGGTTTGATTTTGGAAAAATATAAAAACTCATTAAATACTAATCTATTCTCAATTTCTTTGCATGGGTCACCAGACTCGTACCTATAATGGAGCTGATTGCTGTTGCTCTTACTGCAACCCAATTATGAATCAGATCATTTGTCATTATAGATGTAGTAAGTATACTTTCCTATAATTATGTCTAAACACACAAATTGATGAATATTTACATAAATCAATACTATACTATTTATAATAAATAATTTTTGGAAAAAGTATTTGTTTATCATTTTGTGCATTTGGAAAACTAAAGACGAATATAAGATTTATTTTTCTTAGGACAGACTTAAAAATTAAACAATTTTTGTAATCAGATACGCAGATAAATGATTACATTGGTTTTGTGCAATAATACAAGAGAAGTGAGAAGTATCTTGGCCATTTAAGGGTCATAAAATTCCATTGACCAACTCTTTATAAAACCAAGAACTTGAAAGGCTTTGTTGACAGTGAATTTAACTTAAGATCAAGAAGTATACCAATATCATTTAATCAGTCTGTCAAGTGGCACCCAGAATTAAAGAATTTACCGAAGTCAATATATAATACATCATTTTGAATTTTATTCTGAAATCGTTTGATCACAAGAAAGTAAATTCAACAATGTTAGTGATAGTAGACCTACATTTCATAAAGTCATGCTGGAAAGGTGAAATAATAGACCTACGTAAGTATTACAATTGAGTTGTTACCTTTTTTCTCAAAAGCCTTAGGTATTGCGGTCAATTTGGAAATACACCTGTTGTGGTTTACATCAGACTTTGAGCCATTATCATGTAGTGGAATAATAAGGGACTTCTTCCGAATAGCGGGAAAATCAGAAGTATCAACAGAAAAAGTTAATAATTTAAGTAGTGGTTTGCCTTTTTTGATTGTGCTAAAATCTTATTATGTCTGAAAGCAATACTACTTAATTAAATACAGTACTGTCGATCATCTTATTTATAATACGTAATCGACCACAATTTTAGATCTATACTATAAGGTGATACTTCGTACTTAACAATAAACTAACGTTTTTGCCAAAATTGCAGAGATTCAAATTTGACAGAGCATTACCGTATGATGTCAAGAAAAGAGAAATCCTGCAAAGCAAGAGAGTGCAAAGAGAGCACAGCTGATTGGTTGCGTGTAGGGTGGGTAAATATACATAATGTGGCTGCTGTGCAGAGTACATAATACTGTTAGCATCCCCAACAGCAATATGTATTGGGGCGACTGAAAATCTGAGCATTGGGTCTTTTGTTGCTGGTGGTACTCGGGATATGATTTCATATTCCTTAAGCGAGATTCACCAAGGAATGCATTCAATTCTCATATGCATCAGCCTATAAAAAATATGATTTACATGCGCGAATACGTATGCAACTGAAAGCTACATCCTTGCATTACTTGCATACATCACATTAATGTACGCATAAATGCAAATCCGCCGCCCATATTTGTGAGAAATATATTATGTTCGTACATAAATGTATGAACATATTCTTTCATGGTATGTATGTACAAACATACATACGCATTGCCCAGACGCTTCGGTAAGGGCTGTGCAGAAGATATGGTTTATTTCCTCGGGTGATACTGGCGTGCAGAAGATTGAATCCACCACAAACATACAAATATACATACCTGTATATAGGCAGAAATCTCTCTCTGTGTGTGTGTGAGGGAAAACGCGGGGGAGCATATACATATATATACATATATATCCGTATACAGAGTATATGTTAGCATACACACGCATACACATAAAGGAAGCATATGTATCAGAGAGGCATGTTTGAAGAGCCGCGTTATCTTGGACGAAATGGAAACGGACTGTGACCAACAGAAGCTGCATGCCGTACACCTCCGGGTAGTACATAGCCAAGGGCTGAGTCCTGGTAGCAGTCGTACAGCGTAGAGCATCAAGCACGTAAGCTGGGCAAATCCTTTGACCGAAAACCACAAAGGAGATACGGAAGTTGAAGTTGATTCAGTCGGCAAGCACGTAGCTGCCGCCGTCGCTATACCTTTACATCAAAACTGTGACACAGTGGTGCATCAGTGTCATTGTATTGTAGTGTAGGAGTTTAGAGCGGAAATTGACTAACCGGAAGCCAAGCGCAAGTTCATAGTCCGAGTTCGTTTCAGTGCCAAAAGAAACCATACGCCAAAGTTTGTTAATTTTGCGAAACCGTGTTAGAAAAACATCCGTCGGCAATACGGAACCTGTGATTTCTTATCAAACGGTGCTAACGGTGGACATTTTTATTTAATTTACATAATTTTGCATTTGCTGTACATACCCGACGAAGTATCATTCTGGATTTCACAAGCAATTTTCGACGGAAGGTGACAG
The DNA here is from genome assembly GCA_035044245.1 of Drosophila nr. fundita. NCBI lineage: Eukaryota > Metazoa > Arthropoda > Insecta > Diptera > Drosophilidae > Drosophila > Drosophila nr. fundita. The sequence goes on along the minus strand of JAWNMG010000622.1, from coordinate 1,628,194 downwards.
TCCCCGTAAAGTGTATGTCAATTGGAAAATTATTTTAGCAACTTTTCTATCATTTCCGTAGGAGTTGGACATGTCATTTCTGGCTACTTTGGATGCCAATGCCTGGCAGGTAAATATGTCAAAATTACTTACACGATTTCCAAATTTATTGATACGTTGTTTCCTTCCTAATATTTCAAACATATTTCTTATTCACACATATGTACATTGATTTCTCATCAATCGTTGACAATTACAAATTAATATTTAAATATTTATTATTGATAATGAAAAAAGTTTAGTAATATTCAGCACATCGAACTATTTATTTTATGGGAGCTGCATTATATAGTATGTGTACCCATGCAGACAATTTGTGCCCAACATTTTATGAATTAAGCTCACCATTGGAAAGTTTGCTTGGATCCGTCGGAATGTGAAGTATATACCGACTCGGCCTTATACACTCTACATTTATTTATTCTCCCGGAATGAGCTCAAACTTGTAAGAATCTGACTTGAAAAAGCGTACATTTCACGGTCAGTTAGTTACTTCTAATATTATATATCGCATACATTCTACTAAGGAGGCACATTTTGTAATTTTCCAATTCACTTGTTCAGACGGTTTATCAAGACACAAAGCTGAAAATAGATAAATTAAGTGTTTTTTTTTAACTTTGAACAATCTCAAAAGCTTAACTTGTGCCTCTTTTTGACTTTAACAGAAATGGTTGTAATCTGTATCTGATTAGAAATGGAACAAAGTGATATCTACTTGTAAATATTTTTGTGTTTAATGTGATAAGAAATGTGTTTTTCTTAGATTATAAAAACTGCTTTAAAAACTATATAGAACGGACAATAATAATAATAATAATATATTTTTTATAGTAAGATATAAGTCTAGTTTTGTCCCGAGTAAAAATTGTTAGGCTTTACATTACACAAATAGACAACAGACTCTTGGCCCGGCCAAAGTCTGGTAATTTAAACAGGTACATAGAAAATTTTCCATGCATACATTGCATGAATGAGTTCTTCCCTGAACGACTTTCAGAGCATTCACTTTGTCATAAAAGTAATTACAGGCTCAGATGCTTCAATGCTCTCCAAGTCAAATTAACCATTAAAAACTCAATTGTCTGTCGTCTCTCTGATAAAGTTGCATGTAATTTCGTTATTTCGGTTAAGTTGTTCAGTAAATCGACAAAATCATCCCTTATGATATATAAACTTGTTTGTTTATGGAAAAATAAATATTGAACGTCGTTACGTAGGCAAAGCGCAAGACAAAAATTAGTTTTGAAAAACCATTATAAAATGTTGCATTGATCTACTGCCTCTGAAAACCTTGTGAAGTTTCAAAATGCATTCTCGTGTTTCATTAATTAAATGTACTCATCTAAGTGAAAGGAATAATAATACCGTGTTTACTACAAATTTACTGTACCTCTTGCAAGTTTTTTTTTTTAAATATAATTCTGTAAACGTTTAGATTAGAGCATTGGTAATAGGAAAAGCGCTTTAAACTTGTTTTAATGGAAAAGGGTATAAATAGGAATTGGCAATTAAATCAGTACCATAGCAGAACGATATTTTCGCTTGAAACTTGGTAGATATACTGATCTGTGTCCCTGTCAGAGACATTGTAAGAATTGGAGAGCTACGCGAACTAGGAGGATAGGAAATCGATAAAATCGATAATCACAAACCGATAAAGCCACATATCTGCAACAATTTTAAAGATAGAGTCACCAAACGTGGAAGGTAAATGGTTGGTAACCTTCTTCAAAGATCGGTTTATACATTTTTAGACCATGTCCACACTCGCCGCCCCAGCAGCTTCGGTCCTAGAAATCTAATATACACATTTCTTTCACAATTTGTAAGCTAGTCACCAAATTTGACTCCATTAAGATCGATTGAAAAAGGTGAATGCCACTCCCAATCCGTCTCTCCAAGCCAATATACCTTTTATGTTTTATTTGTTTTTCATTTTTTTTTTTTTAAGTTTAAGCCATGTCTTAAACATTTTTTTGATGAAGATCAAACAGCAAATAGTTGGACAATTTCATAAATGTGCCTGGCAGAGTATTAAGCTTTGACACCACGGAGATAGCCCTGTTTTCATGTTTGAGATGCATACACAAATTCGTATGTGTGTATATACATATGTATGTACATATGTATGTACGTAAGTGATTATTCCTTGGTTCAACCACTGTCACTGACAGTCAGTCCATGTTATTTGTTTTGGTGGAGGTAGCTTGTGCGGTCGAGTTTTATTTGCCCAGACCTGTCGACCAAATGAAGCATTTAATACATCAAACACTCTTTAATGGGGGTGACAAATCCACAGCAGTTGGTGAAGCTGATTACTCCATAAGTATAGCGGACCAAGATTCAGATGCAAAGAGTCGTCAACGTCAAGCCTTTGCAGTAAAACATCAGCCCGAAAGTCGGGCATTTCTTAATCAGTGACTCATTTTCTTTTAAACTAATCACGGACTATGACCCATCTAAAGTCGGATAAAATACCCTAGTAAATTGAAGGTTGTTGTAAATGATGTTTTGCAAAATATAAGATGTATTAAAGATGAAGGAATCTGATACCTTTATATATACATTTACAGACAGACATGAATGCATCTATGAAAGTCATTTAAGTTACGGCTGGGCAGAGGGTATCTCCAAGTCAAGAAGATTTCAGCTGGAGAACTCTTACTCATATTTGAATCATCTTCACTATGTACAAAACCAGTATTATATTATATTAACCCTTTAAATTTCTTAAATAATTGGTAAAACAACAAACGTGTCAATTGAGTAATAGTATCCCGTGGTTCCACACGGATGCTCAAAACCACGTAGTTGTATTCAGATTTATTAATTTAAATGCGGCTTCCCTCATTATTGTTGAATATATATTTATATATATATATATATATATATATGCTGTATATAGTATGATATCGCTGTCACAATCATTTTTACCGCTTTGTTTCGGTCTTTTATTTGTTTTTTTTTTAGCATTCATTAGTCCCAGTTTATTTTTGTCGTCGGTTGTCTAGAGTAGAACAGAACTTAAAGAGAAGATTAATCTACTACTTAACAGGGGTAATAAGCTCCTCCAAGCTCCTCAGGTTGGACCTACTAAGCTATTGAATTATTTAATCATATAATTCATTTATATTAAAATAAATTTTCTTAATTGGAGAACGCTAAGTTAAAATCTGAATTTACGATAGTGTCCAATCAAATACTTATATTATAATATTTAATTATTTCCCCCATATTTTGGAATATGTATAATATTAAAATAATAATTAATTTTCCTTCTTTGCACGAAAGCAGTACAAATTTTGCGCTATTTGATTTAATTATAGTGGGTTTGGTGCGAAGTGTTGATGCGTATATTATGGGGTAGAAGGGTAGGTTATAACGAGTCCCCCTATGTCAAAACTATAGCATGGAAAGGCTCAAGCCGACTTAGTGCTCCGTTGTTTTCCATTTGTTGGAAGTCGGCTTTGGCGGCCGACTGTCTGCTGACTTCCGGCACCGAAGGCATTCCAAGCTCAGTGTTGATATGGACATGCTTAAAATATATTTGCATGTGGCCTTTACATGATTTTTAGTACTTTTTTTCTTAAACTTTGATGTATATTAAAGTTTAAGGTTCTAACATTAATGGTGAACTGAAAACTGGAACTGGAAACCTGGTACTGGATGGGATGACAAACACCACCTTATTACACAACTTAAGTTTTGGGGTGCTTCGTGTTCTGAATTTAAGGGCGCCATGCCAAAATACAAATTTTAACTGTAAGGTTTCTCGAAGTGGCAATAAGGCCGTTTTGTCAGCCTATCCCACAACAACGATCAATTATATGATATTATTTACCGGATATCTCATATCAGTACATACGAAATGCATTTTCAAGCCAATCATCTTTTACGAAGGCCACTTTCATCCGATATTGCTAAATGTTATGATAATAAGCATGTCATGAAGCCCAAGGACATAGAAACCATCAACTCAACAAAGATTGTAGCATTCGTGCAGGAGCTGGGCTTGATGGAAGAGCTGTAGGCTCAGAAGAGGGCACAATAGGCCTTATAGGTCGCAGTGCTGGTTCCCCAATTATAATAATAATAATAAAGTTTCAAACAAACATCGGTGCATCCTTTAATGCGTTACACACTCCTCGATAAAATTATGGACTTACAAATATTAGTAACATTCACTTCAACCCCTCTCTTGACTTTCGGACACTGCTGTAGAGTCATTGACTTTCATTCATATGCATTTTCGTTACTTCAACTGGTCCAAATTGTTGATTTAAAAATATATATATAAAAAAACTAAAATGATTTTTTTTTTAGTATGTATATATGTATTATGTGTGTGTGTGTGTGTGCATTAGTCCACTTTGTCATGGTGTTGAAATCGGATAGATAAGGTAAATGAGTGACAATAATCCATCGAAACGAATTACAATACCAGCAACTAGTCTAATTACCCCACATTGATATGAATAATATATTTGAATGCCAATTATATGCATGATGAGATTTGGGAGATAATTGCGATATATTATATTTCAGGACTGGTGCTTTGCATTCAGCGTTTATAATCCTTATCCGCATTATCCAATGTTCTGGGTAGGCTAATAATTCGATATGTTAATATGAAATACGTCAGTGAGCAAAAAGTGCAGATCATGTGGCACTTTGTCAGTGGAAGCATGGAATAGTATGACCAAAATCAAGTCCCCCGCAGAAAAAAATACAGCGCCCTCAAGTATAAACGGGCGGCACGTGACCTTATTTATGCGCTTTAAGACATGACGAAACACTCTGCGGCACACTACAATACAAAACAACACAACACAGCAGAACACAGCAGAACACAGCATAAGCCAATACATACCACAATGTGTGTGTTTTGCTTAGTTTATTCACATTGAGAGCCTTTCATCCCCGTTCCAAGTAGGTATTAACCATCAACCGATAATTTGTCCTGCTGCCACCAGACTCAGCCTGCTGTCTGCCTTTTGATAACTGAGCGTTAAGTGAGATTTTGTGTGGAGTATATGGATTTTGGCTGTAGTGATTAGTGGGCACTTCATGCTAAAAAGTGAAAAGCCAAGTAGTGCGAGTGGCAGCGAGCGTCGCTTCGACGGCACGCATATGTTTTTCCTCGCGCTGCTCTTGCCGACTGAGCGGCGTCGTCTTCTTTGTTACTTTACGGGCTGTGGCTGTAGGTCGCACTCACCTGAGTGGGCGAATAGGAAAATCAACAGCAACATCAACATCAACAGCAAACCATTATTGAGGGCCCTGGATGATTGCCTAGGGCCCTGTGCAGAGAACCCAATACGTAAGCGACGAGTATAACGGATACATTACGAAGGTCGGTCACGTGACCTGAAAGCAGTCATTTTAATTAAATTTATAAAAAAACAGTGCTGCGAAGTGGATAAGCAGGCGCATGTGTCTTTTGCCAGCATTCAGACCATTATATCTTAGAAGGACCAATGCTAATAACATACACGCATTGCTTACCAAAACAACTCGATATCTGCCGAGTGTGTAATACCCTGTTTTCAGTGAACAAACAGACCAGAACAAATATGTATGTAAAAGCAACATGATATATGATATGCATACGTACATATATATATATAAGCATACATATTAATAGCAACAATTTCATTCACTTTGCACAATATTAATATTATTCTACTTTTTTTTGGAAATAGAGTATAAGCAAAGTATATACACAAGAAAAACAACAGTTTAATTGTTCCTTTAAAGGTGACAATTTTTATCTCAATCCGGTTTATTTATAAGATTTTTTTGAAACATTTATCAAACACTCAACACAGTCGCAGCAAGGTCCAGCTTAAACTACATTTTATGGGAAATAGTTCCATTCATAATTTATGCGTTCTTTGTTGTTATTTCAAACGAAATTCTTTTTATTCATATTCTTAATATTTTGTAAACAACATTTAAATATGATTTTAGAACTAAGCGCATCAGTTTTAATTTGTTAGAAACATACAGTAAAAAAGCTAATAGTTTAATTATCGTTTTATGCAAGAGAAAAAAATAAAATCGTTGCTAATTACAAACTTATACACATTTAATATTAATTTTGACTTCTTAATACATAAACAGGTATTCGTTGGCATTCTTTCATGTGCATGCTTTTTGATGGCGAGTATTTTGTGCAATTCATAACAGGCACAACAAGGCACCAGCGGCGCCGTGATTTAAACTTATTATGTGATTTATATTAATGGCGGCATATCATGTTTCACGCGTAGTCAGTGTCAGTTTGTCCGCTTGTCCGTTTGTCCGTTTGCCCGTTTGCCCGTTTGCAAAACAAATTTGTCAGTGGGGGTCGGCACGCGCTCACTTTCCAATGAAGTTATCAGCAACGACAGTTCGGCGTGCGGAATAGCGCGTACTTCTCGCAAAACGCAAAACGCAAGACGCAAACCCAAAAAGCAAAAGCAAACTTCTTTCAGTCTGGTGCCCACTGCGAGCCTTCGATTTGTTCCAGCACTCGGCACACACATGCCCTCGAATACTATATATATAAATATATATATATGTAATCAGCTGTGCTGTGCTTAATCGATTTGTATACATTTTCAGCATTTATACGAACATTTGTTGCAGGTATCTCCAGATCATTAGGTTAAATAAACGTTTAAGATGGTAAACGAAGTGTAAATAAAATACGCGACTATAAATAACATTCAACTGAAAACTCTTACTAATCATCTATATAAAGCAGTTTATGCTTACTTCACAGATTCTTCAAAATTAACACAATTGACAAAAAATGAACGAGAAACTATGGCGACTTCATTCGAGTAAATTAGGATCATTATTTTGATCAAATGTACATAATCAAAAAACGAGTAGTCTTAGGCATACTTTGTGGCTAGACACTCTCAACTGACAAATAATTGATTTTAGTTTTAGTTAATTTTTTTGGTTAGATACTTACATACAAATGTTTATTCAAATGCGTTTACTTTGACTAGGTTCACCTCTTAGGCAACTGCAGAAAAGTAAATGCTAGATCGGAATCCCTGACCTCTTTACAGCCATGGGGTAAAACATTGCATTCTCATACATAGTCAAATGTATGCACCTATGTATAACCACGAACGTACTACGCAACTGTTAAGCATCTGTTACGGTTTCGTGGCATTTCAATTTTTACGCACTTCTGAGACAATCTTGATGCAGAAACGCATCCGCAGGCGCTTTTTGTATTCATACCCTCAACCCATAGGAAATGGGAATAATGGGTATATTGAAGTTGGGCAAAAACATGTAACAACTCACCGATCTCGGAGACTGTAACACTGTTTTCAATATGTGCATTATTTTGGACGAATCTTTGGAACCGATTTTTATAATCGACCTTCCAAATATGATAACTCATGCTATTGTGGCTTTTCTGATTTTTAGACGCTGGGCTTGACGTGGTTGTTACCCAGGTTTTAAACCTAAGCTCTAAAACAGATATAGAAATTTGTGATTATTATAATTAATTAATGGATATACATATTGGATTTATCGATTTCGAACCGTAATATTTGGGTTTCCTTAAAGGGGAAAAAATTCATTTACAGGAAATTTGGCAATAAAACTTAAACCAATATATTAAATATATTTTAGCGGCGGTTCCAAGGTATCTAATAGTCGATCCCTCTCGACTGGGCCATTCTTACTTGTTTTTATTTGGGTGTGTAAGACTCGTAAAACACTTTTAGAGAATTATTTTAAATGAAATAGTAAAGTTATTATTAGAGATGTTAGGTTTATTGTAGTAGTTCAATATTGATCATTTTAAACCAAGCAAAAAAGATTTTCAAATATAATATACATATATTATTTCTAACCCCTGATTTGTGACCATAGCATAATAATTTCAAGAATGAGATGCGTTTTTATGTTAAATAGATTAAGAATATGGAATTTAAAAAACTTAAATGAATGAATTTGTCGCTAAATAGATAGAAGATAGTTCAGTAAAAATTTTAAAAACCGTAACTTATTTTTTATTGCTTATACATGCATATATATAAAATAAATACGATTGGAGAAGTTAACATATTTTAGATTTATAGCGACAGATGCAGTTGTACTTTTTAGGATTTGGTATACATATGTGGCATATTTATATATATATGAAAATCTTAAGTTGGGTTGACCTGTTTTAGGTATTTGGTTGCCAAACATGCAAAATATGAGGTCGGTTACCTGCAACCAACGTTGTTATAGGTGCTGTACGGTCTTTGCAAATTATTCAGCAACCGATCAAAACCAGTTATTTGTTGCTGTAAAATTAAACCATAAATTTCTAATGATGATATTGATCCAAGCATAAATCATTTCGTATTCGAAACAACGCATATTATACGAAATTAAAATGATCGACATGGGATGAGAGACGTCCACCACGTTGAAGTAAATGATTGTACATAATTTTGCATCACATATGATTTATTCGAATTCTTCTTAGTTCAATTACTTACCATACAAAGTATACTATGGATGCATATATGAGCCGTGCATATTTATGCCCTGTCCTTAAGACCCCGATACTAACAAAGTACGAGCAGTTCAAAGCAAAACATTTTGGTTTTTTACTGTATTTTTTTTTAAAGATAATATTGTGATAAGTAGAACAACCAATTTAATATTGTTAGATCGAAATATCTGATCATTGACCTTAGGGACTTAATTGCAACATTAAGTGTTTTGTACCTGAGATCCATTGAAATAATGCTACTTTCGTGTTTAATTTTAAAAGACTTTCCGCAAGCTGTCATAAAAGTTTCGAATCTTAAATGTGAGTAGAACATTTAAACCACGCTTATAATTAGTGACCCTTTAATGATTTCATTGTCCAGTTTATATTCCTTAACGACCTCACAGGCATGTTTGACTTCGCATTTCGTATTTGCGGCTTTTAATTTTCGGGATCATCATCTGCCAATCTGGAACACAGACACCGCTCGCGCAGCGCCAGAGCGCAGAGCGTGCGCCACCGACGCGAAGCGATGCAAAACGAGACGAGACGCGGCGCGATGAGACGTGAAACGAGTGGCGAGAGGAGGCGAGAGGAGTCGAGACCGACGCAGTTACGATACGCTCGTTTTAATAATGGCAATTTCATTGGACTCCAACGCATTGATAATTTTCTCACATAGAAATTTTGTATCGGTTAAGAGAGGCGCCTCACGCAATTCGGCATTCAAGTTTTATAACCTTATGAACAGACCAGGCGGGATCAGAGGCATAATCACAGCAGCCGCATTGCGAATGCTTGCGGATAGAAAAGTCTGCAGACTGTAGTAGATATTTCAGATGGTTAGCACGAGTATAAGTTATATAGCAACTAAGCTGTATACTATATACGTAAACATTAGAAACAATCATATAAATGTTTATTTTATATATACTTAACGATGGCGTGTTTTTGTGCAAATCGAATTCTAACGGGTAGCTTAAGCATTTCAGCACTTCGTACATCATTGCATTGCATTGGGCATTTAAAGAACATACATCATGTACGCTGATGTACGCTGTCTGCCAAGGGCGATGTTCCAATTAGTTACAACGACATCCTTTTGGAAAAAATTAACTCACCGACATCACAAAAAGAGCAATTAGCACAAGGCGGCTTCCACAAACAACAAGTAAGACAATTTAAGCGGCGAGTGGGTCGATTAGGTGACATTCAGTACTCGGTTTTTATCAAGGAACGATCTGTTGTTAATTATGATTTTGGGAGAAAACCTAGTTCTTTTCTGGCGTGACCAAACACACACCAAATATTATTAGGGTACTGCGACTTCATTATTTTAAAAATATTACGTCCCTTTCTGACATACACATATACTGCTATAAAACTGGTATTCGAAATTTATTTTAAGAAATAGCAGAAATCCACAAACATTAATCACAAACATAATGTCAGTTACAGTTTAAGGTAACTACATACAATAACAGTTGCACAGTCAGTAAAATACAAAAAGGCTCTTTTGCATCTGTGAAGTGTATATAAACAGTAATATTTATTAGATCTATTTGACATAGATAAAGATCGATCAAGTGTATATATACTGATAGTCAGGACTGACAAACTGACTCGGTTGCTTAGAGGCGTTCGTCTGTCTGTCTGTATAAAAACACTGATTAGATTTTGAGTTTTCAAATTTGAAATAGAAAATCTAGTTTCGGTTTCTCGATCTCTGTCGATTAGATCATTACTTAACTTACTTTATCTTTCTTTATATGTTAATAGATGTTCATTTCATATTTTATTATAATTGTGTATAGATTGATAATTGTCTTGCTTTGAATTACCTTCAATGTAAGTGCAGTTTAATGATATATATTGTTTATGAAATATGAAAATGAATCATATGTTTCATATGTTAGTTCATATACTAAGCTATATCGTCTTGCATCTTGGTGTGTATATAATAAGAGTATGTATACCAACGGTAATCCACTGCGAGCAAACACAGCTGCAGATGTTTTTATCTCTCGGCCTCATATTTAAATGGACCGGTGCTAGCCTGTTGGCTGTTCTGTTTTGGGTTATTGTTGCTGCTGGGCTGTTGGGTTGCAAAAAAAAAAAAAAAAAACCGAAAAAAAAGAAGAGCGGATTAAAGGTGCACACGAGCACAGCCGTAGGAAATATGTTGTAAACATCCGCCTGCTGCAACTGCAACTGAAAATACATACTTATATACATCGCATTTGCAAGCAGCAAGCAGCAAGCAGCAACAGCAATGGCCAGCGCAAGGGGCTATGGCTATGGCTATGGCTGCAACGAGCGCGCACATCTTCCCCGCGGCAATTGGACGTCGTGCAACATTGCAGCAGCCTTTTTGCAGCATTGCCGGGCTCATGGTCATGATTCGTGTGCCGTCGCCGCCACCGTCGCCGTTGCCGTTGCCGCTGTCGCTGCCGCTGCTGTCGTCTTTGTGAAGTGAGGTACATAGTATACGTAGCTGTGACTTCTGCTATTGCCGAGAAGCGAGAAGCGAGCAACGGACGCATCTACCAAAATTTGAATCTGTCTGCAACTGAGGACATAACGAATATGAACGAAGTGGCCTGCGGCTGTTCGGAAATATTACTGCACTGTGTGCTGGCTGAAAATTTCTGTGAGGGAATGTAAAAAATGTGTGTTGAAGTAGTTACAGATTCAAATACTCAATCAGAGGAGTAGCATTTGCATGTCTCTCTCTCTCTCTCTCTCTCGCTATCTCTCTCTCTCTCTCTCTCTCTCACTGTACTCCTTCTATACTGCTAAGACAATGCCATATGGCGTGTAAATATTTCACTTCATGCCATTTTAATAACAGATATTTTTCAGTCTGTTCTAAACTACGGAGAAATCACAATAATATTTTAATCATTTCCATACATTAATGTTATTATTATTATTATTATTATTTATTATATCTTCCCAATAATGATTTTAAATGAATTCAGATCTATATGAAGGTTATTGCTTGGTTCATCAAATCCGACGCACATTCATCTTTTCAGTTATCGATGCCTTAAGCCAGATAGTTCAGCATATGTGTATGAAACATTGAAGGTGAATATTAATATTTCTATTGTATCAAACAACTTAAAAATGATTGTTCCGAGAACAAATCCTTTGACTGATAGAGTGGTCGAATCTAGTAGCCTCCTCCTCATAAGTGATGGAAAAAAATAGACGGTTATCTGCCAAGTTTAATCAAGATAGTTTTAAAACTGACGGAGTTCTGGGCATATAACACTAAACAACTCGGACAGATGGGCACAGATACAGACGAAAATGGCAGTGCTGATCAAGACTATATAATTGAAACTTCCTTTTTATGTCGTAATTATATTGGAATAGTTGCTCAACCTATTGAAAGGTTATTAAACATTGATTTGAAGAATAATTACAGCAATTTAAAGTCTATGACATAAATATAATGCAAGCCATATGCAGGCTGTACAAAATTTGTGGTCCGATCTGGCCATATCTTACCTATTTACAGCCCGTGGCATACATATACGGTATATCTATTAAGATTCATCAAGATATATTCAAGTCTGAGAGTCACTCATAGAGAGACTAGTTAGACAGACTATTTGGCATAGCTATAACGATTAAATTAGTCATCCATATCAATATGGTACCTGATTAATTTCTCAGTAAATGCCTGAAAATTCCATATTAGGCCTACTACCTGCACTACTCCCTTGGATGTCGCGATTAATGTACTACTGGGGAAAATACATAAATTCGTAATCTCTCGACACAGAAAAAAGTTTAAATGGAATAAAATTTCATGCTTAAATTTAAATTAAAAAATGAGAATTATTTCTGTGGTTATTTAAATTCAAAATCGTCCAACATTTGTTACAATCAGACCAAAAAGTTATCACTCTTCTTCGATTCCAGCTACGCCGAACAGTTATTGTTGCCTTATCGTTCTTCTTAAGATGATAGTGTTTTCGTATAATTCGTCATTACACGCCAACTTATATAAGTGAAACAAATTTTGCCATTCCAAAAGTTAATAAAGGTATTGAAAGCACCAATTGTAAAAATCGTGAGTCTCAACACGCTAGCCAATTCTTTCATTGTATGTACAAATATGTATGTATTTAAGCACATGCACCTACGAATGTTCATTGAAAAGTATGAAATTATTTACATATGTACAGGTATTCGTGGATGCAATTGTACACACACATATAAGTATATATATATATATATATATATATAAGTACACACATACGAACTTGTGTGGGTAACTTACTTATCCCTGCGACTCTGCCATACAGCTCAGTGCTCAGAGCACAGAGCAAGCAGCAGTAAATAGCGAGACACGAAACGGGTGCTCAGGTGCATTATCCAATTGCAGAGCTGCCGCACCGTATTCGACCCTCCTCCTCTTAGGCGGCTTCATTGCAACGGCACGATTTATGACTACGGTTGCTCATTTGTGGCCGCGGCAGGCAAACGATCGATGATCAAGCCGCCATTTTTTGTTACGATTTGGACTCGCGATACCAGATGCCCTGCTCGCTTTACAAAACAATATTGATTTTCAGTCTTTGCTGCCGAACCGCTCAGAAATCGTGATGCACAGCACACTGGTCCCACAGCCACAGTCACTTTCCTTTGTACATTACTGATACTCTTGTGTATATATATATCAACTATGTATATATATAGATATATGTATATGTATAGATGTCTAACAATTTTATACATATGCAAATCAATATATCCTTATTCTTATATTTGTCAATGTATTTGCCTGCATGTATATAAGCGTTTATGCATTTTTGTTGCTGTTGGCTGTGTTCTGATGCTAAACTGACAGCTAGTTGAAAATGGCAGGCTTTCATTGACACGGAACTCATTGGCTAGAGCTGAGATTTGTACCAGTGTGCGGCCGGCCTGGCAGCTCCATCTATTGAGCCTGAGCACCCAATTTAGGATGAGGCTAAAATACAGGGCCCCGGGTCCAACTCGTGAACGCCGCAGGATGTTCATGACTGCTGTTGTGGCTGCTGTCGTTCGTGGTAGTGATTGTAAATGCTCCTTTATCTGCTCGCGGTGCGGCACAAATGCGCGTAACTTTAATACAAATACATACATACACCCGTACATACATACATACATATGTACATCGACATATGCAGGCATGCAAGCTCATGTCTCGTATAATTATTTCTTTGCTGTGCGAACACTAAAGTAGGTTAAAGGCTTCTGCCAAACATGCAATGAAATACTCCAATTTCCGAAACGTAAATATCGCTTAGCAATTCAAAGAAATAATTGAAATTTACTTCATTACAACGACTGCATTATTGGTAAGTGTCTCAGCGAAGCACCAAATCGTTAATTGGCAGAACGAAAATGAATCCGATTGTGCTAACGGAGTCAATATCCTTGTAACGTTAAGATGACATTATCTTTCTCTCTATACCCTGCAATCATCGGGTAATTGCAGATTTTGCTAACAAGACTCATCTCTTCGGCTATAATAATAATACACTTTTTTGTTTCGAGTGCGTTTGATTGATCTGAAACATATTCTATATATCTTAGGGAAACCAGATCTAACGGAAAATAATAGTTGCAATATCCCCATGTAATTTTATTCGAGATGATTTGTAAAACACAACAGTATTTGGAGATCACACTTCTTTTAAATAATAGTTTGCACTGTTAGTAAATAGCAAATAAGAAAATCCGACTACTTTAGCTATATCAATTTATATTGACGTCTTGAACAAGATTTTATCATTTGTAACTCATGCTTGGTTATAGAAAGATCCAAGTAGTTCAATTTTGCGGTTGCTAACAACCATTTAAATCAATTTAAATCGGAGATGACATCTTCAACTTCGCTGAATTTATTGGCAAATCCTTGAAGATGATTAATAACTAGAGGTATAGTTGGTCGATACATATTGGTCTTATCAATTCTTACCTTAAAATTTTCAACCTTTTCAAATAAAATTTTACGACTATAAATTTGAATATCTAAGGTTAGATATTAAGGGATGTCGAGAATATCGCATCTGAGTACAGTTAGCTGTACTGAAGTATAGTAAGACACATATTAAACACAAATTTAAATACAACAAATTAAAAAAGCATCTTTACAAAATTAATAGTGTCCAGTTACTCAAAATAAAAACGAAAATTTCGGTCGCATGTCGAATTTTTATTTAAAGAGGCACAAGCTAAAAAATGTAAATTTTCGCGAATTACTAAGTTAGTCAAGCGTATTTAAATGATAGATCGAAAGATGTCCGACTCCATAAATTATATATATTCGCGATAATCGTCCGATATCAGAGAATGTGGGAGATACAGACTGAAAAGACGAAATATTAGTTTTCGTATATTATGCGGAAACCAAGTTTATTTAATTTTATTGATAACTTTCTCCAATTATTATATACAAGGACAACTCATTTACTTGATTTAAGATCAATTATGGGTACATGTTTTTTTTCTGTTTAAGTATCTTAACGATAGTTTGGATATTTTCGTGTTCATGTATATGTATAGACATATGTCTTACTGATGCGTTTCTGATAAGATAAGTTTTTAAAAAATATTCGTGGAGTGTGTAATTATCAGATCAGATCAGTATTTTATCAAACTGCACAATTAATAGATAGATGTGATTTTAATGAAAGTCGAAGTCGAAGCCGTACTTTTATCATATGAACTATTGATAGGAAGTTCAAGTTTTCTCGAAAATAGCTGTATTTTAAAGAGGTTAAAAAAAATTATTTGAGTTTAGGCTTGCTTACTGGATATTTATTAATATGTCTTCTGTAGAAACAATTCAGTTCAAGGGTATTTTGTCATCGGTACACAAGTAAACTTTAAGTATCTACATCTAAATGTATAAATACATACATATTTATAAGTACATATACACTTACACATTATGTATTACATGATACATTGGATATTACACATTTGTATATGTACACACAACCATACATACAGCTGTACATAGCTCCCCACTCTCATCATTTTTAATATAATCACTCTGTGATGCTGTGCAAAATAAACCCTGGGGCAAAAATGGTAGGGCACTAACCACTGGCAAAACAAGCGTCCAATGCCGAGTTTTTCCCAGTAGCATAAGTTACACCCCTGAGGACAAAGTGTGTTGGCAACCCCAGCTTTCCATAAATACATACATACCTGCGTATGAATGTGTGCTTGTGTGTGTATGTATTTGGCAACCACCACGCTTATATACTCATTTACTTATACAATACACAAAACACACACACGCACACACACACACAGAGAGTTAAGCCCATGCGTTTATATACACATATCCACTTAAACACATGTCTTCATACATATGTATTTATGTTTGTGCATGTATGTGTTTGTATCTACGAGTATGTAGTATTTAGTATTTATGTGCACATGTGCAGAGGCTGCGCTGCCGACGCAACGGCGATGCCGCTGACGCAGCCTCTGGGTTCGGCCCATTGTCTAGTAGTCAGCTTGAGGGGCGTGGTTTCTGAAAATATAAATGGCTGTGGCTCTGGCTGTAGCTGTAGCTGATGCTGTTGCGCGTATTAACTTGAACACGACGGGGCCAGCAAACAGTCACGAACAAATTCATACATACATATCCTAAGTGGTATTGGTGGCGGTAAAGATTTTTACAGCCGGCCCTCTCTTATGTACTTTTTGGTTGCTCTTTGCTACAGCAGCTCCGGTTTCGAATTCTCTTAGAGAATGACTTAAATTACAAGTCCACCAGACAACATTTTACATTTTAGAAAATTAAATTTCATTTTCGATATAGCATACAGCTACGAATTCAATAGAAGCATGCGTAACAAAATAAATTATTTATAAAAATATTCATTTTTTGGTTTTTTGTTTAATTTGTAAATTTCGCTTACAAAGCTTTTAAAATATTTATTTTCATTTAAATACAAATACATAATCATATTTTTCTTAATTTTATGTCCAGTTTAAGTAGATTTTTGATCTTCTCTTTAAGCATTACTTATTCGTAATACTGATTTAAAATTAGAAGTTGATCTTATTTGAAAGTTATGTCTCTTAAAAATAGATTCGTTTCAGTTTTGGGTTTCGGGTTCAGACAACCATTCTGTTTTACACGACGGAAAAAACCAAGGCGAATCAGCTTTCAGGGGTTTGGTTCTCAACCGGTTTGCAGCATGCACATTTCTCTTTCGTCCGCACAAAACTCTCTCTTATTCTTCTCTCTTAGATAAAAGAGTGTGAATCGCGTTTTGAAAAACCCGCTCCGGGGAGGGTCAGCGCCTTAATGTTTATATGTATGTGTGTATAACGAAAAGTGTGCGTTTCACAAAGCGGTGATGGGGATTTTATAGGTTTTTACGCACATATACTTGCATGCATGTGTTATGTGTATGCTCAGTCTCTCTCTATGTGTATGTGTGTGTGTGTGTGTATGTGTATATGGGTGTATGTAAGTATGAAACACATCTGTATTCAAACAGCAGCAGCATCGTCAGCATCGCAATACATCCCCTGAAGGTTTTTACGTCCAACCAGAAAATTTAGTTCAGTCGAGAACTACCGTCAGTGGCTGCGCAAAGGCAGAAGTTTATTTGCGGGTTTTCGTTAAATCAACTGTATATTATGCTGTATTTTCGAAATTTCTTACGATTCCAAGCAGCTCGAGTTTAATTACGTGTTTTGTGATTTTAAGCATCCAGCATTAAGTGCCACTCTCCACCTGTATACTCTGTGCACCTGTAATTGCCATCACGTCTATTTCGGATAAGTGACACATTCGGATGGATACATACACATTTCATAGTTGTATAAATATTCACTTACTACCAATTTACATTTATATAAGCATATACTCATATGACTTATAGTTGCCTTATTCAGTGCCAAAAATAATAATCTATCTACTGTGCATTTGTACCTGTTATGCATTCTAAGTGAGCAAAGCGTTCGAGTTAGTGACAGTGAAATCCTTACCGCCCAACGATCGAAGAATTGCTATTTAATCAACGCACTCTATGTAATCAATAATAATACGAATCCAACAATCCAACACTAACAAAAATGCATATCTTACACCGGACCAATGACCATCAATTTGAGGATCAAAAATTTATGATGGTAAGATTATTGAATTTTATGCAACTTAAGTAAAAACATTTGCCATCACAACCCGTATCCGAATACTTGTGTCAACTAGCCATCGACTCGTGAGACCTGGATGGGAATCTAGGCAACGTATACACTGGCCAATTATCTGTCAGCCAGTATCAGATTCATGGTTTCTGTTCAAAATACGTAAAATTTGAAATTGCACCACTAAAGCCAATAGGGCTGTGTGATCTCTGATTGACATAAGAATTTCGTGCACGCAAGCATTCAGGGTAATTACCATACAACTTCAAGTAAATCAAGTCTGTGATCTGAGCAGATTGATTACCATACATTTTAGCAGATCAGCCAAAGCCCACTTTATAATAATAATGAGGCGCACTTAGGGCTGGAATTTTGTGTTCCCCACAAGAGAGTGAAGTCTTTTAGTATTATCAGAAAACTGTTGTATGAAACTTGACTGCTTTCAGTCCATTCGGTTTCAAATATTTTTGAAGTCCAATGCGTGATTTTACTGGAAAGGTGTTTCACCTTCCTCGGCCAATCTACTACACCGATTGGATTCAAACTCATCTTTAAGGCTCGTAATTAAAAAGTCCGTCGGAAAATGTCATGTTTGAAATAAAACATTGCAGAGGAAGTGGGAATTGGGACAAGTCATGTACACATGCATTCGACCCTTATCATCATGTTTTCAAATACCACCTTTTAAATTTGCTCTGATGACAAAACATAAGCTTAAATATGACATAACGCATTGAAGAATGACAATGGTATATAATTTTGAGAGGGACGTCACTATTTGTTTTCCGTTTATACAGGTAGGGGAATCGAATTACATGTTTGTATGCCGGAAAACGATTATTATTAACGCAAATTTTGTTTATTTTGCGAATTACCAAAAAAAAAATATTTACATACTTTACTGTCACATTTAATTCAAATTTAAAAAAAAAAATCACTTTTTTATACGGGAAGATCTGATGAAGATAATTTTTTTTTTTTTGAATCAATCGATTTTTAAATGTTATTATACATTATGAGTATCATAACTGGGACGAATAATGAATGACATTAATCGTACGTAATTTTATTACTTATTATTATTATTATTACAAAGACCGCCGAAATTCGAAAGGTAAATTACTGGCGACAGTCACCCAAGATAAACTTCGGTTGATAATATTTTTCAAATGTTGAACAACTGCTCTTTTCCAACTTTCGCAGCTATTATTATACTATATACAAATGGAAGTCACTGGTTAGAGTGGATATCATATTTTAACAATTTGTGATAGTATTTGTTGAGTAGTTAAGCACTAAGAGCATTCCCAAGTTCCTAGCCATCACCGATGGCACACATCACGTTGGAATCAATGAGGACGATCTGATTTATACAACATATGTGCGCTTTGTTGCCAAGTCTTTCGTTGAATTACAAATATTATTTTGTAAGTGAATACTTCTTATACTTTTGTAAGTGAAGAAGAATTGCATAAGACACTAAATATTCATAAAAAAAAACAGATTTTGCTATTTACCAATGTTTCTATGATGCGATTTAGAGGAATTATTATTATTATGATTGGGGAACCAGCATTGTGACCAAAAGGTCGACTGTGCCCCTTCTCAGCCTATAGCTCCTCCATCAACCCTAGCTCCTGCACGATTGCTAGAATCTTTATTGGGTTGAGGTCTTCTATGCTCTGAGATTTCATAAAATGCATCCCTAGGATGCTGCATCTTTTCCTAGTTAAGGCGACACTTTCTGCTAGGATGTGCATTGAGGATTCCTCCTCGCTTCCACAAAACCTGTATACATCGCAGCTATAAGTACCTAAATTAGTTAAATGACTTCTTTGTCTATTAGAGACATTACTAATTGTCTTTACCCTAGTTTTTCTAATCCTAAATACATATTAAAAAGTGTACTTAGCTGTTGCTAAAGCGTGTATTCCTTCGGAGTATGACCGTATGCATTTAAGTAGTGTTCTTTTTGATACCCTTGGGCAAATTTGATACGCATGCTCGTACAAAAGCGATTGAAATCAGCATTAGTATAGTAAGCCACGTTTACTTCTGCGTCTGCAAATCAGAAAAAATATTCATGTGCCCCATAATTTACTGGGTTTCATTTAATGGGGAATGAAAATAGGGTATCTAAGCATACAGAGCTTCTGTCTGCAACGTTCCTAAGTTGATAGTATGACATGGAGAAGAAACATTTTATTCGTACGTCTGGAGCTCTTGCATTGGCTACATTTATCCACCCCCGTTCAATTAGTAAAATTATATGGTTTATCGGCATTCCAAGAACTTTTTGATCCCAGCTAAGAAATATAGGGTAAAATGACGGGGCAAGGGCCAAAGATCAAAACAAAAACACAACAAAGAGGCTGTGCAAAAGTCATCGCCCACAAAAATCATTTTGGCATAGCCGTTGAAATGGGTATGCCGAATGTGTTAGCGTTATCTGCCTTAGTTAGTCTTTCTGCAGACTGGCTGCGCTAAATCAGGTATAAGTTCCTCGCGTGATGCGTTGCCAAAATAATTTATGAGATGGAAGCACAGCCAAAACTCAACGTAGCGCCCAATTTGCGTGCGGTTTGAAATTTGCAAAACTGCACCATACTGATAAAAAGAGCTGGCATTTTTCGGATTCGTTCCCATAACAGTTTGCTTTGCTAGGTACTTAATTGCATGCGTACACATACTTCAACTGCCAACTTCAACATAACACGTCCAAACAACTATGGGCCAATAGCTGTGGCAATTCTGCGGTGGCGGGTTATTGAATGCCAGAGATTTGTGTACATTTGTTATTTATATATTTATATATGCTCTTCAATTCTTAATATACCACTCCAAATAATGTAATATATCAAACGCAAGCGATCTAAATGTATTTCGAATTTTAGTTCCAAGTCAAAGCCTAGCTGAATACGTGCCTTGCTGATTTTAAAATACTGGTCTCATTAAATAATAAAAACAATATGTGAAACTGTTGAAAATATAGATATTTAAAAATATTATATAGTGTATATTTACAATTAACAGTCTATTCGCCGAACACAGAGATGCATTTGATTTGTTTAATCTAACTTATGTTCACAGATCCCGATTTACCCTTCTCTGCAGCAATTGAGCTTCTAATAAGGGTAAATTAAGGCTGAGTTCTATTAATTTTTTAGTCTGTTTTAGTGTTAAATGATGCAGGCCGTCATTTACTTCAAAAATGTTTCCCGATTCTGGGCTAAAAAATTGGGAAGTACTTTTCAACTCTTGCTCGAGATATATGAGCCTTGTCACATACATATATTAATGAAAATGTGTAGCAGTTGCAATTGACCTACAATTCCTTGATATAAAAAATAAAAAAATAAGTTAAATCAATGCTTTTCAGTGTATGTTGCTTAGTTCACATTGTAAAATTCTCCTTCGTTTGGCATTAATTATTTAAGCAAACTAAGTGGACCTGAAAGAAGATTTTGTTTTGCATATTGAAAAAAACATATTAAAATACATTTATTTATTTATTTTATAAACTTAAATAAAAATGTAAATTAACAAATTAAATTCAATAAATGAAAAATTAATGGCTTTAAATTCAAACGTGTGATTCAATTAAAATTAAATCAAAATATTAAATTTAAAATATAAATTTATGATAACCTACTCAATTCTATTATAAATTAAAAATTAAAGTGAAAAGAAAGTAATGTATTTTACTGAATATAGCAATATTTGTTAAAGTTTGATATCTTTATAAGCAATAAAGGTGTTTATACAATAGCTAATTTTTTGACGGCTATATCAGACTCTCTTGGAGGAGTATGATTAAAGTTATATCATGATAGCTTATAAAATGTGAGATTAACGTAAAAACATATATAGGTATTTGGTTTGGACTCTGTTAACGACAAAATTGGATTTAAAACTAAAAGTATATTGTTATTTTAATATATAAAGCAATCGGTGGTGAAAAGGTTTAAATCTATGTGAAAATTTAAAATACCAGCATCGATCTCATGCTTTATTCAGATTATCTGAATAAAACCGAGTATAAGCCATTTTCAGTATATTATTGATCGCTCATTTACATAGGCATATTTGTCAAATGTTTTGATGATTATAGCAACAAAAGAAATATTTTTTTCCTTATCGAAAATGCAGAATCGTTTGAAATTGTAATTTTCAATTTACAACACTTTAATACAAAATCGGTTTCCAAGATCTCGTCAAATGGAGCAATGCAAAAATCTGTCTTAATTTGGAAACTCATTTAAATAATTCCAACTTATACTTTAAGGAAACACACAAAATGATTGACTTTAGTGATATTTTAAACCATTGTTAAAATATATTGATTGCTTGAATGTCAATGTGAATATCGACAAAATGTTGTGATTCTATCTTTTGATACAATATAGAATTAAGTTAATTACATTATCTATTATGAATGAATGGATAATAATTGTAATTATATCGCAAGTTGTATTCTATATGACTGATGTGGCTGATTAACAAATGAACTGTGTAAAATACAAAAGTAATAACACAAATAAATTAAATTTGATGCAGATAAGACTGTGTTGTCAGACATGCTGACACACATTAAATAAATACATACCACAATAGCATCTAGAAGAACGATTAGATATCATTGTGAATATGTAAGTGCTCCTCTCAAGCATCGCATCAAAATTGATTTCATTTGCAAAGAGGAAATTAAAAAGTCCACTCAAAATGAAATTGAAATGCAAGATAAATGTAAATTTTCGCAACGAGGATGCGAACTCCGGACGATAGCAAGTGTCGAAACTGCGGCGTGTGTTAGGCTCGTGGCAAGCAGAAATCGGCCTGTTTTGGAATACGCCAGGCCCAAACCGAGGAGACTACTAACCAAGGAGAACCGAGTGCAGCTTTGCACTGGCGACTGAATGCAGATCGCAGTTATTTTTGTTTTTGCTTAAGCCGGTCTTGTCTGTTGTCTGGTGTCTGCCCAAGTCTACCTGGATGACTGGCTGGTTGGCTGTGGTTGCCTTGCAAATAAATTCTTATTCTGCTATTCGTCATAAACCTGCTAGAGCACAAGCCACAGTCCACTGTCCACTGCCCACTGTCCACTGTCCACGGTCCACGGTCCACAGTCCATGCCCATGTCTTGTCTCTCTCTCCATTTTCACTTGATCCAGCATTGTGCGTCGAGAGTCGAGCGTTGAGCGTTGAGCGTTGTGTGTACATCCCGGTTGAATACATTTATGAATGAGTTTTACTACTTCATTAAAAAGCAGATGTCGGCCTCGTCACGAGAGTGGGAGTGAAAGAGGGCAAGAGGGCGAAGCCTGCCGAGAAGACTGGTAGAATGAAGTGAGTACGTATGCAGTCAGCAACACCAACAGCAACAGCAACATCAACAGCAACAGCAACAGAGACAAGGAGAAGCGAGAGCGTAATAAACAAAAATCGATTATCGTTCTCCACGTATTTTCATTGTTGTTACGAATATAATATTTAGAGTTTGAGCGCGCTTCCTCTTGAATTCATTTAATTTATAGCCGAAAACGCTTTTAGCCCATCCGGCAGATTCAACTTGATGCTTTTGCATCCACATATGCACAGGTACATAGTTGTACCGGACGTCTCCTTCGTATTCAAATTACATCCGGCATTGATAATCATTTGTTGCACTATTACCTAGGGAGCAATAAGAATTCAAATTAAAAATAAAACTTTTACTAACTCAAAAGTTAGTGCAACGGTATTGTTGACGGAATTTTATTGCCTTACAGGAAATTTGATTTACCTTTCTGTTAAAGGCTGCTGATGCTTTGTTAACTGACAACAATGGAGTTCAAACGATGAAGCCATGTTTGTAATTTTACAAAATTTGCTGACTTTAGTTTTAAGGTCAACAGATTGTCCCAGGTACATGGTCGTCGCCAGGCAGGGGGCAGCTGCCCATCTTTGAAGGACGTCACCAACTATCTATGTTCCAAGAAGATATGCAGTCTTATCTATTTGATCTATCAGATATATCAATTTATCGAATTAATAGATTTTAGCGAATTCCTACCACATTTTTTTTTGAGTATTATTGAATGCGGGAATTTAATTATACCTCATCTCGACATCTTTGAACTTATTATCTTAGAATCAACATAATAATGCATTCGGGCTGATGGCAGATTCCACTTACTGCGTATGGCTAAGAGAAGGTATATAAGAACTCTAAGCGATTCCAGAAAATGCATCAACAAGATTTTGGAGCTAAATTTATTTATTTATACAAATTTGCGGACCTATTTAACTTCACTAACTACTTTCTACCAACGATAAAAAAATATACTTCTATTTTACGAACCTAACCACAACTGCGGATCTTATTTAAACACTGTGGAGTCAAAATATTTATAAAACTAAATTACTTTTTTTTTTAATAATAAACCTGGTTGTATGTGAATACGATTCATGGAACTCCAAATTTTAATTTGAAGTTGTTCACTTGCTGATAAATAAATACCAAAGACTGAAATGAACAGAGGCATCGAAGACGTGATCAGTGCATTCGGAAAATAAATTTGCTCAAAACCAAAGTTCGCCAAATATTAGAGAATACTTTGTGCATACATATGTATACATATGTATTGTACATTGCCTAATTGGCAGTTTGAAAATATAGGCCTGCCAGCAGCCGAAAAACTGGTCAAAAGCATGCGCGAACAGTGGAGAACTGGAACATTTTTGGTTAAGTGGAACGATTTGATGTAGTAATTTTAGTAATAACGGCAACACACAAAAGACAACAGACGGTTGCCAATTTGTGGGCACAGCTACTGTTTAACTACTCCAAATTGTTACGTCATTGGCGTGGAATGTGGATGAGACGAAAGGTTGTTCCTTATGAATTCTTTTCAACCTAATCAGTGCTCCCGCACTTAAAAATGTATGTATGCATTAATTGCAATAAGAATATAAATTGAAAATTTTGTAGAGCTAATTTCATTAAAAATGAGAATGATTGGCCCTTGAATTCCAGATATCCTAGCAATGAATAATGCTTTTATGCAAACTCCCATCTTTTCAATTGATGTTTCAATCAAATAAATGTCCAATCCAATCGATTCTGATATGTTCCAAGAACAGTAATTAATTATTACCGATCTTAAAGGGTAACATATAAGTATTGAAAAGTACTAAGAGGACTCATCAGATAGTATTTAACCATTAAAAATGGTTAAAAAGGCAGAAGGAAGCTCCTCCGACCCCATAAAGTATATATATTCTTGATCAACAGGCGAGTTGGTATAGCCATGTCCGTCTGTCCGTCCGTCTGAATGAACCCGCGGATCTTGGAGACTTTAATTCTGGAACATAGGTTCTCGAATACCAGGCGCAGATCAAGTTTGCTTTATTTTATCGAATATCGATACGTTTCGATTCCCGATAGCGATAAATGCTACAATTTTAAAGACAGAAATTTTTAAATAATACATATAATGCATATGCATATTATTGATCAGCCGCCCAAATTTCATCAAGATTGCATAAGAAACACCGAAGTTATAGTCGAAAGTAGATTTTCATATTGAACTCCTTTCTATCAGCAGCCACAAGCATTTTCTGTATGTATAAATATGCCAGCGCATGTGTGAGAACGAGTGTCGCCTTTTCTTATTGGACTATGTTTATAGAATGATACTAGTTTTTTGATAATTTGAAGATAACTCGACGGATTTGATTGACATCAATGAAAATGTTTTGAAAAATCCAAACCTCCAGGACAAGTCAGCACAATTTAAATACAAAATATGACGTTAATTCAATACCATTATCAAATTGCTTCTACACGATCTATTTCTCTTGTGCAACTAACAATTAACTAGGAATAATTGGCATTACAATCTACGATAAAATAAAAATATCAATATAATTAAACGTTATTTGAATAACATGAGTAAAGTAAACATTTGTTAATTTTTAAGGTGATGGATTGAGGCTATACCAAATTATTACTTGTAACAAATATCTAGCAAAGATTTTAAATTAATTTGTATCGGCATAAATATTTGATTGGAAAGCGCCACCTTTGTTTGTCCATCTTGATGACAATGGCAATGGCATTAAACGACAAGCTGGAGTCATAGCTAAATTATCCTTTGCAAGAGAAACATTACTTAAAACATAGATGGCGTCTATGTATATAATAATTATATTCTACTGCAAAATCATTGTTGACTTAAATATTTTGAAGTCTGCTTGAACTGTTATCTAAAGTGTTCGCCATTATGTATTTGAATCATTGCAAATTTAACATATTTTTTTAACTTCAAATAATTAGCGAATATTTATTATATATATTTTTTTCTTTTATCTATATTTTATCTTTAAGTTCGGAATAATTTAAAATTTCTCATGAATTCAGTGTCGACTCCTGTTAACTTCGTACATGCTTTCTACACATGAACATCCTATGTACAGCCCACCTTCGAAAGTGGTTACGAACCTATTGCGCCATCTGTTGTTCATGTGGTCTCTTTCTACAGAGCTGAATAATGTTTAATTAGATTGAGGCAAGAGGGCGCGACAATAATGAACATGAAAATTAAATTTACAAGAGGGCGCTTTAAGGCAATGCAAAGTATTTTTAAATAATATAAATATTTATTACTGCTCGTGCTGACTGTCTGGTTAATTGACTTTCTGCCTAAATGGCTATGTACACATTACAGCCTAACCGAAAGGCACCAGAATACCGAAGGGTTAAGTGTGCAGCGCATTGAGCAAGAATATACTTGATTAACATGAAAAATAGAGCCTATGTAGCCTTACCTGTCTGTAACTAGTAATTAAAAAGTGCTGTTTTTATTTTAAGTTTAATGTATATTTACTTGTGTCGAGAGCATA
The DNA here is from genome assembly GCA_035044245.1 of Drosophila nr. fundita. Lineage (NCBI taxonomy): Eukaryota > Metazoa > Arthropoda > Insecta > Diptera > Drosophilidae > Drosophila > Drosophila nr. fundita. The sequence goes on along the minus strand of JAWNMG010000622.1, from coordinate 1,601,589 downwards.
CATTAGTCAATTCAATTAATAATAATTATTAGAATTATTAAACGGAAGCACCATTATTTTAATGGTCAACATATTTTAAACAACATACATAACCAGCTGCGTTGAATTTAATTTTACCTCTAATTGAATTTTTTTTAATATGTATGCGTTATATTTTAAAATTGGATTTATTGAAGTTTTGTGGCCTGTTTAACAACTTCTGTATTTATGAAGTTTATACAGTTGAGAATCTTATTATACCAAGGCACACTCCTACCGAATATATCTAAAAAAAAAATGTTTGCTTTAATTAGCACCGAAAATAGACTTTAATGAATTTTAAGGAATCAAAGGTTGGAGCTGATCTAAAATATGGGAACATTATGATATCGAAAATGCTTGAATCTATCCGAACCCTTTGTTCTTTAAACATTAGATTACGATGTTTTACAGAGCATTAAGGATTTAGTCTATTTTATAAAATGAAACTAAATATGAAAGAGTTGTGGATTTATGCGATTTGTCAGTGGATTGATATAAATATGGCTATCACATGAAAGGGAGTTAAAAGAGCTTCAAAACTGTATATATAATTTCCCCGCATATCGGTTTATTTATGCAGAGTATACAGAGTATAAAATATTCCTGTCCAGCCTTTCTCTACGACTTCATATATTTGACTTCGGCAAATTTCCTAACCATTTGACCACAATATTTAAAGGCAGCTTTTCTTTATATTTTCTGATAAGGCAGCTCAATGTAACAACGGGACCTATCGAGGCTTGGATGGACTTGACCAATGTATACTGATTATGAATGTATATGTTTTGCATTGTCAATGATAATCCACAGCCGAATGCTTGGCGCTTTGGCTGAGTAATGGAAAAGGCACAATTTGGAGTCAAAGCTCTTTTAATGACAATTGATCATTGACGAGTGGATAGCATTTCATTAGAATACCATGTGTAGTGCGCATTTGTGTGTATAAGTGTGTGTGTGTGTGTGTTTTTGTTTCGTTCTGCACACATTTGAGGTGGAGGTGAAACTATTTCGACCTGTTCAACAGCTTCCAACTGTCTACCTGTGCCTTCAGAAACCAGCCCGTCAACCATTCCAACCTTTACAATTTATTTTATTTATATCTCGAATTACGGTATGGGAGTATTGACCACCAGTGTAAATTTCAAATTTCAGCATATTCACGTCGGACAATAGTGGACAATTCAAAAACTCATGTGATTGAAAACATAATACTCGCAATACCACTGAACCACGAAAAATATAACAACAAGCACCGAATTTTGCTTACACGATTCAATCTTAACAAAATGTGTGTTTGTGTGTTGTGTTGTGAATTGAGTGGTCTACGTAGCGAATAATTAACATAATTACACAAATTAATTATATAAGTAATATTGGGTCACGCATTGATAACTCTTAAATTTATATGTGTGAATATGCAAAAGGAGACATCTTCAATTCCACTTCCCTAAACATATTTATTCTCAATCTGCACCAAGAGCCGAACCATTAGTTCGTTTGTCCGTTTGTCAATCGATCGTCAACTTTGGGAAGAGGAAGCAAAGCAATCGGATACAGCGATCATATTGCAGACTTTTCGCTGTGTGCGTTGGCTATGTAAGCATACTTAAATTTGTACATATGTCTGTATGCATGTATAAATATGTAAGGGCCATTCATTATGGTACCTGTTTAATGGGATTATCTAGCAACCATATTTCAACTAATAAATTTGCTTAAGAACTTCTTAAAATAGAATAGAACAAGACATATTGGAATAAGCATTTTAAATGAATATTATTACTATTCATATTAATATTATTATAATTATTGTTATTACTATTATTTACACTTATTAAATAGTAATACCACAGCTGGCTAGTTGCATATGATGGCATTAGCCATAAAAAGAAAAATGCACACTGATGGGACAAGCTATCATAGATATTCTTACATATTTATAATATGTTAAATAGTTCGATATGACTTTGTAAGTGATATATGGGAGCGAAGCTGCAGAACGATGTTGACTCTAAAAATATTATATAACCAGCTATTTAAAATGTATATAATTTGAAGACCTCAGCTTGGTGTATACACTGTGTCTTCGTTGCCACTTTTGGCAGCAAAAGTCGTCTTAAATCATTTTTTCTTGGTAGCAGATATTACGAAGTAAATTGGAGTCTGGGTCTAGCTTTGGTTTTGATCAAGCGCTAACGCACATTTTTCCGTGAGTCTGCAAGAAACCGTTTGAGTAAAAAAACCAAGAGCCGAAATTCATACAAAACCAACGCAAACCGGTTTATCAGTATCGTTAAATATTCTATTTGATGCTGGCAAATGACAAGATAATCCAAAGTAATCAATCAAAATTATTTTAATTTATAAAACCACAATAAAGTCGTGTCCAGATCGCAATTGCCACGTTCGCGCTGGCCCTACACACTGGATATGTTTGTATATACATATGTATGTATGTATGTGTGCTTGTATGTTTATCACTATTAGAACATTCGATTCTAACGGGCGCATCGTTTTCTTCTTCTTTTTTTCTTTTTTGAGTATATAGATACACACTAATCAATGCGAAAACTATTAACAGCGACTAAAACAAAGTCGCATATACATATGTACATACAAATTGCCCTTGGCGAGTGTTTTCATTCATATGAGCTTATCGATTCCTTATCGTTTGCTGCATCCATTTTTTGTTATAAATCTGATTTTCGGGACATCCGATAGTAATTTATGTGTGAATTAGATTATTATTAAATTGAATACAAATTTATTTATGATAACAATTTTCTAATGCATGGCGTATTTTATTTTAAGTACACACACATCAATTTACATTGAAGAAACTAGTTAAACTTGCGCAGGGCAAAATTATTTTAAACAGTTTGGAAAAAAAAAGTCTAATCACAGACATAAACAACATATCCAAGACAGAAAAAAAATTTACTGCTCATACTGTCTCATAAATTTAAACTTCTAAAGAAAACATAAGAAACTTACTGCTCTATGCTGTCTTAATCTGCGTATGATTATTATTTATGAAAAGAATATGTAAAACATGTAAGCATTTTCGCCATAACTACACTGAGGAGAAATATAAAAGAAACATATCATTTTACCAAATGACATATTCGACTTAAAGAAAACTAATTAAAATCAAAACTTAACATGTTTACAATTTGCAATAAATTCCCAAGTGTCATTTTATGCTATCGTAATAATTTATGTATCTACTGGTCATCTAAGGATTATTCAATATTATTAGCCCGAACCTGACTGGGGCCAACCGTAATTACCGTTTACGTAATACGTGCCATCATTTTGTACAAATTTGTAAGACCAACAATAGCTGTTATGAATAACAAGACATTAGCAGTCTTTGTAGTTGACTTATGTTATGGCTTATTCGTAATATCATTTAAATCTTTTCACATCCGGCATTTTCTAAGGATATGCGAAACAGGATGCAACAATGGCTTTCTATATCAGAAGCCATTCACGGCCACTGCTACTGCTCTTAACAACACTCTTCCAAACTCAATGTGTTGTTGTATTTTTGTGCTTGTATTTAAGCACACACATGCACACAATCAAACTGTGCACTCAAGCACACACACACACACACACACATACACCTAGACCTCTAAGTGTGTGTGTGAATTGTCACAAACGTAGCGATCAACCCTTTGCATGACCTGGTCTTTGGTGCTTTGGAAAATTATTAATACTTACACAAATTTCATCAATTCAGTTTCTGATAGGAAATTTCTTTTTTGAGCTGAAAGTCCTGCTTAATATGTTTGGTATATTCATTCGCATTTAAAAAAACGCGTATATCCAAAAACTTGGAATTAGGATAATGCAACAAGCTGCCACATAAGAAATCGCTTGACCCACTTTTATTCCCAGGATCAAAAATGTTTCCAAAAGCGTTGGACTAAGTATTAGAAACGAGAATAAATTTATGGTTCACTTTTTCAATGTAGCGCCCATTATATAGAATGATTCTATCAATAATACCGACTAGTAGACAATTCCTGCCTTCGGGTGAACTCAATTCTTTCTCGTTTCAATTGTTTTGATTCAACTTTAATTCACTTTTTAAATTTATCTGTGAAAATAAGTTTGAGTCTCATCGGATGAAACAAATTTTCATTTAATAGTTTTACCCAAAGCCGAGCTTCGCTAAAACGTAGTCACTGAAGTCTGTTTCAATGAATATCTTGCTTTAATAGTCTGCCATGACAGACAGATATTCGGATAATCCAATTAAAAAGAATTTTAAAATATGTTTGTTTGAGAGGCTAATAAACTGCTGTTTTATTTGGAAGTTTCTTACGTTTGAAACAAACATCGATGATCGCGATTGCAAATATATCTTAAGACCTACAAGTCTTACAAGCTTACAAGCTAAAAACCTGATGTTCTAACAAATAAATCACATACATACAAACAAAAAACTTGGTCAGCAAAGAGCAATTATAAATGTATATACAATGTATACACTGATTATTACCCATAACATTTAAAAATCCTTGTTGAGGGGGTTCATAGCTGCAAAGTATTTTATAAAAATTATTTATAAAACAATTGTCTATAATTAATACACTACTTACCCAAATAATTAATTTGCTAGTATAACTAAATTGTGCAAAAGTATGTAAAAGCAAAGAAGGTAGGTATAGAAATAGTAATAAATCCCCAATTATATCGTAAACAACATAAATTCTGCAAAGATTGAAAAAAAACACATTTTCCCTGTAAAATTGCCTTTGTGGCCTGATATGTATATTCTTGACAAGCATTAAAAGCAAAATGAGTATCAAATTTAATATTTTTAATGTAGGTTTCTTCACGTTTATTTCATTTAATTGATAACTACTCCTAATTAAAATATGTATCTGTATCCATCAATATTATGTATATGTCCCTTATAGCATACATAGACTATGTGTACATGGAATGTTTCAGTTTTTGTATAGCTCCCTGAAAACTCCCACAAATGAAATGTATTTTGAAGTGTTTGTATAATTTCACAATTTGTTGTATTCAATTTATTTTCCAAAGTGTGACGACAGCCATTGGCATTACAGGGTATCTGTTTGTCGAGTAGAGCACCCTTACTTGTTGGCTTTGTACATATGTATGTGTGTAAATTGTACACGAACACTACATATTTATTTTCTTATACTTGGCTCTGGCTGGCGAATGCAAAAACATCCGACGCCTTTGACGGGCGTTTCGACGAGACGCGTCGCTGGCATCGAGCGTTGGTCTAATGCGGCTGCTGTTGCCGTGGCTGGCGGTGGTGCTGCCACTGCTGCCGCTGTTGCTGCCGCTGCTGTTGGTGCTGTTGCCGCTGTTGATGTTGCTGCTGCTGCTGCTGGTGCTGCTGCTGCCCTGTCGGTACACGGTCGCGACCAGTTTTCATTTCGTTTTTGGCTTCCACGGGCTGCTGTCGCTGTCGTCGTTGTCGTTGTCGTCGCCGTCGGGTTGAATTTGTTTTCTGAGTTAATCCACCGTTGGTGTACTTACGAAAAATATTGTTAAGAGCTTCATACAGCTAACAAAGAATATCGTATTCGTATCAAACAAATGTATTACACTAAAGTTGTAATATTTGAATATCTAAGAAAAAGTTACTGTGATTGATAATATAAATATTGATATTATCTGATTGAGTGATTCAAACCGTGTATCCGTTATTATTGGCAAACAAAGCAAAATATGTATTCACCTCCCTAAAATTAAGGCTTAAGTTACAATATGATATCATGACTTTATCCTATGTGGATATGCCTGCTGTCATTGAAATTCAAGTGAGTAACGACTTCTCAGAGCATAAACCGAATTTACGACTTCTACGAGAAGCCCGTCGGCAATATGCCTGACAGTGTCGGTTAAATACTTAGTGTTATAACGGAACCAATGAGATTTACTACTACCAAGAATAGAATAAGATTTCTAAGCATTGATCGAAATTGACGCGGTGATCTTCATCAATATCCAACCGATTCTTACAGTCAAAATAAATTGTTAAGAGTCTGTTGTGGACTCACTCAAATGTCATTGTGTGTCACTAAGGCAATTTAATAATCCGAGATCCCAAATTTGTAACTGCGTCGGAAGTGCAATGTATCAAATATAACATTAATTAATTATTTGTATTATTAACAAAATTAATTTTATTATTTAAATATAAATTTATAATGAAGATCAAAAAATCATGGTTGAATTTTTGTATGTTTATGAAAAATGCGTATCTTATACATAACATAAATATATATATGTATATATGTATATGTATATGTGGACGGAGCAACAATGATATAAACAAACCAGAAATTTATGTTTAGAGCGGATAACATCTGATCTCATGATTAATGGTCCCTACTGTCATTCTGGCTGGAAATGTGTAAATATTTGTCACGTCAAAATGTAATATATATATTTCTATGGAAATACGTATTTGGTGTTCAATCATTGCATCTTTAATCGCTTACTAACGTTTCCTCACTTCACTTGACTTATGAATTATATATATATATATATGCATAATTATAACTGCAAACTTTAAATAACTGTTTGAATTACAGGAACGCCTCAGTGGCCATGGTAGCTTGGGTCTTTCTAGTAGTAGCCCGGCTTACACAACACATTCGGGAGGGCACTCGGGCAGGGGTGGCCCAACCTCCGGTCATAGTGGACACAGTGGCACCCATGGGTCGACGGCTACCATGCATCATCAATCACTGCAGTCGGATTTTCAGCCCCCATATTTTCCGCCACCTTTTCACCACTCAGCTCAAAGCCCTCCCCAGCAACAGGTAAGTGGTCCATAATGTGATGCCACACCAGTTGGACGTATCATTTCCAAAATAGTTTAGATTTCTGGTTATTTTCAGAACCATGGTCCGCTCGAGTACTTGGGAACGGATCCCTACGGTCAACCGTTATCTTCACTGCACCATGCCCCTCTTCATCACTACAATCAGTTGGCAGGCCTCCGGTCCACGCAGGATCAACTGGGCATTCATAGAACTCATAGGGACGATTTGCAAGGCCATGTTGTAAGTATTTAGTATAATTAGAGAACATAACTGAAAATACTGTCCATAAGGAATGGATTAACTGTCTTTTGGACAACGTTAGATACATCGTTACAGATATCTTAACCCAACTCACCGAATTTTCTTTTTCATATGCTATTAACTTGTTTGGTAGCCTTATAAGTGTTAGCCTTGTCAATGATCTGTAAGTGTATTTAATATTCGTCTCCAAAAGGATTATTTACGCATATTATTGATATATTTTTTGTTTGTTTTTGTTGGCATTTTACTTAGCTGACTCTATAGGGTTGGCAGTTGAGATTCCCACTCTTACAACTATTGGCAAAGTTATGGCATTTTGAATTCCATTCAAGTGCATTATGAAACACAAAAAATGCTATGAAGTATTTAACAAATTTTCTTGGGATTTCGCTGAAACATCTTGTAAATAGCAACGAAAATTCCTCACCCAAAAGAAAAAAGGGTTCACATACATACATCTATGTATGTGTGTGTGTGTGTGTGTGTGTATGTTTGTATGTGTGTAGTACGTTCGCATGTATGCGTCATATTTTGCAGGATACTCGTAAACTTTCGCCTGTACTTTACGAACAGTGCTTCTGTGCAACCACAGCTGGGGCATTTTCGATGTTGACGGTTAAAAAGGCGTATCCCCTGTAGCGCTTGTGCGCACACATACACACATTCACGCACACACGCATAAGAGCCGTACAAATACATGATTGCCTAAACATTTGGATTGGCTCGGCTTTCGCCTGCTTCAACCCCAGATTTTGTACAGGCTATGCTCTGCCCATAATTGCATAAATATTTGAATTTTAATTATTTGATAGTTAATATGTGCAATCACAGGAAACATTGTACTTCGATGCTAAAGCTAATAATAGATGTAGTTTTGTTATTTCTCCGATATCAAGTCAGAACCATATTTTTTGTATTGACTTAAGATTTCCCTTCATCAAACCCATTTCGGGAAAACTAAGTTAGACTCTCAATATTTAGTGTTGAAATTAAAAAATTTTGCTTTTATTTAAATATATATAAATAAGATATAAATATCTACATATTTTAGGGAGGTATAAAATATGTCCACGTCGAAAATAAAGAGCAATTTTGATTTATTAGGCAACATAATTTATTTTATTTCGTTCCACAGACACAACTATCCCATGGGTTTCCATATACGGAAAGAAGAAGTGATTACGGCAGTGCAATATCTGCTGGAGCAGCACACGGCACCAGACTTGGACATGAACATGAATCTCTAGCATTGCATCAAGCGTTGCAGAACGCCGTTGATGACGTCCAAGCTCCTGCTTTGGATGATAATGTGGCTTTTATGTCAGATTTACCGCTGATAAAAAGTAAGTTTCAATTTACGACTTGCATTACAACATTTCTATTACTCACAAATTCATTTGTAGTCCATTTGTTCTTTTTATAAAGAAGTTACTTTCTATTCAAATAAGTAGTTTATTATCTAAGGTATACCGAAATGGGATTATAATTATTTCTATCGTTTTGATTCTGGTTGACAATTACGTGTGTGATTTTATTTTTCCGATTTTTTTTTTTACTGCTTTGTACGTTCATATTCTTCTTTATGACATGATACTCCGCCGTCCCAAACGTACCTATGGGTTTTTGAAATATTAAAATTAAAACGTTTTAAAAATCTTTGCCATTGAATTAATTTTTATTTTATTGTATATTTTTTATATTTTTTTTTAATTCTCTATTGGAATCCGTTAAAAATTTACGTAAGTTTCATAAGTTTTTTATACTTACTCAGAATTAGGGGGAAATACTTTAGTCGGTTGGTTTTGGCTGTCAATAATGTGATTTAATTTATCATTAGAGATCTTATAAACTCAAAATGAATAAATTTTATTAATTAAATTAAAGGTAAACAAGAACAAGAAAATTCAAACCATGGCTGAGGTGTATTATATATTTAGTGGCAATCTTAATTACCTCACTTCTCACTCTAAGACTGCAAAGTAAAGTACAAAATAAATTGCAATTTTTTTGGGAACCACATTCCCAAATAATCTTTGTATATGTATGTATGCATTCTTAGTCCCGAGTGCAGTAGAACCTCGCTGTAAATTAATAAATAGGCGGAGAGTTTAAGGCGGTACCACAAACAGGGGTATATAACAACGTGCAGCAACCCCTGAATGTATGTGATGAAATTGAAGCTGGCTCCTCTAATTGGCAGGATTACTGTAAAATGATCCACGCACGCTGTGTTCACACTTTTCAATTTCAAAATATTCACACAATGAACAAAAATTTCTTTACAAACACTATGTATATTTTTATAAAATACAAAACTATATTGTAAATACATATTGTTAGTTGAATGTAAATGGCATGATTTCTTCACAGGCATGAAAAGTGGGAAGGACGCTGGAAGCATAGGTTCAGGATCGCCGAGTGAAGTATTTTGTGCAGTCCCCGGCAGACTCAGTCTTTTATCAAGTACTTCGAAGTATAAGGTTACAATTGCGGAAGTCCAGCGTAGACTGTCGCCGCCCGAGTGCTTGAACGCATCTTTACTGGGTGGTGTTCTAAGAAGGTGAGTTTTAATAGATTAAGCTGAATACTGATTATTAATCAAAATTAAATATATCGCGTTTAGTCATTATTTTGAAGTTAGTCACCAATAGCAATTGTGACCAGCTTATTCGTTTAGCTACTTCAAGAGTCTTATTTTTGTAATACTGATAATGATACTGATTGGTTCTTCAAATAGCTAAAGAGACAATCTGTAGCGAAAGTAATCCTAAGCCCGACAGATTATAAGCTTTAATTAATAATAATATGCATTCCAAAATAGGGCAAAGAGCAAAAATGGAGGCCGGCTGCTAAGAGAAAAGCTCGAGAAGATCGGACTAAACTTACCAGCCGGACGGCGAAAAGCTGCCAACGTAACACTGCTAACATCTTTAGTCGAGGGTGAAGCAACGCACTTGGCCAAAGACTTTCATTTTGTTTGCGAAACTGAGTTTCCAGCTAGGCAACTGGCTGAATATATTGTGCGCCATCAAACGGAACCCCAGGATTCGTATCGGCGGAAAGAGATTATACTTCACTCTCAACAGGTAAGTTCCTTCGATGGAGCATCGCTTAGCTCCCTATTGCATTTAGTATAAGATTTTATAATATGCACACCATGCACCTTTAAATCCTGTTCATAAATTTTTGTAATCTTCAACATACATGACAAAGAACACCAAAAAAACAACAAAAGCCTTTTGTCTGTAATAATACTGTTCACTCCATCTCCCAATTTTTTATTTAATAATTTAGAATGAAGTTTTCATTTACGAAATTAATTCTTAAAATTAATGATATAATAATGATTATTTTATGATGATTATTATGATTTTATTGCCCATATATTTACACATTTTATTACACATTTTTGATATACTGCCTGCAAGACTATTGTAATTAGCGATAAACATAGCTCATTGATTTTCTTAACATTATTTTATAGATAACAAAAGAGCTGATGCAAATTCTTAGTCAAGATCGAACCACGCATTTTGGAACAAGGTCACAGCATTTATTAGAGCCGTCAATGCAGCGGCACTTAACTCACTTTTCGTTGATAACGCACGGATTCGGCTCACCTGCAATAATAGCTGTGCTCCACGCTTTTCAGGTAATTATCAAAAGTGTATATTGAGTTTAGGGTAAGTCTGTTTTTTGGCCTGTCCGTCTGATCGTTTAACCTAATCTTGTTTCAAGATCACAAAAGTTTTCGCGATAAATTTGGTATTCTCGTGATTCCCTGCGACAGATGCGATTCGTTGTGGCGCTTAACCGGATTTGTATCGTAAGGAAGAGTTAATGTGGATTCGAATGATGCTAATCGCTTTTATTAGACTGCCAGCTTTTCCGATTTTCTACACCTAATCACCTAATGCAATATTAAATATCTTGAAACATAGAAATCCCTTCTATTCTGTCCGAGATGCATTGTTTGGTCCTGCCCAGTTTCTTGTTTGATGCACCAGCGTGAACCCCAGAACGGAGCAGGTCTCTTCCATTATTTGATAAAGACTTCATAAGAAAAATAAAACAAGTCCAGACCTAACTTGCCTTGAGCTATCATTAAAGGTTACAAGTCGTAAACTTTCGACCGCAACGTTCTGACTGTGTATAAAGATAAAGAACTAAAAATTTTCCATTTACAGACGTTTCTTAACGAATCACTAAATTATTTGGAAAAATTGTACCCTTCTAATGGAGGCGGAATGGTATCATCATCTCTGGATAAAAATAAACTTGACAACGATAAAAAATGATAGACTATACTGCAACAAAAGGCAAATCGTATTTTAAAAAAAATTTTTAATAAAAAATTAGGTACAATATCTATTCTAATAAGTAATAAATTATTGTAAATTTATTTAGTTTAGTGTAAATTATTGAAAAACCGTAATTTTAAAGTACATATTAAATAAATATGTAAACACATAATGTAATATGATTTTTTTAAATTAGAAAAGTGAATTAACGTGTTTCCGTCAAAAGTCACCAAGGGTTTTACAACACTTTAAATACAAATATCTGGGTTTTATTTTTTAAGTAATCTACTATTAAAATATTTTAACCTTATACAAAGAAATAAAATATGTTTTTAAAACAGCCTAAATTCCTTATGATCATTTTTACTAACAACGTGACGACAATTAATACATGAAATTTGGTCACATTTAAGCTATGTAAAATAAGTTAGTTGTTTCCAATCATCTTCAAGTGTTAGACACAAATGTGTATAATAAATGTAAGCCTTTGATTTCCACTGCGTTCATCTTTTGATTTCCAAAATACAGCTTTTAGGAAAACGTTTTCAAAATAATCCAAAAATTAGCGCTGCTGTCCTAAGTCCGTAATAATTTATTAATCACACATCTTATAAGGTTTAGCAACAACTTTTATAAATAATGTTGATCATTTTATTATTACAATTGTTGTTATCATTATACATTTTACTAATAATACTTTTTAACTTTTTAGTTTTTCAATAGCACGATTAAAAAAGCCAAAAAATATTTTGTCGCGTGAGGTCGAATACAATGTATTCTGAAACCACCACGACTGAAAGGCCTTTGCTCTCTGCTCCCATTTCTTATGACAGGCACAGGCACCAAAGGGCTGGTTTTTATTTCAAAGAGAATACGCTTCGGACTATAATTGGGATATTTCTTATCAGAATCTTGATGAAATTAGGGAAGTGTTTTAAAAATATATCAATACGAAGCCTCTGCCTATTGAAATTTTCTAAAACATATTTGATAAAGAGATTTAAAATGTCTGATTTGTCAGATATTCGATATTTGATCGGAATAAAATTAGATAATACGGGCGGTACATTATGCTTAAGTCAGTCAGCCTATAGTAAAAATGTTTAAGAAAATGTCAATCCACCACTTCCAAGTAATCATAGCTATGCCTAAGAATCAGAAGGTGAGTACATAAATAATTATACGTAGTCGATACACAAATAATAATATTAATTAGCTACGGAGAGTTCTCAAGAACTACGGTTGATCGGAGAGCGCCGACAATTATGCAGCGAGCGCAGGTCATTACTTCCTGAATTGCCCACTTTGTGATGGGACCCAAGTTCACACATTTTTTATGAAGTCAGTTTTTAGTCGATTTGGCGCCTCTCTATATTGTCTGCTTAGTGAATTTAATATGACTGCTAATTGTAATTTAATGTCAAGAAGTAAGCAAAAACCATTAATTCATTCAATCTATCAAGTGACACCCCGCTTAGCATGTAACTAACACCCTGAGGAGAGTTACCATAAAATAAGTTGATCCTGCACTTATAGCAGTTTAATTGATTAATATTTAATTAAAAAGTTTTAAGTTTTGCGATAAATGCAAGCTGCTATAACCTTTATTGTGTTTATCAAATCCATACTATATTTATTTAAATAATCGCCGCATGGCGCAGAACTACATTATGTTTTCGTATATTAGCTGTATTTATTATACCAACGTCAGGCCTTATATTCGAAATGGGTTTCATATACCTATTAAAAGAGAAAATAATTTGAAATAGTGCGTCTATAATACACACAAGAAAGTTTCTCATTCTTACCTTTACTTAAGTTCATGAAAATTGCACAAAGTATGTAAAGGATTATGATTAAAATTGTAACTTTAAGACTCTGATGCAGCCAATACAATCTGAGAGTAAAAATGATTATAGATTAATGCCAACTATCGTAATATTCGAAGAAGAGATATATTTACCGATTCCATCTAACCATCGCTTCTGGTATAGTGTCCAATGGATCATTTAACAAGTACTGACGAATTCCACGGAAATATTGTTGAAGAAAAAAATCCCAGTCTAATTGGTTCATATCAAAGAAAAATGTGTGCCTGTCAACGTTTGTCATTCTGCTCCAAAGGTTTTGAACATTATCAACTTTAAAGTGCCAGTCTCGCAATGAAAAGTAAGCGATAACATTCATGAATTTATGAATCTTTTTGTAAGTATTTAGAAGCCTATAATGTCAAATAAAGGAAAATAGAATAATAATAATGATAACAATGACTTATAAGGCACTCAATCAAATAAATAAAATATAAATAAATTAAAATAAAGTTCAGTAAAACTTGAGCCACTCTAAAAATAGTAATAACAGCAATGGTATGCAATTTTTTGAAGTAAGACATTTGGTTCGGATCAGAAATCAATAAATCCAAAATTACGAAAAGCTCTGGGCATAACAAATATTTCCATTAACCTATTTTCATTTTATATATATATCTGAAACTATATAGTATTTTTAATATTCAGAATTACTTACCGATGTTTTTTCCCAAAGCACAAACCAACAGCATCAAATGCCAGCGCAGGCAAATAATGCAGAAAACAAATTGATAGCATGTGGACTGCCCAGTTTGTAGTATTTGAATAGCACAGGTACCAAATTGCCTTCAATGATGGATACATTAAGCCATATTTTGCTGTTTTGGTAGTAAATTCACCCCAAGTTAATTGATTATCGCTCGTTGTACAAAAATTATAGACGGGTATATTTCCAGTTGTTTTTATAGGACTGCAATGGGAAATTTGATCAAATGTATTATTTATTTTAAAGCCCGATTGCACCGACTACACAGACAGCTCCGAGATCATCTTAGGCGATCCGTCTCAACGTCGAGAGTAAAAATTTGTCAATCTTCGTTCTTACCTAAATGCGCTCGGTGAAGTCTTAAGAAATAAAGCTTACTTTTGTCTCTCATATATATCCCAGGCAGCAGCAATCATACTGTTTACACATAAGTCAACTGGAACCATATTTGCAATTGCTTTCGGATTGCAACGCAGAGTACGTAGGACCTAGAATATTTCGTAAGTGATTATATTATTGATTGTAGTTATTTGTACATAAAAAAATACCCCAGTGCCTGCTCCTGCTATCGCTCCAGTTGGCCCGTAAAAGTTATCTATCCATCCGCACACTGGATCTTGGTATGTCGAAATCACTGCGTATAATAAATGGGATGCTACTGCATTAATCTGCCTTCCACTTGATACCTAGTTTTCAGGAAATAGAAGTGAAGCCTTACCAATGCCAGGTCGGAATACACCGACGGGAAGATGCTCGCTGCTAATCCGAATAACGTCCTCAGCTACTGCTTTTGTAAAGGTATACGTATTTGGCCATTGCCCCAATAACCTATAAATTCGCGAAGTAATACAAATATCATTCAGTGTTACACTCTAGAAGCTAGACTTTCATCGGCATTAAGTACTACAAACTTATCATAACGTATCTTATAATTATAAGTAGAAGTAATTAGTCCCTAGTTAAACCTTTTATCCTTTTATTAAAACAAAAAGTTAGGCTAATTAAAAGCCAAAGGCTTAAAAGTATTTACAATAGATTTGTCTAGTCCATTACCCCCATAGTAATGTTCAAATAGGTATTTTATTCAACGCTTAACTTTTGTTAATATAATTCCACCACTTCCTTTTATGTAAATTTAATTTATTTAATATTGATTACCTAATTAAGCATTTTATACTTTGATACCGATAAGATCGATATTCGCAAAATAAAGCGACATATCTCCTACAATTTTAAGGCTGATGGAGATGGAGATGTCCTTCAATGATTGGGATATGCCGCGCCCACCGCCGCAGACCCAGCTATCTGGCAACCTTGTTGCCGTTGTGCTGATGCTATCGATAGCGAGTAATCGAGTCTCTATCTGATCGCCAGTCAAATGAGTTGAGTTGCAAACAGCGGTGAAGCGAGACGCATGAAGCGCAATAATCAATAAGCAAAAAACCTACCAATGTATATCGTTAAGTAATATAATAAATAAATATATAACAATAAATCTACATATATATATAACCGAAATGCAAATTAAATATGTTGGTGGACGAGAATGCCTGTTTATAGCTAGGGATAATCATGTGTGTTTACTCTTTTTATAAACAATTAATAAAATTACTTGGGTGTCACATGCTCCAACAACTTCTCGGGAATACAGTCCGCCAATAGCATAAGGCTTTTAGTGTCGCTTAACGTCTGATATAATTTTTCTTCAATAGTTTTTCGGGGGCAATGTGTATAAGCCGTGGATATATGAACAACACTTTTGAGGTTTTTCATTTCCTTGCAGAGATTCATAACATCAAATGCAGCTTCAACGTTTATTTTAATGGCGGTTTTTAGCTTCTCGTCAAACCTCACAGTAGCAGCCAAATGAAAGACAATTTGGACACAATCTGCTAACATTTTCCGATCATTTAAGCTTATCCCCAAGCCGGGTTGTAGGCTGTCAATGATAAATAAATAATATATGTATAATTCAAATATTTCGTCGGATAACTTTTGTGTATACCAATCGCCATAAACGCCTTTAATGCGAAAGTTATATTTCACTGAAGTTCTTTTTAGTATTTCAAAAACCTGAAAATTGAAATGTTTGAAACTATTGTACTTTCTCTTATAATAATTGTCGGAATGAATATTTACCGGATCATCGAATATTTCATCCACTCGTGTTTCTACGCTTTTGTTTTTTTTATGGCGCACAAGTAAATATATTTTCTTAATGCCAGTGCATGATGTAAGCAGTTTGTTTATTAGAACTGATAAGTAAACCATTGATTATGTAAGACATAGTTACGAGAAAAAAAACGTAAAAAAAAACTTTTCTTACTCTTTCCCAAAAATCCGGTGCCTCCTGTTATAAATATGTCCGATCCATTAAAAAATTTCCGTATATCTGATTCATCTTTGTCACTGTTCATTTTGTCGATTTTCATTAGTTTGTCTGCCATTAAAAGCTGGAGAAATATAATTGTGAATTTACAACGGCAATAGTTTTTTTTAATAGGTGTTTACTGATGAAGCAGTAGTTTAATATATAAATATATATCAATAAATTTTATAGACAATCGGAAGTTTTGCACTTAAAATAAACCAACCATCACTTAGCAAGTGCTGCAACTCTTTGCTACTTTGACAACGTCAACTGTTTTCCATGTTCAGCTCTCGAGTTTTCGCATTCAGTGTTGTAATCAACTTTTATATACCCTTACAAATGGCGTACAACAATTTTAAGATTTGCCAAAAACTTAAAGTATGCTCCAAACCATTTTTAATACAAAAACCCATTAGTATTTCTATATATACATAAACAACTGGCAATTTAAATAATCACAAAGTTATTAATACTGCGCCCAATTAGCATAACAATCATAATAAAATTATTAAGAGTGCGAATTGCTCAATTCAAAGTGTCTGATGATAGATACTCATATACACTCTCTTTACTTAATCACTTTCACTTAATTCGAAAAACCTGATATGGACTGCACCATCCGAAACCATTGCCTAGTACAATGGTCCTGAAATGCACATTTTTTTTAGAAAAAAAAACATGTTTACTTGATTTTCTCCAAATCTATTTTATATTTAATCACAATAAATCTTGTTAATTCCCAAAATTATAACGTGGGGAAAATGTTACTCTCTTAAATATCAACAAATTACTTTAGTTCAAATTCTTCTGAATACCCTCAACGTATTTCAACTTCGCTATAAAGTTTTTGTAAAATCGATTCGCGTACTGCATTCAGCACATGCTTTTTTTATCGATGTACAATGTACAGTAGACGAAAACGAGTGGCAAAAAATAATTGTTAAAACCAAAACCGACTTAATTTATATAAGTAATATACATTTATTTTCAAACTGGAAATAAATGAGACTAGCTATCTTCAAAGATTACGCACCCTCACAGAATGTTTTTCAACTTTGCATTTCTAAATTCAGTTATTAAAAAAAATATTTAATGTTTCGCCTATGAATAATCAACCTTATAAGTGCCATTGATGCTGAGCAGATCTACATGACAAGTCATTAACATATATTCGTTCATGTCTGCGTCAGAAATTTAGTTAATTGGGGTGCTAGGCGCACTGAGAAATCGATATTATCGATTAATTTGCATGGTTAAACTTATATATACCAACAAATTTGAATGGGGTTTCTCTATCTTTGAAAAATATACGATATTCCGATTTGCGGTGTGTGTGGTTGTCAGAGATAGCCCGGATATATGTTATCCGCTCTTTGTAGTTTATCTTTTTTGGTGGACCAATTTCCAAATAAGTACGGGTCCGTCAGAAAGCAGATGTTGGAAGCTTTCCGTCTCCCCTTCGTCCTCACAGCTTCTATAGAGGTCATGGCCCGCAGATCCTTTCAAGTGTAGGATGTTGAATGTTCGCTTGGAATTGTGTCGTGGCCAGTTTGCTCGTGGTCTTTCTTTTTTTATGTTCATTAGAAAAAGTGTTCTTGACGTTTTTCATTCAATATTTCTTTTAAACTATGAAGTACTTTATCTACAAGAACATTGTAATTTATTCAGCAATAAATTAATTATTTCCTAAATTTATTTTATTAAATGCTAAACAAAAAGCGGAGAAATTGCACGTATGAACTGCTCGTCGAATTCTTTTTCTGAAAATCTCTCAACAGATGACCTGAAATGTAGAACAATTAGCCTTGAGTTGATCCTTTGTAATTAACTGACAAATTACAAACCTTGCTGCACTAACAATGTTTTTGTTAGCTTCTGCAGAATTTAATATAATGTTTAATATGCTGGCTGCATATTCAACAGCGTCTGTTGCAAGAAACCCATTTTGGGAACCTTCAGAAGTCTCGATAATATCAAGTAGAGGACCTCCAGACCTGTGAGCAATCATTATAAGACCAGCTGCCATACATTCAACGATTCCAATTCCAAAGTGTTCGTTCCACATGGTGTGTATGCCAATTTTAGCTTGTTGAAAAATCGTTAACAGGTCGTCATACGTAACATTTACTCTAAACTCGATTGAGTTTTCAAGGGATAAATGCTTTGCGAGGTCCTGCATGTTACGTAACCTTTCGTAATCCTCCTCATGTCGGCAGGATCCTACTATAAGAAGTCTTATTCGATTCCACAGAGGCTCGTCTCTAGCCAACAATGTTCTCAGCTCATACAACACTTGTAATTGTAGAGGATGATTCTTTTCGGGACGAAACTGTCCAACAGATACAATCAGGATCTCGTCTTCTCTTCCAGTATGCTCAAGACTCGTTAAATGTTTCGTTTCACACGGCGGGTACACTCTATGAATTTTCAATGGGTCATTCAGCAAGTCTACAATATGGTTTTCAGTCCATGTTGAATTCACCATAATAGTTTCTGAGCAGCGGCTAACCCATTTATACATCTAAAAGTAGAGAAAATAATTGTTTAGTTCGAGTCAACTTTAACTTAATTTAATATCACAGACAAAATTAGAAATCTCGGCCCGTAAAAAAATAATAATTCAGCTAAATTTTTTCTTTGGAATTATAAAACAAACATTAGTTTTTGTAAATTTTTCAAATGTTGATTTTAAAAATATTGTTTAGCACGCACTTTATGGAAATCGCATATATTTAATGAAAGACATATTTCAAGTAATTAACCCACACGCGCAAAACATGTTCTTATCAGTTCAGTTAAACATTCCACGTCAAAAGCAAGAAGAACTCCGCAATCAATGAATCATAGGAAATCATGGAATTACTGTACCTTCAAAAACTACTATATTACTTATATATGCATGCATATCCCCTAATAGGAAAGTTTACACAAAAAGGTCTGCCGAAAACAGTCATAAAAATTTACTCACCTTTGAAAACAGGCGGTAGTATGAAAGCTTCAACCATGTGAGGAAAGGATTTCGCGCAACATATGCTTTGTTGTTGAAGGATGATTGACGATATTGCACTTTCTTAAGCATATCCCTGCTTATCACAGGATAATGAATGTAACACCCAACTCTGGAGCCGGCTAGATATCGAAAAATGGGAAATGTGAATGAGTATCCCATGGTATCAATGAAAATATCTGGGGGAAATTTGCAGACAGCCTCCAAGCCTAAGACGATTGAGCCCAGACTCTGGCCCAGCAATGTGAAGTGTGGATATTTTCTGGCTTCAATCCAATGGCGTTGCTTAAGAAACACAAAGGTTATTTTGTCGACTTCGAGGGCGATGTTGAAAACATTCTTCGCCTTTTGCAAAATAGAACTTGGCGTCGAATCAATGTCTCCGGTGTAAATAACAATCTTAATGTTATCATATTTATTCTGAAACGGAACAATAAACGTTGTTATTGAAATTGAAAGAGTGTTCCTATTTGTATGTCCGTGCCTGTAACGCTCTCACCGCACACCACAAGACACGCTCCCCTCCGCCACCCGCATTGCAATATGGATGGAAAATGCCAACATGCAATCTATTTTTTTTCGACTGGGTGCCGTGTATTTTCTTCTTGTTGTGTTGGATCCATTGGCGGAGGCAAATGAAAATAGTTGAGGCTATGATAAGCAGCCAAATTAGTAGCCAAAACCTAATGTAAAGTGAGCTTCTCAAATTAACAGTTTAAGTTTCATTTAACAATTCTTACATGAGAACAATCATGTTTGTTGATAATCTCTCTCTTTATTTAAAGATATGTTCTACCAACAGGGCTGCGAAAAATGCACATATGATATATCGATATATATTTTTGTATAAAAGATGTTTATGAATTTATATGTGGTCCTAATCACTATCGATATTTGAATCCGATAGTTAGGCGTTTGTTCCTTTCCACATTGTTTTTAATTAACATTTTACTTTTAACAATTCGATTTAAGTTGAGATAAAGAGATGCTAGTAGCACAATTATTGATTGCTGTAAACACAATGAATATTTTAACCGATTGTTGGGAATGTCCCTACTGATAATTTGATTTTTTGTCCAACACTGGAAAATATAAATGTAATATTATCAAAGTAAATATGGATTACGTTCGTTCAATTTTGGAGTGCCTAGCGTCGATCTGCAGTTGTTGGAATTGCACCGATGACCTCAGCAGCCAAGTGAGCATATGCAGATATATCAATATACATCGATATTTACAAATTTGTATCTGCTTTAGGGCATTGAACCAAGCGAAAGGACTCATCTGCTTGCTGATTCAGTTAATCAAAGTCCAGCACCGAGGCGAAGTAATTCAGCTGATTTGAGCAATGATTATTCGCAGTCGCTGCCAAAGAAAGACGACCAAAATGCGCTCTCCAGATTGGTCCAAAACACAGCAATGTATGTAAACCGAACAAGTGTAAACACGTATTTCTATGATATCCCCTTTGCATCTGAAATTTAGCAACATGATCAATGTTGGTGCACTGGAGTCGCACATCTTGGAGCATCAGGAGTACACAGATCGAATTAAATTGTACTCACAGCGTCTGCAGCAGCAGTGGAACAACATTCAACATCCTGGCGTTGTTCTTAAAGGTTGGTAACTGAAATATATGTATATATATATACTTCGCAAGTATATAATGATCATGAATTGTAGACCTGGCAAGCAGCTGCCAATAGATTTGAGTTAGATTTACTAAAATCTCTGGATTGTATGGAATGAATTTTACTTATTTGAGTTTTATTTTAAGTTGTATGGACCAGCAAGTATAGGGCGCCATGTCTTTTCGTGCACAGGCAATATTTTAGTTTTTGGGCTTGCGATATATCCTTTAGTGCCCAGTGAGCACTCCAATACTTGCTCACTATTATTTTTTTTTGTCATAAATACTTTAAGTTTTTTAATTTTAAATAATTTAATGTTTTCATTAATTCTGCATCTGCAATTGGTTTTAATGCTTTAAAAGTGAGTCCTTGACAAGGCTGAAATAATATAATATTTCATTGTGAAAAACAACTTTTGAATAATGGCTTTCATGAATATTTTTTTTTAGGTCTTTTAAAAGATGTTCCAAACCATCAGTCTCACCTATCAAAATGCATTAATCCGGATGATTCAGCTCAGGTCAGTACATTTTCTTAATATTGCTATCGACATTCCTTAAAAGGAATTGTTTTTTGCGTTGTTCATTTGTATGTCCATAAAAACATTGTATTTAAGCTAGCATAAAATTTAAAATTAATGAAAATATATGTATTAGTACAATATAATTAAATTAATATATAATGTTTTAATTACTTTATGTGATTTTTCTATGTAAATGAGCATATTTATAATATTAGTATTATTGTTATTAATATTAATATATTGTCGCATTGACTACATTTTTTTTTTTTTGTTTGTTTCTATAATGAAAACTAATTACATATTTCTTACCTTTCAGATGAAATTGTTTATTCATAAATCTCACTCTGCAGTGTTAGGAATACAAATTGATCACAGAGAGGCTGTTGTTGTGCCCTTTCATATCCCATAAAAGGTGTTATAAAATGTAATGTATTGATAAATATATATATATATATAAATATAATTATTAAGAACTACCATTTGATACTGGTGTAGTTCGATTATTTACACACAAATAAAACCTGATATTTTCATAAACCACCACAAAATGCATTCACAAAAATAAGAATTGATTAACAAATTCGGCTGTTAGCGGACGCTACTACGCTGTAACTATAAATCCGAGACTAAAACAAACGATTTTGAAATGAGCTCTCTCGACCCATCATTTCTTCTCCTGAGTATGCGGTGCCCTCTGTCCATGTTTGGAGAAGGAGATCAGGTTGGTTGGCAAGGATGCCTTTCAGTATCATCGCTGCTAAAATCAGTTCACCAATATCGTTCTCAACCGTCAGCGCCAATGAAAGTGGATCCTGGCTAATTCGCGTGAGCATGTCCTAACTCTACTAAAATAAAATTAGTGATATCTTATAAAAATGCTGTACATAAGTATAAGATCAGTAGTGCTGTGCTTAGACTATCCACAAGAAAATATTTCAAATTCAAATAACACAATATATATATTTTTAGGATTTGTGTATGAAATGAACACGGCTTTAAAATGTCTTTTGATTTAAATTATAAGTACTGGATAGCTGCCTCAAAAGATATCGGTCAGCTGATAAAAAAACAAAATCGTTTAAAGTTGATTAATCCGCCTGAAGAAAAAGCAATATCATTTAAAATATTTTCCGAGCTCTATGTGTTATATGTGGAACTTGTCAATAAATTAAGTTTCATTTACACCAACACCTTTCAAGTGCAGAAGCGACAAGTGGTAAAAACTCTGATTAACAATGCCACACAACAGTTGATGCTACTCAAAGATGAGTTAAAAGAAATTGAGTTGAGCGAGTATATTTACATTGACAAAGTATTAATTTCCAGAAAATTGACACCTCGTGATCTAATGATATGGAGGTCGCCGCAATTTCTATACCGTCGGCCGTTAGACATTCAGAACATATTAATGGAAAATAAGTTGTATATGAATAATGAAGAAAAGGAAGAAATGGATGCAAAAAGCTGGAGTAAAGTTAGCGAAGCAATAGAACTTATACAGGCACATGAGAGAGCACGACGAGCTCGTGTATATAAGTCAAACTTAAACTACGATAAGAAGAAGTTCCTGGAAGTCCATCAGAGAAAAAAAATACACTATGGATTTACTTTTAAGCCAAATCAAGCAATGAGCATTCCAGTTAAAAGGACTATATTTACCGCAGACTTTATAAAATCCGAAGAGTATTGTAATGATTTAAGAAATAGAGATGAGAATATGGAAGGTGATCATGACGGTAAGTATTGTTGAACTTCTCTACTATATGTACATGATCTTTTGGAATTGTAAAGGAGATTTTCCAAATCTAAAATTTTTAATATTTATATTTCAGAATATGAAATGCAGAGAGTTAACAAATTACGTAACGACGCAGCGAGTAAAATTCAATCGTTTTGGAGACACTACAAAGCAAGAAAGATTAATAGTATAAAGAAACAATTTAAAAAAGAAATGTTAGGCACTAAAATGCTACCGAAATTGAAAAGGCCACATCAGTTTGCAAACTCAGTCCTCGACATGTATAAGAATGAGAAAAAAAAAGAACAACTTGACGAAGAATTTGCAAAACTTGTTTTGGATGAGCGAACACGTTTGCTCCAAATGCGAACTCCATGGATGATGGAAGATATTTCCGATCATATTCGAGCATGGTTTGAAGAATTGTAAGTGGATACAAATGTATACTTTAGATATACATAGTACATATACATTCTCTAATTAATAGCTATAATAAAACGGAGAATTTCCACCCCTATCCGAATCCCATTAAAAACGGCACAGTTTTAGTTGTGATTGATGAAACAATGACACCAATGGAATTTCAAGAAACTCTTAATAAGAAACCAATGACAAAAGAAGAAAAGCAAAAATTACTTGATAAGAAGAGAGCGGAAAAAAAGAAAATAAGGGAGAAAATTAAAAAAAAAAAAATGGCTGAAGCTAAACGTAGGAAAAAATTAAAAGTCGCCGGAATAATTGATGTTGGCCATGTACTCGAATCCAGCAAACCAATAGGTATGCTTGGCATAAGTAATATAAAAGTAGTATTATGTATACATACATACATATTTCCACTGCATGATAACCTAACTGTACCCTATATAAAATATTAACAGCACAAATAGAAGCTACGGTTAAGAAATTTTCTATTGACTGGAGAGATATTGATGAATATCTGAACAAGAATCACGACCCGATTAAAAGTTGGGTTACCGAAGAACAGTTAGTTACAATACATCAAGAATTGCGGCAGTTGGTTGATGAATATATGCGGTAAATATCAATTAACATCCTTATGAATTGTACTATCTATATACTGTCTTTTAACATAAGGTGAAAAATATTTCAGATTTTTTATATACTCCTCCATATATACTCCTCCCATCTGGTAGTCTTTAAGTAAAACAGTGCAACTTTTTATAAAAATATAATTCTATTTCTGTTTTTATTATTATTTGATATCTAGGGTTGAATATGAATTGCTGAGAAATGCTTTGGCTATAGATCAGAAGGTCCCTTATAAGCCCCAAAAGGTAAAAAGGGCTAAGCCAAAGAAAGCGAAGAAGAAGAAGAAAAAACCGGTTGACCCCACAGAAGACAGAACTCTCAGTTCATTATATCATGAACTTAAAGATGCGACCGTTATTGAGGAGCTTTCTCATAAAAACTTTGATGAATTCATAGCTGACTTTAATTTTTTGGCTGATGACACTAGAGATGAAAACAACTTAACGTAAGTATTGCTTTCTTAAGCACGTACAGGGAACTTGAGAAAGAGATCAAGAAAAAACAATAGAGATTGTTCCGCTGATAAGAGATTAATGCAATTTCCACCCTTTTATTCATCTCCCAACATTGGTACATTTTTATTATTTTTCATCAAACCCGTTTCAAAAATAGATTTAATGATTTATGCAATCTCTAATTTTAATTAGATAAAAATTAATTTTTATTTCAGCACTGTTAGCCCTGCAAAGGGAGATATCAAAATGGTTATACAGGAGAGTATGTTGGGGATGAGTGAGTTCGATATACCGAAGCCAAAGTCAATTTTACTTGTTGGACCACTAAACAGTGGGAAAAAAATGCTGTGCAACATAATTGCATCTGAATTGGGTATGTGTATATAACCTTAATGATTCAAATTATACTCCTTAACATATATAACATTGCAGATGCTGTTTTTATAAATATTAGTCCAGAAAAAGTTTATAAGTACGCTGACGACTTAAATATGTTTTTACACATCGTTATGAAAGTAGCGAGGGCATTTCAACCAACTATATTGTTCATTGAAGAAGCTCATCGCGTATTTTTTAAAAAAGTTCCGCCTGATCAAAAACCTATCAACCCAACACTCCTCGGTCCGCATATTCTTAAGAAAATCTTAAGGCAAATCAAGAAGACTGACAAAATTGTTCTTCTCGGCACAAGTAACATGCCGTGGACTGCCAAACCCCCTCTCAAAAAAGCATTTCCAAAAATTATGCATATTCCGAAATCCGACTATGGCACTAGCTTCCTCCTCTGGTTAGAACTGATGACAGAAAATGCGCCTGATGATTTAGAAATCTACACATACTCGGCACTTGCGAAAACTTTACTTGCGTATAATTCTGGTGACATAACTAACGATATAGCCGACACATTAAGTGTGGAAAGACAAATACGGCTTAGATCTGAGGCATTAGACCCAAGGGAGTTTTTGGAATATTTTTTGACTGTAAAAGATCCGCCAATGTTTCCACTCGAGCAAAAGGTAAATATATATTAGTTTAAACTTCAAATCCTTTGCACTATGCATCTGGCAGCGAATCATACTTACCATTCTTTTGGCCCATTATTATAACCCAAAATCAATAAGCAATATATTTCAGTATCTCCTTGACGAAATAATTCTAACTTGCTTTAATTTGCTAAAATGAATCTATAAATTCTACTTTTTAATTGCATGTTTGCATTTAAAATTTCTAGATTATGGAAAAAATGAAGAAATGGCTTGGAAGATCGGATAAATTCAAGAAAATAAGAAACGATATAGCCTTAAAGGCAGCTAAAAAAAAGAAATAAGAACAACTCACAGAATTTTCGCAATTAATGAACGAAACCATACAATTAAAATAATTAGGAATCTAATTTAATTTAAACTTGTTTTATTATATAAAAAGGAAATAACTAAATCTCACATTTAGTACAAGAAATCGTATAGAATGTTTCGGCACCAGTCCAAGTGTCCAAAGAGGACAATAAGCGATTATTTAAGTATCCAAAATAAAATGTAACGTGTGCATATGGATGACAAAAAAATGTTTATTCGAATTGGTTATACTCTCAAATTAAATCTTCTGTTGAGGAAGCCAGAAGATTGCTTAACAGACGTTCCTCACGAACCTCTTGCCAAGAAATGTGTTGGCAGCTGAACTTGACCATCTCCTGATGGCCGACAAGTTCTGTAAGCTTTTGTAGTTGAGTTACTGTTCGGTTTTTCCCAAATAAATTCTGCTCTACTTAAAAAAAAGACTTATTAAAATATTTAACAAGAAATTGAGAAACAAAACCCAAAAACTTTAAAACGTCCTCATACAATTTGTAATAGCTGTTTTTTATATATGTATGTTTGTGTTACCAGATACCAGAAAAGGATTTTTACTTATTAAAATGATATGATTTTTATTTATCAAACATTTACATCGACATTATTCTATCTTTTTTATTTGATGGTTTTAAATGTGTTTTTGGCTATTTATTTGCTAGTGTAAGTACATTTATTTTTTTTGTGCCTTAAATGTACGAATTGATGAATTATTTAGACATTGCTTAAAATATTTATTTGCGTATTGAATAGCGATCGGGTGTTAAATTTACTTATAACTGTTCTGTATATTCTGTGGTTTTCATTTGTGTACAATACAATACAAAATACAAAACATAACAAAAGGAAACAGAAAGTTAGTCATTTTTATAATTTGAAAGTGGAACTTATTCAATACAATAATAACTTTTGAAGTATTTTTAATCATATTAATATTTTGATTCAGGGAAATTTAATTTTTACATATGGTTCAATGAATAATTCAGATTATAGTGAAGAAATCATACTTAAATATCATTCTAATATAGTAAAAATGGGTAATTTTAGATTGATGGACTTGTCGAAAACATTACAATAAAAGCCAAGTCTATTTAACCACAACAGTTCTTTTTTTATATTTTTTTTCTTAAGTCTAGTAAAATTGTTTTAAAATATTGTATATTATAAGATTTCTACAAAGAACCTTTTTAATGTGTGTGCTGCCCATAATCATACATAAACTTCTTATAATTGCTCTCATCGCAATTAAACAGTGCAATCATGTATGTATTTTTAGATATTTGTGTAGTTTTTGAGATAGACAATGCTGGCTGCTACGACTAGTTCTCGATGCATGCAAAACCAATAACAGGTTGTAATGGCCAATTAAGTAAGTATATTCCGAAAGGACACCAAATTATTTATCAAAAATGGAAAATACTTGAAATGTGTTCGCTAACACAAAGCTAAAAAAAAACCAATTTTAACATATGATTTGAAGTACAGAAATATTTATAAGAGACATTGTGTGCAAGTATATATAATAAGAAATGAATCAAGAACATATTCAATACTGATTGTAAACTTATTTAATAATGAATCGGCGGTTTAACTTCGCTCCTTTTCTTTTTTATATGTGATAATAACATAAAGTATCTACATAAGTGGTTTATGGTTGGGTGGCTAGATATAGTTGACTGCAATCCAAAATGTCACGTAATAATAAATGTCCAACGGTTTTGAAATAATGCTGCTAAAAAAACTTTTATCTCGATTTAAAAACTTTTACGGCAATATTTTATGCGATAAAATTATTTATCTTGTTTGATGAGCCATGAAAATTTAAACATTTTAAAGAAGCAATCGACATCATTATACTCTGCAGCCCCACCCCATCAAGAAGTTTCTTTACCACCTGTTATCAACTGGTGTTACATTGGAATCGGAGTATTTCTCCAGTCGGTTACAACGTTCTCATTTGTTTTGAATATGATGTTAGGACATACTTGTTATATATGTTTATTTGCACGCAATGAATATACACATTTTCATATATATATACATATAAAACACATACAATCCCAATTACCTCTGGTAGGTAAGAAAATTAAAATGTATGTAATATTGAGCCACGCAATAAATTCCAAATGAGACTGGACATAAAATATTCTTATAGTTATGTACATGTGTATTTTTATCTGCACGTTTCTTTTTATTAAGCCTAATCGATGTCCTCTCTCTACTCTGTTTATTTGGGATTGGACATTAATTATTTATTTTATCAAATCTATTCCTTAAGTGTTTTTGATGATGAACCATTTTTCATGTGATTTTCGACAATTAAAAGTGTGACGCAGTTCTCCACTCTATGAATGCGTTAATTTACTGGACTAAGCTAATTTATCTGAATGTCCTTATTTATTGTTATCATATGTATGCATTATTCGAATTATTATATTATTTATTTACCATTTAGTAGAATCATACTTTAGACCACTATTTTTTATTTTTTATTATACTCTTTTTAAATCTTTGTTATGACTTTGCCTAATATGTTAGGAGGATCAACGATTAACCGATTTCGGTAGTGTTGATAGTTTTTTCCCGAGTGCAATGAGCCCTCATAACTTGTGCGAATGTTATTGAAAACAATCATAGGTTTCGAAATGTAAAACACCTTTTGCACATATAAGCATATATAGTCAAATGGTCATGTCTATAATGGAGTTGTGACAAAATTATAATACAATAGGCCTATTGATGAGCTTTACATACAGATGATTCAGACCAATAGAATGTTGAACCAAGATATATACAAATTTTCAATTCGCATAGTCCATTTCAAATTTAAACAAATAAATGACATCTGTCCGCTTTGCACTTTTCAGAATTTTAGTAAGTAAAATATTTTGTATTTAAGCCATAGCGCAAGGCGAATTTATGGCCAACTTCAATATTCCGAATATTGTAATTGATTAATTTTGTATGTGCTATATTTCAAATATTATGCGGATAAATTATGAAATGAATCGGAATTTTGTAACATTGCAAGTTTTAGTATTATTTGTTTGCTCAATTAACTGTTATCAGATATACGGAAAATCAACGTCAGATTCATGAATAAATAATGCAGTTTTCAGGGATACGCTAAGCTACAAAATTTCCATTACTTTTCTTTTTCGGCTTAAGTTTAGATATTGTTTTTGTCCTATGTATTTTAATCTTTAACAAGTATACTGCACTGAATGCTTATATCTATACATATTTTATTTATTTTATTTTTTCATGTCAGACCTTATTTCGTATTTTGAATAGCTACGTTAATAAAAGTTTTTTTTTTAGAAAGTTTGTACAATCAAAATAAAACTAGACGTTCAAACGCTTACAGTTATAAATTTTACTGCATACACAAAATCAATTTTTAAGGTGTGAGATTGGTATCGAAATTTTATACAATTTCCAGAGAATTATTGCTTGAACAGTAATGCAATAGTAGTGATTGCACTTCAACTTTTTAACGCTGCTAAGGACATATTTAATAATATAAAAGCAATAATGATTTGAAACTCTCATAGACATTAAAACAAACGAATTTCTAATCAATAAATAAAACAGAAGTGATTTCAATTGCGATTTTAACAAAAATCATGCTTTATCATTGGGTGGTGCTCCGAAGTCTGAAAGTTTTGTTTGACATTATGAAATGTGATGCATGCAATATAACTATAATAAATTTACATTAAATCTGTATTCATATTATTAATAAAGTCGATATTTACATCCACTTTCTCATTCTTTATAGTGTCATTTCTGATAAGTACTATTATATAGATATTTCTTATAACTAAAATGATTTTCTTCTGTCTTCAAGTATTTTTTGTTGTTTTTTTGTGCAAATCTGAATGCAACACGACCAAGACGCGATCACCACATGGTGATTGACAGGTCTAGTTTATTATATGTGTTTTATTTTTTATTTTTATCATAAATTAATGCCTCTGGGCACAATTAGATAATGATTATAATCTTGTCTTGTATTACAAGCAAAGTCTACTACAAATCTACTACTAAATTATTTTATATTTATTTTTATTCATTTACATTCAGGGCATTTAATAACATTGGAATGTTTCTACTCTTGTAGTTACAAACATAATATACTTAATACTTTACTAGTTCAAATAATGTAAGGATGATTCAGTTGGGATCAAAATTATTTAATAAAAATATCGTAATGGTTATATGTACATAACTTTATAAATCTATTTTGTGATTTTATGACCATTTTTATATAAAATAAACTAACTTAGGGTTCTTTTATACTCTAACAATGTATACACTCCTAAATAAACAGAATTTTTAATATCTACTCAATTTTATAAATATGTACATATTCTAAATACGTAGTAAGGCACCTTTGAACTTATATTTGCCAATAATTAAACATTTCTTAAATACTGATTATGAACGTCAATATCAATATAAGATAGGGTAAGATAATTATATCCATTGTCATTGATAGCCGATTGCAACTAGAAATTCCCATCTTGTATTCCATATCAATGTCGAGAAGAAGATCATGATTTCGAGTGTAAAACTGATGAATGTCGCTTATCTACAGAAAAATATATTTATATTAATATATATTAATAATAAGCAAAGTATTTTCAACAATTTGGACTGAATTAGTCAAGACAATAATGACTTCACCATATAATAAAGTCGAGTGGACATACTCAAGATTAAATTATTTATTTAACATATACTTATATACTTCTTAAGGGTACTAGCCACCTGAATATTCAATTATTTATTTACTATCTTTCATTGGTATAAAAACTTTATTGCGGACCGTTACACACTACGCATATTGACTTTTTACCAGTAGCAACGGGTTTTATAGCCAGCTTGTATACTAACCTCATTCCATCCGTATTTATTTTTAGCTTGTACAATTGCTTCATAGACTGCATTATGCTCTAAATTTCGCACTACATACGACATTAAATAATGTGTGCCGTCAGTCCGAATCGGGATTGGCTTAATATGATATTCATGCCATTTACCAGGATGCTGGTATGTTTCATTCATCTAAAATTATAAATGCAATAGTTATATGGCATCCGAATGTACATCATTTATAGAATGTGAAAATTATTTTTGAAATATTACCAGAAGCCTTCGATACAACAGTTTAATTTCATCTAATGGCGGTATAGACTCTATTGTCCACGTTAAGTTGTAGTGATCTAGAAAGCCACTTAAGGCTGGTGAAATAAAATCAGCTGGGCCCGGACGTCCAGAGACTTCAATGTATTTCTTTGTCCGCCCAAGTGCATTATCGGCAACACAACTGTAATTCCCAAAATCAGTTTGTTGAAAGTTTCGAATAATTAGACTGTATCTATCATCATGGGGATACATTGAACGCCGATCAGTTGGATCCAAAAGGAAAGAGTTCTGATACCACAACATCTAAACAACAGAAATACATTTACATTATTATTAAAAATTATATTCTTAATGCAATCTATTTGACAAACTTACTTCTGAATTTACATCGCCATGAACCACACAAACAAGCTCTATGTCATATCCTTCGGCAGCATGTACCCAAGCTTTTTCAACCGTTATTTCTGGTGGGGCTTTAGTGAAAATGTAATATATAACATTAGTTGAAAGCAAAAAAAAAAGTTGTTTACTTTGTTCTTTCTATTTGTTCTTTAAAATGTGAGACTTACATAAAATCGTCAGCTGAATATCCATTGATACGCGCTCTTTAACACCATTGTCAGCTGAACACTGATAGGTGCCAGCGTGATGTCTGTCCACGTTTTCTAATATCAATGTTGAGCTATCTGATAAATGCGTTGGGCCAGAATAAACGTCCTTTTTAAACCAGTATATTGTGGGCACTGGATTTCCTGATGCTTTACACTCCAATGTAACTGTGCTCCCCTTTCGTGCCGTTACTTGTCCATTGTGAGGAAGGGCCCTCAATGTTGGTGGTACTGAACAAGTATTAACAATTATTTATATTATGAATTATTTTTAATTTGACGAGAGCTTAAATATAATATTATAAAATACCTAATATTTCAACTGTATGGACTTGATCACGATTTTCTTGATCCCCAAGTTGACAAATGTAATCACCAGCATCTTGAGTCTTAACGCCGTTAATCTGTAGATTGTAGTCACTACCAATTTTAAACCTTTGATCTCTTGAAATTTTTAAATGACCAGCAGTAAGAACTGAGGAGCCCTTTCTCCATAGTAACACAAATGATCCAAGATTTTGCACTTTACATGGCAATTCAATAGTTTCGCCAACTATAACTTTGTATAGGTGACCCCTTGATAAAAATTTAGGTGCAGTGGTAGGAGCTTCGTTCTCCGGTAATATAAACGATCCACCAGAAAAAGACACTGTAAATAAATATATTTAAAAATGTTTCATTTCATTTTAAATTTTTATTTTAAAAATAAATTATCAAAACCCAAATGTCAAAGATAGGAATTGTCTCACCCCTTATAGGTATTTTATAAGATTGTCCAACATTTGTAAGTTAAGGAAGTGAGTTTTGATTCTACATATTTTCAATATCTCGGTCATCATTAATTTTCATGGTAGATTTTAAATTTTTTTAAAAATTAAAAATTAATAAAAAATATTATGTTAATTTTAGAAATTTAATTTCTTTTTTATTTGACGTGCATTTAAAATGATTCACTTTTAAAGAACAAAATAAAATTTTAAAAATTTTATTTTAAGTTTTACAAAGAAAAAATCATGTGCCTTTAATGTTTTAATGCCTTTGTGTTTAATTTCTAGTTTGACTTGTGAATAGGATTAAGAATGTCAAAAAAATATTTAGAAACAGTTCATTGCTTTAATGAATTAAATATAAATAAAATAATATCGAAATGCCAAAACAAAACAAATCATGTGCCACTCCACATAATTTCATCACACAGAGCAGCATCAAGCGGAACGCTTGGGATTCATCGGCAAAATCAGCATGAGACCACCTTGTATAGGCGATGCTTCTCAGCTAGCGTCGCCGATTCCCGTTATCTATAGTCTCTGAATGTATAATCGAGAAGGTTCTTTTTACCAGTTTTCAACTGTTATGATATAGGGTTCTATATATTCGTATGTTTTTAGTATTGGGACATGTTTTGTGTACTTACCTCTAAACAATAATGTAAGAGCCAAAATATAAGTAGGTAATTGCCGCGTGGGCCTTTTTTGGCAAAAGTTTGTTATCTGTAAAAAAAAAAACACAACCGAATTTTATTAATAAATGCGTAACTGTCTATAGTATCTAGCCAATCCAAAAGTTAAGTCGACAGATCAGTTTATTTGCTAAATAAGTTATATATTCATTGTATTAATTATCTTCCCTAATTACGAAGTGTAAAGCCGGAAGGAGGAACAATCTATTAACAGTATTAACAGCTCAAAAGCGATGAACATGCGATAAGCAACGTAAAGACAAGATCAGGATGTGGATGTTTGGAACACAACACTAGAGGAAAACCTACCTAGCAGTATACTATTACTAAATGCTTAAAAATGGTATGGTCTTATATCATCGAATACAGAGTAAGCCCATTAAAAAATCGAGCATTGATAAGATCGAATTCTAATGAGAATTGCTTTTATATGGAAAGCGCTTTTAATCATACGTTTTAATATTTTCTGTCCCAAGTCTCCACGCGATGACAATAGAAGCAATTAATGATACTCCAGAATTTCGTAAAAAAAAATCGGGATCTCTTTACCAAAACCCGGCGTACCTTTTACCACTATTCTTCAAAGGTCCCAGTGACACCCGCAATAATCACCCACTTCCACATAAAGCCTTCTTAGCTTAAGTAAATTACCAGTTTTCGAAGAAAACCACACAAGCTACCAATTCATCCCTAAAAAAAACTATTCACTCACTGTTAGTGGTTTACTTCCACAGGGCACTTTAAGTGTAGAAAAATATCGATTCGTTCTCTGCTTTTGCATAAGTTCATATAGCATCTACTTTTTGTTCAAAATTTCACAAGATCAAATTTTTCTAAAACCAATTTTTGTTTTATCCCATGCAGGCTCTTCAATACGTTCTACAGCAGTTTGATTATTTACTTTACAGGAACTATCTGAATATGATTTAAAAAAAATGGGGAAAAGGTTAAGATTTGAGATAGATGGAAAGAGTATGTTAGTAGTATCGAAATCGATGAAAAGACTCCATAAAGATGTCAGATTTAAAAATTTGACAAGATCCTTACAATAAATGTTAAAAGAAATTGTTTAAATTTTAAAAAGAATCCGTTTAAAAATCACTGCTCTTCTAATTGTTCACTGTGCACGCAATGATATTCAAGAAGATATTCTTAATGTTAATAAAGCTTTTCAGCTATGTTTGTGTCCCTGTAGGATATTGGCTTACAGAAAAAGCTCCAGGTTCTGTTGTGAACAACAGCTTTTAAATATAATTTATTTTATCATTGTTGACTGTTTTTTATTCTATGGCATTTGCTATACACTGTTTAAAAGCGGCACGAATCCTGTTTTACACATAACCTCAAGCGCACTGATTTAAAATTATTATTTGTTTGTCGACATAAGTAGTATGCCATTAGACATATTAAGTCTCTATTGTAAACCACGTTATGGCTAAGTGCGGGAGGGACTCAAGTCTATAAGGTGGATATACATATGTATGTCTGCACACACATTCGCTTATATAAAGCCAAACTTCGCATAACTGCATCAGCTCTTCTTTTTTCAATACATATTTAAGCATATGTGTGTGTAAGTAAATATTTATATATATGCATGTCAAAAAAATATGTTCACTTGGCAATTAATGCCTCACAATAAGACATAAAATTAATAGGATTATTGTAGCGGTATACTAGAAAATGGTTTAATGTACACATTATCGCACACGAGCATACATACACATCTTTCTATATACAATTTTCAAATGTATGTACTTTTAAACATACAAGAATACGCATGTGTCTATGTATTTACATACATTCATAAGTAGAAAAAATTACACATATGTATTTATATATTTAAATTACTTGTGAACATTTGAATATACATATGTGCAATTGTATATATATATACATATGAGTGAAAGATGTATGTACAAATGTAGATAAATCCAAAAAGACATAAATATGAGTAAAATGAAATAGCGTGAATATAGTTATACATACACTCATACGTAGAATAAATTAGATTTAATGTAAAGTTTTTTGGCTAATGGTTATGTAGGTATATGCATACATATCTACATGTACATTATTATATGTACATACATGCTTGAACATTTTAGAGGCAAATTCGTGGGATACTAATTTGACTTACCATTTTAAAATTCTTCCGAATTCTTCTTTCCCATTAACAATTGTTCTGCTTTTCTTTTATACACAAATTTAATTAAATTTTCAATAAAAAGTAAACAACAATCTTTATCAGTTATAAAATAGACTAAAGTTTCTGGCTGACAAGTATAATTGTATTTATCCTTAACATTTTCAGACCCACTGCGCAGGCCCAGCTTTTAAGAGTTTTTACCTTTAAAGCTACGAAAAAGCTTTACACGAATGATTTGAGTTCTTGGCTACTCGGTTATGTTGCAACAACTTAAAATACTCATTTCCACAGTACTCGACATAATAAATACCCTACAGCAGTTTATAATACATCTAAGAAGTACAATGGCGTTTCGTTGAGATGTACTCACTCAACAAAATGACCACATTGCTTAAGGCGAGTTAGAGGGTGCCGATGCCCTACTGCAAATTCGATAGAAAAGAAACCATTGTGGATCCTGGCCATAGATCAGGAAACTCTTCATATACTTAGGCAGATCGAGGAGGTAGAGGAAGAGAATGTCCTCACCGGATTTCAGGGCTCAGTGACAAGCTCAGAAAGTCCGAGGAGGAGCTGTTGCTTACTAATGGACTGTCAGACTCTGTTCTATCTGAAGAGGTGCTAATCATAATAGAAATCCATCAATAGACCATGTTTTTTACTTCTAGCAGCATTAACAAGCTCCGTCGGTTCACTAGTATAATCTTAACAATCGTCTTTCTGGTGTGACACTGCAGGTTGGGCAAATATTTAATTAACCAAAAATGTGCACTTGAGTTATACTAACGCATTCAATGAAAATACAAGTTTGAAAAGTTAATTTTTGACATGAGTTAACATTTTGTATACCAAATTGTCCAAGTCTTACCTTCTTCAAAGACCGGATCGAACGAATATTCTTTACATCTGTTATCAGCTGGTCTGACACTGGTATTAGAGTATTCTCAGCCTTAGTGTATAATTTTTGAATCGCATCCAGGAGTTGATTTTGCAAATTAAGCAAGCATTAGCGTAGTAACTATGAATTAACTCAACACATATGACAAAGAAAAATGTTCCATTCCATTGGCCCAAAATTGACATACCATTTTTTGGTATTTTTATACGCTTCTTCTTCTTTAACAAACATATGTTGTTTGTTGTCAACAAACATTGTTGAGTACAAACATATATTGCTTACTTTCATTAATGGGATATTTAACAAATAAATGAGTGCATTTACATTTATTTTTGTTATTACTGCAGTATTTGCCTTTCTTGTTGCTGAATGTACTTTAGAGCAATCAAGATCTTCGACTTCCGATCAAATTCGTTATCGGGTGAACAACGTTCCTAACGAGTTTATTGTTAAATTTTACTCGAAATACTTTTCGGATGTTAGGAAATCTTTTATTGAAGCAAGGCTGCTAAAAGAAAATGTAAGCATATATATATTTATTTCATAAGCAAGTGTGTTATTTTCTAATAAATATTCGTATAGGTATTGAACTGGTCAATTGTGTCGCGCCAAAACTTAGCTAGTTTTCATCCGAGTGATTTCGACATTCTGCATATTTCAGAGGCAAACTCCACTTTAATTGAACATATCCTAATCACAGTCAAGGCTCATCCTGCTGTCAAAGCAGTTGTCCCTCAGCGCTATGTGCAGAGATTCTTGTCCTGGAATTATAACGATACTGAGAGTTTCACTTATAAAATTCGGCAACCCAAAGGCGTTGCTCGGGACAATCACTTAAAAGGTGTTCGGTCGCAGCATGTTTCCGCATCACTGCATGCTGACGTTCTTTGGAAGCTGGGAATTACTGGGAAAGGTGTGAGTGTTGCCATTTTTGATACTGGCTTGACTCAAAATCACCCACACTTTCGCAATGTCAAAGAGCGAACAAATTGGACCGATGAAAAGTCATTGGATGATGGAGTTAGTCACGGAACTTTTGTTGCAGGAGTTATAGCTTCCTCCAAAGAGTGCCTCGGATTGGCACCTGACGCCGAATTGCACATTTATAAAGTTTTCACAAACTCCCAGGTAATGGTATCATAATTTTTATGTTTATCCAATGACAATTTTCTAATGCATTTAAACTACAGGTCTCCTATACTTCCTGGTTTTTAGATGCTTTTAATTATGCGATATACAAGAAAGTGAACATAATTAATTTAAGTATTGGTGGCCCAGATTTTATGGATTTACCGTTTGTAGATAAGGTTCTAGAATTATCGGCAAATAATATTATAATGGTTTCGTCTGCTGGGAATGATGGTCCCATATATGGAACTCTTAATAATCCTGGTGATCAAAGCGACGTCATCGGTGTAGGTAGTATTAACTTTGATGACAAAATTGCCAGATTCAGTTCAAGAGGTATGACAACCTGGGAACTCCCATTAGGATATGGAAGAACAGGGCTAGACATTGTCACTTATGGCAGTCAGGTAGAGGGAAGTGACGTACGTGCGGGTTGTAGACGCCTATCAGGCACATCAGTCTCGTCGCCAGTTGTTGCTGGTGTGGCAGCTCTACTGAGAAGTGGTGCGTCGCATAAAATAGATTTAGTTAATCCATCATCCTTAAAGCAAGTTCTTGTCGAAGGGGCGGAAAAGCTCGCCAATTATAACATATTCGAGCAGGGACAAGGAAAATTGAATTTGTTGAAAAGTATGCAATTGTTATTATCATACAAGCCAAAAATTAGTCTTATTCCATCATCACTTGATTTTACATCGAATTACATGTGGCCATACAGCAGTCAACCGTTGTTCTACGGAAGCACGTCTGCAATCGTGAATGTTACTATTCTTAATGGGATTTCTGTAGCCGGAAAAGTAATTGGTCGGCCGAAATGGATTCCAGATCAACATAACTATGGACATTTCCTTAACATTTCAACATCGTATTCAGAATTGGTTTGGCCATGGACCGGTTGGATGTCAGTCTATATTGGTAAGGATGGCAACAACAAAAACTTTTTACTATTACTTTTAACATGCTCGTATAAATAAATTATACTGTTTAATATGACTATCGCATTTTTTACAGTTAAATATGTATTTTAATTTTAAGTTTTATAAATAAGAAAATATGTTTGATAAAGCCTAATGTTATGTATTTTATTCACAGCTGTAAATAGGGAAGGACAGAACTATGAAGGCATATCTAAAGGACGTTTAATATTAGTGATAGAAAGTCTCCCATTAGGCACTAACAAATCTCAAAAGAGTGAAGTAGACTTACCCCTTACAATAAAAATTACACCAAAGCCTCCCCGACATAAGAGAATTTTGTGGGATCAATTTCATAGTTTGAGATATCCACCTGGCTATATTCCACGTGACAATTTAAAAATTAAAACAGATCCTCTCGATTGGCGAGCAGATCACATTCATACAAATTTCCGAGACACGTATGTACATTTAAGAAACGGTGGATATTATATTGATGTCTTAAGAGAACCGTACACCTGCTTTAATCCGCTTGAGTATGGGGTATTATTAATTGTTGATCCCGAAGAAGAATTTTTCGACGAAGAGATTAAGAGTCTAGAATATTATGTCTATGAAAAGGGTTTAAGTGTAATTGTATTTGCTGATTGGTATAACACAACAGTCATGAGACATATTAAATTTTTTGATGAGAACAGCAGACAATGGTGGATACCCGATACTGGTGGAGCAAACATTCCAGCCTTGAATGATCTTTTGAAACCATTTAGTATATCCTTTGGAGATTTTGTTGGAGAGGGGCACTTTAAATTAGGAGACCATGCAATGTATTATGCAAGTGGTTCAACGATCGTGTCATTTCCACATAATCAAGATGATGTGGTGATTGGGACCAATTTACTTGACCAAGGCGAATCGGTAAATAATTATATATTTTTATTAAACTGATTGTACTGTTAAAACTCTCAAACTTTAGATAATTACGAATGGAAAAT
This sequence comes from Drosophila nr. fundita, assembly GCA_035044245.1. Lineage (NCBI taxonomy): Eukaryota > Metazoa > Arthropoda > Insecta > Diptera > Drosophilidae > Drosophila > Drosophila nr. fundita. The sequence continues at coordinate 1,562,182 of JAWNMG010000622.1, read as the reverse complement.
CGACGATTACGGATTCCAAGCATCATGTACCCATATTGGGATTATTTCAAACTGATCTAAGTTCTCGACTGTCTAAAAAAGAAAAATTTGTAAGGAATACTCCAGTTGCTGACGACGACACCAAAATGTTTGAAATGTCGTTTGATCATACAATTTTAAAGAATAGGATATTACTTAATGATAAAAGTGAAAAATTAACCGAGGGACGCATTGCTGTATATGGAGACTCGAACTGCTTAGACTCTTCCCATATGGAAAAAGCTTGCTACTGGCTTTTAACAACTATTTTAGATTTTGCGATGAATTCTCACAAATCGATGTTGTTAGAGAATTTAAATCGAATTTCAGAATTTAAAGAAACTAGTCGAAAGCCATTACCAATTAGGTTATCCAGTAGTAACCTAAAAAAATTTTCAAAAGTGATCAAATATATTAAGAATCCAATATTACGTTGCGAAGAACCCGAATGGTTGGTGGGAACAACATATAATGTGACCAAAAAGACAGAACTTGAAATTGATTCAACACAAGGTAAAATTAAAAATATATTATTTTAACAACTACTAACCAAATCTTTATTTTATTTTAGCGAATCAATACAATGTGATTGCCAATATAAATACCGAACTTGGGAAAATTTCATTAAATAATGACAAACAAATTCCTGACCAAGTTGACTTTAATATACAAATATCAGTTATATTCATGACAACGCTCACTTTAATTGTTCTCATTGTTTTCCTATTATTTGTAAAAGGCAAAATTGTATTTCATTCTATTAAATAAAATCAAATATATACCTGTTACGATAATTTCCTCTAGAGTGTATTTCAAGTCTATAACCTTAATGGCGCTGTGGAAGTGACAACCACTAAACCAGTATAAAATGAATGTTTTTTTTTTCAATGCTAAGATGTTAATAGCTCAAACAAAATACACCAATATCTCGCTTTACGGCCAAGACTCGTTCCATGAAACTTGGTTTATCATTTAATATGCATTTTCTCTTTTTATTTCATTTAGTACCTTCTTGTTCAATCCTTGCAATACCAATTGCTTCTGACTGTAACTGACCTCGTAACGCTACAAACTTTTTGTCAATTTCTGACACTGGTCGACGAACCCTTTAACTATATTATCATACAAAAATTCCGTGTTAATATTAAAAATAGAATTATACTTAAATAGTTTTATTTTATATAAAATCAGTAGAAAAAGAAACAGAGTCATGGCCGAAGTTAAGATCTATGATTTTATACAATTAATATGTCATTCACTACTATATTTCCCTTGAAGCGGAAGAAAGTCTTCTAATTCTGAATCTTCAATTTCACAAAGTCGAACAGATATATTGCTGTCTGAGCCAGTTTTTCCAGCTGCATATGGAAACAGATATATTTCCTCGGAATTTCCTGTAATAAAATGAATAATAAATTAAATAAATAAATAGATAAAATAAAAGTATTGAAAATGTTACCGCTTATTGCTCTTCTACTTGATAATTCTTTTTTCAGCATTGGGGCTTCGTTATTAGAGCTTTCCGCCTCCGTGTCACTAGGAGTATGTATCGTCGGTAAATACGAATCAGGATGTCGTAAATATACTTTGCCTGTTAATTGAAATTTAGCAAATTAAAAACCAAACCATAGTACAAATTTAATGAGGCCTAAATTTAATTTGATTAGGTTATTAACATGAGGTATTTCACTAACGATTTTTTTTTGGTCAATTAACGAATAACTTTTTCATTATAAAATTAGAGATATATCGTACATTTTAAAATAAATTATCTGCGTTAAATAAAAAACTATAAGTTTTAACATTAACAAAAGTATTTTGATGACAGATTTTTTTTGTAATATGTGTGAATGGAATCTTTCGGATTCGTCAAAGCGATATTGAAAGGCAAGACTCAATAGTCGACATCGGTGATTTAAAACAAAATTAATGCATTCGGGTTGGGTTGGCCGAATGCGCTTGTCAATAATTGAATGAACTAGAATGAACTTGAGCCGAAATAAACTTACGTAATCGATTTGATTTTGATTGGAAAGGCACTGAATGCATGAAAGCAAGTACGTTTTATTAATTTATATATAATTTATTTACTAATTTAAAGTATAATATTACCTGTATTTAGTTTGTAGTCTTCATTCTCGCTTTTATTGAAAGAACTTAGCCTTGAACGGGATTCATTGTTTAAATTCGGCATCATAAATGGTTGAATACAACCTTCTATCTCTGAATCCACATATTCAAATACCATGTCCTCATTTAGAGCAACTATATCTCTAGTTGGGTCGATATCTTCCACTACAACGAAACAAAATTAAACAATTTGGTTCAATTTAAATACAAATAAATTAATCTATATTTAAAGTATTATATGAACTTCAAACTTACCATGAACTAAATATTTCCTCTTAGATTTAGACTCGTTACTATCATTACTATGGAAGCTCGATGAGTCAGCGACTTCTGCACCAGGAACTTCTGTTATGTCCGGCAATGGGTTCTGGCTCTTGCGTACCCAATCTGAACAGTCCCAGTGATATTGACCATTACCCAGGGAAGAATCAACAAAATTTGCATTTGATGTAGAATGACACACGTTAGGCATTGCAACCTGAATAAGTTTTCCGCTTGAAAGGCGGTTAATTGGAAAGCCATAGTCTATTCTTCGCTCTGGAAATTGTTATTGTTATTTGTTATTGACAAAGTATTTTAATTTGACTTTCTACTTACCGTTGTTTAGCTTATTCTCATTGAAGGTTTTTAAATGCATCTGTTCACACCATTCCTGCTTATGTCCTCCGTTGTCGCCATCGCTTAGATTGCTTGCATTGATGTTAACATGCTGGTTAGTTCGATTAACTTTTTGATACTCGAAAGGTATATTTTCCAGGTCATCACCAGCGGACCCGTAACTTCGTAAAATATCCAGATTATTTACAAATGTTGTGTTACTTATAAATAGGCTATCGTTTATTGGCGGCGAATAGCTTATTGGTCGTTGGCTTATTTCCAAATTGCTTATTTTAGCATTCGATTTGCAAAGATTATCCTTATCAAGCAGGGAGTTTAGATTTGCTTGCTTAACTGAATGTTTATTTTTGAATTTTTCGTTTCGATTTCTAGTGCTAATAGATGACTTTCTTTTAAAAGCAAAACAGCAAAGTAATACGATGATGATAACGAGTACAATTGTTATGCCTGATATTATGCCACTAATGTGCTCCATTGAAAAGTTTTTCAATTTTGTACTAATTGAATTTGAATAAAGAGGGTCTCCACAGCTTGCGCCAGTAAGAAATGAAGGACATATGCATCGAAAGCTACCAGCCTCGTTTATACAAGTTGCCCCATTTCCGCAAGGTTGATTTTCGCATTCATTCACGTCGATTTCACAATTTGCTCCAGTAAAACCTCGGCACATGCAGTGTGACACTCCGTCCCCTTCTTCACATATTCCGCCATTTTTGCATGGATTTGGAGTACAAAATTTTCCATATTCACATCTTCTTCCAGACAAGTGTATCGGGCAATTACATGTGTAATTATTTGGTTCATGATTATCACAGCGGCCTCCAAATAAACACGGTGCTGACGAACAGGGATCCAAATCTATTTCACACAGTTCACCAGAAAAACGCGCGTGGCAAATACACTTGAAAATATTATTCCCCATATCCATACAAATGCCACTATTTAGGCAAGGTTGAGTACCGCAAACTCCCAAATTCACAAGAACGTTTGCGGGGTCACATTTAAACTCAACATTTGTAAATCTTTTTAATGCGGCAATTGTACTACCTCCAGAAATGTATAGAGGTAAGGGCTCCAGAGCAATTTTAATGTTCGCCATACACCCAATGAAGCCACGTTGAATATCTTCATAGCCAATTATCGATGGATGTGGTCGGACTTCAGCTCCAACGAAGATATCATTTGACTGAATATTTAATATGCCATTGACTCCAGGAGCACTGCCTTGGGAAACATGCTTGTGATCTACAGTTAATTTGGCACTATTAAGAGTGCGTTCCAAGGTGATGGTATGCCACGCGCCGTCCGAAATGTAAATGCTTGATACGCTTACAACACCTTCGCCTGATCCCAAATCAAATTTGTATTTTACAGCTCCGTTGACAAGTTCTAACACATTGTAGTCAACTTTTCCACTCGCATATAAGAGTGTACCGCTTTGTTGCACTGTCCTTATTTGTAGAGAGTAGGCAAACTGATTTTCCAATATATTTTTGGCCTTTGCTTTATTAATTTTGTAATGGGCATAGCTTTTACCGCCAAATGAGACTGCAGTTGATGAAAACGCATCACATGATCCATTCACACACTTTGAAGATTTTATTTCGCAAAATGAGCCTGAGTATCCCTTTGGGCACACACATTGATATCTAGTTTCAGATTCTGATGGCAGACAATTTCTCTGAGGTGGGCACGGTTCGGAAGAGCACGCATTTACAGTTTCATTACAATCTTTTCCATCAAAGCCAGGCTTGCAAACACATTTGTTAATCAAACTATACGAGGGCGCAGCGAAACTTATTACATCTGTGTATATAGTCGTTACATTGTTTTGTTCGAGACTTATAAATTGCTTGCAGACTCCATGAACACAGGTGTTTACTTTGTTTTGACAATAGCTTGAAAATATTTCTTCAATGATTAGGTTAGTATCGTTTTCAATTTCAAGTTCCTTGCTGATAACGGATAGACGAATCTCATCACTACTAAAAAATTCATCAGAACTTGGTATTATTTGCTGCTTGCGCACTGCAAAAACCACATTTAAATTTGAATCCGTTGAACGCTTTACTCGTTTTTCCACTTGCAACGATATGAGAATCACATCTTTTTGCCGGCATCTCATCACATTTCGTATGGCGCGAATGAATCCCTTTCTGTGACTCAACAGAAAATCGGATGCTGCTATTTTACTGAATCTGATTACTGTGGCTTCTCTGACCATATTCGACGAAATAAGTTCAACATTGATTTTAACAGTGGTATAGACGGTAAACTTTCCATCAGTGACGGACACATTTAGCTTATATAAACCTATATCAAGGTTGGAAGTTGAATATATTTCCCCAGATTTATTTGTAATTCGAAATAATTTTGAAGTTTCATAAGTTTCTTCAATGGATGTGGCCAGACTAAATGTTAGTTCATCATATTGATCTTGGTCAGAGGCATAAACTTTTCCCAGGAATGCTGACGCAAATTCATCTTCAAACGAATTAACAGTAATATCTAAGGGTGTTAATATAGGAGGGTATTGACTTTCCTCAATTATTTTTATCGTTACCCAAGTATCCGAATATTGTGGCGGCGTTCCATTATCAAATACTCGTATTTGAATTATAAATTCATCTCGTAATTTGTGATTGAATCGGGATGCGGTGCCAAGAGATCCATCTTGTTCCAATCGAAAAAGTCCACCCTCATTTCCAGAACGTATATCGTACGTATAGGGAGTAGAATTCGGCTCTTCGTCAGCATCAGACACATCAAATTTGATGAAAACATAGCCCAATGGTCGATTCTCTTGTAAAACTATGCTATAATTTGTCTGCGAGAATACTGGAGCGTTATCATTTGCATCCAGAATACAAATATTGACTTCTACACTATTGCATCGCTCGGGAATCCCAAAATCACAGGCTTGCACTTCCAATATATAGTCCGAAATAGTTTCGCGATCAAGTGGCCTTGCCAAGCTTATTGTTCCATTGCTGTGATTTATCCGAAATTGACTCAAGCTATCACCCTTGACAATGTTATATTTGATGATTCCATTCAGGTTAGAATCTTCATCTGTGGCTTTCACATCTATTATTGGAAGATTGACAGAAATATCCTCCCGCACACTGATTCGATAAATATTTTGCGTAAATGTTGGCGTGTTGTCATTAACATCCTCTATAGATATATTTACATAAGCAATGTTGCTAAGTGGCGGACTACCTCCATCAATGGCTTGAACGGTGAGGAAATAAAATTTGGATTTTTCATAATCCACTGTTCCGTTTACCCATAATACACCTGTACTGGAATTAATGTTAAATTTCTGTTGTTCATTGCCACTAATTATATAGTACAAAATTTCAGCATTAACGCCAATGTCTTTAGATGTAGCATGAATTTTACAAACTTCAGATCCTTGTGTGACATTTTCATACATGTTACTTTTGTATTGTCGTAAGCTAAATTCTGGTGGATTGTCGTTTATATCCAAAATGTTAATAACAATATTCGCAACTGAAGACAACATTGGTTTACCAAAATCTTCCACTTTAACTGTGAAATTATATAACGAAATTGTTTCGCGGTCAAGGTTTTTTTCTAATTTTATAATTCCGGTAGATTTGGAAATTCCAAAATAATCACTATTTGTTCCTGTTAATGAGTACTTGATTTTTCGATTGATACCAAAATCTTTATCGGTTGCGTGTACTTTTGTCACCAGAGTTTGCAATTGAGCATCTTCTTGAATGCTAACTCGATAATTGGCCAGAGAGAATATTGGCGCATTGTCATTAATATCGTTTACGGTAATGATTATTTCAGAAACACACTCTCTGATGAACTCTTTGCCATCCTGAACGTGAGCATATAATTTATATTTTGCGATTTTTTCTCGGTCAAGAGGCTTTGCTACTTTTAATACTCCACTGTCCTTGCCAATAACAAAGTCATCGGACTCCTTTCCGGACATGTAATAACGTAGCTTAAAATCACTGGAATCAAAATCTATTGCTTTAACTTCAACTATTGTTGTTCCAATTGGTGTAGATTCATCGACCGTGATGTGGTAACGAGGCTTTAAGCAGTATGGCATATTGTCATTTACATCTTTTATATGCACGTAAACATTTGATTCCGTTGTAAACTTTCCGTCCGTGGCTAAGATGCTCAGATTGTAAAATGATACTTCCTCTCGATCCAAAGGTCGTGATATGAACAACTCTCCTGTTTTGCCAATTTGAAATTGAGACTGTCTATCTCCAGATGTTATATAATAGTCCAAAGTTTGCCTTTCTATGTCCGGGTCTATAACTAACAAGTTTACTAAAACCGTGCCCGGAAGCGCTGTTTCTGAAATGTAAATGTGGTCCATGGGTAACTTTAATTGCGGCCCGTTATCGTTGTAGTCGATAATCTTAATAGACACTGGAACTTTTGAGTCGTGTTTGGGGTGACCATTGTCAGTGGCAATTACTTTTAAATTGTACTCTGATTGCACTTCTCGATCTAAGGATGACAAAAGGGTGATCCAGCCGGTATATATGTCGATGTCAAAGATACTTCGTATACTATTTGATTCCTCATCAAAGTAGTAACGAACATCACCATTCGATCCAGTGTCTGCATCAGTTGCCGTTACTTTAAGTATAGATGCGACTTTTTCAGTATTTTCCGCTACATCACAGCTATAAATTGTGTTATCAAATTTCGGGTAGTTATCGTTTTCATCTGTAACATGTATGTATACTTCAGCATATGCAAAAAGAACAGGTAGCGTAGCGGTTTCGGCCACGATAACTAAATAATGCGAGTCATTTTGTTCACGATCCAAAGTTTGCATCAGAATCAATTCTCCGTTCTCAGATATAGCAAAAATTGAGCTCTCCTCAGAAATCGACAATTTTAACGAATAATTTCCATAGACATGTAGTTTTGTTAACACCGTTCCAGGAGATGTGGACTCTATAACTTTGAGATTGATGTCCTTCTTTTCAAAAGTTGGAATTATCACATCAGAATCTACTATTTCGAGAGTCACTGGAATGTCGGTATGCAATGATGGTTCTCCTGAATCGAAGGCGCGAAGAAAAAATTGAAAAACGCCTTTTTCCAAATGTTTTGGATCACTTATGAGAACGATGTCACCATTACTTTCATTCAAATGGATTTTGTTTCGTAAATCGGGTTTCATTGAGTACTGCACAATAGTATATTTTACAACGCCATTTGCATTAATGTCTTTATCCATAGCTTTAACCTAAAATATATTAAGAACGGTCATATTAGTCATAGAATATTACAAAAAAACGTATTGGAGAGTTAAAGGAATTCGTCTTTACGTATGTTTCTTTGTGAACTAGTAAATTATGATGAATAATGTGGATACAAATGTAGAAGGCACATAATACTTACGGTCAATATGGTTTCATTGGGATTATTATTCGAGCTTATAACGACTTTGTACTCTTTTAAAAAGAAATACGGGCTGTTATCATTAGCGTCTTCAATTGTCACTCTTAATGAAGCAAAGCCAAATTTACTTCCGCCGTCAATTGCCTTCAATTGTAACACGTACTCATCTTTAATTTCGCGATCAAATGTTACTTTCGATGTGATTAAACCAGTATTACGATTGATTTCAAAATATTGCTTCATTTCCTCAGATACAATTTCGTAGTAAAGACTGGCATACTGGCCAAAATCATTGTCAACTGCTTTAACCTGTAAGACAAATTTTTCGTTAACAGTAAACGCGAAAGTTTCTTATTCGCATCCTAAGATATACGTACAGTGATTACTTCACGTCCCTGCGCCAGGTTTTCCAGAATCGTTGCCTTATAAACTACTTTCTCAAACTGCGGACTGTGTACATTTTCCGGAACCAATGTAATTTTTAACCGTGCAAAGCTTGTGTGCACTCCGTCAGAGATTGATATATTTAAAATTGTATTCGGTTTATCGGTGAAATTCAACATGTTTTGAAGTGAAATAACTCCAGTTTGCTTGTCGATGCTGTACGTTTGTAACTCGTTTCCGTCAACAATTTGGTATTGCAAAAAATCAATGTCGGATGTATCATTGTCGAAAGCCCTAGGCAATGCAACAAATTGACCTCGAGTCGCTGCCACTGATAACTTTGTATTGAAAGACGGCTCGATAAATTGCGGTGAGTTATCATTAAGATCTTTAACTGCAATCAAAACAAATTATGTGTTAGTAACATATTGTAATTATTCTCTATTAATACCAAAATTAAAAGCTTATTAAATATCTATTGTGTATTTCCTTCCATTTGGGTATAAACATAATATTCAAATATCGACCACAAAAATATTATGATGTATTATAAATCAATAATCATTTCTAAGCCTTTTGAGTAGCAACCTTTTTGTATCAGTGATATTTTAAGGATGGAATATGATATGTGATTTACCTGTAATGAAGACATTGCATTTCGAAGTTAGTGGTGTAGACCCGTGGTCTTTAACGTGGACAACAACGTGGTGATAACGCTTTAGCTCATAGTCCAACGGAGTTTTCAAATACAAAGAGCCTTCGCTTACATCAATGTAAAAGGTATCGGAATCATTGCGACCATCAATGGATTCAATGAAATATGATAATTTTCCATTTGAACCAGAATCCAAATCAGTTGCGTTTATTTGTAATATTTGTGATCCAAATGGAGTATTTTCCGGTAAGGTAATATTGTAATTATCACTTTCAATTTCTGGATAACAATCATTTACATCAATTACTGTGATGGATAACAAAACATCTGCGTAAATGCCTGAAATGCTATCAGTAGCCCGTATTGATATCTCGTGTGCATTTTTCTCCTCGTAGTCAAGTTCGTTTACCACATACAAGGACCCTGCAAATGTACATAAGAATAAGCTTATCAGGTTCAACACAATGTGGATTATTAATTATATTTTACCAGTTCTATAATCAATTTCAAAATATTGTTCCGAATCATCACTTGATATTGTATAAATAAGTTTCCTTTTCAATGGGCTCTCGGCTTGGATAGATATAAACAGGGCAGAATACATTTCAACGTCTTCCTTCACGCTCACGGAATAAAATTGTTTTTCAAATACTGGCATTGAACGATCAATCACCTAAATAATAAAAATAAACCACAATTAATTCGATTTCGCCTATTTTAAATATAAACCATTGTGAATACCTTTATTTGAACCGGAACTTCAGTACAGCAGGAAATTACAGCTCCATCGCATGCTGCAACAGTTAAATCGTATTTGCGGTTATGGCCTTCAATTGTTTGCTTGATTGACAGCTCGCCAGTCTTTCTATCTATTTTAAAAAGTTCACCGTTTCCCTTTTTCAGCTCATACCGAACTTCTCCATTCTCCGCGCTGTCCAAGTCAATTGCTTTCACCTTCAATATAATTGTGCCTTTCGTGAAGCCAACAGATACAGAGGCGTAATAGGGCATGTTGACAAACAGCGGACAATTATCATTTATGTCCAGTACAGAAATATAAACCGAAGTAATTGCTCTGCGAGTACTGGTATTGTCTCCACTAAATACGGTTGACTTTGCTTCAAAGTAGAGCTTATACATATCTTGTATTTCACGGTCAAAGATTATTCCAGTAGTTTTAATAGCTCCAGAAGTTATTCCAATTGTAAACATTTCTGTTGGATTGAGAATTCTGTATTCCACATTTTCATTCAATGCATTACCAACGACATTTATCAATCCTATTGTCGTTACTTTTGTTGTGTTTTCGAAAGCAGAAAACTCGTACATTTTTTTTTGAAAGACGAAATTTGAATTCACTATTGCCTCAATATTGATATTTACGAGGAGAATGGTAGAGTACAATCCATCCGAGGCGCGGACGTGCAAATTATATTCACTTTTTAAGAATTCGGCATTTCTAAAATAAATAAAATAAACAATTACAATAATAAATATTTTGCTAACAAAAATTTAAAGTTGAACAAAACATTGCTTACTTGCACAAATTGCTCTTTATGTTTAGATTAGCATGAATTCTCATATATCATGCTTGAACTTTCGATTTTTCAGATCAATTCAATCCATAATACGTTTAATATAATGCTTGATATATATTTCCCAAGTCACTCAACTAGCAATGCTTGATCTGATTGTCCGCTTTAACTATTTCTGAAAATGCATATCCACTTAAATTTCAGTTTCCGTTCCCAAACGTAAAAGAATTCCTAGTTTAATCAGTTTGTGCAAATTATGGGAAACAAAAAACTGAGATTTCAATAATTGAGAAATGTTATTCATTTTTATGAAAATTTCATTTGCACTCTTTGAGGTATTCCCAATACAAAATACAAAGTGTTTCACTTATTAAAAATATTTTCCACTGCTCTCTTACTTTAGATCTTAACAAAATGATATAGTCAGACAAACAAATATGACTATTGGGAATAGAATTCACTCTATCGATATAGCTTGCCATTTTCTTAATAATCTAACTTGCCTGAAAAAACTACTACTGCATCTGCAAGAATATTGTTGAAGAATAAAATTACCTTGTCGTTAAAACGCCAGTTAGTGGATGTATTTCAAAGCATTCTGGGTTGTTTCCGTCAACAATATCATAACGAATGACATCGTTATCGGCATCAATCGCACCAATATGAGCAACAAATACATTTTCAAACGTTGGTAGGAACAGAGTGACATTCAGATCTCTATCCTTGAACACTGGTGGGCAATCATTTACATTGGTCACGAGGATTACTACGTGCGCTTTTGTAGTCGAATGTAACGTTGGTTTACCCATGTCACTAACCTATAAATGTAAAATTCAAAATAATGCACTTAATTAACTCATTTTAAAAATAAATAAATCATGAATCAAGCTGTGCTACAATAAAATCTGATTATTTAGATATTAAATATATATTACCGTCACAAAAAATGAATAATTTGACTTCTTTTCATAATCCAAACCGCGTAAAATTTCGATCGCCCCTGTTGTGGAATCTATTTTAAAAACATTTTTCGCCAAATCATCAAGGATTGTGTATTGCAACATTCCGTTTAGTCCAACGTCTGCGTCAAATGCGTTTACAGTTAAATGACTATAAGATAGAGAAAATGTATATGCACACATATCAAATATAAAATAAAAATATAAGATCAGAAAAATGTGACCGTACCGTTTTTTTTCATCAACTTTTTGTACATATGAGCCCAAATTGGCGGACTCTGAAACAGTTCCAATATATTCACTTTGGAGAAATTTCGGTACGTTGTCATTTACGTCCAACACGTGCACTATCAGATTTTGATAGGAAAACGCAGAAGCCATGTTAGTTCCTTTGACTGTTAGATTAAACATTCTGAAAGGGAAATTCTTATAAGCCTCAATTGTTGTAATTTGTATTTTAGCTTTTAATTACTTGTTTGTTTCATAATCGACATTGGCGTTGATAACAATAACACCGGTAGACGGATTAATCCGAAAGCTTTCATTCACATTGCCAGCAATGATATCGAAGAAAACTGATGAAGACGAGCGAGCTTCAACTTGTGTCACAAATGATCCCATGCCCAAATTTTCGAACATTTCCAGTGAAACAAAGTTGTTAAAAAACTTGGGAGGATCGTTATCCGACATAGTAACAATGATATGCACTGGCACTTGAGACGATAACGGCGGATGACCAAGGTCCACAGCTTTTATTTGCAACATGTATTCCTGCATTTTATTGGTGTCCAAAGAGGCAGCCAAGTAAACAATTCCAAATTTGGGATCAATTTCAAACATACTGCCCACGTTACCGGTAATAATCGAGTAATGTATTTCAGCATTTTGACCACTATCTCGGTCAATGGCTATAACCTGAACAAGTTTTGAGCCAATCGCTGCACTTTCGGGTGCTTTACTTTGGATAATTTTTCTTGTGAACTCTGGATAATGATCATTGTGATCATGCACATTGACTATTATTTTTGCGTAATTCCTCTTTCCGGGAGTTCCTTGATCTTTCACAAAAGCAATTAGTATATGCTGCGATGTCTTTTCAAAATCCAGCTTCTGGGTGACTATCACGTTACCACTTATAGAATCAATACGAAACAGTGTTAAAGATGATGGATCTTGTGTAGCGTGTAGATGGTAAAATAGCTTTTTATCTTCATCTCTATCAGTGGCATGCAGTTGCATAATGACAGATTCTTCATCAATGTTCTCAGAAATATTTACATGGTATATCTCTTTCGTAAATTGTGGAGCATTGTCATTTGTATCGACAACTTGAATAAATAGCCATGTGTGCACGATATTTGAACCATCAGTTACACGAATAGTTAGATTATAAGATGTCAGTGTCTCGTAATCCAAATATTTTGAAAGCAGCACATTTCCAGTATCTCTCCCAATGTAAAAATGGTTTTCTTCATTTCCACCTATAAGAAAAAATTCATATATTTTATTTTAAAATATATGCATAAGTTAAAAAAAATAAAAATAAACAAAAAAAAACAGTTTTTATACAGTGCAATAGAGTGGCGGATGTAAAAATATTTTATGTTTATATTTTACCAACACAGACCCCAATTTTGGACGGACACGCATGACTATAGCGACTCAGTAAAATACTTATTGTTATCTACGGCAAGAGATGTCTAATTTTTGAACACTGTTATTCTTTAAGCTCCCAGCTATGATCACAAGCACCTCAAATTTAAGGGAAATGGGAGGTTTGAGACCAGGAAAACTCGTTCAATATCTTTACAACAACTTTTATTTAATTTTAGGGAAAATGGAAATGGTACCTAAAGCAATTAAACAACAACTCAAATTTTTTGTATTTCCAGTAACACAGAGGGAACCCTTTAAGAAACTCGATTTGTCTATGGTAAATGAGAACATTTAATTCAAATTTCAGTCAGGAGATGTCTCCACTCAGCTGTAAATAGTTTAACAAATAAATAAAATAATGAATACACTTACCACTTATATTGAACCATAGCTGATCGTTATCTTCATCAACCGCCTGAATTTGAGTCACTAAGAAACCGGGTTTATCATTTTCCGTCAAATCTACTATATTATTTATTGATTTATTCGTAATTGAAGGAGCGTTTGGAGAATTTGGTGATATGGGAATGACATTAATATGAACTAGTGCAGTTTGACTTCTTTTTGGGATCCCATTGTCTTCGGCCTTGACATTGATTTCAAATTCGGAATCAGGTTCTAATGGTTTTGTACTAAAAATATGGCCGCTATAACTGTCGATACGAAATTTATTTTTTTTCTTTCCAGATTTTATTGAATATGTTATTCTACCATTTTCACCATCATCGTTGTCAATTGCGTGAACCTGAAAAATGTGAATGATATCATTTCAAAAATTCTTTCTCACACAAAATATCGCAAAAGCGGGAAAGGCCAATAACGCATTATCCTGCATGATCTTTGTATATATATGTTTTTTTTTACAAAACACCAAACAAATATTTTGTTTTTTTTTTTGCCAAAGATCTTTTAGCATAATAATTACTCAAGCAATTAAACTGGAGTGTTCTGAAATATATTTGTGTTTCATGGCTAAGCAAAGTGTACGCACCTGAAATATGGATTCGTTGATATATGTCGTAGAAGGGACTTGAACTTTATAAACACGTTGATCAAAGACGGGACTATTATCGTTTATATCTAGTACTGACACCACGACGCGCGTAGTAGACGTCAGTACAGGCGATCCGTTATCAGATATAGAAACCTGAAATGATTGAAGTGTAGTGAACGAATTACTAATAAGATTACAAAATTTATCTACTCTTCTATATTTAACATTTATAGATATTTCGTATATTTATAGACATTGGCATAGCTTTAATATTTAATATTATTTGCGAACAGGAAGATAATTTTGATGTGACTAAGGCACTAAATTACATCAAGATGTTGCCGTTCACACATAATTGGAACTGAAGCAACTTACCTCTAAAATATGTTCCGCTTGATTTTCTCTGTCAAGTTTCCGTTCGGTCGTTTTAAGAACTCCTGAATAAATTCGAGTTTTAAATTAGTAATATATTTTTGCACTTTATTTCTAAAATTTGTGCTTACCTGTATTAGAGTCTATATCGAAATATCCAACCAAATTTCCAGAAATAATACTGTATGTAATTTTTTGAGAGGGATCAATGTCAGGATCTACTGCCTTCAGTTGGATTATTTCATTTTTTCCAGAGCTACCTTCAGTTACATTAACGTAATATACTGGTTTGGTTGTTAATGGTATGTTGTCGTTTTCGTTTTCAACTTCAATGTAAACCTTAGGAAAAAACAAATACAATTTAATTTACTTGTAGTTAAATACGTTAGGATTTTAAGATTTTTATCATTTTACCTTTACGCAATTGCTAAATGGCACTATAGCGTTATCCTGAGCGCATAATGTTAGCCAGTAAAAATTCTTAGATTCAGCGTCGAGTTGAGTTAAGGAGTGAATGGAACCTTGATCATTAACAGAAAATATTCCAAGCCCATCGCCACCAGTGATTGAATAAGATATTTTTGAATTCAGATCCATCCCGTCCATATCCCGGGCGGTGATTTTCATGACCAAAGTGCCTTTTGGCATGTTCTCTCTTATCTTACCCTCAAAAACAAAGTCCTCAAACTCTGGAGCAAATCGATTCTCGTTCACATCAATAATTTCAATTACTATGGGCATGTCGGCAGTTAATGATGGAACTCCACAGTCAATAGCACTAATCACAAGGTTATGTACTTGACGGTTTTCATAATCTAAATAACCATCGGTTCGCAAAGCACCAGAGTGCTTGTCAATTTTAAACAGATTCTTTTCCTGTGTATCCTCCTTGAGTGAGAAAAGGATTTCAGCGTTTTGGCCAAGATCTTTATCAATTGCTTCGATGACCGCTACCACAGTTCCACGAGGGACATCTTCACGAACTTTGAACATATACTCTTGCACTCCGAATATTGGGGCATTGTCGTTAACATCATCAACTAATATATACACAACTGCTTCTGCTGATAAAACTGGAGATCCACGATCTTTTACAACTATATGTAATTCGTATTTATCTTTGTGCTCTCGATCCAATGGTTTACTAAGCACAATGCAGCCTGTAGTTTTATTTATCGTAAATTCTTTAAATTCAACAGATAAACTGTATATTATTTCCGCATTGATTCCCACGTCTGCATCCGTTGCATGTGCACAATAAACGATACTTCCTTTTGGGGCATTTTCTGTAAGACGAAGTGTTGCCAGCGATTTTTGTAGAACAGGTGGATTATCGTTTGCATCTGTTATTGTGATGGGCAGTATTTTAGAGTCCGATTTCGCTGGATGACCAAGGTCATAGACAGTTATATTTAAAATATATTCACTGAGGCGTTCTCTATCTAAATAGCCAATAATCTGCAGTTCGCCACTGTCTGGGTCAATGCGAAATACCGAATCAAAATCTCCATCAGCAATTGCAAACACTAGTTTTCCATTATATCCCAAGTCTCGGTCTCTAGCTTCGATCACAGCTACAGTTGTACCCAATTGAATACTTTCATTCAAAGTAAGTTCTTGGGGAAAATTTAAAAGTTCAGGTCTATGAATGTTTTGTCCATATCTGCTTGGTGTCATTGCCAAGTCATTTACTTCAGAGTACGACACATTTCTTACGTTGTTCTTTTCGGCAAGTGCTAATGTTTCTGCAAGTCTTCTAGCCACACCAGTTTCTCGACATTCGAACGATCCATAGCCGTGCAAAATATTGCCCTGCTCCATTAAGTGATCCAGACCAAGATGTACATTGATACTTAACTCATCTGAAAAATGTGTCCCATCTGTAGAAATTACTCTTATTGTTCGATCGTCAATGCCAACGTCCAATAGATTGCAGCCAATAGAGATTGTTCCGGTGGTTGAATCTAAATTAAAGCAACCATCCTCATTTCCAGATATTGAACGATATGAAATTTCATCTCCAACGTCAAGATCAACAGCAGAAATAGTAAAAACCTCAGATCCAATTGATGCAGACTTAATTACTTTTCCATAACAGTTAACTCTCTCGAATTGTGGCCTATTATCATTAATATTTTTTACAATAATATCTATTGCAATTTCAGTTTGTCTTCTGTAAGGTAGTCCCCAATCTGATGCACGCACGAGGAGGGTGTAGTTTCTTCGCATTGTTTCATAATCAATTAGGTTAGTGGTTTTGATAACTCCAGAAAAGTGGTCAATCTCAAATGGTACTTCGTTTAGATTTGCTATACTATAAGATATGTATGCATTCTCGCCAGAATCTTTATCCTTTGCTGTTAGCTTTGTGACAAATGAGCCAGCTAATTCATTCTCATTTATGTATATAATTCTATTTACGTTCTCAAATATGGGGTCATTATCATTCATATCTTCTACAGTAATTTTTACTTTGGCAGACGATTGTTTCCTCGATCCAACGTCAGCTTGATCAATGGCAGACACAGTCAATGTGTAACTAGATTTTGTTTCGGCATCGAGACGCTTTTGTGTGTACAACATTCCTGAATCGGGATTTATACGGAACTCGCCGCCTTCATTTCCACCGACAACTTCTAAATATACCAACGCATATTTTCCCAAATCAGGATCGCTCACTTTAAGTCTTATAACTGGCATGTTAACCGGCGCCGTTTCCGGTATCGAAACTTCGTAAATTTCTTGTGTAAATATGGGAACATTTTTAATTTCCGGAAGTATTTGTATCGTTATTGTTTTAAAAGTAGATCTGGAGGGTATGCCAAAGTCTTCAGCTCGTAGTGTTAGATTATAAGCAAATTGCTGTTCAACTAAACTCGCAAATTTATTTAGTTCAATGTAATACTCATCCCTTGCCTCTGCGGGAATTAATTGAAATGTACCGTCAGGGTTTCCGTCAGTTATTTCCAATTTTCTTATCTCTCCATTTTTCCCAATGTCTTTATCGTTCACCTTTACTATGCCGTAAATCAGGGCACCGGAATTTGGTATCACACTCGAAAAAGTTTTTGCATAAATTTCTGGTGCATTTAAGTTTACCTAAAAATACGTAAAAATACAAATGTAATAATAGTAATATCAGATGAATATATTAGTTTAGTGTAATTTCTAAATGTATAAAATAAAAATCTTTGGAATATGTAATTTGCTTGTTATAAGTATAAGAAAATTAGGCAGAAGTTAAATTACGGTAAGTAAAGCGAGATAGATAGGTAGATATTGTAGATATGTTGTATGTATGTCTGCATAATTGCGCCTACATACAAATTGAGTTATGCAATTATCACTATTATTGATGTATCGAAGTTACCTGTTTCACAGTTATTGACACCTTCGCTTTGCTGGCCTGGTGATTCTGCTGGTGAATAGCACAGCCCCTGTCATTAGCTAAAACCGTAAGCTCGTAGTGTGAATTCTCTGCGTAATTAAGCTGCTTTAGAATGGTAATATCGCCAGTAGTGGGATGAACTGCGAAACTTTCGCTGTCGATTAAAAAACTATAATAAATTTCACCATTTACACCTAAGTCAGCGTCATCTGCAATAACTTTTAGAATACTGTGATGTTTTGGGGTGTCCTCAGGAACAGTTACCGCATATTCAGTTGGGTAAAATAGTGGACTTAAGTCATTTCGATCCAAAACTTGTACGTGAATCGTCGTTTCAGTTTCATATCTTGAGATGTTTTTGCCATGAGAGTAACTAATATGAGCTCGGATTTTTAGAAGGTATTCGTCAGTTTTTTCTCTATTTAACACAACATTACTGGTTCGCGTTCGAATGTTTAGAAAGGCAAAGTTTCCCACAGGTCTTTCCTCAGCTTTAAAAAGCTTATCTTTGTCGCCACTTATTATTCTGTATGTAATGTTATAATTTGAATCTATCCAAATTCCGGCCAAATTCTCATGTAGTACTCCTTTAGCATATGTTTTTCCAAGACTATTTTCAGGTATTGTAACATTGTAGACTTCATGGCTAAAGTCGGGCTTGTTATCCAAAACTGTCCTATAATGTGAAAGGGCCGGTCTGTCTCCATCGTCGGTTGACAGCGCAGATTGAATTAGGCAAATACAACTTATTATTGTAGTCCACTGAAGTAAATAAACTTTTTTCCTTTTAACAGTTTGGGCATATTTATTTAAATGCATATTAAACATTAGCTATTAGCTGTTGTCCACATGGTATTCCTTCCTAAAAGCAAAGCAATAATATATTATTAAATTGGCAAAGTTTCGACATCCTAGGCCGGTGATTAATTGACAATCGCCAATAAGCAAGGGCAGCGGGACTCGAACCCACGACTGATTTTTCGTATAAGCGATATGACTGAGTTTTGCACACGGAATATTGCAAAGACTCAATGCTTACTAAATAAATTTTCTTTCAATTTAAAAAGAAAATTTTCGTTTTAGATACATATTTTTAAAATTAAATTTGTAGACAAATAAATTAAAAATAATTTATAAATATTTCTTTTAATACATTTTAGGTATAGCCACAATCACATAATGCTGATCAAGAATAAATATACTCTACCCTACAAACACACGACTTTCTTCAGTCAGATATTCTGAAGGCCTATTAAACTACTCTGCCGTAATTAAATTGAAAGCATCAGGAGCCAGATTTCAAATATAGTGCCAGCACTACCATTTATTATAAGTTGTAAATGCCCATAATTAATGGGAAAACATTTAGTGTTGATTTGGACGCGTCCTCGTAAGGATGCGCAAACTGATTGGTTGTTTGAAGTCATATATTTAACTCAGTGTTACCCTGAATTCAGTTGTTAAATATATTCTAGTTTTATTGCCAAATTTCACTTGAAAGGTTTTACACACTTAAAGGAATCAGGCACGCAAATACTTTCATTATTGTTGACGAACGCAATTACTAATCACGTGCCTAAGCACATAAGCAGTTCCGAAGCACTGCAAGTTTTCTTACGAATCAAAAAACAAACCATTATTTTAGCGATATTTTCAAATTTTGATATTTAGTATATGGTTCCCCCATAAGCATAAGTTAGTACTGCTCGGCAAATTCTATTCATATAACTTTTTTTTTAATTTAAAGTGAAAAATGCTAAAAACAAGATAAAAAATAATTACAGCACTTAAGCAGTCTTTGAAGAAATCGTTTAATTTTGGAGATTTGCATTTATGGACGCCATGTGCTTAAGAGACTTGACTTAGACTTTTTTTGCGTATTGGTCGTATTAATTATCATTTCGATAGTTACATTTTTATTTATAAATCCATTATTATCAGTTCAATGAGTACTGGAAAACACTTCAGTTCGGAAAAGGCGCGAAATCATAAAAAAAATTATATTGGATGATAAATTCTATAGAGAAGTTGGTCGATTGATTAGGCTCGAATAATATCTTACGAACCACCATTAACTATAAAGGCTGAAAAAGTTGGACGAAAACGAATTCAGGATATTGTTGTACATAAAAATTTTGATTCGCGACTGCAAAGGGAAACCTTTCAGGACTGCAATTGAGATAAAAAATTACTTGAATATAACTACAACAGGGTAAATAATTTAATTTAGAAGCCCGCATTCCAAGAAAATTCCCTCTTCCAAGCGCATGAAGTTCGCATGAAGTACGCAAAAGAACATCTAAATTGGACAGTCAAATATTTTAGGAATATTTTATGCACAGTCATTATTTCAAATTAAAGGAACTTTTTTTTAACATTACTTCATTTTTGCAATCTTATTCATAAATTCCTTAGACTTACAAATTTAAAAATACACCTTTGAAAACACATTTCTTGTGAGAGTTATTATCTTTTGCATAGCTGCTTATGCCTTTTTACTCATTATTAATGGGTTCATTACAAAATAAATGTTAAGTGTTAGCACTTTACAAAAGGAAAAACGAATATATATTTATGAATGAAGTGTTTAATGTTAAGAATACTTTGGCATTAATGTTTGTTGAAATTTGTTAATGCGGGATTGTAAGGTCAGTGCTTTACAATTCAGATGAGAGTCTGAAATTAGTTCTGTGAAAATAGTATAATGTTTCTTTATAATTCTAATTCTAAACTCATAAAGTCGGTGACTTTGCAAGAATCAATCTCAAGTATTATTCTTGACCTAAACCTGACTAAACTTGACTTGGGACTATTTTTCTGAAAAGCGTTCAAAGTTCAATTTACGTATCCACTGTAATGTAATATTGTTAGAATTGAGTAGTTTCACGATGCGAGTGTCTGCTAAATATAGCTGTGTTGGCTGCATATATAACACTAGCAAAGACATTATAATGAAGATATTGAAAAGACATACCCTTACGAAACACAAGCTTGTTTGCTTTTAATATGTCTGAGTTTTGCTTTAACTCTCACTTGAGAGCGTCATTTACTGATGCTTGATTTGAGTAGTTGATATATGTAGGACAAAATAATGAGTTTTTTAATTCTGTCAATAACGCCATCGTCTCAAATCCTATCTTTGGCAATCAGGAAGACCTCACAGCAGTATTACCTTCGATGACAATAATGACGTGACACAATGACGTGACACAATGATGTGACACAATGACACAGTTTAATTTATTTATTAATTTAATATCGACTATTATCAATCGTAAAGAAAAACACAAAAAGTATGCAATAAATGATGGGAAATATAAAATTTAAAATATATGCTTTTAACATTAAATTACTACAAATTATACAATTTCTGGTGTATCATTTCAAATTTATTCCGCTATTTGTTGCATAGTCGCATTTATTGGCTAAAAATCAAAGAAAAACCAATCAAACCAAAAAAGAAAATAAAACAAGAACGTTGCTGTCGTAACCGACAGCGAAATACTTTGATCCCATTAGGTGAAGGTGGGCTTTTGATGATATCTTGAAGGACATCGCCTACAACCCATCAAGCAAATTTGGTGACTGTAGTCATAAAATTGTGGGAAATATGTAGCTTTGTCGATTTACAATGATCGATGCTTATTGATTTCCTACCCCCAAGTGGACGTCCAATTTTGTACACTTTGTCTGACACGGGCACCATCATGTTCCGAATTTCAAGCCTCTATATCTAAAGTTGCGTTCATACAGACGGACAGACGAACAGACGTACAAACAGCATGACTGACATTGCACAAAACCAATATCTTCGATAACGAATCATAAAGAGGTTAGATCAGATAGCACAACACAAATGCATACAAGAATGTTATTCACTGGACAAGAATTTTAAAATTGAGTTTCGATGTTTTTAGGTAAGCGTTTTGCTGTTTTGCCATTGTGACAAATCGTCAGGTGAAAAACTTTATGGTGAACTAATACAATAACAGAACTACAAGCTGAAAGAGTATAAGTAAGGTTTAATTTGGTCTTTCGTTTTAAAAAATAAGTTTAGAAATAATACCACTAGCAAACTATTTACTAGCTATATAAAAAAACATTAAGAGCAGGTTTTGGTGTAAGCGATTGATGCATTTGACACTCTGAGAAGGTTTGTGTTTGCAAAAATAGTTTAAATTTGGAGCAGGTTCAAGTATTATTAAATTAGTGACCAAACAAGGACAACATCTAGATTAAGGTGAGTTGCCTGTATTTAGGATTAAATGGAAAATTTATGTTGACTTTACAACTCGCTGCATGGGTCACAATCACTCCCAGGATGCTTAGCCACAATTTTGTAAATTAATTTGCCACATGTGGCTAGCTTAAATGTACACTTTTATACAACCAACACAGGCATGAATCATTCCACATTAATAAATAGACCAAAAACAAACGCTCAAAACAAGGCACGCAAACAAGTGAACGCAAAGAAAATCGCAAAAGAGGAGATAAGCAAATGAAGACACAAATATATATATAAAAAAAAAGAGAGAACGTTGGAACCGACTGCGAAAATACTTTGATACCATATGTAATACCAGCTGATAACAGATAGCAAAGAACAGTATATATTCCAAGTTTCAAGTCTCTATCTCTAAGGGTGTCGAAAAAAGTTGCGTTCATACAGACGGACAGACAGCATAACGGACTTTGCACAAAATACCGTAGGTATAAAAGTACACAAATATTTTAAATCTTTATTCATTTTCTTGCTATGCACATCTCAAATAACTTGGTACAAAGCTAACAGATTTAATGAAACAGATGAACATAGCTTAGAAAAACAAACAAATCTAGTAGACGAACAAAGAAAACAAATTAAAGACCCTTGAACAAAACACGCGCAGCAGAAGTATTAAAACTATACTGATGCATGTTTCAGAAGTCTATGGTTTTTCGACGATGGACTGTGAAAAAACAACAATAAAAAAGTTGTTAATTTAAGAACCGAAAGTTCTTATGGTCGATATATTCCATGACTTAATAAGTTACGTTCAGTTCACCACAGTGAGCTGAAAACAAGAGTGTACGCCGAAAATAACATTATCGTCTTCGAACTTTTAAATATTATTATGCTTTTTTACATTTAAAAAAATTGTATTTAAATGTTTTATTTTGATCGAATCTAGCTGTCAGCACACTTGTGTAGTGACTCCTATATTTTCGCCAATCATTATATTAAAACGTATCCTTTGTTCGATTGTTCCCATAGCATTTATATAATAGGGGTCTGTACTACAAATTAAAAATTATCATACATTCAGGAGATAGAACAAAATGAAAATTCTAGCACTAACGCACGAAATGGATGTTTATGTAGGCGGCACAGAATAAACAAAGAGATTTTTCTTTGAAAGTATATTTGCACTTTAAAATTGATTCATAATTTTGTTCGAAGCTGGTACGAATTTTCCATAATTTAATTTTTAGTTTAATTAATTTTTCGGTTTCCCGTAGACCACCTCGTTACTTCTTCGCACTTTCTGTTAATCACTGTAAAACTAATTATTTCTTGGGTGAACTTTTAAGAGTACTTCACAATGATTAAAATAGACTTTATTATGTATTCAATACACAGTCCTCTACTTCGATCAATAAAAACTTATTTTCGCAGGCCAAATATAATAAAATAATGATAACTTCTCGGTCAAATGTTCCTTACTTACTCTTTAAATTTGGCGGCAAATAAGCCAAAATAATTATCAGGTGCAACTTAAAAAAATCTTGCAACTTTTATACAAGTGCTGCCAAAGTTATTAAATATCAAATATTTAAATTGCAATCTTATGGGATGCGAGAATGAACCGCAAAACATGTTTAGTTTAGGAAGCTGCTGTAGGATTAAATTCAGTCAGCGTTAAAGTTGAGTTTTGGGCAACAGTTAGTCATCAGGACAAATTTTTTCACTTGTACTCTATTGTTTTTCGTAAGCAACAAATTTGCATTACATTTCTATCTGAAGATGTATTCATTAATTTCAATTTAAAATATGACGCTGAATATAAACGGAGTGATTTATTTGTTATGACTAGGTATTGTTTCTCATTTATTATTTATTAAAATGAAAACACGTTTTAAGTTGGAATCGACAAAAATATTGCAGGCTTTCAGCTTTGTCAGTTTGTGTGGATTTTATTTTTGTGGCTAGCTTTAATTCTTTAATAATAAGTCTTTGTCGCCCTTAAACATGAATCACTTTCTTTTTACTTCCAGTTCCGCTTTAAAATTGGTAATGAGGCACGTGTAATGAGAAATGTTAAATGAATGTACATAACATAACTGTCGGGAGATAACATCGAGCACATATATGTACATACATATTCTTGATCAATATTCACATGCATGTTGTTGCTGATACACCGTTTCAACATTTGTGCATTTACTTAACTGTCGATTTTAACTACTATAACATAATGCATTTCATATATTTAAAACATCCTTAGCGCATCGGTGTATTTGCATTTGTATGTGTGCGTCGGGATTTTTTACCTTTTGAAAAAATTTCTTTGTCGTATTCTAATTTATCCTGTTTTTTTGGAGTAGGGATTTTAGATACTTTTCACACGGCAATCGATTCACAAATCACTTTGCATTGTGCTGCATATTTTCATTCCATTTTTGGACAATTGGTATTGATTCATATTACCCGGTTAAAACTATTTATCTATATTCACATACACACACGCATATATGTAAGTATGTGTGCTGAGTGATGAGTAAACAATGATGCCACTTTATCGCGAACGACTTTAATGTAGGTAGGTAGGTAGATCGCCACCTATCGATTATTTCCAGCACACTTACGATCTCGGCGTTGCCACATGTTCAGAACTATGGGCAATGTTTTATGACTAAAGTTGTAACAAAAATCGTAAAATACAAAATTTAGTTAAGCACATTTACAATTTGGATGTATTTAGAGCAACTCGATCAGTCAGCGAGTGGGTAAAATATAGCAAATACATATTATGCATTCACGAACACACATTTAACCCACGCAAAACAAAAATGTAAGCCATATGCAGGTGTGTGTGTGTCTGTGACTGTTTGTGTGTTTGTAGTCCATATTTTAATCGAGCCTACAAAATTGTAAATTGTTTACTTAAACCACGCACACACTTTACACACACACACAAACAAACACACATCTGAATTTGTTCATTAAAATACAAAAATCACACTTGGAAGTATTATTTTAAATTAGTTTGCTTCTCAAAGTTATATACTGTGTGTGTGAGTGCGTTCACAAGCTTGTGTGAGTGTGTGTGTCGAATGCATGTATTTGCATTTAAGCCATACTTTTGTAATTTTTGTTTATTTTCTTCTATTTCACCGAAACCACAACGAAAAACACATCGCCTTGATGACAATTAAAATCAAAACCTTTTTTTGTACGTACACTCAAAATTCGTTGAATTGCTTGAAATGCGTCCGCGGCCTGCGACCGAACGGATGAACTGCGCCAGAGGTTGTAACTGCGAGTTTCTTGCTCAACGCTCGAACATCGACGAACATTATCAATCCCAACTTTGTGCTATGTGCGCAATGTAACCCAGAGAGCAGTAAAGTGTGTCTGTTAATGTAACTTAACATTGTGCTAACAGTTTCATATGTTTATTTACAACATAACAACTGCAGCTTGCAACATCGAACTGAGTTGTTGGAGTGCGAATCAACAAAACCGGTATTGTATTTGCTTATACACGGATAACTTTGCTTATAACTTTTAGCATGAATTAGAAACGTTTGGGAATTTTTTCTTTTTTTGTTTTCTGTTCCAATAACATAAATTATTTCTTTTTCAATTTTAAATTGAATAAGTCATAATTTGAATTAATTCTTCTCTTGAGGTAAAATTGTTTTTGTTAGTCAATTCAACTCGTTTTTTAAATTGTGCCGTCTTATAATCTGTAGCATAAAATACTGCTATAAATATAAGAGCACTATGTATACGACGAGTTCCCATTTTATCGAATAATTCAAAATTTGATGAACTTTATTTCCCACTAACCATCTAAGTATTGGGAAATATTAGTTATATTAAATATTGGTTAACAGTTAGTCAAGTTTCATTGTCAGCTTCTGAGAACTATATGTAATTGTACCCGAGGAGCAACTTATCCAAGTTTCAAAACACAGGTACTTTCTTGTTTGATGTATTTTCTGATGCAATGAAATTGGCGCCTCTGGCGTTCACTTAAATTTGTTCGTCGAGATGTTGCCAGATATATCCGTTTAGGTGGTCACATATAAGCAAGTGGTCTCTGGTGGGAGCGTTGCCGTCTCTCTGGCAGGGCATCTGGCACACAAAAACAATTATTCTAATTCGCAAAATGTTCGACAGCAGCCGATTTGTAACTACATTCCCGAAATATATACATCTCACATTTCCGCATTTAGTGAGTAATGTAACTGCATTACAATAGAATATTGTGGTATATGCATACAATGCAGCATGTACATGTAAAAAAAGGGGAAGTACGATTCAGTATTTTCATTGTCGTCAATATATAATGTCCATTGTTGCATTCGCCGTAAAGTATCGATAGCGCCAATCGAATACCGCCACAAAATTACCTTACGATTCCCAAGTGGTTTAAGCACTAAGGCCCCTATGGCGGAATTTGGCTTATAATTCCCAAGTGGTTTAAGCGCGGACCTATAGGCATGCCAGATGCAGCAGCCGCAGAAGGAGGCTCTAGAGAAAAAAAGGTGGAGTTTTTTTTTTCTTCTGTTGATTTCTTTTTTTTTTGGTTGTATTTTTTTTTTTTGATATATATATTTTTTTTTTGTCTTCTCATATTTTTTTTTTGTATTTTTTTTCTTTTTTTTTTTTTTTGTTTTTTTTTGGTTTAGAGTTAAGAGACACATTCGAAGTCCATAATGGATATATATCTATATATATAGACGAATTTTTTCTGTTGGAATTAAGCAATAGATATTAAGTTGTAATGAATATAAAAATAGTGAATGTAGGGTGTAGTGTTGTGAAGGTCGAGTTTGTTTGAAACCTGTACCGTCTATGGGCAGGGTTGGAGCTACCCCACCCTGAGAAATCTGAGCTAGCCGAGGTTGCCCACTGGGAACCAATAGACGTGTTACACCATTTATCTAAAGAAAACTTCAAAATTAAAAAAATAAAATCTAAAATAAATCAGGAAAATTTACTCATTTGATATTGATTTTGTGGCTAAATTATTATTAATATTAATTATTAATATGTATATGTTTATAAATCTCGTTGCGCTCATCTCTCTAATTGTAACATTATGTTCCGGATCCGGCGTTCCTAGTAGGTCGTAGTGTAATAATCGAATCTGTTGGCAAATATTTGCTTTATCGGAAGTATCGATATCTCTACTAAATGCAAAATGGTCTACAGTATCGATGGTGACATCGAATAGCTGGCAGCACTTGATTGGTTCATGAGTTGAAAAAGTTGCTGCAAAATATGATTGAGATAAACAAAACTGCAATTGGAATTGCAGCGGGACTGGCTGGCACATTGTTTATAGGATATTGCATTTATTTTGATAGTAAACGTCGGAATGAGCCAGACTACAAGAAAAAGGTTCGCGAGCGTAAGTTAATTGAATAGCAAAATATTCACTTTGTTTTGTTAATTGTATATATTACATACTGTGTATTTAATAATGCAAATATAGGACGCCGGCGCAACCGTAAAACTGGATCAGCCAAGCAAGGAATGCCCAACTTAAATGACCACGAAGCTATCGAAAGGTAAATATTGAACCCACATATTACATAATAAAGGATGCACGTGCATGAGCTCATCCACATGTGTTGGTATGTGTGTACAATATATGAGTGTGTACACGTATGCGTGTGCGTAAAACGGATTCTTAAAAGCAATTGATTCCAATATAATATAACAACTGAACAGTGAACACATGCATACATATGTGCATATGGGGACATATATAAAAGAGTACACCTGCATTTGTATCCACGTTTCTACAATTTGTTCCAGTTCGCTGACATTTGTATTCTCCAAGGCAGAACCCTTTTGTTGTTTTTAAAACAGCTAAAGTAAACGTAGAATAATCCCCTGGGATTCATCGAAGCTCGTTTGTATTATTCCCTGTGCCCATGGAGTTCCGCTAATTATAATCGGGATGGCTTGGTTTGAACTCATTTAAATTTGGATAAAGGGTGTAATGAAGCTGTGTAAAACTATAACAAAATAGGCAGAAGGACTCCATAAAGTATATATATAGTTGATCACTGTCTAGGCATGTCCGTGTGTTTATCGGTGACTGTTTATCTGTGTCGAATCCAAAATCTAACACTAATTCCTGAATACATTTATTTCGTTACAGATATTTCCTTCAAGAAATTCACCTAGGTGAAACCTTGATAGCTCGCGGCGATTTCGAAAGTGGTGTGGAGCATTTAGCAAATGCAATTGTTGTATGTGGACAACCAGCACGTCTTCTGCAAGTGCTACAAACCTCGTTACCGGCTCAGGTGTTCGCCATGTTAATTATAAAAATGCAAGAATTCGGCAATCGTGCTACAGAATCAAGTGATGGATTGACTGGTCCGGGAACACGTTCGGGACAAGTTGATAGCACGCCAAACATTTTGGAAAGCTCGGCAACTATTGATGACCTAGAATAAATTTAAAAAAGAGCCTGGCATATATATTTGAACAAAAAGTAGTTAAGGGCTAAATATTATAATTTAATAAATTTCGATGCAGTATTGCATAAATACTATTTTCGAATCTTAACCAATTAGTAATGCAATCAATTGATCCTGTTTTCAGAATTAAATCATAATTCAGAAATTGTTTCCATCTAATTGACATCAGATCAGCCCGTAACTCTTAAGCAGTTGGTCGTCTCATCGTTAGCACTCTTTTATAATTACTTAATATATTTACTCTTATTAGTGTTGCTGTTAATGAGTGTTATAAACGACAATTTTGTTGTGAATTGTTTAACCTATTAGAGAAGGCGCCTGCGACCTATATGTTCAGAATTATGCCTGCAATCAGGACATAGATAGAAGCGGAACGGGTATGATCTCTATATTGTCTATGAAAAATTTGTTAATATCCCGAACAAAATTACTATTCACAAAATTTATAAATCCCTAAACTTTTTGGTAAAAGATCATCAGCATCAGTCTACTCTATTCCATAGCATTCATAGAAACAATCGATTTTTATTGGATAACTAGTTCGGTTGCTTCAAATATACCCTTGTCTAGCCTGTAACCACATTTACACGCTGTTTCATTAATGCGACCTGACCGATACGATACAGCTTAGGAAGACATAGGTGCAGAGCTGTGAAAGGAAGGTGAGTAACAAATGCCGCCGCAATTAGTCTATGCCAATTGATTACAGTGCCCTGTAAAGTAAGCCTTTGCTTATTGCTCCGATCGCAGTAAGATGCTCATCGTAAAAAGCTAAACTTAATCAAAAGGAATGAAAATAAAAAAATCAGAAAAATCTAACACTTACCTAAAGCGACGTCACTACGACTTAGAGGACCACTATAAAAATAAACAAGCTTATACTTAAACAAATTGAAGATATAAATAGTTTAATATATTTATTCAGAGCACATTTGTTTATAATATATAAATCTACATTTGTCGCAGAACCTTTCTAAATCGATCCAAAACGATATTGGCATGGCTTTCTTTGAATATTAGAGCTGGGCGGAATCGAATCGCAATTTCTCCACAACCACCTGTTTGAATACCGTTCTGCCTTAATGTGGTGACCATTGAATCTCTCACTTTAGTATTAGCACAATTTACTGCTAAGAATGTTCCACGTCCTCGAGTGGAATTCAATATATTGGGAAACTCCTTTTCCAAGCTTAACAAGCCCTGTTTCAAAACTTTTCCAGCAGCATTAACATTTGCCATTAGATGCTCATCTTTAATAACTTTCAATATTTCTTCCAAGAGAATTACTTTTCCTGGGTCTCCCATCCAAGTGTTAAAAACTCGATAAGGTTGTTTTGGTGCGAATTCATCACCATGGAAATACCCTCCAAGTTGCAATTTCTTACTAAACGTAACGATATCAGGAGATTGTTCAAGATTAAAGTGTTCGTGACACCAAAACTTTCCAGTACTTCCTCCTCCAGTTTGAACTTCATCAATCAAAAGTGCAGCACCGTTTTTCTTACAAATATTTTGTAAAGCTCTAAAAAATTCTGGCGAAGCTTCATTATCACCGCCCTCACTTTGTATTGGCTCTACGATGACACCAGCCACTGGGTTATCTTTTTTTTTATAAAGCTCAATTAAGCTTTGTACTTCACTCAAGCACTTCTCGTCTTCTTTTCTATTTTCCGCTACGTTCTCTTCCAATGGATACTTATATTGCGGAAACGATGCAATAGGCCAGTCGAAAGACGGAACATCTATTTTATGAATATATTTTGAGTGTGTCGTCGACAGTGCACCCAGTGTGCGCCCGTGAAAAGCTCCTTTAAAAGAGAGAATACTAAGATTCGGGGCGCCTGGTGGCATGTTGATCATACAAGAGTTCATTTCATCTGTAGTAAATTCAGTATTTCCTCGCAATTTATTTTGATACCTGAAAAATAATCAATGTTAATTTACAGAATATACAAAGAAATATAAATAGCTTAAAAATAAATAAGTTGTTTAGTATTTGGATGGCTTAACCCCACGAATATACGGACTAAAACAAGCTAGGGACAGCAGATGAAACCCAAGTCACGACCACAACGAATGCGGGGACATAGCACCACCTGTTCAAATAGCAGTCAGAAGCACGGATCAGGCGGGTCCTAATCACACAGTAGCTGGTTAACAGAATTGGGACAATGAACGCCGGAAGGGCTTTGTGGTCAATTGGCCTTGATTGCAAAGGTAGGTCAGGTAGGCCTAGAATTGAGCTTGAGCACAATAAAAATTTACGTAGCTATGTGTGATGCGTCCCCTCTTTGCTACTGTATTTTCCGTTTGACTTGATGACATTTTTTTGGAATTTTAATTACTGAGTACTTTACAATTATTAGGCACGAAGTAAAGCATACATACCAAATAAAAATGCTCTTAAAAGCATTTTCGTTTGAGCATGATCCACACATCATTGTCGTTATTTTATTTAATCCTTTTGGAGCAATATTCATTAAAATAGAATTGAGCTTTTCCGGCCATTCTTTTCCAGGAAAAACACCAAGTGCCGGTCTATTGATCAGAGCTAAAAGAGTAAAAGTTATGTTTGTAAATGAATTAATATAATACAATCTATATATATATAAACTTTAAAAAGCATTATGTGAACTAGCTTAGAATATCGGCTATTTGCTTATCGCTCATCAGTGCTAGAACTGATGCCACTCTTTTCAGTTTGACGCCTACAATTATTATTTATTTATATATATTACTAGTGGATGTAGACGATATGGGACTATCAAACTCAATCAAGAGGACAGTTATACAACATAATGTCACTATGTCTTGTCGATAGATCTGTCAACTAAGAATTTAATTTAGATGCATTTTTTTTTGCTTTTATTGCACATAAAAATGATTGTGTCAGCTGCTAAAATTAATTAACTCATAAAATTTTTCAAAAATATCCCATATATCTTAAAATGACTTTAGAGATTTTATAATTGTTTGGTTTAGTTAGTTGTAAAGATGTTTGAAGACTTACTTTTCAAGTTTTTATCATCCTTGAAAACGTCAAGGAGCCTAGGATGATTGTAACCAAGAGGAACTGATGAAATTTGAGTATAAACGTCAAGTAATACATTTCCATCCACATCACAAATATAGTTTCCTGAAGATTTTTCATAATCGGCAAAAAATTGTACAGTTCCAGTACTCTGTAAAATATTTAAAATAGTTAACGTTATGGATATTTAATAAAACTTTAGTTGTGACCGCAAACTCATAAAATTAAATAAAAAATTGCAATAGGTATAAGAAGAAATGATTAAACATTTATTTTATTTTTATTTGCTTAAATTATTTTCTAAAAATTATTATTAGTTTATATTAATTTTATTTGATTAGCATAATAACAGAAAAACCTTTTTGAGCGTGTTATTTACATTACTATCGTTCCTTTACCAGGCAGTCCCCGTCATTGCACAAAGCTAATCGATATATTCGATAAGCGAATACGGAAAAAATTGTTGCCCTGAGATATTTAATCATACTAAACTTGTAGCTGGTTTATAATAATAAGAATGGCAAAATAATTTTAAAACAATACAGAAAATAATTTTCCAGAGCTTCCTCCTACATATCTGCTGTGTGTTAATATGAAAATGGTTGTTTACTTTTTTAAGCAGTAGCTGTACAGCGATTGTGGTAAAATCTATGAAATTTGACCTTTACCAAATGTGAGCACTAAAAATCTCTTTTATTCAACCTTCTGTTCAGGATTAAAAAACAATATTCGTCTTTTCGGGCCCGAATTGCACTTAATTTTTTTGGTTTCAGTCCTACATCGCGTTGGTCGTAAAATATAGCAATTCGTACCTCTAAGAAAAATTAAATGCATCTGCCCCACAGGGTGGAACTTTCTAAAAAATTGGTATGCAGTCATGGATTAATATTCATCTTTGAAAATGAGTTTGTTCATTGTCCTCAATATTTACGAATTTAGTAAAGTATACAAAATTACCTGAACTTCGCTCAATTGTGCCTTCAGCTCAGCTGATTTTGGACCGGGAATTGTCTGTGTGCGCACAAGTGGTTCCTTGGGTTCTAAACTTGTAGAATACGCTTTCATACAATTGTTTCCTAAGATTAACAGAATACAGTTATATTTCAATGCATCGAATGTACATAAATATACAGATGCATGTATTTGTCTTCACCTTACTAAGAACATAACTTACCGAATATGCCGTATTTATTTCTCACATATGTATGAGCCTTTGGTAAGGCGTTAAGGTAAAAGCTTCTCATTATTAGAACTTTTAGTTGCAAATGAAAATAAATTTGATATTTGAAAGACAAGGAAACGTTTTCATTACTTTCTCAACACAAATGAACGAAGGTTGAATAACAAATGGATGTCCACGTTCATATATATAAAAAAAAGCAGTACAAATCATGGTTCTGCGACAAATACATTTTGCTCTGGAATGTGTTCGGTTAGTTTAGTTTGGAAACATTTCTGCAAAGGAGCAATAAGTAATTTAAAATGTATCTCAAAGATTTCAGTAAACCTATTCTTTTTTGGGTGAAATTTTATGATAATAATTTAAATTAGCATTCAAAAAGTTTTTAAGAAATTTGCAATTATTTGTACATACATAATTAATATTAGGTGTACGTAATCGTTTAATAAAGCTAAACCGCAGGTCAATATAATTTTAATACCCGTTTATTTCTTCAATTTCACACATTTGCTTTGATGATTTTTCGGCAAATAAGATCAATTTAAATAAATTTCCCTTACTGCTGCTTTTAGACACAAGTGCATATGGTTCTTTATGGCAAAGTATACTTGCCGAAAACCACCTCTGGCTATCCTTGGCCAAATGATTAATTTGTCTAAATTTCAAGGATTGAATTAGTAGAATTGCTTTCTTGATGGCAGAGACTTCCGCTCGAAAAATGCTACAGTTATCAAAGAGCCTTAAGTAATAGTTCCAATCTAGATGCTCTGAGTAAACACTACTTTACATTCTAGATTTATCTAGAATCTGTGTAAATATGTCCGTTTGTCTTACTTCTAGGTTTGGTAGTAGTGAAAGTGCAGTGATCAAAAATCCTGAAACTGTGATTCCAAGCCAGATGTTCTTCGTAGATACCCTCCAACTTACCTCAAGCTTAGAGCTATCTATGTACATACGTATATATGTATAGACTTAGTCATTCTATCAAGGATGGGATAGAAACATGGAAAGGAATATTCTTAAGGAACATTCTTGGAGGCTGTGGATGATCAAGACTTTTCAGTGCTGTAAAAGTGGCAGTCTCTCTCTCGCAAGTTCAATGGGAAGGTTATTTAGAGTGGCGACCAATGCATTGCCTGCGGTTGTGTGCAGACTGTGATGCAGAGTTCACCCTTGCGTTGGTTTGGTTTTCTGAGTTTTATAAGTCTTTTTTAAGGAGCAACCAGACTGATGGTCTATATACAAGGATCGGTCGAATGATGATATACAACCATTAGACCATTTGTAGGGATATTCCATCTTGATTGTATCGCCCTGTTGCGATTCATGTCCTTGATCCCACGATGCTCCTGGTTAGGAATCGCCCTGTTGCGATTCTTGTCCTTGATCCCACGATGCTCCTGGTTGGGAATCGCCCTGTTGCGATTCTTGTCCTTGATCCCACGAAGCTCCTTCTCTGTGAAGAGTTTCGTACTCGTCTCGTACTTGTGGCTGCTTGCCACTGACTGACCATTTCTGTGTCTGTGACGCCCCCTTTTATAGGGTCGGGTCGCGTCGGTGGCATGCTCTTTGCACGTTCTGCTGTCGCTGCACTTGCTGGCAGCAAAGCAGCGGTCACTCTTTTGCGATCGCTGCACTATTGGGTCAGCGATCACCTCATTTTGCGATCGTTGCCCTCAGCGATTATTTCACTCTGCAGTGGGTCAGCGCGCTCACCTTACGCTGTCCGATGTGACATGCGCTGACGACGCCGAGTGGTGCTGTCAGTTGCCCATTCATCCGGTAGCGTCCGCGGAGGCAGGCGCGTGCTCTTTTGGTTGGTTGAAATTGCAAGCTTGCTTTCCCACGGTGAGCTTCTTGTGTAACCAAAGGCGCGTGTGGCCTTTAATGAACACCAGGTTTGATTAGCTCTTAATCTTTGGCCAGAAAAATAATTAGTAGTCAGTAGATCAGAACAAGAGAGACACTTATCACAGACGATGGGACATTTATGAACAACGTGAATAGCAAGAGGCTAAGGTGACTTCCATGTGGCTGAGATACAAATACACCTCCGTTTTGGCGTTCAAGGCTTACTTTCATTGTGGATATATTAGAGATTTATATAAAAAGCTAATTATTATTTTTTTCGATCGATATCTTAGATAAGATTAATTAAACTAATGTATCTTACCTGAAAATAACCGTTTTCTCATTTTACTATATTTTCATTATGAATTGTTATTATTATGTAATACCATTACTAAATACTTTGGGCAGCAGCAAACGTAGGATACCTTTGAAGCCGGTTTGATGTTGAAAGAAAAATTATTGCAAGATTACTTTTAACAAATATAGTTACTATGTTGACACATATCGATATATCGATAGAATGTCAACATCTCTAATAGCCACCCCAAAAATTATTGTATTGATTGTGTTGTGCTCAAGCGATTGTTTTGCCCTTAAATAAATTATAAAATTGTTTACTTGTGGAGAACATCACAATCTTAAATATAGTGTTAAATGTTACAGGTAAAAATATGCCTTCGAAGTTCGTATTTTACGGTTGTTCATTCTGAATAAATATTGAATTGTGCGTACATTTGTTTGTTTGCCAAATGTTGTTTTTGTGCATATTTAGAAACATACATATTTATATACATGGTGCATGTAGATATGCATATATGTATGCATTTTTCTACTCTCATGTATTTATAGTCATTTAAATTTGCATACATATAAGAAATTACTTACATATATGTAACATAATTCTAAATGTGGAATGGGAAGGCTGTTCCTTTTTTAGTATCTAGCAAAGGCTCTACTGTTAATCGTCCGTCGTGCCAAACAAATTGTACTCATTAGACTTTCTTAGTTGTTTGATATGAATTCCAATTAATTCGATCATAAACTGTGTTAAAGGATCAAAATCTCTCGTAATTCGAACCAAATTAATATTTACAAACAAATATCATAAATGGAAGTTCATGAGCAGAGTTCGTACTGTATTGGATAGTTTACCGTCCTTGGGGTTAATACATTAGACTATATCTCTCCACGGTATGTACATGTTTATTTCTCCTTTACAAACATCGTTTTGATGAACGAATTGTTGTGAGATGTGTGCCGCATTGAATGAGACATCATCGACCCCAAAAGGGCGCCACTGTGTCATATAGTTGTAATAGATGAAAGATGAGATCTTGTATCGGAGACATCTTGGCTTACCAACATATCTTTCAAATCAGTGTGTGTGGGTCGACCATTTGACAACCGAAACTAGTGATGAGTGTTATCAAGCTGATACAGTTTTTCAAACAATTATTAACATCGTACTACTCTGCAGCTTATGGATAGAATTTTAAAAAATCTAGTTTTGTGCCCACTTACTTTAGCGAAACTACCACCAAAAATTACAGCTCCCTTGTTATTAAGGTTATGGACTTAAGTCGATCGAATAAAGCTAAAAACGGCAATTCCAGTCGTCTCATAAATAAAAAAAAAAGTTGTACATATATTGAGTTTATTGATCTGAGCTGTGCACTATAGGAAGTCTGCGGATTACTTCAGGCGATACCTTAGATGTATGCTTCCCATCCAACTAATGGGACAATCTATGCAACATTCAGAATGAGGTCGCTGAAATATATTGGAAGTGACCGTAATACTGAATACTCAACAACTCCTTTCTATGCCTCCATACCCTCCTGGAAAGGAGGGCTAAACGGACCACCGGGGGGTAAATCAGTGTATACATATTTAGACATTTCGGAGTATATGGTATTACAGGTTAACTGTGCGCAGTGTCTTGCAAGCAAAAGTTTTCGCGATCAAGGACGCACTTTCACTAGCACAAACACTAGAAGTTGAACAAATAGTCTGCGTATTTTCAGACAGTTGTCAGATCACTTCGCTCGATCTCCAACAATCTCAAAACTGCTTGCAGCTTCTCCCCTGTTGACCACTGTCTTAACCTAATCTAACCTACTTCTACTGTTATTTTACTTATTGATTATATATATATTTAGACTCGATATTTATATTATATTGAAGACTTAAATATTGTTTGTTTCTTCTAGAGGCTTGGAAATCGCACCGGACTCATATAGTGTAAGTAAGTACTACCATACTTTTGATATTCAAATGTTTACATATCAGTATATATCAAATTTGCAGATAACACTATATATAAAAAATAATATTAAAATTAGAATTACCTTATATTATAGCTTGGCAGCCAAAACCCTCAAATACAATGAATTTTTTTTTTTGTTTTAAAAGTAATTTTAGATACATCCAAAATATTTATTTTTGAATTTGTCTTTTTAATACAGGCATTACATTTATATTTGCAATTATCCATTTGAAACAGTGTAGTACCATTGTACTCTTTACCCCTTATCGTGAAGTCTTCAACGGAGTCAATTAATCATGCTGAATGAATTCGGTAGTGCCATCAATTCTCCCGTCTTAAAACTTGTTTGTTCTTAAAGATTGTATTTCTTTCTTAGTGATATGTATATATATATATATATATATATATATATATATTGTATCCATCATTTGGTTTTTAAAATGAACAATCGAATTCTAAAATTAAATATAGGTACGGTCAGGGGGTCTTCAATTGAGAAAGTCTTACTGTTTGTATGAAAGTAAAAACGCGTGTAGTGTTAAAGAGTACATAACGGGCACTCTTTGCGAAAAGTCTTTTTCGGCTTCGGGGTGCCAAAGTACAACAGACAAGTGATACGGATTGGTCTGAAGAGAAAATGCTGTCGAGATAAGTAATATAATGTATATATAACATAGCGTCTAACACAACAAATTAGTTTTACTAGCATATAAGGTTGTCCAAATACAATCCTTATAGAGCTTAATAAAGCGAAAGTAAGCCTAGCTTTTGAATGAAATGTAACTATAAGATGCACGGTTAGGAAATGGCGTCACAGACATACGGATCGTTTTAGGTTTTGTTTTATGATTTTGTACATTACTTTTGTTTGATTGATCGGTTTGATCGACTTACATATATTTTGGTTTTTTTTTTCGATCCACAATGGGTGTTGCCGATAAGATACCTTCAAAATTTAGTGATTAGCTTAAAAACTATGGAACAATTTTTTCCCATTTTTGTCATTTTTGACTGTTAGGGATGGCGTTTCCAGTCTTTGAAGAACAGCTCCAATAATATAATACTAATTAAATTTGGTGACTAACT
The DNA here is from genome assembly GCA_035044245.1 of Drosophila nr. fundita. Lineage (NCBI taxonomy): Eukaryota > Metazoa > Arthropoda > Insecta > Diptera > Drosophilidae > Drosophila > Drosophila nr. fundita. The sequence goes on along the minus strand of JAWNMG010000622.1, from coordinate 1,523,934 downwards.
TAACAATTGTGGAAGATTTGTGGTGTTATCAATTACCTATCATCCTAATAGATAAATAACTACAATTTTAACTTCTCGAACATCCAAGTGTCAAGTCTCTAGCTTCCGTATAATGGTTTAAAAATGGCATATTTATCAGCACGTTTCTTGTATAAGCACGCTTTCGTAGATTTCAGCTCATTATTTTTTTCTTCAACATTTGGGAAACTGAAGAAGTTATTGATAAAATATAATAACTGAATCTGCGTATGGTATATAACTTGAAAGCCAGCTCTTACTCTTTTGAGATCGCTGCATTCATACAGACGTAAATTGCTAAATCGACCGTCCGTTAATACCAATCAAGAATATATATGAACACTTAATACGGTTGGAGATACTTTGGCCTTTAATAAAGATTTGCACACATTTATAAAAATTATTTTTATTAATTTTGAAAAGAACTGCGAAAAATATAATATAATAAATAAGAATGCTCTACCCGAGAGATTTTGACTTGGAGATACCCCGATCAAATGTCTAATCTTTGTATTAGAGTAGTATGCCTTTAAAATTCTGGCATAAATGAATGGCGGTAGAATGAAACTTGATCTTCGGCTTTTACACAATAACTTATATTCCAAATTGTCATCTCTGTGATTCGTGTGCTCCTGCAGACCGACGGATAGGAGAACTTGGCTAGATTATCAAAAATATATGTACCTTATGTGGTCGGAGGTGCTTCCTTCTGCTATAGTTTTATACAACTGTTCAAAGCAAAGAAGGGCAATTATTAAAAAAAAATTTACCTCTTGTTCTTATTACTTTAAAGATAAATGTGTATTGTTGATGAAAACCTAGATTCCAAATATTCCTAAATTATAAGTCTATCTAGAAAGTTAAACCGAAAGTATTCGAGGTCAACAATACTGGCAGTGTTTGATGCAAATTTTTGTAAAACTTCAGGAAAGTATAAATAGAAATTAACGAAATATATCTTAAGTCTAATCGAAGACTTATGGGAAAGATTATCGTAGAAGGATCGTTAACCGAGATATTGGTAGGTATACAACGGACTTGAAGAGTCAAGGTGTAATCATTTTTGAATAAAAGTCTATCTAAAGTCAAAATTCCATTAAAATAGCCTGAAAGCTGAATGTTTGAATGCTAACATCTGTTTACACGCAAACAGATACACGGCTGGATGGCTCTATCGGCTTAAGTTTGACTGATATTCGTTCTGAAGTCGGAGATGTAGACTTTGTAAATCAAATACAATACTTTGCATGTGAACTGAATGATATGCTAGACCGATGCTAAAAAATTGCTAAAATCTTAGAAACAAAGTTCTTTAACGTTTGCTTTAATGTTTGGCTACAAATTTATTTTGGCATCTCATTAAGATCGGTAAGAACACAAGGTTTTTGGTTTTTAAGATTTTCTGGTCTCTGTCTCTGGGTGCAAAATTATATTTGTTTTCATAAAAACAGGGTTTATTAATGATTTTTTTAATCTTTTTAATTTTTCATAATTTTTTTGGTAGGAAAATGTCGCTAGATGGAGTGCTGGTATGAAACATTCACTGATATATTGCGTTAGCCAAATTGCTAAAATAATGTCTATGCCGGAATTGACCAGTAAGTAAATTTTCTGGTGTTATATCAGAATACATTTTTTTTTGCTTTAATGAAGTAGAATACCATAACACTGTAAAAATACCGAACTTATAATACTGTTACATTGACTTGTAAATATGTGCTGCAAAATTGACGGTCTTATTGATGTTATGCTTTCTATACCCCATATTGTACCCATTAAAATCGATAAGATTAAATTCTGCAAATATATGCAACAGGCAAACGGAGGTATCCGACCCCATAAGGTACACAGCTTAGGCTATGTCCATCCGTCTATCTGCAAATGAGACTATGAGCTGCGTACATATCTCTTAGTTTGGCATGGATATCTTTTATTGCGGCCAGTTCTTCTTGATGTTACTTGCATTAAAGTATTTAAAAAATTTTAATCGTAAATGATATTTATTATTTTTAGAGACTCATTTTTCATGATAGAAACATTATGCGAACAAATACTTAGAAAATGGGTGGTTTCAACTTTTTTTTTGTTATTATTCGATTTAAGCTTGCGAAAAAAAGGGAAAACTAACATTTACAGAAAACCCTAGGACTTGGATAAGATAGAAAATACCAGCTGGAGTATTTCTGAATGAAATGGAGTTGTATTGAAATCATTTTATCTTAATATTTGTTTCATTTGATCATGAGCTAGTGAATAATTAACCATATCGCTTTCATTAAAACAATCTGTGTGCAAATCTAAGATTTAGTTTATTTATTTTGATCGACAAACTCTTCTATCCCTGTTCCTGTCTGTTTCAATGCAGGAATTATTATAATTTTGGAATAAGAAGTAAAATATCAATATATTGTCAATATCCATGTCAGTTCGTCGGTTGGTCTGTGTGCTTCTATGCTTTAAAACCCTCATCCCAAAATCACGGCAATTTAATCGAAAATGAAGTCTTGTATAATAACTATTTTTTTGAAGTTATGACTTTTATTATGCTCCTAAAATCGCCGAAAATGTTACAAATTTAGCGTATCTTTTGCTGTGTGAAAGGTTTTTATAAAATCAAACAAAATAATATTAAATATTAATATAATAAAATAATAATAATAATATTGGTATAATGCAATGTTTTAACAATATTAGACAAATTTTGTTAAATATGTCTTGTACAATATTTTGGCGATAGACGTCGATGAACTTATTAAAGTCAGTCTTATCTACTTTAATTTTATAATGCATTTTGCAAGAATAATAAATTATCAAAAATAATATAAATATGTTTATATATAACAAATCTTATTAAATAGACGCAAAATGTTTAAATTAAAATATGATGTTGGCAACCCTGTTGTCGTAAATAACAAGTTATTACTGTGTACAGAAAAAATTGGTAACTCAATAATCAGCCTGTATACAGATAATTTTAGCGCATGCGCATCAGTCAATGTGTTTTAGTCCTTTGGTTCACTTAGCGTTAACAACTTACGGGGTAATAGTTTAATAAAAAAAACCTTCTAAAGCACTCGAAATAAAAATGCAATGTAAATACTGTAAAACAAATTAATACATATCGTAATCGTAACGCAATATTTTTAACAAACATTAATATTGAATGAAGTTTTAATCACATATAATAACTCGTGAGAAAACGTGTAATAAATAGCGAGTTTAATCACAAGTCTCTTTATATTGATAAATAAAATATAAATTTATATCAATTGTTAAAAGTGAAAATCTACATATTCAATGGGGTGCTTAAGTAGTAAAGATCGCCTAACAAAAGAAGATATGGAGTTTTTGAAAACCCACACCCGATATGATGAAGCTACTATAAAAGAATGGTATAAAGGATTTAAGGTGAGTTTCGCGCAGTTAATTAAATGAAACGATTTCAATTATAACAATGTGTTTTTGTATGTATTTTATGTAGCAAGACTGCCCCAATGGACGTTTGACTCCTGCAAAATTCGTTGACATGTATAAAATGTTTTTTCCATCTGGAAATGCAGAAGAGTTTTGTGACCATGTTTTTCGTACATTCGATATGGACAAAAATGGCTATATTGACTTTAAGGTAATTGCTTTAATAACACCATTTGCATATGTCAAAAGATTTCAGTGCATTGGATTTCATTATTAACACACGTAGACACATTAATTTATTGATTTTATTTTTTATAAGTTAAATAATAATAGTGTCTAATTATACTAATTATTTATTTAGTTTTAATTTTTTTTATTGTATATTAACTATTACACTTATACATAACCCGTTGCTAAAATAAATTGGTTTCCAGACATTAAATAAATTATTTGTATCACAATACAAATATGAAATTCATCTGTTTTGTTGGAAACAAAAACATTCCAAGAAGTAAAACAAAAGTAATTGTTTTCGATATTGGTCTTTGCAGATAATTTTAAGTTTTAATTTCGACCCCCACAACATTTTTTGAAAGCAAATATATATATATGTATATATCTAGATAGGTTTCAAAATTTAATATTTATTTTTCCAAATAAGTGTGCATAATCGTATTTTATAACTACATGAAATTTGTTATGTATAAATACTCCATTGTCAACGATTATTCCTTTGGATCTATATGATAAATTTGTCCGATCCAGCTGACTCCAACATATGTACATACTTGTGAACTGTCTATATAGCTTGATCAATAAATACAGCTTGATCAATGGGATACTTTATTGCAAACAAGGTAAACAAACAGACGAACTGACATGGCTATATTTACTCGGTTATAAATATTTGATTCTTATTTATTATAAAGTTAATGGGATAGGAGATTTCATCTCCTATGAGCTCCAAATGAGAGTAAACAAAAATTGACCAGCATAACTAATATTATTTTATATAATTTAATATATTGACTTGTATTTTGTATTATATATTGTTTTCTTTGCAGGAATTTTTACTCGCAATAGATGTTACTTCTAGCGGCACACCAGAAGAAAAACTAAAATGGGCATTTAGAATGTATGATGTCGATGGAAATGGCGTTATTGACATTCAAGAAATGACTAAAATTGTTCAGGTATATACCATATCTAAAGTTAATTTAAGTATTAACATATTGATGGAATTTTTTTTTTTTTAACCCAACTGAAAGTTTTCACTACCAATACCGCTAAAGTTGCACTTATTGTTTGCCTTTCGCAACCAGCGATTCTATGTTAAAGACCATTACTCTAAAACTAATATTTTTGTAAGTTGTAGAAAATGATCAAGTAAAATATCGTTAGGCATTGCATCCACATCATAAAGAAAAAAACGGCTACCCAGAGGTGGTGTGCGGAACGAATCTCTTCAAAGACCGTTGGCCGATGAGGAAATGCTTAGAAGAACACAAATTTTCGAAATATTAATACATGTTTTTTGGCGTAAGGCTTTAAGATTATTTTTACACTCGGGTTTACTTATTTGAATATATTTATTTTAGAATAACAAAAGAAAAACAGATCAGATCACATCCGTAGCTTAAGCAGCACTTTGCTTCAATATAACCTTTACCTTTACGAATATATCTTGTTTTTTGACACCGATCTTTGAAGAAGGTTACCAATACCTTTCAAGCTTAGCTTCTGACTTTTAAATTGTGTAAATATATGCTCATTTTGTTATGTATACTTCGAGGTTATTGGCGATCGATCGATTTGCCAGACTGTCGCAGTCTTGATCGAGAATATATTCCAACATTTAAGTCTCTAGCTAAAAGTATGTGCACACATAATAATTGTTTAGTTAGTAGGAGTTAGGAAAGAAAACTAAATAAAGAGTGAATTGTATTATTAAGAAAGAGGGAAAGAGCGTTCTGCAAAGCAGAACATCTGCTATGGAATGCAAACAGCGGGAGCAATGACAATCCACTTATATTGTTCGATCTTAAGCATCATATATAGTAATGCAAATAAGCTAATATGGAATGTATACTTACAAAATAGTCGACATTATTCTGAATAGATAAAAAATTAATTAAAATTTAAATTTAATAAAAGTTTAATTTTATACTAACAATGGCTATCGTTTTAGGCAATCTACGACATGCTAGGAGCATGCTCATCAAATCGTCCTGCTGACTCTGCAGAGGAGCGTGCAAAAAATATATTTGCTAAGATGGATGAAAATAATGATGGTCAATTAACTCAAGATGAATTTTTGAAAGGATGTTTGCAGGATGAAGAGTTGTCTAAAATGCTGGCCCCTTAAATATTTATATCCCATAATATGTGTGTATTTGATGAAATCAGTAATGAAATGTATAAATATTTAATTTATATTTCTTATACTAAAATTATATAAAAATATTGAACATCATTTAAATTGTTTTATTCGTGGAATGCAAAAATCGCTCACTGGTTGGTCACAAAAACCCACTGACGAAGCTAAATTAATTTAGTTCGTAGTCCTGATCAAAAATATACTCAATGGGGCCGGAGATGTGATATTATACATATTTTACCCCTTTTACCAATCACAGTAATTTCCAGGAATGGAATGATTCAAGTAATCATACATTCATAATAATCATAACCTCCGTCGTCATGCACCGTCGTACATTGAGTCTTTTGCACCATTTGCACAATTTAGATGTGTAAAAATCGAATCTTCGAAGATAGCCCCCAAATTCCACTAGCAAGCTTACAAATAATATACACTTAGTGACCATCTGTTCATCATCATCAAGTTCCGAAGTGACTGATTGTCCTTTTTGCTGTAATGCTGTATACAGGAGCTGGTATGAAAACAAGCTTATTTTCTATACAGGTTATAGGTATGAGTTCGTGGTAATGCAGTCTATACAACTTACGCATAGTCAAGCTGCTATATATACTGGTTGCGAGCTCAGTCGGAAAGATCTTATCCGGTCCATGTGACGTGTACGGTTCGAAGGAGGGTATTCTTTGGATGTATAGAGGACATGCTACTTGTAGATTGGTATGCGCATGTCTAGAGAGTCGAGATTGATCTCTTGCCGTCCCAGAAGGTCCTCTTCGATATTCTGAGTACTCTTTTGTAGATAGTGTGTTCCGCCTTGTAGAATGGAAAGTAGATCTAGCTGCATAGAAGTCGAAGTTGGTGTCAGTTTTGTTTTCTTGGTACCTTCATGTAAGGTCCTTAAGTTGATTGACAACCATTTTTCGTGTCCATATTGAGTCTTGCTGCGTGTTCTGTATGGTGAAGTCATCAGCGTAACTTTGAATGAAATGTCTCAAGACACAAAATACTTTTAGTGCATTGCTGTTGCTATTCTTTTCATTTACCCTTCAAACTGAATTTTAATACTAAAGGTAGAGGAAATCAGTAATAGTAAAAAAAATTTTGGATGGGACTGGAGAAATTTCTGCGGCACTCTCAAGTCTATGTCTTTTACATTTTATGAGCTAAATTTACCAAATGTGAAAAGTAGGTTACAATAATCCATTGCGAAAATTGGTTTCTCACACATTTTTATTTTGCGCTCGACTGAATCATTCTCAAATAATAATAATATGACTAAGAGGCATATTTGAAAAATATATGTTTTCCTAATTTTAAACATTCTCCATGCAAGGACCTTTTGAAATCTTTTTAAACAAATCAAATTCAGGGCTTTAACTAGCTTATATCCTAGTTTGCAACTTTCTACCAGAACGCTATTATTTGTTCTGTTATTAACTGTATCAAATGTAAATAGACATATATAATCGATTTTTAATAAAAAACCTCATTTTATATTTTTATTAATATATAAATTTAATATTTACAGAATCACTATAATGAAATCAGCTTCAAAAAATGGGCAAGCAAAATAGTAAACTCAAGCCTGAAGTTTTGGAAGATCTTAAGCAAAATACAGAATTCACAGGTAAATATTTCATAATTAAAAATAAGTACAAGTCGTTATGATCTTGCAAGATTTGTAGTCGATCCTAACGTTATTGGTGCAGAAATCCTCTCTCAGACTTTTTTGAGAGTAAGGAGGCCGTCCTCGTCCGCTGTGAGCTGAAGATCGCTACCCATGTGGCGCATTGCAATTCTACATTGTTTAAACATATACAAAAAGCGCAATATCGCAACTGGAAGCTCTGAATCTAGTTTTATATGGGATGCTCTGCGGTGCTGTCGATAGTTAATATTGGCACAAATTCCCTAATACATAATACATAATCAAACTCATCAGGGACTCAATGAAAAGCGTTGTCTAAACAAAAAATTCGAAGCACGATCCAGAACACGGTCTGCCAGTGGCCAAAATTTGGGCAGAGTTTTCGTGCCTCTGGTATCGGATTCGTACCTACCACAGAGCCGGTACTTGTAATTATAATGCAGGTGATGGTGCAAAAGATTTCCTGGATTGCATAACCTTCCATTTTGAATTATGCTGCAAGCTTTCCATGATCGGATCCATAGTTGCGTCGGCATTATCTGTACTCATTTGACAGTCTCTGTCGTTGAGGAATCTGTAGATCTGTAGATCTTCAATGCTGACTAGTATTCCTGCAACTGTTAAGATTGGGGCTGTTATTGACTGCTGGTGGTGGTACACGAATAGTGTAGTCAACAAGACGAGACGATGTTTAGAATCGAAGGCGTAAGGCGACCGCAATGGAACGTCTCTATAGTCTAGTGATGCATAAGGACATACTGAGAACTCAAAAAATAAGATGGAAAGCTTATACGCAGAATAACCGAGAACCGGTTAACTGCATTGAAGTCGGTGTATATAACTTTTTTTTTGTACTTTTATGAGAAATGCATATTTTTTGAGGGAGAAAAAGAATCATTTTTGTATTACAAAACAAGGGAGAACGTTGCTGTCGCGTGTAACCGACTGCGAAATACTTTGATACCATACAGAATGCCAGCTGAGAACAGGTAGCAAGGGACAAGGTGTGTGTAATATATATACGTTCGATGATACCTTCAGTGTCAAAGTATAAAAAATATATTTTTGTCGTTTGCATTGCATTGATTTCAGTATGTTGGATTCGGTGTAAAATTTTAAATTCATCCAGAAATTTGGCTATTACGTTGAACTCGAATGCAACATCTGAAATTACGTGGAACAGACCAGTTTTACAGCTGTTCGTTTATGTAAACGTGACAAAGTGTATGCTAGGACGGACGCCTTTGACTTTAATATATGCTTTTTATTTTTAATAAATTTATTTTGAAATTATTTATTTACATTTGTATAATTATTCATTTATTTATTTGCAGATGCTGAGATTCAAGAATGGTATAAAGGTTTTCTAAAAGATTGCCCGAGTGGTCACTTGTCGGTAGAAGAGTTTAAAAAGATTTATGGAAACTTTTTCCCATATGGAGATGCAAGTAAGGTAAATGTCGTATTTTATATTTTTTAATGGAAAATAAAACAGTATTAAAGTAAGAGGTTAAAGAGCTTTGCAGAACGTACGTACGTATGTGTACATTTGTTTTGATGCCGTCCATCGCTGCAGTACGAATAAAGTTCGTAATATAACGACGATGAGCCCGAAACATTCAAATGCCGTCTGTGTATTGATTTTGTAATTTCTCCATTTGAGAAACCGCATGAACTCATATTTTTTGTATTAATACGGCCATCATCAATTCAGAAGAATAGGATCACTACGCAATGAATACCGTATGTGATGAAAAAAGGGAAGAAAGAAAAATACGTTTGCCGAGATGCCATAGAGTAACTGTGCCGAGGCCAATGCCAATCGTTCCCAAATGGTTGCTTGGTGGCAAATCGAACACTGGATATCGATACACTTTTGTAAGCATTATTTGCGTTTGTTTACGCTGCTTACTATTTGGATATGATAATATTTTTTTCGATATATCACATAGCAATTTTTCTATTTTATTAATTCGTAATATAATTTATATATGAACAAATGGAATCCGGTTAGAGATGGTACACCCGACTTGACGGCGTATCTAGGATAGCTGTTTTGTCTTTTGTAAGGTATTGCAGTATAACAGCTATAAAATGTGATTCATAAATCAGGACATTTCTTATATTTGTTTTCTGCATTGCTATAAAATATAAAACTCAAAGCCAGATTATGATTACATTTTGTTTGCGAGACCATACCTTCAAAACTTGGAACATCCTCATCGATTAAAAATATAGATTTACACTTTAAAGGGTTGGTTAAAGGGTCTTTATAAATGTATTGCCCATTTTGTGTTAAAATTAAATAATTCCGCAAGCAGATTTACTATAGTGGTAATAATATTTATATTTAGTTTGCAGAGCACGTGTTTAGAACATTCGATGCAAACGGCGATGGAACTATCGATTTTAGAGAATTTCTATGTGCACTGAGCGTAACGTCCCGGGGAAAACTGGAGCAAAAACTCAAATGGGCATTTTCAATGTACGACTTAGATGGAAACGGATACATATCGAGGCAGGAAATGCTTGAAATCGTAACGGTAAATAACGTTCATATATATATCTACATAAAATTGGCACACTAAAACACATCACGATCATTATTATACTTATATCACAAATTTTAAATTTGGAGTCTTGAATCTAGTTGTTTTATAGATATTTAGAGTAGGTCATTTAAGGATAAATTAACTCTTTTTTTATGCGCGCGTACCTATTGTGAAAAATATATCTCACCAATAAGGCCTATCCTGACATTGAAAGCACCTTCGATATCAGGGAATGCTGTCAGCGCAAGCTCTTTCTACGCTTATTCAGTATTATTTTTTAGGTAGGCGTACAGAGCAAAGCTAAGCGTGAGCAGGACTAGCATTGTTCTCTTTAATGAACAGTGACTTCATTGACTGCAGAACAGTTCTTTCCTCAAAATTTTCCTTGAACTTCGGAATGTTAAAAGTTTCACTGTTCATCGAGTTCACTGCTTGGAGCATAACGGTTCATATGAAATCAGTTCTACCGATTTTTAATATTTGAATGCACAAATAGCTCAGATTATCTTTTTAGTTTAGGAAATCATACAATTTAATATTTAAAACTAGAGACTTTGATAATTAATGTATATTTAAATTCCATCAACAAATATTTTCAGGCAATATACAAAATGGTTGGATCGGTCATGAAAATGCCAGAAGATGAGAGCACTCCTGAGAAAAGGACCGATAAAATTTTTCGTCAAATGGATAGAAACAAGGATGGAAAGTTAAGCTTGGATGAATTTATAGAAGGTGCAAAAAGTGATCCTTCAATAGTGCGGCTTTTACAGTGTGACCCGCAGGCACATTAGTTTAAATAATAATATAACACAAGCAATAAACATTTAAACGTGAATTCATTTATTATTGTTTTGCATAAATAATGTACTCTAAGCAAATATAAAACATAAAACAGTCTAAGATTTTCTATTTTATTCTGTATACGAATGTGTACAAATTAACTCAATCTTAATAAAAGTCAATTATTAATAGATTAAGGATTCTAGGGTTAATGTGTGTATACAAAATGGTAATGAACACTTTCGTTAACACTTTCAATTCTGAAGGGACGGCAATTATCAGACAGATGTCCAAGAGCTGGAGAACCATCATTGCATCAACTGTAGCGACTGTAGTGATCTCAAAACCTGCCCAATGAAAATCAACTTATATCGTAAAATTACAGCTCCGGCTGTAATCGGCCAATTTACTTCCAACCTGGGTCTTGTGCTCTGCTGTCTGAGCGAATATAAATAAAGATATTCGGGAAACGGTGCCAATACTATTTCCTTTGATAAAAAAATCTAAAAATGTCCGCAAATACCTGGTAGAAGGAGTGCTCACTGGGGATCATTGGCTGATCGGCTTACACGGACAAGCATGGCTTTTTAGTAAGAGTCTCATATGTGAGAAAGTGCAATGGAATATCGCTTAGGGGACGGGATGTCGAGATGTCTTGGCTTATGTTAAAATGTTGATGTGCTATTTTATTTATAACTGGTTCGTTCGAAAAAAAACTTTTTTTATCAACTAACAGTTGCAACTGATAGTGAAGCAGATATTGCCTATGTGAGCAGTGATTCACATTTCTCAAAAATTCCCATTCGTTCCGCAACATTCGAGAATGTAAAAAATACTAATATTTATTTTCCGCTTAAGACCGTTCGAAAGAGATATTTCGGAACACATCACTGCCTTGCAAATTTTTTGATTCGCAATTGGTACCGCAAAACCAGGTGGAGCATCATCAGAATTGATAATTGATGCTTAATGTCGCTCTGTGTGAATCCATTTTTCTCTTTAATGCATACATGAACAATTATTTATTGCGTTGTTGCATTCGCCATGGAGTATCGATAGCGCCAATCGAATACCGCCACAAAATTACCTTATGATTCCCAAGTGGTTTAAGCACTATGGCCCCTATGGCGGAATTTAGCTTATAATTCCCAAGTGGTTTAAGCGCGGACCTATAGGCATGCCAAATGCAGCAGCCGCAGACGAGGAGGCCCGAGAGAAAAAAAAGGTGGCTCATTTTTTTTTTTTTGTTTATTTTTGGAATATTATTAATTATAGTGGAATTAAACTGTATAATTTCTATATATACTAGTTATTTGTGTGAATCGCGTTTTCGTTGTAAGAGCTGTCTAGATATATTTAATTGGAACGTAGAAAAGGAACACAAAAATAAAACCGGTTGTCATTCCACTTATAAAAGTCGCCACTATCTTGACTGCTGTGTTCATGAAATTAGCATGGCACAGAAATTAGCGCGCATTTAAACTATTAGTCGTTTTACCACTTATAAACAGAATTATTTGTTATTTACACTGCAATTTGTTGTCGTTTTACTCATATCAATATGGCTAACTCACGCCAACTAACGCAAGCGCAATTAGTGGGGAGAATTAAATCTGTCTACTGCAAAGATTTTGTGTAAGTAATATGTTTACATGCATGTATGTCCAAATTTACTTTATAATTCTTCAAAACATTTACGCATATTGTCTGTTTGTGGCGCAGACTGCTTATGCACCATATTTCGCGAGGCTTTGCGTTAAGTTGGATACAAATACAAACATGACTTTGAGGCATTTGAGATGGCGGTCAACTCAGTCCTCGAAGCCGTCGCAATCGCCAAGATGCGTATTACCTGTCAACTGCTAACATTTTTGGACTAGGGGCACTACGCAAAGTACGGAGGTCCATGACAAATACCAAAAGCATACTGTGACTACTGATAGGAGGTTGTTTGCCATTTATTATTACTGGGACAATGACGTACTCCACTAAAGAACTCTGTTTACTGCGGCGTTAGAAGAAGGAACATATTTAATAAAGCTGATTTGGTTATGACCAGATGGAAATGTCTCTTTGTTTGGTACTGAGCAGGGTTTCGGTGATTCCCGGTCTGATTCTTTTCTTTCCGTTGTTGTCACTTCGCAAGTTTCCGTTAGACAATAGTCCTTAGCTATGAATTTCAGCGAATTTCGAAGTTCTTTATCTGCTGCGTTTGGTGTCTTAGTACTATAGAAGATACTACTATATCTAGAGTAATATACATAACACTGATGGTAATTTTCCGTCAATATGTTAGATGCGCGAGCAGGATGTGTGATAGCTTGCAAATAAATATGCTAATAGAGAGACATGGACATATCGACTTAGCTATTCTAAACGCATCATACGACATAAATATATGTATATTTGTAAAATAATATTCATTTACTAACATACTTTAATATTAATTTAAATTTTAATTTTTACAAATGAGTTTTGATAAAAATATTTAAATTCCAGATCATATTCGGAAATTACATTCTACCCAAAAGAGTACTTGAATGTGTTGACAGGACCAAATGGAACTGGAAAGTCCACAATTGTATCTGCAATCATTTTGGGCTTAGGAGGCGAACCGCAATTACTTAAGCGCTCCTCTAGTATTTCAGATTACATAAAAAGCAGTAAAAGCGTTGCAACAGTTATTATCACAATTTATGGAAGAGAAAATAAATCCACAGAAGCATTCAAGCGCGTAATAACTGACAACGGACAATCTCGATATTTTGTGAATTCTAAGGAATTGTCGAAAACCAAATTCGTGGCTATTATTGCGACCTATAATATTCAAGTCAGTAATTTGTGCCAGTTTTTGCCACAGGATCGAGTTCAGGTAGAATGAAATTTGCATTTTCTATCAATAAGCCCATTACTATTTTAATACTTGTCTTGTGAATATAGCTTTTAATCACCTCTATTTTTTATTTATTTCTTATATCCTATAACAGGATTTTTCAAAAATGAATCCGCAAGAGCTTTTAGTCAACACCATGGCCTCAGTGTGCGACAATAAGTTAATACGGTGCTTTAATGAATTAAAAGAAATGCGCAAAACACAAATAACCTCTCATGGTGTCATAGAGCGGCACAAAGAGAATCTTCTGAAAGAACAAAAAAGATTAAAACAGTAAGTGATTTCTACATATGCATATTTAATAAGAGAAAACGTTGCAGCAGCAGGGTGTAACCGACTGCGAAATACTTAGCCAAGAAATGTCGTCCGAGGTTGCCTTTCAAATTGCGGTAGATGTAAGTTGGAACCTTCCATCGAAATTTTGGTAACTGTAGATCTTAAATTGTGAGAGATATAGGCTTGTAGGAATTTTTGTAGCGAGGGAGGGGACATTGCGCAAAAAATTTTGGATCATCGATCTTACTAATCGAACTTCCAATTTTCCTAACCATAACAGTTAAATTGCGAAAGATATTCTCTTTTATCGTTTTTGGGGGCGGGAGTGGGAGTTACTAGTAATATTCCTTTCAAATTTGGTGACTAACTTTTAAATTGTGTGAGATATTTGGTTTTATCGATTTACACTAACAGGTGTATCGGTTTAGGTAGGCGGAGTGGGCGTGGTCGTAAAATTTCTTATACATCTCTTAGGGGAGTTACCAAAAACATACTTTCAAAATTTAGTGAATCTTGCTTACAAATTGTGGAAGATCGCATGCTGCAATTTTTACACTTTGTCTGACGCGGGCACGGACCATACCTTTGGTATCAAAATATAAAAACCTAAACAAAATATATTCCAGGTTACAAATTTCGGTAGATCAATACCAAGAGCTTCAAGGAATAAAACAGAAGTTAAATATATATAAAGCGAAAAAACTTTGCGTTGAAATGACCATGGTAAAAACAAAGATTGATGATCTTAATAGACAATTGGAAAAAGCGAAAGTAGATTGTGAACCTCTAAGGAAAACGTTTGAATGTAATCAAATAGCACACCGAGAACTAAATGAAGTAAATTCTATCTTGGCGAAAAAAACTATGGAGCAAGTAAGTTCATGTTGACCATCGAATTCCCTTGAATTTATTAACTATTGGTTTATTTTTTTTTTTAAATTAAGACTCAACTAATTAACAAATCCATGGCTACAAAATGTGATTTAATTTCTCAACTGGAAACCATAAAACTTAAAATTAATCAGAATAAATGCGATTTGGAGGTTCGTTTATCTTCTATTTGCATATGCATAGTATATTTTATAAAAGTGTCTTACAGAGAAACATACAACAGTCAGTCGCAAGTATAAGCGAAATGGATAAAATAAAGTTTTTGATAGAAACAAAACAACATGAATTGCAGCAATTCAGTAATGATAAAGTGGAGGTGTTGGATCAACTGGAGCAACAAAAGAAAACAATAGAAACAACTCGAGAGATAACGATGAATCAGTGTAATAAGCGCAGAGAATTCGAAACAATGCTAAATGATGAAAAAATTCCGGAAATTACGGCTATTACTCACAAGATAGAGAGACTGCAAAATATCAAATCCCAGAAGATTGAAGTAAGTGATGTACACTATTTTTATATATTTATATAATACATATTTTATAAATCTGATAACACTTTTAGGAGTTGCGCCATCGAAATCCTAACGTGGTCAAGGCTATGAACTGGGTAGCTCAAAATAAGCATAAATACAGATGTAACATTTATAATCCCATGGTATTTGAAGTAAGTATATTTACAATTAGTATATATTTTTATTTGTATATTTGGACAATTCTATGTACTAGTCGATGCCTAAAGACATCTCGTTCATTGCTTCATAATTTACTAAAGTTATTATGTTATATATATATATATATATTATATTAAATTAAAAAGTATAACCTACTCTTAATGACTACGAACAAGGGGTGTACTGAAGTTTTGTATATAAGGCTATATATTCTTGACCAATTAAAAAAATCGAACCTCAATAACATATTTAGCTTTTTTTTGCAACTCATAATTTGTTCCCAATAAGTATTCAAATTGCTCGAAACTTAAAGATTAAAAGCATTTGTTAAAGTTGAGATACCCTAAGTATATAACAAGTAAGAGTGCCGTCGTTTATGGATTTCGAATAGAAGATGTTCTGAATCCAAATCGATTTATACTTATGTGTTTTTTTCTGCCTATAAACTTCATACTAAAATCAAATATAAAAATACAAACGATACATTAGTACAAATTTATAATCGATTTATTAAGTGTTCCTTTTCCTTTTATTTTAAATATATGCGGGAGCAGATGTCAATGGGGTAAAAATTCAAATAAACCTAACTTCTTATATGTTAACGTATAACCGAAATGCGTTGAACATGTAGCAATAATATACTAACATTCTGGTGATAATCAATATTTGTCGATTTTAGGTAGATATCAACATATTAAAATAAGCTTAATATGTAAAATATTTTTTTATGATCAAACTGCTTACATGTTTTTAATATTGGTTACAAATTGTTAAAAGCTACTACAACTATTTTAATAATAATAATTCAACTTTCTAACAATTAATTTTTTTCAGTTAAACATCAAAAGCGACGAGGCTGCAATGTATTTAGAGAATGTTGTCAGACAACGCGACTTATATGCTTTTGCCTGTGAGGATAAAATGGATATGTCTGATCTTATTAACGAGCTATGCGTCAAGCAAAAGCTGTCTGTAAATGTGATATATTGCGCTCCAGCAGATAGATGCTTGTTTACGTCTAAAGTTCCAATTAGAGAAATCATGTAAGCTGGAGAAGATTATACACATTCGATGTTATCTTGTAATAACTTTGATTGCAGGCAGATGGGATTTACCTCGTATCTTGTTGATCTGATCTCTGGGCCGATACCAATTATAAACAAGCTATGTGGGACTTATCAAATTCATAATATTCCCATTGGCAAAGATGAAGTTAGTAATTTTACTTCCCTAGTTCCAAAATCCATACGAATATTTTTTGGAGGTAAGTAATTCATGGTAAAATGCTTGTTGCGATGCACTTATTGTTTTTTTTTTTAATTTGTGATAAGGCACCAAAATGTTTTCTGTGACGACATCACGATACCGCTCTGACCATATATTAACCGAAAGCACAGTTCGAAGAAAAAATCAACTTATTTGCCTTGATTCAAGACAGTTGTCTTCACTTAAAGAAAGGTGAGTGATAATAAACTTAACTAATTAATATTCAATTTTCGTTTAAAATTAAAAATTAAATGTTCTATCCACTCGAATTGACCTTGAAGATGCAGTTTTTCCGATTTTTATACATTGATCATGCTATCTGTCTGTCCGTGTGTATGAGCGCGCAACTTTAAAGATTGGGATTCGAAACTATTTTCCACATTGCTTCCTTAACCGCAAAGGTTTTTGTTACTAATATAACTAACATGAATTAATAATTGAATAAGCGACATTTTTGAGCGACAAATTTGTACACATCACAGGTTCTTGGCGTTTGAACACCCAAGTTAAGCAGGGGAAGGGTTAAGGATTGTCTTCAATCACTAGTTATTTAGTACAAACTGTTTTATTTCATTATTCATTTTATCGTTTTTTAGGTACTCGAAATTAATATTTGAAAAGGATAAAATAAGAAACAATTTACGAGAGATCGATAGCGAAATTGATCGCTTACAGATAGTTTTTCGCGAAGAAGGAGACAAAAAGAGAAAAATCGAACAAAAATTGGCGCATTATGGAAATCTGGAGACTGATGTGAAAAAGCTGCAAATGAAAATTGAGAACTTAAATAAATCATTTTCCTGTAAGTCAATAAAAGGACACACAAAAAAACACAAATGAATTTCATTTTGTACCTTTAGCATTGGAGACCGTAAAAATAACATTCCAAAGGGATTTGCTATCGGATTTAAGGAACATTTTTACAATTGAAAGCAAATTAATCAACATTGTAGAGTCTGCAGATAAGTTCCAGGAAAAATATAAATTGAACAAAATAATTAAAGCAGTCCATAAGCAACAGCTTGAAGCGCAAATGACTGCACTCAAGGAAAGTGAAGAGATCTATAGAATAGCTAATGTAAGTTATTTTAATAAGGACAATAAATGCCAATTCACCAATAAAATTTTCAGTTCAATGTGCAAAGATTGAACAGATTTCTTCAAGATCAGCTGACGGAAATGACCTCTAAAACCGATGAAGTGAAGCGGTTGTGCAACGGAAAGCTTCCATCAAGCAAAAGTTTCCCCTTTAAAAGCGATTTCAAAGCCATGTTAAGCCACAGTTTAGAACAAATTGATGAAGCCATAATCGATTTTCGGGCAAGATTGGAATGCATGTCAAATTGTAATTCTGAGGTAATGTTATCATATCGAAATTTTACCAAATCTTAAAACCAATTATGTTGATCATATTAAAGGTACTTACGACTTATCGCCAAAGCCAAGCCTGTGTGGAACAATTAAAGAATGAAATCGAAAACATGTCAATCCAAGAAAAAAACGTAGATGCCGAAATATTAAATAAATTCAACAATTGGGAGCCTCAACTTACCGAATTAATTGAGACAATTAACGCCAAGTTCAGTGAATTTATGGATTCTATCGAATATGTTGGAGAACTGGTCTTGTCCAGAAAAGAAGCTGTAAGTATTGTGCATTATTTTAAAAATTATTAATAAAATATATTGCGCAAGAGCTATAGATTATATTCAATAATATAATGAGTTTTCCGTCTACCAATTCCTTGGCATATTTATTTATTTTATTTATCTAACGCAAAACTAAAGTCCGGCGACACAATTTAATATTACTCAAAATTTGCCAAAACATTTGATTCATAATTTTTATTGTAAATTTAGTTTAAATGTAGAAAAATCGGTAGCACAAAAAAATGGTTGGCATATATACTAATATATTATACCATATAGTAAGTCATCCATATTTGTATTATACCTTTATACTTTATAAAATGTAACACTATCAGCGTGACCAACTTGCCCATCTGATTATCAAACGGATTTAACTTGAAAACACGATTAAAATTATAATTCTAGATAAGCTACACCAACAGGAGATAAATTCATATATTGTTTTTTTCAGATCGACTTTGAATCGTACGGCATTCAAATAATGGTAAAATATAGGAAAGATGCAAAACTACAAACTCTGGATAAATATATACAATCTGGTGGCGAACGTGCTGTGGCAATTGCAATATATTCGTTGTCATTGCAACACGTTACTCATGTGCCATTCAGGTATAAATACAATAACACAAATCTTAATAGTATTTTTAACACAAGCAGAAGAAAATCCCCAAAATTCTTCAGTTTAATTTTTTATACAATTAATATCATATATTTTTTTTTATTTTAGATGCGTGGATGAGATCAATCAGGGCATGGATGCCAAAAATGAGCGCCATATTTTTGATTTACTTTTAAAAGAAGCTACTAAACAGGGATCTGCACAATATCTGTTTGTAACGCCAAAGGTAATTTTGAAAATAAATATCATAGGGTTTATATTTCAACATTTTTCATATAATTTTTAGTTGCTTCGTGACCTGAGTTACAATCGACACTTATGTGTCTCCGTAGTTCATAACTCTGGATCCATTAAACCAGATATATATTTTCCACTGAATTAGATTAATTAAGAATAATAAAGATAACATTTGTAATGCGTTTAATAAAATTTTATTTAATACCAGCTGACCCTGCAAGATTTTTTTACTTCGCTCCAGCGATTAAGAAACAAAACTATGTCTTAAACGTAGAATGGTATTATTTTTATCAATGGGCAACCAGCACAGCGACCTATAAGGTTTATTGTGCCCCGTTCAGGACCTATGGCTCCTCCATCAACCCCAGCTCCCGCACGAATGCTAGAATCTTTGTGGGGTTGATGTCTTCTATGTCCTGAGATTTCATAACATGCATCCCAAGGATGCTCCAGCTTTTCCTAGTTTTTTTTTTTTTCCTTTTTCCTAACTTCAAACTTTTCGCAAGAATATTAATTACACAATTTCGTCATGCTGCGCGACAAGATGCTTGGGAAACCAGTTGGAATGAATTTAATTGTACTAAACTCCTTTTGACAAATGATTGACAACGTATATTCATAGTTATTCATAGTTAAAGATCTTAGAGTTCCTTTTGATACCAAACTGAGTTGTAATCTCTATATTTTCCTTTCACTTTCTCCATGTCTCTTTGGACTACTCTATTCTTGAATACTGCTCATGTATTTGGTCTTCTCACTACAGAAACTACCAAGATCAAATTTAGTACATTCAGAAACAATGCCTTTAACCGGGATCCCAATGTTCATCTGCCATTATACTCGAGTTGACTTCTTTTTATTAATCATCCGCAAAGAACAACGATTTTTTCCAATTTTCGGTTTGAATAGGTTTTTTCTGGCTTTCCTCGATCTTTGCATTAAAGTTCTACTATTTTACATTTGAAATTTATTCATTTCTTTTTGTTTTTTTTTTTCATTTTAAATTTCTTATAATTTGTAAGTTAAATTTGAATTTAAATTTTATTTTTAAAACTTTATTTTTAAATATCTTTTGATATGAATTTCGTAATGTCAAACTTTTTTAAGTAGCGAGAGTTGATTTTCTCCAAATACAAATCAAATAAACAAAAAAAAAAAAATAGGTTTGCAATTGTTTTCCATTATTTAGATATTTTTGGCTTATGTACATAATTTATAATGAGGTTCTTACTCCCATTATATTGGGACTTAGTAGGCCAGTAGAAGATTTACGATAATGGTCTTTATCAATAACTGCTGATCTAAAAAATCCCAACTATAATGAGGGCACACGCTTAAGCACATTTATGTAAATTGCCTCGATAGTTTTGAGCTTAGTTCTGCTCGAATATCGCCGATGGAGAGACTGACTAACATATAAAAAACTAGCTACATCTTTTATATGTTTGCGGCAACACTTGCGGTTAATCAAGCGATAACTTTTGCTTTATAGTCTCTTTCATTAAATTCTGTGAGCATATTATCAGTCGTTATTCAAGTTTTTTACATTCTTATGTAATCATCGATTGAGACACACAAGCATTCAAGATTCGCAGTGATTGTAAGAGAGTAATATATGATATAGAGAATATGGATTTGAGCACAAGGTCTGTTCAAGATGGAAATATAATACGTAAATGAAATGCACAACCCAAAGCAAACATGATTAACTCTTGGCTCAAAGCAGAGTGCTAAGAACATCCCATTACATTTTAAGTTAAGTAGATACAGGTAATATTTTTTTTACGGTAGTTGATGTATCCGTCTTATCAGATTGCAACATTTATTATGTAGCCGTCGCAGATATGACCTATAGAATCATATTTGTTTTCTTAGGAGAAATACACAACTATAACTATACAAGGTATACCGCCGCCATGTAATCCAGTTACCTAAAAGGATAAATTATTCTTATGACATCAAACAAAAAACTGCATTTAGAAGTTAAAATCGAATCGCATATTTAAAAAAAGGGCACACAAAAGGGTTAAGGTATTCCACCTTAAGACAGTAAATAAATATGGCTACAAACATATTATAACGTCAAGCATCGCTGCTTTTTTGGCCAAGTACGCGTCTGTACTCAGAATACAGCGCACAGATTTGTGTACCCTTTTATGGGGTATCTATACGTTAAAGCTAATCTGTATATACAAATTATAAAATTTAGGTTTTGTGTGTGGATAAATCGATTAGATGTCGATATACCTCGAAGTCTTAAATGATAAAAAACACATTTATCAACTATATTAGAAAAGTGAAGTTCATCTGTTGTTGATGCGCTGTTGGCACATACAGTATGTCAAGAAAGTGTTTGGACACAAGACAAAATTCATATTTTCTAAAATCTTCTACTATAAAGTGGACTTCTTTCAACTATTTAAAAAATAAAATTAAACGTTTTCTGTTAGAAATGTATTTAGATTCTCATTTCCAGTATTTTATTTTTTGTTTACCGTGCGTGTCATAAAAGAGCGGAAATCTATATGCATATGTTTATTTTTAAGTGCTGCACGCACTTTCGGCTGTCCGGCTGTGCTGTCCGGCATTTAGTTTGAGAAATAGCTTTGCCATTTAATACATTGAGGAAGTCATCTACAATCCCTGAAAGTACTAATATACATATATTTTTGAAAAAGCATCAGTATGCAAAACTTGACCCTCGCCTATAAAACTATCTTTATGAAACGGGAAGGATATCCGTATTTTTGCTGCACGACTAACATACGTCGATCCCGTATGATCGGTGTTTTATAAAATTTTAATGCAAGCTATAGATGAACAGGTCTACTGGTTTGCCGAAGAACAATTCTGTATTTTTTAATTTTAATATTAATTCTAAACATTTGGAGAAAAATTAACCATTTGTTTAATATATTTTTTAATATTTATTGTTTAATACACATTTATTACATGTTACCTCAACTTAATTTGTACGGTGTCTTACAAATATATCATACTGTATATTTGGGATATATAATCTTAAATAGTTTAGTGTTTAATGGTATAGGGTTATTCACAACATTTTTAAATATAATATGATATAAATTTTATAGTAAAATTTAAATGAAATAATTGATTGGCTAAAAGCCACTTTGGCGTCGTTACATTACATAAAGACTAAAACTGCATTATATCAAATATTTCTATGTACAAATCAGCCTCAGGATAACTTTCAAAGTTGGCAAAGCTAGGCGTTTGATCATCTATTGATAGATTTAAAAGATAAAAATAGTAATTAGTCATTTTGCATTTTTAGTGAAATTACAGTCAAATTTAAATGAACAGCAAATTTACCTTTTTATAATTAATTTACTTTCTTGAAAAGATTGAAACTTTTTTGGTCTATGAAGGCTTTAAAAGGCAACATCGTGTAATTCAGGTGCCTTTGGCATAACTTTTACTGAAAGAGAGATAAGGTATATATATAAATTAAACCATTATGCATTGAGAGGTACGCTATGATATTTATTTAAAAAACTATGGGAATTACAAACCTGACTCAAGGTCACTCCATCCACTGACTAAAGTCTTATGAAAGTCCTGACCCGCATCAGAATGTTCCTCGATTTGCCCTTTATGTATTTGCAATTCGTTGTTTGTCATGTCATCGAGATCAAAAATTTCGGTCACTTGAACATTGTTGGTAGTATTATCTGAGTAATAATAGGCATATAGAGTGTCCTTATGAGTGCTCATCTGAAGAACTTGATCAACATCACTGTCCAAAGGTGGGCCACTGTAGAAGTGATAAGTGATTAGTCCAATGGCTCTCCTCAAATGGGCTTACAAATTTATTTACCATTCCTCGACAATAATTGCAACCTGTGGTCCATACAAACGCTTGGAGTGCAGCAGAGCAGTTGCATCAAAATGCGGCTGATCGTAAAGCTGCAGAAGGTCGGATAAATTAATAGGATTGTGAAATTAATGGATAATTGAACTGTTTACTCACGGTAAATCTGCTGAGGAAACGAACATGCACAGTATTGTTTAGCTGTACAATCAACTCCTCAACTAGTTGCCGCATTTGTTTAGTCAGTTTTGGCGTTAAGGTCGTGAGCCTGCGAAGATTTACAAAAAAATTGTAAAATATGATTGCTATAAGTAATCGATTTCGATATTAGGTAAACACAAAAGTTGTTTACACGCACTTTGTTATTGTGGCCAAAAAAAAGTCCATTGGTACAGTGGCTGGCAACGAGAGCAATTTAACGCCGCGATGTTTGAAGA
Source organism: Drosophila nr. fundita (assembly GCA_035044245.1). Lineage (NCBI taxonomy): Eukaryota > Metazoa > Arthropoda > Insecta > Diptera > Drosophilidae > Drosophila > Drosophila nr. fundita. The sequence goes on along the minus strand of JAWNMG010000622.1, from coordinate 1,500,366 downwards.
TCCAATTGGCTAATCCTTTGTTTGCCTGTTCGATGTAGCCTTGAATGACATCGAGCACAGTCTCAGGCATGTTTGAGCTCAACGCATCCTGTAAACGAAGCAAAGGATATGAGTTCATTTTATTCCATACAAAATACAGCTTGCGAAACAAACCTTTCTATGCTCCTTGCATTCGCGACACTCTGCATCAAAGTCTTGTGGCACTGCAATGGTTTCGGACACCACAAATGTGGACTGAACAGCTATGCAGCGTCGACAATTGATTAAGTTGTTGCGATGCAGAAACTGCAGTGCATCATCGAATCCCTGTTGACAGAACGTTGAGAGGAACTCCGCCCGTGGCGGGAACAGAATGCGTACAAAGCGGTTGATATTTTGTCTAGAAATTTCGATACTTGTGTTGGCCCAGTTCAGATGGAATAGCTGCGAGCTCTGGTCTCGCGGACAAATATCGCTTTCGCCACAGAAAGGACTGACAGTGATTGTGTTCTCATCGAGGATGGGCAAGTTGTCTGAGAATGCACCGTCCATGTAACGCACACCCCGGAAGCGCGGAGGCAATATTCCTGAGAAGCCGGGAATAAAGCAGGCGCAGAGCAGGGCCTGGAGCACCTCCTCTCGCGAATCAAACTCCGAGATAATCACGTTCCGGCCGTCATAAACGCGGGTCAGCGAGATGTGAAGGCGACCGCTGACGCGCTTATGTGCGTCAAGGGGCAGTTGCTTCTGGAGACCCTCTAGCAAGCAGGTCTGTATATTAAACGACGGACTGAAAGGCCCGAGCGAGTGCCGACGAGCCTCGTTTACCACACGGAAGAAATCCGAGGTCATGCTATCTGTAAGAGGAAAAAAATAAAATATTTAAATTTTAATCATTTTTTTTAATTAGTACAGCAAATAATGGTATTGTAATAGGTGCTAAGATCTACGTCCGATTATTTATATTGATTATTTTTTAATTATGCTATTAAAAATTGCTCAGAGTAGTAAATTCAGTGAAGCTATGTTTTATAAAAAGATATCTTGTATTATGTGTTAATCAGTTTGGATTACGTAAAAAGTGTACTGATTATGTGCACTATAAAAAATAACAAGGAGTAGTAAATTAAATAAAAAGCGGCCTTATAAAACTATATCTTTGAATATTTGATAATCATTTTAGATTAGGTAAACAGTACTAAGTTATAGATTTGTGGTTTAAATAATTTTTTCTTAAAATAAATGACGAAATATTGCTAAGAGTAGTAAATTTAATAATATTAAGTTTTACAAAATTGTATTTCATTATTATAATAATTTTGTATTCCATATCAATTTATTTTCCAACATAGGTACGTACAACATATTTTTGCGGTTTTATTATTATTTTCACAAAAGCAGAAAATATATAATATGCTATATATAATATATAACGTTCACACAGTTTTGCGTAATTTCAATTCTCTTGTTAATGATTTGAGATGACTGGTCATCCAGTTAAGCGATAGGAAATGACGTGAGCACCTTCTTGTTTTTGATTGAAGTCTATAAAAATTTTACTTTGGCCCTCATCAGGCATATACCTCATATATATATATATATAACCGATAAGCCACTATAAAAACTGATTCGTGTGCATGTTAGTTGTGTTGTTGCTATTTGTTTTTGAATGACATTTTATAGTTCGGCGTGTGGCAGAGCAGCTGATTTTCTGAAGTTGCCCGCTGATAAGAATTACCCCCCATATTTATATAACTCGTGTGTAAGCACTTCCTTTTGAATGAACCGCATGGGTACACACACATACACACACTCATACATACATTTGTACATGTGCCAGCTGGCTTTAGGCCTGAATCAGGCCATGGCCTGTGGACAATGATTCGATGGCAAATGGCTCTAAGGCAAAAGTACTCCTAAACTGATTAAGATGATGAGTTTTACACATATAAAATGTATTTTTAATGGATAGAATAGAAAATTACAATCTTGCAGTCTAAACTAAAAGGCAATTATGTTGTCATGTGACCTAGATTATATATGTAGACTGTTAGGCTTCCAAATGTAAGGGTTTATAAGCAACTGTCAGCAAATAGTATGAAAATCAATAATATTTCGATAAAGTCAATAAGGGATGCAATATTTCAGATACGTACATAGGTGGAAATGTACATACATATGAACAGTTATATATACTTAATAATTCGTGCATCCCTTTTGAGAACTGAATAAAAAGTATTATTTGTCAAAACTGAATTTAATTTCTTTCTCTCTACAAATCCATGGACTATTTAGATTATTTTAAATTTAAATAAGTGAACACCTAAAAACATAATTTTTTAAAGCAACTTCAATTTTTGTTAGCATTTAGTTTGCTTAAACTATTAATATAGTTATGAAAATAAAATTCTATCGAATTTTTCTGACTTAGAAAAAATCGACTTGGGAAGTTCGAATATAATTCACGGGGTAGTAGTTTTAGTTTATTGTAGGGTGGTTTATTAGGGATTCGTTAACATGGTTACATGTATGTATGTACATACATTTGTTTATATACATACTTACATACAGACATACCTACATTTGAAAAAAATTGCTTATAGTGCTGTACTTTGAGATCATTTACTGGGTCAGTAGAACAGCTGCTCTTTGAGCCTCGCAGTATGTGTATTTTTACACACATACTAAATATACTCATCTGTTATATGGACTGTTATACAATGGCATAAAATGTGTGTAAACTTTGCATTGAGTTTATTAAGATTAACAGCATTAAAATTAAATGTATTCTCTTTCTAATAGAATCGAAATAAACTCTTTAAATGCTTTGCTATGTGCATATACATATTAAATACACACAAGCACACACACACACACTCGCACATACATATATATGTAGAATTGTGCATACGTGTGAGTGAAAAAACCCTCACAAATCACAATGAAATGAGCTGATAAGCTGCGTCACAGTGCAAAATACAGCTGCTGAATTATTGTAAATAACAACAAGTGTTATACGTGAGCACACTTGTGTATGTATGCTGATATACGCAAGGGCGTATGGGGGGTACTGGAGGACACAGCCCCCCACGACGAACGAAAATCTGATATATAAAAATGAAATATGAATGGAACTTTCCTCACATAATTATTATTATAATTATAATATATATTATTATAATTAAAAGAAAAAAAAATAAAACAATTATTCCCCTTTATGAAAGCTGAGTACGCCATTGTATAAAAGTATGTATTTCACATTGACATTTTATGAATTCTAATCAAATAGGAAACTCGCTCACTTTTGTTTCACACAGCTGCTAAACATAGGCCCAATGGAATTGACGTCAATTGAAGAGGCTATTGTAAAAATCTATATATATACCTATATCTATATATATATATATATATATATATATATGAATATAAGAAAATAGAAATGGAAAATCTTAATTGAAATTTTAAAGTGAGCCAAAAGTCAAAATTTGCAAAATTTTGAAGTGTGTATTTAATTGAAGTGCACATGTCGTGTTTTTGATATCAATAGTTCCAAAGTTCAAAGCAACTCATTAGTAGCAAAGAAAACAAGACAACAACAAATTACTCGATCGATCGCACTCCACAATTATATGCGCGTGTGTGTGTGTGAACGACTACGTATTTGCCGTTACGCCTCCTCCTCCACCATCAGCTGCAATTAAAGTGAAACAGGTGCACTTAAACTCTTCACACTCTTTGCACTCTGCAATGAATCAGTCATTCTACCTGACTGACGTCCACCGAACTTTCTACTGTTTTCACGGTCTCGGCGGAAACAGGTAGATACTGTATGTATGTATGTACAGCTGCGGTCAAAAGAATAGTAGTAGTAGTGCACAAATATGTTTTGGCAACGTTAAGTAAATAGTTAGAATATAGATTAAAAATTATGCAAATTGTATTTGAAAACTTGCAATCAGTACTCAAGTTAAGTAAACATTTAAAGATCTGATAGGTATAAGAAAATTTAAGTGTTTAAGTTGATCACAAAAGTGGATTAGTAGTGAAGCTTTCTTTTCGTTAAATTTTAAGATTTTTCAGAGGTTTCGAAATTTAGCAGTGCAAGTTTAATAATATCGAGAAATATTGCTATGGAATGATTTTCAATAAGCAAATAAGATATTATTGTATTATTTTACACAAAAAACTCATAATAAACTGATTAAGTTTTAAATTTTCACCAACAGTACTATTATTTTGACCACAACTGTATGTGTATGTATGTTTGTGTATGTTTATACTTGTGAGTCGCACTGTAAAAGAGACTTGTTTACAATGGATGCTAATAAAGCTGATCATCGATCAACTGTCGGATTTAATTTGTACATTTCTATGCATGCTGCTTTTTCTTACATACATACATAAATTTTAAAAGCTTTGAGGATCTTTGAGATGATTTGCATAACCTTTTTATATGCATCTAGGTGGCAAAGCTAAAATAAATAGAAATAGGAACGTGCCCCCAAAAATGAATAATCCGACCTTCACAAAATAAATAAATATAAATGAATGCAAACACAGCTTGCCCAAATCTATTTTTGGGCCTATTACATACACAAGTGTATAAACAATATACTCACACACATGTATATATATGTGTAAACGAGTATTTTTGTTTTTGTTTACATTGAGCGTTGTATTTTATGGTTTATGGTTTGCGTCCGACGAGCGACGAGCCCCCAAAAAAATGGGAGTGTTCGCAGCTGGCACAACGGAAATGAGTTAAAAGTCTGCTGTTGTTTAGATGTGTGTGAATGTGAACAAATAGATATGGAGTTGGTTTTGCGCATTTCAATCGTGTGATGAACTAATTCATTACATTAATTAAATATTGTTTAATTACTTACCCAGTGGAAGATCGCAGAGCAGGCAACATGCTGCCAGCGAGCCAGCGGAGGCACCTCCAATTTTCTCTAGAAGCAGGTGAGGGGCGTACTTTTTAAATGAAACAGCAACGCCAACATGATAGATTCCAAGGAAACCACAGCCAGCAAAAGATAAATTCATTTTTTTATCCTCCTAATTACGGTGCTTTAAAAGTGTTTTGATAAAAATCTATTATTTGTTGCGCTTTCCAACTAGACAGTTTTTTATGGAAAATATGCAGAAAAATCCCGTTTACTTTTCATTCACTCTTTGTCCTTATTTCGAATATTTTCTTTCCAAGTTTGAGCTTAACTGTTTTTTTTATTTGCTTCTAATCACAACCTACACGAACCGTTACTCGCAACTGCTTTAATAACAATGAGTGAATCAAATTGGTTGCCACTATCGACAACTTGCCTTGTATCGATTATTCCAGATTTTTTGTATTTCGGGATTTTTTAGCACATTAGTACGATAGTTCGATGATTTAGGCTAAATTTAGGGCATGTTCACTATAAATGCAACAAACTTCTATCTAGTGTTATTAATTTTAAATGAACGCAAACAATTTGAGTACATATTTTGTATGTGTTATTGATCAAACTTATTTAAATAATGGCGCATGTTTCAGATGTTGGCGGAAGAACTATGACGATGACCAATGCATTTTTAATTTGTGCACCTTCCAAGGGCTTTATATAAACTATATGCTGAATAAATAACTTTTTTCATAGTTTACAATAGTTTAGTTTATAATTACTTTTTTTGTGTCGACTGACTTTAGATGAAATTAAATAAATCAATCAATAAAATTGTATTGTAAATTCATTGACTCTTGAAAATAGCAAAAGTTAACAAAAATAAAAGTTGGATAACATTTTTTCTTGTCTTTCTGTGTAAATATGCAACTCATCGTTGATAAGTCCATGCGGAACCCGATATCATATTTGCTAGGCATTTTTGTTGCTGTAATAATAATGTATAATCGTATATAAAACAAATTCATTACACTTTTTCCGTCAGCTTGAAAATGTATTTAAATATATGTTAAAGTTGATAATATTCGATATCTATCTTAATTTGTGATCGATAGCTCGACAGTCACAACTATTTTTACTCATTTAGGCAATGCGTTCACTTCACATATAAAAACGTGATATAATAATCAACAAATAATAGTTGCAAACGGGATAAATTTGAATAATTGAAAGCATTTATTAAGTTTTTCGGATAAGTCGTGTTTGTTCTTTGACATTTTTTCATCACAGTGGCAATATTCAACAAGTGTACTTTGGATGGACAAAATACAACTCTGTGTCTCACGAATATTGCATAAAGTTTCGCAGCTCACTTAGAATTTACCACTTGAGTCTCCTTAAAAGCCGGTTTTCAATTTGATTGCCTCAAACTGTTAATACAAACAAACAGCATGCTAACGAAGGCCGTACTAATTTCCACATTGGGTAGGCGTGCATCTAATTGGCTGACGCAACGCTCGTTCAGCAGCACGCAAATCCTAAAACAGTCCATCAAAAATCATGAGCCAAATGATCTGGAAAAGCGTTTCCTCGTCTGGAGTGGCAAATACAAGTCAACAGCTGAAGTGCCCAGCTTCGTAAGGTACGCCAATTATCTAGTTCAATGGTGTGTTCAATAGTTCATTATCAGAATCCTTGCAGTCAGGAGGAAATGGAGCGTTGTCGCAACAAGATGCGCATCCGAGTAGCAAATTTAATGATTGGCTTAACTATCGTCGGATGTGGTATTATGGTCTACAGTGGCAAGCAGGCGGCCAAGCGAGGCGAATCCGTCACAAAGCAAAATCTCGAATGGCACAAACAGTTCCAAGAGTCCCCAGCCAAATAATAACAGATCCACTACAACATCCACAAGAAAACGCCTTAACAGCAGCAATGCTGTTAAAAATAAACTGTAAAACCTCTTTCTTATTTTCTGTTCAACTCGGTTGTTGCCTTATAACAGTGATATTTTGAATTCAACTGTCTGATTATCATTTGGGAACTGTTAATAACAGCTGCACTGCAATAAATATATACTCAAATATTATTTATTACATGATTACTCAGATACGAATGAAAATTATAATTTGCAAATTCAAATCACCTCTGACGACATATATATATATATATATATTCTGTCCGTAGGTACAAACACGCCGATTTCAGAGACTGTGGGAGGTTCAGAGACTTTAAATTTTATATACTAGTTCCCGTTCACTGTTTATCCAATATTGTTACTTAGAAAATAAAATATATACAATTTTAAAGAGATAATTGAGTATGAGTAAGCTTTGTTGCGAAATTGAGCATTTATTATATATTTACCAAGTTCTCCTTATAAATAATGTGTGGTATATTTAATAAAATTTCATTACTGCATACAACTGCTACCACTGTAATTTAGCGGAAACATTATCAACAGGGACCACCACTTGCGCCAGCTGTCAATGCGCCTGCGTCGAGAGAGAGAATGCGCGTCCCGGATTGCCAACCATAGAGAAAAAAGAAAGACAGCGAAAGAGAGGGGGAGAGAGCTAAATAAACTTACACATGGCGCTGGGCTGGCGGCTACGTAGGAGGAGGCGCTGATGGGTGCAGCAGTAGCAACCCTGCCGCCGCTCTTCTGCTGCTGCGCGCTTTTCACTTTCCGTTCGTTCAGTTTGTCGAGAACGTTTGAACGCAACGGGACTTGGGGATCGTGCGTGCACGCAAAAATCTAAGCAAAAAAAAAAAAATTTCAAATTGCAAGCATAACGCTGAGTAAATAGAAATGTGCGCAAAAATAGTGTAAAAATATAAAAGCCAAAAGCAGCACACAGAAAAAAATGTGCGGGCAGCGTGAAAAAAGCTAAAAGGAGAGCAGCAAGTGGAGCAAAATGTAAACTGCACACGCACACTCACACAGATCACATATGTAAGTGTAAGTGCAAGCGTGTGTGTGTGTGTGTGGCATAACAATGACCACAGACACTAAGACAAAAGGCAAGAATTACAACAAAAAGTCGCCGTTAAATATTCATTAATTAATTCAACTTAAAACATGCGAAGGAAAATCCATAATAAAGAAAATGAATCGAGTAATTTACTTTTTTCCTTCTTTCATAAGCATAAGTGTGTGTGTGTAAGAGCTTATGTCTGTATGGGTGAGTTAGAGTTTGTGTATGTGTAAGGCATTCGTTTGGTTTTTGATTTGTGAAAATGTGAAAATGTGTGTATCCGCACGAATGTTGTTGTTGCTCGTCGCTCGTCGTCTCGCGTAGTCACCTAAAAAAAGCAATAAAAAAGGAACACAAAATTGTCCTTGTACAAAAATTATGTTAAAATTGGAATCACTATTTACGCTTCGTTGCATGCCACACAACAACAACAACAAGTTGCTGGCGTAATTAATGTGCTGCAGCCGCTTTTAAGTTAAATGTGCATCACTAACAAAAAGCCATTCAAAAAAAAAAAAAACTAACTGTGACGGCCGCTATTCTCTTCTATTCTGCTCTGAAAGTGAAGGTCGTCTGTAGGAGAGAAAGAGCGCACAGTATCAGCAACCAGCAGCACCACAAGCAGCAGCTAAGTCCAAACAGTCCATTTGCTGGCGCAAATGTGCGAAAAATCCTTGGCTTGGTTTTTGGCGCAACAACAAAGCCACATTAATACCCATACACACCCATACACTATTACGTACTTACATAAATACAAACATATATGCGTATATACACTAGCAGAGTTACTAATACGTATAACGGTTTGTATGCACGTGTTTGTTTGCGCGAGTGTAGGTGTATGTGTGTGTTAATAACGCGCTTAACGCACAGCAGCTGCTACTGCTGCAACTGCGTTCGTGCTTTTACTTTTTGCTGCTACTGTTACTGTCAGCAGAGATGCACTTAAATTTAAATTCTGGTTGCTTAGTGCTATTTTTCAAGGATTCTTAACATCATGCACATCCATGTGTACATTTGCATTGTTTATCATAATTTTAGTTTTATTTTCAGCAGCGAAACATTAGTTTTTATGAATATTTGTACTATTTTCGGCATAAATCACACATGACGTTTGTTTACAAACAGTGGCGGCTCAAAATCTGTGAACAACCTTGAATATTTATATTTTGAACCGAGCCACCCAAAGCGCAAACAAAAAAAATTGGTCATTTGTAAAATGTACACAATTCTTAGCATTATGTACGCAGAACAATTTAGTTGATTGAAATTTTCCTCATTACCACTGAGAGAGAATTTCTGACATACATATAAACATATATTATATTACAGTAGCAGTTTTATTTATTTTGTATTTTTATTGTTTGTACTTTGTTTTTTCTTATTCTAATCAAATCTAAGCTTGAGTTTGCTTGGCAACTCTGGCATGGACATCACATTTATCTATGTGTGTATTTGTGTACATACAACCTTACACAGCTATGTATGTACGTGTATTTGTGTGCATGTGTATATTTGCAAATATAATCACATTTCACGCTTGAAGGGCTTAGCGGGCCTACATAAATTACGCCATTGCCTTAACACCCCATAAACACACATACACACACATGTACATACATATATCCTGGATATATCCGAATTGTTGGGGTCACTTGCACGTTCTTGTTTCGGTCAGTTGCCATCAGTTTTTTTTAAATTCAAGTTGATTGTAAAAGAGAACTGAATTGCACATGATTCGGGTTCTACTAATAGTCAGAAAAAAACACGGTCTCAATTCAAGTAAATCGTCCTAAGAATACAAAGTTTTTCTACATTTTAGAAACAATTTCTAAATATTAGAGAAATGTATCTAAGTTAGAAATGCTTGCCCCAAATCGATAATCCCAAAAACATGGCGATTATTTATATTTTTGTTGTACAAATATTGACCATTAATAAAAACAATATTTCCAAAAGGTAGCATTGAAAACCGTCATTTAAAAAGAATCTTTTCTAAACCTGAGAAAGTGTGGTGAATATCTAAAATTCATACCGATTTTGTTATGAGTGTAGCTTTGCAAGCCAGCTTGTCTTCAACACGGAAATTATATTTAGCTAGCAGTCGCTTGATTTTCATTTTTCCCCAAGGACGTTTTACCGTTTTACCTTGTTCAATACACAATGTCTTAAATTAATAATTAGTATGCACAGGATGAGCCAAAAGTCGATGCAAGCCAAACAAACATCGGGTAAACTAGAGAAATTGAACACCTGATTTGAAATGGAAATCTGTTATTCTTTTTGTTTCTGGTTTCAACTCAGATCCGTAAATGCTTATGAGTTTAACTCTCCAAAAGCTAAGCTATCAAAAAAGGTTTTTTTGGATAATGTATTGTAATATTTTATCTGTGTGTTTTACATACAAACTTTGAACTCATCTGTATCGGGTCGAATTTTATTCATAAGATTATTACTATTTATTTATTTAATGTCAACTAAAGTCATTCGGCACAAGAAATACAAAAAGGCGAAAAAAGATTAAATTAAATAAAAAATTAAGTTTAGTATTAAATTAAAATTAAAAAGATAATATATAGATCCATATAGTTAAAATTATTTGAATACCCGATTGCGAGCAATAATTGTAAATATATTGGTTGGTTATAATCTAATATTAGGATTATTTGACTTACACTGTAAATAATTCATTGAATGCGATTGATAGAACCATTAATCCTCCTGAAATGTTTTTTCTACTATAAATCAACAATCCAAATTCCGTCAATGAGCAATATCCCCGCTTGAAGCAACCAAAAGCCTCACATTACATTTGGAAGAACCAATCTTGCTTGAGATGACTGTCTACCTTGTAGAGAAATAGACACATAAGCGCTTCTTAAGCAGCAGCCCGACTCAAAATTATACAATGCTCATAAGTCACAGAGACAAACGGCAAAGCGTTTTTTATGTTGAAGGAGACGCCAACAACGATGACGAAGCGACCCCAACCAAATTAACCACCCACATTCAAAAGTCCTTCACCCCACCCACCTCCCTGGTTGGTTTTTTGGGGCAGGCGCAGACTCGGCTCTTCTCTCGCTGTGGCCTGTGTCTGCTCTCTGGCTCTATGCCTGCCTGCATTTGTGTAACTTTCAATAGTTTTCTTTTTTTCAAACGCCACCAACGCAGACCGAAGACCCAATAATTAAAACACACAAAAATTGCTTGTAAACAAAATCCGTAGCGTCAACAACAACAACAACAAGCGGACATTTTGGTGGGTGGCTTGTGTGTGTACTTTTTGCCTTTATTGTTTAAATATAGAACACAACTTAATGTAAACAATGTATTTGTAAACGTTTGCCCCATAAAAATACAAAATGGAAATGCACAAGCATTAAAATGCGTTTATGATCCCAAAGGCATCTTAAGTTTCACTTTAATGTTGCAACGTTCCATATTTTTATATATTGTTTACCCTTGCCGAGGCGACTACGATAATTATGTCGATTTTTTCTTGCGGCCAATAGTTAATTTTCTGAGCTGTCTGTCGATAAATGAGTGCTGAAATAAACACATTTTTGATGTCCCATACAAACAGCAACGTATTTAATTGTGCCCAAAATATGATCGACATCAGTTTTCATTTAAATAAATACTTATATATAGATGTCATCCGGTGGACGCCGGCCTGCATGAATTTTTATTATAGTATGAATGTGGATTTTGATGGCTGCACGCTGAGAAGAGAATAAAACCGACAGACTACAGAAAGAGAGAGAGAGAGAGCGAGAAAGATAGAGAGAGAAAATAAAGAGGGAAAGACTAAGTAATAGTGAATGAAGGAGGGAGTTCGTCTTTAAGCATAAGTCAACTCGCAATGGGGCTCGTAATTTGGTTCCTCGCAAAAAACAGGATTTCCGTAGATTTTACGTGTATTTTGTACATTAATATCCACTCGGTGGAGCGGGTAAGGGGGTAAGGGGGCTCGCAGTGCTTAGCAGTAAACAAATTCATACACAAAATTGGCTAAATATGAAAAAGGAAAATATTAATAATTGAATCGAATTCTAGCTATATTTCTGTACAATTTATTTATTTATGTTTCTCTATAAATATGATACAATCAACAAGAAAACAAATATCAACATTTGACCATTAATTATTAATTAAATATATATAATAATTAAAATTAAACTGATATTAAGGGTACTTGCAGACCGGAGCTCAAATCAAAATAAATTCAATTCATCCCAAAATGTCGACTTATGCCAGAGTTGAATCAGAATTAATATAATCATTACTTCTATCTAATCCATCTATCTAATCCATCTAATCTATCAATACAAACAATCATATTTCCACCTGTAGTTTCCATGGCAGCTATGCACATATTTTTTGTAGATATTCAAATTGGCATAGAAACAGCCGGATAGATTGAAATATCGACTATATATCGATTCGGCTATTAACATTAATCAATAATATATATTTATATACAAATATTTATTTTCTGTTGCTATCGTTGCGCACTTGACGCCAAATTGAAGGCATTTAATGAAGATTATATTTAACGAAGATAATTAATTGTTAATAATAAATTTGTGTTTACAAATAAATCAAGTTAAATTTGAAAAATTGTTCACAGGTTTCAATAATATTTACATTGTTCATTTCTGACAGATTTGTATATGTTATACCCTTTAAAAATTGTTTAGATTCGACTGACAGCAATTAATTATTTTCTGTACAGCTTTAAGCAAAAACTATTTGTTTGGGAATAAGTTTACACGCTTCAGGTTAGATTTGACTTAAATATTCAATTGTTCACTAAATTTTTGGTTCCTTGTTCTTATTCAACCTCAAATCACCCTTATAGGAAATATCTACTTTACTGCCTGTTGACTTCCCCCAACTCGCTTTGTCTACACATTAATTTTGCCTATACCGGAGTAGCTTTCATTTTTAGCAATCACCGGATATTAGCGATATCGATAAGCTATATACCTATATATATATATCGATAAATATAAATTAAACAATGAGTGCCTGCGAATTTTTCAACGTCTAGACTCGATCATCTACGATTATTGATTGATAAGTAATTTGATTACGTTTAATGTTAACATATTTGGCTATCGCAGACCTCAAGAACAAGCCTCCAAACTCGATTGTTTTTTGGCAAGGGCAACTTGTAAACAACTGAAAGACAGATTGTGTACAATGTTGGTTCATGGGCGCCCGGTTCGAATGGATGAATGTGCATTATTATGAGGCGACATTGTTGTTATTCTTGTTGTTGTTGCTAATTACCATAGCCTTGGGATGAAATGCAAAAAAGTAAACAACAACAAGCCGTAAAAATGGAAATGGGAGCGACAGTTAGCTAAAATAAGCAACGCAAATAATTAACGATGCTTGCAATATTTGGATATGTGGCGCCTTTGTTTAGGCAGCGGAAGTCATGCCCCCCTTACTCTCCGGCGGATTGTTGTGCGAGGTGCTATGTTTTGTGCTTTGGGGGCTGGTCAGGACAGTTTATTTTTTCCACCCACCCCCATCTGATGTTTGACAATTTATTTTGATGGCGCACAACACGCACATGTCAATTATTGTTGTTGTCGTCGCCGAACTAGGCTTTGGGAGGTGGCCCAGTCAGAAAGGCGACGTCAACATCAATGGAAGAGCAAAGCAAACGGCATTGATTAATTTCCGTTTGGGGCACAGTAACCGACGGCAAGGTCGACCTATGCCAGCAAAATTGTTGTTAGGATAATGTGGCATTAAAACATTAAGGGCCGACACACGGCTGCTGCTGCTGCTGCTGAGAAACATAGCCCGGTTCGAGTAGCTGGCCACAGGAGCAGCGAATACCTACCACCACATCCTCCCACCCCATGAGTGGGCGGCTCTGTTTGATTGAAGCTAAAGCGTTGAGGTACCGAGCCAAAAGCAGAAGTGTGTGTTCAGAACAGTCAGTCTATCAGTCGATGAGTCTGGCCGTCCACTGTTTGAAGAGTGTGCTTACGTATTTTTTTTTGTATTTCTTTTCTGCACATTAAGAGAAAGTGGGGCACTTTCACCCAGTCAAGCACGCTCAGAAAAATAATCGTTCTGCATTTTAGCAATTCGCCATACTTTTCAAGGGTCTTCAAGGGCAACTCACCTTATTATTCAGGAATTATATTTTTAAATTTTGGGGAACAACTTTCTAAAATTTTGAAAAAATATGCCTAATTTTCAAAGTGTTTGTTTATGTGAACAAAAACAAACAGCTCTAAACATTAGCATATTTCTTGCTTATATTATTAATAAACATTTGAATTTTAAGATTTCGCATATATACAAACATTTTTGATAGTTTTTAAAATATATATAAATAAATTTGAAAAAATTTACAATTTTACGACGATTTAAACTCGCCGTCTTTCGTTCGCGGGGTGTGCGCCTTCCCACTGAGAAAATTTCATTACCATTTCGGAATTTTCAGATATGCAAAAGGAAATATTTCTAAAAATACCAAAAAAACACCTTATTTTTGGGAATTATTATGGATTTTTTTTAATAATTAGAAAGTTTTTCGAAAAACAATAAAAATTTTTTGTTGTGAGGTAAATGTCGGTCTGACCGAGTCTTCAACCGTTGGGAGGAACCCTCCATCTTGTCTGGCCAACCTCGCATTCTTACAACGATGTCGTTCTTTTAACTGATTTGGGTCAAAAATCGCGGGTTTTTGTAAGTGAGAGTGCAAAGTTTGCTTATCACGTTTCCGTATTTAATATAACCAAGTTTTAGTTGGATTTATTTCGTTTTGAGGAACATTGCGTGCTCGTCTACGATCAATATCACATTTAGGCAGTTGGTATGGCTGTAGATTTATGTACAAGTCGAATTGTAATGGAATTAATTGTGTTAAAAAGTAATATCATTTTCAGGTCTCTATGTATATTTGAGTTCAGGCTTGTTAGCGCGCGGACTCAGTTAAATTATAATAATAATAATTATAACTGAAGAATAATATCCGAAATGAGTAATGGTTAGTACTACACGTTTACAGATAAAGAGTTTGATAATTCATTCACTAACCACTCCAGTAGCAGTTTATTTCCAATTTGCTTATCTAATCTTAATCGATTTCCCAAATCAAATTGTAGCCCATTTTTATGGCCTAACTAAAGTTACACGCAGAGCCCCAATCCGATCATAAGTTAAATGAATATTATGAAAATCGAAATCAAGGTTTGGAAGGTACAGCATTTGCAAAAATATTAAATATATTTTTACAATTATTTTACCTTGTCAAAATAGTTAATGAAATTTGCAATTTATTTAAAAACAGTGGCAATATGGCCCGGTGTGCTGTGGCTGGACTTAGATAAGGGCTAAGGATAAAACTCGTAGCTCAAATCGGCATTAGTGGCAATATTCATAATCCCTTTGACAGCGCCCATAAATATGCAAACGCTTTTCCTCCTTAGAATATATATGTATACATTTATCTATCTATTAAATAAATCAAGGGAACACATTATATAAACTTCAAGAACATTCAAGAAATTTGACATTTATGTAAACAAATGACTTTTGACAAATGACAGCAGATAAATGCAAGACATGGGTGGAAAGGTGGGGCAGGCAGAGGAAATCGTGTTAGAACCCGTGGAAAATGACACTTAATGCTTGCTGAAAATGCTTGCGTTTTAATTGTAGTTGCAAAATTACTTTGCGACCGTTCCGGGCTGTCTACTGTTTCGTAAAAATGCACATAAATTTTTGGACGAAATGCGCCAAGCATCACAGCATCACAAGCAGCACCACAACCACTGCCACCGCCATAAACCACCACCCACCCAAAGGAGGCAACACATTCACAACGCCAACGCACTCAGACAGATGGATGCCAGTCCGTTCGGCGACTGGCTGTTCCGTCCGTCCGTCCGACGCGTCTGTCGGGAAAGTGCAAAGTCTCATTAAACTGGTCCAAAGTTGTGCGCATATTTGTTTTTGTTATCTGTATCTGTATCTGTAATTGTATCTAAATGTACTTCAGTATCTGTATCTTTATTTATACTTGGCCAGCTGGAAGCTGGCTCGCTTAAATATTTGGACTAAACTTTGTTCGGACGTTTATATTCCATGTTATTATTATTATATATATATTGAAGGATTTTTTTTTACTTTTGGAAATCAACCTCTTTACTAAAGTCTATTAAATTTTGAAAAGGTCGATTTTTGACAACGAAAATGAATTATAAATGAGGCAAGAATCAAATCGATTTAAGTCAACAATAAATATATTTTTTAGAAACAAACATTTTAAAAAAATATTTGGAAACGAAAGGCATAATTAAACTAAAATTAATAATTAAAGAAAAAACCATTAAAAAAATGACATTTGTAACTGTAAAGCGCAGCATTTTAGAAATGAGATGTACAAAAAAAAAACACTGAAAACAATTAACAAATTTCGATTTTGAAAAAGCTTGAACTGAAATCAAACATTTTTAGATTTAGGTATTAGAACACGTCACAGTTGTTTGTTATTATTTGAATAAATTGAGATAAATTTTATTTTATATTTTGATTCTATTAAATACTTTAAGTATCAACTTTTTGGCCAATGTTGTCTGATTAAAAATACTATTTTTATATCCAGCCGGCTATATGTTTTAGCTGCTCTTTTCATTTATTTACTCATTCTGCTGGCATTTCTATAATTACATTGCTTATGCATATTTTGAATACCAAGAATTCAAATTAAATTTTGCTTGGATACTTTTCCGGGGGCATTTGAAACTTGTCAAATGATGTGGTGTGAAACATGTTGGGTGCGTTGGCCGACCTTCGCCTACGTTTATAAATTATGTGTGCTTCTACAGCCTTAACTTATTGCTGAACTTTTGGCCTAACTTTTCCTTTTTTTGTTTTTGCTTGCAGTGTTTGCAGTGCTGCAGCGCCAATTCACATAACATTTTTAATATTCGCCGGCGTGAACAATAATGCAAAAATGACAGCAATACGGTTAAGCAATAAACAAATGAGTGGCAAGCGGCTCTAAATGACTACAACAACAGCAACAGCAACAAGAACAACAACAACAACAATATCAAGATGTAAAGCATAAAAATAATTCTAAGAAATACGGAAATCAATGCAAAACTATATTCATCCACAGAATAATAAGCCTAGCAGGAAGCAAGCTGCCGTTGAGTGTGAAAGCTTTAACTAGAACTAAGTCAAAAAGATCCAAATTACAAATTTTGTAGATTGTTTGTAAGGAGTTCACAGAGTGTGCTAGAGATATAGATACAAAAAGAGAGGAGAGAGATTGACCGTTGACTACCTCGAAGTCGCCCCAGTCCCATCGCGCATCCGTTTTGGGACACTGAAACATTCCACCACACAGTATGGCCTCGGTCGCCGCTTGGCTGCCCTTTGCACGGGCGGCGGCCATCGGTTGGGTGCCGATAGCTACGCATCCATTGCCACCTCCGCCGGTGCCGAAGGATCGTCGCAAAACGGATGATGAGAAGCTTCTGATAAATGTGTCCGGCCGTCGCTTCGAAACCTGGCGGAACACTCTCGAGAAATATCCGGACACGCTGCTCGGCTCGAATGAGCGCGAGTTTTTCTATGACGAGGATTGCAAAGAGTATTTCTTTGATCGGGATCCGGACATATTTCGGCACATACTCAACTATTATCGCACCGGCAAATTGCATTATCCGAAACACGAATGCCTCACCAGCTACGACGAGGAGTTGGCCTTCTTTGGCATCCTGCCGGATGTGATCGGAGATTGCTGCTATGAGGACTATCGCGATCGCAAGCGCGAGAATGCCGAACGCCTCATGGACGACAAGCTGTCGGAGAATGGCGATCAGAATCTGCAACAGCTAACCAACATACGCCAGAAGATGTGGCGTGCCTTCGAGAATCCGCACACATCCACCAGTGCCCTGGTCTTCTACTATGTCACCGGCTTCTTCATAGCCGTCTCCGTCATGGCCAACGTGGTGGAGACAGTGCCTTGCGGCCATCGGCCTGGACGAGCCGGCACTCTGCCCTGCGGCGAACGCTACAAAATCGTCTTTTTCTGCCTGGACACCGCCTGCGTGATGATCTTCACCGCCGAGTATCTGCTCCGTCTGTTCGCGGCGCCCGATCGCTGTAAATTCGTGCGCAGCGTGATGAGCATCATCGATGTGGTTGCCATCATGCCCTACTACATTGGCCTGGGCATCACGGACAACGACGATGTCAGCGGCGCCTTTGTCACGTTGCGTGTCTTCCGCGTCTTTCGCATCTTCAAATTCTCCCGTCACTCGCAGGGTCTGCGCATTCTCGGCTATACGCTCAAGTCGTGCGCCAGTGAGCTGGGCTTTCTGGTCTTCTCGCTGGCCATGGCCATCATCATATTTGCCACGGTCATGTTCTATGCCGAGAAAAATGTCAATGGCACCAATTTCACATCGATACCGGCGGCCTTCTGGTACACCATTGTCACAATGACGACCTTGGGGTAAGTAACTCTCTAAATAAGATTCAAGATTTTTTTTCTGAGTGTAATAACTCCCATTTTTTCAATGTACACTCTCTATATATACACTCTCTGAATTTCAATTAAATCTTAATTCTTCAATTTTAGCTACGGTGACATGGTGCCGGAGACAATAGCTGGCAAAATAGTTGGAGGTGTTTGTTCGCTCAGCGGAGTGCTGGTCATCGCCTTACCTGTACCTGTTATTGTATCGAACTTTAGTAGAATATATCATCAGAATCAGCGTGCGGATAAGCGCAAGGCACAGCGGGTAAGTGAAAATGAATTTCCAAACTCTGCTACAATCACACTTACGATTCATTTCTTGTGACGCATGCAGAAAGCTCGGCTTGCGCGCATCCGTATTGCGAAGGCTTCGTCGGGAGCGGCGTTTGTTAACAAAAAGAAGGCGGCGGAGGCGCGTTGGGCAGCGCAGGAGTCGGGCATTGAGCTGGACGATAATTATAGGGATGAGGATATCTTTGAGCTACAGCATCATCATCTGTTGCGGTGTCTGGAAAAGACAACGGTGCGTATGCTTAACGAGAACACATACTTGCTTGCAGGACATGTATATTATTCACAGGCAACAAGTCGCGTTTTTCTTTGTTTTATTTTAATTTACATACATGTTGATTTATCAGACGTCTTTGTTTCTTATGTTTTCTGTGTGTTCTCTTTTCGACAGATGTAGCGACATTTGAACATCTTTCGATTAGCCAAAAATTCGCACCTTTGCCTTGTGCTTGCTAGGCAAGCAATGACAAGCGACACAGCAACTAGAACCACTACAACTATACCTATAACTGTAACTGTAACTGTAACTTGAACAACAACAGTAACCGCAACAGTAACAGTAACAGCAACTGTAGCTGAGAGCGCAATAAACACACAGAACGTCAGCAGCAACAAGCATTCAATTGATAGTTCAGAAATCTTGTGCGTGCTCGTTGATAAAATACTTCACACACAAAATACATACTACATAAAACGCATATAATCATAAATATTATAAAAAGAACCTTCAGCATTTGTATTAATATTGTCGAGAGAATGGTGTGCAATGATTATTGATTATTATTATTTATTACGTTTGTATTCTATGTATATAAGTCTATATAAGTATACATATATTTATCCATATGTGCAAATTGTGTTTGGTTTTGTCTTACATTTAAGTTTATGTTCCATAGTCTTTTGTCAATTTGTGTCTATGTTTCTCATGACATGGTTAACATCAAGTTTACCAGCGAGCGACCCACAAACAAAAAAATTCAATATAAAGTAAAGTGAAATATATGTTTATGACTCCATTATATAAATATCGAAACGAAAGGTTATAAATTGACCAAAAGTAAGTGCTTTCGGTTTGTACCTTAGTTCCGTTCTTCTCTTTCACTACATCTCGTTCTCTCTCTCCATCTCTCTCTCTCTCCATCTCTCTCTCTCTTGCTCTCCCCCAACATTTCTTTTATTTACGCGCTGCAAATGGTTTTTACATTTTCTGTTCGATTTTTTCAAGCAGCAATGAACGAATTGTGTTGAAAGCTATGCGCTGTTCTGTTTAAACTTAAGATTTTTAAGTTCTTTTTATTGGTCATTGCAGAAAAATATCGAAAAATAATGCTTGAAGAGGCTTCCAGCTAATGCTATAATAAAAGATCTAAAACAGCGGCACCCGCCACATGCAATCACACACTAAACTAATACAAAACACAGACTGAATAAAATCAAGGCTATAAAAATATATTGAAAACTAAACAATTTGCTTGGGGTAATGTACGAGAATGTTACATTTGTTTTGGTAGATCGATAAAAATATGTTATGGAATTTAAATGAGCAATACCATTAAAAATAGTATTTTTAGATTGAAATATTTATAGCTTATGCGGAAAAATAAAATTTAAAAAAAAAAACCATACAGCAATGCAAAATGATTGAAGAAGCAATAAAAATGAGGGAGTGTACAATTTTAATCGTATTTTGCCTCATAACTATCAAAACAGATTAAAACTCGCCCCTTCAACTACTGTGCGAAATCAGTAAATAACTCAAAAAGCTAAAAAAAAATAAAACAACAGTTAGACGCTGGCGTTTTTAAGAGCAAACTAAAATCTCATTCAAAGTCGCTCGCTCTTGCTTGCTTGGATAACCCATCTCTCCTCGCCCTGCTGCATTGCGCACGTTTTGCTTACCGCCAACCCAAACGCCGCGCTAAGGACTTGGCCCTCGCCCCGCCCCGCTCAACCACTTGGCTGACTAACAAAACTGTTCTTATTGTGTTATACTAAAATTGTCATTGCTTAGGTGCCGAAACCAACCCCCCTTCCTCCACCATCCATCGACCATTTACTTTAAATGTATTTTTAAGTGTTCTAACGTTTGACAACTTTTCCCTAGTCCCGCTTTAATGTTCTGATTGTTGTTTTAACTAAATCTCTATAGTTCTTATTATTACTAAATATATAATATATATATATGTATGTGTGTGTGTGTCTAACCTGGCTTAACATCCCATCTCCCTTCTGTATATTGTTTACAACCAAAAAAAGAAAGAAAAAAAAAAAAAAAGAAAGTATAAACCAAACATTGTACTCTATGTATTCTACGTTTCTCTTTGTAAAATTCTTCTGGTACTCTCACACTCAAATGCTCAAATCCAAAGGATCGTGAATTTGTCGAGTTAGAAATTGCGTATAATGGCCAGTCAAAGCGACCGGGCTCGCCCTCGCCGATGGCTAGTCCCGCCCACTCGACAAACAGCGCAGCGGGTCTGTTGCAATCATGCTGCGGACGCTGTTGCTCCCAGCGTTATCAGGTAAGAGACAAACTGTAAATACTTAACAACAACATCCTTTTTATCTGTTTTTCGTCTTGTATTCTGTTGTGCGAGTGTGCGTTTGTGAAACTGTGTGTCTGAGTGTGTCTGTGCCTGTGTGTGTGTGTACCTTAAGTGCAGGTGGGTGTTATTTTTTTAATGTTAAGTACTTAGTTGATTGTTTTACTCTTTGTGTGTTTATCATGCACATTTCTAACCAGCAACCGAAAGCGCACACCAAGAAACTAAATCAATAACAGTAACATGTAACAAGATAGAGCAGCTATCTGAAGGACATCGAAACTAACATACTTGCAGGCAGGAAGTCCATCTGAAAGGCTTCTTGTAGGAAGAAAATATTATAAGATGCAAGAATTTATCGTTCATTATAAATTGGTCTATCAAATAAACGATAGCTCTTGATGCTGACCAAGAATATATGTATAGTTATAGTTATTGGGATCGAAGATATCTGTTTCAATGCGTTCGTTACGCACATTCGCGACAAAAATTATAGCCAAGAGATTTGGCTAAACTAAACCCTAAAAGTATGCTACACTCTGACACCGACCACCATTAAATGTTTATTGTGTTGAAGTGTTGCATACTTTTAGGTGGATGTATGGAAATCACATTACAAGCAAATGTGGTTTCTCTAATCGATACGATTAATAATTAATTAAACGAAAAGCGTGTTATAAATGTAAGAACAATCAGTACGCCCATGAGGAGCTTTAATATACGATCATTTAAATACAATCATAAGAACAAAATCATATGTCAAATATTTAAGAAACGACTCTTTTGAAACCGAGTTGTGCATGAAAAATGTTTTTAGTTTCCTCTTGATAACTAGCTTAATCCGTAACAATTGAATTTGCCTCATATTTAAATAACATAAAACAAGTTATAAAATAATCAAGTTAATTACTGTATATGTACACCACGTAAATGCTAAAAAGATCTTATGCTTATTTAGCGCCAAGGATATATATTTTTCAGGCAATGGGAATAAAAATCAATTGCATACTTTCGAGCGTCTAGAAATGTTACATATGCTTATAAAATATTATGCAGACGCACCTACAACCAGTTAACTTTGACTTAATGCTTCTTTGGTTTTCTTTTTCTGTAATCTGCTTTACAGGCCTGCGGAAAGTATATGCCAGCAGCCAGTAATGCTCAAAATAGCCAAAACAATCAGCCAATGGATGGCACCTACCTGGTGGAGGCATCCTTCTGAGCCAGCGGCGGTGATGATGTGTGGATAATGCTGAAGAAGCTGATTTAAGTTTATATTTAGTCTAACTTGAAAAGTTTTTAAATTGAATTGAATTTATTGTAGACAAAGAATTCTAAGCAAAACAACTGTAATCTAAACAACAAAAAACAAATCTCTAAAATCTGATTTTCGAGTTAAATGCGAAATATTTTAATTACATTTTGCAAAAACACCAAATCGCAAAACTTCTGAATGTGTAAAATGTAATAGCAATACACACATACACACACAGGAACAATAGATAAGCTGCACACTAACAACAATGGGTAAATATATAGATCATATTTAGAAAGGTGGAAAGTACAGAATAAAGCTCCCAACACTTACGAAATGCGAGGAGGCAAAGTCGGATTTGATTAGCGAGACAACGCTAATAAACATAAAAAAGTTAATATTCAACACTATTTACTTTATATAGGTGACAAGACGACAACAACAAGAAATAACAAAAAAAAAAAAATAGATAAAAACACCAACAACAACAGAAACAGAAGCATTTTAGAGGAATTTACTGTGTATGTTTTTAAGCGGGCATTAATACAAAATAATAGGATTGCAAATAGATTAAAAAATTCAAAATAATAATTGTTATGTACTTACTCACTCAAGCAAGTTGCATTGGGTCCAAAAAAAAAGAAAAAATTAACGAATTAAAAACAAAAAAAGCCACAGCCAACATGAGCAAAACGATTTGAGTAGCGGCAAGCCGAAAAGAATAATTTGAATATTTAAAAAATGTGAACGAAACAAATCGAAGGAAACAAAAGTGGAAAAGTATATTTACAAATAAAATTGATGTATTTTTTAAAAAGGTCCGTAGCTTAGTGAATATAATGTTCAACTGTCTAAAATTATTTTTTTTTCAAATTTGTAAGCGACGCCAAGGGAAAACCTTTTCCAGAACTTGTATTTGGCTCTTTGGCTTTGGTTCGCCTCTTCTTATGAGGACTAATAATATGTATAAACATTATTTTCAGCCCATTGGAATTTATCGTACATTGTATATTTTTGATATAGTCCAAAGGTTTCAGTTGTCATCATTTCAAATACTCCAATGAACAAATCAAAATATTTTAAAAAGCAACTAAACCAAACTTTCTTCCGGAAAACTAAGTTAGCAACTATTTAATTGTATATTTACATATATGTGTGTAGGCGAGGCTTTAAATTGAAGCATTAAAAACAGAAACTAAAACTCTTAGCAAATTCTAACAAACTCAAAGTAAATTAATTAATTATAAATTAAACCAAATCAAACATTTAAAATTAGTTCAATATACCTAAATAAAAAGAGTAATAAATCATAATTGAGCTTGTATGTATGTATAATAAATTTATTATTATTACTATTATAATTATGGTGTTGACTATTTAAATTGTATATTTAGCATTTATTTGGAATATCTTAATTTCGAAATTAATTTTGTGACAAGCTGTACTACAAACATCAATGTCAAAAGCAAGCAAAAATTCAAATCAACTTTAAGTGAACTCAATGCAAAATATTTAAAATATGATGATTATAGTTTGGTTAAAATAAACTTAAAATTAATAAACAACAAGTTTTGGCCACTAGAGCCAATTCCTGTAGCGATATTCTAAAAGAACAACAAAACAAACGAAAATCTAATCTAAAGAATTTTTCTGTCTTGATTTTTAGTGATATGTAATTCCAAAATTCGACACCTAGAAACTCTGCCATGGGTCTGTGTTCGAACAGAACAACAACAAAGACGAACTATACAAAAATTAATAATAAAATAAATAAAGAAATCTGTTTACTTCCACAACAACAAAATGCGCGAGTTTATTTGAGAGTTTTTATTTGCCCAGAAACAACAGCAGCACCAACACCAGCAACCTGGACAGATCGATTCAAAATACATTCAAGAGTCGAAAGCTGCGAGTAACGGAAATTCCCACCATACATCATCGACTATATAAAGCTAGCAAAATATATGTACATAAATACACACATACATATATATTAATAGACATAGACGTAGCCATAGCCATATGTATATAAAATAATACTCGTTCAACTGATCGCTGTTTGTGTGAGATCGGTTGCGTGTTTTTGTTTGTGTGTGATATAGTCGGGTCGTCTGGGTCTGGGTCTGGGTACGTAAACTTACATATATACTTACTCACATATTGAATATCAACGGCTGTAATTTGTTTTTACCCATACCGTAGCTGGCTTACATGCGAATATGGCCAGATTCATTTGCATAGCCAGTGCTGCTTAGTCATATGCTTCGAAAGATCTGCCAATAACTTAGTCTCGGACTTAGCATAGACCTCAAATCCAGTGAGCTGTGAAGGTGACAGCAAATATATATGTATATCAATGCGCAACTTAAAATTCATTTCTAGAAGCTTTAAAGCATAATAGATGCTTCCATAACTCAATTTAATTGTAGGCTTACAACTATATTTATATGTTTTTTTTTATATATTATATAGCATTATTAAACTTGATTTATTTTCAACCTTGGCACATTTCACGCCCCAATTTGAAAGTAGTGCAACTTAATGTGAGTTCGCGGTTTTCTCATTCCCAGTCTTCCATGGTCACAACATCTTCCGAATCTCAGTTAATGAGAGATGCAGTTGTTGAAGCAGTCGGCGCAGTTGGCAACACGTGTATTTCCCATATGGCTTTCAATAAATCAGTTGCTCATTGAGTGCGTGCCACAAAACAAAAGAAACAAATGGAGAGAAAAAACAAATACAAGTTTAGGCCAAGTCTCAAGTTAAGGTCGTTGTTATTGTGCACATGCATTATCAATTTTTATTTTCAACTTAAAGTTAAAACGCACACATTTTGTAGTCGAAACTGTCAAAAAAATAAAGCAATTCATAGATTTACCCACTCACTTGATATGCTGGTCATATAAACTGATTCATGTATAGATATATAGGCATTATGAGCATTAAATGGTTTGTATTCGAGGGAGTTGCGTATACGCGCCGTGTTACGTTGAACAGACACTAATATTAACTTCGGTAAGCTAGCTTTATGACGTTATTTATCACTCATACAGCTAGATAACCAAAGACAACATAGCACCCTGTATGCGGCACAAACTTGCACAATCCTATTTGCTTGCTGCTTGCTGCTCGTTTTAATATGCAGCTGGAGTCGCGATTTCCTTTTGGCTCAGCGATTGCAATCGCTTTATGTTTCTTAACTGCCTCTTTTGGCCTTCCAATTTCGCGCGCTCGAGTAATGATTTTGAAACATTCACTCGATTACTGGATATATATGTCTGGTGTACTTGTTTTCTCGGCTCTACAACTTGTCGAGTTCGTAGCGCCCACACGACTGCAGAGACTGTAGAAACTGTCGGAGATTGTGGACTGTCGTCATCGTCCACATCGTCATCGGCGCCCGTTTTACTTTTTGCGCAGGCGTCGCCGTCGACTGGCATTGCATTGAGAAATGCTACGTGGAATTTTTATGCATTTTGCATAGGCAAACACAGCTCGGAGCGGAGCAGGGGCGCATGCATAAGATAAATACAAAATGAACGAAAAAAAAGGTCAAAGTTGGTCGAGCGCGCGTTCGTCCAGAACTCTGGCCATGTTTCTATGTATGTTTTGTGTACGAAGGGGTCTGCAATGATTTTTTCCTTGTGCTACGAAAAATATTCCCATAAATATGCACGCTACGGCGATCAACAATTATGCCCACGACCAAAACCGAACGTCTCAGCAGAAGCAGCAGCAGAAGCAGCAGCAGAAGCAGAAGCAAATGCTTTGTAATATATTTCGTCTTCTTATTCTTATTGTTTCGGTTGGTCAAGTGACTGTAACTGGAACGACAACGAGACACACAGACAGAGTGGACTGAACCGAACTGAGCTCAACTTAGCTCAGCTTGGTTACCTGGTTGGGTTGGGTGGTTGTTTGGGCTGCTTGGCTGCATTGGCATTATAGCGCCGGCAAAATGTGAGTAAGCCAAGTGAATGGCTGACTGGCTGAGTGGCTGACTGGCCTTACCTATGTCTATGTCTGTCTACTGCTCGCTAGACGAACGTTCCGTAACCGTAGGTTCCCACAATTATGCGCCTCGCTCGACTCGATTCGAGTCTACTCCACACTCGACACTCATTGTAATAATCTTTGAAACATAAAGCGGCGGAAAATGTTGAAAAGCCTGAAAAACGTACGAAACGGCCTGAAAAGTCTTACTTCACTTCTATTTTTTTTCTTTCTCTTTTTCTCCACTTTGGTCAAATTGTGCAATGGATATGGCGACAGTCGCATAATGCAGGCTAACTAGTAAGTTGGTAGGTAAGGTAGTAGCAACTACTCACAGCTTAGCGTTAAGTCTGTTGTTTAAGCCACTAAATCGTCGAAAAACCTCTGTTTAAATGAGGTAGTCTGCAACATTTCTATAGTTCGTAATTGGCTTTTATTATACTACCATTTCCACACGAAAAATAAAAGGTATATGCACACAAAAGCAATAAGCCCTTTTTGGTATTTTTTAATTTTCATTGATATCTTCGTAAACTTTCCATCCTTAGAACATATTTTTGAAATTTAATCTTGTTTCGGAAGAGCTCTTATCTGAGCTTACTTTCGAAATTGAGACACAGTGAATAAATGGAAAAAGTAAGTTTTTCAAGTTCTCAATTATACATCATCAATCTCAACCGTATAAGAAATTAAGTTCTGACCACACTTTAATTTTCACTTTTGCTTTCGCATATAGATGTTAACTCTATGTTGGGAGCGACCTTCTTTATTGCTATTTCACAATCTACCTTGAATTTGCTTGAAATTCAACACTTTGTATCTCAGCAAATAAGCCGCACCTAGTCTAGTCTAAGCCGCTGTCGTGGATAATAAGCCGACAGATGACGCAAATCTTCTGAGCGCTGTTCATGCATCCAATAAATTTGAAGAGCTTCTAAGAAAACGTCACTCTAGATGCACTCTATGTACTTAGGTAAGTAAAGACTGCAATATGTACTTCTAATAGATATATGCAAATGCAAATGATGCCGCCGCCGATTCCGGATGGCCGATTACCGATTGCCGATATACAATTGCCGATTGACGATTATTGGCCCAAAACACGTTTAACTCGGCGACACGAGCACAGAAATTGCCTATGCATAAGTGATGAGGTCGATGCTGACTATGGCGACAGATTTGAAAATTCTGGAAACGTGTGCGGATCGCTTCAAAGCCGGATGTGCCCGTTGTACAATATATAAATATAAATATATATATATGTGTGTGTGAGTAGGCATTTGCGAGTTGCAAATACATATTTAACAGCTGTGAATGCAAATGACGGACATACCTGAAGAACCATTGGGGCGCCACAGCCAGTTAATTATGACAGCTGTTGTTTGCTCTGGAAACGATTCGTTAGAGTTGCTCGATCTTTTATACTCATATATATTCGAATATATATTGAGTGTTGACACACGTTTTGGTAACTGCACTTGAACTGGGAAACACTTGCGAAACCAACGAAATCTCAATGGTTTATTTTGATTGAAAGTATCAAATGTTGTTGACACATACATCAGACAACAGAGACCCTAAGTGAGTAACGTTAATGGTTCAGCTTCTGGTTCAGATTCTGAATCCAAATGAGTCGTATTTATATATGTATATGTATGGGTATGTAGCGCTCTCTATGGTATGATATGGTGGCTAGCAGAGATCTGGCACCGGACTGCGCTTTTGCACACACCTTCAACGCCGCCAAACGCTTCTAAACTAAATTCAGTTTTGGTAAAAATGCGACAAACGGGCTCCTGATCAGCTTCTTGAGACGGGCAGCGATGTTGGCGGCGGCGTCAGCGTCGACGTCCACATTGTATATAAAGATTTACCTATGCCCAAGGTGTTTGTGTGTGTGTGTGTGTGTGTGTGTGCGTGTTTCTCATGCCTGAGTGTGAGCCACTTTTGCGTTGGTGTGGCCCACGACGACAGCGACGACGATGATCTGATCGCTTACCTGTGTATGCGTGACTGTGTATCTTGTGCATGAAACTTTGGCATCGGCGTCGGCGTCGTCGTCGCTGCTGCTGCTGCTGAGCCGAGTTGAGCTGAGTTGGTTACCTGATTTTCGGGTTTTTGTTTTTGCTTCGGAGAGTGCTCGCTGAGGCTATGATTTCCCGCCAAATGAGAGGCACAGGTAAAGACAGGTACAATTGTGTGAGTGAGGCAAGGTGTACATACATGCATATGTACATATACATACACATATACAAACAAATATGCATTCACAGCCACTAATACAAATGGAGAATCTGTATAGACATACGCCTTGTTTCAAAGACGCTGCCTAATGACTTGTGTATGTGTTTGTGTGTCCAAGTGTGTGCAAGTATGAGTGTGCGTGTATGAGTGTAATGCCTATTGCTATTGATTTTGAATTTCAACAATGCGGGTGAAAAATGCTGAAAATTATATTGTACGCAAGCTGATATTAACAAAAGTGGACATTACGTTCGTTATACAGGGTGCCTACAACCATATGCAGTATCAGTCTGGGCTTTACTTAACCTGCCTATCAGTTTGACATATATGATCACAATAACTTCAACTAAATTGATAGTCGAGACTAATGCCGAATTAGTTTCGACACCCTGTATGTAGCGGCCATAGCACAGCAAAATGATCAAAGCTAAAAACCAGTTAAACACTCAAATGTGAATGCTTTTTTGTTTGTCTGCAGCAAGTTTGTAGCCTGCCGGGCAAAAGCGCACAGTTGACTTTTGCCAAAAAATAAAAAAATAAATTATAAAGAAATACAACAAGAAGCGGCCAACAAAGAAAACTTGATAAAAAGTCAAGAGATGAGAGCTGAATTGAAGCCGGCCGGGCGTATTACTTAGCTTGAACAAAAAGTGCGAAATTCGACAGCGGATGTTTAATAATAGATTAATCTCAGTGAGGATCAGACGGAAGGATCATATTATGTACAATGTGCATATATATGAAAAATCTAGAATTATGTTAAAGATTTATTTTAATGCACCACTAATTTCCATTTGTCAAAATTGAATGTGGTGTCTGGATTAAAAAATTGAAACCTAAAAAATCATTTCTCTTTATAATCTGTTAAAAAATATTGTGAATTTGACTTATTTATATGTATTTTTGTTTTTCAGCAGTAGTATTTATTTTAATTTGATTATCTAGAAGATAGCTAAAAAGGTTTTGTTTGAAATCATTTTCTGATTAAGAATTGAATTTGATATATGTACCTCTCTTACATAAACAAATACAAGAAAAAAGTCATAAATTATCTTAAGTCGTTGTCTCCCACAGAGCGCAGTTATCGCCGCTTGTGCTCATGTTTCATTAACCCCAATAACTAAGTGCGAAGAACATTTCTCAATCCGTGCTAAAATCAGTGACTCAATAGTTATGCTAACCTTTGCTGAACCTTTGCTGAACAGGCGACTTCAATCTATAAATCATGCAGCTTCTTTAGCACAAAAGTACAGCACACAATTTGCTGTAGCGCAATGGCCACGCAACCGTCAGCAGGGGGAAAAAATCACTTTTATGGCAAAGATCAAACTGGCAGAATACAACAACAACAACAAAATTACGTTACCAAGATAGAGCGACTACGTTGACGACGACGACTACAACGACAGAGACGCTGACGCTGATTGCGCTGCCGCATGCGTGGCAACAGCGACAGCAGCAACAACAACAACAACAATGACGACGACGCAAAGAAATGGCCGTTAAAATTGCCAGGCAAATGGCAAAAGGCAGAGGCGTAGCCAATGAGCCGAGCAACAGAGGCTACCACATAGCCGAAGACAAACACCGAAGACGATGACGACGACTCCGACGAAGAACGAAACCCAGACCGAGACGAGCGTCAAAGATCGGATCGAGACGAAGACAACGGCCCCGGCTACGTGAGCGCAACTCTTGGCACGTTTTGGCGTGGCCGCCGCCCGTTGGCATCATAAAAGAAGTCAATTGAATTTAAATTTAAAGTACATAATGGCCTAACCAGCACTACGTACGATCAGCGATGAGCGATGAGAGGGGTATGCAAGTGGGAGAGGGGGAGACTGGGGTATGAAACGGCAACGTCGCTGCCGCCTTTCGAATTTCACAAAGTCATCTGCTGGCGTCGCTGCTCCAACGTTGTCTGTGTGGGCTTAACATATAGATAGATACATAGCTTTTATATATACACACGCAAACACACACGCACACGCACACACAAACACACGTACATACATATAGCTGAAAGACAGCACGCAATACTTATACACATGATCGGCTGGCTGGTTAGTATTTGTGTGCTCTTTTGATTTAAACGTGCTTAAATTTAAAGATCAAATTGCTTTTGGGCTTTTTGCTTTTGCACAAACACGTCAAAGGAATTTTTAATTGTAGCCAAAAAAAAAAAAAGCTCAAAAAACCGCAATGTACCAAAAATCAGCAAAAAACTCTCAGAAAAACGACAAATCTCTTGAATAATACGTGAATACGTGAGATAGTGAGTCACTTTGAATGTCGGCCTGGCTGCTGGCGGATATGGTTAGCAATTTGTAGATGCTGCTAAACAAGCAATAGATGACTTCGGCTTTTGCTGAAATAGTGTGCTCTTTAGGTGCCCGGTTGACTGACTGACACTTATGCATTCAACAATTCGTTGCTCACCAACTTTTCGCTAGAAAATGATTAAGCGCTAAGCTCACAATAATCTCGCATTTCGCTTTCTAGCTGGCATTCCCTGAATAAGGGAAGAACACGAATCAAAAACAAAAGACTTAGGCAACGAACTTGTGTTTAACCTATTGACATGCGAAACTTTAGCCTCATTCGTTTGCTCCCTCTCCCCCTCCCTCTCTGCATCTTTCTTTAGCACCCGCGCACTCAATTAACGTCGACTATCGCCTAAAATTTTGCACTGTTTGCATAGCACCTTCCTCCGCTCCTACATACCAAGAAAATGGGGGAAAATAACAGACACGGAAAGTTCCAACTTCGCGACCTCCCGATTTGTCTGGCAAGCAAGCGTGATGTTTGGTTCGCCGTTTGTTGTTGTTGTCTTATTTTTTATTTTTGGACTCTGGGAACGTTGCACAGAAAATATTTGACTTTAATGTGTGTATATATGGATGTATAAATATGTCAATGCCTTTGCCTTTTGTGGGTTTTCGTCTCTATGAATTTGTGGGCCGTGTGATCTTCGAGTAACTTTATCTCTGTCTATGTCTGCATATCATCAAATTTGATTTTGTATTTGACTCAACTTAAACTAAAGACCAATGCGGAAGTTGCTTCCAATTTTTCCCAACAATATTATGTATATTATGTTTAACCACATGCTGCATCTCGAAAATCTGAGTTAA
Source organism: Drosophila nr. fundita (assembly GCA_035044245.1). Lineage (NCBI taxonomy): Eukaryota > Metazoa > Arthropoda > Insecta > Diptera > Drosophilidae > Drosophila > Drosophila nr. fundita. Next base: position 1,468,538 of record JAWNMG010000622.1, on the reverse strand, counting down.
TTTCCATTTAAATTCAACTTGAACATTTTTTCGGATCTATAGAACAACAATGCAAAACATGATCCATATTTTCTATGGAATTTTTCATCATTGAAATGTGAATATCTTTACAGTTATCAAATTTCATACGTTTCTGTTTTGAATATTTTTAACTCCAATTTTATAAAGATATAGTAATTTACATGAATTAAAGGCTTTTTCTTAATTATGGAAACTTTTCCAGAAATACTTCAAAATGAACAAGATCATTTGGAATAAATTAATGTGTTTCTTCATTTCCTTTGGTAAATTTCGAACGGATTCCGCAATCAAACAGGACTGACTGATTTTATTTTACAGAAGCATTCTGAAAACACTGAAAAGTGACGTATTTTTCAGTTAAGCGGAAAATGGGAGGACGGGTTGATGTTTACCATCAAATATTCGGTGTTTTTTTTGGTTGTTATTGATTTTGAGTTATTGAACTCTTTATCAAAATTACATATTTCCTAAATTTGAAGAACAATACTAATACTAAAAATAAATATACGAAAAGCTTTATAAAAAATGAATATTTTATCAATTTGCGTTAAGAGAAAAATAAAATAGTTAAAATAAATAAAAAATAATAATTAACTTATTAAATATTAAATTAAAAATTGAAAACTCCATTTTTAGTTAAGTATCTTTGAGTACTCTTTGAATGCCTTAACTAATAAGCTCATAATTACTACCATAGTTAACTTGCAGCCGTAATGTCAATAGAACTGATTTGCATATGCATATAATTTTGCTATATATAGCATAGTTCTAGTGCTATCGACTTCAACTCCACAGTAGGTTTAGCTGTCAGTTCTGCCAGTTTCCAGATCATTTCCGTAGCTAGTATGCTGGCTTTAGGTCGCGGCTTAACATAAGTCCAACCGGCGACTGTCTGTTGGACCAGTTAATAGGCTTCAGCATATCTAATAATGCCCTCAGCCCCAGGCTCTGAAAGTGGCTGGTACTGCTTTAACAATATTTACTTGTCTACATCTAAAATTCTACGCATATCAATGTATATCACTCGAATAGATCTGTTTGAACGGTTTGAGCTACAGCAACGCTATTCAGTATTCCAACACTGGCAAAGCAAGATCCATAGCCAAACTACTAAAAAGTCATTAAACAAAACATGTTTTGGCCTAAACAATGGCTTACCAAATACATTTGAATAATGTACACAAAGAACGAATGCGACAGAAAAAAACCCGAAAAGTCAATAATCTGATTGTGAAACAAGCAGCAAGAGAACAGCGACGCCGACGTTCAATTAAAAAAATCAAATTAATGAAAAGAAGAAAAAAATAAAAATAAATTAAGTAAATGTTGTTAAGGCAGCCGCCCCAACGATCTCGAACTCGAAAGAAAGCGGCCAAAACGAAAACAAAAAGAAAAAAATGATAACTTTTCAGTTCGAAGCGAAACTGTACCCCCTTGGCGCTGGCTGAGATGCCGATGCCGATGCTGCTGCTGATGATGATGATGCTGCCGCTGCTGTTGCTGCTGCTGCTGCTGCTGCGTAGAACGGCCGAGCAAAGCGTACGGTCCAAAAACAGAACACAAACGTTGAACAACAAAAAAAGAACCGAAACCCTGCTAAGGCAATGGCAACGATCGATACAATTTTTTATTTTTGTTGGTCGACGAGTTTTGGGCATTGGCATTAAAAAGGCAGAGAACAGTAACAATGCCAAGTCACCAGCACACACACACACACACAACAACACACATAGAGATACACTCTTATGCAGACAGACAATCTTACCTTTGGTTACACAAGGGAGACAAAAGACAGGAGATTGAACACCAGAGCCAGAATCAGAGCCGCAGCTTCATTTTCATTGCATTTTTAGCTGGAGCTGTTGTTGCTGCTTCTGCTGCTGCTGCTGTTGTTGCTGCCTCGAAGCCAGTTTCACCCAGCATGGTAACACGTTTGACTTAAAAATTCTAAAAATAATGCCGGTCGGCTTGTTGTCGTTAAAATACAAAAAAAAAAAAAGAGGAAAGAGTGTGCTCACAATCACAACTATATACATACCCATGCATATATGCATCTGTCTGTGCATGTCTATATGTATGTGTTTGTGTGGCAACAAAAATAACCAAAATGAATAACATTTCAAAGGAACGGACAAAGACGAGATGCCTTGTGCACTGGCACCCGGTAAAAGGCAACAGGCAAGAGGCACAAGCCCAGGAACAGGCAGCAGGCACAGGCCGGATTGCGAGCCAAGTGGTGCCCAAGTCACTCGCTTCGGCTTACACAGAGGCCCACGGAGCAGCAGCTGCAATCTGTCAGGTTTTTGCCAGGGATGCAGATTAATGCCAAAATATAGTACTTATGAATACATATGTACATATTCTTATGCAGGAATTTTTTTTTCATGATTTTCCATATACTAGACACTGAGTTTGAGATTTTAATTTGTTTGTTTCAAAAATTAAAATTAGGCAAATTGCGAATATATGCCATCCACTCAAATAACCAAAATAAAAAATCGTTTAGAAATGTTATATACATTTAAAAGGATGTATTTGCATTTTGTATATCAAGTTAGTTTACTTGATTTACCTCTCACAGCATATGGTACTTGATGGTTGAGACGATAACTTAAATATAGTACATTTCAATTTGTAAGCTACTTGATAGAAAAGTATTATTAATATTTTTATTGAATGCAGAAAAATTGCAGTTATGAACTAAAAAATCTAGCTTAGTGTTCAGCAAGATAGAGAAGTATATTTGGAAATTGAACTTTTGAAAAATCATACAAATACATTTACTTACTTTTAATACTGACTTTCTTGGAGATTCTGGAGGCGTGACACAAATATGTAAGCCAAAAAGATTATGTTAGCTCAATACGCCAATTTATTGTTAATATTTTGTATATTCATTGTCAAACAAAATTGTAATATTTTATAATGCAATATCTTAATAACTAAGACTGCGGATTTAGCGTCTGCTTTTGAAAACGCCCAGCCCTGGTTGGATGCTGGTGCGCTTGGCTGCTGAGTTTTTTTTTGCCCTCGTCCAGGGCCCGAACCTGATGATCATGACGCTGCTTAAATGCTGTTGCTGTTCTTGTTGTTGGGGGTAGCGTGTCGTGGTCGTTGTTCCCTCATCCTCATCGTCGCCGTCATCTCTTAACGTTTGTTTGTAACAAGTATCTCGCATCTGCACCAGCAATTGTGTGTGCGTGTGTGTGTGAGTGTGAGTGCATGTGTGTGCGGAGAGTGCTGGGATGGTTGTCTGTTTGCGCGGGCAAAGAGTTACCTGCCGAGCGCTACCTGAGTACAGGTAGGCGTATGCTTGTTGTTGTATGTATCTGTATCTGTATCCGTAGTATCTGTATCTGTATCCTTAGCGCTGCAGCCAAGGGCAGGCAACGGTCAGCAGTAACGCAGCATCAGCAAAAACCTTCATTATGGCCATGTACATGCACACATACCCATGCACAAGATTGTATATATATATATAGAGAACACGAAGTATCAGTCTGGTTGTACATAAGGGTTACATATTCGCTTTATATATAACTCCCTCTCTGTCTCTTTCTCCAACTATCACTGTCGCTCTTGTGGTCTTGGTATGACTTGGCATCATGGGGTAGCTAGGCGTCTGCCTTTGCTTAATGGTTTTAGGAAATCGAAAATTAAATAATTTATCTCGGTTTTATGACGTTACAGCAGGTTTTCCCCCCACAGAGTCCAAGAACGCGATAAATCTTCAGCTTACAATCAAACCAAATAAAACCGATGCTTTTAGGTTGCTGCCTAAGCGCTTGTAATTTAAATACTTGTCTCTCTAATTCCATATAAGTCTACTGTGCAAGACGCCCCTACTTTGAGTGAGACGAGCTCCCAACCCACGTCTAATCAACACAAAATGAATCAAACTACGAGCTATTTTTAAACCCGGTTCCCCGGTCAATTTTCAATTCTTTTTATTTTTTTTTGGCTGGTCATCGCTCTCGAGTGGTCAGCGACGCACGGATTTCAATCTGGGAAAGGTGCAGAGAAAGTGCCAAGACGCAGGCCAAAATAAATGTTGGAGTTGAAGCTGAAGCTAGAGATGAAGTTGACTAAGAGTTTTGTCATCGTCATCAAGAAAATATGTCAAAAGATAGTCTCTGCAGCTCTGCTCAACTGGTCAGCGCACATGTGTTCCACGGCCTTAAGCCCAATGGCAATCTTTAGCTGTTGGCCAGATGCCAGCTGGCACTAAGTAGTCTTAATGTTAACCTCAGTGCATATCTATTGTCTTTGCATTAATTTGCTTTCATTAGGCTCGAAGATGTGAATGAAAATACAAATATATTCTTGCTTTTAGCTGAGCCCCAGATATACGACAGGTATAAAGACTTATTTATGAACAAGAAGAGATATAGTTATCTTAGACTGAAGAATATATATTCTTACAGTTCAGATTTTTAATGTTTTACGTCTGGCTTCAAACTAAATTTATTACATTACTGTAATTATATTGCATCAGCATCAGAAGTCGGATAAATTCCATGGTTTTTATTCTTTTTTTTTTTTTTTTTTTTTTGATGTAGCAATTTAATTTAATATTAATCAACCTACTGAAAGGTTATAAAATATTGTTTTGAAAATATACATAATGACAGCGGATTTAAATCAATAACATAAACAAATAATTGGTATTAACATGTTACAATATTACGTAACATCAATTTAACATTAAATGTAACATTTGCAGAAGGTTTTTATTCTGGTTCCTAAAATGTAACTACAAGATGGGGAATGGGGAATGGACAGAGTTGGCATTAACATTTGCTGGACAAAATTATGCCTTCTCAGTGGATCCACAAAATTAACATTCAAATATTTTGTTGTCGCTAAATAATCGTGTGGAAGGTTGCCAATAAGCAATGCTTTGTCCGGTTGTCAGCCGCGGATTGATTTCAATCCGGTTGGTAAGATACATAGGCTAAATTTGGATGAGGATTGCAGACCGCAATAAAAATTCAGAACTATATCTTGCCTTATTCTGCCATCGTTATTATAGTTCCTTAAACTGCTGATTAGTTAATTCCACATTTATTTAGCTTAGGACTAGCAACTATTTTAAAGAACATAAATGGATTTGTTAAGCTCATGGTTAGTAGAGCTTAACCTTCTCAATGCCATACCACATGGTTGGGTATGGGTCCTTGGCCTCGTGTCGTTCTATAATGTTGCTGAGCAGCGGGATTGTTGTCGCTAGTGGCTCCAGAAGATCCGCGTGAAGCTGGAACAGCTCCGACCACTGCGTCAGCACGTCCATCAGCTGCTCATCCTTGGAGATGGTTAACAACGAGATGTGTGAGGTCAACAGGGCGCCCAACCATTGAAACGCTTGCAGCTCTGTGATCGTGTTGCCGAAGCAAGCCGTATTGTGATTGGGACGCTCCTCGAGCAGCACATCTTTTGCAGTGGCCAGCATATACAAATGTCTGAGTAAGCGCTGGACATGGGAGAGTTCCAGGCGCTGTTTCAGATGCTTCTGAATGACAACTGCATTGAAACTGCAGGCGAGAACCGCATTAAGCAGTTCATTGGTGTCTGACGATGTCTGAGCTTTGTCATCTGTTTCCATTGCTTCGCCATTGGTAGCAGCAGTGGCTGAAGTGATGTCCAGTGCATACCGCAAGCACCAGGCCAGCATGTGCTCGGAAATGTTCATGTAACGCCTCACACACATTAGCACATGCTCAGTGTTTTGCGTTTTAATGAACAACGTGAGCAGCTTCTCTGTTATCTCCTGTTCGCCAGCTCCACTGCGCTCCAGTTGCCTGATTAGTGACTGCACCGCCAAGTTCTGTGGTCCCGCATCGTAATAGTTGCTCATCAGCGTTACATTGACGTTCTCCAGTCCGTTATCCACATGCACCAGTTCACCATCAATATGCTGTTTGATGAGTTCGTTCACCTCATGCTGCGATATCTCAGAAGATTCAAAAGCCACAGTTTTGCCATCGGCAGGCGGCAGATCGGTCAGCGGTTGCTTCAACAGCTTTGCCATCTTGACGGTGTTGTGCAGTCGACTGTTGCCCGCATATTTAATGGCCGCCTCCAGGGATTCCTCCTCGTTGATGTGGTCCAGCTCAATGGGTGTCAATTGAGCCTCGCTCAACTGTGAGCCAACCATATCCACAAGCAATTCGTCATTCATTCGATATCGCGCCGCGGCAATGTTCTGGCCCATAGCAAGGAGAATGTATTCGTCGCGCGCCCACAGGCGCGAGAACTCCAAGTAAACCTTGAAGTACTGTTTGGCATTGACCACCTTGAACTGGGTGTTGTACACCAGCAACGAGGCGCCTTCCTGGCCATAGTTGGCCCCGTAAATGGCCGCAAAGTTGCGCGACAAGCCATAAACCGACAATTTGCTCTCCACATTCAGTTGGGCGAGTATCGAAACAAATTGACCCGGTGCCATTTCGTGTGAGCGCTCGGCAAGATTTAGCATGAAAATGCGCTTGTCCGACCCTGGGGCAAACAAGATTCGAGGTTTATAAATATATATTATTTACAAGAATATATCGCTACTCACAAATGGTCATGAGTTGAGGGCCTGCATCGCCTTCGATGACAGCATGGCCAGTTAGTCGCACAACTTCCCTTTTGATGGCATAGGCTCGCTTGTGGAATTTGGACAGGGACTGTCGCACGAGGAACAGTTCGCCGGTGGCGTGCTTCTCCTCAAAGTAGGTGAGCACCTTTTGCCCGTCGGGGAGCGTGTGTACCGTTGGCTTGCTCATCGTCTTGCTGGCAGCCAAGCCCAATTGCTCAGCAGTGTTCTCTTTCTGATCCTTGCGCGACTCCAAAGCTTTTGAGAGCGGCTGGCAGAAGCCATCGCTATATAGGACAATGGCCTCCTCGTCTGTGGCCACCACATGGGCAATGCTCTTCTGGAACTGTGTACAAGGAATGTTGTCAACAACTCAAAAAATATAAAATTATTAAAAAGAACCTTTAGTTTCTTGCACTTGGCCACATCGGCTGTGTCCACATCCCAGAGGCGAAGCGCGTGGTTGCCAAAGACACCGACGTATTTGTGACTGTGTGCATCGTAGATGACCTTCGTGGATAGCTTCTCTGGCATGGACCAGCTATGCAGCTGTTTATGTGTACTGATCTGAAATTGTTGGTTTGCTTATTAATAAAGTTAATTTTTAGCACTGAAAGTTTCAACTCACATTTAGAATAACAACAACATTGCGTGCGAGCGTGGTGATTACATTGCCCTTTTCCTTGTCTGCAGCCATGCCCAGAAACTCTTTGGGATCCGGTATGGGAAATAGATTGTAATACGATAAGAATTTCGACATTTTATGCAATTTGTTTAATAAAATTCGAATCAAAACAAATGTAACACGTGCGGTTAAATAGCGATGGGATTTGACAGAGGCAAATATTAGTTATTAATCGATAGCTCTGCAAAATATCGATAGTTAATCACCTAAACAACTGTGTGGCTAAGAAAATACTAAACAGCTGTTCGAGACGTATGTGTGACTGTGTGACTGTATGTGTTTTCACATTTATTGCCCTACGGTCACATTGCTAACTTAGTTCAACGTGTTAGAATGGGTGGAAAAACGAAACAAGCGCCGCGCACCAAAAACAATGCAAAGGTAAGCATTAAAGCCAAGCCAGACAACATGATGACTAATCTGTTATGTTGGCATTGTCATTAGCCATCGAGCAGCAGTCGCTCCGCTGAGTTGCTGGGCGCCACAACGCCAATCTTTGTGGGTTTCTCGGCGCAGGCCGATGGCAACTTGGTGCCCTTTGCTCCTGGCTTCGCCAGCGCCGAGCAAATGCCGGACACATTTGATGCCAGCATCGATCCACAGACACAGATCATACTGCGCAAGCTATCCAAAAAGGATCACATGACCAAGAAGAAGGCGCTGCAGGAGCTGCACGAATTCATCACAGACTCCGATCTGGATGCACTGAAGAACATTTTGCCCCTTTGGCCCAAATACTATCACAATCTGGCCAATGATATTGAGCACTCGGTGCGCGAGCAGACGCAGATGGTACTGCAGCTACTCGTCTCGAAATGCAAGCGTGCCATGGCACCGTTCCTCAAGCAACTGGTTCCAGTTTGGCTGGCGAGTCGCTACGACAGCTATGCGCCTGCCGCGAGCATAGCCAGCAACTCGTTCCGGGAGACTTTTGCACGCACCTGTGAAGTGTGCCTGCATTGCCAGAACGAAATAATTGAGTACTGCACTCGCAACTTGACATTCCACACGCCGGCGACGCTATCAGTTGGCAAAAGTCTTAAACCGGAGGAGTCAGAACAAAAATATCAGCGTGTCGTCATCAGCAGCTTCAAGGTGTTGTCCTTCTTCATAGAGCAAACAGCGCAGGCGACAGAACAGGATCAATTGAAGCAAGGCCTAACAGCACTCTTGGCGCATCAGAAATTCTGGACCTTTGCAAAGCACAAGCAGCCTGCCATCAAGTAACAAAAATACAACCATGCCAAATGGCAAACATTTGTAAATTTATTTGATTTGTCAATTCATTTGTAGAGCCGCCTGGTTTGAGTGCATCTATCATCTACTACAATGCGCCACACTGCTCGAGGTGCTCACGCCAAACAAATCACAACTGATCACGGCCAGTTTCCAGTTCATCGACGATGCTGATCCACTGGTTGCACCTCACGTTTGGGGCTGTGTGCTTCTGCTGCAAAGCAACTACGACGATTGGTATGAACAATTTTATTATACACAATTAAGGTCGAAATAATAGATGCGCTGCTGCATAAAATGAAAATTCAAAATATTTGCATAATCCCTGCGATCCCATAGATCATTATACTCTTCGACAATCTCCTCATACCCCATTTTGTATTTTTTAAGGCTGTTTAAGCTGAGTGTCGCAATTATGCCACGTTGAAAACAATAGTAGTGTTGGTGAAAATCTAAATATTTAAAACTGAAGGAGTTTATTAAGTACAATAATATTTAAGTGACTTATTTGCTTATCTAAAATAATTTTTTATGACCTTTTATAAATCTTCAATATGTAGTGGCAGGGAAAGCTACGAAAGCTTCGCTACTATTCCACTGCGATTATTTTGTGATTAGATTTATCACTCTTCATTTTTTTGTTCATAATTTTATAGCTGTCACATCTTTTAACGTCTACTTATCTTGAGCATTGATTGCTTGTGTTCAAATAAATGTCCACAATTTTTTAACTTTATTTGCACTATTAATATTTTGACCGCCTCTGTATATATAGATAAAAATATTTTTATTAGCGGTTATTATATGTGTAATTGCTGATGACTCTCCACGTAGTTGTATCATTATTTCTGCATTGCTCATTGGATGGTTACTAATAAATAATTAGATATAAACAGCTTAAGTCTATAATTAGATATCGAGAATTTTCCTTATTTGCTAACCAATTTATTTTGATTTTCTTAGGTACGCTCCACTCAATATTCGCAAGGCGCTGCTGCCAAAGCTCTCGTCCCTGTTGCGTAATGGCTTTAATCGCAATGCTCAGGCCATTTGTCCGAATCTGCTGCCGTTTCTATCTAAAATAACAGTAGAAAGTTTGCATGATTTGGACATTTACGAGTTCTATCAGCGCTTCTTTGATGACCTCAAGATAGCCGTTGTGGGACCACATGATCCCCCACTTTCCAAATCGGACACTTCCTTCATGCACAATGCGTACTTTGAGTGTTTGCGCTTTATGCTGCAACAGATTAACAACAATGCGCTGCGCACGGCTCAAGTGGAGGAGTTTGCCTTTGGGCTGCTCGAACAGCAGTTGCTGGAGCCCATTGGACAACTGCTGCGCAGTGATGGTGCCCATGTTAAGTACTTCTTTCAGCACACTTCGGCGCTGATTGCGTTCTGGGATCGTCAGTGCAATAATGATGTCGATAAGAGCTCCAGCACTCTGTATGTCAAATTATTGAATAGGTTCTGGACGCGAATCTTTGAGCTGGTCACTCATGATCTCACAGTTGAAGATGTCAATGAGCAGCTGCTGTCGCATGTGCTGATGCTGGTGCAGGACTTGCATGTGGCCAATCCCAGCCTCGAAACACAGACCGTAAAATTCGTGGTCGCGGACGAGGAAAAAACTACAAATCAGAGCTCACAACACTCAACACCCACCAAAAAGGTGCACGAAGCGGCCGCCTTCATACAAAAGGAACTCAAGCAGCTAGTCGTTAAGCTGGTCTGCATTTGCATGGACAAGGCGGGCAGCGGGCTCAACTCCTCCGTTCGCTTCATCAGCCAGGTGCGCACGCTTACAAAAATGTTCTCCGATGATGAATTCTACAAGAGTCTGACGGAAGCCGGTGATCTGCATGCCACACTGAATAAATTTTTGGCGCTCTTGGAACAGCTCAGCGATGACTCCTGCGAGTCTGTGATGGACATAGTCTTTGAGATTCTCTCGCTGCTGAAGCCAGAAGCACGTTTCGAATACATTGCTGACAACTTGTTGAAAGTAAGTCAAAAAGTAAAAAATAAATTAAATTAAATTAAAATTGAAGCGGAAACTGCACAAATCCAATAAAATGAATGAAAATAAATTAATAATAATTATTTTATTTGCAGATACAGCAGCATCGCGTGCAGAATCTGCTGCTACATAGTCTGCTCTCTTATCCACTATGCACAGAGGCTGTCGTTCGTGAAATGCTCGCCAGTCCGGAGGCTTGTGCCGTAATCGGACGTATTGCGCATGAGGTTGTTAAGGATAACAATCCCGATAAGTTGAACTTGCTGCACAAGTGTTTCTTTCAAACGGACACCGGTGATATTCTAATCAATGTCTCCACCGTTGACGAAATTTTACTGGCCATGTGTGAACCACTGGAGCAATCAGATGCCAGCGTGATGATCGATGTGTGTGGCAGCTTTATAGCACAGATTATGCCCGTTATATGTAACAAGGAGAACTCCTCCCAAGGAGTACGTCAGCATGTCTTTTTGAGGCTATTCAAGTTTAGCTTGGAGCGACGAGCGTGCGATTATCTGACGGAGGACACTTTGTGGGAGATAACCACCTGCTGGCAGGATGCGCTCTCCAGCAAGGACATCGTAATCAACGACGAACTGCTGCAGAGTTGTGCGAGCATTGTGGAGAACCTGGCACATCATGCTAAAATGGATGCCAGCAGTCTGGAATGCATGGCTGAGGCTATAGCCAAATTCGTCATCTGCTCCACGGAGAACATTGAGGAGGAGTCGCAGCGCTCATCCCGCATAGAGGAGAGCATTGTGGCCCTGCTAAATTCAAAAGTTAAGACAACCGATAGTGTGCTAAAATTCGAGCACCATTGTGTTTACCTGGAGACCTTGAACATTTCGATCAGCCCCGGTGCAATCCTCGAGAGCGCCTCCTTGGATGAACTCAATATTCTACTTCTGCTGCGACGCACGGCACTGAATTTTGCAACAATCTGCAAGCTAGTCTGCCGTGTCAACAGTCCGCCGCTGGCACAACAATCAAATGAGGGCGAGGATGAGCTCACCGAAGACTACTGTGATCCCAATGCGAATCTGCTCAAGCAGTGGAGCGAATCACTGATTTCAGAACTGTTGCAGTGCATGCAGGTGGCAGCTGCTGCAGAGACCTGGCTGGAAGTCAGTCCCCAATTGAATGCCGATTGCGAAGAGCTTGTGCTGTTCCTATCCGAACAGGTTCGTTGTCTTATGGGCAACAGCAGTGAATTGGTGGACATTGTAAAGCAGCGACTGCAGCAGGCAGCGATGCAAGAGAAGAGTGTGATGACCTGTCGTCTGTTGGGCTCTCTGGTGCATCATGCCCAATATGCGGCTTTTGAGGAAAGTGCAGCAATTCTATTGCACGAGGACCTCGCCGAACTGCTGGTTTCGCAAGGAGCTCTCAAAGCTTATGTGATGACGTTGCAGGTGAGCAATGGATTCTATCTCAAATTCTCATTCAAATCTTGAATAGCTTCTATTATATGGTTTCTTGGTTTTAGCATTTGCTGCCAAAACTCTCACAAAAGGCGCTTAGCTTAAATAGTCCCATTATGCGGGCGGATCCGCCTGAGATGTGGGTTAAGGCCGCCGTCTTCCGCTGCTTGGTCCTCAATAACTTCCAGTCAGACGTCAATGAGCAAACGGATCACAACATTATAGTCTCAGCGCTGCAGTTTTTGACGCGCGTTGGTGAGCAGCAAAGTGTGCAGAAAGAGCTGCTCCACTACAATGTGTAAGATGATCAAATTTTATGAATAATAACTGTTAAAATTCTACTAATCAATTTTAATTTAATACCTTTTCAGTGAGTTACTTAAGCAGCCCTACGAGGCAGTCTTAAATACCGTGGAGATAATTCAACTGCTTAACGAAGTGCTCCAACGATTTCCCTATGAGCTTACCATTAAAAACTGGGATGCTATACGCATTGGCATCAGCTCCTGGGTGCTGACTGTGTCGAAGTCTATGAAACATTACAGCGATCCAAAGGTGCGTATTGTAAAAAAAGCGAGTCTCTCCACCTTAGAAACAGATTAATTATTCTCTACCTATTCTATTGAATATGTCTCCTTGCTCCACTCTTCAAGATTGTCGATTAATCTTATTTGAAGTTCAAACAGAAGTAAACCTTCTAAAAATATCGTCGAACAATATTATATCTTCCATAATCATAGACTATATTAACTAGCTAATTTGCATATTACCAAAATTATTTGCAGACATCCTTCTTCATTGTGGCTGTGTATCAACTTTACGCTACGCTGATTACGTTTATACGCTCGGAGAAGCCAAAGAGCTCAACGCAGCTCCTGAAGAATGTTATCGACGAGTGGGAGACCTTATTTGCCCGCGAAGTCAATGTGTTGCTGTTCAAATCATATTATGATCTGACTCATGAGGCAACTGTGCCGACAGAATTCCGTGTGTGCTACGAAGCCCTGCTGGAGCGTCTAATGCCAGGGCTGGAAATGCTGGAGTTTGGCTTTGTCTATGGGGTACAAATGAACTAATTACAATTCAATTATGACCAATTTAATTTTGCTGTCTTTCACGTAGTTCGCCAAAGCACCCAGCTCAAAGCTGACGCTGGACCACTTGTGCAACTTCCTGCTGAAGCAACTGCACAGCTCACAGCACAGCGTTCGCCTTAATGCGGTGCATGCTTTGCGGCAGTTGACGCCACAGTTTGTGGCCGACGATATTGAGCTGAATGACAAGAACAGCGATAACATTGATACCACCGCCTCTTCGACAATCTCCAAGTGGCATTTTCTCAATCGTTTCGAGGATTATTTAAATCGCTATGACGCACTCATACGCAAATATTTGAAAGAGTTCAGTTTCAAGCTGACCGAACTGGAGGATCTAGAGCCAATTGACAGACACGATGCCTACAGCTATTTGCTGATCTGGGATTGTATTATAAATGCCTGCGCCAAGTCGCCAGTTGCACTGCGCTCCGTCTACACCAGCTGGCTGAATGAAAATCACTTTGAAGAGGTGAGATCTTAGCCGACACTACATGTTTACTAATGATTTAATAAAACTTTAAATTTTATAATTAATTGACAGAATTTCCTGCACTTTCTCTTTCGTGCCATGCCGATGGACATATTGAAGAACCATAGCGCCAAGGTGATTAGTAATGGTGTCTACAAGGAGCTTAGCTGGTCTCAACTGAAGGGTGAGTAGCGGCATTCCATGCTTTGTTTAATTCATCAGCGTCTCTTCCGAGGGCAGATTCTCCACATCGTGTAAATAGTCGTCCTCATAGTCCTCATATTCACTCATGCCAATGTCCAAACCACTCATAATCTCTTCGCAATTATCTTCTGATAGCGAAACGAAATCAGTTACTGGCACAAAGCGTTCATCCTTGTCATGCATTGGGCGCGCCACTGCTACTGGCTTGGGTGCCATGTATATGTTCAAGTTCGATATGAACTTGTTTATCCAGACTGTCAGATTGTTGGCCAAAATACGTTGATAGTCGCGCAAGTTGCTTGTAGTATAGAACTCTTGTTCTGCAAATGCAAAAAAATAATTTCAATAAATTTTGTTCCTTTTGCTAATTATTTAAAGATTAAATATTATTTTCTATGAGAATTTGTTGAAGAGAATATGGAAAAAATTATAAATAACTTTTGCGCTGATATGCAAATGTCAGATATATAGTTCCTCACGCAAATTACTTATGTATTGAACTCACCCGTAAATTCCTGGATGCGCTCCAATATGACGGCAGACAGTGGCGATTGCTCGTCTATGATGAACTGGTCGTTCAAAAGGAACTCTTTCATTTCCTCAAAGAGAACGCAAACAATTTTCATCATCTGCTTGCGTTGACGTTTTATGATCAGGTTTCTTAGTGCCTTGCAACGTTTTCTGTGTTTCTGTCTTTGGACGCGACGTTGTCGCATCTCCTCCTCCAAATACTCCATTGCCTTTTCCACGGTCATCGCTTCAACGGGAGGCTTGGGCTTCAACTGCTGTTCCAGCGCCGTCAGATGACGTGCCGAGAGAATATGTTTGAAATTAGTAAATGTATCCTTGACACGCATCGGATGCGGATCAGCCAATCGCTCCATGCGAGCTGTGCATATGGGCACATAGACCTTCTTGGTTATGTATCGAGGCTGCCTAAGCCGCAGCGGTGACAGAAAGTTCTTTTTTGGCGTCGCCAGGAAGCAGGTGTGTTCTTCCCGCTTCAGCATATCACGATCGATGATAATCTGGCCGGTGTGCTGGCAGGGCACGTAACAGGGATGATAGCGTGGACACACGCAAAAGTATTTGTACATGTATTGCGGTTCCGCTATCTGTGACCTGACCAATCGCTTAATTCTCGGCGAGCGATTCGGTCGCAACTGGACCATGGCGAGACGTGCGTTTAACTCATCCGCCACTGTGACGGTCGATTTTTGGACATTACGTTCTGGCGGCGGTCGATCGCTGGAAAGCTTTGTGAAGTCTATGGTCTCAGCGACGGGTTTCTTCTTCTCGGCATCTAGCTTAATCTCGCGAGCTGGCGCCTCGCTAGCGATTTCGTAAAAGTTCATTTGATTTTTCTCCATTTTTATGAAAATTTGAAAATTATTTAGCAAAAGAAACAACACAATAAATGTATCACAATTTGAAACTACTTTTTTATTGTCTATAAGGTCTTGTAAATGAGTTTGTAACGGCCTGCTTATGTAACAAGATATTTCTAAAATTGATTTTCATTATTCTCGGCACAGATCCTCAACTCTCTCTGGAGCGATATGCCTGCCACCTGTATACAGAAGTGTTGCGCAAGCTGCCCGCCGTGGTGCGTAAATGGTGGAACACCAGTCCGTCCAGGCAGAAGAACTTTGTGGACAATCTTACTACCAATTACGTGAGCGCATTGATCTGCAGCGAGGAGCTGAAGGCAATCGCAAATCGCAAGGAGAAACATGAGAACATGCAGGTGGGTGGCTTTGCTTTCAATGTTTTTTTTTTAGTTGCTATCACGTCCAGCTAAATCGTCTCCTCGATGCCAGCGCGTAATACAAAAATCGTAACGATGCCGAGCACTAGCACTACGATTACAATGGCTCGAAAGATCTCCAACGGTATCATGTCGCAGCAAAACAAAGATACCAGAAAAAGCTTCTAGGAGAAAGGTGCTTTCAGTGGAGTTTTTTAATGTTCACCCAATTTCTCAGCTGGAAGTCAATCAATGTTTGTTGTTAATTTATGAATAAACAATAAGTTATATCTTCAATTGACAGCATTTGGTTTACACAAATAAACTCAATTTTTGTTGGATAACATATTTTTGTTTGCCAGAGAGCATGAAGTAGTATAGCCTACCTATCGTATATCCTACATACTATAGTCAATCTGTTTAATTATAATATTATTATATTTTTAGGTGACGGTGCACACGTCCACTCGAGAAGTTTTGGCTGTCTATGCGATCGATGAGGCACGCATGGAGCTGGTCATTACACTGGCGCCCAATTATCCGCTTGGCGCTGTCAAAGTCGACTGTGGCAAGCAAATCGGCGGACGCGCCAGTTCACGTAATGTTGGCATGCAGCTTACCATCTTTTTAACGCATCAAGTGAGTGTAGAGTTCTGACTTCTAAGATATGTGCTAACTGCTCTGGTTGCTCAACAGAATGGCACTATTTACGATGGTCTGACGCTGTGGAAAAACAATCTGGATAAGAAATTTGAAGGCGTGGAGGAATGCTATGTTTGCTACACGGTCATACACCAGGACACCTGCCAGCTGCCAAAGTTAACGTGCAAGACCTGCAAAAAGAAATTCCACGGGCCCTGTTTGGTGAGCTTGTTAAAAGTTCAATTTAAAAATCAATCGCAAATCAAGAAATTCTTTCCCGCAGTACAAATGGTTCACCACCAGCAGCAAATCTACCTGTCCCATTTGCCGCAATGTTTTTTAATTGATTTACTTTATTGATCCAGTTCATCGACACGTATTAAACTCGGCACAAAGAAAGCCTAGGCGATAGTCAATAGATTTAATTTTTGGCCCTTTCCTGTAAATCGGTGTATAACCACAATAAATTCGCAATAGTTTTAATTTTCAACTTTTGCATGTGTACAAAGGCTTTTTATGGTCTTATTAATATATATATATATATCAGCTGGATTTTCCATTAACCCCTTTGCAAATATATGGGAATACTGAACGCCTTAGCGATATATAGCTATATATATTTTATTTCTTTTTTGATTAACGAATTGACAAATCGATGTGCTCCTTAAATGTTACCTGTGCTACTTAATATTAAATTAATATTTAATTTAAAAATATACTTTATTGAAGGAGCAGTTTGATCATCTCTTAAACTTGAATTTCAATCGGGAATCAGTTTCATTCGAAAATCCTTTTCAAAATCATTGACTACGTTTGAAATTTCAGTTGAGTACAGCATGCACAATGATTAGACCAACCACCACAAAGTTGACGATTCTGCGCTGTAGCCGCTGTAGTGGGTTTTCCTCTTCAGCTCTACTGTTCGGCTTGGGGTGGGGCACGATGACGATGACGATGACAAGGAACGCATCAGTTTTGCATTGCACTTTGGAGGGGTTTGTTTGTTAACTGGAATTAGGCACGCCATCTCGCTCGATATTCAGCGCCGGGCCATGCGTTAAGCCAAAATGACGTAAGCTTCCCATTAATAATATGTCAACAGCTCAACCGAAACTTGGTCAGCGTGTACAAGTAACGGGAAAGAATCAACTTTGCGGTCGTGTCGCCTATGTGGGACGCACCAGTTTCGCTGGCGGGCAGTGGTTTGGCATTGTGCTGGATGAGCCGCGTGGCAAAAACAATGGCACCATTCGCGGCAGCACCTACTTTAAGTGTCCGCCCAACTATGGACTCTTTGTGCGTGCCCAACAGTTGCAGCTGCAGTCGTCAGTAGTGAATCACTTGGAACAGCTGAAAAAGCAGGACAACAATCGCTTAGAGGAGGACATCATGCAACGCGATGTGAGCAAAGTGAAAATGCCTGCGAGAACCAGAAGTAGGCAGCCACCGGAAGACCAAGTGAGTCACTTCTACAAATAAGCGTAAAGCTGTGAATTTTATAAATGTCAAAATGAATGTATAATGTGTGGGTGAATGCATCATAAATTATGAATACATCGTAACATATGTTCTGTGTTAAGTGTATTATGTTCTTCCCATTCCACTTGTGCTTTACTTAATCGAAATTTTTTTCGCATAGCGCAATCAAAGGGAGGTGACAACTACATCTGGAAAGTCTGCAAAAAAGTCATCAGAGAATGCGACCTCTTCGGTGACTTCCACTCAATCACAGTCGCAATCGCAGCCGCTGGCAAATGTAATGCATATACAAAAATCATAAAAATAGTTATTAAATATATTATTTATATTCTTCTTACAGCAGGGTACTGAGGAGGAGCTGGAGACGTTGCCCAAGACGTTGAGTACTCATCAGGAGCCAATCGTGGCATCTAAGTCGATAAACAGTTTATCGCAGTCGCAGCAGCAGCAAACAATTGCAAACAATGCAACAGCTGCAGGAAGTCAGCTACAATCGAAAGAAGCGAGTATCGCCTCACAGCCGCCCGAAGGCCAAAGTCAGAGGCTGGCCAAGTGGGAGCAGCTCGGAGAAGTGCGGCAGTCATCGATATTGACACCACCTACTATGACATGCAATCAACGTCGCTCCACATCCTATACACAGTTGCGGCCGACTCGGATTAGTCAGCCCAAGCCAACGACAGCCCAGGCCCAGAGCTCGACGGCACAGCTGACTCTGGCCATGCCGGTGCCTCTGTCATTGGCGCCCAAGCGCAGCAAGACGAGCATGAGTCCCACGAGCAGCGGCGTCAAGCGAGTGGCACCCGCAGCGTTTGTGGAAGCTGGCTTCTTGGAAATACTGCGACCTCAGTTTACGCCGGGTCCGGCGTTGCGTACTCCCAGCACAGTGGCGCCACCTGTGGCGCCTGTGGATAGTGCGGAGCAGCGACAGCTGCGTGAGGAGCTGCAATTGCTGCGCGAACAGAGGAGTGAGGACAAAATGAAGCTGCTAGAACTGGAGCGCATCAAGATACAGAACGAGCAGCTGCTCGAGTTCAAGGCGCAAATTATGACGCAGCATGTGCTGCTGCAGCGGGAATTGCAACGCTGTCGTCACGAGCAGCGCGAGTTCCAGGAGACTGCGGCCAAATACAAACGGGAGCTGGATGACGTGGCCGAGAGCATTGAGTTGTTAACACTGGACAAGGAAATGGCCGAGGAGCGCTTGGACACCCTGCAAATGGAGCTAGAGACTGCACAGGAGCGCAACGATGAGCTCACCCTCGATCTAGAAATTCTGCGAGCCGAGCAGGAACAGGAGCATCAGGGCGATGATCATCTTCTGGTGAAGTCTGAAAAGCAGTCGACGAAGGAAACGACACTTCAGACAACTGGAGATTTCTTGCGCCTTGAGCAGTACAACCAGAGATTGCGAGAGACGGTGGTCCGACTGCGAGACACTCTGGCACATGAGAAGCAGTTGGCACAGCGCACGCACAAGGAGCTGGAGACGAAGCACTCGGAAATCAACGAACTGAAGAGCATCAAGGAATTGCAGAGTCGGCGGGTGGATCAGATGGAAATGCAGCTGATTGATCTCAAGGAGCAAGTGGATGCCTCGCTGGGCGCCGAGTCAATGGTAACGCAGCTGGCCACGCTTAAATTGGAGTTGGAGGAGCGTGTCAAACTGTTGGAAGATGAGGTCTCTGAACTGGAGGCACTCGAGCAAATCCAGGAGCAGCTCATGGAGAGCAATCAAGAATTGGAGTCGGACTTGCGTGATGAAGCTGAAAAGCTCAGTGGCCAGCTCAAATCCTTAGAGCAGCAGAAGAATGCGGCCTTAGAGAGTCTCTACGATCGTGATGTGACTATATTGAAGTTTCGGGATCTGGTGCGTCAGCTGCAGGAGCAGCTTCAACTTAAAACAGACGGTGGCACTCTCTCCATTGAAGACTTTAGCAGCGCCAACGAATCGCAGCAGGAGGAGACATCCCAGCAAAGCATTGCGGACTACCAGCACATCTTCAGCGTGAGCAAGGCCTACGGACGCGCCTTGGATCAACAGCTTAAGGCAGTCGAGCTGCGCCTGCAGCGTCAGCACCTGGACCACTTGCTCACCTTTGTGCCGGAGCAGTTCCTCCTTCGAGGTGGCGAACACGATGTTGTCCTAGTCATGCTTCTACTGGAACGTATGAACGACAAGCTTGAAATCGTTTGCCAGGCAATCAATGAGAAATTTCCAAATGCCTGTGAATTTGGTGAGTACTAATCCCATTTACACACTAATTGGACAAAACGGTAAAGCTAATGAATGATTTGATTTTGCTATGTTTTTTTTTTCAAATATTTTATTGTGATATATGGATGTGGACTATATTTTGTGACTTTTTTTAACCTCGCCAGGTCGCGATGCCATCTTCGAAGGATATTCGGTGCAGCGGTATATCTTCCGGGCTCAATGCATCTACTTGTTGAAGAGTCTCCAATTGGTGCTGCAACAGTTTCGCCATGGCCTCAATCACTGTGATTACGAGCTGTGCACGCATGCGGCCATCTATCGCATGGACTTGGAGACGCAGGAGCAGCAGCTGGATGAGTTTGTGCGTCTGCTGAAGACCGGGCAGCTGGACGAGCATACCAATTGCGAGCCAATACGCCGTGTGCTGCACTACATCAATGGACTGCACCAGAATCTGATGCCGCCCCAGACGCTGGTGGATCTACTGGAAGAGCATCAGCTGTATGGAGCACTAGTCGAGGTCTATGAGGCGGGCATGGATGCGGTGAATGCCAATGCGGGCATGCTACACACCATCATCAAGCTGGGCGACGAGCAGACAGCTTCGTTCCAGTGCATGCAGATGCTCATGGAGCACTCCTGTGCACTCAAACAGAAACTGAAGAAGCTCCAGCGCAAGCTGAGCGGCAACAAAACTGCAGCTGCCTGGACTGGCATGCAATGTGCACGCTATCAACGCATCCTGGAGGCCAACGAGGCCCTCGGCGCGCTCATCAGTATGTTGGGCGTGTCGGCGCGTGAGGCCAACAAGGAGTCGAATGGAGGCATTGCGCATGAAAAGCTCTGGCATCTTTTGAGTCTGAACTATAGCAAATTCGCGCCCAGTCAGGAGACTGAGCAGCGGGAACTGGATGCTTTTGGTCAGCGCTGTATGAAGCTGCTTGAGGAGCAGCTGGAGGAGCTGTGTACGCTGTTGGAGCCTCGGGACGTCAACACGGAGTACGTGCGACATGCCACTTGCAACACGCTGCAACAGCGAGCCGCCCAAATCAAGCGTCACTACGAGGATGTCAAGAGATTGGAGCTAGCCGCTGCAGAGCGGGACAAGGAAATTAAAGCGCTCAAATACACGGCGAAGCTGAAGCAGCAGGATTACTCGGAGCTGCAGGTGCGCAAAGAAATGGCCGAGAAGCAGGTGCACAGATTCAGCCACGACTATTGCCAGACGCTCACACAAATGGCCGAGGGCATGGAGCAGCTGGAGCAATGTATCCTCTCCAAGGAGGCCAGCTTACAGCACGCGCTCAACACCTTAACCGATAAGCTGAGCGTTCTGGAGCAGGCTCAGCAGCATTGGCAACAGCAGCAGCAGGCGGACAACGCTTGTGCAACCAGCTCGACGCGCAGCTGCAATCGGGAACTGAACCTGATGCACCAGGCGCTTCGACAGGAGCGCAAGCTACGCGTCCAACTGCAGGGCAATGAGCTGTGCAAAACCTTTGCCGCCCTGGAGCCGTTGCATGTGCCACAGCTGGAGGCGAGCATTCAGCTGAACTCGCTGGAGGCCGAACTGCGCACCTTTAAGAACCAATGGCTCCTCGCCCATCTGGAGCTGGGTACTCGAGGAGATCAGCGTCGTGCACAGATTCAGCTGCAGGGCAGCCGGCTCTTGCGACATATCTTCCAAACATATTGCACACTGAATCCGCATCGTGCGGCTCCCACTGATTTTGGTCTGTTTATAAGCCAAGATCTGCGGCGCGCATTTTAGCCAAGTTAATTGTATTAGACTCAAATGTATTACGGCGAGAACAAAGATATATGTGATTTGCTGCTTAACTTATTCATTTATTATTATTATTATAATGCGCGTTTTGTTTGTTAATCCAATATTCATTAAAATTGCAGAACATAGCCAAAATATTCAGAAACCAATTGTTTTCTTACTTAATAGTTTGTTCTAGCTGCTGAACTGATCGAGTAATTGAAAGACTGTGAAATGTATGAAACCACTGAGCAGCCATACTCATAAGCAGATAATACTTACTCATTTCTCTGAGAGCCTGTTACCGAACGCAACTCTTTGCAGGTGTGGCGAGCAGTGAACGCATATCATTATTTCTCATGCCTTTGCTGCGAGATGCTCTTAAATAAAATTTAAGAATGTGTGCGAAGAGAGCAACAACTTTGTTAGCAGTGGTGATAAACTGCTCAAGTCAATTGAAAATATGGAGATTAAAGAAATAAGACGTAATGTTAGAATAAATCCCGGTGATTTCAAATGCGTTGACTTAGTTTATGCTTTCAGAGAAAACCACACAATTATGATATAAAATATGGGCACTTATGTGAGCGCTGCACGAACGGATCATACATGTGAAAAAATACATATGTCAACACTGGTACTTTATTCGATATATACAAAATGGTAAATAGTTTTGTCTAGATTTTTTGTAACAACTGTCTGCAAATGCTTCAAATTTAAAATTTCGATTATTTTATATTTTTAGCTATTAACATTGAAAAACCATCGCAACCAATGAAAATTCAAATGTACATGCTTTAAAATCGACGAGTTCTTACGCCCTATGCATATGGACTAAGCCACTTAAACTTATATGTACATCCACGTATATTTTTCGATTTTTTTTTTATTCATTGTATAAATTTAAATTAAGTAGATTGTGATCTGTAAAAAATTGAATAACATATATATTAAATTGATGTACTCATTAATTTTGTGATACTGTAGCTATATCCATATTTACACGTCAGCCGAAACAGTTTAATTTTTAGTCCTTATCACATATACAGAAAACAGGTAGATGGAAATAATGAGTAAGGGTAAAGGGCACGGTTTGGTGCAAGATGCGGCACTCTTTTGATTTTTATTTTTTTTTATTTTTATTATTTTCGCAGTTGTATGGTTTACATAAATACGTTTAATGTTTAATGAGAAGAAAATTGAATCGTAGGCTATTTACAGTTGCTGGCAAACAAATAAGTCATTTCGATCGTTGTCACAGGCGCTATAGTAGTGTTCCCAATATAAAGCAAAATTAGTTAAGACTTGCGATGTGGTGATTACAGAAAATGAATCGATCTTACCTCACGACTTGGCTGCCGCCTGTCGTTTGGCCACAATTTTGCCCTGATCACGACTGTTTATGACCTCGGCATGAAAGCCGGTCTCCCAATCAGCATAGTATTTCACGGTGCGCACATTGCCATCGGGCTCTACCAGGGAATATTCGCCCTTGACCACATCGCCATCGCGTTCCTCGCGCTGATGCTTATTGTCGCCAGTGTGAGGATCATTTACTGCATATTCAAAAGCGTAGCGTGGATGAGCATCCTGTAGAAATAAGGAAAACATTATTTATAAAAGGGGACCAAAAACACAAGTGTGTATTAGCTTACAAAGTGCTCGAGATGCTTTTCCGGCAACACCTTTAAGAGCGCGTGCTGCGGCACAGGTGCAGACTTCAAGTAAGCTGCGGGCGTTAGCGGGGCATTGGCGCTCAGTGTGGACACGCTGGGCGCATAGCGATTGAAGCCAGCGCCAAAGGGACCAATTCCATGCCCATTGCTGTAGTCGGCGAGTGGTGCGCCCAGATGCGCCAATCCACCACCAGCAGCAGCAGCGTGGGACAAGGCTCCATGATAGCTGAGTGCAGGCGAGACGGCAGCATGGCCAAGCGATATGGCACCGTAGTATAGGCCATCATGTCCGCCTGCGGGACCCAAGGCTAATTACATAAAAAATAATTACAGGATGTTATTATTATGACTTAAGTGTTTTCCATTGAGGTATTGAGGTAATGTTAAATACAGAGCCTAATTTTAGAAATCAATAAAATCATCAAACTTGACATTTGAGCTACTGGAGACCTCTTCCCAAGAAAGATAGATAGCCAGTTTCACAGTGAGCTCTTCCCAAGACAGATAAAATATACAAATCTTACCTGTTTTAGAGGATGAGCATCTGTAAAATAGCTATTCCCAGTTAGTTTGACTTACCCGAATTGTATCCATAGGAACTGCTGGCGTATCCGTTGGCAGAAGCTGGTGAAGTCAGCTTGGTAAGTGGTGCAGTTAACAATGCGCCACCGGCGGGCTTGGACAAATACTGAGTGGACAGTGTGCCGTGTCCGGTGGATGCATAGCCCAGTCCTAAGCCAACACCCAACTTGCCTGCGGAGTAACCATAGCTACCACCTGCATGACCGGATGCAACAGTAGCTATCGCTGGCTTGGACACATACTGATGCGAGACTGCGCCATGTCCAGTGCTGGCATATCCCGAGCCGATGGCTGCACCTGTGGAGATGTGCCCCACGGCTGGTGCTGCATATGTGGCTGTTGCCACGCTAGCAATCGCTGGTTTGGACACATACTGATGGGAAACTCCACCATGTCCAGATCCGCCATATCCAGTGGCTACTTTTGTAATGACTGGAGCAGCAACAATAGCCGGAGCAGCGGGCAAATAGGTCTTGGAGAGCGCTGCTCCATAGCTAGCTACAGCAGGAGCAGCATAGCTGGCGATCTTTGTAACTGCTGGAGCTGCTGCATAGTTGACCAATGTGGGCTTGGACACGTACTGATGAGAGACAGCACCATGACCAGAGCCCCCATAACTGGTGGCCACCTTAGTGATGGTTGGTGCTGCTGAGTAGGTTGATATTGCAGGAGCTGCATAGCTGGCAATCTTTGAGATTGCTGGCCCTGTTGAATAGCTGGCAATCGCCGGAGCAGCTGCAATTGTGGCAACAGCAGGCTTAGATACATATTGGTGAGAAACAGCACCATGTCCCGAGCTGCTGTAGCTTGTGGTAGGAGTAGCGGAATATGTGGATATTGCAGGAGCTGCATAGCTGGCAATTTTTGAGATTGCTGGCCCTGTTGAATAAGTGGCAATCGCCGGAGCAGCTGCAATTGTGGCCACAGCAGGCTTGGAGACATATTGATGAGAGACGGCACCATGACTAGATCCGCCATAACTGGTGGCCACCTTAGTGATGGTTGGTGCTGCTGAGTAGGTTGATATTGCAGGAGCTGCATAGCTGGCAATCTTTGAGATTGCTGGTCCTGATGAATAGCTGGCAATCGCTGGAGCAGCTGCAATTGTGGCCACAGCAGGCTTGGAGACATATTGATGAGAAACTGCACCATGTCCTGAGCTGCTGTAGCTTGCGATAGGAGTAGCGGAATATGTGGATATTGCAGGAGCTGCATAGCTGGCAATCTTTGAGATTGCTGGCCCTGTTGAATAGCTGGCAATTGCCGGAGCTGCTGAAATTGTGGCTACAGCGGGCTTGGAGACATATTGATGAGAGACGGCACCATGACCAGATCCGCCATAACTGGTGGCCACCTTAGTGATGGTTGGTGCTGAGTAGGTTGATATTGCAGGAGCTGCATAGCTGGCAATCTTTGAGATTGCTGGCCCTGATGAATAGCTGGCAATCGCTGGAGCAGCTGCAAATGTGGCCACAGCAGGCTTAGACACATATTGATGCGAAACAGCACCATGTCCCGAGCTGCCATAGGCTGTGGACACTTTAGTAAGTGCAGCTCCAGTGGAATAAGTGGCTACAGTTGGTGACACATAGCTGGCGACCTTGGCGATGGCGGGCGCTACGTCAGGATATGCTGCAACGATGGGCTTTGAAATGTATTGATGGGATACATCAGCAGCTTGACTGTAAGTGGTGGCCACTTTGGCGATTGCCGGAGATGTCGAGTATGTGCTTAAGGCAGGAGCAGCATAGCTGGAAATCTTAGTAACAGCTGGCGCTGCTGCATAGGTGGCCAATGCTGGCTTTGACACATACTGATGGGAGACAGCTCCATGTCCAGAGCTTCTATAGTTTGTCGCTAATTTGGTGATGGTAGGAGCAGCGGAATATATGGAAGGTGCTGCATAGCTGGCAATCTTTGAGATTGCGGGACCCGTTGAATATGTGGTTACAGGAGGCGCATATTGATGGGAAACAGCACCGTAACTGCCATAAGTGGTGGGTACTTTTGCAATAACTGGAGCAGCAACAACAGATGGAGCAGCGGGCAAATAGGTCTTGGAGAGAGTTGCTCCATAGGTAGCCACAGCAGGAGCAGCATAGCTGGCGATCTTTGTAACAGCTGGAGCTGCTGCATAGTTGACCAACGCGGGCTTGGACACGTATTGATGAGAGACAGCACCATGACCAGAGCCCCCATAACTGGTGGCCACCTTAGTGATGGTTGGTGCTGCTGAGTAGGTTGATATTGCAGGAGCTGCATAGCTGGCAATCTTTGAGATTGCTGGCCCTGATGAATAGCTGGCAATCGCCGGAGCAGCTGCAAATGTGGCCACAGCAGGCTTGGAGACATATTGATGAGAGACGGCGCCATGACCAGATCCGCCATAACTAGTGGCCACCTTAGTGATGGTTGGTGCTGCTGAGTAGGTTGATATTGCAGGAGCTGCATAGCTGGCAATCTTTGAGATTGCTGGCCCTGTTGAATAGCTGGCAATCGCCGGAGCAGCTGCAATTGTGGCCACAGCAGGTTTGGAGACATATTGATGAGAAACAGCACCATGTCCTGAGCTGCTGAAGCTTGCGGTAGGAGTAGCGGAGTATGTGGATATTGCAGGACCTGCTGAATAGCCAGCGACAATAGGCTTTGAAATATACTGATGTGAAACATCCTCTGCTTGACTATAAGTAGAAACCTTGGCAAGTGACGCCGCTGATGAATATGCTGCGATTGAGGGCGCGGCATAGCTGGATATTTTAGTGATAGCAGGCGCCGAGGAGTAGCTGCTTATAGCAGGAGCTGAGTAGCTGGCAATCTTGGTAACTGCTGGAGCAGCAGATATATAACTGGATAGAGCGGGTTTGGAAACATACTGATGGGAGACAGCACCAGAACCACTTGCCGTATAGCTGCCAGCTGTCAGTTTGGTAATGGCTGGAGCTGCCGCGTAGCTGGTCAGTGCAGGAGCTGAATAAGCGGGTGATGAGCTGTATGGCGCAGGCAGATAGGTTTTGGACAGTGCTGGCGCATAGTTGGCTGAGTAACCTGTGCCATGTGAGGAAAACAGCGATGATGTGGAGGTAATAGCAGGTGCAGCATAGGATGCCACTTTGGCAATGACAGGTGCACCATACGAAATCGAGGGTGAGTATGTGCCAATCTTTGCTAGGCCCGGTGCTGCCTGAACGTGACTATAGCCCGGTGAGCTGTAGGTCTCCACTTTGGAGTAGCCTGGCGTCGCCTTGGAGAAGGTAAAGCCGGGAGAGGTGTAGGTTTCTAAATTCGTGGTCACTGGTGGTGCATAGTAGGCTCCATTGGAGGCGGCGGGCGAGGTGTAAGTAGCCAGCTTGGAAATTCCCGGAGTGGAGTGACTGTAAGAGTAGCCAGGTGACGCGTAGGTGGACACCTTGGTAAGGGCTGGCGAAGACCGCAGATAGCCACTTTCCAGCTTGGGTGCCGTCAGTATGGTCTTGGTTAGAGCAGGCGAAACCAGATTCTTTAGCTCAATACCCGAGGGCACCACAGTCGCATATTTGGCAGCTGGAGACTTATCTGCGTAGGTTACGCCGTGTCCCCCATATTCCGCTGGTGGCGTAAACAGAGTCTTCTGTATTGGCGCTACGTACTTGTTTATCTGGGTCAGACCACTGAGAGAGTGACCTGCATATCCCGCAGTCGACTCATAGGAAGCAGCACCGCTTCCAACAGATGTGTGCAGCAATTTTCCATTTTCCGAATAGCTGGAAATCGCTGGCGACTGACTGTACCTTGTGACGCCAGGTGTTATGGAGAACTTGACTTCGGCTGGTGGTGGTGCATAGGAGTAGCCAGTGTCGCCGCCCGTATGCACACAAGGTACGATCGCTGGTGCTGCTGTTGGTGTGGGATCTGCCAGTACTGAGCAGGCCAGAAGGCTTATTAGAGCAATAAGATGAAACTGAAGATGATTCAAAATAATAATAGAAAATAGAGATTTGTGGAATTAAAATGGAGAAGAAGAGGAAGGTCTTAAGGGATGCCTTTGCATATAAGGGAATGTGTTCCACCCGAGCGTGGTGATCTGACGATTGTGCGTTTTATTTCCGCGGTTAGTCCAGGTCGAGACGCACGATTAATTAACGTATTCAACATTATGAATCCCTTTTTATATATAACAACTCTGCATCAAACGTTGAAAATAATTTTTTCTGAAATTCTATCGAGGAAATCACGTTTTAAGTTTTTTTTTAAATTCAAATTCAAAGGACGCTTCTGTAAAATTCAGCTGAGTGTGTTTTACCAGGCTTAGATTTATTTACTATTTTTTTTAACAATTTAGTATAAGCTAACTGAAAGTAAAACTCCATATTTTAAAATTATAAAAAAAATATACATTTTTCAATTCAGCACACTTCCATTAATAAATTATTTTTGAAGCACGTGTATAAAAATTCTCAGAAAAAATTATGTATGAAAATTTTGAGAACATCGTAACAAACCATGAGGTTTCACCTAGTTGAACGCTGCTGGCCATGACAATTAATGGTTTATAATTAATATTCATCAATATGATTTTTTTGACTTGAAGTATAACTTTTCACAGGATCAGTTATTCAAAATTCTTTGATTTGAATAACTATTTTAATCCAATAATTATTATTTTTACGTTAGTTGGAAAACCCACCTTCATATTTTCACTTATACTGCTCACTAAGTTGAAGTTGTCAATAAACGTTATAATAATATGGTTGAGCGCACTATATAACTATAAACTGTTATAGAATTCACAGTTTATGAATAATGCAAAAAAATGATCGTAATCCTTGTTGTAATCGAACGCTTATCGCTGAATATCCTTCGAGTATGCGTATACTTAATTTCATTTGATTCGTATTTCGAACTTTCGGCACACGGCACACGCAACGCTCGCTCGATGTAGAGCAACGCGGCTGACTGTTGGCCAGCCCGGCCCTATAATCGCTTATATACGTTCGGTCAGTTTTGGCTCACACGCATGCGCAGCAGCCACGCACCAGTTTAGCGACAGAAAAGTCAGCAGCAAAAAAAATAACACAACGACATCAACAAAAAAAATCAAATGGTAAAGTGAGCAGAAATCGCCAGCAAAAATATTGCAGTTAGGTAAACCGAAGTCAAGTCAAGTCAGAGCTCAAAAGCTGCGACTGACTGCCTCAAGAAAAATTGATGACTGTTCGGCTGCGCAGTTGGCAGTTTGCAGTTTTCAGTTGGTTTGGTTCTTTTTGTTATGGGGTTCTCTCGTAGCGCAGCAAGCAACCTGCATCGTCTATTTGAGGCCCCACCTTCGCGCTGATCTGGCTCAGGCATTTTATTAGATCATAGCAAACGCCTCGGCTCGAAATCGGCTCAAAGTTGCGCGTGGTGCGTTTCTGCTCAGTTCTCTCAGTGGCTGCTGCGCCTGTTGCATTGTTGGCCAGGTTTTTTGCTTGTTTTTTATTTTGCATATGCTTTTAAAGCGACTTAATTTGATTTAGATTTTAATCGCGACCATTGCGTGTTGCTGTGGCAAAAATGCAGCTCTCAAATTCATACGCAATTTGTTCGAAGAAAAAAAAACAAAAATGAATAAAAGAAAAAAAATTACAAAATTGTGGTATTACTGTCGCTATCAATAAATTTTGTCTCTGTCTGTGCGTGCCTGGGGCCTTGATTGTGCATTAGTTAGATAAAAGGCGCCATAGACTATATCCACACACACACACACACATAGCATATTCACTATATGCACAGACATAATACCATACATGTACCCAACTAATAGAATAACCTGCGATATGACCAAGTGTTGACTTGTTAGCAATTAAGGTCACTTTGTGTCGCTGCGTTTTAAAACGCGCACAATTCGCTCGCGGGTGTGTTCGATGACTGTTGGCTGGATATTGTCTTGGAGCGACCAAGAAAATGGTTTTATGGCCAGTAAATAGATCATATAGACAGTTATAATGGATAACTTTGTGCACTTTTATTGATCACATGTTAACCAATCAATTTATAATCGATACCAAATTCCCAATAAATAAATTAATCACTAAAGATAAAGATAAGCAGATATTGTAAGTAAAACTTGTTGATTATCGATCAGGCCTGGTAAAGGAAAAAATATAATAATGTGATTTTTCATTCTGATTTTTACTGGTATTACTGGTATTGTCATAGTTTTCAAATTGTGTACCGTTGGTACATTTGGTCTAAAGCAATACCAAATCCATTACCAATATATTATGATATAAATCAAATAATTTATGTTTCACAAAGGTACCACTATTTTGAAATAATACTAAATCAAATGTCTTCATAGTAATTTTATTACAAATCACTAAAATCACAGAGATATCGGTTGTTAAAGTCAGGATATAAAAACTGTCATTTGTTGGTTTACTACTTAAAAAGGTTTTTAATTAGTTGTCGCGAAGCCGCCAAAACACATTTCAACTTCAAGCTGCCACAGTTGCCACATTTTGTCCCTGACTTGCGGTTGACACCACATGCCGTGCGAATCAGTTGCAAGCGATCGAATATGAATCGATTTGAAATCGAAGCGATCTAGGCAAACAGACGGACCATAAGCAGACCACAAATTGATTGAGCTGCACACGCGTTGACATTTCAATTAGAAGTCTATACTCGGCACGGCCACACCAGGCCGATGCAGAAGGAATGCTGATTTCGCATGGCTTCGAGAGAGATAAGCGTTATGGCCCAATTAACTAATTTGTGGCATGATGTGATATTTTATCGAGCCAAAACGGAGAATAATACGCATACGCAGTGCGTGGAGTGAAAGGCTGTCGTTGGTATTGGGATTTGTTGGGCCTGTTAATTGAACATGAAACATGTTTCAGCTCTAGCTGTTTGTTTGACTCTTAGTCTATCTGTCTGACTCTTTGGCGTTTTCTTTTTTATGTTTCTTTTTATATACATATATATATATTTTTTCGGGTTTTCGCAATTTGATTGAATTTTAATTTTTGCATTTGCAAGCCAATGCAAAAACTCTAAACTACAACTGAAAACTGCAAACTTCAACTGCAAGTCAGCTGC
The DNA here is from genome assembly GCA_035044245.1 of Drosophila nr. fundita. Classification (NCBI taxonomy): domain Eukaryota; kingdom Metazoa; phylum Arthropoda; class Insecta; order Diptera; family Drosophilidae; genus Drosophila; species Drosophila nr. fundita. The sequence continues at coordinate 1,437,634 of JAWNMG010000622.1, read as the reverse complement.
AATTTTAACCTACTTCGGGCGGACTGGTCGAGTTTAGTTCGTCGCGCATTTGTCACACACACGCACCGAGATCTGGCCGCGGGGCGTTACGTAATTGCCAACGGGCAACGGGCAACGGGCATCGGGCAACAGGCGCTTGGCTAACAGACGGCCACAGACGACTACAGCTGGCCATGGCTAACACATACGATCGACCATTGCCTACTTAACATCATGACGAAATCCGCCTGACAACCGCTGCCAACTACTGATCCTCAGCCACCTCCTCCCAGCTGCTGTTCCACCCGCCGCACAGCATCAAATTTTAATTGAAAAATCTAGATTTCACTTAAAGTTTTCTCGTCGATTATTTTACATACCCATATGAGCAGCCCAACATTGTATCGTTTTGTGCATTTTGCATTTTGCATTTTGTATGTATATGTTTACGTGCCTATCTAGATTGTTTGTCGCTCATTGAAAATCGAAATGCATGTTGTACACGCCGCGTACGTAAACATTTCAAAATTTGCCAGCACATATTCATAAAATTACAGATTTAATGCCGCCTGCCTTTTTGCGCAATTGACGATCTCGAATCGCGAATCTAAAAACTCAAAGCCCCAATCTCGAATCTAATTCTACACGCATCGAAAACCTGAACCAGTTTTGGTTGTCTCATAGTTTTTAAAAAGTGCAAAATCGCTATAAAAACCTCTCAAAGGCCGAACGGGTTGCGTATCTGTTTAAATGTTTGTGCTACACTGAGAGCGTGTGTGGGGCGGATAGCACGTCGTATGCGTGTTTTTGTTGTTGTTGCAGTTGGCCGCTATGTCGATTAGTGCTTTTAGCCACAGGATAAGTTACCGCTGCCTGCCATTGTAGTAGCCTGAGGTGGCTAATGCTGTGTGTTAATCCAGCTGGGCCTGGGAAAATGCTGTACAGAAGCACTTTTCGTGAAGTGAAATTTCTGCCTTTCAATTAAGTGAAACTGCTGCAATAATATTGCTTTTGTCAAGTTTTAAGGCGATCATATGAAAGAAAAGTCACGTTTCACGTTGCGTAATATCTGTTGGCAAAGTGAATCGATTTATCTATGGAACAACGTAACGCATTTTGGGACGATCAATTCCTATGAAAACTAAATAAAACTCAGACATGCATCTTATTATTAGTTGCATAAAATCATGTTCCGAAATATACATAGCTAGCAATGAAATCCCATAATATGTAAATTTATTACTGCGGAGACCAGCAACACAACAGACAAAAACAACACTCAGAAAACATTACAGAATCGTGAACAAATTGTGGGTAGGCAGGAAATTGCTAACAAGCTAAGGTAACAATCAGAAATGATTTCTGATATATGTCCGTCCGTCCAACCGTTAGCTTGTCGCCTTGCCAAACCTCCAAAAGTCAACTGAGTAGCAGCAATTGTAGTGCTGCGATTATGCCATAGATACATACCATATTTACGATTTGCGATATACGATTCACGTAGACAACCATAAATTAACACCAGGCCATTTGGCAGGCGCGGGCATTAATTATTCCTAGCCGTCATGTAGAAACCGAAAATCATGCGATTTGGCAACAGGTATGCAGTGGAATTTTTTAAATTGTCTCACATTTGCTTAGCCAGCTAATTGATCAGTTGAATTGACATTCTCTCCACTCTTGGCTGCAATCTCCAGATCCTTAATAGGTGTGCGTGTCGACTGAGCTGTTTCTCTAGACAGCAAACCGGATCTAAGAATCAAGAGTCAACGCTGAGTCATACTTGAACAGCAGCCGTTCCACTGTTCAATGTCGCCTCGTCGCAGGCGGCGCCTAATCTAGAATATTGTAAATTATTTAATTGGGAGCGTTGGCAACGCCTCTGCACCTTATTTGTTTCAGAGATCTCAGAACTGAGAATTTGTTGCACTTTATTGACTTTTAGACATTTCTCACGCGTCCAAGAGCGAGTTAAGTGATTTTTTCTACACATTTGCACATCAATTGTGGATCGATGTTTTTTTTTTTCAAATTGAGAAACTGGTTGACTTCAAATCACGGCTTAGAATGCTGTTCTCGATTTGGTGGATGTGGGAGCCATTTGCATATTCTGTACATATATATGTAAATATTGTTGCACATACATATGTATATGAAATCGGTTTTGAAAAGTGTAACGTGGATGGCATTTGACACGCCACATCGACAGATATAGCCGAACATACTCGTACCTTTGTGACACTACATTTGTTGCATACAGATAAAACGCACTTTGGCACTGTCAAGTTGGCCATATAAGAGGAGAAACCGAGTCAATGACAAAGTTGCCAAAGTTGACAAAAAGTACTTTTAATTAGAATATGTACTTGGTACGAACTCGTGCGGCCATGCATTCGCTTTAGCCGCATATCTGGCTGTCTATTCAAACTCGTTATCCGAGATTAAGTTAATTGGATTAGCCACCAGTTAGCTGCGTAGAAGCCATCGCAGGTGGGCAGGGGCAGTTGTTGCAAATGTAACTGCAGCAGCGATTCGCATTCAAATGCTGCCTAATTTGTGTTAATTATGACAAATGTTTATGACACTGCACCAAAACTGTGGCAACAGATCGAGTGCCCGTGTGTGAGCGGGCAGCAGCTGCGAGGGTCGATTCAGCACTTGTGTGCGGTTGACCAATTTCAAGGTCGCTTCTTAGAACTAGGCTTAATGTTTTAGCTAACGGTTTTTTAAAACTTATGCTTGGAGCTTACACTAAAATTTAAAGCGCTTGAAGGGTCTCAGCTATACGCCAGCTTACATTCCAAACTTGAAGTCACTAGTCCTAAAAGCGAATGGCGAATGGGCAAATTTTTAATAGCCTAGATTAGAAAAAACACCTGCGATTTTTATACCCTGAAACAATTTAAAATGTGTAAGAAGGGTATAATGATTTGTGCAAATGTTTGTAGCAGGCAGAAGAAAGCATCTCCGACCCCAGGATGAACAGCAGAGACGATAAAGCTATGTCCAGCGCAGATCAAATTTGGTCGAAAATATTCTCTCATATTGATTTCATTTCTTTCAGCAGCCGCAAGCAATTTCTGTTTGCATTTAAATATGCGAGTGCATGTGTGAGAAAGAGATGGCATGATAATCGATGCGAGCCTCAAAATGTTTGTGTGTGTATTCTGCATAGCCCCATTACCTACAATTGCGTGTACATATATATGTATGTTTGTATTTATATGTATGTATATATATATGTATATATGTATGCACGTGTTTGTAGCCTGCCAGTTCGGGCTTGTGAATAAAATTATGCATTACCAGTGTTTCTTGTAGTCTGTAGTCCTTCGGCCTGCCGTAAGAAAGGAGTGCATTTGCAGACCTGCTCACATTTGGGTGCAAAACCTTTTAAAGGGAAATTTTCCAATAAAACTAGAATATATTTAACAACTGGGTGTATCATAGTCGAGCTCACTCGACATTCTCACTTGTTAATAGTCATTATTTTAAATATTTGTGATAAATAAAATGATTGCTTAATTGACCTACTGTATGTGTTTATGTGTATCATGTAGTTCAGTAGATGCTCGAAATTGGTTATGTATTTATTATATTATATTATTTGAATCAAATCTACGTATTTTAGAATGATCAACATCGCCTCTAGCTACTCCTTTATTGGAAAAATAGATTACTCTAGAAACAGAGTGTCTTAAAGTCAAGTACTCTTGACGATAACATTACCACTAAGAAAGACAACTAAACATAGCTTGATATAAATTATATGGACACCATTAAAACATCTATAATTTATGTCAGGTCATTTAAATAATTGTACTAAAAGTGATAATCTGAAGAAATATATTTATGCAAAAATAAAAAATGATGATAAATAAACAATAGCAGTAAATTAAGAATAAATACAATAAAATTAACAAACATAAACAGGAAACAGTTTACAAAAATTACCCTAACAATATCAGGCACCATAATCCCTCACACTCCCTGCAAATTCCTATACTTGCCCACTGCAAACTTATGAGCCCCGGCGTACATGGGCACCATGTGCTGTTTGTCTCGCCGCACCATGGATTGGACAAGGCGGGCGGAGGCGACTCCCTGCTCATCTTCAGGGGCCTCCTCGAAGTCATCGTCTTCCAGTTGTTGGTCTGAGAAGAGTACGGGGCCAGTCCCATCGGGCCGAGGATATCGCTGATTGATTGCCCAGGGCTTCTCGTGCAGCTTCTTTGGCTTACGTTGGAAGTAGCTGGCGTAATCGGGACGGGCAAAGCTCTTGGGAACACCCTTGTACTTGAAGTGCTTCAGCCCGGGAGTGGAGTTCACAGCCTTCTTTTGGTGTATGTGATTGGAGATGGGCTCCTGATTTTTGAGTGGTCGCTGTTTGGAGGATGCGTAGTTCGTGTGGAGTGTCTGCAGAGGCACTGCTGGCTGGTGCAGATAGTTTGCTGGCAGCTCCTTCGGTTGGTAGTGCTCATAGTAGGGGTGCTGATGCGTATGACTTGTGCTGTATTGAGGGCGATACTCATTTGGCTCGTTGACAATCACCGCCTTCCAGTCGCTTTCTTGAATGCCGTAGCTGGGCTGCAGCTTTTGCGAGTACTCCTCCAGCTTGTGGACCGCTGCAATCTCCTTGTAATAGTTGTCCCTCGCCTGCTGCAACCGTTTCCTGATGTCTGGCTCCAACTCCATGGGCACCTGCTTAATACGGGCATGCGGCTTGAATTCAATCAGGCTGGGTATCTTTGGATGCGCATGTGTCAGATCTTCTATGGGCTTCTTCAGCGGCTTTATATCGGAGCTGAGCACAATGTGCTCCTGATCTTTGCTATAGTGATTGATTTTCGACTGCGATGTATCATCGTTTGGACTACTCTCGCCCTCGGGTGTCTCTGTGATTGGATGCGAATTGGCACCCACAGTTTTCACGATGGCATTGAAACCCTTCTTGGCATCCGCTGTATAGTGCACTGTGCGTATGGAGCCATCTGGCTCGAGTATGCTATAATGACCCTTGACACCGTCGCCATCCCGAGACTCCCATTGTGATTTCACATCGCCTGTGTGCAGATCTTTGACTCCATAGCTAAATGCATATCCAGGATGTTCCTGTATATACAAATGTGATAGAAAAGTGATAAATTGATGGGACTGGAGAAGCCTGTTTAACTGATTGGTGGTTGGTTGGGTATTTGATACCAGGTCTTTGTGGAGGAGTGGGGTTGTGCGTGGTCGTCTAGTTACATCGGAAGAGAGTAGGTGTAGGTAAAACATATTTATTAGTATTGTTGTTATTTACTCATAAAAGAAAAATAAAAATCATTTGATAACTCTAAAGCTACTGCAACCAAAAATTCCTTAATAATCGCTATCACGGTAAGAACTTAAAACAAAAAAATTGTCAATCTGAAAGGAATATACACAAAATGTATTTTTCGCAAAGTGTTTTTCGTGCATGCGTTCAAAAAATGCGTTGACCACACCTATCAACAAAAAGCACAGACAAATATAGACGAAAGCACTGGAGCTCCAATACTCCAATGACTGCGACGACAAACTGTAGAATTCTTATGTGTTCACGACAAAAAAAATATATATATAAAAATGAAAAAGGCGCCGTTTTGGTTTTAACTTGGCTAAAAATTATGTCAAGGCAAAATCGCGCGCTGTGCACAGTTTGAAAGTTACTGGAGTCTGGGTTGGGTTTTGTCTTTTTGAGTAAGCTGATCTTTTGATCTGCAGCCGACATCAAGTCAAACGAAATACAATCGTTAATTAAATATTAATGTATTACATTTGCTTGGATCCTAGAAAGCCAATAGCAAGTAGCAGCAATTCATTACGAATGCAGTGATTATCTCAATTTCAATTTAGAAATACACATATGTCAGCTGTGCACAAATTCAGCAACAACATTTATTTCTCCTTGACTTTTGTTTTGGCACCTCCATCAAGGCGAAGCACGGGGAATATTGCAAAAAGTATTTCGCATGCTTTGGCGCTGGCTTCAATTAAGCGCAGACGTCCATAAATGGCCACAGTCGTGTCCATGCAACAGTCTAGACTTTATAGTCTACGGAGTCTCAAGAGTCACAGTAGCTTTTTGTTGCTGGTTGTTGGTTGCCTATCAATTTGCTGTTGTTGGCTGTCGCTGTCCGGCGAAAACAAATGATTACGTTGGGAGTGCGTAACCTGAGCAGTCAAAGCTTGTGCCTTGTGCGCAAGGCAAAATCATTTGGCAAAAATATTGTTTTTAATCAAAGCTACTTTTTTGGTGCTTGTTGTCAGTTGCATAAGTGGGCAGGCGGAGCTGTTGACCACTGTGCTGGCCGGCCACCCAGGAGCGAGTTGCAGTCGCTAAGCTATAAGCTGTGGCCCCAGTTGGTGGTCGGACAGATCGCCTTATTGGCTTGTTGAGTTGGTGGGTGCGTGTGAACTTTGCCTCATAAATTGCGCATGCGGTGGATTTATGATGACTGTGCTCACTGGGCGTATACGCAAAATGCGAATGCGAATGCGAACGCAAACGCGAATGCCCGAATAATTACATTAAACTGCGTATACGCTGCCTGCGTTGGCCGTGTGCGTCAAAGTGACAGCAGAGCAACGGACAGATCGTGGGAGAAGGCTTATGGAACAAGCAATTCTAATAATTCTGACAAACAGACAGACAGACAGACTGACTGACAGAGCAGGCTGTGGCTCGAGCCACGCACGCACCAAGGCGTTTTCTAGGCGGACAGCTGAGACAGACTGGCAGACTGGTAGACAACTTGTTGCTGCAGCACATGAAAATCATTTTAAAATGTTAAACGCGCCTTGTCATAGCTTTCGGGTTACAGAGCAAACAATTGTCTCCTTCTGAGGCCTTCCCACGTGCGAGTAGGTGCAGCTAACTGCGTGAGTTTGCCTTATATGGCGCCATCGTTGATCGTTGATCGTTGTTGTTGATAGTTGTTCGTGTGCTGCACGCAAAACGCATTTTTGGCTATCTGCCAACCGTCCTCCCCACAAAAAGAAAAATACAATGGCTTAGACCCGGACAGGCCCAAACCAGGCCAGATCAATCCACTTACATGTTGATTTATGTGGGCGACGAAACGTTACCCAAAAAAAGAAAAAAATCAAATATCTCTTGGGGGTGGGGACGACCACAAAACGCACGAACAACATTCACTTTGAATGGCCGGCAACGGTGGAAAATGCGTTTGAAACTCTTAAATATTTTGTCGATAGTTGAAAGATTGCAGTAGAATTTGCAAATGTTTGTAACTTAACAATTACAATTCTAGTTCCAATTGCTGGAGGTAAACTCGGGCTTGCAAGTGCTACTATTTTCCAAATATAAAAAAGGTACATAAATTTTGATCACAATTCTTCCAATAATGAGGAAAAATTACGAAGTGAAGACCACTAGTGTTTATTCAGTTTTCGCTTGTTTATCTGGGTTTGCTAAACTTTTGGAACGCAATTAAATATATTTCATTATTTACTTGGCAAATTTATACACTTAACAAGCCATTAACTATTTATTTGGAATTGAAGTTATTTTTGACATGCTCATATTGATTAAATAATGATACGGACAAATAGCTAATTTTGAGAAGTCAATCAGCCTTTTCGGCCCATTGTAGTTGCAGTTGTTCGAAAATTTCGGCAGCCTGTTAATGTTACCGTTAACTGCTCATGCACTTTGCGGTGCAGAGTGAGGGAGGGGATGCGATATACTTACAAATTGTGGAGCATATTCCATCATTTCGTCATCATCCGCAACGACGACAGGTGTGGCAGTGACTCGCCTACTGGCCACGGGCCGCGTCGAGAGGCTTAACGCTAGGAGGGCTGTGAGCAGGGGGAGGTAGCTTTTGCAGCGGATTAAAGGCGGCTCTCTCGTAATCTAAGGCATTTAACAGAAATATGAATGTGTGGTTTTTATCAGTGGATCGCTTAATAAATGCAACGATAAAACAAGTTGACCAACAGCCAACAGCTAATAAATTGGCTACAAAATTATTACGCGAGCATGGGCCAATTAATTGGCCGAACAGCCAAACGACGCATGTTTCAGATGCATTGGGACATTTCTCAAGCTCAGCCCCCTTCCAGTCCCCGTCCCCGTCCCGTTGCGTTCCATTGCGTCCAGTGCTGTCTCGGGACATGTCATACAGCGTTGTGACAGTTGTCAAATGGTAATGGTAATACGCATACGCCTCGGTGTTCCCAAAATTAGGCTTCGCCAGACGTACATTTGTATGTACGATGTGACAGCAATGGCTACAGGTTGGAGATTGATGGTTTTGCTTAAGACCAGTAGCTTGGATATCGAAACAGGTCTGGCAGGATGGCAGCCACGTACAATTCAATTCAATTCAATTCAATTCGAATCAGTTCAATTCAATTTTCAACTGCCAATTGGCAATTGCCATTTGCCGCTTACAACGTGTAACTGATTTTTATTTTAGGCTACCAGTCAATAAATTGCAACACTTTTTTGGGCATTTTCTGTGGCAACCAATTGGCATATGTCGTTTCGCCCAGGCAGCGTTTGGGTTGCAGCTTTCTGATGAAACCTGGCTAATTAGTACAGTTGCACTTGCAGTTGCACCAAAGCGGCAGACAAACGATGATACAGATACAAACTCATACGCTTACTCAAGCAAATTGGTAATGCTTGAGGCTCATTTGTTAAGCCATATCTGGCATTCGATAAGAATGTGGATTCGTGATGTGCGCTGATTTTGATTTGAATTGGACTTTTCCCATTCAAAAATGTGTCATTTATTGGAAATCCAAACTTGCTTAAGCTTTACGAAGAATAGGTTCAGTTGTACAAAGTTGGCTTGGTATTTGAAACATATTTAACTGAATTTTATAGAGAATGAATTTAGAATTGGAAATCGGCTAATTTACGACACTTCCACTGCTTGAAAATTGTGTATTAGGACTGCAAAATAATTCGTTTTTATATGCAAATTCCATATAATGTCGCATATTTGCCAAGTATTTGTAGCAATCGCAATGTGAATGTGAAAAACTGCTACGATTGGTAAAATTTGTGCATTTGCATGCGTTTTGTTTCGATATCTGCATCACTTTCACTTTAGGGGTGAAAGTTTTTGGTAAACACTTTCGCTCCTATTTACGCCAAGTGTTGCTATCATGTTGTGGATGCCACGGCAAACGAAACACAATTGACAAATGTTTTGCACTTACATAAAAACGCATGTCGTCAACAAGTGTTCAATATATGAATTTATTACTAAAAATTGCACAAAACGTTGTTCACGTCACACAGATTAGACTGCGCGATTTAAATCGCACGGAAAACGCGTCGAAGTTTCTCACTGCACGCTGTCAGTCGCTCACTGGTTCAATGTCAAGGACAAAAACGTAATTAAAGCGTTTGTGCGACATTGCCAAAGTATTTATAGGCAGCAGCAGCAGCAGCAGCCCCAGCCCCAGCAGCAGCAGCAAACGAAGACGACCGGCAAACATGCAGCGCTAAAGCGTGGCCAAAGCGTTTTCCCGGCGACAAGATTTTCCGGCCCAACTGGTTTCACAATTGTTGTCGCTGCCAGTTGTTGTTGGCGTTGTCAGTTGGGGATCAGGCGAGGCGGCAGCGATGCGCCAATGCTGTGCGAACGCTTCCTAAGCCCGGTCTAATTGACAATTATATGAAACTCAGTCTCAAACTGTGGCGCTGACAAACTTGTTTTCGTTTTGGTTTCGCTATCACATCAGCAGCAACCGCAGCATCAGCACCAAACTGCGACTGCAATTTGGCTGTCCCCACTTTTGGTTTCAGCTGCACACGAGTAAAAGTCGTCGGCGCCGCGTTTCAGATGCGGTTGCAGCTGTTGACTGGAGTTATAAAACATATATCAGGCAGGATTACGTTTGGTCTTAACATAAAATAAAAGCGATTGGCCTCGCTATTCGATATCAGAGTATCTCTAATCCTAACCAACTATGAGAAACTCCGTTCGGCGCTTAGTTTGTTCAAGTGTACATCATTGGAATGCATTTTGGCACTTTGACATGGTGGATTACTTAGTTGGCAGCATTGCTAAGAGCCTTTTAAAAGGCGTTCCAAGAGATCACGTTATAAATTTGCATGGTTGATTATCCGGTATTTATACGGTTCAAATTCATTCAGTTGTTAAAGGAAGAATACGAATATGATAAACCCAGTCTTAAAAACATAAGACTTGTATACTTTTCGACTAACTTGCTTTAATATTTAATTAAAAAATACTTTTCACAAAAATCCTACTCAAGCTCTTTTGGTCTTTTGTTACTTATCCATATGCACATAAATATACTTGCATAGTACTAACGATTTATACAAGTGGGTTCAGATCAGGTTCTATTCAGTTCATTCACAGCGTCTGGTTCCAGGTTCTTGGTGTTAGTGGATCTGCTTTACACTCACATAGCTGCTAGCATGGCCATGTCCGTGGCCGTGTCCACCATAGTGCGCCACATCGTGTCCATAGCCGTAGCCGGCGCCATAAAGATCGCCATGTCCGTAGCTCTTTTGGACCTGTGGATGATGGGCGTGTCCCAGTTTCTTTACGATTGCGTTGAAACCGTTATGATCATCGGCGGTGTACTCCACAACACGTGTCGTGCCATCGGCCTCCTTTAGAGAATAGCTGCCGTGTACCTTGTCGCCGTCCCGTGACTCCCACTGGCTCTTATGATCGCCCGTGTGCGCATCCTTGACACCATAGTCAAACTGATACTTGGGATAGTGATGTGGCTCGTATTTATCGTAGCCATGACCGTAGCTGGCATAGCCAAGTCCCAAACCATCGTAGCCTCCGTAGCCTCCGTAGCCTCCATAGCCTCCATAGCCTTCATAGCCTCCATCATGAGCATAACTCTTGTGTGCAGGCTCCTCGTGTTTGGTCAGCACGCTGTAGCTGGTCGCATGTCCATGTCCATGAGGTGCCGCCAGACCCAAGCCCAGCAGGCCGAACACCAAAATTCCACAGAACGGATGCATTGTCTTCGGTTCACAGTCGGTTGGCTTTGCGATGATGTCTGTTGGTTCTTGGTGCTGCCACTCAGAGTTTTTATAGCACTTGCTCGGCACATTGGGGGCTCTGGGCCGGAGCCATTCACTTGCCTTCGATTAGCTAATTACTTGTTCATAATTGTACATTTGAGCTTTGATCGTTGAGCTGCATACAAAATGTAATAAGTTATTTTTAGCCAAATACCACAATTTAATTGTTGAAAACCGAAATGGAGGGCGTTTATTTGTGAATTGTGTTGAGTTTATCACGAAATTATAAAATCAAAATGAATCTCTTCAGTTATATATATAACTATTGCGAAAGAAGCAAATGCGTAGAATCATCAAGAGTTCTTATAATCATAGCTTACAAGTTTAATTATTGTATTTAAATTGGAAATATACCAAATATATATTGTAAAATGGGAAGAAGTGATAACGTTGCAGTGAAGTGTAACCGACTGCGATATACTCTCATGCCAGTTTATACCAGCTGATCACAGATGGCGAAGAACATTCTTAGGAGTTGCGTGGTTGTGGCTGAAATATTCGTTAAGTCATTAATGTGGCATTCAAATTTGATAACTCAATTTCAATTGAGTGGCAGAAGTCGAAATATTAGCCAAATGTTGTGATTCTTGCTTTAGAATTGACCAATTATAAGTGGTTATTATCTATTTGCGATTGTTGATTATGTCGTTTTTCTAGTAGCCCCAATTTGAATACTTCGGCTGACGCAGGAACAGACAAATTTTAAATACGTAGTCCTACGGATGTCGCTGTAAAGTACGACGGACATACTTCTTATAAAATATGTACAGGTTATCCTTTTAATGAAATTTGGTGATCTAGTTTTCAGATTAATTTGTTTAAGCGTAGCTTCGGCTTTATAGCCGGCAAAGTTTTATTTATAATTAATATTTATTTTTCTTAAGCTATTATTAGGTTTATCTTATAAATAAATTGTTGTTATCAGAAAAACATATCGTATTTTGAAATTATTTTTAATGCTGGAAAATCGCAAAAAGCTCATTTTCATGAGTTTTACATAATGCAGCAAAGTTAATCGCTAATATTAAGAGGAAATTCAAAATCCAATCAAAGCGTAAATCTGTATTATACGGTTGATGGTAATTAAGAATAATTAAAATGCAAAAATACCTCAAAATGTGAGTTGTTAGGAATTCGCTAGAATTTGAGTGGTGATTTTGACCTTGATTGCTGCTAATGAGCCTATTCTTAGTTCGTTTAGTGTGAGGCACTCCCTTTTATCACCTAATATCATGATAAGTCCGGTAATAACAATAAATCATAATTTACACTCAAAACAAAACTGATTAATTTGCTTCGGCTGTAGAAAACATTAACAAGTATTTAGTTTAACACTAATTCGGAAGCCGGGGCCCCCCAGAGTGTAAATATTAATGGCTAAATCGATTGGCCCCTCTGCAATCCGTTTCAAGGTCAGTTGGTTTTTGGGCTTTTGTCTAACTGGGCGCAAAAACACTCGAAGCTTGGCTTGGAAACGCAGCGAGGCGTGGCATTTGGCGCTTTTGGTCAATTTGAAAGCGGGCCACACTTGTTGATTGATTTCTAAAGCAGCAGCAACAACAACAACAACAAAATCTAGCCGTAAAATTACAACAACAATCCAAATAATTGAAGCGTGGCTGTGTTTTTGGTTTGTTAACGCCCCATTTATTTATTATTGTTGTTGTTGTTGTTATTGTTATTGGTATTGTTGAAGTTGCTTTTTGGACCGCATTTAATTGGGAAACGAGCATCGGGCCACAAAAATATGCATACGAAGTGTGGAAATGAAAATTTGCACAAATATTTGAAGTATTTTGCGTTTTACTTTTGCTAGCCTATTTAACCTCCGGAAAGCAAACTTAATCATATTCATATGTATTTCGACTAGAATGGTGAGCTATAAAAGGCTAAAGACTGTTCGATTTGTATCACAGTTACAATTGGGTTTTAGGCCAAGCAACAGCCCAACAAGCAATTAACAACCCAAATTTAAAACAAATGGCTCAAACATTAACTTTGATGTGCTGCGCCCTGCTGGGAGTTTCAGCTGCCAGTTACTTATCACATGGTGGCTACGAGCATGGCCAACATGGCGATAATGGAGTGGGCTACAGCATACACACACATCATGAGGCGCCTAAGAAGTGGCACAGTCAGGAGCATGATCATCACTGGGCTCAACCACAACCACATTATTTTGTGGCAGCAGCAGCACCTCAGCACTGGGCGCCACAGCATCACCATCATGTTGCTTCTGAGCCCACTCATCATCCCAAATATCAGTTCGATTATGGCGTCAAGGATACCAAGACAGGCGACATCAAGCAGCAGTGGGAGACACGTGATGGCGACAAGGTCAAGGGTGGCTACACAATGAAAGAGGCCGACGGACGCACTCGCATCGTGGAATACACAGCCGATCACCACAACGGCTTCCAAGCAGTCGTCAAGCACATTGGACATGCCCACCACGCGGATCACGGCTACTTCGGACATGGACATGGACACGGACACGGATACGGATACGGACACGGACATGGACATGCCACAAGCTATGTGGACGTCAAGCAGGATACGGGCAGCAAATGGTAGTGAAATTAACGGCTTAGATAAATGTGGATAAATATGACCTGCAATTATACAAATACAAAATAACAATAAAACTATTAAAAGTATCAAATCTGAACAATTTAAGTGGAATATTTTGTATAACGAAAAGCATACTTTCATGCATGTTCACAGTTTGAGAGTTACTGTGGAAGCAGTTTAAGTATTGCTAAGCAGTGCGTGCACTGCTTTGTGGTTCATATTGCAGGCTGCACAGCTTTGTGCTTTAATTTTAATTAATGCATTTTAGCTCAATACAAATAAAAATGAAACGAGAAAATGAAATGTAAAAGTGCTGAAGAAGAGTAAGCTCTATTCGGAGATTCCCTGAGTACTAATAAGTAAACGCAAATCCTTAAAATTGAATCCAACCCATCAAGTCTGTATCTGAAATGCTTTCGCTTGTATTATGCAAACAGTTAAATATTAATATAAATATTTTAATCGAACTGGATGGAAACTTTTCAGTTTATTAATAGGATTCCAAAGTATATTCGTTTCGAATTATAATGCAACAAATTCGAATTTCAATCGTTAATCGACAGACAAGGTAATTTATGTGATCGGAGATGCGTCTTTCTGCCTTTAAAAGTTTATTATACCATTTTTACCCATTTTAATGGAATTGAGCTGAAGTAGAAAAAACTCGTTCGTTCTCTAATGTAATAAAAGTCTTTCAAAATTGACACAAAATCCGATTAGTCCGCAGTCTCATATAAATTCATCAATTATACATTAATTTATGCGCTGCAGCAAAGTTTTGCGGTCACATAAATTTGCAAGTATTGCGAGACCGCAAGACCAAGATTGCCACGGATCTGGCATTTGTTCGAAATGATTGAAGCTCCAAAAGGAATAAGCTTTTAAGTCCAGAATAAAGCTGAATACGTAAATGATGGGATTAATTTATTTTTGCCAGAAATTACCCGGGCAGTTAAACGGTCCGTGCAATTGACACTTTGGAGGTGGGCCTACACCTGGCCAGGATAAGAGAACTCGTGTGTTGTATATTTACTGGTACTGATATCCGCATGTGTGAATAACGAAATGAAAACTTTGCTTTTGGCTCATAATTTGACTTCAGCCTTATGCTGGACCTCTCTCCTTTGGTGCCCTATATGGTTTCATTAAGTATGCAAATGAGCAGTGGAAATTGCGTCTGCTTTAACGAAAAACGAAAAGAAAAAACAAAATAAATAAATTGGGCAGGTGAATGGGCATCGAGGTGGGTGAGTTCAAAAGACAAACGAGCTGACCCCGACGGTCATCTCTGGCAGACCCATCGCACGAGCACTGAAATTTGTACGAAGAGTTCGAATTGCATACTTGCATACCCTTACACAGAACTACAGAGTTGTTGGCATCTTTGCTGCTTACGTCGATCACATTCCTATTTTGAGTACCACTCGACAAGCATAACAGTAAATGCAATAATAAATTTACAACTCAATTCTGCAAGGGTATTCAGAATCAGTCTGCTTAAATCAAGCATATCACATAACTATTTTTTGTTGCCATAGTGAGGGAGCGGCGAAGTCGAACGTCGAATTAAATTGCACAGACCGAAATGAATGAAAGCAACGAAAGAGAGAGAGAGAGGGAGAGAGGATAGAAAGATGGAATAAATGAATGAAATGAAATGTAATGAAAACGAAGGCGACGCTCACGTTAAAAACTGCAACTCGTATAAAAAGCGTTGCCCTCTTTAGTTCTGTTCTGCCAAAAGAAGAGAAAAACCAGAAAGTAAAGAAGAAGAATCAGAATGCAATGGCAGCAAAGGCCAAACTGAAAGTTTGCCTGATTTTGGTCCCGCTCAAAGTATAATAATGTGCTGCTGCCGTCAACTGCAACGACAACTGCAACGACAACGACAACGTCGACGTTGCAGTTGCAGTTGTAGCTTAACCCCGCCTACCCCCTCCAAAAAGGGCGTGACCATCTGCGGTTTGTAGCATGCGGCTTGTGCCGCTTCAAGTGCACACTTTCTCATGGCTTAGCACTTTGGTGCATAGTTCGTTGGTTTTTGTAGTGGGCGGCGGGCTCGTGTCGGGCTTGGGTCTGCTTTGGGTCGTCTGTGTGCTGGGTGCTGAGATGCTTGGCCAGCTTATGCAACAAATAATTTAATTTTATGCCGCATACAAAAAGAACCCAAACGGGCGAACCAAACGAACCAAAGAACCAAAGAACCAACGAACGAAAGGACCAACGGGGGAACGACAACTGAAATGCCACTTTACGGCCTGTTTGACGGAGAAGTGGACGTTAAGTTGTGAATATGACGATGGAGAGATGTCGAGATGCAGATGATGATGATGATGTTCATGTTGATGTTGATGATGACGACGATTATGGCGATACGGCGGCGACACAGCCAACATGCAACAAGCAATGTGAAATATTGCGCATACGCCGCCTGGGACAGCGGAATTTCGTTGCCAATGAGGTCGAGCCGTAAAAGTGGGCTAAATGTCGCATCAAGTGTAGAGAAGTCAGCCGGACAGGGAATCGTTTGTCGAGTGCCATAAAAACGAAGGCTTAGGCATAAACACAAATTGTGGCAATCAGGCTCCAGCGAATTATACCATAATAAATTCAGACATAGACGCATATGCTTCTGCATAAGCTCACGTGTACTCGGGGCTATTAAAATATTTATGAAAAACCGATTCCAGCTTGTAAGAAATGTTATGACCCTCATATTTATGTGCTGACTGACTTTTGACCAACACACGGCAGCAATCGTATGAGCTACGAACTTAAGGCTAAATGGAAGGTCAAGGTTGTTTGGGAGAAAATGTAAAGAATTTAAATTTAAATGGCTCAAAAATTTATATGAACATATCATGGCTTTTCATCCATTCGGATGGCATACTGCAAAATTTGAAAATTGCCTGATTGGAAAAGTACCCGTGTTGCCAAGTTTCAACTTGCTTCAACAATTTATTTACATTTTGTACATTAAGTTATTTAAATATTTGTAGCTTCTAACTTTGTTGCCAACAGTTGCCAACAGGCCTCTTCAAAATTGTTTTGCGAATTCTAAAATATCCGCAGTCGTTTTGTGGCCTGCTCCCACGCTTGCTGCATGCCATTAGAGCCATGTTTATGTTTGTTCCTTTTCAGTAATGACAACAGCTGTTTGGCCACAATTAAAGCACTCAAACGACCACAAATGTCGGCATTGACGGCGACCTTCAAGCGAATCTCAGACTACATACCCAAATATATATTATTTGGCTTAATTGCGCAAAATAATCATAATTTTTGTCTTGGCCTGCAGTCACAGCAGCAGGCAGCAAAAGCACCAGTCCTCTTCCTTTGATGGTCGGCCTTTTTGGTTAGAGTTGTGGCTCGGGGCTTCAGATTGGGAAGGGGAAAGGGGGTGAAGTGTTGACCTGCTTTTGTTATCATCAAATGTTTGCCAGCACATGTGTGGCCAAAGTTTTCGCTGCCGTCGACACATTAAATGAAATTTAATTCCTGCTGCCGTCATAAGCAGGCAGCAGGCAGTGTTGCCTTTGGTTGGTCCTGGCAAGGACACCAGCTGGACAGGCTTAAAAAGCAGACAAGCCGTGGTGGAGTGGCAAGGGGAGTCGAAGAGCCAAACCAAACCGCCAAAAACTGTAGCCAATGTTGCTGAACCGGGTATCTTGCCAGCGAGCCTAACCTAACGACTATCATCCTACAGCCAACCCATGTTATGCCACCATTTAAATGTTATTTAACGCTGCCCCAAAAAGTGGCCAGGCTGCCACTCCCACTGCCACAGGAACTGCTGTTGCCAATGCTCCGTTGTTGTGTGCTGGCGTTTATGTTATATTCTACGGGCGTAGCCACTCATAAAACTTCGCACAGTTTGCTACACAATTTGTGGTCTCAACGATTGTCGTTTGTTTAAAGCCGTACAAGCAACGGCTCAAAATTGCCACAAAAATTTCACGCTCATCTGGGCTAAATGGTTTTATAGCTTTTGATATTTGCTCATTTGTGTATAGGTCAAACTACGTTGATTTGATTGCCCTGTTTTTGTTGTGCTTGTTGTAATTTATGAGCGGTCAGTTTTGGGCCAACATTTACAGCACGTTCTCTTCACACCCTTCGCAACCCTCATTCGCTTCGTTAGCCCTTTGCCGGGGCCTACACAACATTCAAAAGCCGAGCCGAAAACCAATCATATCAATTTTGTGTAGCCTACTTCTCTGTCTGAAATGCTTGCGTAGGCCATATCTCAGATTTTCCTCTTCTATCTTTTCCTCTTCGAGCTTTTCCTTTCTTATATTTTTCTTTTTTTTCTTTTCTGGATTTGTATGGCTTAATCATATTTTATGTTTTATATTTCGCGCTTCAAGTATTTGATGGGTGACTTTCCCGAACGCATACTTTATATTTTTGCAAAAATAAGGAGCGAAATGGAGGAAATGTGGGAGGAGGAGGCGCATGATTTGTGACATTACTCAGCTGTCCAAAGGGCCGTGAAGGGGCAGCCAAATGAGCAGGGCATGTTGTCCTGGACATGGCAAGAGCCAAGAGTCATGTACGGTCACCAATTAGTGCTTATGAGAGCATTAATCTTAATTTTGATAAAGTAACAGAGTTACCAATAGAAACAGGGAGAGATTAAGAGGGATGCTTGGAGCGAGAGTTGAGAGCTAGTATGCATACAAAATAGATAAGGCCATTTTTGCCATGATTATAATTTCATTTATTCAGGTACCCTTAAGTAAAGCGCTCTCACCACCAAATTGGTTTTTTCTTTTTTTATAAAAGTTAAAATTAGATTTATATTATAGACATACAGAAATAAATGAAAAATGCTAATAAATACAGCAAACTTTTGGTCTTTTGTGCAAACTAGTCTCTCAATTTTTAGTTTTTTTTCAAGATAAGTAATTAAATATCTGTCTTTCTGCTGCAGCCTCTTAGCTTTGGAAGTTATGTGTCCAAAGATTGCTTGTCTGAACAGCTTTATTGTGTTCAAAGATATCCCGATCATAATTTCAGCTGTTCAACACACACTCAATAGTTGTGGATGCATGTTTATTTTGAGATCAAATATTAGCCAATCGAATACTTAGCGTGTTGTGAAAAACAGGTAAAGCGCTTTGCCGAATTACAGAACTTGTTAACGGGCGTATTAGGCCGTTTTGAATGCTAAGTTGAGCCTCTCAGCTTAGACAGCTCAAGTGGCCGACTCGATTTTGCATAAAAGCCGAATAAAAATCTTGGCTAAGATGCAAGCGGTAAGGGCCGAGCCAGAATCCGTCGTTAGGCTGCCCACAAATGCTCCACTTAACGCTCGACTAGGCACAAGGTCGGTAAAATCAACAAAATCTGCGGTCTTTCGATAATTGGGGCCGGCTGGAGCCCTTAGGGAGCTGAAATGGAGGCGACTGCTTGTTTGGTTGCTTGGATGGTTGGTTGGAGGGATGGAGGGATGGTGGGCACCGGCACTTCATCAGCGGGGCAATTGAAGCGTGGAGCTTGGGCCGGTCTCAGGTTTCTGGCCGGGCACTAAATTACTTTAAGTGGGTTAATAAAATGCCAAGCACTTTATGCAAATTGAATTAAATGGAGCTCAGCTCAGGATCTGCCTCGTTGGCCTAACTTCCGCCCGGACAAGGGAAAGCGCTTGTAAAATGCGCTGGCAGCAGCTGTCTCTGAATCTCGCTCTCTTCAAAAGCCACATTTAATGCATTATTTATAAAGGATTAGCACAGAGAGCAACTGTCATGCATCCCAAACGGAAGATGGCAAAAACAGGAAGGAAAAACCATTGCCTAACGAGAATTACTAATTGCCACCGTTCTGTGTGTGTGTGTGTGTGACTCTGTGTGTATGTCTCTATTGTTGTTTTTAATTACATGCATTATGAGACGCTCATTAACAAAGCAAATGAAGAAAGTCAAATGTGCAAGTTGAATTGACATACGAACCTCTCACACGTCCAAAGAACCCCAAACCCCATAAGTGAGACAGACACGTTGTGGGTGGTAAACATCATTTAAATTTATAAGACCGCAGCAACAACAATA
Source organism: Drosophila nr. fundita (assembly GCA_035044245.1). NCBI lineage: Eukaryota > Metazoa > Arthropoda > Insecta > Diptera > Drosophilidae > Drosophila > Drosophila nr. fundita. The sequence goes on along the minus strand of JAWNMG010000622.1, from coordinate 1,417,960 downwards.
ACAACACACAACACCACAAGAGAACATGGAGACAATGAGACTCACAAGTTAGAGATGTGCCCGTGACTACACACACCTCAATTCAGCTAGCATTCAAACTCATAATATATATTTAATTTAACAAAATAAAATCAAAATTCCCATTTAATTTTAAAAATATTATCAAGAAGCTTATCGGCTAAGTTTTATTTCTGTCAGCGACATGAATAATAAAATAATTATTATTTCAAATAAAATACACAATTTCGGCAAACAAACAGATAAGTAGCTAATTCAAATAGATTTTCATTAAATAAAATAATTGAATTTCACAAAAATCGCTTACCTTTCTCGAAATATCAGTTGTCACGTTGATACTTTCATACTTTTCATAAAATCGATGCGAAGTTTTTAAGACGAATTTCTAAAATTTGCAACATACTTTACGAATGTTGAATGTTGAAACATATTGTTGACATTCAAGGATGTAAGAAATGTTTCTAATGGAATCAGGTTACAAGTTCGCACAGAGAGTGACTGCCCATGGGGATATCACTTATAATTATGAAATGCTCATCGCTAATTCACACACAACCACACACACACACACACACACACACACCTTGATAATTCATATTCAGAAGAATGTACACGAGTCCATTGAAAAGCTGTGCGCGTGTGTATCTGGAATAAAAGGAAAGTCCTTTTTTGTATAATTTTTGTTGTTGCTAGCATAAAATGAAAATATACGCTCCGACATTTTACATAATTAACTGACAATGAGTTTATATATTCGTATTTATGCATGTAAGTACCAGCACACATAAAAGCACAAGCCTTGCTAATGTACACGTGTATTCACGTAGGTGTGTGTGTGTGTGTGAATGTAAATGTGTGTGTTTGGTAAGGCAGTCAAACAGCCATCAGAGGCCGGCAACAACCCGTTCGTCAATTCCCAGAGGACTTAACTTAATTATCACATTTTTTACACACAATTTTACTTTGCATTGATGCGTTACGTTGTAGTTTGAGGTGGGCGTGAGTGTTTGGGGTCGTTGGGCTGGGGGCGTGGCTAGGGCCGGCATTAAAGCTTAATTATGTGAATAATTTGTTGTAATTTTGTGTAAAGCACATGATATGAGCGCGATTAAGCAGCTCTGAAAAGTTAAAACAACTGATTAATATGCGATTATTCGAGCGTGACTCCATTCATTCCAGTGCCAGTGCCAGATGCACGCCACTGATTCAGGAGCAAGCTGGCAGAAATCGCTGAAATCGCTAAGAACACTTTAAAATTTAAATCAACATACGATACTCCATCACTTTGTCACTTCTCTCTCTCTCTCTCTTTTTCTCTCTCTCTCTCTACAACTTTGTAGGTTTCTTATCAATGCTGTTAGGCACTCGCATAATAATTTGTAAAATGACTTTCACTTTAATTGACGGGACTGCGCAATTTCCAGCGGCTGTAAAAAAGAAACAAATAAAATAATCTCTTAGTGGAAACGCAATCGAGTGGGCCAAGAGGGCGGGCTAGAAACGTGCCATGTTCCCAGCAAATGTCTAGTAGAACACGTAGAAGTGCTTAGGTCCAACGTGGCCGACTTGGAGATATCCTTATACACACACATTCACATACATAGCTGATCAGCGCTTGGAGATAGAGTCGGAGATGGTAAAAATAAACAAGCATTTATAGATAATGTTGCCATTAGACAAACAGCCAAACAACCAAACAATCCGGAATTGGAAGCAGGATCTTTGCACATGACTTTAATATTTATCAGCCATGCAATTACGATTAGGACATACAAACTATTGACTCCATCGGCTGCTCTTTGGAGGAGAAGCGCCAAAAAAATCATGCCAGCCAAATTGTCAGACAAAGCGATGCGATTGTCTGGCAAAATTTATTGATTCGACGCATTGAAATAGTTCTCAGTGGAGCCATTACAAAGATTTGTACGACAAATTCGCCAGTTCCTGTGTTTCATTTCAGTTTGTGTTTTTTTTTTTGTTTTTTGTTGTTTCTTCCCTTTTTGGTTTTGTTTTTATGCCTTTTCGCTGAAATAGCTGAAAATTCGAACAGACGCGCATAAAAATTCGAACAGTCGTAGTTAAACACACACACATCCATGCACATTTATATATGTTGCAGATCTGGACTATAAAGTAGGCGTGGCAACGACTATTCAATGAGACAAAGCGCGCTTCAAGCCAGGGATTTTGGGATTTTGTCCGCAACAAGGTTGTCGTCAGCGAGGGTCAGCAGTCGGCATTTGACTGCAATGTGTTGTCGCCCAAACGATAAAGCAATGACAAAAGTCACAACGAGCAGCGATTAAAGTTCAATTGCTCTGACCGTCGATTGTTAGAAGGAATCACATGAAACTATAAAAAAGATGGCAATTCCGCGCAATTTGTGCAAAATGAAATAACAATTTCAATAAGTTTGCTTATGGCAAAATTAACATGAAATCATGTGCAGGCATTATCAGGACTTAATGATTCAAATTCAATTCTTAAATGTAAAACAGCTAAAATTAAAGTATGCATTGACTTAGATTGAGCAACTTTGTAAATTGTAGGGATTCAATAAACAAAGTAGATTAAGAATTAGTACAAAAATATTGCGAATCTAATTTCACAGTATTTCCGTTTGCTCCCAAGGCCGTCAAATTTCGCTGTTGCTTTATTTTAATCAACTTTTAGCTGATGCAATTCAAATGTCAATTTCATTGATTAGTTGAACTAGCGGTCAGTTTGCTATACAAATCAATTTGTATGTAGCAACTAAAAGCAGCACAGGTATGCTGACAATTATCAAACTAAGTACACTAAATACTAACTAACTGCGAACACCGGACAAAAGTTCAAGACTGTAGACTGAAGCCATGAGCTGTCACCAGTCTAAGTTATTCAGCTCAATTTTTTTATCTTTCAACAGCTAATTGCATATTTCGGAAGTTCAACAAAGGCATTGAGGTGGCTAAGTGCAAACGCTGCTTTTAATTAGGCTCTAATATAGCACCAACAAACTAACAGGGACAAGTTTTTTCGCTACGTACTGTGTAATTAGAGCACATTTTGAGAACCATTCTAAAAAGAACTGTTAGCAAAAAGTGCACACAAGTAATGCGTAACTGTCTAGATAGACATACTTTATATATATATCATTCTTTAGTTGGATGTGTTGCTCAGATGTTATTGCATCCATATAAAACCCAAACAACTTGCTTAAATAAAGCAAACACACATGCAATTATGACAACTTGGCTCAGTGTCAGTCAATAGATAGCACCAACACTGTCGCCTCAATTAATTAGTGCGAAAATAACGCTATTTTTTTTATGGATTTGTTGTTTGGAATTTGTTTTGGGAATTTATTTGTTCAATATGTGCATATATATAGTCTCGCATGAGTTTTTAGTGATAGACATCTTTCTCTGACCATATTTTATTTGTTGCTGTATTTTGTATGACAATAAAAATATAGACTTGACAGAGGATCGTAAAACAACGACGTCTTAAAATCTATGGCATAATTATACAATCAGATTTAGAAAATAAAACCTAATATCAGCCGAAGACACCAGATTTCGCTGCTGGGGAGTCGCTTCAGTCTTCGATGCATAGTGGAGCAGGCAGCCAACGGACTACGTCTATTGACCTGCTCATTATCAGTTTTTCGCTCATGATGAATTTGCTGAAGTGTTTCAGCAATCAGATGGATTTCATTCAAGTGCCAAGTAAGTTTTCTGATCAGGTAATTGTCTAGGAAGTAAACACACTTCTCCTGACCATGTTTTTTGTGATCTTGAATTTGCTCCCTTTACCCTAGAGGCTTTTCATTATATTTTTTTCATTCTGTTTTTTTCTGGGGTTCCCCAATCCATGCAAAAAATATTGGACTAGTTTTAATTTACTAACCCCAGACTTTTTTTTACATTTTTAATGGAATTTCTCCTCATTGGTTTTCAAGGTTAATTTAAATCTTTTATTTATTGAAACCTTTTTAAATAAATCAATAAGTAATTGACCTGTTCGAACGGGTATGAAATAGTCGGATATTTATGCTATGCTTGTCAAAGACACACATAACTTAAATTATGTAAGAATGTTCAGTTTGCAATATGGACGTGTAATAACTTAGCTTCCCTCTCCGCCCTCTCCGCCCTTTTTGTCTCATTGCAATTCAAATTAATAAACAACATTCATTTGCAGGCAATAAATTTCGCATCGCCAGATTGAATATAACCGATTGTTTCACTCCTCATTAAAATAATTAGCACTGGCTTGCCAACAAAAATCTTCTCATAAGCAAACAATCAGCTGTGTTCCGGGCACAGGTAACAACTCTTAACTGCCTTAGATTTAATTAGACATACAAATAAAATCGTCGCTGCCTATGCGCGAATTTGTTAAATTTTAGTGATTGCGAAAACAAACAGAAAAACAAAAACCGTAAAAAAAAGAAATGCGTAAGCTGGATCTATAAATATACGAGGGAATGAATATGATTGCATGGTTGATTGGAATGCCCCATTAATTCGATCGGCTCAATGTCCGATAGTTCACTGGAAAGTCAGACAGATAGTTACCACCAGTTACAGTTAGTCAGGTTCGTCACCTGACGCAACATAAAAAGTGCAGCCCCGCTGCTGCGATTTATCTCGTTTTAAGTTCTCCACATCCACTTGTCTAGGTTTTATTTGAGTCTCAGCCGCGCTAGCAGAAGCACGCGTCACTCGTGAACGCTCCAAAACAGTTCGTCGACAAGCCGCTGACTGCTGAATTGCGATTAGTTCAATGCAGTACATTGAATTACGTGAAATCCTGTGCTCCAAAAGCAGAGCTTGAACCGAAAATCACTTTTAACTTTATTTTCGACTGGTGTCGTCGCGTCGTCAGCTGCATTTGCTTCCGCCTCGGTTTTTCGGTTGTGAGATTGTGTCTGAACATCATCTGAATATCTGGCTATATAAGAAACAACTGCATCAAAATGATATTCGGTCCCTGCACTCGCAAGCAAATACTCACAATGAGCGCTCTGGCTGCTGGCGTTATCTTGGCAGTTGTTGCCATCAGTGTGTTTAGTCAAGTGGAGCCCAAGCAGCCGCCCTGGGCAACGGGCCACAGCTTTAACAAGTGCCACAAAACGTTGCCAAATACGACGAACTCAACGCTCGAATTGGTGCACATTGTGTTCAGACATGGCATACGAACACCAGTCGACACCTTTCCCAAAGATCCCTATCTCAAGGACAGCTTTAAGCCCACCGGCTGGGGGCATGTGACCAACGTGAGTAGTGAAAAATTGATACTTCGGAAAGTAAATCTCATTTCTCTAAACTTAATATTTAATGAATATAAATAATATTATTTGCAAATGGGGTGTGAACTGCAGGACATTCAAAATTTTTATTTTTACCTAAACCGATCTGAAATATTATATCTAATATATTTTCCACACGCAAATTGATAATTAATAGCTTATAGCTGGTAGTAACTTTGAGGAGTATTGTACATGTTTTGCAGCGTGGCAAGAAGGAGCTCTTTGAGATGGGCCGTTGGCTGCATCGGCGCTATGGTGACTTTATGGGGCCTTATTACAGACCCGACGTAAGTTTTACATAGATGTGCCTATGCCAAGCCTTGATCTATTGCTTTTTTGTGCATATATATAGAGACTTCATGCCCAGGCCACCGCATCGCCACGAGCACTGATGTCGCTGCAAACTACACTGGCCAGCATGTTTGAGCCTCGGGGCACAGTTATGGAGTGGAACAAGCAGCTCAACTGGCAACCCATACCCATTGTATCGGAGCCACTGGACCAAGATTCGGTATGGAGATATGAAATAGATCTTTCTCAAGATCTTAAGACAAAGTTATTCATTTACAGTTGCTTCTGGTGCGTACGTCCTGTCCACGTTACTTCGAGGCGCGCGATGAGGTTTTCCAGCTGCCTGAGGTGATTGCCCAGCAGGAGCCGTACGCGGATATGCTGAGGGAGCTGAGCAATCTGACTGGGATGCCTATGCGCGATGCTGAGGATGTGAACTCCTTGTACATTACTCTGCTTGCTGAACAGGAGTTCGGCTATAAGCTGCCCGACTGGGCCAAGGACTACTTTCCCGAACGCATGAGATTCCTCGCCGAGCAGAGCTACATCTACAATGCGTACACGCCCGAGATGCAGAAGATCAAAGGCGGTCCCTTTCTCCGCAAAATGTACGACGAAATGCTGGCGAAGCAGGCGGGCAACCTGAGGCCCAAGGATCGTGGCATGTTCATTTACACGGGTCACGATTGGACCGTGGGCAACATATTATCGGCCCTGGGCCTTTGGAAGCGTCAAATGCCGCGCTTTGCTGTCATGGCCATCTTTGAGACGCACCAGAATCGCCAGACTGGGGAATACTATGTGGAGGTAATTGATCGTAAGCTGTGGAGCTGTACTCATATTATATGTACCTAACTCATTGTAGATCTTTCTGCGTAACGATGAATTTGGATGCCTGGAGCAGCTGAAACTGGCTGACTGTGAGCTGCAGTGTCCCCTGAACCGACTCGTCGAGCTGAGTGAATCAGTGCTGCCCAATGAACCCATGGAGCAGCGCTGTCGCGCTCATAATCCCGCCTTTGTGGAACCGCCGCCACGCAAAATCGATCAGTAGTAGTTCATTGACAGGGCACTGATTTGAATGCGTGCTCTCCGAAATGTCAGTATTAGGCGGTGGCCGTTGGTCACACATTAAACGGCAATAATTACTTTAACAAATATCTTTTAAAAAGAAAAAAATAAAAGTACAAAAAATAATTGCTTGCCATATTTTTATTGTGTTATTTGTTGTTGGGTAAAGTCGTTAATTGTGTTGATTATATTTAATTTGTTGTCTTATTAAAGGTATTTTCTGCAGTGTTTGTTTGCTAGACCCGAGCATCGTCTCTCTTTATCCACCCCTCTCACTCTCCCTATCTCTGTGTCTCTCTCTCTCTCTCTCGGCTCACTGTACTTTCAAACATTATGTGCGCGATTCTCTCGATTTCGTTTTACAAAATCGCGACTCAAAATTGCTCGGATTCTATTAATGCAGTCACTATTCGAGTGAGTTTCAACGTAGCCGGAGGCGCGCACATTAAACGCTCTACAGACCCCAGAGATGTGGCCAAAGATTATCGCTGGACTGGTGCTCTGCTCTAATTGCCTCCTAGTCGAAGGAGCTATTGTGGCAGCAAAGGAGTCGCAGGATGAGAGTAAGGACACAGATGCCAATACAAAGTCAACCTTAGAGCTTGTTCATGTGGTAAATAAATTGCAAGAGTTATATAAAATTGCATTTGCTCCGATATATAATATATATACATAATACATAATACATAATGTAAAATATATAGAATATAGAATATAATATGATTGCTCGTAGCTTAAGTGAATTTTTGAGAAATGCATCAAATCTGTTTACCACCTTTATGAACTACTTAAGGTTTATAATTGAACTATAAAGAGGCTCTAAATGACGCTAGTCAAACAGTGTCAGTGCCGAGAATAATATGAGCAAGTGCTGCGAGGAAGTGCCATAATTTATTATATGTATAATTTGAGTTGTTATGCAAGTGAGAACAAGTTGTATTGAAATTCCATTCGAAAGTCTGTAAGTGACTTAAACATGACTTTGACCAGTTTTGGACACTCGGCGTGTACTTAATGTAACGCCAAGAAGAGCAGCAAACATAATTCAAAGCGATCGAACCGGTTTATAAAGACATACTAATTTATTCTTGCGTTAAGTCAAGTAATTGACCTAACCGGTTGATTGAATAGATAGTTGAGCAAGTGTTTTGCTTACATATGTGAGAGCTGTATATTGACTAACTGATTGTATTTAAATTTAATGTTATTGATGTTTCGATCAGACCTTACTTTCAATAGTTGGATTTAAATATATATTTTTTATACTTGCAGCTTTTTCGACATGGACCACGCACTCCAGTAAGCACCTATCCCACAGATCCATACTTGAACGAGACCTACGATCCTTATGGCTGGGGCCAGCTGACCAATGTAAGCCAAACAATCCTAGAAAACAATATTTACAGTAAATAACTGTATACATATAACCGAATAGCCAGGCAAAGTGGAGCTTTATAAAATTGGCAAACAGCTGCGCAAGCGTTACAGAGACATTCTCTCGCCCTACTATCAATCGGATGTAAGTCTAAATGTGCTCGAAAGAATGATCTATGTTTAATCCATAAACTATTGCCAGATGATTCACGCAGAAACCACTCAATCTCCGCGCAGTATTATGTCACTGCAGCTGGTGCTGGCTGGTCTGTTTCCACCAGAGAATACTCCCATGGAGTGGAACATGCTGCTCAACTGGCAGCCCATACCAATATATACTGAGCCCGAGGCAACTGATAAGGTAAATATGCAGCAGGATATTCTATAATAATGACAATAAGAGTAATACAAATAATAATAGTAAAGAAAATAATGGAATAATAACAATAACAATAATAATAATAATAATAATAAAAATAATGATGTTAATAATATTATTATTTATTAATAAGTAATATTAATAAGAATTTTAATTCGAATATTAATATTAATTTACTGTTATTAAATACTGTTTGCAGCGCTTGCGGCAAATGGCTCCCTGCCCCCGCTACGACGAGGCAGTCTGGGAGGTGATGCACTTGCCGGAGGTTGTCGAGTTGCATGAGCAGAACTCGAAGCTGTTGCAGGAGCTGACCAACATAACAGGTCTCAATGTGAGCTATACACACGATGTGACGAATGTGTACATCTCGCTGCTGACGCAGCAGGCCTATGGGCTAAAGATGCCCAAGTGGACGAGGAACTACTTCCCAGACAAGATGCGACCACTGGCAGTGAAGTCATATGAGTACGATGCATATTCGACGGAAATGCGTAAGCTGAAAGGTGGCTACTATCTGGAAGACGTGCTCAAGCAGATGCAGTCGAAGATCGCTGGAAAACTGGAGCCAGCTGGCAGAAAGATGTTCATTTCCTGTGCACACGATTGGACCATATCGAATGTGCTGAGCGCATTGAAAGTGTGGCAGGGGCAGATGCCCCGTTTCTCGGCACTGATTGCCATTGAGCTGCGCAAACGCAAAGGCAGCGGGGACTACTTTGTGGAGATATACTTCCAAAATGATCCCAGCAAGGCGCCGCAGCTGCTGCAAGTGCCCGGCTGCAGTGAACAGTGTCCCATTGCCCAGTTCCAGGAGCTCATGAAGGATGTCCTGCCCGATGCTCCGTATGAGAAGCTGTGCATCGCCAAGGGAACCAGTCATGGGACTCGCATCAGCTATCACTAATAATCATACATACTGTTTAAGCCAGCAGTATTAACTATATATTTTCTTTCTATATTCATATTTACTCACTCACTTTCTTGAATTTCGTGTCGATCTTATATTGGAGGATTTTGAAATCTACTGATTGATATTTTATTGATTTGCACGCTATCTCAATAACCTAGCAATTAATGTTTGTGATTTGTTTCTCCAAACTGTAACGAGGAGGCTCGAATAGTTCTGTGGCGCATAATGTATGTACCCGATCTATAGTATAGTAAATTAAAGTGTACATTGTCTGAAGAATCATCATCCATTAAACTGGTTATTAAAAGTAAACACTACTTTTGTTTCGATCTGATGTGATTATTTCATCTTTTTCAATATTTTCTTGTACTATATTAATTTTATACATAAGTAAGTATTTGTTGCAATGTTATTTTCGTAGAAAATTCGTTTGGTTTCCCACAAAAATAAGTAATCAGCTCAACTCCAAAATTTTCTAAAAATTAAGTACTATAATTCAGTTTCGTTTTTATTAAGGAATTTTGGATATTAAACTATATTTATATAAGCACTTACGAGTAAATGAAAACTATGTTGCATCGTTGAGCCATTACATCGTAGACATAATAATATGGAATCTGGACTGAGTTGTAAGTCGTTAATTAGATGTTAATATTGGATACTGCAGCTGTTAACATTTCCGTATTACTCAAGCTGCCCACCTTCAACTGAAATACACGTTTGCTAAGAGGTCTCGCACAGACCTTATAAAACAAACTGTAGACGATTTGAAGCCAAACAGTTGGCACTGGAATGCTCGAAACATTTTATAACTACGTTAATTAAGCGCAATACATTTAATCCACAAAAGGACCGGAAACAACTTCCGTGCTGTAATAAATGTCGACATGCAAATTTAAATTTGGAAATTGGCGCTGAAATCAACAAAAACAAGCACATCGACAACAACGACAATATTCTTTATGCAAAGTAATTAACAAAGTTCTGAGACTTATTGCAGCCGGCTGGGGGAGAATCTGGTGACGAATCTCTTTGGTCATCAATTACGAAGATGTCAAAGATGCTGGCATGTGTGTGTGGGTGTGTATGTTTGTGTGTGTGTGACTGTGTTCCATACAAATGCAAGTCGCGCCCGCGATTTAAAACGCCTCAAATGTACGAGCATTGTTGGGGCGACTGCTCAATGTACGATCAGTTACGGGCCACGCAACACACAATAGACACACTCGGCAACAGTAACAACAACAACAACAACAACAACAACAACAGTAACAGTAACGGCAATAAGATTATTAATTCACGAAAGCGACGACGGTGACGAAAGCATTTGGTGATAATGAAACGATAAAAGACATATGCATTTTCGTACACATTTCGTACGTATTCCAAATGTATGAGTTATCTGGACATCGTTTCTGTGAGCTTTGCATGGTGTGCGAAATGTGAGACAGTGCGGCTTAGGTGCTCCGTTGAATAGTTGTTATCCGTTATCAGTTATCCGTTATAAGTTTGTTCGCTTATCAACGTGTCGAATTCAACTGAACTGAATTATTACGCGGCCCATTCAACTGCAAATACGCGCTTTGTGTGTGTCAAAAGCAATTATAAATAACATTTGTATTGGCGATAAGAGAAATAAGACAAATTGGCCCCCAAATACGTATATTCAAATGCTGATGAAGGAAAGGGGCCCTCAAAACTCGTTCCATAGCGACATTATAAATTAACCATACTCAAACACGTTTTATTTGTTGGCTTTGTTGTTTTACGAGCAGCCTAATTAAAAAGTCGAAAACAGACAAAACAAATAGCCGAAAAAAGAATCAAGTTGACTGTGTCTTCTGACTTGTGTGCTTGTGGCCGTCCATATCACGACGACGTTCCCCACCTGCTATTAGCGCCAAGCCAGCAAATATACATAATAATAATAAAACGGAGAACTCCAAGTTCGAGCGCCGGCTAAGCCATATAAAGCGCGACTGCCAAAATGCCGCGTTCGCATTTTACTAGGAGGCACTGTATAGCGATGACAGGCGGTTTAATTGCATTGGCTTTGCTGATCTTGTGCTTCACTCACTCGACAGTTTTCTCGGGCAAGATCTCCGATCCCGGCACCGACGAGTCTACGCTCGAGCTGTTGCATGTGGTAAGTCTAACAAAACACAGCTGTTGAATAACAGCTCAAATAATATAATAAGCTCACTGTCAGAGAGGCTTCAAGTTTGATATCATAATGAAATTGCAAAAATAATAATAATAATAATAATAATAATACGAACTCAAAACAAAGAGAGATAAGAAAGGCCAATGTGTTAAATATACTAGATAAAACTAATTTAGAGTAAATGGTTTGTCTGTTTGCTTTGTTGTTAATTACTTTCGCGACAGCACAAACTCCCCTCCATTATTTATCTCCATATACAAATATATATATACGCAGCTAATTAGCTGCACCTCACTGCCTTTTCCGTAACTCAGCTGCAGAGTATGAGTTTTTCAGCTTTTACTATCATCACGTCTTTCACGAGAATGGGAAATTACCTAAAAAGCAGCTGACAAAACCAATTTCAAATTCCAACGCACTGCATTCAAATTATACAGTTATCGCTTTGCTTGCATAGGCACAGTGATAACAATATATAAATAAATTTGCCTGATAAATATTCGTCGAAAAGCGTTAACAGTCGCAGTTTTTAGCACAGTGTAGCTGTAGCTTTCAATTGTTACAAGCCACAACATACACCATTGATTTAGTACGTTGCCAGCACGTACAGTGGACGAATGTGGAGCGCTCAGTGCAAAATTGTATACGAAAAGTGGCATTAAATATGTATGTGTCATCAGAACTGAAAGGTTTAGTTAACGCCAGCAAACATTGTTAGCAGTTTTACGGCCGGACTGAAATCAAGCCAAGTGACAAGTGATGTGTGTTCTATTAGCTGTTTTAATTTATATTTAATGCAAGTGTGATAATAATAGAACACACTGATTACAGCTCTACAGGCTAAAAATAATATTTCCAGCGATTATTTGTGAGTTGAATAACATTAATTAATAATCAGCCAGCCATTGCGTAGTTTAATTTAGTAAGCAGCGAAATTCGACGTGAGCTGCGTTCTCTTTCGCGCTTCGGCACCTTTGTTAATAGTAGCATGATATATATAGAATATATTTAAAATTGAATTTGTGTCGGTAAAGTTTTAAGGCTCGTGTTAGCCTGATGTGCAATATATATATATATATATATATATATGTTAAACACATGCCTCGAAAAAACAACAAAATAATATCAAATCAATCTCTAACCAGCTACATGCTTAATAACAATTAAAGCTACTCGTTTTGGCTGACCAAACACTGAAAAACAAAACAAAACAAAACAAAACAAAAACAAAGCCAAAAAAAAACCAGTCTGCTAGCTTTGTAAATGCTCAAACTGCGAATTGCGACTCAGTTTTCTTATTATATAATTAGTAGTATGTATGTATGTATATGTGTATATGTACATCTAATATTGATGCCCTGAAATCTGTTCAACTGATTTGGAGATAAGCAGGCGGGTTTAGTCCAAGGCTGCCGACCTTCAATCAGGCCTCAAACAAAGCGCCTGCTTATCAGTAAGCTGGCCACGCGCAATTCAAATCAAATCGCAAATGCTCCTCGAATGCTTCCTCAAATCTTCAATTGCAACTCGCGATAATACGTAACACCAGCAAGAGATTGAGTGATTCTGCTCATTATTGCTGTGCTGCTCATCATAGTCGCTTGCTCGTCTTAAAGTCTGATGCTGCAGACGCTGCCTAGACGCCTGTGACATTTGATACGAGCTCTTATCTGGAGAATAATTAGCTACAAGTCGAGTGAGGCAACCTTGTCAAGAATTAACAATTTGTCAAAGCTGACACTCTAGGTATTCATTCATTTCACAAACTAAGGCTGCAAGTGATACTGAATAGCGAAAGTTATGGCTTTAACAATCTAGCACTGATGTCATCAGTCTGGCTAATAAGAGCACCGAATGGAAATAATAGTTGACAAACTGCTAACTAACACTGTATACATTTGTACAATTTTCAGGTCTTCCGACATGGGCCACGCACACCGGCGGACACATATCCCACGGATCCCCATGTAAATGAAACCTACTATCCATTTGGCTGGGGACAAGTTACAAATGTGAGTTGAGCACAAGTTGCAGCAAAACTTTTTCCCAAAAAACAGCTCAAATAACAACAACAGCAACAACAACAATAATAAGAAAAATAAGTGAAAATGCGAAAAGGGAACCTGGCAGCAAAGCATTTAAATAAATTGAAATGCAAATGTTTGTTAGGGCAAAGGACGGGAAAAATGCGGCGGGAAGCTGAGCTGTTCTGTGCTGCATTAACATATACACATGCATATGCTTATGCAATTGCCAAATTGCAAGACATTTATTATTTTATAACATTTTCCATCTCTGTCTTCCTCTCTCCCCATCTCTCTCTCTCTCTCTCTCCGGCTCTCTTTGTCTGTTTTGCTGTTGCTATTTGTGGGCTACCCGACTGTTGTCTCACGTACCAACCGCCCATGCCATGCAATAAATCAACGCTCAGAATGGCAAGCGCGAGCTGTTCAACATTGGGAGTTGGCTGCGTAAGCGTTATGGCAAATTTCTGGCACCCTACTACAGTCCCGATGTGAGTAACCCAACCAACGAACTAACGAACCGCCAGACAACCGTACCGGCAACCGCCGGACGGGTGTCTGATAGTGCGGACGTTTACAAATTGCAGAGCTCAAGCGCGCTTTCCTCATCACTCAATTTCTTTTTGCTCTCCATGCTCCATGTTCCACATGAACAGTTGGTGCACGCACAGGCAACGGGAGTTCCACGCACACACATGACCATGCAGACGGTGCTGGCCAGTTTCTTCCCCCCCAAGGGCACGCCCATGGAGTGGAACAGCAAGTACAATTGGCAGCCCATTCCAGTGTTCTCGCAGGAGCTAAATGAGGATACGGTATGTCAATCCAACCCATCAATATTGATGGCATCATCAGTTGAACGTTATTTCCACCTTACTTCATCTCATCGTGAATTCATTGCTGAGGCTTGATTCGCTTTTTAATTTTATTCTTATTTTCAACCGAATCCAAAAACCAATTTATCCCAGTTATAATGCTTCATTGCAGTATCTAAAAGTCTCTATTATTTTTACTCTATTTTCAAACACATTAATTTTGTCAGAATTTATATTGAGCTGCCTGCAAATGCAAGGAATTTGCCATTTTCAACATTTGTTAACTAGTGTAGTTAATCTGCTGTGGAATGACATTCTTTTCAATGCAGGTTATCTCTCAGTTGGCCCAGCTGAACGCGAATTTCAATTTGAACATGTATTTAATTGCATTTAGTAATATTAATTGAACTCTTCAATCCGTAGCTACTGCTGGTGCGTAAGCCTTGCCCTCGATACTTTGAGGCCCTGCACGAAGTCTACGATTCACCCGAGGTCAAGGCAGAAATCGCGCCCTATCTGGATATGTACAAGGAGCTGGCAGCTCATACTGGACTTGAGTTCAAAGAACCAGAAGATGTACAATCGCTGTATTTGACATTGCTTGCCGAGCAGGAATGGGGTCTGGAGCTGCCCGAGTGGACTAAGGAATACTTTCCCGAGAAAATGCAGTTCCTAACCGAACAGAGCTATGTGTACAATGTGTACACGCCCGAGATGCAAAAGATCAAGGCTGGTCCATTCCTCAAAAAGATGTTCGACGAAATGCAGCAGAGGCGTAACGCAACCCTGAAGCCCGACAAGCGGAAGCTGTTCATCTATACGGGTCACGACTCGACCGTGGTGAACGTGCTGTCCGGCCTGAAGATCTGGGAGCGTCAGCTGCCACGTTATTCAGTCATGGCACTGTTTGAGCTGCACAAGAACAAGGAAACCGGCGAGTACTGGGTGGAGATCTATTTCCGTAATAATCCCAAGGCACCAGCTCAAAAGTTAACGGTACCCGGCTGTGACTTCCAGTGTCCGTTGGACAAGTTGCTCGAGTTGGCCAAGGATGTGGTGCCCACCGAGGCGGATGCCAAGCGGTGCGATGCCCAAAATGAGGAATTCACAGAGCCACCGCTGCGAGGCCCATAGATGAGCTGAAGCTGCGCTCTGCTCTGTTCTAAGAGGTGCTACAACTCAGGATTACTTAGGTCAACATCTAGTTTAAGTCGAACAATGTACATTTGCACATACTTATTAAAGATCGAGTCGAAACTGTAAGATGGTGGCCGGGTGTTTGACTTAGCGCCAGAAGCAACGCCTCATATGGCAACCAAGTTGACTCATTTCCGCTTGTGGCGCCGCCATTGCCCAATAGGCCGCTTCCGTTTGCCTTTTGCCAGCTCCTCAAACAACTTCCGCACTTGTTCAGCCAGCCAGCTATCTCTGCTCTGCTCCATCTCCGTCTCTTTCTCTGTCTGTTGCTTTGTATCTCTTTGAATCTCGCCCGCCTCTTCGCTTTGCTCATTTTTGCCAAGAGGTGACATTTTTCGCATTGCGGTTTACCATAAACTATTTCATTTGGGAGTTGTCTGTGTACATTAGCAGTGCTCCATACTTGTCGTTGGTGTTGGTGTTCCATGCATGCCATTGCCACTGCCACTACCATTGCCCATCTCCTCACACATCCCTTACCACTCATCGCTCCACACACCCCACCGTCCACTCAGTTCTCCATTGTTTACTCGTGTGCGTTGCCCATCTGTCTCGCAATGTGTTCCCAGCATTTCTCTTTCTCTCTCCCAAAGTCACTCCCAGTCTCTCTGCTTCTGTTTGCATCTATGTGCTTTTTGCACATACATATTTGTAAACTTTATTTGTCAACGGGACACATATGTGTGCTTGCCAAAAGCAAAATAGAGGAAAAAAGAAATTAAACTAAGGGAATCATATCGTGCACCAAGGCTCACAGTCCACACTCGCTTTGTTATCCTGTCTCTGTGCCGGTTTGTTGTTGCGTTTAATTTCGCTTAATTCGATTTTGGTGGCACCATAAGGAGACACAAGCGACAGATCCACATATACATAAATATGCAGATTACGGCTTATTTCTTTATGAGTAATGAATGAGTGTTGTCCCAAATAATTAAATGACTTACCCAAAATTAAGGTTTCACCCTGAACAGTTATATAATTGAGTTAACAGTAGCGGAACCCAGCAAGACCTTGCGAAAGTCATGTCTAACTTTAAGTTTATAGTAACTTGAAATTTTTATATTTAAAAAAGTTGGACCTAACTGAAAACTCAACTCGCAAGTGCCGTTTACTCATTGTATCCATGGGTAGGTCCATGGTTCGTATTTGCGCATAAGTTTTTAGGTACTTTAAACTTGGAATATATACTTCTTCTGTCTGATGAATTGTTAATGTTAGACACTGGAAGACTGTCAAATCTAAGAATATTAATAATACGAGATTTTTATTTTGAAGGTAGATTGGGAGATAACTCCTTAAAGAAGTTTCCTAAAATTTTTAAAACACCCTATCTTCCATAGTTATGGAACTAATGAGGTGGCTAAGTGATAGTCTTCGTTAATGGTCGAGCCACGCAACCTCCCATTGCAATGTAAATATATTCAGGTTTCTCATTGCATTGATTATTCAGCTTAACTTCACTTAAATTTAACCAGAGACGCACCACATCCGACGTCGTTTTTCTGAGTTTTATGCTCACACACCGCACTGAACACTAAGTGTTAGCCATAAAATTCCAAGAACCTTCTTTGACAAATGAAAAGTACGACAAAAATGGCGCGCAGTCTACAGGCAGAGCCAAAAGCAGGAAAGATTTATGCATTTTACAGTGTGTACGCCTTATGCAAAACTCAACGGCAATCAGTTTGAGTGAAGAAAAGCACTGGTTGCCCTTGGCCTGGCTAACGGAAGTCAAGCATGGCTGGGGCCACTTCTGGCTGGGCTAACATGTTTACCATGTTTTTTGCAGACAGACGGGATGCTGCCTGAAGGGCAGCTGGCGAACAAAAGTCTACTGTGCCGTTTAATAGACTGAACTGGCAGCCGACTAACATTTGTGCAGTTTATTAATATGCAACCCTTCTCAGCAGCATCAGTTCTCGGAGATTAGTCCCGAGCAGGTGGCACTCGGTGCTAAGCAAGCTTGCCCAGCTATTGCCAATCTTATCTCATAGGCAAAGCGCAAAGTTTTGAGCTCCGTATCGAGAAGTCGTTAGTAAGCTGACCACAAAATGAGATGTGGGCCAATGCAGCTGGGTTTATTTCTCGGACAGAGTCATCTTTACTTTACTTCACAAAAAAACGCAAGTTTTTACAAAGACGTGCACTTTGCTCGAAAAGTTTTCGTTCTGCAAAGTTTTGTGACTGAGCTCCTCTAGGTTCCATAAGACGATTTGTTGACCGGCAACTAAAAAATGCTTGTCTTATGCGCTTGCTTGTCAATGAACCTCTTCCTAAAACAGTGTCAGCCTGTTCGTATCTAAATTTAAAGTTACAAAATCGACGGATTATTCCAGTGCGAGCTTAATGATAAAGTATGTGCAGCTGAGCAACTGAAAACCAATCAAATAAGGGGGATATAAATAACAATTAAAATGAAATCTAATTAAATTAAAAAACAGGAGAGTGAATTATAATCGGAACACATATTCCGTTTATGATTCGCTCGTCGCTTAAGAGTTCATTCGACTGCCAAGACCTTGACAGGGTGGCCCTAGAGACCTTGACCCAGTTGCATTATTCCAAATGTTCAAAACTATTAATCCATTGGACCGCCAACCGTAACTGATGCTAATTTTCCCCATGCTACGTGAGTTAAATGTGAATAGCTAATGGATGCCAATGCACATTATCTGCACCCAGAGCACGTTCATTAATTCATTTTGGTGTGCCCAAAAGCAATATTTTTAAAATCGATTTTTATTTGCATTTTTTATCCTTTCACAATGATCTTAGAGCAGAACTGGAGCAGCTCCGACGGAGTAAGCCGATGGCAGACTGTAAGACAAAGGAGAGCTGTAGGCCAAGGGAGAAGCAGCATAGTTCGCAAAGGCAGGAGCAGCGAGTGGAGCAGCCAAAGGAGCCGCGACATACTTGGCAATCACTGGAGCAGCAACTGGAGCGATCACTGGAGCATGGGCGATGCCATTGTAGTTGCTGGCAATCACCTGGCTACTGGTGGCAGTCACAATCGGAGCAGGAGCAGCAACGACTGCAGCGGGTGCAGCATAGGCCAACTGTTGGCCAAGAAGGAGTCCTGGCTTGGCAGCAGCACAGGCGATGACAGCGAGGATAACGATGGTCTGTAAATGAAAACAGAGGCAGTGAAGTTAGAGTTAGAGAAGCAGGCCACAAGACAAGGACTTTCGCTCTCTGCTCTTACGTATTTGAACATGTTGAAGATTTGTGGCTTGTGTTGCTTGTAGGGTTAGCTGCAAACTATGTATGTGATGTCCAACTACAGTTGCCAGCGCGTATTTATACCACAAAACACCAAAATAGTCTTCAGCCAACTGTGAGTCACTTGGTTCATTGAAATGCGTTGGCAGTTTGTTAACAATAAACACAGTTAACATTAAACCGTTATCACTTCGCATTCCCATTGTTTTATGTATAACGCGTCGTGGTAACCACAAATTTCAGAAATGCAGACTTAAGGTCAACATCGTCAACAATTAGTCGCCGTTTTGTATAAATAGCGCAGCCAAAGCCATTAGATGCCATCGAAGAAGTTCAACTCATCGAGCTGCAAGCACATCCCAAACAACCAAAATGTTCAAATTCGTAAGTTGATAAATTGTTTGATTGATATTTGAACACAATTTGAATGTGATTTTGTCTTCAGGCTGTTGTTATCTTTGCCATCATCGCCTGCGCTGCTGCCAAGCCGGGACTTCTCCTTGGCCAACAGTTGGCCTATGCTGCTCCCATTGTGGCTGCTGCGCCCGCTGCAGTCGTTGCTGCTCCTGCTCCGATTGTGACTGCCACCAGTAGCCAGGTGATTGCCCGCAACTACAATGGCATCGCCCATGCTCCAGTGATTGCTCCAGTTGCTGCTCCCGTGATTGCCAGTTATGCCGCTGCTCCTTTGGCTGCTCCAGTTGCTGCTCCTGTCATTGCGAGTTATGCTGCTTCTCCCTTGGCTTACAGCTCTCCTTTGGCGTACAGCACCCCACTGAGATATGCTGCTGTGCCAGCTCCACTTTTGATTTGATCGATTTGATTTGATTGTGACTTAAGTATTGTATGAAGATCAATGTTAATATAGCCAATTTTAGCTTATTAAAGTATGTGACAATAATAAGTAAATGGAAATTTCTTGGGCTGTGCAATTGAGGGTATCAGAGGAAACTAAGCATTTCGAACACACATAAAATTTATTTTATTCTCCCTTAACTGTAATTGATAAAAGACTCACTTAATTGTTGAGGGGACGACTTAAATTTGTATACACTGAACCCAAGGGAAAAATGGTTTTGTGGAAATGCCTGTAACTGGCAGAAGGAAGCATCTCCGACTCCATAAAGTCCGTCTGTCCGTCCGTCCGTTTGTCTTTATGAACACGCGAATCTCAGAGACTATGGCAGCTAGAGATTATAGGTTCTCCTATACCCGGCGCAGATCAAGTTTGCCTTATTTTATCAACTGCCTGCGTTTCTCGAATATCGATACATTTCGATTTCCGATAGCAATAAATGACACAATTTTGAAGGCAGAATCTGAACTGAAGGCAAAGCTGAAAAATTGACAGTTTAAGTTTGTTGAGAAATTGGACTTGCTTACATTTCAGTCATAGTTTGTAGAAACGTTGATCGAGTTTGTCCAGAAATCGTTTGAGATATTTCCGAATATTTTCTCTAGCTCGAGCATTGTTTTGTTCAAATTAAAAACGAGTCGAAAATTTTAACAATAAATCTAAAATCAACAAAGAATAAGCAATGGACAGACACACAAGAAACAAATGGTTTTTTGCATTCACAGTTTTTATTATACTCACCTGCGTGTTTTTGATGTTTACCTATTCGGGCATTGATCATGAGTCGACGAACGCGAAAAATCTTCTACTGATGATACTGATTGTATTGTTCTTCCAAATGGCGATCGCAGATCCAATTGTATTTCTACTCATTTCCATTGATATGGCTTTTTGGCCACGAAGCATGGCCAAGCATCGGCTAGACACAAAGGAGGACGATAAGGATTACAACCGCCTCAATTTTCTCAAGCAACGGCTAAGCAGCATGCGAGTTCAGATGCTGATCACCGAGCGCTACCGCAACCAGACCTTGAATCACGAATACATGGATATTGTCCAGGATCTGTGGCTCTATGGGAAGTATTTTTTGGTCTTAATCTGCGTGGTGGTGTTGGCACGTGATCAGTTAATGTACTACAACACGGCCAACATGCAAAATCTTCTAATGAGTAATCATTCCGTATATATTGGACTAAAGGAGATTAGCCACCTTAATCAGCTATTCGATTTTGTAAAGTCATCGCTAGTCGACACCTTCTCCGAAGATAGCGAAGAAGGCGCATCCTGGGTCCACTCCGAACAAAATAAATTACTTGGCGTCGTTCGACTGCGCCAGTTGCGCGTGACCGAAGAGTACATCGGCTGGGGTGTTCCCCAGTTTGCAGATCTAATGTACATGCCCGGCTGGAAGTTGCCTTACCAACGACTGCACTATACCCACAAATATTGGCGCGTCTACGATCCCTGGCTGCCCATAAAGGAGAAACAGGACTTTGCTTCCAGAGTCCTTCTCAACTTTGATCACGTTGGTAAATTCATGTATTATCCGGAACTTCGTGGGTACGCCTCACTGCTTGGCCGCAACAGACAGAACAGCATGAAGATACTCGATTTTCTCGCTGAAAACCAATGGCTTAACTATAATACTTCAGCGGTATTTATGGACTTTACCCTCTACAGTGTGGATGCAGACATGTTCAGCGTGTGCACATTGCGGATGGAACAACTGCCCTTTGGTAGTGTTATACCAGATGTGTCATGTGACAGTATTGAGATGATTAGTGATGCCTTGGAGATGGACTATAAAGCGATCTTTGTGGTGGTTGTCTACTTGGTAGTCGTATTGCAGTTCATTCAGGCATTCGTCGTGAACGTATGGTATCAGCCGGAGAAGCTAAACAGCTTCTGGTACAAACTGGATTTGATCATTGTTCTTCTCAACGTCTTTTTGTTAGTTGTTATGGTCATACGGTTAATGCTGATAACGTCATTGCTGAAGAGATTGGAGGGCTCCGACAATATTTCATTTCTCGACTTTCGAAAGCCGGCACGCTTGTATATGCTGACAAACATATTGACTGGATTTCTTATCAGCATTACCACGCTGAGATTGTGGAAGGTGTTGCAGTTCTCGAAAGTATTTCAGGTATTTACGAACACCCTGCACCTTGCCTGGAAGGCTTTGGCCATCACTGCCCTGGCAATACTTATCATCTTAATGGCATTTGGCATTGCGTTTACTATCATAAACGGCAATAATAGCCCGCACTTTGTCCACCCGGTCAGAAGTGTTATCACGGCATTGTGCTTCTCGGTTGGCTTCAGTCACCAACTCAATCCGGCGGATCTCTTTCATGGTGGCAAATTTATTGGCATGTTAATGTATGCTGCTTTAGGATTTATGGTTTCTGTGCTGCTAATCAATGTGTTTATTTCAACGATCCATGATTATTTTACAATTGCAAAGGCTGAGGGCAAAGCCAATTTCAGGCGAGAAATCACATTTTGGCAATTCTTGCGTGTGGAATATTATGGGGTCTATAGATTCTATAAATCGCTGCCCTTTATAAGAAAGGAGTACAAACGGCGCAATCGCACAGTGGCTGAGAATATCCGACACACCTTGGACAACGCCGACAAACTTGCACAAATGGAAGCTCGTGCCAAAAGGCGTGTATTGAGCAGCACGGATAAAGTTGAAGAATATAAGGATGAAGAAACTCGCCAGGCGGAGTACAGGGAACGTGTGGAGCACATGTGTGCCATCGCGTCTATTTTAAATATCCAAATGGAAATACTTGAGCGTGTGATTTTCGATGTAGACAAAAAGAATAAAAAACACAGGAAAAGAAAACGAGGCAATCAACATCCAGTGCAAAACAACGCACGTTTTAATGATCAAAATGATAGCGCCGTGTAATCGACAGGAGTGAATCTGCCTACATTTAAATATTGGACCGAAGTTCGAATATTACGTTTTTCCAGATTCTTAGTTTGACACGATAACTTCAATTACTCTTCTGTTTTGCTCTGCTTTTCACTTGCTTTCTTTCAATTACTCAGTTATAAACACACAACGGAAGCACGGAATTACAAATATACACAAAAAAAAATGTTAACGAAAAGTCCCCAACGATTATTTGGCTGATCAACAACACGCACAAACCGAGCAGCACAAATTACAGGCGCAAAAACAGTTTTAAATGAAATATATACAAATACATATCAACTCACAGATAATTACTGCATAATAATGCTTTAGGACCGTTTTGTTTTATTCTGTTAGAATTTATTTTCGATGCGCGCAATCCCGTCTAAAAGCAACGTTACAAGAGGCGACACTGGATGTCTCAGAGAAGCACGTAAGCGGACAAATTCTGGAATTTGCGTTAGGCTTGAAATAGCGTGTGCGAGAATGGGATGGCATGATGCACTGAGCAGACAATGCATAGATAAAAAAAAGTTCACCAATTTTTATTCTTTGCAAGGTGGCGTCATCTATTTGTTTTAATAGGCGAATCAGGAAGAGTGACATCTTGCGGGACGAATAGGAATGATGAGATGTGAAACACTGTTCACATGAGCAATATCAGTCACAGCTGTTAGTTGATGCACAAATTATTGCGCACTTATATGAATTTAAATTGGATTTTGAGGAGAAATTATATAGTTGCTATTTTTTTTTATTATTATAGTCTGCACTGCTTAAGATCACTTCCGATAGGCAAGGCATAACAAACATCAGAAAAAGGTGACGTGAATGTCTTTGGATGTATTATATCGATTTGTATTATATATTTATTTCGATTATAATATCGATTGTTCTCTTGGAAGCTAAATGGTAAATTGTTATTGATTTTTTAGCCAAATGTGTGAAAGCTAACAAGTCGATTATGTTATGAAATTGGTCGTCTCCTTTAATGGTTTACAAATTTCATGACGAAACAGTAATACCCTCAATTACTTAACATATGTATGCCGCTTTAAGGCTTAACAGTTATTAATTGTCACTTGAACACACTGCAGCCCATGTGTTGTGTTGAATATACACAAAGAGTTGTGTTGAATATACGTATATAACCTGCCTGCCTACCCAGCTTTCACTGTTAGAGCCAAGATATCCCGCGTCGGGGATTGCCTGGATAGCAAAATAAAAAGAAGTACCACCAGCGTTGTGAACTCAATCAAACTTTATACAAGCTAACGCAATGCTGTTAGTTAACAGTATTGGTATTTATTAACGACCAACTTAAACATTTGCATAGATGCACGGTTGCATTGAATGTAAATTAACATAATTTTCAACATTCACAGCTGATGTGAGCACGCTGATATTGATGATGCACATGTACACACACATTGCAGAATTACAGAAGCAAATAAATTTCGACGCAAGATGTCACGCCGCAAGACTGTTCTGAAGACAATTGACGAAAGCTGGATTCGTGAATCGCGCACTTTCTTTACGCATGTAATCATAGATACCTTGTCGAATCTTCAAGAAGACGGTCTCACTAGAAAGGAGAAAGTGATGCTAACCAAAATCGAGAAGAAGTGGCTGCAAAACTACCATACTGAAGTGCACAAGCCTGAGTCGAGTCCGCAAGCAGTGCCGCAAGCAGTGCCGCCAGCACAACGTCGATCCAAGGCCACTGTTAAAGCCACGGTTAAGCCTGACGTTGATGAGGAATATGTGGATGCGAACACTTGCGAAGACAATGAAGAGGTCGTCTATCGCATCCAAATTCCGCCCTTGAGGCGTCACTGGAAGTGCACCAGCTTCGATCTGAAAGTGAGGGCCGAGGTGTGCAAGCAGAATTTGATTCAGCCGATGATAAACTGGCAGCTGCTGGACAGCATAATGGGCGTGCCCAGGGACGAAGGCAATGTCATGTTTCAGAAATATATCGATAACTTGCTGCAGGCGCAACAGGTTGACAAATAAATAATTATAAATAAACACTATAAGAGAAAATATGTCTTTTAGTTTATTTCCTTAAAAAAATAAAATCTCAATTATGTAAACAAATATCACTAAACAAACAATACAAAGAGAATAAGCTGACATTCTGTAAAATCTAATTTGAGTTTGACAGGCGGCAGTCAAATGGGATTGCCGTTAAAATTGTATAGATTTATTGAGAAACATAATCAGTTCAAAATGAAAGCATTTCTAAAAAAAGATAAATTATTTATCGCGACCACCATACTTATAATACTTTTTTGTGTAGGTTTAACAATACATTATTCTGGCTTTAACCATGAGAAACAGAAGATAATCTCGATTCTGGTGAACGTGTTTATGGTGACTGTGATGCTATTCCTTGTTGCTGATACAATCAAATTCCTGGTGTTGGCGATTGATGAGGCCTTCTGGCCGCGCAAGTTGTCTGCCTTCACCACGGATAGTGAGGCAAAAGTTCACACTCGATCGGATTACCTAAAGATGCGTCTAAATTCATTGCGCTATCGGCTGCTGGTGACGGAGGAACATCGCAACGAGAATCTGAATTTGAGATATCAAAATATTGCACAGGATCTGTGGCTCTATGGGAAGTATTTCTTCCTACTGATGTGCCTGGTGCTGGTGACCCAAGACGAATTGCTCTACTTCAACAGCGATGTGCTGAATGACTTTTTTATGAACAATCATACGTACACCATGGGACTGAAACAGGTCAATAGCCTCGATCAACTCTATCCGTTTATTGAGAACTCGCTTGTGAAGGCCTTCGAAACGAATGCCACCAACGTTGACAATCCTTACATTTTGTATGGCCATCACACTAGCATGTTGGGAGTGGTGCGACTGCGTCAGCTCCGGAAAAAGGAAAAATCGCATACGGGCTGGAAACCAGTCGAGTTCTCAAATCTCGACTATAAGCCGAAATGGAAGTTGCCTTATGAGCGAAGATCATACACAGACAAATATTGGCGCATCTATGAACCCTGGCTGCCCATTAGTCCGACTTACAGTAGAGTGGATAAGTTTTTTTTCAACTTTAACTATCCCGGTTATTTGCAGAGCTATCCGGAGATGGAGGGCTATGTAACAATGCTCTCGAATAGCTATGACAATAGCATGAGGGTGGTTGAATACCTCGAGGAGAAGCATTGGCTTACGTGGAAGACGGTGGCAGTTTTCATGGATTTTACTCTCTTCAATGCCGATGCGAATATATTCACCATATGCACTTTACTTGTGGAACAGACGCCCTTCGGGACCAATCTGTCCAACGCAAGGATAATCAGCGCAAAACTGCAATTCGTTGCTCAGCTGGGAAAGGGTGGGTTGACCGTACTGATCATCTATATAATTGTGGTCATACAGTTCTTCAAGGCCTTGGTTATGGTTGTCTGGTATGAGCCGATCAAGCTGCGCAGCATGTGGACCAAGTTGGATTTGATTATCTTTGTGCTCAACATCACAGTGATTATTCTAGCAAGCGTACAGGAATTGATGGTATCGCATCTGCTTGCAAAGGTGGAAAGTTCCAGCAAACTGGAGTTTCTCGACTTCCGGATGCCTACACGCCTGCATGAATGGACCCGCAACATGCTTGGCTTTCTTGTCTGCCTCACCACCATGCGCTTGTGGCGTGTGCTGCAGTTTTCCAGCGTCTTTCAACTATTCGCTTCCACGCTTTACTCAGCGTGGCAGGCGCTGGCTAGTACTGCCATGATAATCCTAACATTCTTAGTGGGTTTCGGCATTGCAGTCGTCACCATAAACGGAAATAATGCGGATAGCTTTAGCCAACTCTTCAAGAGTATCATATCGACGTTGTGCTTTTCTTTTGGCTTCAGCTCACAGATCACGCCAAATGATCTATTTTATGGTGGTCGGTTGCTGGGCTTGGTTTTATATCTAATTTTGGCATTTTTTGTTGCCTTGCTGATGACGAACCTGTTTGTTTCAATAATTAACGAATATTTTTCGCGGGCAAAGCGCTTTCGAGATGAGAAAAATGAACATAAAATTAACTTTCTGCAATTCCTGAGGGTCGAATACGCCGCCATATTTCGATTCTTTCAAAAGATGTCACGTTTGAACATGGCCTACAAGCGGCATAACCGCACAGTTGCCGAGAACATAAAACGGATTTTGGACCAAAAGGCAATATTGGAAGCATCCAGAAAATCCGAGCGCACTAAGCACGCTGATTATAAGCGTCGAGTTGAACGCCTGTTCACCGTTGCGGCTATCATGCAGACCCAAATGGAACTACTTGACCACATGCTGTTCGAAGCTGAACGGGTCTAATCTGATCCAACGGATGAGGCTGAAGATTAAGATTCTAATACTTGACTGGGATAGCCTATTCACTAAAAATATATATATAATTAATGTATTACTAATTATCATCCTACGATTAACACTAATTAATAATTGATGAAGAGTTTGAAGGGCTCGATTATTAATAGTTTGAAGACAAATAAAATCATTCAAAGCAATATTTTCCTTAATACTTTTTTATTTTACAAATGTGCCAAATTTTAAATAAGACTTGAAATATTAATTTCCTCTTTTGGATGACATCTACAAAACAACTAAATAATTATGCGCAAATAGTTTTTCTATTTGACTTGAAAAGGCTTTTAAGGCAATTTGGAGATGGCTTTGTTGGACTTGTTTGCAAAAACTTGCGGAACCTGAGCCTGGCTGTGGGCCAATAGCGAAATGACTTATGACTAGCGAACCATTTCGGACTTACTCGAAAGAGCATTCAGCTCGCACAATTGTTATGGGTTGGCAAATAAAAATTTAATACCTCATGCTTTTAGGCTGCTGCTGCTCCTGCTGCTCCTGCTGCTCCTGCTGCTGCTGTAGAAAACTATTTGAGTTGCCCAGTTTCCAGCTTGCAGTTCCGAGTACCCAGTTCTGTGTAATCGGAGGCAGCCGTTTGTGTTAGACCCACACTAAAAACTTTACAAACATTTTGATCAACAGCAAATGTAGCTAAACTAAACAATTGCGAGCGGCGATAAACTTTTGCCAGCTAAGTTACACGCCCTCCCTGCAGACTGACTGTCTGCCACTTTTTTGGTGCACATAGTTACATACATGCACATACATACTTACATAATGTGTGCACATATGTGCGTACCAGTTGGGGAATTGTGTAAACTTTTATAATTATTAGCAACAAATGAGCAGTGACAGAGTACTTTCACAATAACTGTAACTTTTTCCAGACAGATCCTTTCTGGGCAGCAAAGTAAAAAAAAGAAGAGAATATTGCAGACGGGCGTCACCGACTGCGAAATACTTTGATATCTTACGGAATATTAAATAATACAGGTAGCAAGGAACAGCGTAAGTATGGACAAGAAATATGGTCAAAGTTTGCTTGTCAAATTGCTGTAGAGAATTTTGGAGGCGGGAGTGGGTGTGGCTCCGGTTGTTCGATTTTATCGATTTCCTAGCCTCCTAGTGGATGTAGCACTCCAATTTTCACAGACACAGGCACAGTATATGCTCCAAGCTTAAATTCTTTAAAAGTTACGTTCATGCAGATGGACAAACAGCATGGCGGACACTGCCTAGAACCAATATACTATGATACCTTCGGCAGCAAGGTACTAAAAAGGAAACATCTCAAATGATTCCTGACTGTTCCGGCTCAATTTAAAAGTTTTAACCTGACTAGCAGCACGTATTTACCTAGGACCAGACGCACAAGAAATAGTGTGACAATCAAAAGTCCTGCAAAGGTTTTAAATGCCTTGAGAGAGGGCGGAGGAAACAGTTCTTAATTTTAGTCAGCTCGTCCGCCTTTAATGGAATTTTGTATACAGCACCATTGACTGAGTAAGTAAACTCGAAATTAGAAATATTTAAGTGTGCTCCTTCAGGGGCAAGTGCGACTTGGGAGTTCGTGGCATAATTACACACTGAGATCTGTTGTATTAAATCTGTGCTTGCCTAAAATTAATAGTTATATAAAGTAATGTAATAATACAGCTTACCTGATTTATACATATAATGATTTACTTATTTGTAAGTGTTAATCTGATAATTGCTGTTGTGCGTATTACTTAAACTCAATTTAATTAATAATTTATTTATTTTCCTAATAAAATGTTTGTTTTATCCAAATTTTAAGGCACAAACGGCTAAGATTTTAGAAATTTTCAGTCTGTCGTGAAAATTTCTGTAGTCAGCTTTTGACTTTGAAGACATGTATTAAAAAAAACTTTGGGTCATGCAATCTTGCCTTAGAGTATGCCGTAACAGGGAAAAAATGGATTCAAATCCGACTATGAAGTTAAAAAATTGTAAAATTAATGGAGATTCCTTAATAGTACGATATAACACTCTATTTTAGAAGTAATCTAAGATCATAAAATTAATATGCAGTTGCACTCTCTTCGTTCTCTTAGATCTCAATTAGCTGCTCCATATGATAACCCAACAAACATTTCGCACAAAACTTGTATTCTCTTTGAATACAAAATTAAAGAGAGAGCAGCCTGAAGAGCTTTGGCTGCAAAGAGCGCGCTGAATGGAAACTCGCACAGAAAGCTCGTCTCTCGCATGCTCCGAGAGCGCAAGCTTTGGCAGCTGGCAGGCAGCGAGCCCGCAACGCTTTCTGGGTTAGAGTTGCGAGTGCTGGTCATAAAATATATGTCGTACTTTGGCTTGAGCATTTGCCGAGCACAGGAATTTAATTCATAAGTTAAGTGGCGTGTCCTCGGCCGTATACAGACAAGGTTAAGTGTGGCTCGCTGCTACTGCAGCCGTAGTAGAAGCAGCAGCAAACACGTCAGAGTCGGGTCCTGAATTTTGAATCCTGTCGCCCACTCGCTCGTGTCTTAGCTAAAGCGTGTGGGAGTTATTTCGAGAGTGGCTCCCATTTCTATAATATTTCTTATAAGGCTTTGCTGCTTGAGCACGAAACCGCATCCCTTAAAAGCACAGCCCCCGACCCCGACCATTTTAAATGGCGGAGCCTTTTTGTTGGCAAGTTTTGGTGCGCTTTAACAATTGCCTGGAAATATAATACATGGCCCATCCATCGTCTGGGGGGGTTGCTTGAACTTTGTTGTATTTGTGTTTTCTTCAGTTTATTGTTTTTTTTTTTTGGCCTTTGAATTCAGTCTAAAAATGCTTTTGATTGAATCTTTTTTGCTGTGGACGCGCGACAAACAAATTAAGCAAATGACACCGTGGACAACATAAATCACAAGCGAAACCGGCAAATTCGGCCCTGACCAACAACAACATAATCAAACCTTGCCACGCCCACCGCAAATGCAAATGTGGACAACGGTTAAGCGGCCCCCATGATTTGCATAAAGAAATAACCCAAAGCAGTGGATCGCACATTTTTGAAGGCCTGACTGACCTTTCGCCCCGTGTGGCAACCTTTTTATTTGCATGACACGTTTCAACCAAACCACCCTGCCCTAAAAAAGAAGAAGAAATACGCAACACCCACAAATAAAGCAAAACGCAATGCAGCAAATATTGAAGTAATCAAAAATGCAAATGTCACTACGTGAATTGTCAAATATAGTCGGCTCTGGAAAGTATATCTTTGTCTGACTTTGCTAGAGCTCCCAGTCGATGGGTTGCAATAATTCAGCTGCCCATTCCACTCGCAGCTGTTTATCGCAAAAAGTTAATTGCTTTCCCGTACCCTCTATTAATCATATTCCATAATTTGCTTAGCCTAATTAGCGACCGGCTGATAAACAGCCAACGATAGCAAGGACGATAAGCCAAAGTTCGAAGAACGCGTATAACTTGACTGGGTCATTAGAAAAGACTTAAAGGATATCCGATTTTCAAGTGGGTCATTGTCAGTCCCATTAAATCTTTAACTAGCACATGCAAACAATATTTGTATTTGTTCATTGATTTCAACAATTGAATTATCGCGAGACAAACTTCATTTTATTTAAATTTAATTTATGCTCAAAAACTGATATGTAAAAGCCAAAAAGTGAAATGAGGAATAATGATAAAGTTGCCATTCTTAGCCAGTTATTTCTCTTCCGGAGCTATATCATATGTATCGCTGTTGAAATAATTAACTCATGGTCTACTTGCATGTACTTGTGTTATATATTATAGCCACGTTGTCGCGTGCCAAGATGAATATTAAAACAAATGCCATTGGCATCATTTAACAATTTTCCCCATTGTACTGGCAAAATTCACATTACGATTACGAAAAACTCGTGTACAAAACACACATTTACTTTTTGACTAGGCTTTCCTCCAGTCTGCCTGTTCTCCATGCTCCTCTTGTTTAAGGGGGGAGACGAGTGCTGCAGGTTTTCGGAGTTTTCGAGTTGGGCGTCAGGTATTTTAATGCAAAATCCGTGTAGCATTTCGAGATGCAGAGTAACGGGCTTTCCTGCCTCATGTTTGTTTTTGCCATTAATAGCAATATCAAATGACAAACAAAAACAGTAAAAATGCGAGGACAGATGGGCGAAGGAAAACTTTTAATTATTTGGACGAGGTCGCGAAACTCTCACTGTTTTCCGCCCAGCACTGGTCGCAGTTTTTCCCGATTTTGTGGTAGGATATATCTGTATGATGTGTTGTGGTTGCCTCGAAAGGCAAATTAAATTACGCAGCTGGCGTCATTTTATTTAGTTTTTGTAATTAGAAGCAACTCTACCAGTTGCAACTAATCAAATTACAGGCCGGCACAAAAATTGTGCCCATCATGCGATGAGCTCATGTGCGATGCCATATGCCAAGGATTTTCCAGGACCATCCAGTGCGTGAGTCTGCAAAGGCTTTTATCGTCTACAAGCAAGCGCGAAGGCAAAACTGGCTTTTTAAAGTGTGCATCAATGCATGAAATACGCCCTGAAAGCGATTTAGATAAATACGCGAACCCAAAGCCAAAAGCCATTCCTAAGGATAACACAGCAGCTCTGCGCGTGTATATAAAAATATAAAATATTGTACGCAGTTTAGTGAACACCAAGTCTTTCAGTTTTACTTCAATATGAATTCAAGTTTAGCTCGATCTGACATAATATTACAGCACAAGCGGTGAAGAGTAGGCCAAAGGAGAAGCATGATAGGCCAGAGGAATGGCCAAAGGAGCAGCAGCATACTGGGCGACCAGAGGAGCCGCCACTGGAGCAGCTGCATACCTGGCAATCACGGGAGCAGCAACTGGAGCGATCACTGGAGCATGGGCGATGCCATTGTAGTTGCGGGCAATCACCTGGCTACTGGTGGCAGTCACAATCGGAGCAGGGGCAGCAACGACTGCAGCGGGCGCAGCAGCCACAATGGGAGCAGTATAAGCCAACTGTTGGCCAAGGAGAAGTCCCGGCTTGGCAGCAGCGCAGGCGATGATGGCTAAGATAACAACAGCCTGAAGACAAAACCACATTCAAATTGTGCTCAAATATCAATCAAACAATTTATCAACTTACGAATTTGAACATTTTGGTTATTTGGGATGTGCTTGCAGCTCGATGAGTGGAACTTCTTCGATGGCATCTAATGGCTTTGGCTGCGCTATTTATACAAAACGGCGACTAATTGCTGACGATGTTGACCTTAAGTCTGCATTTCTGAAATTTGTGGCTACCACGACGCGTTATACATAAAACAATGGGAATGCGAAGTGATAACGGTTTAATGTTAACTGTGTTTATTGTTAACAAACTGCGAACGCATTTCAATGAACCAAGTGACTCACAGTTGGCTGAAGACTATTTTGGTGTTTTGTGGTATAAATACGCGCTGGCAACTGTAGTTGGACATCACATACATAGTTTGCAGCTAACCCTACAAGCAACACAAGCCACAAATCTTCAACATGTTCAAATACGTAAGAGCAGAGAGGGAAAGTCCTTGTCTTGTGGCCTGCTCCTCTAACTCTAACTCTAACTTCACTTTACAGACCATCGTTATCCTCGCTGTCATCGCCTGTGCTGCTGCCAAGCCAGGACTTCTCCTTGGCCAACAGTTGGCCTATGCTGCGCCCGCTGCAGTCGTTGCTGCTCCTGCTCCGATTGTGACTGCCACCAGTAGCCAGGTGATTGCCCGCAACTACAATGGCATCGCACATGCTCCAGTGATCGCTCCAGTTGCTGCTCCAGTGATTGCCAAGTATGTCGCGGCTCCTTTGGCTGCTCCACTCGCTGCTCCTGCCTTTGCGAACTATGCTGCTTCTCCCTTGGCCTACAGCTCTCCTTTGTCTTACAGTCTGCCATCGGCTTACTCCGTCGGAGCTGCTCCAGTTCTGCTCTAAGATCATTGTGAAAGGATAAAAAATGCAAATAAAAATCGATTTTAAAAATATTGCTTTTGGGCACACCGAAATGAATTAATGAACGTGCTCTGAGTGCAGATAATGTGCATTGGCGTCCATTAGCTATTCACATTTAACTCACGTAGCATGGGGAAAATTAGCATCAGTTACGGTTGGCGGTCCAATAGATTAATAGTTTTGAACATTTGGAATAATGCAACTGGGTCAAGGTCTCTAGGGCCACCTTGTCAAGGTCTTGGCAGTTGAATGAACTTTTACCGGCCTGAAAATGGGCATTTGGGCATAGGTCGAAACTTCAAAATGCCATAACTTCGTCAAAACTCAACTGAGATTGAAAAGCGAGGGCTTTTTGATCATAGTTTTGCACCTAAATCAATCGTACATTTAAAGTTGAAAACGTGATTTTGGGTCGGAAGACAAGTAAAAAAACCGGCCTGAAAATGGGCATTTGGGCATAGGTCGAAACTTCAAAATGCCATAACTTCGTCAAAACTCAACTGAGATTAAAAAGCGAGGGCTTTTTGATCATAGTTTTGCACCTAAATCAATCGTACATTTAAAGTTGAAATCGTGATTTTGGGTCGGAAGACAAGTAAAAAAACCGGCCTGAAAATGGGCATTTGGGCATAGGTCGAAACTTCAAAATGCCATAACTTCGTCAAAACTCAACTGAGATTGAAAAGCGAGGGCTTTTTGATCATAGTTTTGCACCTAAATCAATCGTACATTTAAAGTTGAAATCGTGAATTTGGGTCGGAAGACAAGTAAAAAAACCGGCCTGAAAATGGGCATTTGGGCATAGGTCGAAACTTCAAAATGCCATAACTTCGTCAAAACTCAACTGAGATTGAAAAGCGAGGGCTTTGTGATCATAGTTTTGCACCTAAATCAATCGTACATTTAAAGTTGAAATCGTGATTTTGGGTCGGAAGACAAGTAAAAAAACCGGCCTGAAAATGGGCATTTGGGCATAGGTCGAAACTTCAAAATGCCATAACTTCGTCAAAACTCAACTGAGATTGAAAAGCGAGGGCTTTTTGATCATAGTTTTGCACCTAAATCAATCGTACATTTAAAGTTGAAATCGTGATTTTGGGTCGGAAGTCAAGTAAAAAAACCGGCCTGAAAATGGGCATTTGGGCATAGGTCGAAACTTCAAAATGCCATAACTTCGTCAAAACTCAACTGAGATTAAAATGCGAGGGCTTTTTGATCATAGTTTTGCACCTTAATCAATCGTACATTTAAAGTTGAAATCGTGATTTTGGGTCGGAAGACAAGTAAAAAAACCGGCCTGAAAATGGGCATTTGGGCATAGGTCGAAACTTCAAAATGCCATAACTTCGTCAAAACTCAACTGAGATTGAAAAGCGAGGGCTTTTTGATCATAGTTTTGCACCTAAATCAATCGTACATTTAAAGTTGAAATCGTGATTTTGGGTCGGAAGACAAGTAAAAAAACCGGCCTGAAAATGGGCATTTGGGCATAGGTCGAAACTTCAAAATGCCATAACTTCGTCAAAACTCAACTGAGATTGAAAAGCGAGGGCTTTTTGATCATAGTTTTGCACCTAAATCAATCGTACATTTAAAGTTAAAAACGTGATTTTGGGTTGGAAGACAAGTAAAAAAACCGGCCTGAAAATGGGCATTTGGGCATAGGTCGAAACTTCAAAATGCCATAACTTCGTCAAAACTCAACTGAGATTGAAAAGCGAGGGCTTTGTGATCATAGTTTTGCACCTAAATCAATCGTACATTTAAAGTTGAAATCGTGATTTTGGGTCGGAAGTCAAGTAAAAAAACCGGCCTGAAAATGGGCATTTGGGCATAGGTCGAAACTTCAAAATGCCATAACTTCGTCAAAACTCAACTGAGATTGAAAAGCGAGGGCTTTTTGATCATAGTTTTGCACCTTAATCAATCGTACATTTAAAGTTGAAATCGTGATTTTGGGTCGGAAGACAAGTAAAAAAACCGGCCTGAAAATGGGCATTTGGTCATAGGTCGAAACTTCAAAATGCCATAACTTCGTCAAAACTCAACTGAGATTGAAAAGCGAGGGCTTTTTGATCATAGTTTTGCACCTAAATCAATCGTACATTTAAAGTTGAAAACGTGATTTTGGGTCGGAAGACAAGTAAAAAAACCGGCCTGAAAATGGGCTTTTGGGCATAGGTCGAAACTTCAAAATGCCATAACTTCGTCAAAACTCAACTGAGATTGAAAAGCGAGGGCTTTTTGATCATAGTTTTGCACCTAAATCAATCGGACATTTAAAGTTGAAATCGTGATTTTGGGTCGGAAGACAAGTAAAAAAACCGGCCTGAAAATGGGCATTTGGGCATAGGTCGAAACTTCAAAATGCCATAACTTCGTCAAAACTCAACTGAGATTGAAAAGCGAGGGCTTTGTGATCATAGTTTTGCACCTTAATCAATCGTACATTTAAAGTTGAAATCGTGATTTTGGGTCGGAAGTCAAGTAAAAAAACCGGCCTGAAAATGGGCATTTGGCCATAGGTCGAAACTTCAAAATGCCATAACTTCGTCAAAACTCAACTGAGATTGAAAAGCGAGGGCTTTTTGATCATAGTTTTGCACCTAAATCAATCGTACATTTAAAGTTGAAAACGTGATTTTGGGTCGGAAGACAAGTAAAAAAACAGGCCTGAAAATGGGCATTTGGGCATAGGTCGAAACTTCAAAATGCCATAACTTCGTCAAAACTCAACTGAGATTGAAAAGCGAGGGCTTTTTGATCATAGTTTTGCACCTAAATCAATCGTACATTTAAAGTTGAAAACGTGATTTTGGGTCGAAAGACAAGTAAAAAAACCGGCCTGAAAATGGGCATTTGGGCATAGGTCGAAACTTCAAAATGCCATAACTTCGTCAAAACTCAACTGAGATTGAAAAGCGAGGGCGTTTTGATCATAGTTTTGCACCTAAATCAATCGTACATTTAAAGTTGAAAACGTGATTTTGGGTCGGAAGACAAGTAAAAAAACCGGCCTGAAAATGGGCATTTGGGCATAGGTCGAAACTTCAAAATGCCATAACTTCGTCAAAACTCAACTGAGATTGAAAAGCGAGGGCTTTTTGATCATAGTTTTGCACCTAAATCAATCGTACATTTAAAGTTGAAAACGTGATTTTGGGTCGGAAGACAAGTAAAAAAACAGGCCTGAAAATGGGCATTTGGGCATAGGTTGAAACTTCAAAATGCCATAACTTCGTCAAAACTCAACTGAGATTGAAAAGCGAGGGCTTTTTGATCATAGTTTTGCACCTAAATCAATCGTACATTTAAAGTTGAAAACGTGATTTTGGGTCGGAAGACAAGTAAAATAACCGGCCTGAAAATGGCATCGCCCATGCTCCAATGTTCGCTCCAGTTGCTGCTCCCGTGATTGTGCTCCTCTCTCTTACGCTCCAGCTCTTTTTTAAGAACTAATATTAATAATCCAAAATTGTAACTTAACCAATATCAACTTATCTCTGGGTGCACTTGGTCGCATCCAATTGGACTCACAGCTGGCGCATAAGCAAAGTCTTTTCAACTGTGGCGACCGTTGGCCAATTAAATTCCAAGTCACATTTTAATTATTGACGAATGCGGGCCGCGTGACATAAAAGTGTCCACAGCAAAGTTTGAGTTTGTTTTAAGCACAATTTGTAATTATGCCAAGGTCAAAATGGCAGATAACAGTTGGCAAATAAACTCTGGGTGTGGATAGAGGTGTTGCGGATGCTCGACATAGATTCAATTTAAAACTAAAATTTGATTTAAAAATAATCTTTTAATATTTAGTAGAGTATTTATGTACATGGGATCACAGTGCAAATGCTTAAATCAAAAGTGGTGCAGCTGGACTATAGGCAAGCGGAGCAGCGAGTGGATGAGCTGCATATCGGGCAAAAACGGGTGAAGTGAGTGAAGCAGCTATCGGCGTTGCCAGCGGAGAAACAGCATACTTGGCGACGAGAGGCGCAGCCAGAGGAACAGCAGCTGGAGGCACGGCTCTGATGAGTGGAGCAGCTGCAATTAAGGGCGTGACGGCGATGCCGTTATAGTTTCGAGCCACCACCTGGCTACTGCTGGCTGTCAGCAGTGAAGGCACGGGAGCAGCAACGATGGCAGCTGGAGCAGCCAGTGGTGTGTGCAGCAAAAGTCCAGGCTTGGCGACAACGCAGGCAACCAGGGCGCAGAGGGCAGCGACCTGAGCGGAGTGTTGTGCAGATATGAGCATTGGGCGAACCAAGAGCAATAATAATAGAATGACGACAACTTACGTATTTGAACATGTCGAGAGATGTCTGATTGCTTTCTGGAGTGGCCACTTGAAAAGCGAAACTGTGTTTGATGACATGTCTTCGATTTCGATTTATTTTTATAGCGACTAGCGGAGAACGTGACAAACGCGCAATAGAAAACGAATACGAAAACGAAAACGAAAACAAAACCCAAAAAAGCGGCACAGCGGAAAAGAAGAAATTAGCATGCAGAGCGCGTGAGCAAAGTGAGCCAAGTCGGACAAAGCAAAGCGCAGATTGAATTGTAACTGTAATAAGTACACTGATTCATAAGTGCCTGGCTTCGCTTTAAGTTTCGCACTGGTATCTGAAACAACACACACACGCACACGCACACACACACACACACACACATCACAATCAAGGTCGATCATGTCAACAGTGAAATAAATCGATTATTTTTCTGTGCTTAAACTTTTCAAATTTAGTTTAATTTTCAGCTTCTACAAACAATTAATTAGAGTAATTTCTGATAGTTTGCTCGAGTTTTCCTCACAATACAAATACAATATAATTTGAGAGCAAAAAGTTAACTTTTAATATTTAACTATTTTTTCAAATTATTTACAGTTTTGAGCTGATGCTTCTGCAAGTTGTCTGTACATATTCTTTAAGAATTGCGATCTATTGAAAATAATAATAAAATAATTTAACGGAATTATATTATTTTTACGATTCAATGTTAAATCAATTCAAATTAATACGCTTACAACTTCATGTACATTTGCTACCAAAAAGTCGTTTAGGCTTAAAGCAATGCTCAGATTGTAACAGCCTTGACCCAAAAAGATGGAATACCAATAAAATAAATAATTTTTGTGTCAACAAGCAAAAGTGTCCAAAGTGTGTGTGTGTTCGTTGTGGGCGTGTATGTGTGTGTGTTCGTTGTGGGCGTGTATGTGTGTGTATTTGCTGACCCAAACTGTGGCCGGGTTCGAGCAATAATTTTTAGTTCGCTTTGGCCTGCGTACGTGCTCAAAATGTTTAATTGGTCGATTGCTCTGAACCGAATAGAACTCGGCGAAGTCGGGTCACTGCCTGGAGAATTTAAGAGTACGGTTGAAAAATACACGTGACGTAAATTTGTACATACGTATGTATATACGCATATAAATCGACATGTATATGTAGATTTAACAACAAATGGATTAAAATTTAATCGAAATCGAATTTGAATATTGAGTACAAATGCACATTTATAAGTACAGTTAAATATGTAATATATAATGTATATGTAATATAATATGTGTTGATCTGTAGTCAATATAATTTAATTAACAGTTTGTTGATTCAGTCAGTTAACATGTTCAGTGTTACCAGTGTGGACATAATCGACGCCAAGCAATATAAATTCTTTGCTTGCATTTCCTAAGCAAGCAAATGCGTTCAATTTAATTTCATGCACTTTGATTTCCATACAAATTTGGTGTAATTAGCTGCGGCAATCGGAATTGGCTGCCCTTCGGGTTTTGGCAGCAGCACTGAGACCCTCGAAAGACATGGCTAACTACCAATTGTAACCAATAGCCGCCGCTTATAACGGCCAACGAGTGCGACGCAGGGCGCATTTTAAGTAGCCCCAGCGATGGGCTGTCTTCTTGGGTATAAATATGCGTGGCAAGGCCTCAATTTGACATCAGTTCGCAGTCTGCTCTAAAGCCGCACAATCAACCAACCAACAAATCAATTCACCATGTTCAAATACGTTAGTAATGTTTCGGCAGAACATCCTTGCTGATGATATACCTAATCCTTGCATTCCTTGTATTCCTTCACAGGCCGTTGTCCTCTGCGCTCTGGTTGCCTGCGTTGCCGGCAAGCCAGGATTGTTGCATGCACCGCTGGCTGCTCCAGCTGCCGTCTTTGCAGCACCTGCACCTGTGGTTACCGCTGCCAGTAGCCAAGTGGTGGCCAGGACCTTCAATGGGATCGCAGCTGCGCCCGTGATTGCAGCTGCTCCAGTGCCAGTTGCAGCTCCAATTATCAGAACTGTGGCACCAGTTGCAGCTCCACTCATCAGACCTGTGGCACCATTTGCTGCTCCTCTGGCTGCTCCAGTTTTCCGACAAGTGGCACCAGTTGCCGCTCCTCTGGCTGCTCCAGTTTTCCGCCAAGTGGCACCAGTTGCCGCTCCTCTGGCTGCTCCGTTCGCCGCTCCAGTTGCAGCTCCTCTGGCTGCTCCAATTGCTGCTCCTTTGGCTACTCCCTTCGCTGCTCCGTTTGCTCATCCGTACGCGGCACCCGTATTTGCCAAATACTCAGCCCCCTTGGCTTATGGACCAGCTCCGCTGACCTACGCAGCAGCACCCGCATTGTGGTAGGGGCTGTCTCCAGCAAGGATTACCAGAGTGGGTATTCAATGACTGATAGCCTTTAATAAAACCCGTTCAACTTGGAATGAAAAGTAAAAAATGGCCTTCATTGTTTGTTTAGAAGCATACGGAACTCAGGCTTATAAAAAACTTTCTGCCTAAGCGTATTATAAAATCACTGAATCCTTTGAATTCAAATTGGGATTAGCTAGTTTAATTGTTGGTTTCTTTCTATTCTAAAGTATGGGATTGTTAATTTTAAATCTATATCGAAAGTTTTCAAAGTAGCCTTTTTGCTTTTTGATGACTATACAGAAAAAACTGTTCTGGCGCTGAAAGGATTTGAAAACATTCCCAAAGCATTTGGCAGCTTTCAATTATTTTTTTTG
The DNA here is from genome assembly GCA_035044245.1 of Drosophila nr. fundita. Taxonomy (NCBI): domain Eukaryota; kingdom Metazoa; phylum Arthropoda; class Insecta; order Diptera; family Drosophilidae; genus Drosophila; species Drosophila nr. fundita. The sequence continues at coordinate 1,378,070 of JAWNMG010000622.1, read as the reverse complement.
TTGCAATGCCTGAAAAGAGAGGTTGAAAGACGGTAAAGAGCCAATCGCTTGTGGGACATCGGTGTTATTCAGGTCATTTGCGTTTCATAGTCCATCGCTTTCACTTGCATCCATCTAAATGAATTATGGTGCATATGCCATTGTGTGGGTCAGATCGAGCATTGCGCACCAAGCATGCAGGAAGGACTGCAGTGCAGTTCGTAGTTCAGGTTCAGACCGTTTCTCATGCACCTTTCATTTATATTGGGCAGTAATTTAGTTTTGGCCAACAATGCGAGGGTAACGCGCTTCCATGGCCGATAAATTTCCAAATAATTTCATTTGAATTATAGTTTCTAGTAAGTGTGCACAAAAATGTAATCTTAAAGTTATTCCTTTTATTGGGGTTGGGAAACAGTTAAAGTTGTTAGCGGAGGAAAGCGAAAACTTAAATGGCAAAGATAAGCGATATCCTCTATCCCTCTACCCCTACCCATATATATATATATATATATATATATATATCCAATCCAGCCAAAGTCGACAGGCTGATTTTCAACAGCAGCGCAAACGCAGCAAAGTTTATCCTCAATTAAACTTTTTGTAGTTGCGTAAAATTGCGCCGGAGTTCAGTTTGTCCGTTTGAGTGTGTGTGCGTGTGTGTTTGTGTGTGTGTGTGTGTGTGTGTGTGCGTGATGTATAGCCTACAGCGCACACACATATGCTTTACATATGCTCCGTATCGTATCGCATCCTTTCCTATCCTATTCTATCCTATTCCATCCCACTCCAGCCTCATCTTCATTTGTTGGCTTAACTTTTAACTCCACTTGCCTTAATTTTCGCTCACTTTATTGTTGTTCGTTTTGCGCTCGGCACATTTTTGGTAATTTCCTCCCATGGCAAATAAAGACACAAAAATTCTATGTGCTTCAATTACCACTCTGGCAATCAACCTGCCCCCTGCCCCCTGCCCCATGCCCCCTGCTCACCATCGTCTCAGCAGTTGTCGTTGTATTTGTGGGTCGGTTTCTGCCTTCGAACATTTCATTAGCCTTCTTTACATGCGCTTTAATTTGTTGCATCATTGCGTCGTCGAGTTTTTCCTCTTTGTAATTGATTTCGCAGCAAGTTCGTCTGCAAACTTTTAATGCACATTTACATGTAATTAGAGAGACTCTGAATATTCAAATTCTTATTTCATAGCTTTATTTTCCAATTAAAGTTAGTTAGAATAATTTTCAGAAATATAATTTGAAAATCTCTTTTAACAATAAGAAATATAATTATTTTCCTTATTTTATGCAATGTCCATCAGTATCAGCTTTAACTTGAATTTGAAAATACATATTAATTATTTATTAATTGTAATCATTAATCAGCTAAAATATAATTTGATAAGAAGCATGTGAACATATTAGTGAATCATAAAGCTATCCCTGAATACGATATTGTATACTCTTACAAATATCGAATATTTCAGTTGATAAACTAGGCAATAATCAATTCAAAATGCTTATCGTAATTTAATACAATTTGAACAATTTATTACAGCTATTATAACAATTTGGAATAATCTGTTTAATTTTTGAACTGAATGAATTGTTCTCAATTTGGCCATTGAACTTCAGGCAGTTCGCTTAAGGCTGCCATAACAAAAACATAATTTTTTCAAACCGAATAGTTTAGATATGAAAGTTATTTTCGAACCAAAAAGTTGACTCGAATCTCAGAATTTGCTAGATAAGCGAAGGGCAATGTTGATGGCTTCGTTGTGGTGGCTTAGCGGCTGCCTCGGTCGATTTGGGGAATTGATGGGATGGGAAGGGATGGGTAAGTGCAAGCTTCGTGCTCTGAGCCATTCAGACACAACACCGCGAAAATCCACCAGCCTTCTGTCTTTTGATATGACGACAACAAGTCTTGCACGGCGCTTGGGACAGCGACTACGTGATTTGTTTACTGGAGCAATTTACATGCCCGGGCGATGTAGATGCCAGCAACGTTCACATATCCGTGCCACCTATATACACCTATATGTGTGTAGGTGTGTGCGCCTTGCTACCACTTTGACATTTGGCGCCAGCATCTAAGGTTTCCATAAAAAAAAGAAAATAAAAGGAAAGTTGTTTTTGGCAAGTCGAAGTTAAATATACCCTTGCAAAGCAGAGTTCCATTCCATTAAAGGTGGATATACCGCATATTTTATCAAGTGCACATTTCGTGACAAAATTAAAATACCCCCAGAATCGAAATTGGAGTGCGTGACAAGCGCAGCTCCAGCAATTGGATGCGATAACAAAAGCGTCCATGACGGGCAGCGGGGGCAACGCGCAAAGCAAATTTCAATTCGGAACGCCAGGTGGCGCTGCAAGACTTAATCACCTAATGCGAGGGGACGTGCGTTAAGCGTGTAAATAATGAGCAGCCGTCGAACGGAAAATGGCAAACGCTCCGCCAATTTGCATTGCCAGCTAAATGCAGTTGACACGGAACAGATGCCATCGAGTGGCAGGTGGGGCAGCAGCAGGGGCAGCTTAACAATTGTGGCGAGGAGAACACTGACTGTACATACATACACGAATATTAGAAAAAAGGCAGAAGCTTTTGTTTAAATGAAACAAAAGGGATGGTTGGCATGTCTGCATCGTTCGCTGTCAATTGCCATAAGCTGGGAATTTGCACGGTAAGCCTTTTCATTCGGGGATTGATTTTGGCATCGCATATTACGCATACGCCGCATGTGTCAAAGGTGCTAAGAAATGCCAAGTGCATTTGTGAATCTCGCTGAAATTGAGCAAAACCAATTCCCAACGTCTGCTCCGACACAGCATTTTACCAGAATAGGCGCCTCTTACACATGCCGGAAAAAAGAGAAAGTTTTTTCCGAAGTTTGTTCTGCTGCCAGGCTCTGGCGTTGAAGGGTTGCCAGGCACATGTGTGCGCTTGAGTGTGTGCATGTGTGTGTGTGTGTGTGGGTGCGGGTGGGTGCGGGTGGGTGCGGGTGTGGGTGTGTCGCTTATTTGCTGACACAGCTCTGATCCGCATTTAGTTACGAAAGCGAAAAATAATTAATTAAGAAGTGCAAATCATAGCAAAATTATGCGGGTTGTCAAATTAAAACTAAAAGTAAACGCCAGCAGCAGACGCCCGGAAATAACCAGACGTCGCTTAAAGATACACAAAAGAATTGCGGCGAACACACACACATGCACAGCCCACACAATTGCGAAAGTCCCCGCCGGGAAACTGCCAGACTCTCAATTTATCTCCTGACACAGCAATTAGCAATTCTCTTTTGCACAAGCTAATTTTACCTAAATGTGCATACAATATTCCCCCAAGTAACTGTTTAGTTACGAATCTAGGCTTAGGATTTTCTATGGAATATATGTAATGCACTCAGTAGGCAATTAACTATTTATATTCATGAGTGTAAATAATATCCACAATTTGTATACAAGCAGCAACTTGTGCGGCTGCATTTATTCTCGAAGTTCAATAAAAGTTGACTAATCGCAGGCAATTCGCTGACTCCTCCAACTACGAATTATCCTTTGGAGACCCCTTAAGCTGGTATGTAGTCTAGTTCTGGCATTTCTAAACTTCTAGCCAAACAAATCACGGTCTGGCGACGTATGTAAGCTAGGCCAAAATCACTTGAAGAACTCTGCGATGTGCAATTGCAACTGCCAAGGCCATTTAAGGCTTCAACTCGAAGTCAGCTCAACTCCTCGAGTGCTTTCGACCAGGTTCGTGCTCTGGCCGTCGACAAGCAAAATTCAAAACACCTGAGGGCGCTCTATAAGCACAACCTGCCATTTCCCTATCTGACTGTGTATTTAAACTTTTGTAATAATCTACAGCAAATGCGCAACGTCATCGTCTTTGCCTCGAATACCTCCGCGCCGAGTCCACAACAACCAAAGTACCGGGGCGCCATTTTGCTTTTACTATTTGTTTTGCGACTTCTGTTGACGTTGTCTGCTGTCTTTCAGCTCAGATGTAGACACCGTCCCCAACACCGTCTGCATCTCTTTATCCACTCCTCTCTTGGTTTTTCTTCCTTCACTCCCTTTCATCGCCGAATGTCGCCAGCGGGGCACAAACTTTATCTTTGCCCAAATTTCATTTATAAACATTCCAAGAGGGGGGCTGCAAATTGAGTGTTTAATTGCAACGAAGTTGCATTTGGATGGCAGTGGCAACATATGCACCCAAGCACTGTCACCAACACCTGAAGCCAGCCAGTGGAGAGCAACAATCGGAGCAGATGCTAACTACTTGAACTTGGAATTGTTGCAAGCTGAAGCGCCCTGAAGTGCATTTTTTATAGTCTCATTCAACACTAGCGTGTTGTCTGGAATTTGTGGCAGCAAAATTGAAATTTCCACACTCTCTCCGAAAATATTTAATAATAATTAATTAGTGGCTTAACTCATTCTGTCATGCCAAGGGCCACTCTCAATATATACAGCAAGAAGCGAACAAAGTTTTCAAATCTGAAATGTTTTTAAAGTTTTCTGAAATGTGTGTTGGCATGTTGGCATCCCAGTTGAATTTTCTCTGACGTAGCATTGTTGGGGTTCCTTTGAGACATTTTGTAGTGCATGTGAAATGGATAACCAATTAGTTTTGTAATTTCGATTTCGGACTGGGTATATATATCAAATTGAATACCTATCAGAAAGATTGGGTCTCAAACTGCTTATTATACAGGTGTAGCGCTTAAGCCTAGGCCTCAAATGTTAAGTTGTTGTGCAAGCAAATGTCAAAAGAATGCCGTGATGTCTGCTTTTTGATGGTTAAATTACAGCCAAATACAACTGTCAAACAATCCGTCACCTAGCAGAGTTCTCCTGTGATCTCTCAAGCTGCTTATTTTGGCTGTGCCGCGCCGCTGATTGTCAGCCACTCATAGACTCGATCTGAGTCAATCATTTCACTTATGTTTTCAGGCCGCAGCGCGTCAAAAGTAATTTGCATTTAGCAAATGTTTGCTAGCAACCAATTCAACCAATTCAGCTGACATCCTGGGCTCCATCCATTCCCCGCAAGAGAAGGACAACATCAAAGCCTCGTGCCGCGATGCGTGTCAAAGGCGTTGGCATAGCTTTAAGTGTAACTCACTTTCTGTTGCGTCTGACAGTCTCTTGCAAATTTCAGCATTTGTCAAAATACCCGGCCAACAAGTTTCGTTTTTATTTTATTTGTTCTGACTGGCGTCCTGTGGCGCCCTCTGGCGGTGGCTGTGCTGTTCGGGGACGAGTCATTTGATGCCGCGACGTGGCTAAACTGAGTTTCAGCTTGAGTGTTGCGTTGCCCGAGGCATCGACTTCGGTCTGGGCTAATTTTTTGATGGATTTGCTTGCTATTTTTTTTCGTTTCATTTTTTAGATGTATTTTTATTTCTCCCTGCGCTTTTCACAGCTAAAAGTGTCGGTCTATGGCTTAAAGCTGTCCCGGCCAACGCGAATATCTGACGCTAAAAACGAGCCCATTATTTAGAGGTCTAAACAACTTTTGGGGCAAGTTTTTTTTAGCTTCTGTTATTGTTATTGTTTCGTGTGTTGCCTCCATGCAATGGCAAAGTTTGTGTAATTTTTAAATCGTCAATGGGACAGCTGCAGTTACAAGTCTACCTAAACAAAGTGCAAAGCTTTGTTGGCTTGTTAATGCCGCTTGCTTGTGTTGCATTTTTCAAATCGTCCTCTGAGCAACCATTTGCCAAAGCTGATACTGTTGTTGTTACCATTGCTTTCTGGCTATACATCCGTGCATTTTGTTGCACTTCAGGGGAGAGCTGACGGAGCGAGGGCTGCTCCTTATTTTGTGGCTAAATACTCCACTCTTACAGCCTAAAATAAGTGCAGCTCTAGGCGACAATTCTTCTGCATAATATTCTGAGTCATAAAATTGAATCAAAATTAAGTAAATATATGTAAAAGTGCCAAGGCTTATATCAATTTTTATGATATTGTGTATCGATAAATAACATGATCTGCGTTTATCCTTTACCTTACAAAATCCGTACTAAGTAAATAAAGGTTTTGAATACATTCGGAACATCGCGTTAATATTGAAATATTTTCTTAATTTGATTTTCATATTTTAGTGTACACACATGTAGTTATATTGAAAAATCATCAGACGTCCCCTGTTTTACTCAGTCGACGATTTTTCTGTTTTTTTTTTTACTGCATTTTCAGGCAACACAAAAGTTGGGAGGAGAAAAGCTCTTTGTTTTGCTTTTGACGATTGTTGCCGCTGCGGTTCGATGCAAGTTGCAACCTGCTAGCATTTGTTGGCTGCTACGTGTTCAATAACCATTGTGTTGCACACTTTAGTGTGAAGGGGCTGGCTGGTATTAAAAGAGCATTTTAAAGGAGTCGCAACTGTGGCAGCAGCAGCGAAGGCGGCCGCGTCAAACGGCTTGCAGCAAATCAATTACTACTAAGAAGTTTTCCAGCGCTAATTGCAAGGAGTCTTTGTTTTTGCCGGCCTTTGCCAGTCTTTGCCAGGCACTTTGTTGACTTTGTGCAGGCATCCAAGAACGTAGAGCGAAAATAAAATAAGTTGCAGATGAACAGCAAATCGTTTGGCTGCTTTGTGACTTGGCCAAAATTCTGTGGATTTATCATGAGCGCTTTGTAAGGCTGCTGCTGGTCCTGGCGTTGGTGCTGGGCCACGTCTGCAATGCGCACTTCTTGCTGCAGTCAAAATTAATGTGCTAGCCTTTTAATTACACGACAAATAAGCAAACAGTCCAAAACTTTTGCGCTAGCTACGAAAATGATGTGTAAGCACTCGAAAGACGTTTAAGGGCTCAGGGCTGCTTCATCGCTGATTCGTCATTGATATCTTTATTAGTTAAAATATACATATATATTTTTTTCTTGGTTGTAAATACTAATTGGATACTGCTAAATTATTATTGAATAAATAATTAATTAGTCAATTAATATTATGTTTTTCTACCATTTGTATCAAACTCGATTGGTTTATCAAATTATTGGCCAACTGCAATCCATTTTGTTGCTTCGGAACGCTTTTAAATAATTTGGTAACCCTGTTTCGTTTGGTAATTAATATGGCTTTGCGCAAGTTGAGTTGATGAAATATCGTTGCATGCTTTTAGGCACAAAATGGACGACAAATTGGCCAAAACTGGGCAAAAACCGCAATGTGGCTTTTGAGTCCTGAAAATTGGCGAATAGTCAACTACTAATGATGAATGTACAAATACATATATATATATATATATATATTTATATAGCATGGCAACTGCTTAATCAGCTTTATTTGTATTGATAGCGATGCATTTTTTCCCGCTGCTGCAAAGTTAAACAAAGCACAGCGCGCAAAGAGGAAACCAGCCCAGTGTAAAATACATTAAAAGCGTAGCAAACAAGCAGACAAACAGACAGACAGACAGACAACTGGACTGCAGACTACCCCAAAGTGGCAGCCCTTAGGTTGTCCGCTGTAGAGAATTTAAATCCATGACCCTTTGCGGCCATTCAAAAGTTATGCATTTTCAAGTGTCTGGCTGGTGTCTGGTCTTGTCTGAAGGAGAAGTCCTGCCAGCCAGTCGCCTGCTGTTTACAGAGATATTTAATCGAAGTGCTGCCGATGCCGATGCCGATGCCGATGCCGACGACAGCGTCGCTGTGCATCCTGCAGCTGGTGCTCCAGCTCGTAGTGCCCACAGTGAATGCAAAAGTGTTTTTGCGCCGCATCAGTCTACTCAATGTTTGTTTGTTTTCTTTTTGTTTCGATTTTCATTAATGGATTTAACACAAGAATACAATTTGCAGATATTTAAACCATTTCGCCGTTAATAAATTGTTAAGCGTTGTTTGATTTAATTTGATTGCCTGCCCTTAATTTTATTGGACAGCAAATGAACTTTTTCACACACTGGGAAAAAAACTTACCAAAAAGAAAGTTACCATCAAAACTAGAAAGTTTTTTTTTGGTTTTAGTTATCAGTTATCTGCCCCAGAAGCTCACAAGTTCAGTTTATCCAAATTCAATTTTGTGAATAATCGTATATGTGGAAATTTAAACTCTTATGCTTATTAAGAATTATTTATGTAACTAAAATCTGAAAACCTCGGTTTTCGAAAGACAAAACCATTTATTATTAAAGAATACTTTCAGAATAATATGGTCAGCCGAAAGTATGACATTTTTTCTCAATTTCAGGGTGTCTTTAATTCTGAGTTTGCTTGTCTTCTATCTAATGACCGATTTGATAGATTATAAGCACATATAAATAATAAATTAGTTGGCTATTTGTTTGCTCTTTCATAGCTTTGTATCTGTCAGCTATACTCGCTCTCCCTCTTTTCCCTCCATCACTCGCTTAGTTTTTCTTAATTAGTGGCGTTGAGTGTCTGTTTTGTAACCATAAACATCACTCAAATATGTTTAATTAGTAGAATAAACTGATAAACTGGTATTGATTCGATCAACTTCAGATTTAATGTCAAGTGTTGACTCGTCTCTTTGATGTTTGGCCACATGTCGTGTTGACAACTACAGTTCGAGGACTCATTACCCATCTCCACCATCTCTGCCGTCTCAGCAACTGCTGCAGTAGTAAAGCAAAACAGCAGCTCAAATTGGCCGACAGGGCACCCCAAGCACTCCGCACAATTCAACGCCCTTTGTAGCCGCTGCTTTTCATTTAATTGCGGTTGACTTTTGGGGCTCTGACAAACTGGCAGACGGACAGACAGATAGAGAATCACATTGGGGCAACTGGCAAACAGATTCAGCCCCCAAATCACTTGGCAACAAAATGCCAATCATCAATCAAGGTGATTTGTTTCAATGCCCCTGCCACTGGTATCACGCTGTTGTGGCTACAGATGGACATGGAGTCCTGGTAGCAATCGATGGAGTTTGAGGCCAGCTACCAGTTTCCTGTTGCTCTACTCTGCTTGCCGCATGCGGCCAATCACTTGCATGCACTTCAATTTCTGCGGTTGCATACCCCTCTGTCCCTGTGCTTTCACAGTGTATCTCGACCCCTACTTCTACTGCTTACTACCAATGCCAGCCACGAGCTGCTGTTGTTGTTCATCAATGAATTCAATCACGAAAATGTTGTTGGTCTCCCTTCAATGCCCCGATGTTGGACACTCCGTTCCCCGTTCGATGCATATTCATGAGAGCTGCCGCCCGTTTTGAGTTACTGACTTGGCTTTGATTTAATTGTCTTGATTTTGTATATAATTTATTTTGATCCATTTCACCAGCATTTCACTATGCCCAGCTACAAAAGTTGCCGCCACAATAGTTAAGCATTTTCTTCTCATACCTTTGCAGCCTGTATTATAATTTTGTCGTGAAATTAGGGGAGACAACTCCGAATCCATATGGTAAATATTTATCAGAGTCAATCTGTAGGTTTAATCATCTGAATGCGCATTAGTCCCTTTGTCGAATCCCACCTGCAGATACTACATACCTACACAAATTGCATCCCGAAAAGAACATGGCTAATATAATATTATATTCAAATGTGTTTTAGTATTTTAATTTATAATGATATTTAAATGTCTGCATGTTGAGCCCGCCATATAAAGGTAGGTAATATTCGGCGTCCCATAAAAAAAATATTCTTAACTGTTTTTTTTGTCTTTGTCTGGCATTTTGAGCATTCTACTTTGGATCCAGCAAATATTTTGTATAATTTACCCATGACTGCCACACGTTGAAGTCGTCGCTGCGATTTGTGTTTTATGTTGCACTGTTTCTTGCTGATAAATCGGGAGTTTTCTTTATAGATCAAATTAAGTTGATTTTAAGAAAGGTAAAATATGATAAATTATTATAAATTTCTTTACCTTTCTTTTCTTTTTAAAAATTATACAAAATCTCGGATTCTCCTAAAATCTTGTTAGATTGAATACATTTTATATTATTAATATTATCAATATGATTTTTTATATTCACAACAGTAAATGGTTTTTAAGATATTTTTTTATTTTATCATATAGTCAGATAATTAATTTTTATGCATATGTTAATTACTTTCCAATTCAATTCATGTCCGCAAACAGGGTATTGATTAAACGACTATTCTTAATAAATGATTTCGATTTTCTCGCTGCGTATACAAAAATTGCTGAAATATTTCATTTTTGCCGCAGCGCTGTTCAACATTTCCCACGCTCTTACTTTGCTGTCTGTTAACTGCAGCTACACATTTTTTAACGCTTTAAAAAGTTTTTTCTCGCACTTTTGTCGCCATTATGTGCACAGCAGCCGCGAGACCCAGGGCAAGTCCGCCCTTCCTCCTCTTTTCTGTATCTTTTTTCTACTTTTTTTTATAAATTCCAGAGAGGTGTGTGCATAAATTGTTGTCGCCTGTGCCCTGCAGCGAGCACTTATGCAAGGGGGTTGGAGGGGCTGGAAGATGCTTCGGCTACATGAAGTTGCTTAAGTTATTTGCACAAAACCGAACGATTGAGGGGCACCAAATGGCCTAGGAGTAAACTAATTTTAAAGCCAGACTGATTGTAATTTCATTTGACCTCCGTCTGCGTCTCTATCCACCGTCACGCTCCGTCGCGCCACTCGTTGGTGCCCATTACCGATTTTGGTTATTTCATTTTCCAGCCGACTTCAAATGTCATTTCCTTTGCCTGCCTGCCGTCTTGTGATTTGTGACCTGAGTAACCGTAATCGCGCTTTATCTATTAGTTACATTGCCGCCTTCATTTTGCAACTTCCTCGTTTTCATCCTCGCCGTGTTCTGTTCGGCGTCTTTAATGAAATTTACTCGGGTTGCCTTTCTATTTACTTTGTGGCACAAAATTAATAAAAGCGAGGTGCACAGTAGCGGCAAAGGCAAAGCCAAGTGGAAACTTAATCCCCAAGGAAATTATGTGAAAAATGTGCGTGGGTTTATAACTCCCCTTCCCCGCCCCACATTTCCGCCCTTCCATTTCCCATCTCGAAATGTTGCCGGGCAATCGTGGGCGATTGGGCGACTTGGTAGTTTCGGCCCTTTCTTGTTTAAGGAGTTAAACGGCGCAGAGCTGTAAATATTTTACTCGAACGTGCAGCTTAAAGCCCAAAACCCAAAAGAACAAAAAAAAAAAAAATCAATCAAAATTACCCATTTTTATACCCTAAACCCATTATAAAATGTGATAAAGGCTATAATGAAGTTGTGCAAAAGTATGTAACATTCCGAAAGAAATTTCTATATATTATATTCATGATTCGCATCAAAAGGCAAGTCGATTTAGAAATGTCTGTCTATCCGTCCGCTGTTTGAATATGTCAATCACACTACTACTACTCCTACTAGGAAGCCTTCTATTTTGTAGGCTCGGTTTATTTTTATTTTTTATTTTTTGTAACACTACTTGAGCAAGCAATAGAAAAATTATATAAGCTAAATTTGGGTTGGGTTCAGGGTATCTTCTAGTCGATCTATGTTCTGGTATTTTGAGGAAGTCCTGTATTATTTATATTAATTTAATTCTCCATCGGGAGGCTGATGCAATGGATTGAGTTGCTTGGAGGGTGGCACATGGCATATGCCGATCTTTGAAGTGCCAACCAAATTTGATGGTTTCCTAAAATTTGGGAGACACGTAGCTTTATTAACTTCATAGCCTCTGCCTAGCTGCAGCAGCGGGCGGATCAGGGACTGCCCTTTGTCAAGAGAGAGAGAGAGAGAGAAAGCGCTGCACAAGGAGAGCGCTGAGCAATGGGAGATCTTGTTTGTTAAATGATCTCCTTGATGCCTAGAGCAATATAACTACTTAGATATACACTTTATAGGGTCGTAGACATCTGTTTCAATATGCAAATGGGTATTAAGAATTCACTTTGTTAATGGCTAAGCACAATTCTAGAGATACTTAAAAACTGACTTTCAAAGGGTTTTTAAATATTTTATTTTCCGAATATTGGTGTTAATAATTCACAATATTTCAGAAAGGTTGCCGACAATTTCATTAAATTTGCCCGAATTCTTTTGTTCTTTGTGGATTGGGTGAAAGGGATGGGAAATTTTCGACCCTCACCCATCCCCCCGTTGCGTTTGAGTTATGTGCGGGCAACTTAATGGTTTCGAGTTGTATAATATGGAGAAATTGGAGTTAATCTGCACATGCCCAGCAGCGTTATGTTGATGGACGGACGCTGCGAGTCGCCTTTGAGTTGGGCGCGTAATAAGCACAATTGTCTTTTGCCTTTGTGTGGCGTTCTGGCCGAAGTGTCAATTACAGGCATCCAAATAGGTGAACAACAAACAGGCAAGCAGGCAAACATAATCACAGGATGAGGGGCGCAGCATGAGTTGCAAGTTGAAAATTCCTGGGTGGCTGTTCCATAATGCTAATGTAATTGTCATCTCACTGTTTGTCACAAGGATAATGTCGTAATTAGCCAGAACATGGGCACTTAATTACTTGCATAAGACTCGAACAGACAGCAAAGCAAGCTGCAATGGCACTATCTGAACATTACCGATCTGTGTTGCGGTATTCGTCGGAATAATAATTATTTAACTTACAAGACTTGAAAACAAAAATAGTTTAAGTTTCCAATCATTGCTTCATTTGGGCAAACACCCAAATCAGTATGCAAGATTCAGTGAAATTAATATAAAACTTCAAATTAAATTAAATCAAATTAAATTAAATTATTGCAGATTATTTTAAGCTCTGCTAGGTTAGTTTAAGACTTCAGATAAAGACAAGCTATTAGGCTTGTTAAATTGATTGAATGTGATCTGAGTATTAATAAGAGGAAGTAACTTAAAACCGATGATTAATAACGAAGTTAAAAATTCATGAAAAATAAAGCAAATAATAATCTTTTCCTCAAGGCAACTTTTCAGTTTGCGATTTTCCTCAGCTGGCTTGTTTAAATGTGATATTTGATTAATTTTGGTTAGATGCAGTCAGACTTTAACCAACCACACTGTGGGCCAAGCTCAAATCAGGCGAATTATAAATTGATTTTGAATGTACACACCAGCCACAGACATATGAAATTGTATGTATTAAATGTATTTACTTATTAGTATTTATATACTTATATATTCAAGCCAGCTGCTAACACGTGTCTGCCTTTTATTTACCTTTAATAGAATTTAATTAAACTATTTGTCTGCCTCAACGATCTTATCTCTATTTTAGCACTTCAAAATATCAATATCAATTATGCGCAATATTATCTTAAGAAATGGATAAATTTAAACTAATTGCCATTAATTTCAAACAATAACAGCAATATATTCTATAATTAATACATATTTAATTTTCTAGTTTTATTGCCAAATTTCCATTTAAAAACCAGAGAGAACAAGAGAGAGTCGCAACCGACTGCGGAATACTTTGATATCATACGTAATACCAGCTAATAGTAGACAAGAAAGAACAGCATGGGTGTAACCAAGAAAAACTGTCCAAGTTTGTCCATTCAAGTTGATGTAGATATAAGCTAGTTAGCTTCCTTCGAAGTTTGGTAAGTGTATGAATACGGGTGATATGGGAATTTGGAGATGATACCTTCGGTATCAAAGTATAAACATTGCACACTAAAATATAAATGGGTGAGAAGCTATTCCCTTATTTCTCATGTACTTACTTACTCGTATATCCTTTTAAATTGTGGCTATTGCTATCGGAATTTTATTTGTATAGATATTTACAAGGCGAAATATAAAATCTGCTCTTAAGGTGTACTCATGAGCTCATAAGCTCCTCTGAATCGACTTATGCTGCCCAGTGTACAATGAATATTCATCTGTCATTCGATTTTAACTTGCTGTGCACTCAACCTGCAAGCCACAGCGCCCACCATCTGATTCCAAAAATCAAGTCCAGCCGCAGAACAACGACCGCTGAAACAATTCAAAGACAAGCCAGCAGCAACAATAACAACAAAAACGACGGATTAACTCTCAAACCTGTAACTGAATGACCGCACATGGGGGGATGACAGGGGGAAATTGAGGCAGCCACATGTCAGAGACATTATGGAATCATGAACTTACTGGCGTTGTTTCTGTTGTCGTCGTGTGAGTGCGAGTGTGAGTGTGGGAGTGAGTGTCAGTGTGAGAGCGACTGTCAGTGTGAGGGTTTGGTTTGTATACCTGTGTGGGCTCAACTCCATTTTGGTTCTAGCTGCTGTTCTGACAACGATTTGTGGTCGAGTACACCACACAAAGACACACGCACACACACACACACACACACACACGCACATATTGAACTATAGTTTCCAATACTGTTGCCTATTTCAATCATCAATCAAAGTGTTTTGTTACGACTTTCATACGTCATGTTTTTGCCAAACACCCACACCTTCTGTTGTCTGTTCCGCTGTCTGTGTGTGTGTGTATGTGTGTGTATGTAGGTGTGACTGTGACACAAGTCGACATTTATGGTGTCGACGACGACAGCAGCGGGAACGTGAAGGATTCCACCATCAGAATCTGCAGCTATGGCAGCTGCCCGACAATCAATCACATGCCTCAATCCAATTCAATTCTCAATGCCGTCATTTTCAGTTTCATTTAATGCTACTCTCGTTGTCCTAAATATTTATGGGAGCGTAAACAGAGAACCAAGTCCTTCCTCATTTCTCAGTCGTTCTGCCGTTTGCATCTCTAATGAGGCGTAATTAAAAAACATTAAATTTCAGTGCAAATGTATGTGTTTGAGTTTGTGTGCAAAGCATTTATTGATTTCAATCAATCAAGCGTCCATTTATGGACTCTTTGTGTGGAATTCAACGAACTTAAATGACAAACTTAAGTTTCAATTTGAAGGCTTGTGGGACGCCTCAGTTTGTTCCCAGTTTGTTGTCACTGATTGTTGCTTAAACTTTTTCCCAGCTCACTTGTTTAGGGGATCAGGCCACATTGCAAAAAAGCTTTTGTCAGCTTTGTGATTTATAGATAGTGGATCACACAGAACCCAAGCCAACAGCGAGACCGCCCACCGCCCACCCTGTGGATAATCCATGCCATTGTAATAGATAAATTTTGTAGAACAGCAAGCTGCGGATTAAATTGTACATCATCTTTAAAAACTGTTTGTATATCTGGCAATAGTTTCCAGATTATATACAGCAAACATTAGCATCTCTGTGGATAAATGCTAATTTTCAAGTGTCTGATTAGTCGGCAGTCTAAATAAATATCATTCATTGATCCGGACTCTGAGTGGTCAGCAGTCTCTTAGAAGTCGTCAGTAAATTAAATAATTTCCTAATTGAAATTAGCTATACACTAGCAAAATAACATTAACACATGTACAGAGCAGAACTCGGACAAAAAAGAAGCCACCATGAAAGGGTATCTGAGGCGCAGAGCATCTCTTGTCAAAGGCGCATTTGCTGCATACTTTTAGGCGTGCGTTTTACCTTGGTTGCAGTCAAACGCGTTGACCAACAGCGGCAGCAACAGCAATAGCCGCAGCGGGGTGCCGAGGGGGAAAAGCAGCCGCACAATTTGCTCGACGCTTTGTATCTTTAGCAGTGTCTGTTTCGCAGTGTTTGGATGTTGGCGCTGCTCCTGCTGCTGTTGCTGTTGCTTCAGTGTTTTGTGTTGGACAAAAACTTTATGCACTGATTGCAAACTTGTTTCAATTGTTTCGTAACCGACTGAGGAGCGTAACGAAGGGCGTTGCTGGGCTGGCTTGGGTTGGCTAAAAACTGGTGGCGCATTTGAGATTTAAGTCAAGGCAAAGCGTGTGCACAAATGGCCAAAGCCGAGGCTAAGGCTGAGCGGCAGAAGCCATTCGCCTGCATATTTCTGTGGCTTAGTTTCCGTTTTCAAACCAAACGAACAGCATAAAAACCTATTGAAAATTTGCATACGAAAATGAAATTCAAATGGGTTTCAGTACACTCCACTCTCGCCAGATCTATTTCTCCTAGCCTCACTCTCAGTTCTCTGTTCTCTGTTCCCTATTCTCTGTCCTTTACCCTTAGTGCTTGGTCCAAAGTCTGTGCGAGCTGCACTGGCAATCAGGCAAACTTTCGATTTTTTTTGTTAGTAGCTGCTACCTAACTTTAATACACTATTAAGCATAGATATTTATAACAGACATAACAACAAATGTCAGTGAGTTTCCTTCTCAGTGAGCGAGCGCTTTTAATCTCAAACATTTTAATTTAACCGCAACGCCGCACCTGAAAGCCTGCCAAAGTGATTTTTTATTGAGCGCCTCGTAACTTTGTGATGCAAATCTGTTGGCCCCTTTTTCAGGATCTGGATCTGAAGCTGAATCTGTTTGCTTGTCGTTCAGTCTGTCCTGCTGTCCATGTTTCTGTCTCTCATTGATTTTACTTTTACTTTTGCGTTTGACTTCTCACTTTCCTACCTCGTTTTACAGCCTTTAGTGAGGCCAATAAAATGCAAATTGTTTTTCGCGTAAACAAAACGTTTTTAATAAAACTCAAATCTGGAGATGTTCACGTGACTGAAAATACATTTGGTTGAAATCTAAAAAATCTTAAATCATATGTATTGTTTTTTGGTGCTTGGTATCCATTTTTAATTCATTTATTTATTTATTTGAATGCGTAATCTCTGTAAAAAATTCATTGACTGAACCAAAATCATAATATTGACTGCGTTCTTAGAGTGTTTAAAGTACGCTACTCAATTAGGATTCCTATTAGGACCCTTCATGTCCATTACGATTATGTTATTTGGCTTTCATCTCTATTTCGCAATCATCGCCCCTTTTATTACTTTCATTTGTTGGTAAGCTGTTGAGTTTTGAAAGCTTTTAATTGTCTTAAGCAACCCAATCAGAAGGCACTTCTGTGCTGCCATCTCTGGTGCTCTTCCCGCCAAATTCGGAAAGTCAGCATAATAGTTTTGCATTCCACTTTGTGCTCACTGCTGACCCACTTGTCGGTCACTTCGGGCACTGTTTCCGCTAGCCTTGTAGCCACTTGACTAAACAGCACTCAAATTCTATTTTGATTTATGCTGTCCACAAATACGGGAAACATCTCGAATCGAAATCCATGTCCGAGCCCAAGCCCGAGACGGAGCCCCAATCTCAATCTCAACCCAAACCACATCCCCATCCCCATCCCCAAATGTATCTCATAACTTTGGCATCTATCTACCGCTTTCATATTTACATGCTGCTTACACGCGCATTGGCGTGTAACGGAAATTGAGTAGAATTGAGCTCTCATGAACGGGTTGGCCAAATGGACGTTGGCCCGGACAATACTTTGCTCTTGGCTTGGCCTATTCTGCTTGGTCCTGGTCTAACAATCGAATGTGAGCAACTTTTTTTTTTATTCTTTTCTGTATTTTTGTGAAGCCTTTGCCAAGACAGCTTTTGATTCCTTCACTCCTCTCGATAGAAAAACATAATTTTCGAAATCTTTGCTTATCTTTTCCTCTCACTCTCTCATTGTATTCACATAGCTATTGTTTTTGTACTTGATGTAAAATGCTAAACTAGCTATGGAAAATAGGAACCTCACTTTTCTCTACCAACCTGGCTTTGCTTAGTTGGATTACCGGCAACATTAACATCAGCTATGAACTAAGGCTGATTGAGTAGTTTGATATATTCTAAACAGTTTTTTAAAAAAGATTCACACTTGTATATATACACATATATAAGATTTATGATTAGCGTAGTCAGGTAGCTACACCTCAACAGTCTTTCATCTTGCACTGTTCACCCAAAAATACTAGTTATTATGTTCAGAATCGGTCTACTTTTTAATGGTTGTAAACTTTTGAAGCACACCTCTTAACCACCCTTTACCACCACTTGTTCATGTATTTTGTAGATTGCTATTCTGCGTTTCATTGTTGTCATAATGTGGTGGCTTGTTGTTGTCTACACCCCAGCAGCCTCAACTCATTTTTCCTGGCAAAGCTCTATATATTTATATATGTATATACCATCTGGTTACTCCTGCTGGGAGATGCGAATGCAGTTGTATAGCTTAATGTCTAGGCACAGGTACATTTTGCAACATTTTACAACATTTTCCAGTCAATGGGTAAGTCTCACCCACTCGTCGTCTTTCAGGCTTTTCATGCGCCCCTTTCGGCCTTTCTTTCAGCCTTTCTTTTCGCATTTCGCTTTGCTTTTATTTCATGCAACACAAAGAAGCATTTTATTTACATGCATGCAAAGGATGTTATTGTTGCTTCGCTTGCCCGTTTCTATAAGGATATTGAATGTTAGCCCGATATTCGTTTCGCCCCCCCTTTCAGGCGATATGTTAATGCGATGCTTGTGAAACTTATTGGAAATCAAAGTAATCACACGGCACATTGGTTCAGCAGTAAAAGGTCTCGGTTATGTGAACCATTTTACCAAACTGTAAAAAATATTGTTTCCAAAAATATCAAATTTGAATTTCTTGGAGTAATTATTATTAAATCGAATTTACACGATTGGCAAGCACATTTGGAAAAGCAATTAAGTATGTAATAATTATATATAATAATATAATAAAATAGAGTTAGATTTATTCGGAGTGTAAGCGGAGCATCGACCGGTCATGAGTATGCACTCAGGCGTAATCAAATCGAGACTGATTGCATTGCTTTAGGTTTCACATTTTTGGCACTCGATCTTTCCGCCCCCCCCTGCACCGTTTCTCCATTCCCGTCCCCACCCACACCCAGTTGCTTATCGTCAGACAAATCGCTTTGATTGATGCCCTTGGTCCAGTGCATTTGAGCTGCATCTGCAGTTAGTCACTGGCACTGCAATGCCGTCGGTTCGGTAATTGCTTTTGTGGCACACACCTTAAAGCTGGCCCGGATTCTTCGTCTCGAGTCCGAGTCCGAGTTCGAGTCCGTTTCCGTTCCGTTTTATGGTCAACAATACGCACGCAATTACTGCAGTTGGGAGCTTGGAAAAAGTTCAACACCCCCGGGGCCTGGCAAAAGTTGTCATAGCTTCTGGGCCCAGGCGCAAACTTTCAACTCTAATTGCCCAAGTGGTTTTCGAGTGGCATCACCGTCGCCAAGACGCTGCGTAATAGAGCTTCCTTCTCTCAAATTTCAATTCTCCATGCTTATTCTCCGCTGCAGTCAAAGTTTTGTGGCATGCTCGCTCTCCCCCAAAAACTTGCTGGCCCAAAATGTACAATCAAAGCTGACCGTTGGCGTTATTAACACAAATGAAAATTGTGTTCATGCACCAGCATTGAGTTACTTATATATCAATTTATTAGACGGCAAACTTCTAGCCAGTCTTCTCGCCCAGTCACTGCCCGACAGCCGCTTGGCCTAATGAAGTTTCAAATTGCAGCTGCAAAATGCACATATGTTAGGGCATGTCTCCCAAAATACTCGTTTGCATTTGCACATTTCTTTCAAATCTATCTCTGGCACACATGCTAAAGGGCACGTTCCCTTCCAAAGGACACACACACACACACACACACACACACAGGGGGACACACACACACAGCGCCCCGAATTAGCATCCCCTGACACAGGTTTTGGCTTTTCACGCTCAACATTTAACTTTTGCCGCTTTGGGTAATAACTTTTCTGGCGCAGTGCGTGAGATTTAAGGACATTTGAATTGTCGCAAAATGCTGCGATTTTATTATAAATGAATAATACATAAATGTACAAGTGAATATAATAAAAATGTGATGTAATTTTAAAATAATTTATGAAACATTGTGAATTACTTTAAGTAAAATACATCCCATTTTAATTTAAATATACATTTTATACAGATCGGGATTTTCTAAACATCCATGCAATCACCCAAACACTGTCGAGTCTGCTTAATTGAATTTCCTCAGGCTCCAAAGAACAAATATAAACTTTGTGTGGCAGCTCAGATCGAGTAAGAGCGATAGTGTACAGGCAATTCATGGTTGAGACATAGACAGCGTATCTTAGTCGAATAACAGTGCAACACTTCTGCCACAACCTGCATATCTAATTTGGTTTCAATTAAATTTTATAGAGACATAAAGTTTGTGGGTATTTGCGCATATTGTGTGGCAGTATTTACGCACATCACCTTTGCAACTTATAGCTCAGATTGTTGCCTTGCTGTGTTGCTTTATCGATTTGCCAATGAAATTAATTATTACCAATTTGGGCAAATGTTGACGCCTTTTGGCTGCTTCTGGTTCGTGGCAAATCAAAATTCCATTAAACTTTTCGGTGCGCCCGCATAATTTTGCAACATTTTGTGGCTGAACTTTACTTTTTGCCACTTTTTACAGTGCTGTTCTGTGGCTTTTAATTAAAATTTGTTTGTTAGCACAAAGCCAGCAACATTTCGCTGCCATTTGCCATTGTTGATTGTTGTTGTCTTGCGGAGGCAAGCGCAAATATGTCTGGCCGTATAATTAGGAGCGCACATCCGAGACGAAATTTCATCGCGTATACGCCGCGTGTGCCTTTTAATAATGCCGAGAACATTTTTACAGACAACAGCGCAGAAAGCACAAAATGCGATGAAAAGGAGCGCAACTGAGCAAAGTGTGTGTGACTCATTGAAAAAATACATTTTAATAGCATAATTTTTGTCGGTGCGGTTGCGACAGCTCCTAAATTAGAAGACTGTTGGTTTTCCCCTGACGTGTTTCCTGCGGTTGTCATGGTTATCTTCGGTTGTATTCTCAACGCAACTCAACTCAACTCGAGCCGTGGCCTCATTATTGGCTAGCTATCACCTGGCGACAATCTGGGCTAAGGTGGCACGTTTTTGTTCCTACTTCGATGACAACAAACACTATTCAAACGAAATTTGTTTTTGATAAGACAATTTGTATGCCAAAATCAGCGTCTTATGTTTAATAAAAGAAATTGCTTTTCGTTACATGTATTTGTATTTGTTGTGCATTCCAGACGTTGCTTACAGCTAAATTAAATTAAAAATTCAATGACAGCACATTAACAGCGTCTCGTCAGATTGGATTTCATCGCAGGCGTATGACAGACGATTGAGCAAATTTTCTATACAAAATAATTGAGCTGTGTCTGTTGCTTGGTTTATGTTTTCTTTTATTGATTTTCCACCTCAAAGAAGGTGTCAGGTGAAAAGCAAGCTGTTCAAATTATCTGCTAAATGAATGTTTAGTCTGTGCGCTCAGACATGCCCAACATCTTTTGATATATTTATGAGTCTCAATCAGTGAATTAACAGATTTTTTTAAAAAGATTTATTTTTCGTTCACCTTCCCAATTAGAAAACCTTCAATTTCTTTGCGAATTGCGCCTTAAAAACGAGTTTCAAGATAATATTTATAACACTACTGCAACCCATTTTTTTCTCCAGTTTTAATACATCTTCAAAATATGTGCTGATTATTTTAATGCTAATCGAAAAACAATTGAAACTTGCAATAAGAATTTCGATGCCAGAAGTAAGATTTTCCAAATAAAGTGAAGCGTTCTTATGAAATTTCGATTTCCAATATTCAACGGTTTTCCGGCCATTGTATAATTTCAAAAATGCATTTGAATCCAATTGAATATAAATTAAATTTTCGTCCAGAAAACTTTTACAAACATTTTTTTACCCATCGTGGAAATTTACCGAAAAAAAAAGTTTTGCTTAACGAACCTTGACGTTGATCTGCAAATTAATGTGAAGCTGATGGGATACAAACTAAAAAAAATTGCATACAAAAGTTTTTCACCAATTTTTCGAAGCTTACTACGTTGCTTTTATTTTTTGAAATGAGCTTAAAGACAATCTACTTTCACATCAAGCCACCTTGACCCACTATTTGCCACCCAGCCTCAGTCCACATTTGAGATTCATAGTTTGCGATGCCTTGGTCCCCAGTAGTTAGAACAAACTGTTTTATTCATATATATATCGAAACACTTTTCGGACATGGCTTCAATTATATTCTTAATGGGCTTCAATTTTTTTGTGCGAAGTAAAGTCAGTGGTTTAACTGTTTGCAGGTTAATGAGCAATTAAAGTAACCAATTTCCTTCGACTTGCCACTGGTGATAATATCGAATTGCCCTGATCGTTGGGGCATTTAATGAAGTGTACATTTTATTAATTATTTATTATTTTATTGTTTATTAATTATCGATAAATTGTATATTTAAAGACAAGTGCTATTACTGGAGGCAGACAAGTACACTATGCTCTTGATTTCGAATTGAGTGTGTTTTCTTTATAAATTTAATGTTTATTGCAATTCCAGCGAAGTATCGGAAATATATGAGTGCAGATCGGGAATGCAGAGGAAAATCATTGACAAGCCAACGAGACAGGGGACAGCAGACAAACGCAGAGCAGCCAAACACACAAATGGTTTCCAGATCGATAAACTTTGCAAGGAGCACACAATATGTGTGTGTTGAAACTGCCACGAACCCTTTCGGATGCTTAGCATAGACAATAAATTCGAACAAGAGGCAACACATCCGTCGAGTGGCAACAAAAGAAGCATATACAGACATGGAAAGCAGAGAAGGGGAAGATAGATAGAGTGGGAGCGAGAGGGATAGAGGGAAACAAACTGAAAACTGAAACCAAATACCCAAACACAAAATGGCAGCTCTTTGACTGCGATTTATATTTGAAATGCCTTTGGGTGGCCACTGAAGCGGCAAATGCTTTTGCGGCTTGGTCTCCAATGGGGCGGGAGCCTTAAAAAATATATTGCATCCAAATTTATTCATCGACGGCAGTTGCAACTTATTTTTATGCCTGTTAATTGCCACCCCATCCACATTTGCCTTTCCCCTGCCATTTTGCATACGCAACTGTCAACTTTGCCATTTTGCAAAACTTCACACCCAGCTGGTAGCCAGATCCCAGGTTTCCCGACTGCCGGTGCCGCTGACCCCTCTCTGCCCCTTGCGCATAGCATGTGGGCATCATAAATATTTTCCAGTCCATTGATTTTTGGTGGCTGCCGTCGATGTTGATGCCGTCCGACGGACGGAAAAGTAGCCGAAGCCGCTTCTGACGGCTGTTTGCTCATACCTGTTCCACAAAACTGATTCTCAAATATTTCACCAAAGCATATGTATAAAACAAAACACTTTAAATAATAATAATATAATTAAAGCGAGAAGCATATTTTTTACATTTTATTTCTTTATTTTATTTGTATTTATTTTTGCATCTTTTGCAATCCATTAGAAATGCTCCATTTGTCTGTCGAAATTTGGGTGAAATCGATATTAAAATCATTTGCGGCGGCAACTAAATTTACAGTTTGTTGTTGTTTTTATTGCCTGTTACGCATAAGCTAACATTACCCCCCCACAAACAACTCAACCCCCGCCCACGGCACACCCCCCTCAAACAACCCACCACACTTAACGCTTTGCTCTTTGGCAATGTTTTGTTTTGTTTTCAGCGACACTTGATTGCTTTTATGTGTGTATGTGTGTTGTTGTTGTTGTGATTGTTGTCGTTGTTGTGACTGTTCTTGTTGTTGCCTTTGTTGTTGTTGTTGCTGTTGCTGTTTCTGTTGTGCGTCAGTCAGGCAGACGCTGAAAAGTATGCTACACGCCAAATAGACTCAAATTATGTTGTCGTCGGAAGGACAGGGGGGCAACCAACCAACAAGAGTGCGAGCAGACGGGTGTGTCTGCGGGTGTATGTGAGTGTGTATGTGCATACGCATGTGTGTGCGTGTATGTGTATGTCAATGTGTATGTGTATGTGAGGTGTTTGCCCAACGCTTTTTATGCCTGCCAACAATTTTATGTGCGTCGCTCATAAATATTTTTGCTCAAGTTAATTGAAACATTACCAAAAAATGCTTGTTGGCAAATATTGAAATATTTCTGGGTTGGGTCCGCACACACTAATGGGGCTATATACATGATGTGTTTGTTGCATAAAACGATTTCTTGCAACGATTTATTGGCACTGGTTGTTTGTTTTGAATATATATGGATAGATTAAATTACGAGCGAAGAGTCCTTTTTGTACATTATGATCAGAGCTGGTCAAATTGAATTGAAAACATTGCAAATGTTGTTTTTAAGCTGCGGACTTTCAATTTGTGCAGCAACTCGGTTGATGCAATATAAAATAACAGTAAAAATAAATCATTTCGAGCATCCGTTGACTCCTTCCCAACTTCTCTCATCGATTTGGCAACGTAATCGATATTCGTCATATTTTATCGAGAAGAGGCCAAACTGTGGACAATGTGATCTCATGTGCCGGATGATTTCAGCGCTTTAAGTCGACTGGCTAATCCTATACGCAAGTTCTTCACACACTCTGCCATTTCGCAAATCGAGTTTATTTTTTCTGATTGCCGCATTTAACAAATTTGCAAACCATTCGGTTTTAGTGCACTCATCAGAAAGTACCTTTACAGCAATACGACTGCCGAATGCCACAAAAGTGGATTTGAATAACTTACCAATAAAAGTAATATTTGTCATTGGAGAAGCTACAGCTGGCAAATGCATTGCGTCCTTCAGGACGACAACCAGATTGCCAAGTCGCTTATCAAAATTGTGCGAAAACAGAGATCACTGGTTCAGACAAAATATAAGAATTATTTTCTTTTGCAATATATAATAAACATATAGTTTCACAAGGTTACTTTTATCCATATATAATCATTTTTAATGGAACTGAACGATTCTTGCCACACAGTCCCGTGTTTCTTGCAAACGATAGTTGTTTGGTTGGATCAGAGCCAGTGGGATTGTGTGCTGAGGATTGGAGTAAGGTAATGCCGCCTTCGGGCGACTCACAAAGTGTGCTTGGCAGAGTGCAAATGTCAAGTTTGCGTGTTTTGGCATTCCATTAGGGGTACTCCCATTAATGCTGAAAGCCAGCTTACCTGAATATATTAAAGTGATTCTCCCAAGTTGGATTCGTTATGAAACAATTGTTTCATGCCACGTGTTGGTGCTGATAAAGTTTTGTCAACTGACAAATGTCAACTGGCTGTGCCAATGTTATATCTTCCAATTCTGACATCGTATAACTCTCATAAGCCTGCAGACAATCATGTAACTATTTCAAGTCTTATGTTTCGCGGGATGTACAAAATCAGGGGAAATTTAATTATAGTTAAAATTAATTTAATTGGAAAACTGTTTTACATGTTTATGGTAAGTAATCTGTGTGTAGGTAATCGATTCCATTAACTTATTAAAAAGACTTTTGAGCAGCAATAAATTTGCGTTGGGTACATTGATTATCAATTCGAAAATAATTTTACAGTCTGTCGGCCTCGCAAATGCGATTTAAGTTTGCTTATGGCCCCGAATCTGGCATGTGACTACAGCAAAATGCTGCCTCTCCTCTACACAACAGCAAAATGACAAAACGCAGTGAAACAACAATAACACTGCAATTTCCATGTTTTCATTGCTGTGGCTGTGGATGTGGATGTGACTGAGTTATCTTCATTGTTTGGATTTGAGAGCTTCAAATGGCAGGCATAGCAGGAAAGCCAAATATTTTATGTGAGCGGTGGACGCACTGAGGTGGAATCTAGCTGGTGCCGGGCAACAGTTTTGCCATGAGCCTAGGCTACAATTAAAATGCTGAGTCAGTCAATCTGGGTCATAAACTTGGTTAATTGTTGGACCATCTCATATGTGATTTCGTTGCTCTGATTAACTGTAAATATTTTCTATGGTATGTGCACAAAAGCGCTGAAAACAAGGCAGAGACAAATTTGAAATAGCAATAAGTCCAGCAGGAGAAGACCACATGTAATTCGTACCATATAAATGAATATATCAAAAAAGCCAGCTAAGCTTATGTACTCTTCAATCCGCCACAGGCTCCACCAACTACGCAAACCCAGGATCCCAGCTTGCCCGACAGCGATTTCTTAGAGCACGCATGCTGCTCACCAGAACTATCGGTCTCCTTGATTCCTCAAGGATTGCCCCTAGTACTCCACTCCAGATATGGACAGATGGACTTCGGTCTGAAAGGGTAAGTAGTCTTCCTCGAGAGGGAGAGAATAGCTTCTTGCGCTTAGCGCTTAGTTTGAATTGACTTTATTTGGAAACACTTAATGCATTTATATAATGTGCTTTATTGTAAGCAAACTTTCTACAACTTCACTCAGCATTGGTTAATGTTGTATATTTGTAAAATAATATAGTGTATAAAATAAAAACTAATTGAATTCGTTTTTAGTATTGTATTTAAAAATGTTAATGTTTCATTTCAACGCCTCGCCTTGAATTCAATAAACTAAATGGGCTGATATATACATATATATGCCTCTCTGTCTCTCTCTTTCCCTAGATGCCACATACAGGTGTACATAGCTTCATCTACGCTCTACGGTACAAAACACATCTATCCTTGCCTCCTTGCCTCCTTGCCGCATTGCCTCTTGCCCCTTGCCCTTGTCAATAAAATACTCGTATCTGGATTCCGCTGCACATTTGCACAAACAATCGTGGCAACCGCAGCGGTGTTCACTGCTTAATGACCTGGCATTGTGGGGGAGGGTGGTGAATGGAAGTAGCAATTTTTGTAAATATTGTGCATTCGGACAATGGAGGCATGGTGAAAGTGAACGTAGCTATCAGCATTTTGTCGTCCTTGCTCCATCAATGGGTCGCTGACGCAGCGCTGCATTTTATTTTTATATTTTTATATTTTTTATGCATGAGCAGTGTAAATTAAAATTAAATTGACTGTGTGCAATTCGCGTTAGAAGCGTTTTTCCGTTGCCTGCCTGTGGCAGGCGTATGAATTATAAAAATGGCCTCGGCGGCAACTTAAAGTTGCCGGTAACCTCAACGCTGTGCTTTTCATTTATACACTATTTTCATATATTTATACGACCCTTTTATTTGGTGTTTTTAATTAAGTAATAAAATATTAATTTGCTCTGCTGTTGTTATGGTTCTGGCTATCGTTGCAGCATTTGCGGCTGCGGTTGAAATGCATTTTGTGGATGCTGCAGTGATGCAGCTCTTTGGCAATTTGCTGCCTGTCTCCCTGCTCTTCCCTTCCACCCTGGTTCATCACTACCCGCAGTGCTCTGTGCCATCCAGTGACAATGTCAGTTGCAGACGAGGCAGCGACTCAGGTTTATGTGCGCTCCAGAGTTTATTGTGTGCTCCCAGCTTAGCACGCCGCAGGAGCCAACGCATTGAATATCGCTATCTCTATATCTCTGGACTCCATACATATACACAAATACATTTATATATCTAGCTACCCACCCCCTACCATATCTGCTGTCTCCCATTCAGCTGCTGGCATTTTACGCATCATTTAACCCCTTCGATTTGGGTTTCAATGCAATAAAAAATACTCGCCTTTCTCTGCGCCATCTGCCTCGCAGCAGCTGTTGTCCTCGTGCCCAGTAAACTATGGGATATATTGAACTTGGCAACTTGGTTCTTGACGAGTCGAGGCGGTGGAAGTTTGTACAAAAGTCACAATAGTTTGTGATCCTATCCGACCCAATGTTGAATTGAATTAAACTGTAAAATGCATTTAATTTTGAACACATTTTAAATTCCTAATTCACAATTCTGATAAGATATGTTAAGTTTAGTCAAAGCTCGTCCATAGTTTTGTCCATTTATTGGTACTTCTTCCTGTATAGGCAGGTCTGTATAGACTCGACTATTTCACAGACTACAAAATACAGAGACGAAACATCATCTTGATTTTATTTTCTGATAACTGCGACCACTCCACTTTAACCAAGTCTTTACAAATCATATGTTGAACATATCTTAGTTAAGCCAAATATTTTTCTACAGAATACTTTCTCGATTACTGCTGTCATATCTTTTTATATATTGCAAATATTACTGAAATAAACAAATTTGGTGAGTGAATAAAATAAAAATAAAATAAAGTTTACACGAAAATATGTTACGGGATGGGAAAGAGTATTTCGTAGTCGGTCGCTGTCGACTGTAGCCTTCTTACTTGTTATTATTGAACGCTTTCCGTTCTATATTATTTCTCCTTTTCTATTCAGTTTGTCAAATTAGTTGCCGTTCAATAATTGCAGCTTCTTGTTATCTACTATCTTTGTCCCGTCATTGTTCCATCGATGCGCTCACAGTAAGAGTTTATAAACCCGTAGCATTAAACACTTCCCAGTTGTCTTATCTATCTGTCTTCATTCGGTTATTCATTGACAACTTGATGGTGCTTTGTATTTGCTAATCCCACATCACATCTTCCGCCACATCATCCGGCCAGTTCCGTTCTTTTCTTTCCGTAATCTTACAATTCCGCAACCTAACCCAACTTTCATTGTGCTGGCTGTGCTAGCTGCTACGGACTCTAACATGACAGCTGTCATATGTTGCTATTCCATATTATATTTTACAGCATAGTTCTTATCCGCATTCCGTTCCTTCAAAGCTTTGTTTTGTGCCGTTGCGATTTATATGCAGCTTCTTGTACTATTCGTAACACAACATTGTTACACACAACACGTGCTCAGATTTGGACTCTCTCTCTCTCCCTCTCCCTCAGTTCAGTCGAGCTTTTTCTATTACTCTTGCGCAGTTTAACTCTCTCTCTCTCTCGTTCTAGTATTTTCGGACTGGTTACCTCTCTTTGGCTGATTGGAAGTTTGAACTTTTACTGTACACAATTCTGCACATTCTCTCCACATTTTTTTCTTTTTGGGTTTTTCATTGTTTTCGTGCAGCTCTGTTTCATATAACTTCAGCTGTGCTACATTTGGCTCATGACTCTGGCAGCGTGTGGAACTCTTGCCGCACTCAGAAGACTTAAACCAAAGCTAGCATTTAAAAATAATTTATTGTGTCAGCACACACAACACACACACACATACACACGCGCATAATTTATGTCCCTTTATTCGAGTCATAGTTTCAACCTGCACTTGAGCGTTCGTTGATCCGCTGCCCCAAACACCTGTCTAGATGACTGGATGCGATTGTGTTTGGGTTGTTGAGGGTCGCGAGTTGACTACTTCCGTCACTATTTATGTGCTTCACATTGGGGCGACTTTGTTATAAAAGTTGTGCTTAATTTGATTACACCAGTTGGAAATTTGGGGGATGTGATTTAGTGCGGAAAATTAAAAGAATAAGGGCTCGTATGGGAAGTGGGCAAATCCCCTTTGTTGGGGCTGTGCAATGGTTTTTATCAGTAGATTAACTGTAAGTCTTTTTGGCATGCTACTTTTTGGTAACTTTAGCCAGCTTTATGCTCTGTACTGTTGTACTGATGCATACTATGAGCACGAAATTCAATTCATTTGAGATATGTATCTGGAAAATATCTGAAATCAAACTCTAAAACTCTCTAACAGTGCACATTTTAATTGACAACTCACAAATAAAAGATACATATCTGAATATTTTAATTGGACGCAGTAAGTCTTTCGGGTCTGTACAAAAATAAAAGCAAATTTTTGAGTGAGTCCAGACTAAACTTTGTAATTAAAGAGAAATACAAATGATGTCTTTTGACAAATTGTCTAAAATATCAACTTTCCGGTTCTTATTTGTATTTAGTATTTTTTATTTGACAATGTTAATCTGGTCGACAAATCACTTCCGACATTCCTAGTCGTTCATCATATTCACATTGTGAGCACTTGTGTATTCACACGGAAGAAACAATTACAAATTTATCAAGTTGGGGCAGTTGACATGCGATGCAGCCGACTGCTAAGGATATCAGAAGCTCTTATAAAAATATTTACACTTCGTTAACTGTCAAAGATAGCACTTATGCGGTAGGCGGAGAACCATTTAAAAACCGCCGATTTTCATATTTTCTCCTTATTTGTTATGTTTTCTCCACATTGCTTTGAAAAGCACTTTATGCAAATGCCCACCAAAAAAAGAAGCATTTTCTGGGCCAACGAGCAGAACAGCAACAACAAAGAAAGCGAATAAAACCATTTATGAGCCTACACTTTGCAGCACCCCAAAGTTCATTTGGGTTCACTATGGGATAGTCAATACGGCTCAATTTTAAAAAGCAGCCAAAAATTATGCCATTAAAATGCATATTCAATTAGCAGACGGTCAAAAATTGAGCGCTGAACCAGAATTCCGTGAAACAGTTTCACCTTCTGGGGGCGGGGCACACAATGGAGCTGCGCTCGATGTCTAAAATGGTTGGCAACAACCACAAACACCTGCTGAAAAATTCTTTTAATTAGCGCCGAACAAAAGGCACGACCAAGCGGATGGCTGACCAAACAATGAGCGTTAAATTCCATTCACTGCCAGAACTGAAAGCACAGCAAATAATTAAAGTAGTTGACGCAACGAAAGCGCAGAAAGGTGCGCCAAGAAATAGGACAGCGAGAGAGCAAAACGCAGACTAAATGCCAGACAAAAACATTAATGAGCTGCTCACGGCCCTGCAACGAGGGTCAGAAACGGCAACTGTGAGGGAATATGTCATCTTGCGATGATGGCGACCATGATGATGACCGTTGATAATGACTCTCGCTTTAAGCTCCCATTGATGCCATTTTCGTCATGTGAAACTTTTGCTGTTCCTATTGCAGTCGTTTGTGCTGCTGGTTGAGCCTGTTTCATTGATTATGATTAAATCAATGCGATTTATTTTGTATCTATGTGGTACCAACGCAGCAGAACACAATATCTGAATGATATTTATTAATTAAAAAATATAATTATAATTATGACTCCATGTCAAATGTTTTTTTTATACTTAGTTACCGAAGGTATTTTGAATCCCGTCGTCCAAAATTCGACAGCAATTATTATATTATTGAATATGTATACAAATAATGAATAAAATTAAATAAAAAAAAAAACAAAACAATTGATCGGGAGATGGGATAAAAATATATTTAAATTATAAAAAGAAATTAGCAAATAAATAAACAAGGTAAAAAAATATTTAAATATTCTCATTATTAGATATTTAGCAACAGACCTGATTTATGTTATATATTTTATTGTATATGATATAAATATATATAGTAAAAAGGTTTTGGTTTCTGTCTGCCTTCTGCACCCTATTTAGTTGGCCTGCTGTTAGGGAATTAACCCTTAATTGCGAAAACATCCCTCTTGCAGCAAATCCTAATCAGCGCAACAGCCTTGCCAATGAGTAATTTAGATTATTTTAGTGGTAGTAATGATGCGTCGACCAGACGCCTTAGGAGGGGCATGCCTCGCCACGTTGTAACCACTTGCTGACATGCATTTTGTAATTTCAATATAATATTGTTGCCACATCAGTAAGTATACGACGCATTGCGCTTGTGGTATATTTGTGCTTTCCTATGGTGGTGCGTGTGCGAGTGTACTCCAATAATGTGAATTTGCAGCAACTGCCTTTGTTTGCTAATATAATATTTTGTTGTGTATTTTAGTAGCAGCAACTACAACAACAACAATAGCAACAACAGCAACAAAGGGTAGCAAGCGTCTGGTATGCTTCTACTTAAGAGTATTTTGTGCTTAGCTCTGCAGTTCAGTCAACTTTTGTTTGGCTACCTGTGCAAAGAACTGTGTCTAGACGAAAAACACGAGACACACACACACACACACACACACACAAAAGCACGCACATCCCTGTTAGCAACACAAGCCACAAGAAAAATGTTTAAGATGATAGACGCTTAAAACCCGTCGGAATCTTTTGTAGCCGCTTCGCTTGGAAACCGCTTCGGCATTGGTGCGCTGCTGTGGCAATTTAACAGCAAACATAAAAAGCGATAACCATTTTTCCCTGCCACCGCTTTGTGATTACAAATTACGACACATAACCCGTGGCTATGGCAGCGGCCAGAGAGGAAAATACGAGTAGCATCCACCACCAATTCCGACACTCACATAAGCTGCAACACCAGAAAACTTCAAACAGCTACAATTATATAATGAGCACAGAGTTTGCCAGCCAACACACACACACGTGCACACACATTTGTGCATCTGTGTTTATAATTTGTTTGTATGTTTTATTTACCAATTGGGTTGGTTAAACATTATTACTCATGTGTGCATGATGAGTGAATTTAGAAAAATCTCAGGGTTAAATTTGAACCGCTTAAAATCATTATTAAAATCATCAATCATCAATCAAGTGTAAATTATACTCATGCAAATACAATATTTGTTTTCAATTTCCAACAAAAGTTATTTATTATTATTGTTATGACAATACAATTTTGTGTTAGTTCTGTGGCACCCCTCGTTTGCGATATGTGTGTTTGTTTGTTTTTTAGTTTATCAGACTTATCCTGCAGCGCTTTTTGAAATCTATGGTTAAGGATTGGATGGTGGGTGGTGGGTAGTGGATGGCTGGGATGGTTGGTGGCTTGGGGCGCGAGAACTTTTGCAACTATCGGAAGTCGTTAACGCTTTCACACACAAGCTGCAGCATCCCAGTGTCAGATCTGGCGCTCCCACATTAATTCAGTGTGTCTCACTCAGTCTATCTATAGTTGTCCCTCTCTCGGCTCACACACGCACAGATAAATCCTTTTGGCGCTGGGACGGCACAGAGAGCTGCCATGTTTGATTTCTCGCTTTATATGTAGGCTAACTTGTGTGTTTGTCACACAGTTGTGGCACACACCCCTCCCAGCTCCCAGCTCCCAGACCACTCCCAGACCCCTCCGGACCAGCCGCCGCTCCTCTGATGCCGGAGCACGCCCACAAATGTTGGCACATTAATTAATTGAAATGCTGTCGGCCATGGTAAGCGAACAGTGTGGTCTGGGAAGTCGTGTGTTTTGCACGCTTGTTAGTTCAACTAGCGCCTGGCAATTAAACGAAAATTAATTATGCTACCTAACAGGAGAGCGGCCCCTAGGCAAAAAGCGCTGGCCTTGAACTTAAATGTGCTCTTTAAGCTCTAAGTACCATGAGATGTGGATATATTCATTCAAGTCCACGCCCCCACACACCCCGCCCCCTTCAGCCCACCCACCAATTAAGCGGGAAGCCAATCAGCTGTCACTTTTCGTTGTCTAGGCCGTCGGAAATGTGCGTCCAGAGCACTGCTTTGTCCCTCATCAAGCTGTTTCACTTGGCTGCCTACTGCTAATGCCTACTTAACTTTGACTTTGGTGACAGCACGGCTTTAATCAATGCCAAGTCCGTGCGCGAGCAAGGTTAAAAGTCCTCTTGCCTCTGTCCTTTGGCCAGCCAGCATAGTTTCCTAGTTTCAAGTGGTGCCACAACTCATAATCCACCGCTGGCGAAACGCGAAACGCAAAAATCATTTTTCATTTTTCACGCAGAATGCCATCAATCAATTTCATGCTGCTTGAGGATGTAAAACTGCTTAAGTTACGTTGTACTTACATTTCACTTCACAGACTTCTTTGCAACGAAACTTGTCCAATTTGAATACCCTGCAGCTGTTCCAACGAGAAAACGTGGCATGATGAAAATGTCCAAACGCAACTTCTCAGACCCAAGAAAGGAATATACTTGCACATCTTCTTGGTCAGCAAAATGTAGTTCTGCTGTTCGGAAGATGATCAGGGTATGAGTAGTGTCATTCAAAGTCGGCATGCAAATCAGTCACTTTGCTTATCGGATTTGAATAACTCAAATGCCAGTTCAGTCACCTTCCTTCACAAATATTGATAGTCTCTCTGAGCAATAAACTTATTATATATATTATATATATATACAGATGCGAAAAACAATATAGCACCACTAATGAAAAACACACTATTGGTTTAGTCATTTGAAGAGAATAATTGTACAAAATAACCAAAAAAAAAAAGTTTAATTAACTTTAAATAGGATAAAAACGGTTAATAAAATAATGTTTTTCCTTCTCCCTTTTTTTTAATCTTTTCCACTTCCAAAAACGTATTCATAAGCTCCAAATTTAAAAATACAACTTGGAAAACATTTTTTTTTGATATAGGTGATATTACAGTTTTTGAAGCTGTATATATGATAATGTTATATATATATAAATATATTGTTATTGAAAAGCAACGCGAGTTGAGTTGCGGGATTTTACTGTATTTTCTATTTTTGTCCTTATTTAATGAAATGGTTCTAATAAACTATGTTAATTTATTGCCTTTAAATGTTTTTAACACAGTTTATTATTGAAAATGCCTAAAATATTTCCAATTATAGACTTAAATAGATTATCACCCGGCATTGTGGCATTTTATCACTTAAACAATAAATTTAAATAATTTGTTTCATTAAATTTTGGAATTAATTCGGATTAGCTTTAACTTATTTTAACCAATTTTATGTATGTTTGGCTCGCAGAGAATTGCATAACTTTGCAGCTAGCGTATTTCCATCTTTGAGCATACCCCAATTACGTACTTTATTATACACATACACATATATATGTATGTATATATAGTGTTCTCACTTATCAAGTCTTTTGCATTTTCTTCGTTACGTTTCGTTAGAGACCCAAAGACAAAAAAATTGTTTTTTGCTTACTTGCAGTGAACTTTGTCGCTTGGTCTGGTCAATGCTTTCCTTGTACAATATTATTATTATTTTTCCTTTTTAGTTGGCTGGCTTGTCCGTTGCATTGGCTCCACATTTTCATGATTTATGTGCCGTCGAGCAGTGTCACGAGCCCAATTAACATTTAGGCTAGAATTTTCTGCTTGAAATGATTTTCCTTTTGATGTTCTGAGCTTAAGCAGCAACTAATTTGTATTTGAATTTAAAGCCCAAAGTGAAATTGACACCAATGTTAAATTGTAAGAATTATCTGAACATGAATAAATAATGTTTGTCTGTTTACTCACATATGTAGATAAAGACTGTGTTAAAGATTGAGTTTTGTATCTTATAAATGTATAAGAAGATAATTTTTAGAAGCATTATTCTTAATTAATTACTGGTTAGTCGGAATAACAACCGCAGATGTGCAACGAGGAGCAATAAGAATAATCTTCAGAACTCTTCATCTGTTCCAGTTAAGCAAATCTGGGACCAGCCGACATTTCTTCTGATCTCGTTGTTTCGACAAGTGTCTGGAAAACGAATCGGAATACAATAGCTCAACGGACCAGTTCTAGTGACCAATTACCTTCTAACCTAACCTAACATAATCTACCTCCAATGTGATACTTATAAGTTATTTATTTATTCCTAAAATTCCTTAATTTATCATGGCCATATGCTACCACACTAAAAGCTGCGAATACTGCAATCTGTTTCTTTGATGATGAAAAAATCTTTATGCCGATTCATGTGTCATTTACAAATCTGTTATTATAATTATAATGAGCGTTTTGCCGGCGATTTCAGGTACTCAGTGAATACGCTTATCTTTCAATTGATGCGAATCAGACACAATTTATATCGGTTATAAATAACTCAAATGTCTGTTATGCCATCTAGATAGGCATACTCTATATGCTCTGAAGTTCGTAAGCTTATTAGTAAACTTAATCCCCAATATTTGCAGACTGATTTTATCACTGAATAATATTATTATTCTTACTTCAATCCCTGATGATTATTTATTCGAAAACAAGCTGTGAGTCTCTCTAAATAATTAAATTTTTAATGAGCGTCTTACGTAAAATCGTCAGGTGGATACTTCATTGGATACGCTTGCCTTTCGAGTGGTCCACTTGCCCACGCAGGCGGAGAGTAACGGCAAGTTTAATATGCATACTTAATAATCGCTAACGGGACTGCTTACATAACAATGTGTGGGCGTGGTCTAACGCCCGCCATGCGTTTATGTTTAATCTGCTGTTAAGCCAATGTCGAAGCTTTTGTAACTCTATGTGGCTCTCTGTGTGTGTGCCCCGACTCAGCTCGACTCGACTCGACTTGACTCGACTCGACTCGACTCGCCTCGACTTTGGCCATTTAGTTTATTTATGGCTACCAAAATATGAGCGTCAAAGTTACACACATACATGTTGTTATAGTTGTTCTGGATGTTGTTGTCGTGCTGACACATCATAATTTGGCCCTTGTTGTGAGCGTGTGTGTGTGTGTGTGTTGTTTGGGTGGGTGGGTGGTGGTGTATGTGTGCTTACGTATGTGTGCAAGTCTCAACCTTGCGCTCATGTTCCAGTTCATGTTGTAATATTTTAATGTGTGAAGCGACAACTGCTGCCGTTGTCGTTTTGCCAACAATACTTCCCACACCATCCACACCACCCACACCAACCACACCATCCACACCATCCACACCACCCACACCATCCACACCATCCACACCACTCACACCCACAAATACACTTCTCTTTCGACCACGAGCCCTGGCCATATAAATCATTCATTTTGATAACATTAATTTACGTTGCGGGTTCTATATCATTCCAATATGCTTTGAACTTGATCACATTATGTTGCTGATAGATGTAAACACCAATAAAATGATTTTTATATATCTTAAAATGAAATGTGAGTGTATACTTTCAACTAGATAGATGTCTTATGAATAAAATATGTTGCTGCCAGAAACTCATTTGTTATTTGTAAACAGTTTCTTTATTCAGAAAGTTGCATTTCAAATTAATAAGTTGCACAATCAATTTTACGGTTCATTTGAAATATTTCGAGCCTGTTGTCAAATTTGACAGACAGCCTTAGCAACTCACTGCCAGATAGTTGCTGAGTAAACTTAAGTATGCAGCAAGTTAATCCTGAATGTTAGTTTTACTTATTCCTTTATCGTTAG
Source organism: Drosophila nr. fundita (assembly GCA_035044245.1). Taxonomy (NCBI): domain Eukaryota; kingdom Metazoa; phylum Arthropoda; class Insecta; order Diptera; family Drosophilidae; genus Drosophila; species Drosophila nr. fundita. The sequence goes on along the minus strand of JAWNMG010000622.1, from coordinate 1,341,516 downwards.
TTGGCATTTGTGTAAATTTGCCAATAGGCCAAGAGCTCAGAGCTGATATACAATTAAAACCCAATTTAAACTGCAGCTCTAAGTCAGAAAACTTATCAGTTACCTTTTGGCAAGCGAAGGCCAACTGGAGACGGCATCAGAGATAGTGCAGGTCTCTGCCGGGCAACTTTGCCGTGGTGTAGATATTGTGGAAATTTTGGTCAAAAGATATGCCAACAATGGAATCGAGTGGGTGGAAAGGGGAGTGAGTCTACGCACCTCTGGTAAATACACAATTGGGGATGTGGCTTGGTAAACTTCTCCAGGCACTTTGAAAATGATGAGAATGGTTTACTCAAGTGTCCGCCTTGGAGCCTAGGCGATTACATTTCGCTTTTGCTGTGTTGGCAATGCATTTGCAATTCCAAACTGGTTTGAATTGATTAAGTTTCTGGTTAATGGATTGTTTACATATCGAAGCAGGCCAACTGCAGCCTGCAGCCGCAAATCTCTCGCCTCTGTAATAGTAAACACAACTTTGCCAATTGGCCGGGCTTCAAATCTATTTCCATTGCGTAGGCGTCTGCACAGCTATTTGGCCAATTTCCGCGAATTCCTCAAAACACTTTTAAATCCAATTCACCAGTTACATATTGGACGAAATTGGAAATTGTTATGTGTACAGTTCTCTGTTTCTCAGTGGCAAATTTTCGATTTAATTAAAGATTCACAGTATTCCATTCCTTGAGATCATTCTAAATCAAGGCATTTGTGCCCCACAGCAATAAGCTCACAAAGAAGAGAAGAAGTTATGACATTTTGGCGAGTTTTTTGTTCAAGTTAATTGTGAATAATTATTTGCTTATGCCATAAAGCAGATTAAAAAACTTTTGTTTTTAATTAGAAGCAGCCGGAAAACAAAAGATGCGGCACCAGAACCGGCAGCAGCAGCAACATCAACTTTAGCAACTTTACAAACATTTTTCGCGCATATAAATTACACAAAGCGCCAGAGACACAAAAAGAGGCAACAGAAGAGCATAGAAAATTAAAGTTTTAGCTTGAAATTAATGCAAATCTTCCGCTCATAGAGACAATGCGGTATGTGAGGCACATGCACCACGAGCTTCTGCACACAACTCGTTGCTCATTCAATTGGACCCACTCGTATGGCGCCGCAACGGAAAACAGCTTTAAGTGAGTTCCTAAAATTGCATCATACCCGTCAAAAAGATAATTAATTTCATTTTAATTAAGTCGCATGAGTTTGTTAAATTTAACAAGCAACCGACGACAACAAACTGCCACCAAATACAACTCGAATATTCGCTCTCAGCCTTGTCCTTGACTCATTCCCGCTATACGTGTATGTATTTGTATATAAAACATTTCAAAATTAATTAACAACTTATTTACATAGGCCTTCCACTCTCTGTGGCGCCTTGTAGATGCTGTACTAATCACATTGCTGCCACTAACAGAGCTGAACCCACGCAGCCTTTCGCAGGCACGTGCACCAAGAGCTCAGAGCCTGCTTGTCGCCATTCGCGCACATCTGAAAGGTTATTCAAATTGAAAATTTTACACATTTCAGATACATCCCTAAAACTGTGTGACCTAGGATCAAAACAAAAGTCGACAAGGATATCGGAAAAACGAGATACTTTTGACGCCAAGGTTAACTCGCCATTCCAAACATTTATTTTGACAAAACAAACGACAATATTTATTTTGGATTATCAATAGAAACATTTCTGAAAAATAAATTTGTATTTTTATTATAGGCTAATTTTCTTGGTTACATCTGCAATTTGATAGAAGTCCGATATACTTCCCATATAATTCCCAAACCCTTTAAAATGGAGTCACTAAACTTCGAAAGAATTGATTATTGTTAAACTTTGCTCAATATTAATGAAAATATCATTAAGTGCCTGGTCTGTACAAATCGACTAAGCCTTTATCAATACCAAGTTCTAAATATTATTATTAAACTTATAACCAAGTCGTTAAGGGGGTTTTTCACGTCTTTTCGGAGCATAAATCAGAGTGCAACATTGCCACTTATTCTTAAATATATTGAGATTTGTGTTATTCGCAAATTTTCAATAATTTTGGCGATTAGTCGAATGTTTTATGGTCCAATGAACTTAATCGTTTATGGCAATAAATATGAATAATGCATGCAATTTGTTATTTTTTAATTTTATTTCTGATTGTTGTGCATTCGCTGCACATTTCAGCTATGAAATATATTTAGTGGCCTAATCGCTAAGCGACTTATGACCAAATTAGTTGTTCAATGTGAAACTCTAGCAAAATTATCGCTCATCGCTTTATTGTTTATGCTAATTTTAGCTCATTTTATTTTAGTAATTCCCATGCAACCGAGAATTAAGTGTTTGTTTTGTTGTTTCTGTGCTATCTGTGCACAGAGCACATTAAATGCGGTATGCAAATGTTGACGATTTGCAAATGCGTCGAATAAGTCTCTAATTAAGTTTTCATGAATTCCAAAATTATTTTTTGGGGGTGTGAGGCGATATCGAGTTAATTGCAGGCGAGTCCAATTAGAGGTTTGTGGTTGAAATTTACCTGTCATTTAAGTATAGTTTATATAGAAGTGCCATGGGGTCTGGCAAATATAAATATAAATCAAGTCAAATCAAGTGAAAACGTGGCAGTCGAGCGAAACCGACTGTGGAATACTCTGACACCAATGAATATTCATTAATGTTCTTTTTGAATTTAGTATCTTTACCTCTAAGATTGCGGAATATGTAGTCGATTTGTGTACTTTGAGGAGGCACCTTCTCCAACCCCATAAAGAACATACATTCTTGATCAGGGTCAACAGCCGAGTTGATGCAGACGTGTTTGTCTGTCCATCTGTCTGTATGAACACGCGGATCTCAGAGTCTATTTGAGCTAGTGACACCAAATTTGCAGTATAAGTTCTCGTATACCAGGTGCAGATTTATTTTAGCGATAATTATTTTTTTTTTGTTTTTTATTTTCTATTTTGCGTTTTTTGATTTGGTTTGTCTGCCGACATATCATCAGCAATGTCAAAACTGTCCAGCAATGGGTGACTCCATTGCTTCTAGGCAGCTCGAAGAGGTGAGCAGAGTGGAGTCCTGTTTGAGTTTTGTTTGAACTGAAGTTGTAGCTTTGTGTTGGTCATCATTTTTCGCAAAATATAAGAGCCAAATAATTTTGAAACAGTTGCTTTTAATATGTCAATATTTGAAAGTTATTTGCTTTTGCCAGAGGTTGAAGTTGCTGTCATTAGTTCTCATAAATCTGCCTCAGTTCAAATGGTGCTCTGAACGCAATAAATAAAAATGTTCAAAATAAACGCATTTAACTCCACAATACCCCCCACCCCCCCCTGTTCAAGCCGTCTCTGCTTTGCCATGCCACCTTCAGCTCCATGCCACTATGGCAAGTCATTGAGGCAGCTCTGATTTTGTGCCTCCTCCTCGTTTGAAAGCTGCATTTCCGGTCACTAATATAAGTCAAAGTACAAAGTTGGTTGGTTGCCTGGCTGGTTGGCTGACTTCAGTTCTCTTCCCTTCGCCTCTCTCGCTTATAATGCAACGGCACTTAGCCAACGCCATTTGGAAAGGATGAGGGGCAATCGGAATGGGATGGGGTGGGGCTGCATTGGGAGAGCTTCTCTATCTGTGTGTGTCGCCGTGCCTCGCTGATGATTTAAGTGCACTTTGATGCACATTTTTCGTTGATGCTGATGTAGATGTAGAAGCTGCTGCTGCCCCAGATAATTTAATTAAATTATACGCTTCCTTACGTACCCGGGGATAAGAGGCATGAAGGTATGTGGGGGGGGGGGGGGTGGAGGGGGGGTCTCGGCTGAGTATTTGTGGCAGGTTAGGTTCAGTTCAGCTTTGGGGTGTGTAGCTCGCATTTTAATAAGGCTTGTTGGTTAGCTAGTTTTGAGGTTGAGCTGAGTGTAGTTTTGGTTTAGTTTTATGCGCTGTCGAAAGGCTTTGTGCGAGAGTCTTTGGGGTTAAAGTCATTTGGGTTAGCTGAAAAGAGGTCGAATTGTTGTCACTGTTGGGGCAGAATGGCTGTGTTGTGGCATGCTTGATGCTCGTATTTAATAGCTGGCAGACCATCTTCGAAGCGTATCTTTTATCAGCAGCAAATATTTTAATTCACGGCATTATTCATTTTTGTCTGTCTTTGCTTTAATATTATAGGAATAACGCACAGATCGGTAACATTTTTGAAAATCTTTATTAAATAATAAAAAGGTTATATTTTCCTTAAAACTGTGAAACATGAAACATGAAATAATATTTTATGAAAGAGAATCTGATGTTTTTTCAAATGCCAAATATTTAGTATGAAAATATTGACCTTTGGCAGTTCTTTTCAGTGTCTTTGCTTACGACATGTTTTTGAATCTACAAAAACAATATTTTGATGTGTTCTCCAACACAATAAATGTGGGGAACAGCGAAGAGCCGAAAAAAGAAATCATTTACCACTATCCTTTTGACAGGCTGTGCCTTTGCACAAAATGTTGATGTTATTCATCAATGTCAGAGCGATTACGTTGTTGCTATTGCTGTGGCAGTTGCAGTTGCAGATGTTCTTATTTTGTAGGCGACGTGTTATGCGGCTGTCAGCGCGGCCACGTCAACATCAGCTTGCAACTGGTAACTGGCAAGGGGCAACGCAAGAAAACGACCGGCCAGGAGAGGAGGGAACCCCTCACGGGCGCCACAGCAGGAAGTCATCAACAACATCAAGAGTCAGGCAACATGATTTTTAGTGTCGCAGTGTGCAAAAAAAAAAAAAAAAAAAATGCAAAGAACACTGACGAAAAACATTTTTAATGCACCAGAAGTCATAATATTTTCATATTTCATGCTTGCTGCAGCGTGTTGCTGCACGTGCACGTCACATTGTGTTGCTTAAAGTGCAAAATATTGCACTCAATAGTTGCGCGCAACATTTTAAGCGAGTTGCACCCAGCTGAACAAACTGAAATTTCTACCTGGACAAAGTTCAACTTCAAAAATGTCTTGATTTTCGTGGGCTCCAAACATGCCCAACACAGTCATCAACACAACCAACACAACCAACACAACCAACACAACAAGCACAACCAACACACAAAAGGCAGCGACAACGAGTTGGTCCACAACATATTTACATAAACTGAAGCATTTCTATAGAACTAACTCGGAGTACAGTTGCGCTCCTATTTCATCTTGTTTGTTTAACATATATACTATATACACGCGATAAATGAATACTTAAAATTTTAAATAAGAGTAAATTTAAAAGCTGATTATCGACTATAAGTTTGAAAATAATTGCTTATAGTTTAGTGGCCTTTTCTTATGGTTTAAGTAGGATGTTTTTCTATATTTTATATAACTCCAATATATTTGAAATAGAGTCGGATTTAGTCTTCAAGAGGAGCGCCCATTGAGTCAACTGCTAATTTTCAGTTTAGTCAAATAGAAAGTTATATTTTCTCTTTAACATTAATATTGCTTAGATCAATTATTAAAAATTTCAAACTAAGATTAAATTCTGCTGAATATATTCTAAAAAAAAAAGGCTTTATAGATATTAGCATGTGATTTCAAATCAAACCAAGTTGGGGTTAGGGTATTCGAATTTCGCATCAATAAAATGTAAGTTTTCTGTTTTTGTTTTGCTCCGGTGTTTGCCGCCATCAGGTTAGTGTTTAACCTCTGCAGTGTGCTGCAGTCCTCTCGAAAAGTCTTTGACTTGGCCCTCGTCCTTCCCATGCCATGTCAATCTCCCACTAACCAAAGGAGGCACAGCCAGTGAACCATTTGCCACACTGGACCCACACTGCTTGTTCTGCATGCTGGCATGGCTTTTAACCACTCGTTTGCTCTTTAACGCGTTAACGGGTTAAGTTGCCTATGTGGCACGCTGTTGTTCTTGCTGTTGTTGTGGGGCACGCTGCTTGCGGTTGTTTTTCATGTGCCCATCAAAGCAGCGCTAGCGACTATTTCAGGACTAAAACAACAAGAAATTGGTTAGGGGTGCCATCCTCATGTGTAATTAGTTGGCGTTGACTTTGTCATAACTTGTCCCCACACATGCCAGCGGGTGTTGATAAGGAGGGTGCGGAAGAATGTGTCGCCTTTAAATGACTTGTGGCCACATTTTAAAGTCATTGTGAGGTGGGAGAAAGCTGCAGCAAAGCCGACTCAACTTGAAATTTTGTGCGCTAATCGACGGCCATTATGAAGTGCTCACTCCTCTTCCCCTTCGAGCAGCCCTATAAAAGAAAACAAAAACTATTCTCAGGAGTGGTTTTTTGGCTCCAGCTCTGCAGGCAGCTTCACTTCCGACCAACAACTGCGGCTACTTCAGAGTTTTTTTTTTCTCAACTGCTGCCGCCGCATTCATTTTAGATTTCAGTTGCAGGCAACTAACGCGGCCTCAAAACTGACAGACGTTGGTGGTCCTCATTCCGTGCCGATGAGGTCATTTTGTAATTTCTTCTCCCATGGCGGATGCGGCTTTGGTCCCCGTCCTCGTCCGCCTCCCACCTTCCCCCACACCGTTGACCAACCCACTAACTGTCTGCTGTCGCATGGCCTGCGGTTACCGAGGCGCTTGTTCTTGGCTTTGTTTTTTCATTGGCCAAAGCGTTTTAATTTTTAGCTAGATGAAAATTACAAAGCTCTTCTGGCTTTTAAGGTGGGGCAGCTGTTCCTTGTGAATAGTTTCAAGGGGTAAAAAGAGCTTGTTGAAAAGTTGCAAGCAGTGAATGGCTGAAATGCAAAATATTTAACTATCAGGTGAAACAATACTCTATTTTCTTTGAGTCTAACTTTTGTACAACTTGCTTCCGGTGCAATAAAATGAATTTATTTTCCCCAGGTAACTTTTCAGGAAAATGGAAAAAACAATATCTTTGCTTGCAACTGCAGCGGCAAGCGAACCATTGACATATCGAATGATGACGCGACTTTATTGCAATAGTGATATAGTTGGAAACGCCCCATTGTAAGGCCATCTAATATTATCTTATAACCTATCAAACTTCATAAACTTAATTTCATCCTATATAGACCGTGATTAAGCTGAATTCTAAACTTTAGTTTGGAGCTCAAATTAAAAAAGAATGAAAGAATTTTTCGCATATATCGACTCGTCTACTGAATGTCCCTTTTCATCTTGAACAGTTTCTCAAATCTCAGACAAAAGAGAATGCATCGAGTGCAGAGATTTTTCGGTAGCTTGCACATAGTTTTTCTATTCCTGGTATACTTCGTCAGAGGATTGTCATAATTTCGCGGGTGATGTCGCCTCGACCGCGTTGTCGTTGCCTCGTTTGTATTCTGGCCTCGTCCTGTCGACCTGGTTGCCAACTCCTTTTCGAGTTGAACACTTTCTAGTTGGCTCTGGCCTGAGCCGAGTGTACGTTCTGTATTATGCGGCAGCTGTCGAGGACGGACGAAAACCCGCACTCAAACACCGAGTTGCACTTGCATTCAGATGTAACTTTGGTCACACTCTCGAGCGTCCGTTGCACGCCTGGTCGTTGTGGTGGTATCCTGGTGCATGCATCCTGGCTGCGACTCGACTGGAGTCAACTGCATGTCAGTCCTCGGCTCGCCTGCTGGTTTTTCTGATTGTTGCTCGAGGGCTGCAGCTGCCTGCGTTTGACTACAATGCGCTTCATCCTGGATGGCCTCGCTGTGTGTGTTTGTTTTCCGGCATCGTTTGCTTTGATAACACGCTAAGTGCGCTGGCTTATCGTGCAAGATAATTTGGACAAGTGTCATCTCTCAGATTTTCACGCGGTGCCCAAAATAAAACGACGATGCTGACAACGTTGTGGCAACTTTCCTGAAATATGCACAAAATTTATTGGTAACCAGGTTTAGCACAGGCTAACTGAACAGAGGCACAATTACAGCCTCATCTCTGGCTACAGCTTCGGTTACACACACCAGTATTTTGCTCCCAGTTGCTAGTTTACCATATATTGAATTTTTCTTGTTTTTCGCCAGCTTTCGTTGCATGCTTTATGGGGTGGTGTAATTGGCGCTTGGATGCTTTTTGAAATGTGGTGGCTTTTAAATATTAGTTTAGACCGGGCCTTGTGTAATCTCTGGGTTTGTTAGCACCGTTTGCTGGCACCGCTCTGCCTACATTTGCAGTTGCAGGTGTAGCAATTGCGGTTACCCAGTCGCTAAAATAAACACTGAGCTGATTTACATTAATGCTTTAAAAATGATTAATGCATATAGCTAGCAAAATAAAGTTCTTAAGCTGCTTCAGAATATATTTCATATGTGCTGATAGAAACGGGATCAATATGAGAATCTACTTTCGACTGTAACTTGGGAGTTTCTTGGGTGTTGATCAATAATATGCATAATCAGACCTTATCTACGGTTGCATTTCGAGTTTAATGTGTTCAAACTGGACGTAACTAAGAATCGAAAAATCGATAAGCCATCTCCAACTGAGCTGACCAAACGGAGCGAACATGTGTTTAAAGATATTGGCGGAAGAAGTAAGTAAACAGAAAGAAACACAAGCTAAACGCAGCTAAGATCCCATTAAATTTGACCATTGACCAGCAAACAAACGTTGAGCTGTCAAAAGCGAATTGCGCATGTCCCGCAATTTTGACAGGAATCAGATGTTTTGGGCTATTGGCGCCATGCAGCTGCGTTTGTTGTTAACCTTGCCAGCGAATCTGGAAAACAAAACAAAAACGAGAATGGCAAAGAAGCACAGAAGAGAGCAACATCAACAGCAACAGCAGCAGGGAGATAGAGAGAGAGACAGAGAGTCAAACAGACGAAAAAGCACGTGCTGAGAGAGCCACGTGCTGAGCCAGCAGCAATAACAGTGAGAGCGCAAAGCTTTTCAACTTGCGCTGAATGGAATTCAAGCAAACAGAGAAACCGATAGCAAGAGACAGAGAGTGCGAGTGTGAAAGCTTTGCGAGTGCTCACGCCGTTGCTGCTGACGCTGCTGCTGCTGCTTCTGTTACTGCAGCTTTCGGGGGCGTCCAGGACCCGTCAGCGAATCGAGTTGTGGCCGTTGCGTTGCGTTGAACGTCAGTAGTTGGAACAAGGACGCGTAACGTGCAAAAGCAAACGCGCAACAAAAAAAGCGTTCTCGCATAACGGTGATAAAAAGTAAAGCCCAATTCATAAATTTGGGTCCCACTGTCTAGCTCGTGTCTCTGTGTGTGTCTCTCTCGGTGTGTGTGCGTGTAAAACCCAAAGTTATATGCCAAAATCAGCTGCGCAAGAAGCGAATCAAATATTTGTTCGATATACAGATGTGTGCGTCACGTATACGTAGCGTGTGACCATTCGTGTCAGTGTGTGTGTGTGTGCGAGTTTGTGTGTGTGTGTATGTGTGCGTGTTTTTATTGATTGCACGTTATCTACGCTGCTCTCAGGGAAACGAAATTTGTGAGCAGCTGCTTTAAAATGTTAGCAAACCGAATTCGGGCATCAACAGCGGCGCCATAAAAACTGTTGCCCACAAAAATTGTGCCAGCCCCACTTTGTGGATATTTTTCAAAAGTGTGCGCGCCCGTTCAAGGTCGCATTTTTTTGTGCGGTCACACTGACAAAATGTCACAAACAGACACATAAAAACAAACAACAAACACAACAAAAGCGACAGCAACAAACAACGATTGGCAGATATTTAAAACGAGCAGCAAAGCACATTGTCATCGTCGTCAGCAGGCTCAACTCATCAGCTGCCAAAGCCAAATTAAAGTAAGCAAACCAAGCCAAATGAAATGTAATGCAAAAGAAATGCCAACTCAGGCTAGTGGCGAAAAATCGAATTATTTGTGTATTTTACGTGAGAGGACAGCGAACTGGCAGCAGACTGTCTATAAGTACATATATCTTTCAGTTTACTCCAAGTAAACTAAATAGCAGACATCCCTAAGCCGGCTACAATCCCAACAACAACAATAAAAGGAACAACAACAGCAGCCAGGACCTTATTGAGTGTGGTCACACAGGTCATGTGACTGGTTCTGTTTGTAGGACAACGAACTGGGAATCTGAGAATCTTCTGCAATATTTTTTGTGTCTCTCTTGTACCAAAAACTCTGGGTTTTATTTTACTTTTCGGTTTGTTTTTTACGTTGACTAAGCTGCCATAAAAAACTACAAAATCGCTTACAGATTGGTTTTTCTTTTCATACTCGCTGTTCTCGAAGTGAGTGTGAAAATATTGCATTAAAGAAAATCTGGTTTCTAATTGAAGTTAATATCTTGTGAACAAATAAATGTGGGTTAGTTCCACTAATGTTTTCAATAATAATAATTAATAATAATTAATTTAAATATGTCATTATTATTTCACAATGCTTGAAATTGAGTTTTGCCCACTTTTATGGCTTGTGCAAATTTAATTTCTTAAGTTAAATTTTGTTAATTGATTTATAACTCAGTTTGCAAGAAAAATAATTAAATTAATTATTTAATTCAATATTGCTTAAGATTTTCAATGTGCAATTTGGATATATTAGAAGTGATCCAAGCATTCAATATAATTTAGATTTTTGCCACAAATAGCAAATGGCAAACATGAAAAATTAGAGGTGCTCAATAAATTATTCACAATCAGTTACATTTAGCCTTGGCCTTCGGGGAACTCGGTCTGTACTGTGGAATGCAAATAATTTTATGATTCATTCACACATGGCAACAAACATAACTCAAAGCGTGAGCGGCAGAGATTGCCTTCTGTGATGCCGGGAGTCCATCACACATATCTTGCAACCGAGGCAGGCAGCAACAAATTTGTTTGGGTTACCAGTTTAGTATGCATAAAATGTAAGAATGTCTTAAATTCTTGTTGCTTCTTACTCCTGGTCTATCTAAATAAACACTTCATTTGTGCCCCGAGTGAACTCTGTGTAAGCAACTTTCTGTGTGCCTCCGGGTTGCATTGCAGATAAATCATAGACAAAAGTGTTTGCCACGCCCGTGTCCCCCATTTGAGCACTTATAGGTCTGCTTGCCCTGCAGCGCCAACCAACTGATTTATCAAAGTGGGAACAAAAAACACGTTACGTTACAAAGCGCACACACACACAAACACACACACACACACACTCAGAGACACGCACACCTCTTTTATGTTGTGCTGACATCAGCTGTTTGGATAGCTAAGGGCTTAGATTTTGGACTGACCTCGTTTTCGGGCTAACAAGTAAAACCAAAAAACCAAAAAGCCCAAAAACACAGCCAAAGCAACAACAATGACAGGAATATGTTGATGTCCAATGCGCAAATATTTGTCGAAATGCGTTGCACAAACAAGCACAAAGCCCATCACAATCGACCAGGTTTGAGCCAGAAAGAAAAGAACATAATGCATAACTCATACGCAACGTGGGCGAAACTTGTTTGATGTTTTCTTTTAGGCCATACGGCAAGATTACTTATCTGCCATCAAATATGCACGCAGGCCAAAACATATATGTATACATCAAATATTAATTATGATTAAAGTGTCTTCTGCAGCTTCACAAAACTTGTGTTAACAATTCCACTTATTTAGCCACATTTTGCAATGCAAAGTATTAAAGCTATTATCTTAAAGGGGCATAATTAAAAAGCCAAAAGTTGCTCTCATTATTTATTAATCAAGTCTCAAAATTGACTAACTGCACATGTACAATTAATGAAAACCGTTAATTAAATTGAATGAGCACTTTGCAATTCTTGACTGTGTTTTAATCGCATATTTCAGACTGTTCTCCATTAGCAGATGTGTACTTAGAGTATTTATATATGTTCGACTTACATACATACATATGTATATAGGAATACTGTGTGTTGAAGCTAATGCCATATGCACATTTCAGTCGCAGAATATACACTCGTTGATTTATGTTCCAGTTTCTTTTATTTATTTTACTCAAACATAAACTAGTTTTCGAGAGTTGTGTGGCAGCATTTTAGTCCAATTAAATTTTCATGCCACATGAGCATTTTGTGAACAACGGCAACGGCAACGGCAACAACAACGGAGCGCAGCTAAAATGGAGAGTGGCATACGAACATGGCGCTATTTTCAATTTCCGTTGCACAAAAACCGGGCAAGGAATGCGATTTTTAACACAATTTCACATTGAAATACGCCAGCAGGGAGCTAGCTGGCCATGGCTATGAGGAAGGCAATCGCAAACAAGCCATACGAATAGTAGGTAGTCAGCCAGTCATTCAGTCAGTCAGCCAGTCTGACATTGAGTCGCTGGGTCAGTCCGAATGCTTGTGAGGCATGCGGACAGTCTTGCTTCACCAAATTGTTGGCGACTACAAACAACAAAGCAGACAATTCCAAATAGAATCAACCAGATCGACCAACGGAATGACGGAATGACTGACTAACTAACATGCAGACTGATTGACGGCTCAAAGCAAATGCCCTTTTATTGAGATTTAAGCATTTGGGTCAATTCCGAATTCCGAATTGTGTTTGTGTAACTGGGGGCTGCTTTAAATATTAAAATCCTGCTACCAAAACAGTTGTCTACTGCGAAATCTAAAAAAAGACAAGATTGCCCCAGCCATGGCAAACAGATATCCTGTAGCCAGTACGTATAACAAATAATACCTACATAAAAAATGAATCTTATTCTCAAAAGTTGGTTGGCCTACTTTAATATCTGTAGGAGAAATTATTAAGAAAACAATTAATTAAAATATAAAAAAGACAATTGCCACTTTTCTGCCAACTAGCCAATAAATAAGATTCGCATTGAATTCATTTTATTTTGCAGTCAGCGTTAAACTATATGAAGCTTTCATAAAAGCAATATAAAAAATTCGATAAATCATCGCAAAAAACGTGAAGTTCTAAAATCCAGTAGAATTTCTAAAATTCAAAGAATGTAATATACAGAATGTTAATAGTGAAATCAGGTTATAAGATTCAATCACAAATCTATGCAAGTGATTATTTTAAAATAATAATAAATCGATATCAGTAAATTTGGAATGCTATGCGCTTTAATAGTTTATTCACTTGCTGAAAAAATCGCTATTTTTATATACCACATGTGCTACGCCCTATTGTATTCAAGTAATGGGCACAGGGTATATAAATAAACTAAAAATCAATGAAAGCAGAGCAACGGCCAGACTTGAAGGCTAAGAGTGTGTGGCAACAACAGTAGTAACAAGAACAACAACAACAACAAGGGCAGCAACAATAAAAATAGGTAAAAACAATCAGCTTGGCTCAAACCAGAAGTCCCAAAAAGTGCAGTCAGTAAATATATATATATATATATATATATATATACATGTGTGTACATATAACTTTTTTGCCCTCAACGATTTTATGTTGTTTTTTAATTTTTGTTTTGGGCAAAACTCGGGTTTTTGATTGGCTTTTAGTTGTTCAGAAGTGTACACAACACTACTACTACATATTGTAATGGAAATTGTAGCGCGACTGGGTTGCATTTGTCATTTGAAAAGTGTTCCGTATCTGGGTCATTATGACAGCATTCTCGTGTTTTCTTATATATAGCCCAGTTGTTTGCAGCCAACTCGTTGTAGATGGGGCAACTCTTATATGTATATACATGTGTTTCTTTCATGCTGTTCCAAATTGTTACTTCTTTGGGCCTAAGTTGTATGTTAAGAAATTGCTTTTAGACAGCGATATAAGTGGGTTTTTATGAAAGAAAAAGATAATGTTGCTGTATTAGTTTATTATTTACTTGACGTGGCTCTTTTTGTGGCTCTAAATACAGTTTAAGAATCTCTTGTTTCCATAGATTCTTACAAATGTAATTGGGGATTGCTTAAGTGGTCATATTCACATTAGAAATACCTCAACTTGAGTATAAAACACATTCATATACGTATATTCGAAGCATTAAATACATAAAATGTTATTCCTCGTGGCTTGTGTTCCTTTATCTCTTTAGAATGCCATCTTAGTCGTAAATAGATGCTCATTTTTGTTGTTGCCTCATGTTAAACGGTCTTTTGGCATGGGGCAGCAATCAACATTTACTGCCGCCCACATACATTGTGTGTAAGTATATTTATTACCGACATATTCTGGCCTTCAATTCAACTACTTTCACTCTGCCTGTCGCTCATAAGGACCGACTATTCGTTTTCGACCAACTTTTGTGGGTAACATTTTATTGGCTTTCGTTTTTTAAATGGTTTCATATGTATCTGAGTTGTTTTTGTTTTTGTTTTTTTTTTTTGGTTTTTTGTATGCTCTTCTGCCTTTTTGACTTTTGCGTGCATGAGTTTAATATATAGTGGATCGAGCGATATATGTATGTATACACGTATATGTATCTACTCGTTTGAGCTTGTTTGAGCGTTGCTCTTTGCCTTGCATGTTGAAAACAGTTTGACAGAGACGGGGTTGGGAAAGAGCACAAACTCGGCTAAAACAAATTACGGACGAGCTCAAGGCCACAGCTGCGGTCAGGCCAGAGAATTTTTTTTTGGGGCTGCGCGTTTGCAATTATATTGTAAAACATCGGGGTTTTTGGCCACTCGACGGGCGCACTAATGAAAAATGTTGGCTCGACTCGTTCGCTGGCCATTTGGCCATTTGGCCATGGCATGTGTTCATAAATAATTAAATTCTTCTTCTGCTGCTGTGTTCCGAGTGAGAAATGGAACAGGGTCGCCCACTAATTAGGTGCATATTTCATTTTAAGCTTTGTACTCAAACTCTGTCAAAAGTCTCTCCCAGTTGTCAGAAATGGATGCATGAAATTTCCATGCACTGCCAACTGTCAAAGGCTGCTTCAATTCAGAATGCGAGTCAGACTTCTAGCTGGATTCGCAATTGTTTGGCTCATCGGACAGCAGACAGTCTTGACTTGGCCAGCATGTCCGTGTTTGAGTGATTAAATATGTGATTATGACAACCAACTTGAAACTATCCTTGGCTTTAAAATATTTCATTATTACTTTCTACTGTATAAGCCAAAAACACACAACTCTCATTCAACTGGAAAGCAATTAATTTGCTGTCTACAGTCAATTGAGTTACTTTTAAATTCAATTGTTGGTTTTTAATTGCTTTGTTGTCGTCGCTGCAAAATACAGATTTTTCAAACTATCTGTATTAAATGTATATATTCATATATGTACAAATGATATGTTAAATAGGTTATACTATTTATGCATATTATATATATAATATATTATTAATATTTAATGATTTTTGATTTAATGAGGATTTGAAAACAATATCTTTGGGTTTTATTATTTTCTAAAGAGACCAGATTTTGGGATTGTTGATTTAATGCAATTTTTATTTTTATTTATTTACATTTTTATTTTATTTAACAAATGTAAATATATATAAAAATATTCATATTTATAGTCAATTTAACATTTATTTGCATTTATAAATTTTTCTCTTACTGACTAATTAAATTTTAAGCAGCAATGAGCTCCGCTACCAAGAATAGCATAAGGAAAGTGTAGAAAACTTGAGATGCTCATTAGTTTTGTGAAACTTGAACCGACTTTTGTGGAACTGCAAGAAGATTAAGTGCAAGAGCAAGTAGTATTCTACTTTGATATCCAAGTGGAGAGTCCCTTCTGCGCAGCTTAGAGCCCCCTTGCTCCTTAGTCCTCACTTCACGTAGCAAAGTTGCAGAGTATCTTTTATTGCACCCATTAACTTAAATTTGCTTAAAGTCTATTCTAAGTCGACTTATTTTATATTAAATATAATTAATCTAGTGCAGAACTGAAAAGTTGCCTTCAATCTGCCAAATGTATCTATAACTTTAATATTTCGATTAATCCAAAAAATGAAAAAATCCCACCTAGATATGGAAGCGCCAAGCAGCAGTTCGATATTGCTATCAATTTCTGACTGTTCCCATTTCGGGCCGAAATTGAACTGTGACCTGACGGGCCACCAGAGTGCAACTCTTGTTATGGTTGTCATACAACAAGCGAAACAATTGTGGCAACCATCCATGTTACGTGTCCGTTGCGCTCTGCTTACGTTTCTTGGCCGCTATCAACTTACCCCTTCTGCAGTCAAATTTCATAGCACAGAGGCAATTTTTGACTGTGACTCTGAATCTGACTGTGACTGTGACTGTGACTGTGACTCACTTGCAATTCCATTTTATTCAATTTGTTTTTTCTTTGCTGGGAAACTTTATAAGTTATATTCGCAGAGTCGTGCCGCAGCAGCCTGGCTGCTGGCACAAAAGCCAAGCATCAATTTGATCAACTTGGCGCCAGTCTTTAATATGCATTCGTTTCTTTTTATCACGCTCAAGAAAACAGTTTTCTGTTTCCACATCTCAATGCGTATTTTCCAGTCGTTTTTTTTTCCGTTTTCTTTTTGGGTGTGTGCTTTTGTTACACGCCATTTAGTTTCACTTTGCATATTCATAGAATTTTTGCCATGACCACAAAAATATTATACATATCCTGGTCAACGGCTTCGAATGATGCACACATCCCTTCCTCAAACATGTTCTTCATTTCGGGAAACTTTCTTTCTCACACACGAAAGTTGTGTTGCCAAAAGTTGAAATGCAACTGCAATTTTTCGTTTATAGAAATTGCTTTTCACATTTATTTTTCAGATTGGGTGTCAGTCTGTATTTTGACAAATTGGTGTAGTTTTTGCTTGTTGTTGTGTTGAGTTTGAAGCTATTTTGAAGTTTGTCGTTTCATGTTTGGAAAACGAAAAATCATAAAATTGCAACAAATCGGAAGTTTGATGACAAATTACTGAATTTATTGATATCTTGCGATGTAAGAAATAGACAAAAATAATAAACGGGAAAAAGGATAAATTTTAATTATTAGATATCCCAGGGCTTAATGACTTTAGACTATTTACAGAGTCATGAATTTTATTAAAAAATAGTTAAATTTCATAAGACCGGCTTAGTCCCTCATTGCATATCCACTTCAATATGAATAAAGCAATTTAAATTTAAATCAAATCAAATTTGAACGCTTCCATTTTCGTGTGTCAGTTCACTAAATTCACCAGAAGCCTTTTGTCATATATGTGAGTTTTTTTTTGTGGTCTGTCACAGACATGGAATCAATTAATTAAAAACCTCTAACAAACTGCTGCCATTCGAAGCCAAACGCACTTAAAGCCAACAAATTCGTGTGCCAAATGGAATTTAAATGAAAAACGCTTAAAAGCCCAACAGCAACAATATGAGAAGGCAGCAATAAAAACAGTTGTTTGTCTGTAATTTGATTTGCATAAAAACTAAATAAATTGCTTCTCTAGTTTTTTTTTTTTTTTTCCAAAGGCGACAAACGTGCAGGAAAAAAAGATAATGCCCAGAAAACATATGACACATAAAATGCAAGAATAGCGCGTTTTATGAATAAACAAAATGCCAGCGCATTGAAAAATTGTGCCCATAAAGAGAGTACTGTGATATCCACTGGCAGTCACAGACTAGGACAGCCAGAAAGACAGAAGGACGGACGGAATAGAGCCAGCCAGTATAGCGGCAGTAAAAAGTGTACAGTCATATCGTGCCAATAAATATGAAAAAGTTTACAATAAACACGTTTCAACAGAGCCCATCAGGATATGAGAAAACCAATTCAAGTGGGCGTAGAATGCCAGTCATGTAATAATATAATATATGAAACATCAACAATTCACGACCCTGTAAATAACTTAAAAACTGCACGAAATGGGACCATTCGGTATAATTAGTTGTAAAAAAATATTGTGTACAAAAAGTAAGAACGATTTTTTCGAAGTCTAACTTGCAATACAAACTTAATTTATGCACTTTAAAGTTGCTCGAGGGATGGGAGGATGTACTCAAAAAGTTGAAAATTTTTATCCTATGTATGCTGTATTTTGCCGTTAGCTTTTAAAACGTTTAAAACATGACGTGAAAAATCGATTTAAAGAACATTTGACCTGGAGCCAGCAAAATAAATATGTAAATTATTAACGGAGAAATGGAGAGAGTTATCATAAAAAAAAAGAAATTGGTAAATCGATTGGTGGTGCGGCCCAAGATTCTGCTGATACTTGAGCCGTTTTCAAAATTTACATACGTACATATATTCGTTGATTGGGAGCGTAAAATTGGGCCGAAGAGACGGAGCATGGAGTGGCACCTTTGGAGCTAGCTCGCTGCAGACTCTCAGTTCGAGGGTGCTCGCAATGTAGGCTAAGTTTTCTGTGTATTGATTATATGATGTGTCGACAGCAGCGCCCGAGTAATTGGCCAGTTGCTCGAGTGCTACGTATTGTATCACGTTACGCATGTGTATACGTATACGTATACGTATACGTAAACGTAGACGGATATTGATTACTACGTAGAGGCAGTGCACATTAAAATTCAATTTACGTGCGCACTGACAGTTTGAACTTTAATTAAAGCCACGAGCAGTGACAGACGACAGGTGAGGGGCGAGTGCGAGAGACGGTGATAAGGGTCATTGATTAGACAACATGCCAGGATATTTGGCAGGCACGTGAGTCCTGAATGGACGAAAAAGACACACAATAATCAACAATATCAGAAATCAACACACAAAAAGCTAATGTCTAATGTAATTTATGTGGCACCCACTCGCCCTCTGGCGGAAGCTTATATAGAATTAGGTCTTGGAGACTTTGAATGACACTTTGACAGTTGCCTGCTTGCCAGAGGCACAAGACGACAGGCGAAAGGGAAATAAGTATTGTTGAAATTTTTGACTAATTAAGCCATTGACTGAGGAATTACTGGTGGCAATAGCTGCTCCTAATATGCAGGTGGCACGCAAACAGCTCGACAAATATCATCGTTCCACTGGCAATCGATGGCGGCAACTTTGGCATATTTGAAAGTTTTGGAGCCCCAAATTAATGCAGGTATTTGTCAACTGTGGGAGCTCACCTAAGGGGAGAGTGACGCATAAGCAAGCAAATTAACACATTTCCATGGAGTTGAAGTGGCAGCTCAATTTCTGGCAATAAGTGTGCGTAAATAGACAATTAAGAGGTGAACATTTACAAACACTGCAAATATACCTGAGTTTGTACAAAATTCAGTTTTTGTCAGTTTCAAAGCAATCTATATCTATGTTAGTCACAATTCTGAATATCAAATGCTTGAGCTATATTGTTACCATTTCTAAATAATTCGCATAATTTTCATTTTAATTTTTATTGCTGCATATGGTATTTCCTCTTTCCATGCATAAAGTTGACACGTTTTTATGGTGTCAACATCTCTAGTTTATAAACCCACTTACATTGACTTGTGGCCACATTAAAACTTTTACATTATATTATTAGTCCCTGAATTCGAGCGTCTGCGTCCCGCTCCTAAGCCACACTTTTAATTAGAGCCGCAAAAAATATTACGCTTTTATTTTATGCGCATATGCAGCATGAGAGAGAGAGAATGAGAGAGAGAGACAGAGATATATTGAGTGAGAGAGAACCAATTAAACCATAACGCATACATTATAATTTTATTTTAATTTTAATATTTATGTGCTTCCCTATGCGTCCCTTGTGACTATATCACACACACACTCACCCAGCGGTGTGCTCTTCCCCCCTCTAGTCTCTCCCGCCCCTCCCTCTTCAGTCTCAACGCGTCCATAAAAATGACGCCCAATTACTTAAAACTAACGAAAAATTCCCCAAGCGTTAGCCGTACAATTTGCGTTCATAAATATAAATATCACACCTCTGCCGGGTTTCGTTAGCTACGTACGTAGGCTTCTGGCCCAGTGCGGGTGTGTGTGTGAGTGCTATCCAGGCCAAGACAATGCTACAGCCAAAACTATCTCTGTCTCTATCTGAAGTCTTGCCATCTCGCTCTCTTCCACTTCGCATGTAGTGTATTCAAGTAATCAAAAATGCAAATCGAGCCCATGAATTTCGAATTAGTTTTTAGCTTGTCTCGCAACAACAACAACAACAACAACGAAAACAACAATGGCTGGCTTATAACCAGCGCGGATTTTAGGCTAACGAACACACGTACACATCGATACACACACACACACGCACACACACAACCACGCCTTCACACATGCACATGGATGCAGAGAGAGCTATTGAGTGCTGTACGTGTGGCAAATTTGTATCAGTTAGTTCGGGTCTGCCTTGTAGCGTTTACCCAGCACCCAAAAAAAGGAAATAAAAGTGCTCTAGTCGAAATTGCCCAACTTATGCATACCCTGTCAAGGTTGTGCTTACCCACACACACACGTAAACCCCCTGGATACCAGTTGTACCCATTTTTAATGGGTCCACGGTATAAAAAGGAGAGAAAGGGAATTGTTAGTGGAGGTTTGCGATTTGAAAAGTGACTGCACTGAAAGAAAAATACAATTATCCATCAATTGCCACAAAAATCCAACTTAAATAGATAAATAAAATAATATACGAATTTCACTTATTGCATAATTATTAATATTTTTATAGTTGCGTTTCTTTAAGCACTATCAATTGATTTGAAATAATTATAATTAATGAATACAAAAGTTATAAATTATTTCTTCTATAAATTATATAAATTATGTATTCTAAAATTGTGTTTTTCCTGGCTCTATGTCAAGATCTTTTTTTTTTATAGACTTGTATGCATTTCGAATGCATTCGGTATATGTTTTTAGGGAGAGATTCACAGAATCCGTTCGGTTAGGTGTGAAGCAGAAAAACATATTCGAATTATAAAAAAAGGTTACAAAAAATAAGCAACTACAGCTGACCACAAGTAAGACAACTATTTTCTTACTTTAGGTATATACCCGCAACAGTTAATAGAAAATATAAAAATGATTTCACTTCTTTTTTTCGGTGTAAACCAGCACGTTTGATTTTTTGGCTGTTAGGTGGTTTTATTTATTTATTTTTTGGTTTTTTTTGAGGTGTGTGGCGGGGTCTGTTTTTATTTGCGGCCTGTTGGTTTTTAAGTCTGTGGAGCTGAACGTGACGCGCATTTGCGCTCAATGCCCATCAAATGTAAAGTGGCTGCAGTTTATACTTGAATTGCGACTGTGAAAGCAACAGCAGCAGCAGGAGCAGCAGCAAATCAATGTAAATATTTTGGGAACGCCTTTTAGCGCGGCTCAAAACGCGTTTGAATAGTTTACATCGACTCTGTGCCCAGATGAAGTAGTTTTAGTTGCCGTTGCATTTGTTGTTGCTGCAGCAGTCCCCTGGTTCTGGCTGCCTCTGGGCTTGTTTTAGAGTTTTGGGTTTTTCAGAGGTCTTCTCAATTCCCGCTGGCATTTTCAATTTTACTTTATATGCAAATTTGGCATTTTGTAGGAACGCCAAAGCTGGGAAAGCGGCAGCGGCAGGGGCAGCGGCAGCGACTGTCATTGATAGTTCTGTATCCTGACCCTTCCGCTTCCTACTTTGGCTCTTCTTCATCCGCCCCTGCCGCCGTCCCGTGCTCTTCCTGTTTGAACGCTTTAAGCCAGCTTAACGTGAAGGTTGCTTGCATTGCATTTGAATTTCTATAAATTTTATATTTTCTATTTAGTTGCAATGCCACAGCCAAAATAAAAGCCCAAAACAAATCCGAGACTTATACGTATTTTTAGAAGTTTCATTTCAATTTTGTTACACACACATACATCTATAAATGAACATGTATAAATATTATATTTTCGCTTTTATTTGTGGGTTATATAAAATCGATTCTGTCAGCTTGTCGCACACAATACATCAGTATTTGTGTAGAGATAAAAGCTTCTACAATACGAATTGCATTTGCTTATCTAAAAACAATTGTCAGTTAATCTCAGCGTTGAGTTATAAACAAGATCTATGTACAGAAAAAACGTGGCATACATCAAGAGGCACGTAGCACGCACGTAGTCCAGACGCAATGGCGTCGTCAACGCAGCCGCCAGCTATTAATCTAAGACGCGCGTTGAGGCAGCCGGCAACAAGACACGTAGATTCCACCCACTTGGCTCCGTATTTAATGGCACCAAGTCAACATTGCGCCCCAAAAAACGTTGTCGTTGCCATTTGCCGTTGCTGTGGCCGTTGCCGTTGTTGCTGCCGTTGTTGCTGCCATTTGCCGGCGGCAAAGTGTCAAAGTGCTAAAGTATGTTCAAAGATTCATAAGATTTTCGTCCGGCCTGTTTGTCTGTCTGATTCTGTTCTTGTGGTTTTTGTGCTAAAATCAACGACTAAAGGTACTGGCTTGTCCAAAGGCAGAAAGTATGACACCCTCCCAACGGGAAGAGTTTGGCAGCCGCATGTCACTTGTGCCCAAGTGTTTTGCTCGTGGCTTCCACTGCTTTCACTGCCTGTCACCAGACACAGACACACAGGGCGTATGTGTGATGTGTTGCCTTCAGGGGCGCATATCAGCTCATTAAACCACAACTAGAAATACTTTCGCTAAAAGTTTAGTTCACTGTTCAATTCTTAACTGAACTATTTTAGCAGCATCTCGTCTGCATTTTGCGGTTTCTTATTTATTTATTTTTTTAATTAATGCTAAGCAATACGAGTTTCCAAGAGTGCTGAACAATTTGTATACTTTGATACCGTGGGTTTCAAAGTGTATATGTTTGGTGCACAGTCCGTCATTCTGTCTGTTCGTCTATCTGTCTGTTCGTCTATCTGTCTGTTTGTCTATCTGTCTGTTCGTCTATCTGTCTGTTAGTCTATCTGTCCGTCTGTAAGAGACTTTAGGCTTGAAACATGTACCGATCTGATCTGACAAAGTGTTAAATTCCCAAAAGCCCATATCAACCGCAGTTTTAGAGGCAAACTTGAATGATACTTTGCCAGGAATCTCCTTCAAAAATCGATAACTCTGGGCTACATCCAACCTTTGCTTTTTTAATTTGAAAGTATTTTGAACTTTTATGTATTCCAATACTCAATAGCAAAGAGTTTTTATGTATGTATGCAAATTTTGAGCAATCGTATTGGAGTAATAAATGGTTTTGGGCTTGCTGGTGAATACAAGCAATATTCTGTGTTATTCCTCGGCTTTGTTGTTGTTATTGCTGCTTTGTTATTGTGCGAAATTAAAAGTTAGAAAATTCCACACAAGGAAAAATAATGGAATAACAAATTTGTGAAATAAAACCAGAGAGTGGACTTGTGTGCCTCAACTATTCTCTCCATAACTCTGAAATTCCGGTAGATATGGGTATTTGGTATTATTGGGGGAAGAGTGGGCGTGGCCAAATCAAATCTTCCTTAGAATCTTAGGAGGAATCTTATATGTCCCCCGTTTCAAGTATCTGGATTCTTGCATTCGCTTTCATATAATAAAAATGTTCATTTTGGAGTATGTGCTTAGTTTATCATATGGGCCGTGGCCTTAAGCGTTTGCAGTCTTTGAAATATGCTGAAGATGGGGACCAGGTCCCGTGCTGAGATTCTTAATTTGTTTCTTTGGCAACAAGTTTGTTGCACTGCTATTATGAATCATTTTACATTTGAATTTTTTTGCGCACTTTGCGAGAAATTCCAATTTACACTCTGTGCATGCCAGCGCCCGGAGCGCTGGAAAATATTTAAATTGAAAAATGCTCATATGCAATTCGTTTGGCTCGCAGCGCGGCTAAAATTGCTGAACGAATTTGCGTTTGCGGACCGTGGCATAAACTGTTGGCCATACATTGTTTTCGGTGGCGTTTGGCAACAATCGTTTGCTTTACGATCTCACAACAGCAGTTGGCATTTTATGCAAATTGTTTGCCGAGGCACACTCAAGACTACTGGGATCGGGCATTATTGTTGCATGCAACACAAAACTTCCCCCTCTCCCACACCCAACCAATCAAAAGCCGAGAACTGCTTTAAAAGAAAAGTTACATTCTTAATGTGATATTCTGCAATCCATCGCCCACTGACTCAGCAGCTTTATGATTGCAACTTTAACGGCCCTGAATTTCGAGGGGTAGGTGGGGAGGGGGAAAGAGTAGTGTCACCAGTTGAGTCAGCTTGGGTTGCTCTGGAATGCAGTTAAAGTCAGTGCGTGTGGAAATAAGTCCAATCATCATGCAGCATTCCAAGGCAATGCTAAAGGCAGCAATCCCACTGTGGAATAAGTCATCACTTTGATGGGAGCGACAACAAAATACTAGATGACATTAAAATGTTCAGTTTATGTTCCATAAAGACCTGCTAGTTATGTCAAAGAAATAAGCGTGTCTGTCAGCTCTAAAAGCAGCAATAAAAAACGCCAGATTTGGGAGAATTTGGAATATGGGTCGACAAAAGGAGTCTGACTTGTATTGAATGCTGCAAATATCATCTACTCATTTCTCTAGGCCAAAGAGATGCAAGGGAGTTCTAGCAAAATATCAAAAGTCCGTTAAGTTATAGTTACTCACAATATTTTATTAAATTCAGTTCTACAAATGGAAAACCTTTTACAAAATATTGAAAACGAAACGCTTTTTGCATTTGTTTTTGGTTTGAGCACATTTTTGGCTCAATTAATAGCTTAAACAATTTGTTAATGTCTTAATTCTGACTCATATTAATTAGCTTAGTAACTTAACAGGAGTAGTCCAATATCGAATAATTTTTCCCATCAATTTTTTTCTAAATATTCCATATTTCATTGTTTTAATTGTTATCTCTTATGTCTGACTAATTACCTCGTTAGCTGGCACGCACACATATAACATGTTAGTTTAAGTAATTCATTGGGCATCCAATGCTCGTTGCGTCACATACAATTAAATATTGCTCATACGCCACATGGCCGCCGCAATGCATCACGGAGTCGACAGCAGTTGCCGTTATAACAGCTGCCATTTGTCCGCACTGCAGCTGAGAATGCAAGCGTGATTGAGCTGCGGCATTCGCTGGCGCCAAATCAGCAATTGCCACGAGACGATGTCAACGAAGAGGACGAGGACGAGGACGAGGACGAGGACGAGAACGAGGATGAGGTTGAGGATGAGGACATCGACAAGACTCATTAGAGCAAAGCGTGATGCGTGACACCAACTTTAAATTGTCGAAAGACACGCCCTTATGCCCCACGGCCCACGTTCCTGCTATTCTATCTCTATGTGTATGTCCTGGCTGCACATTGCAGCGTAATCTTGGCCATTACTCAAATAGTAGCCGAGCACGTGGAGGGCCACAAAAAAAATGAGCAAAATTGAAGCAATGTAAACGAGCAGCGATGTCGGCTATAATGGCAGGGTTATGGCTAGGAGAGTTGGAGTTGGGGTTGGAAATGGGGTTGGGGCTTTAGTTGTAGTTGGGGCTGTTGGCCACCTACTCAGCCACAATTGAAACTGCTGTTGCCGCTGTTATTGCCGCTGTTGCCGTTGCTGTTGGTGACATTTGTAGTCTGCTTGTGTTGGTGCTGCAGCGTCCTTGGTCCACTGTCAGTGCCACGTCCACCGCCACAGCAAGAGTCGCCACTGCGTTGGCCTTTGAAATCACAAACGATTTTGTGTTGCTTTGTTTTTGTTTCTGTTTTTCTTTATCTCTTTTTTCATTTTTTTCTGTTTCTCTTTTGTCGTTGTTTGCCTTTGCTGCTCGGGACTGTATCCTCTCGCCTCCCTCTAATGGCTTTGTTATGCTAATTTCTTGACGCCTTCTGGTCATTGAAGTTGCCTCGCCTGCTCCTATCTCTCCCTGACTTGTGTTTATTATGGTTGTTGCCCGCTTTGATGCCGTTTTTTTTTTGGGATTTTTTTAAGCAACAATTTTCGTGGCCCCCGACGCTAATTTAATTATATTTCTTATTTATACCCTATACGGTTCCGACATTGGGTAAAGCGAAGAGACCACTTTCACTCCGACTTTTCCTCTGTATAATATAAATATTTTAATTACTGAAGAACTTAATGCTAACGAGTAAAATGAGTAAATTGATACCGTGACATTGGTCGAGCAAACAGACATATGGTTATTTCTGCTAAAGATACACAAAATACAAATGTGCGCATTTACAACATAATTTTCCAACATTTTTGCGCGAGTTTTCAGTTTCTCTCATCTCGTTTTTCCTGCTTTATTTACTGTTGTCACTTTGGCTGCCCCAACATCATCGTTTCTCCAGGATGAAAAAAGTGAAATTCTCTCTAGTCCCATGTCGCTTTTCACTCGCATTTCCCGTGCATGTGTCTATGCGTGTGTGTGTGTGTGTGTGTCCCTGTCTGAGTGAAAGGACTTACCCCATAAGCCTTTTATAAGCATCGCATAAATTCTTTGTCAATTGTGGCAAATGTTGCCTGCCTGCCTGCCTGGTTGCCTGCCTGCCTGCCTGCCAGTCAGCTAGTTTGCCAGTTTGCCTGTTTACTCTGCAGCTCGTCATTGTCATTGTCCTGGTTCTGGTCTCGGCTCCTCGCAAGAATTGTGTGTGTATGTGTGTGTGCGCACAGTTTCCGTTAGCCAAGAATTTTTTTTACATTTCCCTTTTTGTCTACGTGCTCTCTAATTGTGCCAAGCGTGTGTAGCAAATACTCCAGTTTTGGGTAACTAGAATTTGATTGTGTCGAGGCACGAGAGTGCATTGATTGGATTACCCGTGGAGGCACTAACAACAGTGCTTACTTCCCTCAGCCGCTTCCCCTAGCCCAATATTGGAAAAGGGACTGTGCGACATAAGCCGGAGCAGTTAAGCACAGCTAAAGTATTTGCCTGGAAATAGCCAACGCATTCAATTTGCAGATGGTTCACAGATATGCTGCCATCAAAGGCTCTCAAATTAATCGTGATTCTGCCAATTACATTCATCATTTCAGCCATCTGTGCAGGTGGTATTACTGGAGATTACTTCCATTTTATTCCACCACAATTTCCTTTTGCTTTTCCATTCTGAACAATATGCAGATTCAGCATTTCAGTGGATTAATTCATATTTGCATGTAAATAATTAATCTGACTGTTTAGAATTGTGACAGGTTGCATTTTTGTTGTGGACACGCCTGCAAGTGTAGACAGAAATGCAACTTACTTCTATGTCTACAGCTATATCTACAAGTTATCGCCCGGATCCCACTTTGGCCAACATTTCATACATTAACATTCTTAACATTTGCTATTCCATTATTCGCCTCCGAGTGAGTGAGTGGCTAAATTAAAATAAGCTTATAAATATATATTTAGATATACATATATATTAAGCTATATAGGTGGGCTTGTGTGTATTCTGCATAGTCCCGTTATCTGCGATTTTCGTATTTATGTATATGTAAAAGATTGTCGCAAGTTTGCGATTTCAGTTCGGGCATGTGGATAAATATATGCGCTGCCTTAGTTTTTTTGTACTCTTGCCTGTCATAAGAAATGAAAGCACTTCCGCACCTGCTTACATTTGACTGTGCCAAACTGTGAAAGGGAAATTTGGCAATAAAACCAGAATATATTTAACAGCTGGGTTGAGAGTGAATCGTAGTCGTGCTCTGTCGACTACAGTATTCTTATTTTATTATATTTTTTTATGAAATAAATTTAAATTTTTACAGTTTTGCTTCGATTTACTATATTTGTGTGGTTATTTTGTGCCAGCAGGTGCGATATGTTATACGGATCCGATCCAGCCGTCTTCTACATAAATACGGATTTACTCAAAGTTTCGTTGATATAGCTTCAAAAGCATACCTCGGCCGATATAGCTGTGTATTTAATGGGCCGGAGACATCTCTTTCGTATAAACTTCATAACAAAGTCAGAAAATACTCTCAGTTATTTTACGTTAAGGTTTTTAAGTATTTTTCTAAATTGTGTACCTGCTATATGATTTTCAGTCCTTAGATTTCAATCATGAATTTATGTACCCTTTGTTGGAGGAGATGCGGTATCTATATATTCTCTGTGTAGTATGCGGGCAAAGAACTTGTTCCCCTTTTCGCTCAAAGGAAAAGCGTTCAGGACTCAAGCTTATTCCAGTTGATTCGCCTTTGTCTTTCGTACTTGTGCTCGTCAAATTCCCTTAGGTCGTGCTGCTCGAGCAAGGTCTTTATGTTTTTATTGTTAAATAAATTTTTGTTGTAAATTCTCTTGTGGCACAAACTAATCATCTGAACTGCCTCCCTTTGATATACCTTGTTGGCCACTTTGAGGTTCCTGTCAACGTCAAATCCCTCGCAGAGTTGCATTCCCTGGATGGCACTCCAGGCATTGGCTAAGTAACTTAAAGTGCTCCTCCAACTCTGCACATACACTTATGAAAAACATTCTCGAACACACATACATACATACGAGTACATTAAAAAAAAGCAACATAACTCAAGCGAGTAGCATATTGAGAGGCCAAGGGAATGCCGACATAGGAACAACCAAGCGTTATGAGTGCTTTCCCATTCGACACGCACCTCAGCCCCAACTCACCCCTTCTGCTGAGTTGTGATTGTCATCACACATTATTATGCTTTATTTCCGTGCCTCCTTTATTTTTATTAAAACTGTCGTCTCAAATTTGCATATAGCCAAGTCGGAGGGCGACGGCTTCCCGCAGTGCCGACTGTCTCCGCATGTTGTCCTCAGCGACCAGTCAGCGAATAGATGTGGGCTGGGGCACAACTTCTCTGCAGTCTGCAAAAGTTGTTGTTATTGTTTCCAGGCCGTAGTTGATTTGTCTTCCTACCTCTTTTTTTTTGTGGATTTTTGTTTTTTTCTTTAAGTGTTTACAACACTTCCGACGCATAATGGAAAACAAAAGGCTTAAAAGGATACACAAAGGATTTGAGCAATCAAGTACGCTTTAAGAACTTTTGCCTCATCCACGGTAACCGCCTGCCGATAACAATTTTTACACCTGCCATTTACCTGGACTTGCAACGGTTCATGCTGTTGTATTTTCTTTCCTTTGTTGCCCTGCTCACTGCTATCCACCAGTTTCAAAGTCATAACAATGCTGAGTTTCCAATATGACCAAGCCCACGTATGCCCCATAAAATGTATGTGTGTTGGGAACAGGCAAAAAGGTTGACGGCATCATAAAACCTGAAGCAGTTGCGTCCAAATGTCTGCACGCTCTCCGCCAGACAACAATCAACAACAACAAAAGCAACAACAACAAATGCTGAAAGTTGAAAGCCGTGAAAGCCTGGGATGGATTTTTTTGAGGGTTCCAAGTATGGGGATCAGATCTGCTCTCTTTTATGTCGAACGCTTTTAGTTTTGAGTTGCAGCCACATTAGATTCAATGGTGAAATGTAATTATAAAAAAAGGCGTTCGAGAAATGTTTAAATTTCATGTAATATTTTTAATATATATACTTTTTCAACTTGAATTTAAATAATAAAAATTATTTTTAATTTAATTTAAATTACATTCTCCTGTTTGTATATCTCTGTGTTGACTGATATAAGTCGAGATTAAATAAATAAATAATTTCAACAGTTGCTGTTGCTGCTGAGCTGTAATTATTCTAATTATTTAAACAAACACTTCAAAAATTTCTTAAAGTATTTATCGCCTTATAATCTTAACAGTTGTTGTTGCTGCTGAGCAATTAGTTTATTATTGTATTTATTTAACAAGACATGTTTCATTTCCTTTGAATTGCTTTGCCATCAATTGTTTTTCGCTTGTTCGATTTAGACACAAAACTTAAGCCAAAGTGCTGAAAACTGAAAATGTTTAAAGGTCTTGCCTTAAACTATGTTTATTGGCAAATCAATTTTATTTAGCGACAATTGTTCACGGAATGGAATAAAATTTATTTATTTTGAAATAAATAATTTATGGCTGCCATCAATTAACAATCTTGGCAGTAGTTTAAGTTAATCTAGATGTTTGAATATCCTCGTTAAGCATTTATTATTTTCGCTGCTTGCAGATGCTGACTACAGATCGGAGAAATATTCCAAGTCAGCCATGGCTGCTGTTGTCGCTGCTGCTGGTGGCCGCACTGAGCATGTGCCTCGCCTGCCGCGTTTCGGAGTTTTCGTGCAAGGGCGGTGGCAACAGTGGCAACATCTGCGTGCCACTGGACAAATACTGCGATGGACGCAGCGACTGTGCCGATGGCAGTGATGAGCCCAAGCACTGTTCCGGTGAGTGCAGCTGAAGCAGCCATAACTTTATGACTACCCTAACCCGTAATGTGTCTATCTATATATGTATATATATATGTATATATCTTTGTTGACAGTGTGCAATCGGACCTATTACGGTGATATTGGACGCACCTATGCTATAAAAGTGCCAACGCCACAGTGGAATAAATTGCCCTTCCTCTGCCACTTGACATTCACCGCGTCCGGCCATGACCAAGGCGACATCGTCCAGGTGAGTCCACATCCTTTCAACCAGAGGACCCTCTTTCAAAAGGGCTGTGTGCTGGTGGAAGGGGGAGGGGGCAAAGAGCTGCCAGCTCTGCAGTGTTTGCCCGGCTGTTGTCGTTGTTGGGTTTGGCACGCCGTAGGCCAAGATTAGCAGGCTGTGCCGGCGACATAAAACTGCAATGCATACACACACACATACACACCCACACACACACACATGCACACACACAAACACACACTCTGACAGATAGATGTGTATTCTGTTAATATGTGGATGCAGACACACGGCCTGAAGCTGGCACTGCGAGTGGAATCGTTGTTGTTCCCCCACAACACACACACACACACACTTACACAACAACGCACTCACACACACACACACTGGTACGCACTAACGCACCATGAAATATTTGGGTACAGTGCAGAACGCAAAGCATACAAGAATATGCCAGATGACGTTGTGCCTGGGGTTAAATACACTAACTACAAGAAGGAATGCTTTCATTCATAACAGTCCTCAAATTTGGGGAAATTATATTAAGAATAAGAAAATAGTGCAGAAGAACAACTTAATTAGGTTCGAAATAAGTTCAGTATCTAGGTGAATCATAGTATTTCCTAAAGTATAACCATAACTGAAAGGTCTAAACTTGCTCTCAGTCACAACTTAGAGCATTCGAGCTTCGCTTGTGTCAGGCCTCATTCTGTTCCCATTTCTTATGCCCCGTGATGGATGCCTGGCACTTTCAGTGCTCCGAGCTTATGTGCGTGCTCAATTAGGGGTATTACTGTACATAGAGTCTGAGCTTAGACCTAAAGCCTGTAGTTAGTTTCTTGCCTCATCCAGTGTAATATCTACTTAAAGTAAAGTCTTTAAAGTGCCTTTGGGGCACAGACGAGCGTCGGCAATGGCAGAAGCGTTGACAATAAAATTAGACACGCTTCAGCACATTTTTGGCGAACTGTCACAAAAACGTCAATTTCAATTTCCAAAATAATTGATTTCCATGCAATTTGCGTAACAGCGCAATGAGCAGTTAGCAGAGCAGAGTCTGGGATTGGAATGGGATTTGCCTGCCCCCAAACGACGGGGGATTGGCATGACGAAATCAGAAACAGGGCAGAGCGAGGACAACGACTCGTTTTCCTGGCTAGAGTTGTCAATCCTCTGCGTAATCCGCTACTGAGCATTACCAGTGTCTTTCTCTATGTAAAATGATATATGTTAAATCTGCTGGTTGCTTCGCTGGCAGCTTTGCACCTTGCACCAAATCTGTCATGCATAAGTTATAACTTTTATTTTGTGTTTCCGCACTTGTAGACCATGTTGATAAACGTGGCTGATTTTGTTCGCAATGCGTATAAATCATGTGCCTGGCTTTCGCCTTATCCAGCCGCCCACCGCCCACCTCCCCCATCTCCCACTCCCTAATGCCTTGCCAGTCCATGTGTCTACGTGGGAAATGGCTTGAAATAATAATGTTACGCGCCGGTTCAGGGGACATCGTCCTGTGCACCGCAATCGTCTTGTCTGTCAGCAGCCCTGCTGTACATATTGATTGATGATTGCCGGCGTGTGCTCTCCAGCGAGAGCAAAAGTTTAAATTACCCTACGTACCCCATGCCACACAGCTTAAATCCCAAGTCCAGACCACTGCAAGTTTACCCGGGGCTAATTTTTAATGGAAATAACTTGCCCCCCAATCTTCCGAAATGATGCGTTTTTCAATTTTTTATGCTTTAATCAAATATCCCCTGAAGTTGCACTCTGAAATTTACGCCACGAGCTGCGCGCTTTTTGTACACCGGCGGTGTATGGTTGAAGGGGAGTGGGGGGGGCGTGGGTTGGCTTAAAGCTTATATATATTATAAAACACATAGATGAAAAACAAGTGGGAAAGTTGCAGTCGGGCGCAACCGACTCCGGAATACTCTGATCCCACAATGACAGTCGCGCCACGAACACCGATCTTTGAAGGAGATGCCTGGTAATAGCAATATACCTTTCAAATTTGGTGACTCCAGCTTTCAAATTTTGTAAAATATATGGCTCTATAGAGGTGGGCGTGGCATATGCCGATCTTCGAAGAACATCGCCAACAAATTACCAAACAAATTGGGTGACTGTGGGAAAAGTTGCGTTCATATAAACGGAAAGACAGACGGACAGACATTGCACAACACCAATCTACTATGATGCCCTCGGTTCAGAGTATAAAAAAAAGCTGGCGAATGGTGCCAGCAAAATTCTCTTATTTCTCAGTATTTCACATTTTTAGTATGCAGCAATATTAAATTGTAGCAATAAAAGCCAAGCGAATTTTGCCACCTACATAAATCAACGGATATTTTTTATATAAAATTCACATAGCTGCATAATTTTTCTTTTTTATATTTTGCATGTGAATTTTATTTTGCCTGTTTGTCTCATCTGCCAGTATTTTAAATGTGTTCTTTATATTTGTTTATGCATTGGAATCGAGATTTTTTGCATCACTTATTTTGTGATTTTTTTAAAATTTTTTTGAATCGGTTTATTCGTTTTTTATGCGGTAACTAATTGAGTATTTGGATGAAATTGTTGATTACACACAGAATGAGCGATAAAGGTCTTGCAAATCGAATATTATTAAATATTAAACTAATATATATATATTAAAGATATATTTATTTCTTAACTGGATTTCTTAACTTGACTTTATGAATAATAATAATGATGACAACAGCTCATTTTGCTAGTGAAAGTTTCTGGTATGATTTCGAGTGTATTTTCAACTTTTAACATCTTGTTAAACTCGATTTGTACAATGTATGGAACTGAAACCATTCCCACTCGTAATCGTTACATGTGGCAACAACTTTGCCACAACTTTCAGTTAACAAGCAAAGCTACATGGAAAAAAACAACAACACAACAAAAATGAACCGAATCGCCGAAGATAACATGCTCTTACAGACCGATCTGACAGTATTAATATGTTTAATCATAATAGTGAACAAATGATTTAAGAATTCAAATATGTGATCTGTTTTAATTTCTAACAAATATGCTGTTATAGTTTGAAATACCTACAGCAAAAATCGAATAGTTTCCAAGTTTCATAAAGATGCGACTTCTCTTGCTGATCAAGAATATTTACAAGTGATGTTTTTGCACTTCAACACAAAATTGTGATAGCCTTTGCAAGGGCAGGAAAACGTAATTTGGCTGTCCACTTGGCTGGCAAACTTGAGAACTTGTCCCCTCTGCTTCTAGTGAAGCATCCAGGTGACCATCAAGTTCATCCTGTGTTTAACACTCGAAATTAAAATGGAGTTTCGATACATTTCCTGTTTCGGGCTGGTTATTGGTTAGGTGTTACAAAATGTATAAAGCCTCAGAAAGTTCAACCCTTTTCAGAAGTTTTGTTTGCAATTTGGAAAATTTCAAACACACTCAAGTTTATTTGCATATTTTATTAAAATATATGTGTGTATCTCTGTGTACCATATAGCATATAGCATATAGCATCACACACACACACACTTGACTTTGCCTTAGCCCTCATCTTTGAATTTATATTTTTTTCGATGATGCTTCCCAAGTCCCTGTCCTGACCTTGCCTGACTCTCAACGTGCTCTCTCCGGCGCCTGCTGTGTGTTGTCTTTTTTACGGCCAATCTAATATGCAAACAGAGACCAGTGAATTGTGTGTGGCGTGGGCGTGGTTAAGGTTCCCTTTTTGCAATTGAATTTCATTTGCATAACTTTAACTGTGTGAAACTAAACTCACATCAAATTTGGAATACCCAGCAGTGGGAAAATACCCAATATCCACAAGTTTATTAAAATTCATTTTAAATTTAGAAAAAATCATACAAGAAATCTGTGTTTTTCTGTTTGAAATATAAGAAAAATGTTTATTGACAAAAAACATTTTTCTTAAAAACTTGCTATTATTTTTTACATGCGCTAAAAGTTTGCACTGCTCGTTATTCATTTGCCTGAACATCTTACAGCGAGACAAGGGCGTAGGCAGCTGTTTGTAAAGGGGGGACCGATTGTAAATGTATCATAAATCTGTGTGTCTATGTAAAGTCTTGGTAACCATACCTGACTACTGATGTAAAAATAATGAAAACATTTTTTATATTATATTATAATTATTTATTTATTGTATTTTTTATTGAAGTGCGATTTATCCACATTGCTAAGTAGTATACACTAATACTCAGATGAGCACATATTTTTCTCTCCTTGTGCAGATCATATTTGACGGGTTTACGGTGGGCCGCTTCGACGAGGGCATGGTTGATACGGATGTGGATGGTTATGAGACGAATCTGAGTCCGACCGGCGAGCTACCTGGCTGTCCCGAGGGCTTTATGCAGGTGAGTGCAAATTTAATTTAATAAAACTCCAATTGAATATTACGTAAGCCCAGCAATCTCCCCCACCCCAAATTGTAACTTGCACTCCATTTGCTGTTGTTGCTGTTGCTGTTGCTGTTGCTGTTGCTATTGAACTTGCGTTTAACTATAATTTTATGCCAGCCAACACACACACACATATACACACACACACACAGAGAGAGAGAGATGCAAACGGGAGAATTTGATTTTCTTGGGTCTGTTGCTCGTTCGTGCTCCGGACTTGACCATTCCTCCCCTGTCCATCAGTCGCTTCGTCGTGCCGTTCGATTCAATCAATGTCCGAGTAATTCTGTAATTTTCTGTTGGCTCTGTTGACAAATGCCACATTAGCCCAGCAAATTGAATTGAATTGTGCGGCTCTCTCTCTCTCTCTCTCTCTCTCTCTCTCTGTGTGTGTGTTTGCTTTATCCATTTCTCGTATCCTGTGTCCGCAGATTGAAGTTTGAGTGCTGTTCACTGTTGGTCGGCGAGCAAAGAAAAAGAAACAGCAAACTATTTAACATACATATATTTTTATCACAATTTTTGCGGCTCCACGCTGTTGACATTGCTACTTTGTCCAGACATTTTGGTCTCTCACAAACAGGATGGCAGGGGAGGCGGGCTGGGGGGGGGAGGCAAAAAACTAAAAACTAAAGCCCTGTCCAAATAAAATGTACAAAATCCCTGTAATTGACTTGTGCAATACGTTCAAATGTACATTTGTACATTTGTATATGTGCCATAAACTCGTAACTGCTTATGTTCATATATATATACATATACATATATATATATATAAATATGTATATATGCGTGTGTGTGTGTGTGTGTGTGTTTGTGTGTACTTTGATAGTCTGGTGCTGCAGCATTACATTAAATGGAGTTTTGCTGCTATTTACGGAGCATTGCCATTGAATTGATATAGTTTGGGTTCGGAGTTTGAAGCACTCTGATTCAATACACTATACATATACATATTTACCGTTACGTAGCTTGTAGCATGCACTTTGCATGCGCTTTTAGCCACCTTGCCACCTTGCCACCCTGCCACATAGCTACTTCGAATTAATTTCAAAGTTTAAGTTGTACGGAACTGTGAACTGCTTGTGTAATGGAGCAATGGAGCAAAGGGGCAATTTGAAAAGGGCAAAGTGTTGAATTGCAGGGCAAAGTGATTTTACAGGTTTTGGGGTGGAGGGGGGGCGAGAAATGACACAAAGGATATCTGCTTTGAAGTATTACCCTAGGTGTGATTACTGTCTTGCGAAATGAGCAATTTAGAAGCTGCTAACGAATTGAAGCTTACCTTTTTCATTTGCAGTAATCTGAACTTTTCTTTCCAATTTTACAAAATTACGGAATATATTCATTTTCTGAGACTGAAGCAACAAATGCAAATTGGTTTTATGCAATGTCTTTTAAAGCATTAAAACTAGAGACTGGAACATATTCTTGTCTATGGACGAGTCAGGCAAAAATTGGGGTGCTACGTCGATTATCGTTGAAGATAAATCCCAAATCATAAAGCATATTGTTAACAAATTTGATTGGTAGATTGTTCCTTGAAATATCGGCAGCGGCTCTCAGCTACCCGGAAATGTAAATGGTTTCATCATCCATAATTGTTGAGCTAGAGCCACCAAAATTGGAAGGTAATGCCCATCATCTTATACCAAAAATATCTATATCTAAAAGTGCAAATCGATAAAGTTGAAAATATCCCACAGATAAGATTTATGATTCCCAGTTCAACGCCATTGAAATGGAATTGGTAATGGCTATATCTCCCATAATTTAAGAGCTGTAAAGGCAGATTTCTAGGCTGCTCTTTCAAAGTATTTGGCAGTCAGTTAAGCGTTTTCTCTTGTTTTTGTTAATTCTATATGAAATCGAATTTGGTTTCAGAATAATATTATTCACAAATAACAACATATTCAATTGAATTTATTCTCATTGGTAAAGCGACCGGAACGAATACAACCCAAGCCACTATCAATACATAAATCGAGCATTTTTCTGAATAAAGCCATTACTTTATTAACTTAATTACCTTTGATGTCATGTATAACAGAAAAATGCTCGATGATTGGGTTGTTTATACAGCAATCAATGAAAATGACTTCGGCTCAAATACACTGATCAAAGTGGAGCGTACTATTTCGGCCACATCTTTTCATCAATCGAAAAAATTAGACTCGAATTCCTTACATTAAAGTTGACTTACCTAATTCATAGGAGTTTTCCTCTTGTTTTTTCCATTTTCCTTTCATATTCCAATTATTTTCCATTGTTCCACTTGCATCCGTTTTTAATTTCTGCCCTAAAATGCACAGAAAAATTTGTTTGTCTGATTCCCATCGGTTTCATTTCAATGTCCAGCTAAATGTGAAGTCAGCCGTTTTATGCTCCCCGTTCTGCCCCAATCCCGAAGCACACACTCCTTTATTAGTTTAGCGCTGGTGAGTGTTGCAGCTATTTTTTCTTCTTCTTTTTTTGCCTTGCTGCCTGCCACGCCCCTCGTTTGCCTTTCTGACAATAAATTTTGAACAGGCGTGGGGCATACGCTGACATTTTGTGGTCCCGTCCGGCTCATCCAGATCTGGCATCCCAGACTCTGCCGCGGATGTCCGTCCGTCCGTCCGTCCGTCCGTCCGTCTGTTGAGGTTTCATTTGGCACTTGACATATGTTCGTAGGAAAACGGCTGCCGAAATAGATCTGGTCGGGGTTTAGCGCCGGCTCTGCCCAACTGATGGAAACTGGGCATTTTCGCAATGTGAGTTCGGGCTTTTAAATGCAGTTAAATATTTTCCATTTTTTCTCATATGCACCGGGCCTGTTGCAGTTTTATAAACTCGTAACTAACCGCAGGTTTGTGCTGTCATTCTCCTGGTTTCGTTCCTGGCTTTATCGTCGCCGGCTCGCCTGTTTTTATTTATTTAAGGCAAACATTTTTAACTGCTGACGCGGTTTCGGGTTTTTTTCCTTGGTTACTTTGCAGCTTTTTTTCCGTTTGGTTTCCTTTATAAATTATTCGTGTCATGGCCTAGCCACATAAATTCTTAACTGCCTCGTATTTATAGCAATCTACCTATGTGATTTTTGTAATACATATATGAGCAGAAAACTGCCACATAAAGCTGCCGGGATTGTGCTTGAGCAGTTGCCAAGTAACAGTTTAATCAGTTATTCAATTTTGTTAGACAGTTTGTCTCATGCATATTGCAAAAGGCTGTGTCCTTAGTGCGACCTTCTGCTCTGGATTATTTTGAATAATTCATCAACGCTTTTTGCAATAGTCAGCCAGCTTTAAACTTGACCAACTGGTAGGGCTAAAGTTAGGGACCAAGCTGCTGCTGCCGCTGCTGCTGCTGCATTGTTTATTTGCTAATATTGTTAATCATAAATAACAAAATTTATGCATAAGCGTATTAACCTAAATCAACAACAACAACAATAACAACAACAACAGCAACAAGAGGGCGAGCACTTCTATCCTTCCGCTCTTCTATTCTGCTTGCCTGCCACGTTGTCGTTGGCCCAGGACAGGGCAACTTGAGTAAATGACTCAATATTTGACAATCATAACATCCGCTTAGTCTCGATCCTCTCGTCCTGCTGCCTCCTCCTGCTCCTACTGCCTCCTCCTGCTCCTACTGCCTCCTTCTGCTCCTACTGCCTCCTCCTGCTCCTCAAAGACAACAGATAGGACAACAACAGCAGCGAGAGGACATTCGAGTTTGTCAATGGCAGTTTAAGCTCTCCCGTCTATAAATATGTATACTTGTACATAAACGTCTATGCAAGTAGTTGTGAGTGTATGTGTGTGTGTGTG
This sequence comes from Drosophila nr. fundita, assembly GCA_035044245.1. Taxonomy (NCBI): domain Eukaryota; kingdom Metazoa; phylum Arthropoda; class Insecta; order Diptera; family Drosophilidae; genus Drosophila; species Drosophila nr. fundita. The sequence goes on along the minus strand of JAWNMG010000622.1, from coordinate 1,303,078 downwards.
TGTTTGGGTGCGAGTGTGAGTGCGAGTGTGTAACATGGACAAGCTCATAATTCAACTTGGCAAACTTCTTGGACATGAGTTCTGCTTCCGCCTCTTCACTGCACTGTCCAGCGACATTTGTTTGTGTCGTAAATTTACGAGTCATCAAAAAAATAAAAAAGTAATGCTCGAATAAGTTACAAGTTTCCAATTTCTTATACCCTGTAACCTTTGCATGATATTCACTAATAAATGTTCATTGAATGCCTCTGTATAAAAACAAGGATAATAATATTACAAAAAAGGAATAAATGATGACTCGATCAAATTTAAATTCTCTTCGCATCTCGTCTATATATAATAAAATCAAATCAAAATATTCTCAGATTCTTCTTTTAAAAAATTATGCATGCAGGTGCAGGGTATATTCTAGTCCACACTCAAAAGTATCCCTTTCATATCTTGGAACATTATTTATTTATGCAAGAACGCATTGAATTGCAAATTAAAGCTTTGCCTTGGACCAAAATTTATATTTAATGATTTTTTAATAGCAATGACGTAAAAAAAAAACTGTGGCAAAGGTTTTAAATTACAGTAAATCAAATCGAAATTCAGACAGTTGGAAGGATGAGTGTGTGCGCGTGTGTGTGTGTGTGCGCGTGTGTGTGTGCGGTCCACAGCCCGAGTGGAGCGAATGTATCATTATGCGCTTAAATTGTTTCACAATTAAACCTGGAATACATACATGCATTTAACGGCCGTGGGGGGAAACAGAGAAAAGGGGCTGGGAAGGGGGGCGAGGGACGAGGTAACAGGATGCAGCCATTGAAGGCTTCTCTGTTTGGGGCTTTTGTTTATTGTTGGCAGATTATGAAACGACGACGTCGACACCCAACAATTGTGCTGATAAAACTTTTATCGCCTATTGTTCAAGTGATGCGGCTCTGCTGGCGCTGTTGCCGGCGAACAATGGCAGGTATTGCTCCGTGGCATCAACCGAATTGAGCCAAGCTTAATCAGCTAAAGGTTGATTGTACACAACATTTTCAAAACTAACAGCTTTGTGCCACAGACTTAGCTTAATGGGTTTTTTAACTAAGTAAAATAATAATATAATACACTTTTAGCAATCCAGATATGTTCACAGAATAACCCCGAAATATCTTTAGTGTAAATTTAACTTTGCATTTGTCTGGGATCAGGAGTAAGCATGGAAAATTTTAAATTTTTGGTACATTTTTAATATATGTTCTCTATCGTTTTTTAAAGCTGGGAAAAGGGATAGGTAAAAGAGTATTCTTGTTTGTTTTTTTAGAGTTGTGTGAGAGATTATACTTCAATGCCAACTTTAACTGGCCACATAATAATTCAATCAATTTAAAACCAACACTTCATCAAACAAAGCGCCACAAGACTAAAAACTAAAAGAAATAAATGAAATGCTGGACAAGCCATGTAACTGCAACTGGGGGACAGAGACAAAATTCCAATAATTCGTTATGAAGTCGAAGCTAATAACGCTCCACTGCACACAATGGACTCAACGACAACAAAGTTGATAATAATGATGATGACGATGCTGATGACGACAATGAGAAGTATATATAGTCCAGCCAGTGCTTAGGGGCAGGAAACAAAAAAAAAAAAAATGAAACAGAGACAGATATAGAGATAGAGATAGAGGGCCTGCACAATTTGCAATGAATTTACACAAAATCGAAATCAGAAAATTACCATTATGCTGGGCTGTCAGGCCTGCTCTTGCTCCAGCTTCGGCTCCAGCTCCAGCTCCAGCTGCTGGCTGAGGCCATTTCATATGACAGCAGTGAATTGCGACTCTAACCAGTAACAAATATTGGCCAGAGCTCTGGAATGAACGACATGGATGGCGACTTGCAATTACAGCAAAAATTGTTGTTTGAATTGGGGCCGAGCCGCAACAGCAACAGCAGCAGCCGCAGGACATGACCAACTGGCCAGTTGCAGGGCTGGGCATCGACTGGGCACATGAACATGGACCTGCCTGGTCATATAACCCATTAACTAAAAACTTAATCAATTGGAACCCCAGACCCATTCATATGCACTGCCAATAGAGAAGCAATGGGCGCTATGTAAATGAGCTGCCTGCTGACTGCTGCATGCCGCCTGATGTTGCAGTAACGGAGTATCGGAGTATCGGAGTAACGGGCACACTGACCTATGCAGCGCAGGAAGCGCAAAAAAAGTCATCGTACCCCAAGTCACCGAGCCTATTCCGTTGACGATGTGGTTGCCCATTCTCGGTTGCTATTATCGACATTAGCTGCCTATACTCGGCTCAATGAATGCCAATTGTCAGCTCTCGTAATTTCTCTTTTCAACACCCTATACACTCAGTTTGCTCTCAATGGGGTATATAAGTTCAAATTTATAATAATTAAACAGACTATTCCGATTCCTATTCCGTTGAATAATTAGATTCTCCATACTAAAGGTAATTTATCTCCTTGCAGAGGGCACTATAATTTGATCATGAAATTTTTTGCTCATTGATGCAAACGTCTCCGACTATTCGTGATCAACAACAGCCATATCTATGAAGATTGTAATTATCAAAAACCCATAACAGCCTTTGTGCTTAAACACAAAGGGTATCTACAAGTCCGGTACTCTCAACTAAAGAATGCTTACTTGTTTTATTTTGTAATATATTAATTTTTTAAGGTACGAATTCAATTAATTAGCCTTTGCTTATGTTGCAAGCAGTCGACAATTGCCAAGCGTTTTTTAGCATAAGTTGAAAGGGGCGCTTGGCACTTGCCACTTGGCGCATAAATGCACGCCTCACTCTTTGCTGCAGCTACAGTTGGCATCAAATATTGAGCAGACGAGCCGGCAAACGTTGCCAATCAAAAAAATGAGTGCAACAATCATAATCCATTACCCATGCCTGATGCCAGAGCTAGGCAAGTTGCGGTGGAAATTGGATGTGTTTGGGTTTGGGTTTGCGATGGATTGCTCTTGCCTCCAGCAGGCTCCAGCTTCAGTGTGTTTATTAGTATTTTAATTGCATGACAAACTTTTTTAAATATAAATGAGCTACATTAAAAAACGGAGTTGAATTTAAGCTTTAATTGCTTTAAAGTGTGACAAAATAATAAAGGCATTGGCCGTTGGCGAATTGCTTTACAAACAGTGTGTGCGAAGCAAACTTGATTTTTAATTAATTAAATATTATTTATTTACTTGGCAGCTCAGCGAACTGGGGAGACCTTTCACGGGCGGCTCCTGGTGCGGCAAAGCCACCGGACCGCAATTATACTTCAGCGAAACATCTACGGTGACAGCATCCGTGAAGGTGAGTGAAGGACAGTCCCCGTACAGACTCCGAACTTACGGCAAGTTGGATTATATGTTTGCTCATGGCCAACATGCATTTGGAATGGTCTTCCGTTTCTTTTTGAGCACATACGTAGTGTGCGAGAATTGTGATGCAGAATAACATACATAAATTAAATGGCACCAATTAAGTTTTTATTTAATTAGGGTTAACGCAAATCTACACAATTTCTCTCGACAAATGGTTATGACTAACTTAACGTGGGTTTCAGACTTCCAGACTAAATGAAGTACTCCTTTCATCAGACAAAATTTAAAAAATAAACTGGAACAAAAAAATTAGAAATAAACCGGAATTTAAATAGAATTCAAGGTTCCCCAAATATAAAAAATATATTTCCAAAAATTGTGATAATGAAAGTGTATCTGAAAACGGCATAGCCGGCAGGATTTTAATTTAAAATTGAACAACTTTTGCGAATACGTGTCGTATGCGTAATGTTTACTTGAGCAGCCATTGCCACTTTTTGATTAATATTTAAGCAAACGAGCTGCCATAAAAGCAACTGGTCAACGGCTCTGGACAGGTTACAGAATTCGCCAGCGCATAAATTATGAAAATTAATAAAAATGCAAGCCTGGCCTGAATCACATTCCGGCTCGGGCGGGCGTCGCTCTCTCATCCGCCTACGGCAGCTGTTACTGCTGTTACAAGTACAACAAATTGCCCGATTGATGATGAGCTGACATGGTTGGAAGGCAGAGATTGCAGATTGCATAATTAAAATAAAATTGCGTGTGGAAACGCACCATTTTCCGTTCAAGACGAAATAAGCCTCCGCTTAAATCCGCATGTGCTCCAATTGGTAGTATTCGCCAGCATCTTAAACTTGATCCAATCTGCAATTGGTCGCCTTCTTGGCAGCTGGCGCTCAATTTTCGACAAATAACACTTCAACAATACCACTCCTGGCACATTCGACCGTGCATCGATGCCCTTTGCCCTGCAGCACACAATTGAGCAGCAGACTCTTGACTGACGGGACAATTCTTGCAACGATTTCGTCTTACATTCATATATTTTTACATATTCACATTTATTTCAACACTCAACTTTAAGCTGAAGGAAGCCTCGCGATATGCAAGTATTTTTTTTTTAAACATTTTTTCACGATGCTCTTCTTGGTCATTTTGCAGGTATTTCATCCGCCACGGAATCTACGGGACGAGAAACCCTTTGAGTTCAGCATACGGTACAAATTTATTAGTCAGTCCGATGCAGTTGTAAGGTAAGTAACTCCAATATCGAGAGCGTTATCAAATTGTCAAGTGCATGAAGAGACAAAGCACAAAATGTATTGAAAAGCACAACTTGAATACTTTGTTAACGCATATTTGAAAGTTGCAACAATTGAACTAAAAAAGAGTGGAGTAAAAATAAAATGACAAGCGACAAATGCGACAATTGAAATACTTACATTATAATTATAATCAGATAGCGATTGTCTGTCGGCTTAATATAGTCTTTTCAATTGTTTACACTCTGATATGGAAGACAACATTGTATATTAATTTTGTGCATTGTCCGTCGTGCTCTCTGTCCGCCTGTTCGTCTGCGAACACAACAATGAGGCATATCTGTGGCCGAATTTGACAAGAGAGACATACAAAAAGTTGGATGGCATCGCCCAAATGGTGCAAATCTATAAATCCATATAACTAGCACATTTTGAAAGCTAGAGTCGGCAAATTTTAAAGGTATATTGCGAGTCACATCCTTCAAAAATTGGATTGCGCCCACTCCCACTTCCACCATGTTCTGTGACACCCGTTATCAGATGGGATAACTTATTGATGTCAGAGTATTCCGCGGTCGGATAAGCCCGACTGCAACGTTCTCACTTGTTTTTTTTTTTGAGAATTATGCCAATGTATGCCGTTAGTGTCGTAATACGTGGCCAAGCATTCCCAAGGTAATAATTTATCATTCAACCCTCATATGGAAGCGGAGGCGACCTTTGAAAGTGCGGACAGCTCGGCTGGTTAATGGCATCTCACGGCTGTGGCGAATGACACTCGCTGTGGCAGTTGGGGCATTGCTGGTGGGCAAAATCTTTGTGGCATGGAGTTTTGTTTGGGGCGCTGCATAAAACATGAGCAGCAAGCAGCTCTTTGGCTCGACACGTGGCATGCCGCACAAGGCTCCAGCTGCAATCCATTTGTGCTCAGACGTGTGTCAAATTTTGTGTTTGTGTCGCGTCCTTTTGTTTGTGGCAGGTGTCTTTTCGTGCCGGATATGGCAACAGCGATAGAAATTGAAAACTATTTTTACGCCTCAACAAATTTCAGACAATTTATACGGAAATTTGTAGTTGCAGCCAAAAATGCATTGAGCATTGAGCTAGCAGCATGTGCGTGTGTGTGAGTCCGTCATACGGACCATTAGCAAACCAAACAATGGCCCAACATTGCACCAGATGAGGATTTTAACCCAAAATGCCCAACGGCGTTATATGCAAATTGCAGCAGCTCTCTGCCAGCCCCAAATACCAAACAAATATACTGCTGAGTGGAGCCAGCTAAACTGAATTAAATGCTAAACAAACACACTCAACAAGACACCAACAAAACAGCAACACCTAAACAACAACCCCACACACATCGACAACTACACACATTTTACTAACGGAAGATGGGCTTACATTACATTTCAGGTATGGACTGCCCGAGAAGCCATTGGAATTGGGACGTGTCACACCCGGCACCTACTGTACGAGGCAATTCGATGAATGCTATCGTAACAAGTGTCGCCTGCAAAGCCCAAATTATCCTGGTATGTATCCAAGGAATGTTACCTGCTATTGGACCATACGACAGAAAGAAGTGCCAACCAGCAAGCACGCCATGATTGCCGTCAGCCAGGAGAACCAGCACAAGGCCCTAGTAAAGCGGTAAGTAAGAGACAGCCAGGGGGAGTGGGAGACTTGGGGAAGCGTTTTCCATTGAAATGGCAAATTCTATGCAACGTGCATGGAGCACATTAAATAAGCATTAGTTTTTTTTTTTTGTGGATGCAGAAGACCGTGTCGCATTTGTATGACAAATTTCAATTTGGCAAATTGCAATGCGACTTGCTGTTCCATTGTCCACCTGCATTTCACACCTTTGTGCTCGGCTCGGCCAGACGGACTCGGACTCAGACTCCACTCCGACTCGGACTCACATGTATTTTGTATATTCCAATTAAATGGTTGCATGCAATTCATGCATTCTAAATCAGATTGAAACAGACAGGTAGGCCCAGACTAGCTGCCTATATCTCAAACCCAATTTATATGCAAACGTGTGTCCAGATTATTATACACTCTCTCAGCTCAACAATCTGCGATTAATCAACCGACATGTGAAACACATGCTAATATCATAAATATACCTTCGAAAATCTGTCGAAATATCACAAAAAAATAAGTACTTTTCACAAGGATGTTTAATTTGAATTCTATTGTATTTATATTATTTATTCGCTTTCTAAATTATAAAAACAAGAAAATTACATTGCCACACTCCCCACTCGGAGTAGTCAAGCCACCAAAATTTTATTCAAATTCCTAACTCTGACCACTCCTCCAATTAGCCGGCATCTCCCATAATACAATAATAAAACTATTTAACTATTTAACTAAAAAATAAACACATAAAATTCATTTGGAAGGATTATATGAAATGCGCATTTTGTGGTTGTTTTTATGCAAATTTAAATAAATATATTTAATATTCATTAAGAGAGAGAGAGAGAGAGAGAGAGAGAGAACAAATTGAACATAAGTCTGCATGCGAGGTATCAATAAATAAAGTTTTACATTCAGTTATTGGATTTAAACCAATTTTAATTTAATTTAATTTTTACTTGTATTTCTGGGCACCTCTTTGCTCTCTCTCTCTCTCTCTCTCTTACTCTCTCTCTCTCTCACACTCTTTTTCTATCTATACTTTTAAGTTTCTTATGTGCATTTTAATTAGTAGCTTTTACACCAGGCTGAAACCCTTTGCCAACTTAAGCATTTATTTTTAAAAGAGTATTCCGATGTCGGCTAATGACAACTAAATTTCTGTTCGCGGATTTTTTCTATTGGGAGTTGCTGCAATGTCCAATGCATTAGCAGCAGCGGGCAGTTGCCTTTATTGGGATGTTCAAAATTAAAGTGCTAACGTTACATGTTGATTGCCATTTTCGCTTGCAACCAGCAATGTTTTTGCAACTTTTTTGTTGTGTAAACTAAACGATTTCTTTACTTTTGCAGGTCGATTGCCAGCTTTAACAAAACGTCGCGATCTATTCGGGCCTGGTCGGACTGTACAGGTGAACGCGATCATTTGATCTTCTACGATGGCAGCTCCACCAACGATCCCGTTCTGGCCAAGTACTGTGGCGGCGACTGGTTGCCGCGTGTCGTGTCACGGTGAGTGCAATGAATGAATGCAAGCATAGCATACTTTGTGCTGCGACTGCAAGCTCTTGTCAGGCATTCATTTAACGCCATTTCTCCTTTATAAAAAAGTTAAACATAAGCAGAGCACGACGCATAATACATTTACATTCCCAGTCAGACATCCAAACTGACAGACAGAACGCCATTTTAATGAGCATGTGTTGTGTTTGTGTTTGTTGCACTATGCTCTATGCATCATGTGTGTGTGCGTGTGAGTGAGTGTGTGTGTAGTGCACTGCACTGCAGTTGGCCTGGGGCGCATGTGTTCCAATTCAGTTACACATAGATACACTCACTCACACACACAAACAGTGCTTATGTGGCTTCGCAATTGTGTGCAATGCTTAAGAAAAACCGGAAATTGGGTTGCTCTGCACACTGACAAAGCGACCAACAGACAGACTCAAAAGAGACTCACACAGACACATACACATAAACATACACATACACACACACACATATACCCACACAACACATATAAATAGATTTACGTGTGTACCGTTTGCAACTTTTTGTTTGACTATACAAAATGGCCGCCTATTGAAACCATTTTCAGGCTTGTGATTTATGCAATGGGAATATCTTTGCTCATTAGGTGTCATGTTGTCTGGAAAATACCACTATAAATATTTTCGAAAAATTATGAAAAATAACAGCAAAATATCTGCATTAAATAATAAAAAAAAAACATAAGTGTGACTTAAATTTCTTTCGTTTTGCTCAGACTAAATAATTGAAGTGTATTTGTTTATAAGTCTAACAGATATTTTTCATATATTTATTGCAGTGCCGCAATTTCTGAACTGCTTTTTATCATTCAATCAAATTCTTTATTTTATACTGCTTAGTTTCGTGGGTTAGTTTCCCCAAAACTCACTTTACACTCACAGTATAAATTTTTAAGGAAGCAACGCCTCAGGAAAATCGTTCCAAAAATGGCTCAAGTGCAAACTACTGCGAGTACCGGCCACACCTCCACATGGTAGTTAAGTGGACGTCGCCAGCCTCCCCCTGCGCCCACCTCTCGTCCATTTATCTAGCACTTCACATTTTGTTTTCTTGCTGTTGTTGTTTGGCTGGGCAAAGTTTGCGCTTTTCGCTGACTCTTGAGACATGCACATCAACTTTGATTGTTGTTGGGGTCTTTTTCGTATCTTTTCCCTTTTTCTCTATTTTCTTGTTTTTTTTTATATTTTTTTTTTGAGGTCTTGCAGCTGCAAAAATGTTTGAAAGTTTAAGGCAGGGCACAAATTAAAAGTTGCTCAGGCAGTAAGATGATTACGCATGATGAAGATGATGATGAGGATCGTTTTACCTTGTTGCTTAATCTCTTAATGAGTTGCACTCGGGCATTTATTGACATTTTCTTGAGGACGCTGGCAAAATTGCGAGCACTGAAATCTTATAAGCAAACATGCACACCACAGAGCAGCGCATTAAGAATGCATATACCGGAAAATGCACACGAAAGATGACGACACGGCCTCGCCTCGTCATGGCACGAAGTGGGCTCTCATGCCACGCCCACCCCACAAGGCAGCCCGTCCTTTTTGAAGAAAAACGGCATTAAGTTCGTTTCAAAAGTTGAGCTCCCACTCCCACCTCCCACTCTGCGATGCTGGAGCCAACGTCTTGCGCCATATGAGGAGGCGAATTATAAATGCATACAGACCCACTTACACCCACTCAAACCCGCACACACCCACACATATATATATGAATGCCTAGCTGCATCAGCTGGCTGGGTGCGAGTGTTGGCTTACAGACACCTCAGACATGACAGTCACACAATTTGCCTGGCACCTTTTCTGCTCTCTTTCTCAGTAAACGTCGCTGAAATTCGGCGCCAAAGGCGGTTGGAGCGGGTTGGGAATGGGGGTGATGTTGCCACATGAAAATTATTAATTTCCCTGAGCAACTTAAAATTGCAACAAGCTACTAGCATCGTATCCTTGACGTGCTTTTCTTTATTGAACTCTTTTTTTTTTTGGAGGTCTCCCAAGTCTTATGCCACCCTCCAGCCCACCTCTCGGCTGGCAGCTGCTGCTTTTCCAAATGTACGTGATTGCAATTTTTTGTGTGCACTCCAAAAAATCCGGGAAAGCGTTGGCTTTTAAATGGCACTTTAATTTGTACTCAGTTGTTGGCTAAAATATATGTATAAGTAAATATCCTTGCAGTTGAGTGAAAAGAGAAGAAGGCTGCAAACTTATAGATAAGAAAAGAGATAATCACGAATATGCAACACAGAGTATGTCATAAAAATACTTTTATGGATATGGTTAAGTACAGTTAAATCACAAAGGCTTAGCTCAGATTTTAATTAGAACTAATAATAATATAGATTTGTATTCGTGCAAGAGTATTAAGTCTTCGGCAGTCCAAGAATATTAATCTTTCTCGCATTTAATTATTTTGTGTCTCCTGGCTTCGAGCTGCAAGCTAAACCAGAGTAGCTGATGGTAAAGTTTGGGTGCGTTTGAGTGCGTGTGGGCTTGTGTCTGAACAAGTGTGTGAACATGTACGTAGGTAAATATGTTACCATAAGTCCTCTCATAACCATTGAGTCTGAGCTTTGGCTTTCAACTAGTTGCCATGCTCACACATGCTAACTACGCGCTGGGTTTTCCCCTTTGTCAAAGTTCACTTCATCCTTCACATATTCTGTTTGCAATGCATTTTAATGAATTTTGTGACTTAACTTCTGTGGCTTGAAGACCACTTTAAGTAAGTAGTTCCTTAGATAAAACCATAATAGCTATTTACTTTTCGTTTTATTCTATAGCATAGCCACCTCATAATCTTAAAGTGTTCTCTCCTCTGAGAAATTAATTACCTGCTTTTGTCATTCAATTTTCTAATTCTTTGTGGTTCAGATTTTTGGTGCAGGCACTCATTCGCTTTGTCGGACACAAATGAAATGCTCTCGTAAAGCTGTCATTAGCTAAATTCAAAGTCAACTGCCAATATAAGGCCTGTCCATCAGTGGGACTAGTTCAATTAGCGGCCTGGCTCAGCTCTGTTTGCTTCTCAAAGCGAGTATCAAAACTGATGGTAATTCCGTTGGCTCCACTTGCCCCACAACCCACAGCAGCCCACCCATCTTCCGATACTCTCCCGTGCCTGCCACACCACAAGACGACACTGCCATTTGCGGTCAGACATTTTGGTATCGAGGGCTTGTGCAAATTCGTGACCAGAACAAGCTGCGGAATGAGGTGAACGGAGGGAACGGAGAGTTTCATGCGACGCTTTGGTAACCACCGGCAAAGGGACAGCACTCTGGAAACGTGTGCTGGTTTTGTGTTGATTTTACGACACCCGCAAGTGCCGCAGGCCATTAAGTACCCAAGTGATACGCATACGTTGTGCGTCACAGATCCCCAAGATATTTCATTGGGGCAGAGGCAGACAGGGACAGAGGGACAGAGGGAAAGAGGGAAGACAGCTAACATTTGTGAGCTTTATTAAAAATTAATTTACTTTTCATTTGCAGTTTATTGCACTTGGCAGTGACAAAAAGCATTGCAGCAGCAGCTGCCACACAAGTCCTTGGGACGGGCTCTGACTTTGTGTGTGTGTGTGTGTGTGTGTGAGTTGTGTAGGTGTTTGAATAATAAGGGCGCCCATCTCGACTGCTGTCTTTTAGCCACACTTACACGTATTAAAAAGCCATTTGAGTTGCCCATATTTGATGGCTTTTAACATCCGGCCATCTTGTGCGTGAGAGCCTTGGCGAGGAGCAGGTGTGGGCTAAACTTGCTCAAGCCGCTCGAGCTGCTGTTAGCCTCATTTTTTTTTATTTACTTTATATTACTCATACGCGCGTAGGCTCGGGCATAAAAATTCAATTTGAATTTTAAATTGGACGGCTTTAGGAATTTAATGAGAATTGCACAAAAGCTTAGGCGAGTTTTATATGCATTCAGAATCTTCTAAAAAGTCGCCTGAATACAATATATTGCAAGCTGGTAACCATTATGATTTCCCTCGAAAAATGTAATTTTCCTCTGCTTCATAATGTAATTTCTTGTTGTGAATTTTACAAGTATTTTATTGCTTGCTTGACTTTTAAGACAAATGCAATAATTACGGTTTGCCAACTCAAAGTTAGCTCATAAGACTCTCAATGTTAGTTTGGGACCAGTGTGACAAACGTTTACTCAAGCAGACCCCAAAAGTGGGCAAGTTTATGGGCACTCGATGTCATTGCCATCCCTGGCCAGCAATTCGGCTCGGACGCAGGGCTGCTGGCATCTGTGTCCTGCCCCTGGCTGCCCCTGTCTGACTCCTGGCTGGTGTGGCTCTTGTGCTGGCGTCGCGTCGTCTACAGCAAATGGTGCAACACCCACGGCTGTCATTTCATAATTTTTAGACAAAAATCAAAAGACAAACGGCCCCAAAATGTTGGCCCGCATTCGCAGATTCGCTACTTGCTTTTCGCTTGTTATGCCAAAAATTTGCCTAAAACTTTGCAGCAGTGGCAGCATACAATGGCGAAAAAAGTTAATTTGGCAGCAAAAATGCAAACAAGCAGACGGCAAACCGACTGACGGACACTCTAAATAGCCGGCAGGGAGTAGCCAGGAAGCGCAGGGGTTCTCCGGGAACAACATTTTGCTGGCAAAACTCTGAACCAAAACAGAACAAAACACAACGGAATACTGCGTCATCTTTTGGGCTGTGCCGCCATTGCTGGCACGCTCATCGTTTGTCAGTTTGTCGGTTTGTCAGTTTGTCTGTTTGTTTGCTTGTCGGGTTTATATATAAATATACAAGTTTACGACTTGACTCGATTGTCGAGTTGTGCAAATTCAATTTATGGGAAACTAGTTTTCTCGCGCCTCTAATTTGAGTGGCCAAGCTTGGCAACTGCTGAGCGGGTCGATGGGCAATGTGCCTGACTTATGGTGATTATTTTAGCCTCAAATAATATTTGTATTAACAAAACTAGACCACTTAAGCCTCTTACATCGAAGCAACAAAGAAATCTCCATCTGGCCAAGACACAATTATGTTTTTTTACATAAAAATAAAATTCAAAGCAGTTGGACTATTTCGGGACAGCACAAGACAGTATATTTATGTTGAACATATGTTGCATTATTATATCTGTTTATTTAGTCCTTCAAATATTTAAATTTGAATTTTCGGTTTAAGTAAAAATTCATTTATTCATTGTCTAAGAGGAATCTGTTTCCTTTTTAAGAATTAAATCTGACTGTATTTTTTGTATTTACTAATTTTATTTAACAAATTGTCTCCTGCAGCGGTCCAGAAATGTTGGTTGCATTTCACTCCAGCCCCTTCTCGGCGCCATTGCAGCAGGGAATACCCAATCGGGGCTTCGAGCTGGATGTGGACATACTCTTCACCGATTCCGATTCATATGACTTTGCGCAGGGCATGAAAAATCTTTGTGAATTTCACATAAATGCATCGAATCCAGGTAAGCAAAACGTTAACTAAAAGACTCAATAACCATTTTCAAACAGTGCTTTAAGAAACTCGAATATTTCTGGGCGTGGCAGTGGTAAGCAAACGTGAAATTAGGTCAGCTGCACTCTTGACTCCGCTCCTCTCCTTGTCAACATTTTTATCTCTTGCTTTTGCTGGCTGCTCTTGGTCACTGCTGCCTCTTCTGAAGTGCAGCGAAGATTCTGCTGCATTGCTTTATTTATAATTTATTATTACTTATATTGCTTACTCAGTAATGCTGCTTGAGCAAACGCAACTCCCAGAACACTCAACTCCGCCCCCCCGCCAGCACGCCTCCTCTTTTCACACAACTGGCAGTTAATTACCTCACGCTATCTTGCAAAAGTCAAAATTTGCATATTCGTTAAAGTTTACTTAATCTGGGTAGCACATGCACTCGAGAAGATGCCGTCTTATCTATCTCCATTAGCTCGGGGGCGTATTTAAGCTGACTTAATGATTTGATAGGAAGTCAGACGACATAAATTTGTTGCTTATCTAGCAGCGTAGGAGTCGGAAGAAATCTTTAACTTTCAGTTCCATATCGAAGCAAACGATTAACATTCATATGTCTCGAATTCGTTTGTCAATATCTATTACGATCAGCTTTGACAGAATATCGAACCGATTATTCCTTATTACTCTTATGGATTTTATGAAAGAGTAGCAATATGTCAGTCGCAGTTGCTTCTTTTAAAATAAAATTATAATTTCTAATAATAATTCGATTTAAAAATGAGCAAAGTCAAAAAGCATAGAGTGGATGCCCTTTTTAAAGATAAGTTCAGAGTTTTCCATATTTTCCATATTCCTTGTGATAATATTCATATCGAAAATAGAAAAAAAAAAAACAAGGAAAGAATGTTGTAGTGGAGTGAACTCGACTTCGATTGATCCTGAACCTATATCAGGTCGGCCGTTGATCATGATATATATATACATTATGGGGCTGGAGATGCTTTTTTGTGCCTGTTACATACATTTGCACAAAACCATTATACCTTTTTGCTATTTTTAATGGTTTCAGGGTATGATAAGCCTATCAGCTCTTGTACTTAAATTAAGCGGTCGATTTCCCACTCGCAACTGAGACTCATAATCGAATAGCGATGTATAAAGAATGAAATATTTAAAAGCGTTTTTTTGTTTGTTAAACTCACCAATTCCGACAATTGCCACAATTTGAAATGGGATCGATGCAAGAGGTGTTGTTGGCTGTGTTCAAGATACGCTTTTAATACACTCACTTAATGGCAGTAAGTTGTAAGTCTCTGTCCATAAGCTGTATTCTTAATGCTCGATATTTTTTCTCATTTTGCTGTTGGCCAGTGGTTAGCTGCATTTAATTGAAAAATTATTAAATGAATTTTCGGGGCGCCAAGCAAACGAAGCTGGTCCAACCACAGTCTGGCAAGTTGTACAGCCGAGGAACGTGCAACGTTCTTCAAGACCTGCCTCTGTGGCTGGTGCAGTGTGGCAGCCGCTAATGTTCATTAATTTGCACTTAATAATTTTGGAGTAGGTTTTATTTTTCTGGCCAACACTTGGTTGAGTATTTTTTGTAGGTTCTTGTTTTTCAGCACTGCCCCATCTTGCTTTATTTGCAAATTCCTCCTTATTTGAAATTAGTTTTTAGTTTGAGCGGGCACATTTGGCAGCCATAGCTAAAATAAATGAGAAACCCAAGCCCCGCCTCCCAGCCCGTCCCACTAACGTGTCCTTTTTTTGCCAGCAAGTTTGCCTTGCCTTTTGCTTTACGAGTGGCTCGAGTTGTTTCCTTGCTCATTAACTTGCCAGCTTATTTGTTTGTTGTTCTTCCGCCCGCTTTGGCCGTGCTGTTGTTTTTCCTTCATTTTTGACCGTTTAACTTTTGAAATGCCTCAGTTTCGGTCTCGACAACAGCTTCATTTTCTCATTGGCTTTCGGCTTAATGCGCTGGGAAATTGAGCAGATGTGCCTATCGAGAGCATAATCATTATGCGGGGCGTGAAAATACCATATCTATCATAGTTTTAATCACTCTGCGCCTATGGCCTCATTAAGAGGCGGAGCACAAGTCTTTTCAATCATTAAAGCGTCAAACATCAACTGCTGTCAAACATAGTAAATTTTAGACACAAAATTCCTGTACAATATTTACGATAATTAAGCTTCTTTGAATCAAAGTGGCAAATTTAATGGCTAAATGTGCTTTATATCAGATAATAAAGATAAACAAAAGTTGACAAGAAAATCAGGATTCTTCTTAAGCGTTTGAAATGATTCTGATGCAAAGTGATAAATCCACTAAAAATAATGGAAAGCAGAAGTTGAAGTAAAGTTATCGACGAATTCCAATCTGCCCCGCATTGTGTAGCCAGTTGATTGATATAAAACAGCTGATCGGATTACAGTTATTAGTTTGTGCAAAATGAAAAATAAAACTGTTGATTAAGATATGAGACTGGCGAGAACCCCTTCTCGAAAAACAACTACAATAAAAAAGAAACTCATTTCAATTGAAAATGATTAAAATTCTAAGTTGCTAATAAAATTAAATTTTAATAAATCATAAGCGAAATAAATTGCATTACTTAAATTATAATGATATTTTAAAATGATCGCATACCTGTTTTCAATTAATTTTTTCATAACTTCATCATAGCCACCAGTTAATGGGAAACGGTTGAAAAGTGTGGTGTGGATGTACCGTTAGCTATAAACATTAAATTTAATTTTTAATTTATTGCTACTTACATAACAATACATAAAATACACTCGGTAGAAATTAACTCGAAACACTGTGTATTATAATTATGATTGGGGAACCAGCACTGCAACCTATGAGGTCTATTGTGCCCGCTTCTGAGTCGATAACTTCTCCATCAATCCCAGCTCCTCAGAGCTTCTATGTCCAGAGATTTCATAACATGCATCCCTAGGATGCTGCATCTTTTCCTAGTTAAGGCGACATGTTCTGCTAGGCTGTGCATTGAGGATTCCTCCTCGCTTCCACAAAACCTGCATAAATATCTAATTTGGTTAGTTAACACTGTGTAAATTTATACGCAAAATTAGTTTGAATGGCAGTTTAAAACGATCGCCCAGCAACGGACAATTCAATCAAACTAGGCGTACTTCAAGCCGGGCTGCCCATAATGTAATACATGAATGCAAAATTTAATTAAACTACTTCGAAGCTGACACAAACACGCACACGGAGTGGGGGACTTTAGTTTGCCGGCCTTCATGAGTTTAGGTTCGCTGCAGTGCTGGTGGAGTTCTTCATTTAATTAAACTTAATTGAAAAAGTTATGGCGAATCAAACCAAATTAAATATGCAACAGATTTGGCTGCGTAATCAACGGAACCGAGCCCACTGCAGTCGCCAACTAAACCGACGAAATGAAACTGCATTTTCAATTTGGTTAATCATACGCCATGGTGTACACGCACTCCTTGCTTACATGTATATTCGGGGCTTATCACACATTATTTGCATCGCACACACACACACATTCAGCACATTATTATAACTTTCAAATGACCTTTGTTGTTCATAATAAATTGTTTTGGTCCCTTTCAGCATTTTACATATTTATATGCAATGCATATTGAATTTGTTGGCTCCTTAATGATGTTGTTTGTTGTTGCTGGCATAACTGTTGTTGCTGGTGTTACTGTTGTTGCTGGTGTTACTGTTGCTGTTGCTGTTGTGGGGGCAATTTTGAACAAACAAAACCGCGTTGCGCACAATGGAAAGCAAAATGAAACGATAAATATTTGGTTTTCGTTAAAACTTTAATTAAAATCATGTTACAGCCCTCAATAATTTATGTCGAACAAATGCTTCGGTATTTGTGACTGTGTATACATAGTATGTGTGAGTGTGTGTTTGTGTGTGTGCTCTCCAAGGGTGTGCGTATTTTGTGTGGCCCAGTCTCGATAACGAAACAATTACGCTGCTCTGCTTCTTGTTTGTGTTAGGAGTCGCCCCAGCATCGCTGCGCCCTTCCCTGATTATAAATGTGCCATGCGCAAGCACCACATTTTCCTAATTGAACTCGCCGCGAAATGTTGGCCAGAGTGCTGCCACCTTTTGGTGTTGCCTTTTGCTTGTTACACTTTTGCTACAAAAATATGCCCCATGTTGCACCTGCTGTACACACACTCACACTCACTCCTGCACATGGCATTCAAATTGCTCTAATTGGGTCATTAGCCATTTATTAAGTGATTTGTAAATTAGAAATACACACATAACGGTGATTGATTGGTGGCAGCAGCGCTAAATGTTCATTTGAATTTTATTTGATCATCTCTCCACTGAAATAGCTACGTCTACGTCCTGCCACAGGAATCAACTAGATGTTCTTTGAGAAGTCCTTCTCACAATCACAAAATCGGCAGTGTTCGCTGCTGTTCAGTTACGTAACCTCTTATTCCGATGAGAATTCTAAGCATGTTGTTTCCCATGTCTATTACTTGCTTAGTATAAATAGTTAGTTCTTAGCTAGTACGTCAAAATTTGTACGATTCACTTAGCTGCCGCTCGTTGTTAGCAGCTTCACTTCACACTTAAGCCGACAGGCAACGCCCTCAATCAATTTAGCTGTCAATACGCTCTCTCAAATCCCGTTTTAATAGCCACACCCCCAACCAAGCCAAGCGAAACTGGTCCATCTAATTAACGCTAATCAACTTGCTGACACTCGAATCGCTGCCACACAAGACATAAACACAATGGCTAAGCCGCCAAACCAAAGCTGCCACTTCCCTGGCCAACTCCGCCCCAACGATTTGGAATTATTTTATGCGAAGCGAGTATAATAAATTATTATATGAAATCGCTGTGAGATTTGCTGCAAATTATTTATGCCAAGCCAAACTCAGACACAGAAAAAGACACGGATACGGACACGGACACGGACACAGAAGCGCTCACAAACATAGAAGGGGCTAAGGGAGGGGGGATCACAGATGCTATAAATTTATTGTAGGACACGATGAGGAACATTTCCGTTGAAGCCAAGAAGCGTTTACCCAGTGATTTGTGTGAATAGATATATATGTATATGTGTATGCACTACGCACGGTTCCACAGCCCAAAAAATATGCTCAAATGTGAGGCAAATATACCAAATTTTATTACAAATAAATCCAAAAAAGATGCCAGCATGCGAAATTGTATACTCAAATCTAGAGGCACGCATACACTAGCTCGCTCGTGAGTGTTTAGGGAGGAAGGCAACGGACTAAGTACAATAGATACATTTCAACATTGGAGGAAGTTGCTTTGGCATTTTTATTGATTTACGGATTATTGTCAAGCAAGTGGAGCGAAGCAACTGAACATTGTGCAACTGGGCGAGCGGCAAAGTCCAATGTTGCAAACCCTTGAAAGTTTTCTGAGATTCTTGCCGTTTCCTCAGTCGTTCGTTTTGGTTCTGTTCCGTTTTTTTTGCTTTGATCAGCTGTTGTTACAGCAGCGCCAAAACTTAGTGGTAAACTTTAGGCAAATCTTTTGATTTTTTTCATCTCATACACAAAGGCTGCGTGCGAACTTGGTTGCTCAACTTTATTACTTCATAATTTCATAGAGTCAGCAGGCACAAAACTAAGAGTTGAGCTGAGGGGAACAAATTAAATTGTGCGTCATCCTAATGTGGCTTACTCTGATGCACATTCGAAATAGAATACCACTTGGGAAGCAAGTCAGAATTTGGCATTATTATGGTTTGAAATCTAATTAAATTGCAAGAATACTCGAGTCTGGAGTAATTAATAAAATAATCTGGAATTCAAATAAATTAAAGATAAAATCAAGGATAAACTGTTAAATTGATGGCACCCAATATGTCATTTAATATATATATAAATATATATATACATATTTATGTAAGTCTAGTGTTTCAAAACAGCGATAGTGCAGAAGGAAGAACTATTAAAACTATGAATTTATTTTTCTGCATTACTTATTATATTTAAAGTTCACAAATGAAAAATAATTAAGTGAATTATTAAATTAACAACAATTTTAAATTAAATTAAAGACTGTAAATTATATAAGTACATATTTAAACTTAAAAAAAAAAGTTAATTAACATCGGAAGTAGAGTGTTATCTTAAATTACACTCACATACGCTTCACATACTAAAGTTTATATAAAAATGCAGTTCCTTTAAATATAGCACGAACAATCAAAATGCGGATGAACTGGTGGAAAAATCTCTTCATTAGAATATTGTCATAAAATCGAGCCACAATGGCAGCGGATGCATTCAAATGAGGTCATTGGCTGGCTGATTTGACAGACAATGGTGGTGGGGGTGGGGGTGGGGCAGAAGGGGGTCCGAGTGCGGTGGTCGGGCTGAATGGGCCAGACAGCGAATACGTGCATGTGTTTGTTGCTTAGTTTATTTATTGAGTTGCAATTTTGTTTGCAATCAGCGGCAAAATGCATAGAACGAGTATCCGGCGGAGCGGCAGTCGAAAATAACAAGGACCAACCGATGAGCGTGGGCGTGGACGTTGGGTGGTGGCTGTTGGGTGATGGGTTGGTTGGCTGGAGGGTGAATGGTATAGACAATGTCAATGTTTGGGATGTGATGTGCAAACAGCAAATTAGCATATTTGCACACAACGACATCGTTTTGTTTGTGTGTGCGCATTTATGTAACATAAATATTTAAACATAAATTTGTCTGTTTGACTGGATACGTTTTGTTTTTGTGTCCATTGATGGTTATTAACTTTGTGCAATATTATTGCAAATACACAAAAGTTTATTTTTTGTGTAAATATTAAAAATAATTGCTGCATTAATTTTCGAAGCTAGTTTGGCAAATGTGCTATCTAAAAGCCAATCTAACCACACATGATTGGCCAGTCAGCGATTCAATTATGAACCCAGATCCATGTAAGTCAACAACGACAACCTTCTGCACATAATCGAATATGGTCAAGATACGGCTAATAAAAAGGCAGTCGTAGGCAATCTAGCTGCTGCGAAAACAAAACGTTTGCAATTAGCTGGCAGCTGCAAACTAAGGCCAAAGATTATTTCTGGCCCAATTATTGCCCGACTCACAAATAAATCATCCCAATTGGTTATCGCTGTAGCCACATGCAGCAGCATATTAATTGAAGTTTGGTTGCCCACCCAATGGCATGTTTTTGGTAAGCCCAGCAATAATAAAACACATAATTACTCACTGGCCAAATATGTATGTATGTGTATATGCATAACATATATGTTTATAAACATCACTATATACATTTGACTCCAATTGTGAATATGCCCGAAAACTTATACATTCGTTTTTGTTGATTTCTTATATGGTATTTTAATGATTCATTTGGGCTCCGCCTAATTTAAACTATTCCAGTTGTGGTAAATAAGTTGCTTAATTTAAAAATGAACAAAAGCTGGCAAAGATCAAGGCATTCATTTTTATCGATTTTTTGAGGGAATCAAGCAACCATAATTATCCTTTTTCCTTCGGTATCAGAGTTTAAGCATTCAGCGAAAACTGTCAGCGTCAACTGGACACATTCCTTGAAATGAGTCCAAGAGTGGACACTGCTTCCTCAAGCGAAATTTAATCATTGTGAATTAGTTAACGTTGGCATACAACCGAATTTACATTACGCACACACACAGGGACAACTAGACCGACACCTACTCCTACACCTACTCCTACACCTACTCCTACACCTACACATGCACACACGTGGTGTAATAAATTAAGATGTCATACAAAATTGTGGCCACGCCTTTGCCGACCAATACAATACAGCAACGAAGAGCACGGAAATAATTCAAGGACCACAATCGGAATCGGTGGCGGCGCCGGAACAGCAGCATTCTAGAGCCGGAGTCGGAGTCGTAGTCGGAGTGGAACCTGTGCCGTAATAGTAGCAATAGTAATAATAATATGTTTATCAGCGTGCTTTAATGTGCGACTCGACTATCGAGCCACGCTCCTGATGGCTAGCCGGAGAATAGTTCGGTTACGGCATGCTACGGTTCCAGCACCGAGGCAGCTCTCTCTCTCTCTCTCCGGCGAACCGCATGCGTGGCAATAAAAGTGTTATTTTTGCGATTTATTATTAGAGTGCATTTGGGTTTTGCGGCCCCGACCACAAAATGTAGTCGCAATTGTGTACGCAACGCATTTGGGCATTAAATTATGTGGCGTTAGTTTTATTGATTGTGTGGCAGTACGTGTGGTGGGGGCAGGAGTGGTGGGATAATACGGGCTCTTAGAGGGTCTGCCGATTCGGGGTTGACTCTCCCCATATGGCTTGATTGAGTGACGTTCCGCTCCTTGATTGCTTGTTATGTTTTTGTTATTTTTCGATTTGTTTTCGACCACTGTGCAAATTAAACCCAATTGTCCTCTGGCAACAACACACACATGTCGACTTATCTAATACTATATACATATTACATATATTAATGTCGATATGAAGTCGTCCACATTTGTTTTAATGTATTCAAACAATTAGTCATCGCAGCCTGAGTGAATGAATGGCTCCATACTTAAAATGCATATCGGGCCTATCTCTTAATAGAGGCCCAGCGCATATTTTATGTGGCAAGCGTGTTTGGACAACATTTGCATAATCCTCGCCATTGCAAGCCGAAAAATACGCATGGCAGCGAAATATCGACAGATTAAAGTCGCATCCTAAACTGTGCATATATGTATATCATTTCCAACTATTGTATGATTTTGATTTAATTCTTGTATTATTCATAATTATGCTATATTTTAGATGAAGTATCACATCTTAACTGATTTAAACTCTTTTTATCTTTAGACTGATTGCGTTTTTTTTGGGGGGGTTTTGACCATTAAACAAATGTTAGAGACATTTTTCAGTTAAATCAGTACTTTTATTTGAAAATGTTTAAATTATATTATTTCATTTCTGTACATTTGAATTGATCTGTTTATATATAAATTCTCTTGGTGCGTAACATTCCATTTCTTATAGTTGCTGACAATGTGCCACAATTTGGCTTTTAAATTGTGGGACACATGGCTTAAAGTAGTCTTAAGAGGCCTTTCGCAATGGCTTTATGAGCAAGAATGGTGCGCAAGCAGCGGAATGGTGCAATAAAAAGCTCATAAAAATGTATTAGCTGTGGCATGAGGCAGAAACACTCTCAAAGCCGAGGCACACAAGCCTGGAATGTATGGTGAACTCAATTCTAACATTTCGTTCGCTTTACTCAGTCTCAGTCCAGCTGGCAACTTTTGCCAGCATGGCAGCTGCAACGCTTGCCGTCTCCGTGCTGCCACTCGATGCGGCACATCAAAACTCTTTGGCGCTACATCAACTTGAAGTTGAAAAGCTGTCGTCGGAGTTAGAATGACGGTCTGGGCACAGGTGTTATCATCGATACCGTTGACGTTTGCCTCCTTTATGGAGAGCACCACTCAACCACCCACTTTGACACATCCACTCGAAGTCGCTCTCCTTCTCCTTCTCTCTGTCCCTGTCTCCGTCTCACTCTTCTGTATGTACCGCATTGCAACAAATCGTGCGACTTTTAGCAATTGGAACGCGGTCTGCGACCGCTTTTTGGCTTGTTTCGATTTTGCCTCCTTGCTGTTTTTAATTTGTCACTTGAAGCAAAAGTTGCCAAAGTTGTCCTCCAGCTGTTGTTTTCGTGTTGCCTCTCGGACAACTTTAAGTACAGTCAAGTGTTGCAACAGCACCACTGAGCAAATGACAGCCTTAACTTGTCCAACGCTTCTTCATTGTACTAAAGTAGGCACATTAACGAAAGTCTTCGCATGTTGCATGCACCACTAGTGCAGGACTATTGTAATGGTACCTTAAAACTCAGTAGAGTGGGCAGAAAATGTTACTTAACTGCAAAACTAGTAAAGATATTATTCTGTTAGTCATAACATTCCAGAATAATTACTCATTTTTAAACATACATATTATTTCTTTCATCAAAAAACTTAAATTATTTTTCGCTTTTTAAAATAAAATTCAAATTCAAATTATCCTTGAATATCTGACGAAATTTAAGCTAAAATCAATATTCAACAAAACGGAAGTTCGCTTAAGAATTTTGTTGATGATGTTGTCTGAAGTTATGACAAAAAGTCAATCCCATCACTTGTATTGCCTTTTTATAGCCATTGTGTGCACAACATATGCATAGTTGCAAAGTGTATTCTTTATAACGAGCGTTTGAAGGGAAACTTAATACAAAAATCATCTCAGAGCACAGTGTAAATTAACCTAAATCACATGTAAGCCGCTTGTCATACGACGTACTTGGAGCATATTAAAAAACGACGAGCAACGGCCGTGAGTTGACAGTATAAACCGCATAACACACACACACACACACACACACATATACATATATATATATATATGTATATGCATGTACACTTATGTGGCACACACATGTGCATATCATAATCTCTGTTTATCACGCTCCCACTCTCAACATCTGTCTATCTCTCTGTCTCTCCTTTGCAGATGACGTGCTGTTCTCACGTCGCGGCCGCATGGGACGCATTGTGAGTCCCCGTCACACGCTTCCGCCGAACACAACATGCACGTACCACTTTCACGGATATCCTGGTGACCTGATTTGGTTATCGTTCACCAGCTACAATCTGCA
Source organism: Drosophila nr. fundita (assembly GCA_035044245.1). Lineage (NCBI taxonomy): Eukaryota > Metazoa > Arthropoda > Insecta > Diptera > Drosophilidae > Drosophila > Drosophila nr. fundita. Next base: position 1,279,167 of record JAWNMG010000622.1, on the reverse strand, counting down.
GATACTGCAGCAGGCGATACACGATAACAATACGCTTGGACGGGTGAGTGAACACGTTTGAGGCAGCCCTTAATCAAGATTGGGGTTGCAGCTGGTTCTGGTTCTGGTTCTGGCTCTCATTCTGGTTCTAGGCCAGTCACACTTAAGGTGGAGTATGGCAGGAGAGGGGGTGGATAAGTGCTGCAGGAGCTGAAGTATCCGAGTTGTTTGCATTGCAGCCTTAAACACATCGCGCCAGCGGCATCTTCACTTGACTATTGTCTTGATTTCTATATATGCTATTAGTGCTAGTCGAGCGACACTTTGTCTTCGCACCCAATTAAAATGTTGCCGTGTTTGTGACTGAACTGACAATAGCAAAGGCAAACGCACAGCAAGGAGCGACGCCGAAGATGTCATACCCTTGCAGAAGATGCAAGGATCTAAATTTAATTAGTAATAATATACATAATGGAACAATCTGACTCTTGCACACAAATATATTACAAGTTTCCAAATAAGTCCAAGACGAAGAGGAGAGATTCTCATTAAAGTTGTCGGAGATGTCTCCTTCAATTACACAATTTACGACATAATTTTAATGCTCTCCGCAAGGGCACGCAAGCAGTTTATAATTAAGTAAAGGCTCTGAGCTGCGAGGATAAGGAGTGTGGCCAAAGGACTTCGACATTCGTTTTATGCTGAAAGCCTTAAGTTTGCCCCAAGGCGAAATGAAACTGCGTCAAAACGCGAGGCAAGCAGCAACAATGCGAACTAAACTAAAACTAAAAACAACCATGCCGCGTGGGGAATGCAACATTAACAAAGGCAACACCATCTGTCATTCTGGCGTCGTGCGCATTTTTAATCTGCACTGTTCGCTGTCTAACGGCCTGTAAATTGTGTCAAGGTGGCTCGGCTCCGACTGCAAGTGAAAACGGTTAGCATGCATGCATTACGCGGGAGGAGGAAAGGAGGGAAAGAGGGGAGGGGGGGAGGGACAGTAGTCTGGGGAAACAAAGCACCCACGGCTGGAGTAGTTATGCGCAATAAAGTAGCAAAAATACTTTCTGGCCCAAATAGTATTCAGTTTTTAATGGTGCCCTATTTTCCGACAGCTGTTGAATATGAATCATGACTCGACTAGGAAAGGCTATGCACTGCGAGAAATAAATCAGATAATTGCTTGTGAAGCTCTTTCCTCTTTCACTTGACCTCTTATAATATTATTAGTATAAAATCAGTTTTTATCCAGTCTAAACTTAATAATAAACTTTCCAAATAGACGACAGCCTCTCTTTTGGCTCAGAATGCGCCTTAGCTACCAGTCACCAATCAGTCAGTCAGTCAGTTAGTCAGTCAGTCAGTCAGTCAGTCAGTTAGTCAGTTAGTCAGTCAGTCAGTCAGTCAGTCAGTCAGTCAGTCAGTCAGTTTCACCTGTAAATATCAACTTTTACATTTTTACCACTTTCAACAGCAACGTTGCATTATTTGACAAATTTTCAGAGCAGTGCTAAACCTGTCGACTTTCGAGCGTGACAAGCCACGAGACATTCAAGTGATCAGGCAAAGTTCGTGTTTGAAATTGAGTTGCTTCTTTTATCGTTAGCACCTCCATTCCCCTTGTCATAGGTGCTCACATCTGTTAAGTTTACTTTTGCTGGTTGTCTTGACTTATAAATTGCCGCAAGTTGCACAACTTTTTCAAGGTCTTTTTCTGTCTAGACACAAATGGATGTGGAACTAATTTATTTAAGAAAAAGACTTTACGGTCATTGCTCAGCACACGAATTTAGTGCCAATTAATTTGGAAATCACAATGAAGAACCCTCTCACCTGAACCGAATAAGAGCTCATCAGACGGAATTACTTGTACGGCAAAAGAAGCTCAGGAACTCGCCAACTTCCTCTCCCAGAATTGGCGGCAACAAGCACTTGCATCTGTTTGTGTGTCCGTCTGTCCGTGTCTCTGTCTGTCTGTCAGTCGCTGCTGAATGCAGTGTCCGTGTCAATTGCAGTTACCTCACCGTCACTTTAAATTGTAAAAAATGAAAAGCTGGCAGCAGTGTTGCAACAACTGCACAGTAACTGCTCTTTCCCCTTCCGCTTGTGTCAGGGTGTCGCTCGCTTTTCCGCCCGCATCCAATTTCTGCTCCGTACTCCACGTGACCAGTGCCACAATAAAAAGTGACAGAACAAAAATGTGTGTAAAATAAAACAGGGGCATCAGCAGCAGCAAAAACAGTTCATGAATTTTGTAACAGCAGCAGCAAAGCGACAAAAACAAACATCAGGTACATACATACATACATATAGCAACAGCAACAGAAGCAACAATAGCAACAACAACGACAATCAACACTTGGTAAGCAAAACAGGGAAAAGGGGCCACAGTTTGTACGTGGGTGCTTTCATTTGGTGCACAGGCAACAGGAGCAAAATTGTAGAAAATTTACACAAAAAACTGCTAGAAAACTTTTTAAATTAAGCAGCAAAGTTAAAACTCCCAACAAAAAACATGGCAAAGAGAAAGAAACAGCATTGTTAAAAACAGCACGGGTCACATCAATAAGAGATTTCAGAACAAGAAATTTTAGCTCGGACTAAGTCGACTGCGTAATACCCTAGCAGTGTAATAAAAAGTGAAAACCCTTAAAGAAGTTTATTATTTAGTTGCCTTTTGTTATTACTGGGTTTATTACTAGGGTTTATCGACTTGCAGCTCAAGCCAGGACACCCAGCATCCTTGGCAAATCAATCTGTCAGACAGACATCCAGACGGACATTGAACAAACACAATATACTCTAATACAGAGCTTTGGAAGGAACTCCATGACATTTATGAGAGCCGCAAACGAGTGGGGACAATTCGCGGCAAAACTGTGTTGATGAACTTCGTGAAATCTACGTGGGCATAGAAGAAGAACTTGCACCCCAACGAGATGGGGGGGGGGGGTTGACAATAAGACTTAGGCTTACAAAAACTCCAATTTAAAGTCACTTAACAGCTTAACAAGTTTGCTTGGAGCTGACATGTCGTTGATACTGCTGGTATGTGAGGAATTTTACAATTGTTCTGAGAAGGTCAGTGAGTTCTGTGATTTCAGGAATTTTGCACAAAAGGAATAAGGAAACAAAACAGCAGAAGAAATTAGATTATGCAACCAATTTACACGATGAAATGAAATGAATAAGAAAACACAATAATCTGGCTTATACATATTCCGGAACGGACAGCTGCTTGGCGTATAAGCGCCTGGAGTTCCTTCGGAGCGATCTGTATCTGGGAATCTATGAGAGAAAAGCCTAGTTGATGGGTGCGCCTAATTGCTGCCCTTCCATGGGAGCTGATGATAGGCAGCAAAGGTGATTCTATTAGCAGCCGGCTTAGTGTGCGTTATGCCAACAAAGACGTTAAAACTGTCTTCATTAAGAAGGAAAGTTGGCAATGTGACCACAAATGGTTTGGAGCCAACTGGGTGATGTGGACAGGCGCAGATAGAGGGGAGAAGGGCTGGATAACCTTCAATTTGCTCAAGTTCATGGGTGCGAACATATTCGAATCATTTGCGACTAGTTAGTCGTAATCACAGGATAATGTATCGTGTTGAATGATTATATTTGAATTATTTTTATACGGCTGAAATACCTTTAAAAAATAACATTTTGTGAAAGTAAATAATTAATTGATTTATATTAAAATTCTTTTATACAACATTTATTAAAGTAAGCTCTATTAATTGGTGTCGTCTAAATAATTTGCTTCTTTTTCAATTATTTTTTTGTGGGTACATCGAGAAGTTATCGAAACCAATCTCAAAACTTTAACAAATTCAAAATCTGTAAAAGTTCTCCATAAAGTTGGGCGGACATAGCTCAAAACCAATATACTAGTCTGACAATCTATTAACAGTGATGAGGCTGTTAATGATGGTGTTGCAGTCAAAGAAATGAAGATGGCAATCATGGAGCCAAACAGTCCAAGGAGTTTTATCTAAAACGGCTTCTGTGTGTCTTTCTCCCCCGCCACGAGTTCTACTGGCTTACGGAAGCCACAGCTGTTTAGGACTGTCTTTTCATTATTAACAGAGTCAACAATAATCACTGACTAGACACGAGAAGAAAAACATTCCCAAAAGGGCCTAGTGAAAATATTTAATGTCTGCAAACAGCATGTTAAAGATGATGAAGGACGTAGAGAGAGGTGGGGAGAGAACTATGGAAAGAGAGAGAGGAAACAGACTAAAACAACATGAAAACATAACAGCAGCAGTGACAAAACGTGAAAAGACAAATATCTCACACTTGCAACTGACTCTCGTTGCCGCTGTTTGAATATGTGACATATGACACAGATGTTGGGGGGCTGAGGGGTGGGTTTTGTTAGCAGTGACGAAATGCGACAACAGGCAGGCGACAACAAGACAAGCAAACAACAAGGCAGAGCATGAAAAAGTACATTAGACACAGGAGGAAGAGAGCTGGAAGATACTGCATTACTTTTAACGGGCAGGGCTTGGTTAATGTTGGGTGTTGTTTATCTGCAACAAACACGAAAATAATGTCAACTACTGGGGAATTAAACAATAACCTGTGTACGCCTTAACTACATACACTCTGTTTGCATTGCAGAGCGATCTGCCGCCTTGGATTACACGCCTGCGCATGTGGGACAGCTACGGCACCTATCTGCCCATCAAGTCGACCAGCGTGACTACGGGTCAGCCGCCGCCTCCTCCGCCGGTTGCCTCGTCGGCTGATGGGGGCAAGCCGACGCTGCTGAACCAAAGCAACTATGGCAGCTACTACTACAGTGCCAGCAATCCGAAGCTGAATCGAAACTTGCGTGTCAACATTGACAACGCCTGGAACCCGGTGGACACCTACATCTACGGACCCACCCAGTCGAGTATCTTCAATCAGGAGAACAAGTACAGCGGCTATCAGGGTGGTGCGGCTGCAGCTGCTGCCGGCGGAGCTGCTGGCAAACAGCTGGGCGGCATTAAGGACAGCCTCAACTATATTTCGGGCAGCAAATCTGGACGCGAAGGAGGAGGAGGCGCCTCAGCTGCTGCCGTGTTGAGCTCCGACAAGAACAGCCAAAGCGCCGTGTCCCTGATGAGCACCAAGGGCAAGCGGCGCCTAATGCTGGAGATCTACGACTACGAGACGCCCAAGTTGTGCGATCACACGGCCATCGGCAGTGGAGTCAGCGGCAGCAGCGCCCTAATGGGTGGCAACAAACAGCGACCCTGTAGCCCACTCGAAAGCTATGTGAGCACCGGTAGGGATTTGGTAAGTTACCCGAATTTATTTACTAATTCAGCAGACCAAGAAATGTCAAACGTTAATAATGAGAAACTATATGGAATAGTTGTCAAAAGGCTATATATTATTTTTTAATTTTATCCAATATTTTATTATATAAATCAAACCTTTTTCATTATTTATAAATATGTATGTATTTGCTGAGTGATAAATATATCCCATGCATAATGATTAAAAACCTAAAGAACAACATCTGGCAACAACGATTAATTGTCGGGTTCACAAGCTCTGGCAATATGGTAGAATATTCGACATTTGCGCTGCCAGATACGAGACAGCGGTTTGGCCGAAGCTGGCAACATCTCGCCGCACAAATTTGAATGGCAACAAGGAATGCAGATTTTTATTTATTATATTTATATGAATATACGTATTATTTATATTATGAATATCTGTTTACATATTCATTTTTTTATTATATGAACACGACCTATATGAATATATGATGCAATTAAAGTCTGTTCGGCTCCTATGCAGCAATTCTGAATGCAAAGTTGCATTATTATCAATTACTTTAGTTGTTTTTCTTGGCTTTCATGTTCATAATAATATACAGCCCCAGCTCTGAGTTGCCGAAATAATAGTATAACGAATTTAGACTGTATAAAAACTCTTGCCAATGCAAATCAAATACACCACACGTCGCACGGCATAAGATAAGTAAATATATGGCAACGTTGCCAGCGAGCGCAAGCCGAGCTTTTAGAAATTAAATTGTTGGCTAAAAGTATGCAATAATTTTTTGTACACGAACATCAAATGACAGGATACTGTTGCCTGCCTGCAGGCGTTGACTTGAATATTTAATTGTTTACGAGGTGGAAAAAATTACAATTTCTTGAAAATATAACAAAATCATCGATTCGTTTATTTTTATGCAAACAGTCTCCTGCACCAGCTCGCTGTGCTGCAAGTTGTCCTCAATTTGGCTGCCTTAACAATTACCTGACAGCATCGCGAGCCAAGAAATTTGGCACTGTGCAAACTTGTATTTGCTTTAAGCTTGACAAAATTAATCAAATTAAACACTCGAGTGCATCGCCAGACGTGCACAAATAACGACAAACGGTAAGCGGCATGCGGCATGCGACAAACGAAGCCAACGAATCCAGTGAAGTAGCAGAGTCACCGGCGGCAACTTCTTTGCCTCTCGGCAAATTCAAATTTGCCAAAGCACACACAAAGCCGACTCTTCCAGGAGGCATTGAGGAAGTAGTGAGGAGGGAGGAGGAGTGGGATACTAGGCACTGGGTACTGACTGCGGGTCTAGCAAATAGAGGGGACCACAATATAAGCTTGCTTAGCCTTTTTAAATGGCGCAAATATGAACTTTTATTATTTTTTTTTTTTTGATGTAGCAATTTAATTTAATATTAATCAACCTACTGAAAGGTTATAAAATATTGTTTTGAAAATATACATAATGACAGCGGATTTAAATCAATAACATAAACAAATAATTGGTATTAACATATTACAATATTACGTAACATCAATCTAACAGTAAATGTAACATTTGCAGAACACTAATAAGAAAATTGGAAAATATTAACGCCCAACTGTCCAGAGATCGCTGGTGTGGAGGCGCTTTAAGCGTCTGCGGGTTGAATTCGACCCTAGTGAGCAGGCCAATGGGTTGACATGGTTATGCAACCGGTCATTGTAACGACTTGTATGTCGGTTTATTTGACTAATGACTGTCGGTACACTGAAATCGTTGTGCAGTGTCAAATTGCTAACATAGTATGGAGCACCAGAGATGTGTCTTAGCACCTTGTTCTGCAAAACTTGAATTTTATTAATCCACGATTTTGCCGCTGTGCCCCAAAATGGAATCCCATATGTCCATGTGGGCACGATGATGCTCCTGTACACCAGCAGCTTGTTGCTCAAGCTGAGTTTGCTGGATGACTTCAGCAACCAGTTGAGTTTCACCCTCTTGGATCTACACGCTGCTGCCGTGACCTGTATGTGTTTACGCCAGGTAAGTTTCCTGTCCAGATACATACCCAGGTAGCGAACATGATTCCCCTGAGGTATGATCGTGTTGTTGAGTCGGACGCTTGGACAGTTACCACTCCTGAGCGCAAACGTACAGTGCTGAGACTTGTTCTCATTGATACAGATGTTCCACCGGTTGGCCCAGGTACTAAAACCATCCAAGAACCTTTGCGTAACCGCTGAGGCTCTCCAGGCAGTGGAGGAGTTAGCAAGGAACACTGTGTCATCTGCGTATGTGGCAAGCAGCGTGTTATTGGCTACCGGAATCGGCAAATCCGCAGTGTACAATGTGTACAGGGCAGGTCCAAGGACACTACCCTGCGGTACAGCCGCTCCGATGCGGCGGATGTTTGATCGCTCGCCCCTAACTTCAACCATAAAAGAACGGCCAAGCAAGTAGGACCTCAGCAGTAAATACTGCGCCGATGGTAGTAGGGACTTAAGCTTAAAAAGCAGGCCATCATGCCATACGCGATCAAACGCTTGCTGGATATCCAGGAAGACGGCAGAGCTGTACTGCTTATTTTCCAGGGCCTCGAGAACATGCTGTACTACTCGATGAACTTGCTCTGGTGTACCATGGTGATGCCTAAAGCCAAACTGATGATCAGGAATGGCACTCTGGAAGCCACTTACTGCCGACAATCTTCCAAGAAATATTTTTTCAAAAATCTTGGAGAAAGTGGACAGCAAGCTTATCGGTCGATATGACGAGACAAGATTATCCGGCTTGCCAGGTTTCGGAATCATCGCAATCACAGCACACTTCCATGGAGTGGGGAAGTGGTGGATGCGAACCATTGAGTTGAAAAGTAGCACCAAGAACATCACTCCCTTCTCGGGGAGGGCCTTAGCAACTCTGCCGTCAACGCCATCATAGCCAGGGGCTTTAGTGGACTTTTAGCCTGCGAATCTGCAAGCGGACCTCACAAGGGGCGATAGGTGTGATCGGTTGCACAGGATCGAGATCTGCATTTAAAAATGCCTGTTTCCTGTACCTGGCTGGGCGACGCAAGCGCAAAAGGCGTGAACCGGCCTTGCAGCTCATCCGCAAATGCCGATGCAATCTCTGCATCCGATCGACACCAAGTGTTGTCCGGTCGCATAATGGGGATCCGCCTGAGTGGCTGCCGTTTGACACAACGCGTTGCCTTCCACAAATTGAATCCATGATTCTTATTGGGATCGGCATTGCGGAGCATATACTGGAAATTTGTTTTTTTTTTGCGGAAAAAAAGGAATAAAACAAACTCTTTTCATTGAGCAGCTGCTAATTAGTAATTAGTAATTAGTAACAGAAATTTTTAGTTAAACGATTTAACTGGAGAATAACCTCAAATACACAGAGGAGAAATACAGAGGTGGAGCAAGCCATAAAAATCAATATTTCACATGCGATCGCTTTTTTCTTCGAGTTTTCGTATTGTTCCCCCACTAAAAATACCAGGCGAACAGAAATGTTTAGTTAGACGATTTACCTCGAGAATAACCTCAAATACGCGCTCTTTAAAGTATGCAACAATTTCTTTTCAATTTATTTAAATCGAACTGCCTAAAAGTATACTAATACTAATTAACCAATGCTATGAAAATTATAATCAAAATTTCACATGTGATTCCTTTTTTCTTCGAGTTTTCGTATTGTTCCCTCACTAAAATACCAGGCGACCAGAAATGTTTAGTTAGACGATTTACCTGGAGAATAACCTCAAATACGCGCTCTTTAAAGTATGCAACAATTTCTTTTCAATTTATTTAAATCGAACTGCCTAAAAGTATACTAATACTAGCTAACCAATGCTATGAAAATAAAAATCAAAATTTCACATGTGAGCCCTTTTTTCTTCGAGTTTTCGTATTGTTCCCCCACTGAAAATACCAGGCGACCAGAAATGTTTAGTTAGACGATTTACCTGGAGAATAACCTCAAATACAGCGAACATCTATAAAATAAAAGTAAATTGCAACATGTGAGCCCTTTCTTTTCGAGTTTTCGTATTTTCCCCCTAAATCCACGAAAGTCGAACTGCCTAAAAGTATACTAATACTAATTAACCAATGCTATGAAAATTATAATCAAAATTTCACATGTGAGCCCTTTTTTCTTCGAGTTTTCGTATTGTTCCCCCTCTGAAAATACCAGGCGAACAGAAATGCTTAGTTAGACGATTTACCTAAAGTATACTAACACTAGCTAACCAATGCTATGAAAATAAAAATCAAAATTTCACATGTGAGCCCTTTTTTCTTCGAGTTTTCGTATTGTTCCCCCACTGAAAATACCAGGCGACCAGAAATGTTTAGTTAGACGATTTACCTAAAATATACTAATACTAATTAACCAATGCTATGAAAATAATAATCAAAATTTCACATGTTAGCCCTTTTTTCGTCGAGTTTTCGTATTATTCCCCCACTGAAAATACCAGGCGAACAGAAATGCTTAGTTAGACGATTTACCTAAAGTATACTAATACTAATTAACCAATGCTATGAAAATAATAATCAAAATTTCACATGTTAGCCCTTTTTTCTTCGAGTTTTCGTATTATTCCCCCACTGAAAATAACAGGCGAACAGAAATGTTTAGTTAACGATTTAACTGGAGAATAACCTCAAGTACACAGAGGAGAAATACAGAGGTGGAGCAAGATCCTATGAAAATAAAAATCAAAATGTCACATGTGAGCCCTTTTTCCTTCGAGTTTTCGTATTGTTCCCCCACTGAAAATACCAGGCGACCAGAAATGTTTAGTTAGACGACTTACCTAAAGTATACTAATTCTAGCTAACATATGCTATGAAAATAATAATCAAAATTTCACATGTTAGACCTTTTTTCTTCGAGTTTTCGTATTGTTCCCCCACTGAAAATACCAGGCGAACAGAAATGTTTAGTTAGACGATTTATTTGGAGAATAACCTCAAATACTCGCTCTTAAAAGTATGCAACAATTTCTTTTCAATTTATTTATATCGAACTGCCAAAAAGTATACTAATACTAGTTAACCAATGCTATGAAAATAATAATCAATATTTCACATGTGACCGCTTTTTTCTTCGAGTTTTCGTATTGTTCCCCCACTGAAAATAACAGGCGACCAGAAATGTTTAGTTAGACGATTTTCCTGAAAGTATACTAATACTAATTAACCAATGCTATGAAAATAAAAATCAAAATTTCACATGTGAGCCCTTTTTTCTTCGAGTTTTCGTATTGTTCCCCCTCTAAAATACCAGGCGAACAGAAATGTTTAGTTAGACGATTTACCTAAAGTATACTAATACTAATTAACCAATGCTATGAAAATAAAAATCAAAATTTCACATGTTAGCCCTTTTTTCTTCGAGTTTTCGTATTGTTCCCCCACTAAAATAACAGGCGAACAGAAATGTTTAGTTAGACGATTTACCTAAAGTATACTAATACTAATTAACCAATGCTATGAAAATAAAAATCAAAATTTCACATGTGAGCCCTTTTTTCTTCGAGTTTTCGTATTGTTCCCCCACTAAAATACCAGGCGAACAGAAATGTTTAGTTAGACGATTTACCTAAAGTATACTAATACTAGCTAACCAATGCTATGAAAATAAAAATCAAAATTTCACATGTTAGCCCTTTTTTCTTCGAGTTTTCGTATTGTTCCCCCACTGAAAATAAGCACGTGAACGAACAGAAATGTTTAGTAGACGATTTACCTAAAGTATACTAATACTAGCTAACCAATGCTATGAAAATAAAAATCAAAATTTCACATGTGAGCCCTTTTTTCTTCGAGTTTTCGTATTGTTCCCCCACTAAAATAACAGGCGAACAGAAATGTTTAGTTAGACGATTTACCTAAAGTATACTAATACTAGCTAACCAATGCTATGAAAATAAAAATCAAAATTTCACATGTTAGCCCTTTTTTCTTCGAGTTTTCGTATTGTTCCCCCATAAAATAACAGGCGAACAGAAATGTTTAGTTAGACGATTTACCTAAAGTATACTAATACTAATTAACCAATGCTATGAAAATAAAAATCAAAATTTCACATGTGAGCCCTTTTTTCTTCGAGTTTTCGTATTGTTCCCCCTCTAAAATACCAGGCGAACAGAAATGTTTAGTTAGACGATTTACCTAAAGTATACTAATACTAGCTAACCAATGCTATGAAAATAAAAAAAATAAAAATTTCACATGTAGCCCTTTTTTCTTCGAGTTTTCGTATTGTTCCCCCTCTAAAATACCAGGCGAACAGAAATGTTTAGTTAGACGATTTACCTAAAGTATACTAATACTAATTAACCAATGCTATGAAAATTATAATCAAAATTTCACATGTGAGCCCTTTTTTCTTCGAGTTTTCGTATTGTTCCCCCACTGAAAATACCAGGCGAACAGAAATGTTTAGTTAGACGATTTACCTAAAGTATACTAATACTAGCTAACCAATGCTATGAAAATAAAAATCAAAATTTCACATGTGAGCCCTTTTTTCTTCGAGTTTTCGTATTGTTCCCCCTCTAAAATACCAGGCGAACAGAAATGTTTAGTTAGACGATTTACCTAAAGTATACTAATACTAGCTAACCAATGCTATGAAAATAAAAATCAAAATTTCACATGTGAGCCCTTTTTTCTTCGAGTTTTCGTATTGTTCCCCCACTGAAAATAGACGATTTTGGCGATACCTAAAAAAAATGTTTAGTTAGACGATTTACCTAAAGTATACTAATACTAGCTAACCAATGCTATGAAAATAAAAATCAAAATTTCACATGTGAGCCCTTTTTTCTTCGAGTTTTCGTATTGTTCCCCCACTAAAATAACAGGCGAACAGAAATGTTTAGTTAGACGATTTACCTAAAGTATACTAATACTAATTAACCAATGCTATGAAAATAAAAATCAAAATTTCACATGTGAGCCCTTTTTTCTTCGAGTTTTCGTATTGTTCCCCCTCTAAAATACCAGGCGAACAGAAATGTTTAGTTAGACGATTTACCTAAAGTATACTAATACTAGCTAACCAATGCTATGAAAATAAAAATCAAAATTTCACATGTTAGCCCTTTTTTCTTCGAGTTTTCGTATTGTTCCCCCACTAAAATAACAGGCGAACAGAAATGTTTAGTTAGACGATTTACCTCAAAAGTATGCACATAAAAATACTAAGCTTAACCAATGCTATGAAAATAATAATCAAAATTTCACATATTAGCCCTTTTTTCTTCGAGTTTTCGTATTGTTCCCCCATATAAATAACAGGCGAACAGAAATGTTTAGTTAGACGATTTACCTAAAGTATACTAATACTAGCTAACCAATGCTATGAAAATAAAAATCAAAATTTCACATGTTAGCCATTTTTTCTTCGAGTTTTCGTATTGTTCCCCCATATAAATAACAGGCGAACAGAAATGTTTAGTTAGACGATTTACCTAAAGTATACTAATACTAGCTAACCAATGCTATGAAAATAATAATCAAAATTTCACATGTTAGCCCTTTTTTCTTCGAGTTTTCGTATTGTTCCCCCACTGAAAATACCAGGCGACCAGAAATGTTTAGTTAGACGATTTACCTAAAGTATACTAATACTAATTAACCAATGCTATGAAAATAAAAATCAATATTTCACATGCGATCGCTTTTTTCTTCGAGTTTTCGTATTGTTCCCCACTAAAATACCAGGCGAACAGAAATGTTTAGTTAGACGATTTACCTAAAGTATACTAATACTAATTAACCAATGCTATGAAAATAAAAATCAAAATTTCACATATTAGCCATTTTTTCTTCGAGTTTTCGTATTGTTCCCCCATATAAATAACAGGCGAACAGAAATGTTTAGTTAGACGATTTACCTAAAGTATACTAATACTAGCTAACCAATGCTATGAAAATAAAAATCAAAATGTCACATGTGAGCCCTTTTTTCTTCGAGTTTTCGTATTGTTCCCCCTCTAAAATACCAGGCGAACAGAAATGTTTAGTTAGACGATTTACCTAAAGTATACTAATACTAATTAACCAATGCTATGAAAATAAAAATCAAAATTTCACATATTAGCCATTTTTTCTTCGAGTTTTCGTATTGTTCCCCCATATAAATAACAGGCGAACAGAAATGTTTAGTTAGACGATTTACCTAAAGTATACTAATACTAATTAACCAATGCTATGAAAATAAAAATCAAAATTTCACATGTGAGCCCTTTTTTCTTCGAGTTTTCGTATTGTTCCCCCTCTAAAATACCAGGCGAACAGAAATGTTTAGTTAGACGATTTACCTAAAGTATACTAATACTAGCTAACCAATGCTATGAAAATAAAAATAAAAATTTCACATGTGAGCCCTTTTTTCTTCGAGTTTTCGTATTGTTCCCCCATATAAATAACAGGCGAACAGAAATGTTTAGTTAGACGATTTACCTAAAGTATACTAATACTAGCTAACCAATGCTATGAAAATAAAAATCAAAATTTCACATGTGAGCCCTTTTTTCTTCGAGTTTTCGTATTGTTTCCCCACTGAAAATAACAGGCGAACAGAAATGTTTAGTTAGACGATTTACCTAAAGTATACTAATACTAGCTAACCAATGCTATGAAAATAAAAATAAAAATTTCACATGTTAGCCCTTTTTTCTTCGAGTTTTCGTATTGTTCCCCCATATAAATAACAGGCGAACAGAAATGTTTAGTTAGACGATTTACCTAAAGTATACTAATACTAGCTAACCAATGCTATGAAAATAAAAATAAAAATTTCACATGTGAGCCCTTTTTTCTTCGAGTTTTCGTATTGTTCCCCCATATAAATAACAGGCGAACAGAAATGTTTAGTTAGACGATTTACCTAAAGTATACTAATACTAGCTAACCAATGCTATGAAAATAAAAATAAAAATTTCACATGTGAGCCCTTTTTTCTTCGAGTATTCGTATTGTTCCCCCATATAAATAACAGGCGAACAGAAATGTTTAGTTAGACGATTTACCTAAAGTATACTAATACTAGCTAACCAATGCTATGAAAATAAAAATAAAAATTTCACATGTAAGCCTTTTTTTCTTCGATTTTTTTTTATTGTTCCCCCTCTAAAATACCAGGCGAACAGAAATGTTTAGTTAGACGATTTACCTAAAGTATACTAATACTAGCTAACCAATGCTATGAAAATAAAAATCAAAATTTCACATGTGAGCCCTTTCTTCTTCGAGTTTTCGTATTGTTCCCCCTCTAAAATACCAGGCGAACAGAAATGTTTAGTTAGACGATTTACCTAAAGTATACTAATACTAGCTAACCAATGCTATGAAAATAAAAATCAAAATTTCACATGTGAGCCCTTTTTTCTTCGAGTTTTCGTATTGTTCCCCCTCTAAAATACCAGGCGAACAGAAATGTTTAGTTAGACGATTTACCTAAAGTATACTAATACTAGCTAACCAATGCTATGAAAATAAAAATCAAAATTTCACATGTGAGCCTTTTTTTCTTCGATTTTTTTTTATTGTTCCCCCTCTAAAATACCAGGCGAACAGAAATGTTTAGTTAGACGATTTACCTAATGTATACTAATACTAGCTAACCAATGCTATGAAAATAAAAATAAAAATTTCACATGTGAGCCGTTTTTTCTTCGATTTTTTTTTATTGTTCCCCCTCTAAAATACCAGGCGAACAGAAATGTTTAGTTAGACGATTTACCTAAAGTATACTAATACTAGCTAACCAATGCTATGAAAATAAAAATAAAAATTTCACATGTGAGCCGTTTTTTCTTCGATTTTTTTTTATTGTTCCCCCTCTAAAATACCAGGCGAACAGAAATGTTTAGTTAGACGATTTACCTAAAGTATACTAATACTAGCTAACCAATGCTATGAAAATAAAAATCAAAATTTCACATATTAGCCCTTTTTTCTTCGAGTTTTCGTATTGTTCCCCCTCTAAAATACCAGGCGAACAGAAATGTTTAGTTAGACGATTAACCTAAAGTATACTAATACTAGCTAACCAATGCTATGAAAATAAAAATAAAAATTTCACATGTGAGCCTTTTTTTCTTCGATTTTTTTTTATTGTTCCCCCTCTAAAATACCAGGCGAACAGAAATGTTTAGTTAGACGATTTACCTAAAGTATACTAATACTAGCTAACCAATGCTATGAAAATAAAAATAAAAATTTCACATGTTAGCCCTTTTTTCTTCGAGTTTTCGTATTGTTCCCCCATATAAATAACAGGCGAACAGAAATGTTTAGTTAGACGATTTACCTAAAGTATACTAATACTAGCTAACCAATGCTATGAAAATAAAAATAAAAATTTCACATGTGAGCCCTTTTTTCTTCGAGTTTTCGTATTGTTCCCCCTCTAAAATACCAGGCGAACAGAAATGTTTAGTTAGACGATTTACCTGGAGAATAACCTCAAATATACGCTCTTTAAAGTATGCAACAATTTCTTTTCAATTTATTTAAATCGAACTGCCTAAAAGTATACTAATACTAGCTAACCAATGCTATGAGAATAAAAATCAAAATTTCACATGTGAGCCCTTTCTTCTTCGAGTTTTCGTATTGTTCCCCCTCTAAAATACCAGGCGAACAGAAATGTTTAGTTAGACGATTTACCTAAAGTATACTAATACTAGCTAACCAATGCTATGAAAATAAAAATCAAAATTTCACATGTGAGCCCTTTTTTCTTCGAGTTTTCGTATTGTTCCCCCTCTAAAATACCAGGCGAACAGAAATGTTTAGTTAGACGATTTACCTAAAGTATACTAATACTAGCTAACCAATGGTATGAAAATAAAAATCAAAATTTCACATATTAGCCCTTTTTTCTTCGAGTTTTCGTATTGTTCCCCCATATAAATAACAGGCGAACAGAAATGTTTAGTTAGACGATTTACCTAAAGTACACTAATACTAGCTAACCAATGCTATGAAAATAAAAATAAAAATTTCACATGTGAGCCTTTTTTTCTTCGATTTTTTTTTATTGTTCCCCCTCTAAAATACCAGGCGAACAGAAATGTTTAGTTAGACGATTTACCTAAAGTATACTAATACTAGCTAACCAATGCTATGAAAATAAAAATCAAAATTTCACATGTGAGCCCTTTCTTCTTCGAGTTTTCGTATTGTTCCCCCTCTAAAATACGAGGCGAACAGAAATGTTTAGTTAGACGATTTACCTAAAGTATACTAATACTAGCTAACCAATGCTATGAAAATAAAAATCAAAATTTCACATGTGAGCCCTTTTTTCTTCGAGTTTTCGTATTGTTCCCCCACTGAAAATAACAGGCGAACAGAAATGTTTAGTTAGACGATTTACCTAAAGTACACTAATACTAGCTAACCAATGCTATGAAAATAAAAATAAAAATTTCACATGTGAGCCCTTTTTTCTTCGAGTTTTCATATTGTTCCCCCTCTAAAATACCAGGCGAACAGAAATATTTAGTTAGACGATTTACCTAAAGTATACTAATACTAGCTAACCAATGCTATGAAAATAAAAATAAAAATTTCACATGTGAGCCCTTTTTTCTTCGAGTTTTCGTATTGTTCCCCCACCGAAAATAACAGGCGAACAGAAATGTTTAGTTAGACGATTTACCTGGAGAATAACCTCAAATACACGCTCTTTAAAGTATGCAACAATTTCTTTTCAATTTATTTAAATCGAACTGCCTAAAAGTATACTAATACTAATTAACCAATGCTATGAAAATTATAATCAAAATGAACTGCAAATATTTTGACGCCAAATTGAAGCTGCGTCTTCTACACTGACAACAAAAAGCTGGTTTGAATTAAGAAATCAAGATTTTGGGTCACAGATAGAGTGAGCAATAATATTGGATTGGATTTTATGTTTTCAACAGTGTAGATCAGATACTTTCATCACACCAGGCAGACTCAAAAGACAAACAGACAAAATTATTACTTTTCTGCTGATTCTGATCGAAAATATTTATAAACAGATTCTGAAAGAGGTTATGTCTCCTTTAATCCACACTTATCTACATATTTGAAGTTAAGGATCGAATATACCGTATCCAAAATACAGTTTTCATACTCGCTTATGTCCCAAATGGAAACTACTATTATGATTTCAGCTTTCCATGCAAGTGGCTCTTAGGTAATAGTCAATCCTCACCTTATCGACTCCCTTGATCCCAAATCCATTTTAAATGATGAAAATCTGTTTATACTATTAGATTTCAATTTAAACTGACAGTTTCAAATATGTCTACTAAAATATGTCTCCTGCTTTTACGATAATATAATAATGTACATTAAAACGTTGAATTGAAATTTAAATCGAAAATTTAAATGCTTAATGCTTTTCCTCTCTGTGCACATTTAGCCCACTAATTTGAGTAATTTGAACTTTTGGAATTTGCAGAAACTGGAATTCCACACGCACACAGGCACCGCCTTATTTCCGGCGCAATTTGCACTCAACTACGAGTTCGTTGACACGGAACAGGGCGGCGAAACTTGGCCGGGTAGGCGAGGCGAGGATCCAGTGCCTCCACTCTGTTCACGGGTCTTTCGCAAACGCAAGGGCAACATTCAGGTGCCGAGGAATGTGTTCCTCTACGGCCGAGGCGGAGCCAAGAACATCACCTGCCTCTATCGCTTCGAGGCGGGCACCTCGGAGCGCGTGAAGCTGGTGTTGCACAATGTGTCATTTGGCGAGGGAACCGCCTGCACCACGGACTCCGACCTGCACACGGGCCGACCACGCTGCAATCAACTGGATCCCGAAGGTCGCATCACCGAGCTGCGCTTGTATGATGTCCCCTTCCGAGATGTCAAAATACAGCTGGGCTGCTTCTGTGACAACTCCAGCGCCTTGTACAGCAATGCGCCGCTCACATTTGTGTCGCATTCCCGAATCATGGAGCTGAGCTTTACGGTGACCAGACTCAACATTTCAGAGGACTTTGCCGACGTGTTCTTCTCGGCCTCGTATGAGTTCAAGCGGCAGGCGGACTGCCGCAAGCAGCTGAAGCTAAAGGGCGCTGGCGGCGAGGACGAACTTAAGTATCCGCTCAAGACGCAGGACGCCAGCTGCGAGGGTCTCGCCTGGTACATTGAAGCGCAATCTCCGGAGCGATCGCTGTTTGTGCAAACCTGGGGCGCCTATCTGCCGGTCGATCCCACCTCCGAGGACGCCATGCGGTGCCACACCAAGAACCGCCTAATGGTCTACTCGGGCAGGCCATTGAAGCCCATGCGTGTGGTTTGCCCCGCGCAGAGCGGTCCGCGACCAACATCGCTGCACATATTCTCCGAGGACTGGACGAATGGACAGCCGTTATTTATGAACAAGTATGTAAAATGGACTAAAAATGCAAATGACATCAGCTGAAAGTCCCACTTATTATAAACACACTCAAAGAAAATCTCTGTTCCAAAGTCAAGTACAACCCAAAGGGAAATCCAGATAAATTGTGTTCCAGTTTTGAAGAAACAAAATAAGTCAAATAAAAAAGACTTGAATTAAGTACAAAGTCCTATTTTGAACTTAATTCAATACTTTATTATTATTATTTATTAAATAAATTAAATTCTAGATTTTACATCATTTTTTATTCAACTTAAAGATCGAATACAATTTGGGTTTTGGATGACATTCATTTAATTTTACTGGCATAATTATTATATAGTATCCAAGTCTAGTGGGCCTTAAGATTTAAGTCCAATTTATATACCCGATTTTTCTGCAGAGCTCAAGCGCTAATCTTGTGCTCAGATTTTTATTAGTTACTGGTTGGATTATAAATGTAATATTTTTAGTGCTCAGGTCTTGGTGCAAAATTCAGTGGATATCATTTTGGCTGAAAGGCACTCGATTAATTATCTAAAAGGCTCGACACGCTCATTAGTTGACACTGTCTGGCCTGTCTGGTCAATTACCCTTTGGGGTGCCATAAAAATATGTTTCCACACACAGCCATGTGTGTGTGTTTTATATGTTTTTCCTTTTTTGCTTGTGCTTTTTATTTGACGACAAATTTTCGCTGCACTTGCACATAAAATTTAATGCCAACACGTTCCATCCGAGCAGCAGCACAGAACTGACCAAAACGGACTTCATCCTCGTGGCACGCACCTTGAACATAAATTGCTGGAACACACTGAAGTCCTCTCACCCTCTCTCTCTCTCTATATATATATATATATATATATATATCTTTCTCCATCCACCTCTTGGCAATTTTTGCATGCCTTCAACATAGTATCTTTTTGTGTTTGTATGTTATATGGGGGCTTATATGTCTGACGGCCATGTTTGCTTTCTTCAATGGTTCCATTGTTTTTTTTTTTTTTGTTGCTGCCATCCGTGCGCTCAATTTCCTGTGTTTTGCTGCCGGCAGAGCCATTTCCTGTTATTGCATTTTTGAGCAGCTCGCTTTTTTTTAAATAGATCTCATAAGAACCTTAAGTGCCTCGAGTGTGAGAGAGTTATACAAATTGAGAGCTGCCATGACCGTTAAAAACACGACAAGTTGTTAAATTGCACTAGGTTCGAGAGCTAAAAACAAGTAAGAACGGTTATCTTAGGCCAGCCGAAGATAATATGGCTTAATCTCGTGATACTTCAATTTCAGTCCTCACCTCAGCATATTTGAACAAATATTACTTCTTTCTTTCGACTTTTTTGAGTTTTTTTTGAGACTTGTGATACTGATTAGGAACATATACATTTTGTAGGCATGGAGACGCCTCGTTCAACACATGCCACAACTCAAGCAACACATCCCAAACTGACATCGGGAGATATTTTAAATTGAGCCCACTAAAATTGTACAAGTATTTTGAATGCAACTTTTGGCCGAAAGAGCAAACTCACATGCTCATCTCGTTGAAGCCATTAAATTTAAGTGCCACAGTATATTATCAAAAATGCCAAAAAGCAACAAACTGTAGATGTGGCAGAGCTCTAAAAGAATATCATTTTAATCGTTGCTGCGTTCTTCTCCGGCTTCCAATAGTAATATATGGGCAACATTAAATGACTTTTGATGCTGAACAGAAATATTGGACTAATAGTTAATATTCTGGCGATTCTTGTGTCTATATTACGTTTGCTGTTTACACAACTGAATGACATCGATTTAAGCCATGAAAAATATAAACATATTAAGTCAAAACTATTCGGCTGGGGTCTATGTTGGGTGCATATCTCAGATACGATGCAACTTCCACTTGTTTGCCACTTAGAGCACTCAATTTTAATATTACTTTATGCTGCACTCGAGAGCATTAAGACTACTTAAATGCTATAATGTTAATGGCAAAATCATCGTCTTCGCCGCTCTTCGTTTGCCTGCCGCTTATTTGAGATGCATTCGAAGCGAAGTGAATAATAAACGAGTGTTCTATCTACGGCTACTTGAAAGTTGCGCGTAATTAGTTGCAGTTGAGCAACTGGAAGCAAAAGAGATATTCGAGTGGAGTAATCCTTGCCGTGCTCTCCTTCCTTCCTTGCCCGAAACTTGCCACAAAGTTATGTGGAGCATGGCAACCAGCTGCTTGACTTAAATCAGAGGCGGGCACACCCGAAAATATTTACAACTTAAGTTTGCTTTACGTTTTGCTCATACGCCTCCCTTCCCTTTGCCCTTTCCCCTTTGCCCTTTGCTTGCAGGCCCATCAGTTTGGTGCTGGAGCCCATACTTAAGGAGCCCGGTGACATAGCCTTCACGTGGCTGGAGATACATCGTACCAAGAACGCACTGCTGCAGCAATTGGACCTGCATGTGAATGCAAGCGTAACCACGGGCATGGGCACACCACCCAGTGGTGCTGCTGGTGCTGGTACTTCTGCTGGCGGTGGTGGTGGAGTTGTGGGCACTGGCAGCGCTGGCGTCGCCGGCACTGGAAGCATTGCGCCCAGCGCAGCAGCCAACGAAACGCTCAACGAATTTGGATTTTATCCCAAGGAGTCGGATTGCGAGTACAAATGCCCCGAAATTGATGCATGCATAGCAGCCAGCCTGTGGTGTGATGGTAAGTTGAGAACTCAAGCATGCACTCCAAGCACGGGTTGCCCAACAAGTAGCGAGGCTTATCCATCTCATCCTCATCATCAATGACACAAGTATAATATCATCTGCAGCAATTCGAAAAGGGGTTCCATAAGCAGTAAATTAACATTTTGCTGACTACTTGGGCAACCCTCGCCAGTCCTTAAGCTCGCATTACTTGGAAGTGATTTGCTTCTAGCTGCTGCTGTTGTTGTTGTTGTTGTTGTTGTTGGCTAGTCTGTCCAACTGTCCGTCCATCGCCTGCTTGTAGGCAACAGAAATTTCACTTGTGGTTTGCTTGTCTGTTAATTTCATTGCAAGCTGCTGGCCACGTTTTTGTAATCAGGCAAAGTTTCTTCTGACAACTGCACAAAGCTGCAAGTTACAGCGGGTTTTGTCCACCAAAGCCGCCCAAAAACTATGTGTATATCCACCGCAAAAGTTTTATCCGTCCGTCCGTCCGTCCGTCCGTCGGTCCGTCCGTTCGCAACAGATGCCGCCAAGTGGTTTGGTGTGGCACTACACTTGAGAGGAGGGGGCTGGCCTGGATGTCTGGCTGGACTCGCCTTTTAGCTTCAATTATTTATGGGCAGCCAGGCGCGACTGCAACTGAGCTGCTTAACCAAAAAAGAGAGCGCATTAAACAAGCTAACCAAACTAACCAGGCAGCTCAGCAAGCCGAGCAGCTCAACTGCAACCAGGGAGTACTCAAATGACATCCGCTGGAGGGTCTTTCAATTTGGCCATCGTCGTGGCGAACCTGTAACCTGACCCTAGATTTCTTTTCAATCAATGCTCTGCGCTATCTGCATTTTCAGGTCATCACAACTGTCCCAGCGGTTTCGATGAGTCCGAGGAGGAATGCGGAACCGCTCGCAAGCTGCTTGAGCTGCCCGGCGGTGTCTTTGCGGCATTGGGTTGCATTGCAGCCGCTTTGACCGCCTGCCTGATATTCTGCATGTTCGGCCTGATGCGCAAGCGGAAAAAATCGGTGGTCCAGAAGAGTGGCGGCTTCATGAATAGTGCAAATGGCAATGGCACGGTGCCAGCTGCCTGCAATATTGGCACACTGAAGAAGGACTTCAAGAAGGAGGCGCTCTACATTGATCCGGCGTCCTGACATCCACTACAGCCGGTCGAGTACATACATGTGGATCGGGAAACCACCGTGTGATATGTTGCCGCCGGCTGTGGCTTCTACGAGCAAATGGAGCAGGGCCTGAGCATTGCCTGACCGAAGCAGGAGCAGGCGCAGGAGGAGGAACAGGAAAAGGGGCAGGATCTGGAACGAGAGCGGAAACTGCAGATGGAGCAACTGGAGATTGTTGGACCAGTTCAGGATCTGGCATGGAGGTTTTAAAGCTGCTGAGGAGTGAGCGAGTGTGCGTAGTAAGTATGTGAGTGCGAAAGCAAGTTCAGCATTGAGCCAAACAGGGAGAACGAGAACTAAAGCTAAGATTAAAGGTATAACGAGAATGTGTGTGTGTAGACTTAAGAGCAGGAGGTATTGAATAGGAATAGCTACGATGGGTTTTTAAATTACACATACTTCATGGAGCCGATCATCACTGCCTAGAATCTTCTATATAAAGGTATGCAAATAAATCGCCAGCAAACTTCCAGGCTTAAGACATTAATTGAAAAAATTGATTTATTATAAGTCAGTCGAAAGCCAGAAATCTCAATAAATTAAATAAATCATTTTCTTCGCTTTACTGATCAGATTTGAATTAGCATTTGTTTGTAAGGTTTCAATATTTACGAATATTTTATCTAGAACTCTGTTTTGCTATTTTCTTAAATGATGTTTACATATTTGGAAAGCTATTTGTTACTTTCCAACCTCTTTAATGTATTCTTATTTCCATTTTAGCCACTTTGGTCTTCCTCATTTGAGCAGGCGAAAACTATTGTAAGTTAGGCACCTTCAAAATGATAGACAGTATTTCGAGATGAAACCCTTGGCGTATTCAGCACACATGGCACACAGAGAAACAAAAGTTAGTTAAAATTAGAAACCAAATGCAAAAAGATCATAATTTACAATTAAATTGTATAAATGAAGGAAGAAACTGAAATGAAATGAGTCTAGTTAAAAAATACTCTCTCTGACATAAGATAAGAGCTTAGACATAGATACGATTATATAACTGTTAGCAACATTTCAATGGGGCAAGTGAAAAATCTCGACAGTGTTGTGATCCATGGCATGCACATACTGAACTATATTTAACTTATAGTGTTAACTAAGCAACTAAGGCATTCAATGAGTTATTTAGCAGCTGAGGCGATATTACGAGTATGTATAGTGCACGTGTGTTTCCTTGTACGACACACACACACACATACACACACACACACACACACACACACACACGCATAGGAACACCAAAGCAAAAACACAACATCACTTAGTGGTTTACTTGTTATAACTTAATTAAATTATAAATAAATAAGATGTCAAAAAGCAACCGTTCAATAAATTAATACGTTCACGGTTTGTCAGAGAACGAATGAAAAAAGAAAACTGCCGTAAAATGTCATTAAATCTAATATTTGTTAATAAATTTATACTTTCAATATATTATTTGACTACATTTTTTACTTTTTTTATACTCTTGATATATGTAAGATTTCAAGTAATTTGATTTGAGCGAATTGCTGCACTTAGTTTTTCATTTGTAGCTACAAAAAGAGTTTTATTAGAAAACAAATTCCTAATGATATTATAAAAGAATAGCATTTACAATACCGAATTGTAAAAACACAATACAGATACAAATGAAATCGTACAATAGTAAGATGCGAATATAGAATAATTTATTTCAACAATTAAGAATAACAATCAAATCTTTGGCAGAGTTCCCAATAGAAGCCCTAAGCTAAATGAGATGCCCATTTAAATGTATGCCTAAGACAAATATACTTTATTTTAAATGCACTATATATAGATGAGTATATATATATATATATATATATATATATATATATGTAATAAGTATGTCTTCTGGGGTCAAATATGTATGCGACTCAGCTCGAAATTAATTCGCATAGCAAGATCCATGAAATCAATTAGAGTTTTACCTTGAGCAATAGTGAAAACACACATGAAAGATAAATTCTGTAAAAAGGCGAAGCGAATGGAAATAAAATCGATGTTTTAGTTGCATTTTTGATAGTATATAAACAATACATGTATTTATAGCCAGACAGCGCACTTTGTACAATTTTATGAACAAAATATTATTTTGTCACACATAAATATTAATAAAAAAAAATATATATATATATACGGATATTATACATATTTTACATATGTATGAAAAGAAAAAGGAAAATGAAAATGCAAGAAAAACAAGTATTCAAAAGAAATCAATTAAAAACAATTGGTGCATAGGCCAAACTTGAATTTCTGTCGACAGACGGCAATTGGAGTAATACATACATACTTATATGCAAAATGTGACGGTGCATTGTTTACATACATACATACATATATGTAAGTGTAGCTTCAAAGAAAGATTACCACGATTTGATAATGTCACAATCACAATCACAATCTAAAAGTCAAAGTCACACTTAAAGTCACGATCACGTCACGTTCACGTCAGTTCGGTTCAGTTCCTTCTCATACATGACAAACAAACTATGGAAAAATTTGATGTGCCAACTGTGTTTAAACTAGATTCCATTCAATAAACAAAAAAAACGTACATGAAATTGAATTATGAAGCCACATAAAACATTGCATGTAATTTATTTGTAGACCCAAAAGAATAACCAAATCGAGGAAAGCAATTGCGCCGCATGTGAGGCTGGTAAATAATAAATAAATACAGCAGCTGTGTAAATAGTCAACTGAGTACAGTTAACGCGTGTTGTAGAATGGAAAGCCCAAGAAATAACTGTCAAAGAAATAACTGTCAAAGAAATAACTATCAAACTCTTAAATGGTATTTGTTTTCGTTTTTTATTTTCCAATTTGGAGTGCTCATAAATTGTGCGTTGTTTTGAGTCTTATGCCGTAAGTTTCACTTGTATGATAAACAAAAGGAAATATTTATAAATAAATATAAACATAGTATTATATATGAAAATAATGAAATAATGACGCACTGAATCAAATAGATGAAACGAGTATTTAAAACAAGACAATTAAGAAGAAAAAATATTAAAACGAGAATTTTAAAAATATCGTGCTCGTGTTTTATTCAAATTGCTGCAAGTTCATCCACGTTCATGTTGCAACCAAATGGGACAGGCGTTGATTGCCCCGTCCTGTGGCTACTTTCCAATAACCCAGCCGGTGTTAGAATTGAGGCACCTGCCCAGCTCAGCTTTACGGCAACTGCACACCCACCACGTAAACCCGACCAGCTTAACCCACACAATACAAATACACACCAGCAACAGCCAGAGGCGCTGTAGTTGTTTTTGTTATTGTTGTTGTTGTTTTTGTTATTGTTGTTTCTGTTCTTGTTGTAATTGTCCTGGTTGTGTGCTCAACTGTGGTGCTGTTTATCGCCAGCAGCTGACTATATTCCACTCTGTTTGGTCACCACACAACTAGGCCGAGTGGTGTTGATAAGCCCACCTGCGAGAACAGGTAATCAAATAATACAAAACAGAAAATATTACAGCGAGAGTCGCATAAGGAATGAGCAGCAATAATTGGACCAACATTCAGATGGAAATGTCTTCAGCGATGCAGATCTTTGGATTGACTATAATCAGGTTGAATTTAATGGAAAATTTCTAAATCTTTTACTCATTCTACTTAAACGAGATGTAACACATATATTTGTTCTGATTAAAGATCAGATTTCATAAGCTGTTTATTTTATTTTTGGCTTTTTAGACGAATATTTATTTAACTTATCTGAAATTGATATAACAAAAATCGAATTACATAAACTGTATGCAAGAGAATCTTTTTTTGTGGACTTTTTTTGTTGGGGGTAGGAGTTGAGTATGAAGTGACAGTTCGCAAGGTGAAGCATAAAGTCTAGTGACACACCTCGCACTAGACACGCGGCTGTGGCCGAAAAGGCCCAAATGTGTATTTGTGTATTTGCATTGGGCCTAGGGCCAATTGAAGCTGTTTACAATTGAGTTGCGAGTTCAGCACAATTGCTGCGACAGGAACAACTACAAATAAAAAACAACAGCATTAAAAAACATCGGGTTAAAACTTGTTGCTCTTGATCAGGTGACAAAATGGTGGCCGTTTTGAACAAGTGTTCCGACTATCCAGACGTTATAGAAATGTCATAGCGACCAATATGAATTATCATCGACAAATGGTTACTGTGGCTTTTCCAAGCAACCAAGTGGAAAATGCGAGGAATCAAATTCATTATCTACTTGTGTGCGAAATGTGCAATCGTATGACAATTCCATTATTGAATTTCTTTTGCATATCGACTTCAATTGAGGCCGTTAGTTTATGTAATGCACTCATCTCCCTCTAGCATACTATTTCCCTCTCTCTCTCTCTCTCTTTCTCTTTTTCTCTTTCTCTCTGTCGCTGTGCTGCTTATGATGACGCTTGCCGAGCACAAGCCACAAGTTTATTGCTTCTTTTTATCTACTTATTTATTTTTGAGCACTTTTTGTTGACTGGCGTTTTTTCAATTTTTTATCGAGAAATTTACATGAATTTTCAGCTTGTTGCAAAAACATAAACAATAATTTTTTTGTAGCTGGACGTAATAAAAAAAATGACTATAATTAATTAAAAAATCACAGCTCAGGCAAATGTGAAACGCATTACTTTCGGCCAACAGCCGTCAGACGCCAGTCCAAATGCAGAGCACCTTAAGCGAAACAGTGTGTCAAAAAAGTTTGCGATATAAATCGAATATCGAAATAAAAATAAAATAATAAGCCTAATCTGGCTTAGACAAAGATCGCATTTTCTATTTACATGTTATGTTGGTAATACTTGAACTTTTTTTTTTTATTTGCTTAGTTAACCGTTTTACAAAATACCCAAAAAGCCTGAGGTATATTTACAGCCAGATGCCACTATGCCGAACGTTTCGCGATTCCATATTGTCCTTAACATGATTTAAATTAAACTGCTGATCGGCTTATTTTAATTAATTATAAGACAATTAATTTTAACATAAGACAGATACAGATTAAAAACTATAAGGGATTTTATTTTTATTTAGCTTTCAGATTACATTTAAGACAAATTGATTAAAATTTAAATGAATTTTAAAATAATCGTTAATCTCCGGCATACTGACAACATCGATACGTAATACGATAAATTATTTCAAAAATTCGCAACATACTTTACGAATGTTGAATGTAAAGGCAACAACTTTAGATTCAGGCTATTTATTAGTTAACTATTGTCTTATAAAATATGTTAATAAGCACATTTCTCGTTTACACTGTTCTGTGTATGACTATAAGCGATGGAAGGTCAATGAACTCACTACTCTACAATTGCGGGACTGTACATAATAATATGAATAATTTCTAGTTAAATTTTATGGGTGTTCTGGGGAAATATTACGCAGCTGGAATATATCTTGAGATAAAAAATGATTGTGTAAAGATCGATGGCAATACCAAGACGTAAAGGTCAAGTTTGGTCAATTGGTGGGTTCAAGGCGAAACCAGTTTCCGAATAGTCCCCAAAAGAAAGATAGATAATGGGGCTTCGGACCGGCATCAAATGCTAATGCTAATGAGGAAACCGTATTACTTAATCAAGTCGAAGAAGTTGAAAAAGAACAAGTGTTAAAGTTTAATTGTTTATCGCATGTATTTGTGCAGTTGTCTCTTAGATGCCTTGACAATTTGTTCAAATAGCAACCCAAATAGACAAAAAAAGAAGTGTTTTTCTATGCCAGACCACAGTAAGTAAAGAAAAAAAAACAGGGGAACAACAACAAAATACCCACATCAAGTGCTGCACAGTGCCGTCCAAAATATTGAGTAGCACAGAAAAATACAATGAAAAAGAAAAAGAGAGCGAAATGCTGAAGAGATGCCAAGTTGACTCCAATCGAATGAGTGCGCAAAAGAAAAAGGTAAAAGCAGCTGGTGGTAAGACAGCAACAGCAACAGCAACAACAACAAACGGTAAACGTAAACGTAACTAGCGCTTAGCGCAGACGTCGACGCCGCGAAGCGTTGATCACCGTTTGGACTTGGCCAAAAAGGCGGCCAAGCACTCGCAGGAACATTCAGTTGTGCCGCGAACGTTGTGCGCTTCACACGCAACACTCTGTCAGTACTCAGTACTCAGTATAACGGTGCCCGGCCAAATAATACAGCACCTAACTGTATCTGCAATTTGTGGCAGTGCCACCAGAATAGAAGCATTAGAAAAGCCGCTCAAGCTCCTCAAGATCTTTTGTCTGATCTTTGCTCTCAGTGTTGTTGTATTTTGTTGTGCGTGCGTGCGTGTGTGTGTGTTGTGCGTGTGCGTGTGTGTGAGTTTAACTCGATGACACCAAGCCCGGATCGTGCCTACAAAATGAAACTGCGCGATGTGGAAAATGCCTTCAAGTACAGACGGATACCGTATCCGAAGCGGTAAGTCGCCATAATATAAAAAAAAAATAATATTATAATATATAATATTAAATATAATAATATATCATATAAAATAAAATGAATAATAATAAACTTAAGAATAAATATATAGATTTGCACTTTATTATTTATCACAGCCAAGAAAATTGGCGCTGTAAAGTGACACTTGGCCATAAGCAGCGATTTCGAACTAAATTCAACGTGTAATTGTAAACCGGTCATAAAATTAATAATAAATAATGAATTAAGTGATTAATATTAAATTTAAAAATATCGTTATACAGTTGAGGTTGATTATTTATTTCTGCCAAGACAATTGGCACTGGGACATGGCACTTGGCCATAAGCAGCGATTTCGAACTAAATTCAACGTGTAATTGAAAACCGGTCATAATTACATGTTGGAATCTGCGCACTCAACTCGGATTCGACTCGGATTCGACTCGGATTCGACTCGGATTCGACTGGGATTCGACTTGACGTGCACTCAATTCTCAATTCTCGATTCTCGATTCTGCTGTAAACTTTCGGTTTTCTCAGCAGACCCAGCTGCCAACTTTGGCATCAAGCAAAAGTGAAACGTATTTATCCGATTCGAAGTGAGAAGAAAAAAAATAATTGAAAAAAAAAACAGACGCATTTTTCATGGTCAGCTGCTGCTGCTGGTGCTGCTGCTGCTGCATTTGCCATCCAATCAGAATTCACTCAACGTGCTCCAGTTTAAAGTAATTTTAAGCCAACTCGCATTTTTTTTCAATTGTTCTGCTCGGCGGTCATATTTCACTTCGTGCTGCCAACAATTGCTGAGCAGCTTCGGGGCCAGTTCTTTTTTTTTTATCACATTTCGAAGTTGTTGTTGTTGTTGTTGTCTTTGTGGTTACCAAACTATGCACGAAGACAACAACAATGCGCGCCAAAAGCCAAAACCAAAACCTCGAATACTCAAATTCAAACTCCACCTCAAGCATTTCAAGTGGCCCCACTCACCCGCACCACACAACCACCCAAGCTATCTTTGTAGTTTGTTTTTTAATGTTGGTTATGTTCTGAACTGCCTTTTAAAGAGCTCACAGCTCACAGCTCACAGCTCGCTGCCTGCTCATTAGTCGCCGGCCAGGCCAAAAGCAGGCCATTAGTTGAGGTGTTTAGGCCAAACCTGTACCGGGAATCGTTCACTGCGTCCGCTTATTGTGCAACACGTGGCAGGCCCATGCAGTGTTGCAATCGAGAGCGCATTAGATGTAAGCTAATGATACATACCGAACAAACAAATACACACACTCTGCTTGTGGACTAATTGGTATTTGGGAGATGTTGATCGTTGCTTTAGGGTGTGGGAATTTCTTTGGGTATTTTGCTGCGGGCAACAATACACCAAATATTATGAACCAACAGAGTGTTGTGTTAGGTAAAAATCATTAAGAAAACTTAGATTAATAAATTGATATAATTTTTATTTTTATATCAGTTATATGTCCACATTCAATGTAAGCCAAGATAATATATAATATCATAATGCGAACTGTAGACTTTGCACTTGGTTCAGCACTTCTTCTGCCACTCTCCAGTTCTTGGAAGGAGAAATCTTCAATTCCAGGTGTTTACATTCCTTTCAGACATATCGGGTCTCTCTGAAAACTACCCCATGAAACTATCCATGTTCATCCAAACCACTGGATGATAAACGGTAGACGCGGAAGGATATCTGCAGGGAAGGATTAATCTAACCTCTCTTTCTTTTTAAGGCGACTTGAAATGTTGTTCTGTGATTTAATTAAATAGGGCTGTCAATTTAATACAACTGCGTGCATAGGAAATAAATTAAAAAGTTGCAAATTTTAGTTTGATGTTAATTGGATGCATTTGACACTGTGAATACTTGCATTAATTTGAAGGCTCATTTTATAAATTTCACGCAACGTTCGCTTGTGTGCATTCAATTTGTCAGTCAGGCAGTTATTGAGTCAGTCACTCAATCAATCCATCCATCAAGAATAATTTTAATTGGAAGTGCTTTAAGGCAAAAAAAAAAACAAAATTTTGTTTGTGGCATAAAATTAAACAAATGTGTATTGTGGCAAGCAGAATAAAACGAAATTATCCAAACAAAATCAGAGTCAACAATAATGCTGCATTATTTACCCATCGCTTTTGTTTTTGATTTGGTTTTAAATTAATATTAATTTAATTAATTAATTGGTTCTGTGCAATATCGATTGCGGTTTTGTGAGTGGGCTACAAGAGCAGAGAATTCGAGTGCTGCTTCACACAGTAGTTTATATAAACAATTAAGCACAAAAATTGACTTTATAATTTATTAACGGAGTTCCACAAAATGCTTCAGCAATGAATGTTTTTGTTTGTTGATATTTTAAATCAGACCAATTTGACCAAGAATATAATGGCATAAGTTAAATTTCAGAAAATGTTAATAAAACCAGCAACTAAGTTAACGCCTCTGCTTCTACTTCTTGCGTGTGACACTTTCATCTGTTACATTTGTACATTCCAGCAATAAAGCCATATGGTTATACCGTTACTTATAGGTGTTGAACCTGTCGTCATAAATCAAATAAATCACACAAACTGCTGTTGACACTCGCACATAAGTAACGCACATAAAAATTGGCGCTCGATACGTGCGACAATTAATAAGATTCACTTTTATTTTATTACACAACAACAGCGATCTGACGTCACAAGCTACGAGCTCTGTATAAATAATCAGAACTTCTGCAGTCGCAGCGAGCAGAGAGCAAGAAAAGCAAATGAGCAAAGTCAAAGCGCAGCTTACACAATGTCAGCAGTCTCACTCTCTCCCCTTCTGCATTTGGCACCTTTCGCTGTTGTTGTCATTATCAGTTCTTCTTTGAACGAAGGCGATGACTGCTTGCTGCTCTGCTCGCACTGCTTGACGACAATTATGTGATTTGCTTGGCACATTTTCAATGAAAATCATTTGCAGCAGAGCTGGGCGCATTGGAAAGCTAATTACAGTGCACACATACATATAAATAATTACGTACGTGTGTGTAGTAAACGTAATTCACTGTTAGCCAGCGACTTGTTTGGTGTCTTTGCCTTTCATCAGCTTCTGCATTTTATTTACAACGAGAGCTGCATATAATATGTGTAGCGGAAGGAACGGCGAGCGGAAGCTTTGACTGTTAACTAGCGAGAACTATTCACTCTTCCTCTGTCTCTCTCTCTCTCTCTCTCTCTCTCTCTCTTTGTCAATGTCGCTGCTGTTGCCCTGTTACCCGCATGTTAAATGCCGTTTAAGTTCAGTTTTTTACAGATGTTTTCGCACGCAATTTACAAGTGAAAGCCTCAAATTTTGTTTATCTGCAATTATAGCTTAGCGCCCGCCCACAAGAGACCACAGCAGACTGTAAAACAGTATAACAGTTATCATTTACAACACAAACATCAGCGGGGGACAGCAACTAATCAACTTTCGCACAGTTTTAGTCATGCTCTCTAAGCACAAGAAAAAACCGCCTTATCTTCTTCCCACTGCTTGGGTTATGTAAAGCGGTCAAAGTCGCGCTGACAGGCAAATTCGCACTATTGAAAAGACAGAGTATAAGATAAAAACTGATTAGCACAAACATGTGAAAAGTGTGCAACACTTCGGATTTGGCTAAACATAAACATAACAAACAACAGCAAAAAGTGGAAATTAAGCGAATGACTTTCACTTGATACACAAATATGGAAACAGGAGAAAGAAGCACCCCTACAAAGTGGGCGAGGCTCCCAAAGCGTAACAATGAGGCTCGATGATATTTGTTGTGGTTGCTTGGCTTTTACTGTTTATACTTTGATACCGAAGGTATTAGAGTATATTGGTTTTGTGCAATGTCCGTCATACTGTCTGTGAAATGTAAAAATACAAATGTTTATTAATTATAAAATTAACAAAAAAAGAGTTTAAAATAATTCTCCTGAAACAGACATAAAAATAAAACAACGCCCTGGAAAATGAGACATATTTTCTAAATTTTATAAAATTTCCAGCTGAAATTGAGATACATAAACTGCGGTTTTTAGAAAGCCGCAACCAAATATTTTAGAAATTTACCTTCTGAGTAACAGAGTGCCAAAAGAAGCGATTTTCTTAAATTTAGAGCGATTTTGTTATGAGTGTACAAATATTAATCTACGCTTTGCTTGCCATTTCATTTTTTGTATTTGAACACAATGCAATGTGGCTGCTTTTACTAACTGGTCTTGGTCCACGGGCAATTTGCTAAAAGCCCTTTTAGCACCGGTACTGATGAATAAAAAAGCACAGCTGATTGTATTGCTGCTGCGGGCTGCATCAGAAATATGCCGCCAGGTGCTAATTGGCGTTCAATTACCGGCAACGCTGAAATCATCGCGGCTTTCACTGCCTGGCGTCTGGCGACGAGGCGTCTAATCGATTGTGACAGTTCTGCGGAGCTACTAGCCCCACCCACCACACTGGGAGAGGGGAAGAGGTGGCATCTATGCTCTTTGGCTTGGTAACCGGAGCATGTTTCAGTCTCTGGGGCCATAAAAAATTCTGCTCGCTAAGTAGCTGGCGTCCATAAATCTGCGCCGTGTGCTGTAGTTAAGGTGATTTACATACTTGCAAGACTCCCTTCCTCCTCCTCCTCCTCCGTCTCCTCACCCCCTCAGCATCTGCACCCATTTGTCCCCCACTTTTACAGGTAGTAACTCACTTTCGCTGGCGAAGTTTGCACGTCGTGTCTGTGTAAAAATAAGCGAAAAGAAATTAAATTGAAATTTGCCGCCTCTGCTTGCTGCTTTTGGCAAACTTAAAAAACAGACAAACAGTCTTTATGGCGTTCGCCTGCATATTTTATCAAAAACAATCAAATTTTATGCAGCGGCTATGGCAAATTTGCAAAACATCAGCAAACGAACATCACAAACACACTCGACGAAAATAAAAGTAAATATTTGCAAGTCTGTAAAATGTGTGTGCACAGGAGTAAAAAGTCTATTGATGTTGAGATCTGATTCAAATAAATATAAATTATGTTGTCCAGAGAGCTCGACCAACTGGCATCTTACGCCAAAGATATTATATTATGTACATAACTTTATAGTCTGTTCCTGCAGCCAGATTAACGGTCTTCCCAACAGTACTCACTTCATTTGCATCTGCGATTCGGAAAAGACGAATTTTCTATTATAATCATAATAATTATCAGGCAACCACATAAATATAAACAATTTAACTATATTTACCAGTTTAGTTTCCATTAATACATTTTTAACAAATTTTGGTACGCTACTAAATACATAATTAAACGCAAGCCATTTTATTGTCTCAAGCTCGGAGATGAAAGGCAATTACGATGGCTGCAAGTAAGAGTAAAAAACATTAATGGTTACATAAGACAAATCAGAGTTGTTGACGGACTTACTAGAAAGTCGCAGGCATCATTAAGCAAGATTGATGGGGCGTACCGAACACGGCCACAAATTGAATATTATAACAATCACTGACTTATACTAACAGCCGAAAACTGAACTCAAAAACTTGCAACTTTTTAAGCAGTGGAAAACATTACATAAAAAGATAGTGTGAAAAAATACAATTTTTAAAAGATGAGCTCTTCTCTCTCCCTCTCTCTCTATCTTTCTCTGATTTCGGATGAATTTGTTTATTAAAATGAAAGTGATATGTAGCACATCATTTCCAGAGTATTATCCATAAAGTAGGCAAAGTTAGCGTAGTTCGTAGTAGTTCCATGGGTGTTAGTTGTGAAAGGAAGCTTGATGGGAATTGGCAAAATCAAAAATGGATTTTAATGATAGCCCCGTCACAGGGGCACCAGGGCTGTGCTTCATGCCGCACATCGAACACCAGCGAAACTTGAACATCATGTTCGTACATCATAAATCTCTTGCAATCGCTTCGGTTTTTGGGGCAGTCAATGTGTTGCCAGCCACGCGTTACCAGCTGTGCGAATGAATCCCCCATTTCCCAGGGGTATTAGGGGCATCACTTATGTGCGTGCTACCCCAGTATTTTGCGAACGATTTTCGGCTAAGCAATGCTGACGATGACCGCCCGCAGCTGGGGTGCCACCAATCTGAGGCAATCTGTCTATGGCAGGTGCACCAGCCCAGCCTGTTGTTTGCCTTGTGACCCCCACGAAAGCTGAGACCAATCGCAAACAGTGCGCACCTTTCACTAAATTCAACAGAAATCAATAATAAAAACATTGCAAACTGAGCTGAGAGTGTTTTGCATCTTTTTTCTGCCTAATTTTCATGTCTTCATGACGAGTTACATGCCAATCAAATGAATCTGGCTTCCATTTAAGTCAGCAGCAGCAGCTTACAATTGGTCAACTTCCTGAACAGTAAAATGCGAAACTGGTTACGGCCTTCTAAGTGTGTCAGGAAGCTAATCCCTCAACAAATTAAAAAGCATTAAAAATAAACATTTTAATTGCAATCTGAAAGTAAATTTGACTTGGCTGTATTATCTTTCACAGCTAAAATAACTGAAAAATCTCAATTCATTCTGGCTTTAATCAGTTAAAATAATAGAATAAAAAACAACCGTAAATCAAATAAAATAAATAAATGTAAAAGCTTAGCATCAAAAACTCTTTTAGATTTAATGAGGACTTGTGAATTTTTTTTGCCAACAAATCGATTCGCATCCAAAGTTAGGATTTTTAATCATTTTCATATTTTTCTATTGGATTCATTCATTTTTAAATGGGGCATAAATAAATCCGCCTTAACAGCAACATTCGGTTGCACTTGTTGCATTTAAAAGTTAATTGTCATGTGTGAACGGGTCTTTTTTGTTGCCCGAACCAATCCTCAGACAATTAAAAGCGTGGCAGAGACAAAAATGCTGTTTTCAATTTAATTATAGTTAGCGTTCAAAAAAAGAAAAAAAGATCGAGTGCAAACGGGTCTGGACCTGGCCTAGACGGTCCTATGTTCGCCTTACCCCACCCTCTGTGGTTAGCCGCAACCGAAAGCCAACAAACAACTGGCGGGGCACATGTCTTGAACGTAGTCATTACGTCATGGGGCAGCACGAGAGCCTGCTGCAAAAAAACAAAGAAACAAAACAACAAAAAGTTGTAACCATACACAGCCAACCGCATATTTGTCGTGAGCATTTTGTTACAATTTCAATTTGTTGCTCCAAGACTTGACTTGGTTTCTGTTGGAGGGGTCGTCCGGGGTCTCATAGAGTTGGCGAGGCTTAGGCGGTGTCTTTTGCCTTTGGTGTTGACGGCATTGGCAACGCTTGGCTCAGAGACAGCTACTTGCTTCTGTTTTGTTTTTGTTTTTTCGTATTTTGAAAGTGCATTTGGTTCGGTCTTGGCCAATATTTGCCAACGACAACAACAACCAAATGGCAAAACTTGAACTGCTTTATTGCAGTTTTCGGATTCTTTTCAGAGAGCATGCCGAAAGCCGTATACGGTTGCCTTTTTTAGCTGACAATTGCGCAGAGGCAGCACCACGAGTTGGCTTCAAGTGCAAATGTTTTCAGTTTGTCGGAAGTCGTACGTACAACAACAACAACAACAACAGCAACACAACTTGGCTCTGATTGATTGTAGTACGAAAATGTTATTGCTGCTCCAAAGCTTAAGAAACAACCAATAAAAAATTCTCCTCCGGTCTGCAGATATCCAAGTATTTTTGATTCTTCGTTCACAACACTTTCTTATTTATCTGTCTCAAAGATCAAATAATGAACAACAAAAATCGCAAAGCATTTTTTTTCTTATTTTACCTGCTCCACAACTCGACGGCTGACAATCGCTCGTTAAAATTTCGAGCGTTTGGAGAGATCTCGCAGTAAAATTGATAATTTTGTTGATTGCATCTAGGAAAATGCGTTCGTCTTAACCGCTCCACAAAAACCTCATTGCTGCCCGGCAATTTAAAACACTAGAGCCCCCAGCGGCTCGTGTCGCTCTCAAAGACTCGTCATTTAAGCTACGTGCAACATGGTAGCTTCTGGGCGGCAATTGTCGGTTGATGGGGCTTCTGGTATTCTGCGCCTTGACTTTCACATGACAGAACGTCGGAGTATTTGTATTTAAGTCTGAGCTTAATATCATAAGAGCTTGAACTGCAACTTGCCATTCAAATTGGTGTCAGCCAGTCAACTGGTCGCCAAAGAAAGTGGCGCCAGCTCTAACGCTGCAACAGCATCAGCAGCAGCTGCTGCAACTGCAACTCACCAGGCTGAGGCGTTTAACTAGGTCGCCATCGTCATCGTCATCGTCTGCAAGGTTTGCAACCCGTTTTGCCGGCGATTGCAACTGCAAAAACTGCACATAAAAACATCAAACAGATTGCATCCTGAGGGAGTCAGCCATTCTTCCCCCTCTTCTGCTCCCCTTTCTTTCTCTCTCTCTCTCTCTCTTTTTATCTCTCTCTCTTTCTCTCTTTCCTAACGAGTCTTAGCCGCATTAATATTAAGTTTTATTTGCCGAGCTCCCAACATGCACGCTTTCAATTTTCAGCAAATAAAATGGAAATTAATTAAGCAATTTTCCTCGCCGCTTTTCTTTTTTCCGTCTTTTGCATGCATTTATGCTAATTGTCAGGGGCTATTGATTTTAGCTCTGATCGAAGCGGGCGTGGCAAGTGGTCGGCCAGCAGTTATGCCAAGGCTTGATTATGCCATTCGAGCAAATCGAAGCAGAAACTGATGAAGCCATTCACGTCCAATCTGAGGACTACTCTTGAATAGAACTGGGCAGAAAATAATGTTTTCTTTTCATAAGTCTAAACTTACAAGCAATTAATGCTCATTTAAAAATAATAATTGCAATTAGAGAATTGAGATCAATTTTAATATAACATATTCTCTAAGCTAATAAAAAATAAAAATATCATTTATCAAAAGATTATTACTGAAATACTTATGAAAATGTCGGCGAATATGATTGGTGTTTGTAATATTTTAAAAACTATTTAAAAAACTACTCAAATTAAATCATTGGCCTGAGTGTCAGTATTGTAATAGAGTAGAGTATGGTATCAGGAGCTGGGCAAGATATCATGTATATTATTTCGGTTTCCCAAACCAATTTCGAGCTCAAGTTCGCCTCAAGCAACATTTTCGGTGCGCACCTGAACCAAATTGATAATAACAACTGAAAGCAACATGCAAACGCTTATCAGGGCCACAGCAGACATCCAGGCTAAAGCTGTCGACATCCTCAATGCCAAACTTCAGCCGCAGCCTGCCTTCAAAGGCAACTCCCTGCCCCGTTTCTCCTCTCTCCCTCTCTCTGAGAATGGCATTGATAGTCGAGTCATACAGGCGTTAAATGAGAAGCGTTTGACAAGTTGCTCAATGTTGCCGTTGTTGCTGCAGCAGGGATCAGAAATTAGTGTTTCAGTGTGCACCTGATACTCCACACACACACGCACACACACGCCACACACACGCACACCACACACCCACACACAGCTGGCAAAAATTAATTGCAACGCCGCAAATGACAGCGACAAGTAGTAAAAGTAAGCAGAAGTCGACTGGATCCCTTTAGGTATATGCGGGGGCGTTGCACGTACGCTAGTTGCAACAAGGATGAGCTCGTTAAAGGAAGCCACAACAACAACAACAACATCAGCAACAACAACAAACGGCGTCGAGCTGTTGTCGGGTGCGTAAATTTCGTTTTACTATTGTATTTGTTGTGGATGTTGCTGCTGTTGTTGACACGAAATGTTATTAACATTCGCTGCAAGAAGCACGTGACATGCCTTCCTGCCCGAAAAGTGGGCGTAAACCGCCCCCCAAACACATACACACAAGCACAGACAGGCGACAAGCGGTTTTTTGCGTTGAACGTTTTTCTCAGTTGTTGCGGCAAAATCGTAAAACTTTTGTGCAAACTGCAATTGGCAAAGTCTTCGCCAGGCGACCACGCGACACATCCGCATCCGCAGTCCACAGTCCGCAATCCGCACAGCAAATTCAACTTAGGTCCAATCCAAGAGCCGACAAATACAGCAGCCTAGTTGGCCAAATGTAACTGGCCAATGGGCGTCGCAGTCCCATACATTAGTTGTGCCCAGCTTGGGCATTTCTGTGGCAGTCCACTTTCCAAAAAACTAAAACTAAACAAGGAACTTAACAGGAAAACTATGGCGGAATAGCGTAATCGATCGAGTGTCACTGAAATTGGGTTAGGCCACTAAGCAGGCAATACAAGAAATCGACTACAAAGTTTCAGCATGAAACATCTGATCAATTGGCTACTTCTCATTCTTCTCAATTTTGTAAGTATAGGTATATATGTATATATAGGTATAGATCGCACAGATCCTTGGATAAGTGAGAAGACGGCAGCAATAATCTAGCCTTGTCTTTTCGATACCGATTTTAAATTTGGTAATTTTTGGGCCGGAGTTGTGACATTTCGGGTATTTTAGCTGTTGACCAATTTATTGTCTGTATTGTCTGCTAAGACTGCTTAGTGGATTGGTTAGTTGTAGTTATTTATATAAATCAGCATTTTGATAAAACGTAATTCATTGTTTGAGGTCAGTGATACATTAAAATAGTTTTGTATTCTTCAATTCAAATTAAATTATACTCGTATATCAAACAATTTCGAACTGACTTAAAATATACATTTTAGTTTAAAAAGCATTTTCAATGAAATTCGTCTGCCAACTGGTCTTCAAACAATTTAATTTATATATATAATAATTAAATTAATTTCAAATAATTTCGAAATGACTTCAAGTACACATTTTAATTATTTGAAATTCGTTTCACAACGATTTCATTTAGCCCGTTTTCACTAATTCAAATTTAATTGTTTTTTAATGTCTCTTTAGCGCTGATATGTTATTTAAAACTAAGTTAAGCCGGTTGGACTAAGCTTTTTTATAATAGTTGCCATTATAATAAATTTGTGTTGGACTCTTAAAAGTTAGATTTGCCGTTTTTTATGGGAAATACAAAACATTATCTTTATCAACGATCGACTAGTTGGAGTTAGGAATGTAGCGAGACTTAATAAATATGATTAAAGCAATTCTTTTATATAATAAAAACTGTTAGTACTTTTTGTGTTTAGTTATGTTAAACGATCCTGAACATCAGGAATTTGTCTTTATTATTATATTTCTTATACAAGCCAAGTTTGAGTTTGTGCATCTCTCTCTCAGAACCAAATTTAAAGTTTTTCTTATAAATCTAAGCTTATTATTTTAAAATCTATTAATCCATACATTTTTTATGTACCCCATATTTGCACAGTTTAATTAATTAATTAATTCATTATTATTAATTTTAAATGTTAGTCAGAATTTAGCAGAGCAACCTCTGGACACTTGGACGTTAGAATTAACGTGCAACATTTAATATTATGTAAAAACTTCCATGTTAAGACTTTCCATATTTGTGTGCTGTAGACCTTAAACTTCTCCTTAATTAATTAATTAATTAACCTTTTAATTGGTTGATTAGTGTTTAAAATACAAATGCTGAATGAAAAAGAAAGAAAGAAAAAAGAATTTGGTACAAATCTGATTTGAAATGTTGCATGTAGCACACCATTTAGTGCTTACCTGGCACATCAAAGACACACAAAAAAGTGCTGATTTATGTCAACGTTATGACAATTGTTAAGTGAGACTATTAAGAGCGGCGCGGAGGCCGAATCAAATTCTGGCCCGTCATAATTGTCGCGAGAAGCCAAAACAAATGACAATTAGAGTGTGTTAATCGCTGACAAGCCGTAATCACTGCAGCACGAGGGGTGCTCGGATCGTTTGCACGCTGCGTGCACACCGACACCTCGAAGCAGCCAACAACCGCAATACAATAAAAACAACAACGAGTTGGAAGTGGGGGTGGAAACGTAAGGCTGCGTTTAATGAATTTGCAGTTACACATTTTGACACAAGTTTTTTTTTGGGGTTGCAATTCGCCTCCCCCCGCCCCCCTTCCGACGGCATCTCTTGTTGGCTTGTTGTGTACTTAGGACTTTATGGGGCACACTTGAAAGCCCCGCACGTACCCACTAGATTTTACAACTTAATTACAGGCAGCGCTAATCCGAGCCAAATGAAGCCCGGCTCTCCACGTTTTCACATGGGTATAAAATGAAGTAAATGGGTTAGGCCACATTTGAATGAGGCACCTAAATTTGCACATCGCATCACATCACACATCTGAACACGCCCCGTCACGTGGCCAGGTAACAAGTACCAATTACATAACTTACGACTTAGTTATGGCCTGCTGCTTTTGGTGGTACAATTACCTGCGGCATTTTGCACATACATATGCTAATTTGGCATTATCAGCAAACATCAATTTTAATATTCGTTTATGTTCACCTATTTTCTCATTGTGACAGCAAAGAGTCCTTGGAAAGGACTGCAGAATATTTATTTTATTTCTTGGATTGGGATTTATTGTTCGGGTAAATAAGCAATCTAATTTGTGAGTTAAATGTTTACAATTCAAGTATATTTTATTATTAACTATATTTTAAACATTATTTTTCTTTTATTTTCAAAGATAAGGAATCGCAAAAGGAATAAATATATTAAGAAAAAATATGTACATAAATGAAGAAAGTTCGACGGCATTGTTGCCATATTTAGAGCCTATACCAAACCAATCATAAGATCTGGTCACAAGTCTATCGCAACTGATCGGATATTACAAATGAACCGAAAATTGTTATTACAATTATACTTAAGACCCTTTGCATCGATACGTAAGAGTGTTACATGTACACACGATACATATTTATTTATATAACTATTCGCAGCATTCAAGTAACATTTTTTTGAGTTACTTTCATTCAGTCAAATAAGCGTAAAACAAACGAGTCAATTGTGTTTTTGCTTATGCTAATGATCTTCCTGATAATAATGCCACTTCAACCGCGACAGCTAATGACAATTTTGCCGAGATTGGCACTCTTATCCATTGACCATGACCATGACTGTGACGGTGACTGTGACTGTGTCTGTGACTGTTCACAGTGAACAGAGAAGTGTAAATAGTGTGGCTATAACTGCAGCTTAGATTCATGAAACGAAAGCAGCTGTAAAAATCAATTGTCGCTAATCTTAACAGGGGCTTCAAGGGGCAGCTGCATTTTGCAACGCACGCTTTCTGCGAACTGAAAGCTAGCTGCGAACTGAGAGCTGTAAGCTGTGAGCTGTGAGCTGAGAGCTAAAAGGCCCGCGGCAATTTGCAATTGAAAGTTGCAGCGTGGAAAAAACCGCAGCGAATGATCGATTTTTTTGTATCAAAGACTTTCTCAAAGTCTGAATCAGAAATCAGTAAGAGCATGTAGCCAACACATTACGGTAGACGGTCTAGTGCCGTTTTTATGAGATCACGTTCTATTAGATACGTGAAATATTTCCCCAGCATCCACTGATGGATATGCAACTGTCATGCTATCGACGAGTCAAACAGAGACACAGAGAGAGAGAGAGAGGGAGAAAGCGGGAGCGGGAGCGGGGGAAGTGGAACGGGACAAGTGTCTGCTTGACTGGCTAGCTGGCACGTTCAACTTGGACCAAGTGCGTGTTTAACGCTACTTTGGTTAACAGCGCCAGGCCGATACACAATATTATTATCCATTGTAACTGTTGTTGCACAGCCGCCAAGAGCAGCTGTAAATGTGGTTACTGTTGACGCCACGTCGGGGGCAGTGCCACGTCCAAGCCAAGAAGATGGTTTCTGTTTAATAATCGCTTTCGTGAAATGATAACCCATTATGCTTTGAGCGGCTTTCAACGATTCAACGCCCAAGTCATTAAGGTTTTGCGGAGTTTACATTTTATTCTCTAAATTGGATTTTTATATTAATTATTATCAATATTATATATTAATATCATAGTATTATCAGTCCAATTAGATAAGGTTTGGGGGAATTTAAATTTTATTCTCAGTATCAGTATTATTAATTGCATAATTTGCGATTGCAGAGAATAGTTTTGGAGAATATTATTTTATACTCTAAATTGCCATTTTATATTAATTATTGCCAGTATTATTATTTGCATATTTCGAAAATAATAATAACTAATATAAAAAAAAAATGCGATAAATACCTTTACTTGGCATTTTAACGAAGCCACACTAATTAACGAGTTAATTCGATTCAGAAAGAAAATATTCATGCATATGAATAATTAAATATTGAATGCGTACTGAGTGGTAATTTATTTATATTAATCGACAATAATTAAAAGATAAACCAAAAATATTTGGTTAGCTTTCAAATCGAAAATAAATGTAAAAATAAATTGCCAGTTATAAGAGAGATTTAAGACCTGATTTAATTTGATGATTTCAT
Source organism: Drosophila nr. fundita (assembly GCA_035044245.1). Classification (NCBI taxonomy): domain Eukaryota; kingdom Metazoa; phylum Arthropoda; class Insecta; order Diptera; family Drosophilidae; genus Drosophila; species Drosophila nr. fundita. The sequence continues at coordinate 1,235,903 of JAWNMG010000622.1, read as the reverse complement.
GATCTTTATGAGCTAAATACATTAATAGACATAATAAATCAGACTCAGTCAAGTCAGTCAGAAGAGTACATGAAGCAATTCGCAATGGGTATTTGGGCAAGTTTCTTTGCCACGACTTCCAATTAAACTATTATCTCTGGCCTGATATCACAGTCAGAACGCAGAGTGGGCAGCAGGCCATAAAGAAGAATCTCTGTACAAAACTAGGCCAATTGTAATTAAAACGATCTACGTGCCTCTCTCAACAAACATTTGCCAACCAAAAGTAAACCGACTTTGGCCAGAAACGGCGTAAGAAATTGGTAAAAATGAAACGTCTCAAAAGTTCGAGGAGGCAGCCTGAAGACTGAAGTGAGCTGAAGTGCCGAAATATAAAAAAAAATACAAAAATAAAAAAGTGTTTGTTACATTTTTGGGTTGATTGGACCAATTGAATAATTGTATTACTTTTGAATTTGTGGAGTCTGCGTGATGCTTCGAAAGAGATAAGATGAGTGGCAAGCAAAATAGAGAGTGATAATAATGGTAGTAATAATGTAATGATTATTTTGATTAGAAAGTTGAATAATCTCTGAGCGCTGCGATTCGAATCATGTGAATTTTTTACGCAATTGTTTTTAGGTTTGTTTTGATTACTTCTTTTTTTTTTGTTTGTTTTGTTTTGTATTTTGCACTAGGCCGACGGTTAGTTAGTTATTGTATAAGTAGCTACACCACAATAACAGCACAAACAACAACAATGACAAGCCCAACAATTTTATGCCGCATGAAGACAGAGCTTCGCATATGATTTAATTGAAGTCTGTAAAAACAACAACAACAACAACAACAAGCACCCTCAAGTAAACAACGCCGGAGAGGAAAAAGATTTGGTTGAGAGATTGTAAACTGAAATTGAAACCGAAATTGAAACCGAAAACCGAAAACTAAAAACTGCGAAACTGTGCAATTGTGTTTATTTTAATTTCAATTTAGTAATCGTATACCAGATTTTACCTACATATTTTTTGCTGTTTATTTTAGTAACGCAACACTGTCGGCATTTAAAAGCACATCAACAAAAATTTAAGGCACCAGAAAATCAGAGAAAAAATAATAATAATTACCGCAACAAAGTAATTGTCATAAAAATCAACAAACTGAGGGAAAATTACTGCCAAAAATAGCAAAAGTGGTCCATTGTTTAGTTATGCCACAGTTTACGTGTAAGACCCTCTTCAAGCGAATTTGTAGGGCTCGAGATACTTCTCAGCTGGTCAGCATTTGGTCATTTAACTGGTTAAAAGATGTTTTCCCAACACAATTCTTGTAATTTCAAGTATCCAAAATGAAACTTAAAGCGGTTATTTTATCTTTCTAGGCTTGTACATATACTTCTACACATATATACGAGTATATACACTTACAAACATATATACATGCAGTTTTCTCTTCTTAAATAGCACCTTTCTATAAATGGATTATTTTCTTATTATATCTTATGCAGAAAGTCAATTTTGCAAAATAGTTTCTAACGAATGATTGCTGTGTAATGCCTGAATTAAAAATAAATTGATCTGTGGAAAGTGAACGTTAATAAAAATAAATAAATCGAGTAAAATAAAATCTATTTTTCATAATACACATTATGAGTTGTAGTGAAACATTCAACTGATTTCGGTCTCCAGATTTATTTATTAGTATTACGACCTTCATCAAATGCTCAGCTAATAAATCTTAATTAATTCGTCTTTGTGGATTTTCCATGTGGCCGTTACTAATGCCCAATACTAGATTACATCATATTTATTTTCGCTACTCTGTTTCCCCCTGTCTTTCTCTCAGCGTTATCTAATGAAAAAATATAATAATAAAATAAACAGCATTTTGTTCTGTGCGTTTCTCACATTATTCAAAGATCTCTCTCCAACTGACCTTACCAAACCTCTGCTGCTCAGCTCTTGTGTGCTTTGCAATTCCAATTTATCGCTCAACCGTAGCACTTATCCGTAAGTCCAACAGACCCCAGCGGACTGACTAGCAACGCCTTTCACAGAGCTCTTAAGTTTGCAGAAAGCAACCTTCGAGGGCCTCATAAAACTGACCTCAGTTGACAATGGCAAATGGTCAATGCCTAATGGTGGAGCCAGACCCAAAATAACCGAAAGTTTATTGAACCTTAAGCAAATGCAAATTTAAGCGTTCTTTTTTCGCATTTGAAATTGACCAAATCATCCTCTGACCTGGGGCCAAACTAGTTAGGTATAAAAAGCCGAATTCGATTCTATTGCTGTTGTTGGTCTTGGTTAATGTTAATGACCATGTAGAATCGTTGATCAAAGTCAGGGCCATAAATGCTTTGGCATATGTGAACAGATATTCAGTATTGAAAATTCTTTGGCTTCGCCGAGTTCTTTGAACCTGCTAAGCCACTTCAGATCAGCAGCCCGCGGGCCAACTAATTGAACTAACCGATCTTCGAGCCAACTTCCGCGGGTTCAAACACCTTTCAAACACGTCTAATGACTTTAAGTATGAACGGATTGCTTCGAGCTGTTGCTTTTGGATTTGGTTTTGCTTTTGCTTTTGCTTTTACTGTATCCAAATCGTTTTGCCACACGCTGCGTGCAGCATCTTTGTTTGCGTTCACAAAGATTGCGCAAACGATCAGACACTGAAACACTCAATCACAGAACGGCTTGAACATATTTCCAAACTGCGCTCGCTCTACTCTGGTCTGGTCTGGCCTGGTCTGCTCTCGGTCTGGTCTGGTTGCATGTGCAACTCCAGCTGTTCCCCATGTCGAAAATATCAGTCAAGCGACCCATTTGCGCATTGCTCATTTTTATGCTCAATTTGCTCATGGCTGTTCGCTATTTACATTTGCCGCAACAGTTTGATTAGTTGGAAAATTTGCCATAATTTAATAAGCTTGCGTACAATGAATGGAAATTGCGAGCAATTTGTGTGCAGCATCTATTGTTCATATTTGTTCATTATGTCTATGATTGCTTAGGCTACAGTGGAAGTGAAAGGCGCTGCTCATAAACATATCAACACATTAAATATTGTGCTGCTGCAACGAGTGATCTGAGTTGGCTTTGATTGTACTCTAATAGAATAGTTTAATAGCATAATAGTAATAATCTTTCGTCGGAACTACTCCATCTGCAACTTTTAAAAAGAGGTTGTAACAAAAGTCATTCCCAAGCTCCATGGGTCTGACTGTCTGTTTAAATATTGTGTTGTAATTTAGATTGGAAAAGTCGGATAATGAATAAGACAGCAGTTGCAACTTCTTCTCTTTCACTTTGATTGATCATTCCAGTAGCATGTTGAAGAGAATGATCCACTAATTTTTGGAGTGCTACTCCCAGTACTCTACACTTTCCCCAATATTCGGTATCATCATGTGCTGCTCCCACGATCCCAAACACATACAGATGCATAGAAATAGAGCTCTAACTCGAACTCGTTGCCCAGTGGAACACACACAAAAAACGCTAACGAACCAAGTGTAGGTCCCTAATGGCAGGCACATGTGCTACGTGGCAGCAAACGAGCTGCAGTCACCAGTCACCAGCCACCGGTCCACAGTCCACAGTCGGCAGCCGGCAGTCGCCAGTTGCCAGCTGGCAGTCAGCAAGTCAAACTCAAACTCAAACTCAAACTAAAACTCAAACTGAAACTCAAACTGAAACTGGTATCCAAACAGAATCCGCATTCAGCGACAGCGCACAATGTGTTCTAGCAAATGTCCGAAAAAGAAATCGACGCAGTCACGTAAAATTATTTTAATAATCACATAACTTTCGGCATTTACACGCCATGCGAACCAATGGGAATTAGAGTCGTGCACGGAGTATGCGAAAGAAAAAAACCAAAATGTCAATAACAAAACAACAACAACAAAAAGTCAGAAGTTGTTGATGGGGAATGGGGAATGGGGGACGGGGGATGGGAGTGGTTGAGGTCCGAGGGAGCTCTTAAGTGGGATTTGCGGCGTTCTTTAGTGACAACTTTAACAATAAGTTGCTGCAGAGAGATGAGTGGTGAGTGTTGCCAATGAATGGGTGCATATATATATATATATATATGTATACATAAGTTAGAAACTTTCGATATCAAGTGTGCCACAGTGCTGCTAATGAAATAAACACCCACGAACAGTGAAGCTGAGTGCGCACAGCAGGTGGCCAGAAGTTGGAGAGCCTCGTGTCCAAACCAGTGACGATGTATCCATCAGATACATTTCATTTGACTACCTGCCTATCTGCCTAACTGTCTGCCTGTCTGCCTCACTTTCAGTTAGCCAAATGAAAGTTAGCTTTTCGCTCTAGGTCTGAATTCAGCCACAATTGGCCACTGTCCCAGGCGGCGACTCTACTTGCAACCGCTCTGTGAAGGCAGAGCAGTCATTTGAAATAAATTACTTTTTGCACCTGATCAAAACTAAACCGGCAACCGGCCGGACAACTGCAACAAGTCCTGCAACTTCACAAAAGTCTGCCTAGAATTTTTTCCCTCTGGTCGCTTTTATTGTCATTATAATTTTGCTACTAGTTGTGTCTCCTTTTTTTTTGTTTCTGTTTTCTGTGCTGTTGCTTCTGTTGCTGCAACTGGCTCTGCTGCGGCTGCTGTTTCGGCTATCTGCCGGCAGATGTATGCCAACAAAAGCAGTATAAAATTTGTTGCATTTCATATTTTTTTGTTTGTTTCCTTTGTGACTCCACGACAGCTGCATTAAAAAAGTTGCCCAAAGAAAACTGTTCGCATTGCAATTTCGACTTGGTTTATTTCTGCTGCTCTGTTAGCTTTGTTTTGTTATCAACGTACCAAATGGAAAATATAAACAAGACAACAAAATAACTTGCGAAAATGTACCAAAAAGTGACCAGACCAAAAAGGGCTTGCTTCCGGTCCGCTGCGACCGGCTTAGCCCTTATGGAGTGGAACCAACCTGCCAAGCGAATTGTTGCTGCAAAACTTTGTTGCAGTTCTCAAAACAATCATTGAAATATTTTCACAATTTTAATCCCTGTAGCTAAGCGGCTAAAAACAATTTAAATCCAAATCGTTTCAAGTAAATGCACTTTGAATTTAGTACAATGCCAATTTGATGTAGCTGAAATGGGCCATCAATCGGGATCAATCAAAATTATTATTTACTGCAAATTAAAGTTTCCTTTTAACTGCTTTGTCATTTTTTTAGTCTTCGAAATTAAATAATTTGAAATTGCTCAAATTGCGAACAGCTGTAGGTAACTCAAGAACGACGACAGCTTAAGAACCCCACTGTGCAGCCAGCAAGTCTGCCCGCCTGCCCGCCTCCCCGCCTGCCCGCCACCCCTTCCATATTGTTTGTTAATTTCTTGTATAATTTTTATAGTTGCTTTCTTTGGTGCATTTGGTCTGCTGGTCGCCTTGCTCCATTTTCTCTGCTGTTTTGTTTTGTCTTTTCAGAACTTAATTAAATGTTGTCACAGCGCACACTTTGTAGTCTGCGCTGGGGCAGCGAAAGGGCAACCAATGGGTGCAAGACTGCTGTGGCAGACAGTGCTAGCGGAAGGGGGATGGAGCGGTGGGTGGGTGTTTGGGGTTAGTTTGTAAGTCTGTGTGTGACGGCGATTCGAAGTGTAAATGAAATAATAGCTGCTAAAAACCAATTTGGCGTAAATTACAAAAGCTTAACGGGTACACAACTAGAATGCTTCAGCTGAAAGGGGGGCGACCTTTGACTAACAATGTTTCACTGTTTTAAATTTGTTATTTTTGTTTATTTCGTAGTTCCGTCGAGCTGATCGCACTTCTGGCCATATCGTGCACCTTTTTTCTGTTCATGCACACAAGCAAACTGAACAGTCGCCTGAAGGAAATGGAGGTGAAGCTGCAACCGTCCGAGTTCTCGGCCCTGGGACTAACTGGCAATCACATAAGCGGACATGATGCCGGCAGTAAGTAGTCAAGATACACATCTAAATATAAGCACAACACAAACACTAAACGCATCTAGTCGGAGGCAAGGCCACGGTGCAGAACTATGTCAAAGTTTTCGCTCGATTGCACACGCTGCATGCGTAGATACAGATACAAATGCATCTGTCAGATAAGCGCCTATGCACAGGAAGCCAAAAACACCCATACAAAAATAATATCTGCGGCTATGCTCAATTGATTTTTAATGACCACATTGACCCAGCCTGTAAACAGAACCACAAATGCTTTTTTGTGCAATGTTTGCGCTGGAAACCATAAATATTCTGAACGTTTCAAGCCAAATTAGAGCGCAATGCTTTTTCCATGTATAAATTATATCGGCGCACCAATATAATATAGCCACCAAAACGTTGGTAAATTAAAATGAAAGTAATAAATATATATTTGGATACGGTGCAATATAATATGCGTGTGGATTCGCCAATTGCATGGCAAACCAAGTAAGATCGACTACGAAATACCCTGAGCCCAGCTGTTAACTATATTCTGATTTGACTTTGGCAAAGTTCTGCACCCAAATGTGAGCAGGTCAGGCACAGAAACTGTAAAGTAAAGAAAGTCTGAGGCATATAGAAAATACTCATACTATAACCTGCGTGTTTCTTGATCGATCTTAATGAAATTTAGGCAATGATATGTATTAATTAGCAGTTGTGGCATTCGAATAAAATTTGTTGAGTCGGCTATTTAACCTGCTCAAGAATATATATATACTTAATGGTGTCGGAGATATTTCCTTCTGTCTGTTACTTACATGTGCACAAAACCATTATAGCCATTTTACTCAATTTTAATGGGTGCAGGGTATGAAAATAATATCTACATCAAACGGAGAAGGAGAACACACACATTTATCTATTTATTCATATTATTAATTATTTAGATATGCCAGCGAGCACCTTTCCCAAAGGATCTATTTTAGGGGTCGTAGCGCCAATATAACCTTTTGACATGCGTTCAACATGCGAAAAAGTCTATTATAATAAATACAAACAAACAAACACACACACACACACACACACACACACACACATGTGCATAAATACAGCAGCATATTAAAATCTATTTATTAATTTAGTTATTAATTATGCATAGGTCAACGGCACACAGAGTGCATTTATGAACAGCGGAAATTATGTATTCTGCAATTTTATACAAAATTATTTAAGCCTCAAAATATGTTGAATTCTAAACGAATTGATTTAATCGCATATTATTTATCAATAATGCCTTATTAAGTACATTTCGGGATATTATATAATTTAGACATGCTAATTATTTAAGTACATATGAAGTTCGAATCATCATTAAAGTCATCACGGATATTCCCTCCCAAATGGTTACAAACGATGTTGGATATATGCTCTCGAGCTGTGGAACACTTCACTTCCATTGACTCGCCTCATTTAATTTGGAGCCGCTCTTAGTTTGTCAAATATATATATCACACTTCATGTGTGACTTGAAGGTTCGGAAGCACTTGACACTGTTCTTTGTGTGTGTGAACCTAAAAACATACAAATGGTTGCCGGGCGCAGCAACTGTGAGCCACTTGCCCCACTTGAGTCAACATGTGGCAATTTGTAAATGTTATTTGTGTACACCCCACACTTTGGTCAATTGCAATCTTTTCATCAGAACGCTGCTTAATCGACTGCGAACCAAACACACACTTAGATTCAGCCAACTAACTAATAACTCCATTATTAGCTGAGTTGCAACTGCGAAACACGATACGAAATCAAATCAAACTTTCCGCATGCAAAACCCTAATTTCAATGCCGGAAGCTTTGGTACGCCTGCTAGGCCTGCCATCCACTTGCAAATTAGTTTAAACTGCCTGCCGCAGCTGCCACTGACGAAATACGACTATGCCACAACCCGAACCGACCATCTAGGGGACGGACTTACATACGTCGGTGGGGGGGAGACAGCCGCACGGCTTTTTCACGCCTAAGTGCGGTGATTGCCAGTAACAAAAGACAACTGAACCCTGCACAGTGCTTGTAAAGTTAAATACATTTTTATTGCTATTTGTATTACATTATTACTACATTTATTATTTTATAGCCAGCACTCATTTGGAACTCGTAAATGGCAGTGACAGTAACAATTAACCATCTGAAACTATTTTTTACTTCAAGAATGTAATTATTATTTCAAAGCTTTACTAACTCCCCCTGAAAACAATTTTCAAAACAATATTAATATAATTGAAAATAAAAAGAAAATAAATAATTAAATTATCAAAAATCCTGAGCAATACTAAATAACTTTTTTTTTTTTGATTAGACATTAATTAATATACTGCGAAAAATAATTAAAATTGTTTAACAACAATCATCAAATAATAATAATATTTTCCAATAATTTTATAAATTGGAATTTAACTACTACGGCGATTTGTTGGCCAGCTTATTCAATTTTAAAAACCAAATTAAGTCACATTAGTCTTATTAGACATTGAATTCTTAGATTATTTTGAAAGTTAAACCAAGTTCAAGTTTTACAACTTATCAACTTTAGTTTTGTACCCTTAATATTCCAACCCGAACCACTATGCAACGATCAAGTGATCATGATGATGATGGCATCGACTACGACTGCAACTCCAACTGCAAACTCCTGATGAACTCCAATATGCTGCCAGCAGCGTGCAGCTGTTGCCAAAGCCATTGTTCGGCTGCTTTGTTGCTGCCACTGCGCACGCGTCAATTGCGGCGATGCGAGTCGTGCAGACGGCCAGACGACAGATACAAATTGCCTGTTTAGGCCCCGAGCAATGCGAAATGGCTAATGGCTAATGGCCAAAAATGAAAGAAAACCTTGTCTTGACGCTGATGAGTTTTTCCGTCGTTTGCTCACAAATAAAAAAGAAAATGGTTAAAGCCTTTTAGCTTCAGCTAACCATTCATTCATAAATATCTCACATAATTGACTCACAAGACGATGAGTCGAGTGTGACTTTGAAAACAAATACTTACGAGTGTACTCAATGTACTCACGTAAGTCAAGTTGATGACACCACACGTTGCCAGTGTTGTTTCTCTTTTTCCTGCAGCATTGAACTTGACTTGGGCTAATTACTGTTCAAGGCGAATGGTTGAGTTTTTAATTGAGTTGCTAAGTACATTGTGTGATTTTTTATCATATCTTTTATGTAAGTATGTAAACATACATTTGAATTCAGTTATTCAACTGTACAAGTATAAGCCAATTTCATGTCGGTTAACTGCATGTTAACCAGTTTTTTGTTGTGGTTAACACAAACTTTATTTTCAACTGGACCACTGGTTAGACACTTAATCAGGAAGTTAGCCTTTGGGCTTGGCTGCTGCAACTGGAGCGATACCCAAAAAGCAGCAGCAACTTTTTGTAAGAATTCGACCGAATAGTGAGGCTGCTGTGCAATATGGGAAACTTCTGGAATGTGAATAAAAAATGGGTTAAGATCTCGGACTAAGACTAACAAATAAATTTCGATATCATTTATTATGTTTGGTATATCGTTTTCTGATCGAACGTCTTATATAGAGTGACACCCTTAAATGGCACCTGGTGAAAAAAAAAGTATAACCCAGACTGAAACTGTAAATTACGTTGATTGCTCTTCACTCACATTGTAAGAATGTCTTTGTGAACTTCAGCTTTTGGTGGCACTGCACCTCTTGATTGAGTAGGTAGTACGTAAACTCATTACGAGACTTTTTGTTCAATGAAATGCGGTTCACCTTCGATGGATACAGAAATGGCCAATAGCCGGAGATAAGCGAAGTCTGTCAATGAGTTGAGAACAGCAAAAGCTAAAACTGGATTTGCGTCATACTTGGGTGTAACAGAGGGGGTGCAACTAGTGCAGTTGCATGAGAAACATGCATGTAACCCAATTTCAAGACCACACAAAAAGTGCCAGAAAACTTCAAGCAAAAAGCTTCTCGCGTCTGCGGCTTTTGCAGTCCAAAAACCAAAGAAACAAAAATGTGTTTCATTTTGGTTCAGTGACTGGAATACGGCAGTGATGTGAGTGAATAAAACCAGTTCGGTTTGCCGACTTTCATTCAGATTTTTCAGTGAAACTGGCCAACGGCCAAAAGCAGAGCATATCCAAAACGAATCTGAATCTGGTTTATAGCCATTGGATTTGGTCTCGAATTACGTCGACTTCCTTATTCATCAAACTACAACGGGCAAATTATGAAATGCTCAGCAGCAACACGAAAGCGAGCCTATCCACACTCCACCTGAATCCACTTCACTCATCACACTCTCCATTCCGCTCCGCTTCTTTCGGATCGAGCAATATCCAAGACGTTTTCCGCCTGTCAAAATGCTGAATTGCAGTCATTTAGTGTGCAATCGCAAGCTCTTAACTTGCCACTTGCAGCTGATGATGCCGCTGCTACCTACGCCAGGGGCTGTCTGACATATGCTAAATTATTCAAATTGAAATTACTTGTTACTAAGCGAAACAAGTGGACACTTCTGAAAGGACTTCATTAGCAGACTTTCCAAATCGCTGGTAGTAAACTTAATGGTTGCGGTTACGTTTCACCAGTTATTGATCGCCAGATAGGAAGCTCATCCTGCACACAAAGTCTCGGGAAAGTGAAAGGAATCATCATCAGCGTGCATACATATTTATTGCACACACATTTATTTACCATTATAGCCGGCTTGCGAGTAGCTCTTGCAAATTGAGTGCACTTCCCAGTCAAAATATTGCATAAGCACTCGGCGAAAAGTAAAAGTATTGACTCCACGCAAAGGAACCAGCCAGCACTGCCCTCAAGTCGCCGACACGCCGAAAAGTATTTAAAAAAGTAAATTTGGGTCTTTCACGAAAGAGCTAAAGATCAACTAGTTGAATTATCTGTTGCTCTGTTGAAATATAAATCATTAATCATTAAAAACAGTTTATTAAAATATTTATTAATAAATTAATCATTATTAGTCATTATTGTTGCAGTTTTTTTTATAAAGTACACTCAAAAAAAAAAAACAAATCAACAGATATATTTTTTAATAATAAAAAAATGAAAAATAAAAAACTAATTTGAACATGGCTATTTTCTGAGTTTTAATAATAAAAAAATGAAAAATAAAAAACTAATTTGAACATGGCTATTTTCTGAGTGTATGTACTGCTCAGCCTTTGAGCAGATGAACATAAATCTTTATTTATTATCCAGCAAATTAATTATGGTACTTATAGATATTTATGGAATTATCGTTTAATCTCTTAGTTTATTTAAGAGTAATATGTCTCACACAATGTCAAAATTATGCGTAATTCATAACATCTTGGATTGCAATTTCAGAGCCCGATGACATCAATACGCTGCATGGCACATATCAATATCTGAAGAGCACGGGTCAGGTAAGCCAGTCTTATATTTATTTGAATGTATTAGCCGCATTTGCCATGTGTCATATTTAGTCGTAAACATTATTACATCTACATTCTGGTTGGCCATAAAAATCTTCGCAACCATCTAAAGCATCAACGTCGAGCTGCGACTCGTTGGAAAGGTAGCTTGTGCTCCTTGGTGTTTGATATTTACTTCCAGTGTGTCTTGCCTGCCATTTGTCTCTCTCTCTCTATTTCGCTCGCTCTCGCTCTTTTTCTATGTGCTCATTCAGTTCCACATCGAAAGTCGCTCATTGAACGTCATAGCAAACTCGCTCATTGAACGTCATAGCAAACTCGCTCTCTCTCTCTCTCTCAGCACACGCTCTCGCTCTCGCTCTCGATCACACACTGCAGCCATACATATGCACACACAATACACACATTAGCACAATATTTCACATGTATACATAAACATAGAGATATCTGTTGGTCTATAGATTTTGCACTATCTCTGCGCATTTCGATTGCTCTCTATCTGGCTCTCTCTACACTAACACAAAACTATTCTTTGACTCAGACTTCGAATTTTGTAAGCGCAGTCTTCTTCTTCTTTTTTGTTGCAATTTGAAGTAATTGAGTTAGTTGCCAGATGCGCCGGTTGCGACATAGAAGCGATAGAAATTCGATTAATAATTATTAAGCTTTAAACGCGACAAAGGTAAGTCCGCCGGGAGGATTGTAATTTAGCGTTGGCGTCGCTGAATTTGTACTCAAAATAACCTGTAGCCAGGCCAGAGATGACGGCTTAGTTAAGTGCTTGCCATCTGAATATTGCCCCACTGCCCAGTTGCGCATGTTGGTTGCTTCATCCAAAAATCCGCTAAAAGTCTCCTACCTATCTAAGTGTGCTACTTACCTGTGCTACCCACCAGTACCTGTACTTGCCGGTGAGACCTGTGTTTGTGTCTGTGATTGAGATTGAGGCGCATCCACTTTTGCAATCCGGCAGCTGCAACACATGACCAGCTGAGCAACAGGCCGCGAGCACAACTGGATAAACTATTCTTTAATAGAGTGCCAAAGGCGGGCAGCGAGAAGCTGATGGAGCTGCTCAAGCTGTTGGCCAACGCAACAAATTCCAGGCGCTTTATGATCCCAACTAACTTTTCGAAACGATACTCATGAATACCGGCTATTCACGCAATTTACTCGAAATGGAGTTACTCAATCGCAGCACACCCAATCCATATACACAGCACATGGCCTTTCCTGATCTTTGAAGCCCTGGCCCATTAATATAAATCTTAGTTTGTAGCTGGTGGCTCGTGTGAACACCTTTGGGGATGCTTACGAAATGCCAACGTTGATTTTTACTGACTTTGCTATCGGCGTGGTACTCCAATCGGAGATACGTGTACTTATAATTACAGACGGACGGAGATTGGACAGAACCAATATACTTAGTAACTTTCGGTATCAGATGTTTCTTGATAAGCTCGTGTTTTAAAATTAGCACTGTGATTGATGACTCATAGAGCAATCCTGCATCCCACAACTTTCTCAGACCCTTCAACACCCAAAAGGAATGTGGAAAAATGTGGCGGATACGAATACCTTCCTGATCGTAGTGGAGGATATATGGAGGATATATTATCCGAATATTTTCCAATGGAAGGCCATATAGACAACGTAAGCCTGAATGCCTTCAGGCCGATAATTGACGATGAGGCGAGGGCGCTGCTCAGTGCCTGTGAGTTCTATCAGTTTGTCAGGCAGAGTATATATAGCAGTGCTACATAAAAGGAACGTTTAGTTATCGGATAAATCATAAAATGAAGAAAAGTAAAAGGTACTCTAACTTTCCCTCTGCTTTGTATGTTCAACTCTTGCACGTCATCCAAACTGTATCGCATTGCTGGTAGTAGATAGTTGACTGGAACTAAACTCTAATCGAAAGCCTACTCCATGCAGAAACCTCGACACAATGTGCACGCGCCCAGAAACAGTAAGGAACTGGACGAAGTAGATAATAATCATAGAACTCACCATAGAAGACATAATCATTTGCACAAGGACCAACACGATAAGCAGTTGGCCCTGCCAAGGAAAAAGCATCCTCCTCACCTTAATGATGAAGATGATGATGCTGACTCTGATTATGGCTCTGAGGAGGATGATGAGCATGGCTATAATAAGGCTGCGGATATGCTGAATAATACCAAAAAGGCTGAGACGGACTTTGTGTTCTTTAATCGCGTTCCCAAGGTGGGCAGCCAATCGCTGATGGAGCTAATGCGTCGTCTGGGAAATATTAATGGCTTTGTCCATAACCGCGATAAAGGCAAAGCTAGGGAGGTTATTTTGATGCCCAAAGATGGCCAAAAAAATCTGATTGGGGACCTGCTTACACGCAACAAGCCGCACGTCTACAGTCAACACATTGCCTACATCAACTTCACCCGATACCATATGCCTCGACCCATCTATATAAATCTGGTGCGTGATCCCATCGAGCGCATTATAAGCTGGCACTATTATGTTCGCGCCCGTTGGTATTACCTGGACATGAATGCCAAGCTGGGTAAAGACGTCATACCAATGCCATCGGATGAGTTTCTCAATCTCGATCTGGACACTTGTGTGCGAAACAAAGATAAGCATTGCGTATTTGAGCAAATGCAGATTATAAATCCGGCCGGTGATCATCGCAGACAAACCTTGTTCTTCTGCGGCATGAACAAGAAGTTATGCATGTAAGTAATACTATTGGATCCGGATAAAGGGCATAGCACCTAACTAAAACCCAAAAAAATAATACTGTGATAGGCCCTTCAACTCGCCAGTGGCCATGCAGAAGGCCAAGCGCACTGTGGAGTCGGAGTACGCTGTGGTTGGCACCTGGGAGGATACGAACATCACATTAACGGTGCTGGAGCATTACATACCGCGCTATTTCCGCTACGCCAAGGTGGCATATTATCGTAAGCATTTCAAATTCTTTTTGAGGCAAATGGACTTTTAACCTATGCCTGATATTGCAGTGGGCAAGGAAAACCTTTCGCGCATCAATCGCAACAATGTCACACGCACCGTCAGCGAAGAGACCCGTCAGATACTGCGCAAGAATCTGACCAACGAGATTGAGTTCTACGAGTTTTGCAAGCAGCGTCTGTATCTGCAATATGCGGCCCTCGACTTAGGCAAAAAACCTGGTGAGGACGACTATCTGCTAATGCCCCAGCTTGGCGGTGAAGTTATTGGTGATGAAGACGATTATTAGGCAGAAATGCTATTCATAAGTTATGCTGTGCCAACTTCTAAAATACAATAAATTCCTAACTCCATTCCTAACTTCCTCAATTTACTCAGACCCAAGGCAGTCCTATCTTGAGCATAGATCTCTTTTAACCGCTTAAGCTTTTCGCAGAAGACGACACTCCTCCGATTTGTTGCAAAACATTTGTCTACCATTGTTTAAACTTGTCAAGTACGTTAATATCGGGACCCATCACTCCCCGTCAATGTGAACTTGATACGTTGGTCGTATTTTTCTGATGTATTTAAACATTCTTTAGATTTATCAAAACTTATCAGGTACATGATCTCAACCGGAAAGTTAAAAGCTGGTACTACCACAAACGAACGCCCTGACATGATATTTTAAGGTATGGGACTTCCAGAAGCGTGCTTTCCTTATTGATTTAGCAATGGGCTTTCAGGGCTTTAAGCAACAGAGGTTATCCTTTAGTGGACATGTGCTCATTTCAGAGTAGGTAGCTCTGGCTCGTACTTCAGCTTAACCCACTATTTATACAGACTCCAGAAAGACTGGTTCTTGCTAATTTCACACAGTAGTACTAGTTTTGATCTTTTGAGATATTAACAATTTTCTGTCATTTATTGGGACTACATAACAAATGAACAGGAGTACGTTGTTGTGGGCAGCTGGGCACATACTAACATAACCCTGTCCGTTGCCACAAATCAGTATTATTGTCAGTATTCATTTTCTACCCACTCAACCCCAAGTTAAATCGAAAACTCTCCTGTTCTGTGTGTCTATAGTGCATCAGGAGAAATTTGGAATAAATTCATCTATATGACCAACAGTTTTCATACGGAATTGATTTATATCACTTTTGCATGCAGCGCCTCTGTAGACAGTATATATCCATTAAGAAAATGACACAATTTGCAGATATTGTCTAGTATTATATTCTATCTAAATGAAAAAGGAAAAAGGATGCCACGGATTGCAAATGAGTCTTTTCTTTTCACTACTAACCTCAAGTGGGCTTATGGTTAGTTTTCTAGCTGCGAACACAATATCAATGGTATTCCTCGATCATTTGCAGATCCTTCTGCTGGATGCAAATAAATTGAACAATACCAAGAGAGCTGAGATCGATGTGCTATTCTTTAATCGGGTACCCAAAACGGGCAGCATTCAACTTATAAAACTGATGACTGCACTGGGCAAGATCCACGACTATGACGTGGTAAAAGATCCACAGAAAGGCGGCATTCAGGCAATTCTAGAGCCCGACGAGGAGGCCGAATGGACTGAAAATATAGCAAATGTCGAGGAAGGCTTCGTTTTTGCCAGCCATGTTAACTATTTAAACTTTAGTAAACATTCTCAGCCACGTCCCATTTACATCAATATGGTTCGTGATCCAGTGGAACGGGTAATCAGTTGGTATTACTTTATACGCGCCCCATGGATATTTGTGCCAGGTCGTCGTCGTAATAATCGCCAAATGCCCAAACCCCAGTGGGTCAACATGGAGTTCGATCAGTGTGTCGAGTCCAAAGAGAAGGTCTGCACTTACATTGAGGGCTCTCTGCTGGAGCGTGTGGGTGATCATCGAAGGCAAACCCTCTTCTTCTGTGGTCACAATGAGTTCAAGTGCACGTGAGTGAGCAAATGTTCAGTTCTCGAAATCAGCGATACTAGTCTATGCCATAATTCCCAGACCCTTCAATTCGCGTCTGGCTCTTCAGATTGCCAAAGAGAATGTGGAACGAGAGTACGCGGTTGTGGGAACTTGGGAGCATACCAATGAAACCCTGGCCGTTCTCGAGGCCTATGTGCCGCGCTACTTTGCAGACGCCTCTAAAATGTACTACAGTAAGTACTCGAAAAATCACCATCGAAACCCGACCATGTCACTCAAATGTCAACTTCGCAGCGGGTCTACATGGCACAAAATCGAATGACAATCCAATGAAACCCCACATACGCAAGGAAATTGTAGATATGGTGCGTCGCAATTTTACGAGGGAAATCGAATTCTATCAATTCTGTCGCCAGCGGTTGCATAGGCAATATCTGGCATTGAAACTTCCAGATCTGATGCGCATGGATGAAAGCTTAGTTAAATTGCAGCCTCCCAATGACCTGGCCATAATAGATTAGTTAGTAGAAAGCTCAGTTTAGGTATTGAAACAATATATCAGCCCATTAAATAAAAAATAAGCTTCAAGGATCTATCAAGTCATCATTTTTATTTAAACAATTTACAATTACGTTGTTAGGCCTATCGCTTAAGACTTGATCTAATCAATGGAACTATGAATGCACGAAACCCTTTATATAATTCTGGAATAACTTACTGAAGCTCAAGGCTGGCTATGAATATATGAATAATTAAGAGATCTACGCCCACTAACTTGGCTTCTCTCTGGCAACTAACCTATCGAACTTAGAAACTCGACCCTGTCTCAACCCCAATGTCTTATGCCGATCTGACGCAACTGCAGCTCCAACATCTGAGTGCTGAGCGCCTGAACAACACTCGAAATGCTGAAATTGACGTGCTCTTCTTCAATCGGGCAGCCAAAGTTGGCAGTGAGGCTCTGCTGGAGCTGTTCAATTCATTGGTGGAATACCACGACAACCTTGAATTGGAACGCAGTGGAATGCAAGAACCAACGCTGAGGCAACTCAAAAAACCGATGCAACGAGAAGTTGCTGAATTCATTACCGACCTGGAGGAGGGCACCGTGTATATACGCCACATAAATTGGCTGGACTTCGCCGAGTTCGATCTGCCACAGCCGATCTATATAAACTTGGTTAGGGATCCTGTGGAGCGTGTCATCAGTTGGTTCTACTATGCACGTAGCTCCTACAAGAACGCCATAGAATATCGCAAAAAGCCGAACAAAGAACTCATGCCGGAATCTTGGTTCAAGAAAAACTTCAATGATTGTGTGCGCAGTGGCGATCCAGAATGTCAGTATGTGCCACACACAGTTAAGGATTTCATTGGCAACTTCAAAAGACAATCGCTCTTTTATTGCGGCCATCACGATGACTGTCTGTAAGTAAATGGGGGTCCTACACCCTTGCTTCGAAATTGGAGTCAATCGATCTAAATTGACTGTGCCTTGCAGTCCCTTCAACTCGCCCGCAGCCATTCAAATGGCGAAGGAGCATGTGGAGCGGGATTATGCTGTGGTTGGCAGCTGGGAGGATACCAACATAACGTTGACAGTATTTGAGGGATATATTCCACGCTTCTTTAGTGGTGCCAAGCTGTTGTTTGAAAGTAGGTCGCAGATGTCCAAGACAGATACTGATCCTGCTAAACCATTCCTCCCTTTCCCATTTATTTAGTAAATAATGCCAAGATCACGAATCGGAATAAGAACAAGCGCAAGCCGTATATCGAACCAGAGGTGAAGGAGTTGATTAGACGTAACTTCACATATGAATATGAGTTCTATTACTTCTGCAAGCAGCGCCTATATAAACAGTATCTGGCTCTAAATTTACATGAGCTGGAGAAACATGGCTTGTTAAATTAGTTGGGTTAGCCCGAAGCCAATTACTACAAAGTCAAATAAATAGTTAGAAAAATTAACAAATATTATTTATTATTGTTTGTGTGTGTGCCTACCAAAACAAAAAGAAAAAAACCAATTTGTGTCTAATCCTGTCTGTGTGCCTTGTGTTTCTCGCGGTTCCAACTAGTTAATCAAACCCCATCCAATCCTTCACCAGTTGAATTCCTTGACACCGCAGCAGTTGAACAATACGGCCAAAGCTGAAATGGATCGTCTTTTCTTCACACGTTGCGCAAAAGTGGGAAGCGAAGCATTACTTGAGTTTATGGAGGATATACAAGATACCAACAACTTTGACGTTGATCACACTGGCCTCAAGGAAAAAGCCAAACGTCAGCTTGGACCCGAAAAGCAGATCGAAAAGGCTTTACACATTTTTGGCCTAGAACCGGGAACAGTTTATATTGAACATACATCTTGGATCGATTTCAATGCCCTAAATTTACCCAAACCAATTTTTATCAACCTTGTCCGCGATCCCGTGGAGCGAATGATCAGCTGGTATTACTATGTGCGCAACGCCTACAGAAATGCGGTATACTACCGCAAAAATCCAAAAGCACCCATCAAGCCCACCGCTTGGTTTAAGAAAAGCTTCAACGATTGCGTCCGCAGGGGCGATCCGGAATGTCAATATGTGCCATTCTCAATAAGAGATAATGTGGGTAATTATAAGCGACAGTCCCTATTCTTTTGTGGTCACGATCGGGATTGCCTGTGAGTACTTTTAGCTCGCTTAGCCCCATTAATGTCCAGACTTTCAAATCGAATGTAACAATGTAAAAATGTTGAACGTTAATGGGTTAAGTTGCTTGTGTCACAATCAATATAGTTGTATCAATGCTTTGCAGACCCTTCGACTCCCCCCTAGCTATACAAATGGCAAAACGTAGGGTTGAAGAGGAGTATGCTGTTGTTGGCACCTGGGAGGAAACCAATATTACTCTTACAGTGCTGGAACATTATATACCGCGATATTTTGCGAATGCCACGAAGTTATATCCATGTAAGAGCGTGGCCTACACAATGTGAGATGTGCAAGAGAGTTGAACATTCTTTCTTACAGTATATCAGAAGGCACTCAAAAATCGAAATCGCAACAATCGTAAGCCCACAGTTGATGAAGACGTCAAAGCTATGGTCAGGCGTAACTTCACCCACGAATACGACTTCTATTACTTCTGCAAACAGCGTCTCTATAAGCAATACATTGCGCTCGAGCGTTTACATTTGTAGCAGTCCTCATGTAATGTAGATAACAGGCCACTAGTGATGTAGTACTAAGACTGTAACATAACATCTGTAACCTAACATGCATCCATCTGTGTACTTAACATTGATATCGATGTCGAGCGATATCAATTGTGTGGTCACCAAGAAGAAGAACAAGAGTGAATCGCTGTGAATAAAGGAAAGAGAGCGGATGTGCTCTAAAGAGAAAGAAAATTTATATTTGACTGCCACATATTTAATACAGTTTGGTTGTTCTTTGGTCACGAGTTACTGCAATTAGATCCAAAGTGTTACACAATATCTAATTTAAATTAAATACTTAATCGACCATTTTATATATAAAGAGAGAGTTTAAGAGAGCTTAAATGTGTAACAGCAGTGTTAAGTGCAGTTGTAATTAGTTTGAAATTGTTAGGCCTATCGCTTTATACTTGATCTAATCAATGGAATTATGTAATTCGGGAATATCTTATTGAAGCTCAAGGCTGGCTATGAATATCTGAATAATTAAGAGATCTACGCCCACTAACTTGGCTTCTCTCTGGCAACTAACCTATCGAACTTAGAAACTCGACTCTATTTCAATCCCAATGTTTTATGCCGATCTGACGCAACTGCAGCTCCAACATCTGAGTGCTGAGCGCCTGAACAACACTCGAAATGCTGAAATTGACGTGCTCTTCTTCAATCGGGCAGCCAAAGTTGGCAGTGAGGCTCTGATGGAGCTGTTCACTTCATTGGTGGAATACCACGACAACATTGAATTGGATCGCAGTGGAATGCATGAACCAGCGCAGAGGCAACTCAAAAAGCCGATGCAACAAGAAGTTGCTGAATTCATTACCGACCTGGAGGAGGGCACCGTGTATATACGCCACATAAATTGGCTGGACTTCGCCGAGTTCGATCTGCCGCAGCCGATCTATATAAACTTGGTGAGGGATCCTGTGGAGCGTGTCATCAGTTGGTTCTACTATGCACGTAGTTCCTACAAGAACGCCATAGAATTTCGGAAAAAGCCGAACAAAGAACTCATGCCGGAATCTTGGTACAAGAAAAACTTCAATGATTGTGTGCGCAGTGGCGATCCAGAATGCCAGTATGTGCCACATACAGTTAAGGATTTCATTGGCAACTTTAAAAGACAATCGCTCTTTTATTGCGGCCATCACGATGATTGTCTGTAAGTAAATGGGGGTCCTACACCCTTGCTTCGAAATTGGAGTCAATCGATCTAATTTGACTGTGCCTTGCAGTCCCTTCAACTCGCCCGCAGCCATTCAAATGGCGAAGGAGCATGTGGAGCGGGATTATGCTGTGGTTGGCAGCTGGGAGGATACCAACATAACGTTGACAGTATTTGAGGGATATATTCCACGCTTCTTTAGAGGTGCCAAGCTGTTGTTTGAAAGTAGGTCGCAGATGTCCAAGAGAGATACTGATCCTGCTAAACCATTCCTCCCTTTCCCATTTATTTAGTAAATAATGCCAAGATCACGAATCGGAATAAGAACAAGCGCAAGCCGTATATCGAACCAGAGGTGAAGGAGTTGATTAGACGTAACTTCACATATGAATATGAGTTCTATTACTTCTGCAAGCAGCGCCTATATAAACAGTATCTGGCTCTAAATTTACATGAGCTGGAGAAACATGGCTTGTTAAATTAGTTGGGTTAGCCCGAAGCCAATTACTACAAAGTCAAATAAATAGTTAGAAAAATTAACAAATATTATTTATTATTGTTTGTGTGTGTGCCTACCAAAACAAAAAGAAAAAAACCAATTTGTGTCTAATCCTGTCTGTGTGCCTTGTGTTTCTCGCGGTTCCAACTAGTTAATCAAACCCCATCCAATCCTTCACCAGTTGAATTCCTTGACACCGCAGCAGTTGAACAATACGGCCAAAGCTGAAATGGATCGTCTTTTCTTCACACGTTGCGCAAAAGTGGGAAGCGAAGCATTACTTGAGTTTATGGAGGATATACAAGATACCAACAACTTTGACGTCGATCACACTGGCCTCAAGGAAAAAACCAAACGTCAGCTTGGACCCGAAAAGCAGATCGAGAGGGCTTTACAGATTTTTGACCTAGGACCGGGAACAGTTTATATTGAACATACACCTTGGATCGATTTCAATGCCCTAAATTTACCCAAACCAATTTTTATCAACCTTGTCCGCGATCCCGTGGAGCGAATGATCAGCTGGTATTACTATGTGCGCAACGCCTACAGAAATGCCATATTCTACCGCAAAAATCCAAAAGCACCTATCAAGCCCACCGCTTGGTTTAAGAAAAGTTTCAACGATTGCGTCCGCAGTGGCGATCCGGAATGTCAATATGTGCCATTCTCAATAAATGATAATGTGGGTAATTTTAAGCGGCAGTCCCTATTCTTTTGTGGTCACGATCGGGATTGCCTGTGAGTACTTTTACCTCGCTTATCCCCACAAATGTCCAAACTTTCAATCAATATAGTTGTATCAATGCTTTGCAGACCCTTCGACTCCCCCCTAGCTATACAAATGGCAAAACGTAGGGTTGAAGAGGAGTACGCTGTTGTTGGCACCTGGGAGGAAACCAATATTACTCTTACAGTACTGGAACATTATATACCGCGATATTTTCGGCTTGCTACGATGTTGTATCCATGTAAGAGCGTGGCCTACACAATGTGAGATGTGCAAGAGAGTTGAACATTCTTTCTTTCAGTATATCAGGATGCACTCAAAAATCGAAATCGCAACAATCGTAAACCCACAGTTGATGAAGACGTCAAAGCTATGGTCAGGCGTAACCTCACCCACGAATACGACTTCTATTACTTCTGCAAACAGCGTCTTTATAAGCAATACATTGCCCTCAAGCGTATGGATCTCGAGCGTTTGCCTTTAACATAAACTATATTGTTGTTCTTCGGTTAAGAATTACTTCACTTGGATCCAAAATGTTACACAATATCTTATTTAAATTAAATACTTAATATTTATTGTAAGCTGATGCGATCGTAATCAATGTCCATTTTCTAGATAGAGAGAGAGAGAGAGGGAGAGCCTCAGAGAGTTAGATGTTTAAGTGTAGTCACGTACATCGGTTCAGTTCACATTTGCTGAAACTCACATTCGCTTTATTCAAATACTCTGTGTTATCGGTTTCTGTGTTAGCTACAACATCATTTTTGCCAAAACACAAATTATTCTTAGCTACACAATGTGACCACCCTGCACCTGAACAATACACGCCGTGCTCTGCTTCAAGTGGCCTTCGTCAATCGCCCTACCAACGTGGGGACTGAGAAACTAATCGAGCTCTTGAGACTCCTTTCCGCTCACAATGGCATCAATATCGTGGTCAATGGTCCAGTGCAGAGGATGAGCCGTATTCGAACGCCCAGAGAGGAGGTGACTGAAATGGAATGGGTGAGCCAGCTGGAGAAGGGCACAATCTACATAGCGCATGGCAATTGGATGGACTTTGACGGATTTGAAATAGACAAGCCAATCTACATATCCCTGGTGAGGGATCCCGTGGATCGCGTTATTCACCATTTCTATGAACAACGCACAGCGATGAAGCTGGTTACAAGCCGCAGCATTGAGGCGAGCTATCCGCAGCGATCAATCAAGTGGTATAAGCAGAGCTTCAATGACTGTGTCCGTAATGGCAGTCCGGAGTGTCAATATATTCAGTATTCGGTTATGGAACGTGTGCTGGATTTCAGGCGTCAGAGTCTATTCTTTTGCGGCAACCACGTTGACTGTTTGTGAGTAAATCATAAAATTTCCAAATACGGATCTAGTCAGCATACTCCGCCTTCACCCGTAGGCCCTTCAACACACCCCACGCGGTGCAAATGGCCAAGCGGAATGTGGAGAAGGAATATGCCGTTGTGGGCACCTGGGAGCAAGCGAACCTAACCCTAACTGTGCTGGAGAAGTACGTGCCGCGATATTTTAATCATGCGCGTTTCGTGTACAATTGTAGGTTATCGTTTTTTTATTCACAATTCAGTTTGCAGTCCTAGCATCCATTCCCCAATTTCTTACAGTGCACAATCTCAGCCCCAACAATCGCTATCGTCGTTATGCAGTGGACGCCGACGTGTTGGCCCTGGTAAGGCGCAACTTTTCCCTGGAATATGATTTTTATTATTTTTGTAAGCGGCATCTGTATAAACAATATTTGGCATTGCAATTGGAGCAGAATCTCCACTAAGACAATGCTGAATAAGTGGGAAACCATCTCAAAATAAAATGCCAAATCCAGCTGCTATATCTATGTACCAAAAACTTATTCAATAAGCAAATAAAATTTTATTCAACGTGTGTACTTCTTTTAATGTCGAGCGATTCGATTTTTAGATTCCAGCAGAACTATACATTATTCAACTGGTTGGGAAGAACAAGATCAGCATCAGGTTCTATCCAACTAGCTGGGTTTTGAGCAGCTTCTTTGGCTTTTTCCATCCATTCTTTTTATGCCCTGCACCCATTGGAAAAGTGTAAAATTACCTGTGATAGCTAAAGAGTTTGATCTTGTCAAGCTTTTTATTTTTATATTTTTTCTTTATTTTATTGTTTTGTTTTCGAGATTGTTCTAATGTTCAAGCGTCACACAGAATAAAACCAAATATCAAACACCAAGGAAGACAAGGTATGGCTAATTATGAATGACACAAGAGTTAGGAAAATGATTGTTTAACTAATTTGTTAATTTTTATGCTCATTTCCCAATGCAGATGTCATCGCTTAATGTACGCGATCTGAATAACACTAGAAAAGCTCAGATGGAACTAGTCTTTTTCAATCGTGTGCCCAAAGTGGGTAGTCAAACATTTATGGAGCTACTGCGTCGCCTGTCGGAGCGCAACAATTTTCAGTTTCATCGCGATGCTGTCCAAAAGGTGGAAACCATTCGTTTGGCCGAGGAACAGCAACAGGAAATGGCCGAAGTCATCTGTGAGCTGCCAGAGCCTTCTGTATTCATAAAGCATGTGTGCTTTACCAATTTTACCAAGTTCAATTTGCCAAAGCCGATCTATCTAAATGTGGTGCGGGATCCCGTGGAGCGTGTGATCAGTTGGTTCTATTATGTCCGGGCACCTTGGTACTTTGTGGAGCGCAAGGCAGCATTTCCCGATTTGCCGCTGCCGCATCCAGCATGGCTCAAGAAGGACTTTGAAACGTGCGTCCTGAGCGGGGACCAGGAGTGCACCTACACACAGGGTGTCACAGTTGAGGGCATTGGTGATCATCGGCGTCAGAGCCTGTTCTTCTGTGGACACGATTACGAGTGCACGTGAGCCAACTACATATTTGAACCGATTAACACATCTGATACGCTAAATGTATGCTTCCCACAGGCCTTTCAATACTGTAGGCGCCTTGGAGCGTGCCAAGTTTGCCGTTGAGCAACAATATGCGGTCGTCGGAGTTCTGGAAGATTTCAATACCACACTCTCAGTGCTTGAGAAATATGTGCCACGCTTTTTTGACGGCGTGCGAGATATCTATGCAAGTAAGTAATTTTATTTAAAGAGAGGTTGCAACTTGGTAAACAAGTTTTCCATACAAACTTTATGATTGACTGACTGATCCGAAAGTTAAATGAAGAGGGGATAAAATTGTGAATCTATCACAAGGATCAAAACAAAAAATGCAAGTCACTCGACTACGATAAAGCTGTTATATATTATATAGTTTTATTGTTACATGAACAGTCTCAAAGATCGGTACGGATGGGCCCACACATAAACGGAGACACGGGTGTACAGAGGAATAGACGGACAAATGAACGGGGGGAGGTTTATCCTGACTGTCTAATCGAGAAAATACGGACTTTACATTACTTAATAAACAAAATTTAACTTAATTTTAAGTTTATTTTTACAATATAGAAAACATTTAAGCCAAATATTCTCAACTTTCTTTCATGCATGTGATTTGCAGACAGCGCCGAGTATCTAACCAAGATCAACAAAAACAACTTTAAGCCTCCGGTTAGCGAGCATGTCAAGGATATTGTCCGTCGCAATTTCACCAATGAAATTGAGTTCTATCAGTTCTGCCGCCAGCGACTGCATAAGCAATATCTGGCCGCCCATCTGCCGCAGAGGATTATATCCGCGCATCCGGCTGGAGTGGGGGGAAATTGACCAGCCTTGTCCAAATTGTTAACGATTGTGTAAAATATAATATAATCCTGTAGTCAGTTGTGCTACCCTAAATTCAACCCACATCTTTTAGAAAATAATTGTTTCTCATTGTGTACATTTGAAATTGGTTATGCAAGTTATCCATATTAATATCACATACTCGTACATTATTATATATACATATTTATATTGTTTAGTTAGTGATTATGAAAATGCATTCGAATTGTGATGTCTTCAAGTGAACTGTTGAAATTTTTGTTTTTAAATGTCTAATTTTAACTAGATCTAAGATCTTAAGCTCACAAACTGTAAAAATAATAAACGATATATTAAGAACTAAAAGCGTATAGTTGTTCAAGTTCTGGAATTCAAATAAAAGAGGTAAGAATATTATAACAGGATGGTGCCACCTTGAGGCCCAGCTTCCATTCCAGCTCGCTTCGCCTTTCGGCTAGTGGATTGGCCGCTGGATTCGCGATTTCCCGCTTCAGGATGCGGGCCGCATTCCTTCTCTCGACGTTTTTTTATGCAACTATTAAATTGAATTTAAATTCGACAGACAATTTTTTTATTGTTTACAATGTTTCATACAAAATAAAAAATTACATCTTAAAAAAACTTCAATCTTTCGATCTTAGATTGTACATGCACATATGTATATAATGTTGTGTATAACAATATATGTATTTGTATTTTACATGGACACATTTGTTTCCTGAGTTCTTTGATCTTTACTTCTTAAATACTAATTGATTTTTATTTTTTAAATATTTGTCTATATTTGAAAGGCATTTTTCAGCTTAAGTACATTAAGTAAATATTTATGGTGTGTATCTTTGTATTTGAGTTTTGTATTTGGTCTTTACAGCCTCTTATAGTGACATAATCATTTTAATTAGAATTTGAGATGTTCATTTAAATCATAAGATGTGAGTTTGCTTATTATTAGTACAGATATAGTAACAGAAATTAAAATTTAAGCAAATACTAGAAAAGTTCATTTATGATGTTTACATCAGACTTCAAATGAATACATTTATTCATCGAATACTTTTTTCTCTTTTTCTTTTTTTTTGCATATCAAACTCCATTTTTCTTGAAACCGAATAATAATAAAAAGCTTTAAAAGTTAACAAACAAAGAACTAATTATTTAAATATCAGCGAAACAATACTAATTGAAACTGTCAGATGTTGACATATATTTGGTAAATAAAATAGCTAACAAATCGTTTGAAAATTCATCACGATTTATGGCAACCTATAGCATGCGGTGATAGAAGTCGGCGTAGTTAGTCGCTCAATGCTGCGTTTCTTCCTACCGAAGGAAAGAAATCAAGAAATTAGGAAATTAGGAAATCCAACTAAGGTTAATTGAATAACAGAAATACGTACCTACTGTCACCATACAGCGCAAAAGACTCATCGGGATCCATGTCAACACCGGGACCCGGTTGTAGGTTGTTTACGCACACACAGTTCTCATTTTGACCCCCACAGGGTGGTACCTCAAGCCAACGCTGTGTACACTGCAAATAACGCTTGAGCGGATCGCCATCAATCATTTGGAACACACGCTCATCGTATAAATCCAGCCAATCATCACTGTCAGCCATTAAGGCCAACAGCTCCGGTTTACAACGCCGCACAATTTTCGAAAATAGATTACAAACAGCCAGAGACATGGGCAACCTATAGGCGGTCATATGTAGACGCCAACGTGCCACAAAAAGCTTATATATGAGATGGTAGTCATCATAGCGATACTCAATGCGCTGGCCATCCGGCGAAATGCGAGACTTCAGAAATATCTCATCGAACTTCATGTCTTCATCGCTCAGCAGCTTCAGGCAGTTGTTGTCGCGCCTTAAGTAATCCCACTTGTCCACATCCAGACCGCAGCGACTGTTGTGCACAATATCAAAGATATAACCAAGTCCCATCATTGGATAGGTTAGCAATTCCTGTTTGCCAACTATCAGCGCCTTGATCAGCTGCACTCCCCGTCCATTGTTTTCGTCACGCAGGGAACGCAGTTTCTCGCTCGTCATATCGGCAAAAATCTTATCCACGCAGATTAATCCGTTCTGCTCATGCTGAACCAAGTGAGTTGTGTATATATCATTATTAGTATTAAATATCACTAGCAAATACGCAATCTGCCACTTACCTCAAAGCTTTTCCCACACACTCGTTCCCAGGTATGCGAAAATGGACCATGTCCTACATCATGTAGGAGCGCCGCAATCTCAACAGCCTGTTCACACCATTGTGGCAATTCCGTCGCATTATTGGAATTACGCCTAACTGCATTCAGATGAACCTGTGCGCTCCGGTACGTCCTGCCCAATTAAATGGAATACAGTTAAATATCCGCACTGTCGCATGAAATGTAGCTTACCCAATGCAATGTTCATATCGGGTATGAGTTCCCTCTGGTTTGCCAGCCAAAAAGAGCAATCCTAGTTGCTTAATTTTCTTGAGACGCTGGAACAGTCTGTGTTGCACGATCTCCCCAATGTGAGTGGGGATTTCAATGACTCCGTGAACTTCATCTTCAATGAGCATCTAAAAGATCAGAGTTTCAATTAATCATGAATCAAACAACAATGAAGCAGTCCATTATCACAAATAAAAATACTTCGATTCTTATGCCTGGACACTTTCTACGCTTGTGGCGCACCCGACAGTCCAATGGAAACTGAAAGATCTTGCTACGCAATTTCTTGAAGTAACCATTTGCCTTATACACACAGAAATATCTATCCAACGAAAACGAACGATCAAAAATGCGAGGTTAACGGGAATTGTATATACATATTGCATGTATGTACGTATGCATGCAACTAAATGGTTGAAACGTGACTGAAGCCAAGCGAAACAAGTTTTATATGTATGCTACTAGGAATAGTATTTAAAATGTGATTTTTTTTATTTAAAAAAAAAAGTATGGCTTTTCCTTCTGTCTGTGTCACGGTTGTACACGTAAGTAATTCAAACTGAACGAAGTTTGCTCATCTCGTTACAAACTCAATATAAGTAACAATATGCCACAAAGCCAGTGCGTGAACTGCAGGTGACAATCAGCTGTTTATGCATTGCCATGGCAACCACAATTGATCGGTCTGTGTTTACGGGAGCGTTTCACTTACGTATGGATGTGGTGGGTCCTCCCTGCTCGACTGTTGTTGTCGCAGTTGGAGCTGCTGCTGCTGAATTGCAAGCGTGGGCAGCTCGGAGCCCTGCTGCGTTAGGGAATTTTGAGCACGGAGCATAATGCCAGACATCTGGAATTGAATAATCCGACTTTGTTGTCCCTTCCACAATTGTCGTCGACCACAGCAAAGAACAGTGGCACGACGAAAATTCAACAGAGAAAACGTTTTGAAGTACTTGATTTACTCCCTATTTATAAGTTTGTCACATTTGTAAACAAAACGTAAATATGTCAACGGGAATACTCTTGACACAAACAGTCGAACATCTGTTCGTTCACAAACTTGTTCGGACTTGCCAGAGTTGCTTGTGAGATACCAGGGCTGAAGAGCACTTGCGCAGAAAAAGCGGAATTTCAGAGTTGTTTTTCTGAACCCAAATAAATCGTTCATATGTAGTAATAAGAGTAAGTGAACTATTTAATATATTAATTATATATACCAAGAGTATGCCACAGTTTTTATAATTTTGCAATTAGCAAAATGGCAGCTTAAAATTTAGCTATTAATATATAAAAATTTACATGAAAAAATATAATTAAAATAAGTACAATATTGAATTGCTTTAGAAGTTATCTTATCTAAGCTAAACATTAGCATACTAGAATATTGTAATTTGATAATCCTCCCAAGCCGATAAATATAATTATAATAACTCTTATTTAATCTAAGTCATCACGCTATTCACCGGAAGTTTGTATGTAAAAAATTAAATTTTTCAAGAGCGCCGTCGCATTAAAATGAAAACGAAAGTTGCCTCTGACCTACAGCTGATGAAACTGGTACAGAAGAGCAAACTAGTAATAAAAAGAGAACAAATTAAGCAAAGAGAAATATAAGTAATAACAAGAGAAATGTATTTGATTGAATAATTGTGGGTTGTGAGTGAAATATGCTATGTGTATAACACAACTACATGAATAAACGAATACATAGCATACGTATATATATACATATATATATACATGTATTGCAATTGCATATTGTTGCAAGCAGGCTAATTGCGGTCAACGCACCTTTGGAATAAACACAGCACAGTAAAATATATGTAAGGTGAACATACTCTATGTACGTATAAATATATTCATAAATATATATATATATATATACATATATATAATAAAAACCTCATCCAGCATAGCTAAGTGTTGTGAACAGATAACAATAATAAATATATTTAATTGTATGTGCATTGATAATTAAAAACAAGCTGAAAACAATACACAGCGTATAGTCGAAATACCTTTAAAAATGAAAACAATCATAAAACCAAACAATAACATTAAAAAAAATTTACCGGCTCCACTCTCGACTGAATGGAGTGAGCGAAACTAGAAAGTAAAACAGATAGGGAGAGAGAGAGAGAAGAGAGTGAGCGAGATACGGAGAGACGCAAATAAGGTTATGTTACAGTGGGACAAGATTTATTGGCATTTAAACTGTTCTAATTGTATCGTATAATGCATGGCCGAGTGTTGTTAAGTCCATTAGATAACGAGATTATCAATATGTTACAGGTTTGGTTGAGGCGCACATAAAAGAAGCAATTTATATTCATATTTATAGTTAATTAAAATTAATAACAATATCAATAACAATAAATCAAATAAATAATCTTATCACTTTGGCAAATAAAGAATATTTACGCAGCGGTCAAGTGCAAGCCCAAGCTGCATTCGAGTGATTTATATTAATATGCGATGCTGACTGTTGATAATCATTTGCAAATTTCTTGGAAAGCTTTTGTATCACTGTTCACATAATTGATGCTCTTGCTCTCTAGCAGCAAAGAGACCTAAGCCCGCCCACTGTGCGTATGGAGAGCCAATAAATGAATGAGAAAAGTGAGAGTTTTTTGGGCATGCCAAGGCTTGCAACATTCTTTGTCAGTTGCCACGCGACAGGACAGCCGCACGGGCAGGCACTTCTCAATGCTGGCCAAAGTAACCAAAAGTTCTAGAAGAACGGTTCGTGAGTTCAGGCGTTAATGTATCTAGCGTCTCTTGAAGGTACACTCAGCAGCTGCAGATGGCAAATTAATGCTAATTAAAGCGCAGCGTGCGATCATCTCTAGCTCTCTCTTCAACTCTCGCCGTCTCCCTCCCACTCTCTCTCTCTCTAGCTGTGCTGTTTTTGTAAAAAGTTCTCTTTTGCGAAATGTGCTCATATCTTTATGTGTTTGTATCTCTCCCTATATATATGTGTGCATGTGTGTGTATCTGAATCTGAACAAGGCCCATGCCATTGCGTGCTCTCAGCGAACGTAGCCGACCGACAGTGGGCGAAAGACGCAACTGCCGACTGCCGACATCGACTGCTGTGCTCAATGCTAGCTGCTATGACCTTGCAATGCCCTTGAGTGACACTCTTATTGTGACCAAGTTGCTGGTGCTGCCACTACAACTGGCGGTGCTGCCACGGCTGCCACGACGAGCGCTGGCAATATTCAGAATGGATTTCTATTGAACATTTAACATTTTTTAGACAATCGTATTTTTGGCGTAAGTTGTTGTTGTTATTGGTTTGTGTTTCGTGCCACGACCACAAAGAACAAGCAACAAGAAACCGAACGCGTAGCTCCTTTTTTATAATCTCAACTCTCGACCCTCCGTCGCGTGTGCGAATGAAACTGCAAAGATAATCCTAAACATATCGTCCTCGCAAAAACAAAAATCAAAAAAAAAAAAAGACAGTGCACTCAACTTCATTACAAAAAGTGTTACCCAAGCAACCACCGACAACTGTGAAAAACCGAACAGTGCTTTTTCAACAGAGTGTGTGTGCGTGCGTGCGTAGTGTGTGTATGTGTGTGTGTGTATGTGGGTGCATAAAAAGTGAAAGTTCAGGTCAGTCAAATCCTCCGGTAGCACCCACCCCCACCCGCTATCCTTGGCACATTTTTAAGGCGGAAGCGTCTGTGTTGAGAACGATATATAAACACGCAATACACACAGCCAAGTAAAACAACGACGACTTCCACAGCTTTATATACCATCTATAGGTGTATGTAATCACAATACATATATATATATATATACATCAACATATATATAAACAACATATTTATGCGGCAGCTTTCACAACTCCAATTTTATACTACAACGTGAACGGGCTAGGACTACAAAAAGGAAATCGATTTGAACATAATTACCTATAGGCAGGTGAGTCAAACAAATAATAATAAATAAAATAAATAAAAACATAATCCTCTAATATTTATAAATAATTCAGCACATGCTGAACATGTTATATATTTAATATGTTTTTATTGCTTAACTACAAATAATTGCGCTTTTTTTATGAGCATTTTTAATTGTAATTCAACTTTCAACAAGTATCTGGCTGCTACTACACTTGGAGAACCCATATAGAACGCAGAGTTAATTTTATAAAATTGTTGTCAATTATTAATAGGTAATTACATGTTTGGAGGATCCAAATTGAACAGACGATCAATATTCAAAATAAATCGTAACGATTTCCTCGGCTCAGATATTTTCAAGTGAAGTTTATGCAATGCTAATCAAACTCTGCCTATTTATGTATCTGACTGACGAAATGAAAACAAAGTTAACCACCGCCCCAAAGCTGGGATACTGTTTTGCCGGGCTCCAATCGTAACCCATTACAATCAAAGCACGAACTGTAAGTGAAGCCAACGGAAAACGAAAGCATGTGAAAATCGAAAGTATCTGTGTATTTGTATCTGCATCTGTAGCTGTGTATCTGTATCTGTATCTGTGGCTGTGGCTGCGGCTGTGCGTCTGTCTGATCCAAAACAGCACAAGCGTTTTTCATAATGTTGTTGCTGTTGTTGTTTTTGTTATGATTATTACTGTGGCGGTGCTTGGCTTTGTTTGCTTTTGACATTTCGCTGGGTAGCAATGTCATACAAATATAAATAATATACACGCGCTGCCCCTCCCCCCACCAAAGGAACCACCCACACCAAAACAAAAAAAAAAAATAGAAGAAAACACGCACTGACCGAGCGGCGCACGGCATTGTAGAGCGAGCGAGATAGACGACTACTTAAGGCTATCCATGGGCAAACCAATTTTGACATAAGACGAGGCGTGTGTGCCACTCATATATAATGTATTGATTGCTTTCAACACCCGAATACCAACGACAATCGATTGGGAACCTGCCCAATGTGCGTACTAAGCCGCCGCTCCTGGGGATCAATAATGTTGCAACTGACGGCGCAAAAGCACAGAAAAAATACACCGCGTGTTACGTGCGTCTGTCAATTTGGCTAATTCGCCATTTAAAAATATGTATTAATAAACGTATACATATAATCTAGTTTATTTATAAATAACGAAAATCATTCAGCGCCAACACAGTCAGCTGTTGTGGCTTGTAGAACTTTTTGCCAATATTTTTATGTGGGCGGCACATGAGTGGACAGAAAAAAATAAATATTAAAAAAAAAAAAAACCAAATTAAAGCAAGGAAAGTGTTAATATATTATATTATTATATACATATTGTATGTTCAGACGCATCACTTATGTAGTAAATAATTATGCAAGACTGATCTGCGGATAATTAAGCACGAAATGTTTACTCAGTCCGTGAAGAGTGAGCCACAAATAAAATCGGAACAAACACTTCCGTCTAGATGCAAACTAGCTAATCTCTGCTGATGGCTTTATTGCTGTCAATTTATAACCAAATAGCAATTCAGCCATAAACCCGTATCTCTTTTATCTCTTGTTACTGATATCAATTTGCTGACAACATAGTCAGAGCACATTCATTTCCAAATCCCGACCGAACCTAATCCGATAACTGATAATAACTAATAGCCGAAAACAGTGCATAACATGAAATCACAGTCACAGCGGGACTGAATTCAATACAAGTTAGACTTAGGTGACAATCATTAGCGCCGCTGATAAGCCTATCATAAATACTACGAGTAGAACAGTTACGGGTAGATAGTTACAGCATTTCAAATACCCCGTAATAAATATATACATGTAAGGCAAGAAAGATTGTGAGACTATTCATAGTTGCATCTAAATATGTTCAAGTGTAATCATGAGCAGCTAAGCTGCACGTGCGAACATAACGAGAATAAACGGGTGTAAATCGAGAGCGCTCGACTAGGAGATACCCTGCACGTGCATAGCAAAATGTTTGAGCTTGTTGATGTGTAATTTGCCACGTTATTTCCCAAGACAGACAGATCGCCTGATCAGCTGTTGATGCTGATCAAGAATGTATTTAGGTAATGGGATCGAGGATGCAAAATACGTATTACATGTACATTATTTTAGCTGGTTTCCTCGCCGGTCTTATGCAGAGTTGTCAACTGGTTTGTTGTTGCCAAACTAACTGCTCCTTCGTGTCATTATACCCTTTTTGACCATGCTTAACTGGTTAAGGGTATAGGAATGCACTCGCCTGACTAGCCAGAGTAGTAGTAGTAGTCATTAGTAGCATTATGCCCTTTCTCTCTCTGTTGGAGGGTAGCAGACAGCGACGCCGACGCTGATCACGAGCGTTTCTCTATGCAAGCGGCTGTCTGGCAATGCCAGCGAATATCGGACGGGGCAGAGGGTCGCATTTGTCGCTGCTGCTGCCTACTGCCTGCTGCTGCAGTTGTCTTACCTTTGGGCTGCAGCGATTACGATTACACATACATGTGTGTAGAGACTGAGGCGCAGATACAGATACAGTTACTCTGGGCACACAGAGGAATCACAGTTGATGATCATCAGTGACAGGCCAGACGCTGGCGGTGCGATTTGCTGCACTTCGATTTAGCTGCCTTATCAATCAGCGCAAGTTCGTTTAATGCCAAAAAAAAGAAGCATATTTCAGTGCATGCTCGCAACAGTAATACTGCAGACGTGCCGCAGTTTGAGTCGACCCCGTGCAGTAAAGCGCTAAACTACGTCTACGGCTTTTGTCAAAGTTGATGCCTCCGGCAACAGATCGGGAACGGGTTACCACCAGCGATCAGACCGCAGTTGGTGTCAGTGAGTGAGTACGAGTGCAATTTTGATTAAATTCAAATCGATTCGAATCGTTTCGCTTCGATTCGGTTTAGTTCAATTCAATTCGGGTCGTTAACTGCGCTCTGCTAAAAATAAATGCGAAATTTGTTATCAACACTCGTAATCGAGACGCCGGCGCGGCATGATTAACGGCGCCCCCTCGAACCCTTGAAGTCATGTCAGTGGCAGGTGAACTCGAACCATACTCGATGCGAAAATTATCTGTGCCTAGTGTATTCAATTCCGACATACATACATACATATTTGTATGTACACACATACATACATACATACAAAAGCGTATTTTCTCGTTTAATCTAAAACAAACAATTGTCATGCTGTTTGCAAGCACAATCTAAGCAGTGACTTACACACATACATATGTATATATGTATGTGGATTCCCATTAAGAAGTGTATCTCAAGATGCTTTGGGCTTGTGCACTAATCGGCTACACTGTGCAAAACAAGTTGGGCTGTTGCTAACATGACAGTGCGGCTTGCAGCAAATGACAGTTATGTAATGAAAATAATATTTGTGAAAAGATGAATAATGATGAATAATTTCTAAAAAATAAAATAAAAAAAAATGTATGAAAGTACTAGTTGATGAATAATACTTTTAGATAAATATATATATATTATATATAATGTATATAATATAAATATATATAAATAGCAGATGTCGACAAGAGTAGAGTGCATTTTAGTCAACTGAACAGTGGGTTCCCAAATGGTATTTGAGTTAAGTTTTCAAATTTATACTTATCACTTAGGCAATAAATTTGACACTTTATTTGACCTTCTGTCACATGGCAATATACAAAAGAATCTTTTGACATTAAATTGGCACCTCTGTTGATGATTTTCGTGTGTGTCAGTTCAGCTTCTTCGACCACTACAACATCAAATAATTGAATCAAACTTTATGCCACTCCAAGCAAGTACATATATATTTAGATATATTTATATATATATATATATATATATCAATTGACAAATACGCCGGACCACACATCTTTCCCAATTTAACTCAATTAAGCTGCTTATGGGTGACATTATAAGCAATCTTGGGCAACATTGTCTCTCGCTTGACAGTGCGTGCCACTTCGACTATCTGCGCACTTGCAGCAAAGCGAGGCATGCAAATGTGAGATACACCGTCCGAAAACAAGAGAGCGCCATAAAATTCTCTGCCAAGAAATAACGGAAATATACTTTTTGGAAAATTCTGTACATATGTATTGTGTATGTATTTATTTGAAGCCTATTTTTAGCAAATCGTAAATTTCGCATGGGGTACTATAAATTTATAGAGATGGGCGACGTCCCTCCGCAAACCACATTCCCGATGAGCAACAAAACACGAATCGAGATAGACATGCCCCGTTTTTCGCTTTCGATGCAAACTAATTTCTCAATCTTTTCGCTACTGGATTATATATATATATATATGTATACATTAATATATATATATACATATGTTGGAATCAATTGAATCAAAATCTTATCCCTGACTTGGCCAAATAAATTTGAAATACTTGTTTAACATTTCGTCATTACTATATATAATAGATCAAATAGGAACAGTCTGCGTTTTTTTAAATTTATAAATATATTTAGTTATTGTTAGACAGTGTTGGCAGTTTGAGCATGGTAAAATTCGGCTGAGAACAACTCAAAAGAAATTAAAAAACTAAATTTGAGAATATTACATTCAAGTTTGTTTGGGAGTATTTACTGCAACCTACTTAGAGAGTCCCCAGAAACCTAGTTATATTTATCTATTAGGAGCTGCTCGAATGCCCATTTGGCTAACTCATTAACTGATTCATTTCCAGCTGTATCCTTCAGCTATATCCTTCTTCTCCTCAAAAGCAAGCTTTTTAGTTTAGTTTGTAGTTTAGACCAGCTTTGGGGATTTTGTCTATAAAGTGGAGTTGTAACTTTTGAAATTGATCAGCAAAAAAAATATTTAAAAAATTAAATCTGTTTCAATTTTTATTAAAGAATTTCAAAAATCTTTTCTTCTATAAAGCAACAAATTTACTTAAAGCTAGTTAACTGAACTGTTGACTGTCTGAAGCTGTTTATCAGTCATAACTCATCTCTCTCATCTCTGTATTTTTCTCACTCTTTGAAATTAAAAGTTTTAATGTTTTTCTGAGTTGAACGTCATATGCCGCCGCCCAAAACGCATTTAGGCAATTGGCATTGGTCCAAAAGCAATTTTAATTTGGCTATGTGCAAAAGGGACTAAGACAAAGTGAATGCGAGATCTTCTCTGGCAAATTGCTGCAACATTTCGTAGCACCGTGCACTGGCAACAGTAAAAGGTGAACCGGCCATGAATCAGAAATATGCCAGAATGAACTCATGTATCTATAAAAAGGACACCATATTAATTGACCTTTGTACAGTGTTAAATATTTAAGGAAGGATACAGAAAATGGTCACGATTGAGCTCCTTAATCGATCGATTGCCAGGCGCGGCAGTAATCGTTCAATTTTTGTGAACTCTGATGCCATTGGCAAATTTCAATTCAATTTGTTTAGTTTATTGCTCAATTGAGTTTCCCGTGCAGACTGCCAAAAGAAAAAACAGCAAATAAAAAGATAAAAAAAAATTCACACAGAAGAAATCGAAATACAATAAAACAAATGCAAATAAATAGAAGAAAATATCGCTGATCGCCGCAAAGTTCAATGTCAATTAACAAAATAGCGATTGGTGCATTCAGAGGGGGCTTATCGAACGATTCAATTGGCTAGCTAAGGTGGGCGTGTCTTTCCCAACTGACCACGTGCAACAGCAGCCTCACATAATTGACCAAGTGATGTGGCGCACCTGATCAGAAGGCGAAAGTGCAACAGAAAAAGAAAAAAACAGCTGACCATAATCATTAAATGAATAGTTAATTCAAATTTGTTTTCTTTCTTGAATTAATGTCACGCATTTATATAATATTTGATTATTTATTGAGCTGTCAGATACTTTTTAACACTCTTAACGCTTTTAGCAGCCGCAAATATCTTTGTCAGCCGGCCAAATATTTTAGTGTTCAAATGCGAATTTTTAGCAAGAACTTTTACAAACTCTAAAAATACGTCGAATTTTCCGCTAAAAATGCAAATCGAATGGAAATGCAGAGGAAATGAAATATGCTTTATTTTTTGGCTATTTCTGAATTACTGACAGCCAACTAATCGAATGCAGTCGCGCTGTATATTATAAAGAAATATTAAAATAAATTATTTGCCAGCTGTTTTAGCTGGCATGGCCAAAAACAAGAAAAGCCAGAAAACATAGCATTTTAAGTTAATTTATTTGTTTACTTCAGAAAATCTTTGCGCTTTTTTTTAGTACAGACTCAATAAACGAAAATAATATGAGCCACGTCATCTACATATGTGTGTGTGTGTATTTTATCTTTCACAGCATTGTTGCAGTAGCCAGCCAGCCATCCAGCTAGCCATCCAGCTAGCCAGCTAGTCAGCCAGCTAGCCAGCCTGTTAGCCAAGCAGCTACCCGTCGTCATTGAAACGGAAACTGAAGTGACGTAAATGAATGAGCCCGGCGATATACCATTGACACACAGTAGCACGCCGGACAACAGGCCGCCCTGCAGCATTGTCTCCATCATACCGAACATAGGGATGTCATCATGCCGTGGCCGAGCGGAGGCATTTGCAAGAAGTTTGTCCTCCAAGCTGCGCACCTTGGGCACACAGGTGAGTTATCGCTCGAATCAAAAGTGAAACATCGATTTCAAATTTTCAAACTTGTATCCAAGCAATCGTGTTAGTATTTCGAGTTGTCTCTGCCAGAATTGAACCAGTAGTTTTTCGGAATTCAAAGCCACACACACAGCACAGTAAAACATTACAACACAATAATAACAATAATAATAACAATAATAATAATAATAATAAAAATAATAATAATAATCACAAATGAACTTACTACGCAAACCGGCACCTGAAATCCATTCGACAGCGGTGACTTCCATCGGTACATTCAAACCGATGTCACTTGCCGAGTATCGTGGCCGATATGTATTACTGCTATTCTATCCGGCAAACTTTTCGTTTGTGTGCCCCACGGAGCTGCAGGGCTTTAGCGACCGCGCCCAGGAATTCCGGAATGTGGGCTGCGAGATTTTAGCCTGTTCCACGGACAGCCACTTTGCGCACTCCGCCTGGATGATGCAGCCACGCCGAATGGGTGGACTGGGCGAGATGGATATTCCGCTTATAGCGGATAAGTCCATGAAGATCTCTCGCGACTACGAAATGCTGGACGAGACCACTGGCCTGGCAAATCGTGGCATGTACATTATCGATCGCCTTGGCGTCGTCCGACACATCTCCGTAAATGACCATGGCGTGGGACGCAGTGTCGAGGAGGCTTTGCGCTTGGTTCAGGCTTTCCAGTATGCCGACGAGTTCGGTGAGGTTTGTCCCGTCAATTGGAGGCCGGGTGGAAAGACCATGAAGCCAGACGATGCTGGCAAGCAAGAATACTTTAAACACGCCGCTTAAGGCACACGATTCCTTATTGAGTTCAATTAAAGACTGCAAGTGTGATAAATGATAAATGTTTTCCTGAAACTCAAACAGGAGGCACAATTTGGCTCATTTATTTCTAAATCAGATCTGAGGTCAGAGGTCAGATTAGTTCTTGAATTTCAAAAACAAACATTTATTTTATAAGGTCATTTATTTGAATAATCTAAGATTTAATCTTTTTCTTATATTTTTGTTGGTGAAATGCAGGCGAACGAGGATGCCGCAACAAATGCAGAGGATGAGCCCATTATAAATGGCTCCAATACCAACACGTGGGTGAACAATGCACATGAATCCGAACAGACAGTGACCGATCTGCAGCCGCTGCGTCATGAGTCTGACTCGTTCTTCGACTTTGACTGCGAGCTGGAATCGCCCGGCAGTCCGGCGGAAGAGTGCGAGTACCTGCGTCTAATAGAAACCGCCTCGAATACGCCGCACAACTCGACAGCCGAGTCGGGCTACGCGTGCGCCTCCGTTGCCAGCAGCCACAGCAGCACAGATGGTCCCTACTTCGACGCGACGGCCGGCAGTAGCCGCAACAACAACAGAAGCAACAAAATACCAGATGATCTTCTGGTGACCACATCACAGCCGCAGGCAGAGCGCAGCAAAATTCCCGCAACGGAGCTGAAGGAATTTGTGGGCACGTTGCAAATGAATGGAACACACGAACCACTGACAAATGGTGATCAGACGGAGGAGGAGCAGCTGCAGCAGGAGACGCAGCACGTGGAGGAAAAGCAGCAGCAAGAGAAGCAGCTGCAGGAGAAGCAGCAGCAAGAGAAGCAGCAGGAGCAGGAGAAGCAGCAGCAGCTGGAGCAGCACGAGCAGGAGCAGCAGAAGGAGAAGCAGCAGCTACAACAGGAGCAGGAAAAGCAGCAGCTGGAAGAGGAGATGCAGGTAACGCAACTGGAACAGGCAAGAGAGAGCGAGGATGAGACTCTGCTGCAGGCACAAATACTAAGTGAACTGCGGTCGCACAGCGAAAGCATCAAAGGCGACGAGAATACCATCGATCAGCCGGAACAGGCAAGCAACGAGAATGCCCTGATGATCAATGGACACACAGAACAGTCAGCGGAGCAGTTGCTCCAACTGTATGTTGAAGTTGACGAGACCCAAGTGCAGCTGAGTGGCATTGATGAGGTGGACAAATGCAGCCAAAGTCTAACCGTAGACGTTGACCTGGCCCAGCTGGAACAGGCCAAGCAGGATGCCGCCGAGGCGGTTGAGTCCACGGAGAGGACAGCACACAGTCACGGCATCGATACCACAGACGACGAGGACGATTGTCGGCCGCAGCGAGTGCGACGCTGTTCGTCGCTGAAAACGGGTAAAACGCCACCGGGTACGCCCGGCCGCAAGAAGATTGTGCGGTTTGCCGATGTACTTGGCCTGGATTTGGCGGATGTGAAGACGTTCCTGGACGAAATACCAACCATACCGAAGTCAGCGTTTGAGGATCTGGAAATACTGGAGTCCGAGCCACCGATACAGCTCGGCCCCAAGTCGGACAAACTGTTGATGCCGCTCTTCCAGCAGCCGGGCGGACTGGCCACATTCCTCGATGCTGTGCGCGAGAAGCAGGTATCGCTAGAGAATGCCGCCGTCACCGATAGCATCAACCAGACCATCTCTGGGTCAGTGCGTGTCCGCAATCTTGACTTTCATAAATCGGTGCATGTACGCTATTCGCTGGACAGCTGGCGCAGCTATGCGGATCTGCAGGCCAACTACGTGGAGAACTCCTGCGATGGCTTCTCCGATAAGTTTACGTTCGTTCTCTTCGGCAATTCACTGCATGTGGGTCAGCGTCTGGAGTTCGCCGTTCGTTTCCAATGCAAGGGCCAACAATTTTGGGATAGCAACTATGGCGCCAACTACTGCTTCCAGTGCTTGCCCAACTCGAGCTCGAATCACACGGCATCGCCCCCATCTGTGGCGAGTGGCGTCGTCCAATCGCATCATGCCAGCAATTTGGTCGCCATGCTAAGCCCCTCAGTGGGCGATACCTGGTGCACTTCGTTCTACTAAAACGCAATGTTGTCTCTTGTTGATGTTGGTAGCTGGCTTTGTTGGTGGGGGGAGCACTCCCAAGGAGGCAGTAGACGACGCGGACGCGGGTCGTTGCAGTCAATGCCCAAATAAAAACAAAACCCAAAAAAGTAAAACAATAAGAAAATGCAAACATTTATTAGATCCCAACGCTGATGTCGAGCCGAGGGCACGTATTGCCGCAGAATGATCAGTAATGTAAGCCCCTCCCCCCCCAGAAAGTTGTACGTGTATGTGAGGCAAATGTTAATATATTTTTATAGAGCTGGAGAAGGAGAGAAGGAGGGGAGCAGCCAGGCAACCAGCTGCATCAAGTTAAAGTAGAATGATCAAAAATTCAAATGAACAGAGCCAGAGCAAAGTGCGATAGAATCCCAATGAAAGTTATTAGTCTTAAGTTATAAGAAGAGCAAGTGATAACTAATGATGATGATGATGATGATCATAATGATAATGATGATGATACAGATGGATGATGTAATGATACAATTTTGCTTTACACAATGAACATATTTTGAATGTCGACTACAATTTTGATTTCCATAATTATTATTGTAAAATATTGGTTAATACTTTGTTCAGGCATGTGATGGGGGGTCCACTGAAAAGAGTTAATTACAGTCATAGTTCCTCGAACCAGATCACTCGTAACATCAACTAACTGACCAACTTCCTACTTCTAGTCAATTCAACTTTACCATAAGACTTTAAAAGGGCAACAAACACTAGACTGCATAGCCGGAATCTCTTGCCAAACCTCGTTAGAAATGTGCCAATAAATGGGCATTTAACGACTTAATGAAACCAAATGCTTGCAAATTCAATTCATTGATTGATTGACTGACTGATTGATTGATTGATTGATTGAGTCTGTGGCAAGTCTCTGATAAACAGTTTTGCGAATTTCCTACCCCTACACATACTGAACAATTGTTTTTTGCTATACCAAATATTAATTATTATTTTATTTTATTTTTATGAAATGTTGACATTTTCCTTTGAATTGTTTTAATTTTATTATTGAGTTATTTTTTTAATTTAATGAGATTTAATTTACGATTTCGATACTTTGTATGTACATGTTGATGCATATTATTTTATATATATATATACATATAATCGACACACATACATACATACGTACAGACAACACAATATACATAAAATATAATATACAAAATAAAAATATATTAAATTTTAGTTAATTTTTTGTGCCTTGTTTTCGTTTCTAACTTTTAAGTTTAAGATTGAGGATCGATTCATCAAGAATAAGGATTGGAGTTATCACAATACGTATAATACAAAT
Organism: Drosophila nr. fundita; assembly: GCA_035044245.1. Taxonomy (NCBI): domain Eukaryota; kingdom Metazoa; phylum Arthropoda; class Insecta; order Diptera; family Drosophilidae; genus Drosophila; species Drosophila nr. fundita. The sequence goes on along the minus strand of JAWNMG010000622.1, from coordinate 1,193,178 downwards.
CATATATCTCGAGATACCACACTATTGTCCAACACTTCTGATCCACACAATTGGTATATATGCTATATAAATATATATATTTGTATATTTATAGATATGTATCCAATATAATCAAGAGCCTAAAACTAATAATTAATTTTTAAAAATTAAAGTAACGAACGCAAAACGCAACTACCTCAAAATGTTTTCAATGCGAAAACTACGTTAAAGTTAAACAACCAAAAATAAAATATATTATGTTATATATGTTTATTGCATAGCAAACATGTAAAGATACCAACCTAATAAAAGCTAACTTTAAAAGTTACAAACAATTTATACAAACTATGAGAAATATTTCACAGAAATTGTGAACACTTTGAACGCCCCCAGCAAATCCCCCATTGATAATTAGACTGAAGCGTGAATATAAAAACAACAATCAAGAATATTTGTTATGCATGTGTAAATGCTTGTGAGATTTACCTAGAAGGTTTCCTACGACACAACCCTCTGGTAGAGAATGTTAAAGTTTGTTTTTGCTGAGGGGCAAACGGATACAAATCGGACAACAATATTTGCATGCTAAAACTTGAAACTGAAGAAATTATAAAATAAATAATTTTCCCTATACAATTTGAGTTTTAATTTTGATAACAGAAAAGAATTGCTCCATGTTCAAGTTGACAAGCTGCTCCAACCTCTGCCGAAATCGGGAGATGTTTGCCTTGCGCGGCATGTGAAATTTTGATTTTTATTTTCATAGCATTGGTTAATTAGTATTAGTATACTTTTAGGCAGTTCGATTTAAATAAATTGAAAAGAAATTGTTGCATACTTTAAAGAGCGTGTATTTGAGGTTATTCTCCAGGTAAATCGTCTAACTAAACATTTCTGTTCGCCTGTTATTTATATGGGGGAACAATACGAAAACTCGAAGAAAAAAGGGCTAACATGTGAAATTTTGATTTTTATTTTCATAGCATTGGTTAGCTAGTATTAGTATACTTTAGGTAAATCGTCTAACTAAACATTTCTGGTCGCCTGGTATTTTCAGTGGGGGAACAATACGAAAACTCGAAGAAAAAAGGACTAACATGTGAAATTTTGATTTTTATTTTATTAGCATTGGTTAGCTAGTATTAGTATACTTTAGGTAAATCGTCTATCTAAACATTTCTGTTCGCCTGTTATTTATATGGGGGAACAATACGAAAACTCGAAGAAAAAAGGGCTAACATGTGAAATTTTGATTTTTATTTTCATAGCATTGGTTAGCTAGTATTAGTATACTTTAGGTAAATCGTCTAACTAAACATTTCTGTTCGCCTGTTATTTATATGGGGGAACAATACGAAAACTCGAAGAAAAAAGGGCTAACATGTGAAATTTTGATTTTTATTTTCATAGCATTGGTTAGCTAGTATTAGTATACTTTAGGTAAATCGTCTATCTAAACATTTCTGTTCGCCTGTTATTTATATGGGGGAACAATACGAAAACTCGAAGAAAAAAGGGCTAACATGTGAAATTTTGATTTTTATTTTCATAGCATTGGTTAGCTAGTATTAGTATACTTTAGGTAAATCGTCTATCTAAACATTTCTGTTCGCCTGTTATTTATATGGGGGAACAATACGAAAACTCGAAGAAAAAAGGGCTAACATGTGAAATTTTGATTTTTATTTTCATAGCATTGGTTAGCTAGTATTAGTATACTTTAGGTAAATCGTCTATCTAAACATTTCTGTTCGCCTGTTATTTATATGGGGGAACAATACGAAAACTCGAAGAAAAAAGGGCTAATATGTGAAATTTTGATTTTTATTTTCATAGCATTGGTTAGCTAGTATTAGTATACTTTAGGTAAATCGTCTATCTAAACATTTCTGTTCGCCTGTTATTTATATGGGGGAACAATACGAAAACTCGAAGAAAAAAGGGCTAACATGTGAAATTTTGATTTTTATTTTCATAGCATTGGTTAGCTAGTATTAGTATACTTTAGGTAAATCGTCTATCTAAACATTTCTGTTCGCCTGTTATTTATATGGGGGAACAATACGAAAACTCGAAGAAAAAAGGGCTAACATGTGAAATTTTGATTTTTATTTTCATAGCATTGGTTAGCTAGTATTAGTATACTTTAGGTAAATCGTCTATCTAAACATTTCTGTTCGCCTGTTATTTATATGGGGGAACAATACGAAAACTCGAAGAAAAAAGGGCTAACATGTGAAATTTTGATTTTTATTTTCATAGCATTGGTTAGCTAGTATTAGTATACTTTAGGTAAATCGTCTAACTAAACATTTCTGGTCGCCTGGTATTTTCAGTGGGGGAACAATACGAAAACTCGAAGAAAAAAGGGCTAACATGTGAAATTTTGATTTTTATTTTCATAGCATTGGTTAGCTAGTATTAGTATACTTTAGGTAAATCGTCTAACTAAACATTTCTGTTCGCCTGTTATTTATATGGGGGAACAATACGAAAACTCGAAGAAAAAAGGGCTAATATGTGAAATTTTGATTTTTATTTTCATAGCATTGGTTAGCTAGTATTAGTATACTTTAGGTAAATCGTCTAACTAAACATTTCTGTTCGCCTGTTATTTATATGGGGGAACAATACGAAAACTCGAAGAAAGGAAATGTTTTTGTTTTCATAGCATTGGTTAATTAGTATTAGTATACTTTAGGTAAATCGAATTGTCGCCTGGTATTTTAGTGGGGACAATACGAAAACTCGAAGAAAAAAGGGCATGTGAAATTTTGATTTTATTTTCATAGCATTGGTTAGCTAGTATTAGTATACTTTAGGTAAATCGTCTAACTAAACATTTCTGTTCGCCTGTTATTTATATGGGGGAACAATACGAAAACTCGAAGAAAAAAGGGCTAACATGTGAAATTTTGATTTTTATTTTCATAGCATTGGTTAGCTAGTATTAGTATACTTTAGGTAAATCGTCTAACTAAACATTTCTGTTCGCCTGTTATTTATATGGGGGAACAATACGAAAACTCGAAGAAAAAAGGGCTAACATGTGAAATTTTGATTTTTATTTTCATAGCATTGGTTAGCTAGTATTAGTATACTTTAGGTAAATCGTCTAACTAAACATTTCTGTTCGCCTGTTATTTATATGGGGGAACAATACGAAAACTCGAAGAAAAAAGGGCTAACATGTGAAATTTTGATTTTTATTTTCATAGCATTGGTTAGCTAGTATTAGTATACTTTAGGTAAATCGTCTAACTAAACATTTCTGTTCGCCTGGTATTTATAGTGGGGGAACAATACGAAAACTCGAAGAAAAAAGGGCTAACATGTGAAATTTTGATTTTTATTTTCATAGCATTGGTTAGCTAGTATTAGTATACTTTAGGTAAATCGTCTAACTAAACATTTCTGTTCGCCTGTTATTTATCATGGGGGAACAATACGAAAACTCGAAGAAAAAAGGGCTAACATGTGAAATTTTGATTTTTATTTTCATAGCATTGGTTAGCTAGTATTAGTATACTTTAGGTAAATCGTCTAACTAAACATTTCTGTTCGCCTGGTATTTTAGTGGGGAACAATACGAAAACTCGAAGAAAAAAAGCGATCAGCATGTGAAATATTGATTTTTATTTTCATAGCATTGGTTAGCTAGTATTAGTATACTTTAGGTAAATCGTCTAACTAAACATTTCTGTTCGCCTGTTATTTATATGGGGGAACAATACGAAAACTCGAAGAAAAAAGGGCTAACATGTGAAATTTTGATTTTTATTTTCTAGGTATGTCTTACTTTTGTGCCTGGTATTTTAGGGGGACAATACGAAAACTCGAAGAAAAAGGTCATGTGAAATTTGATTTTATTTTCATAGCATTGGTTAGCTAGTATTAGTATACTTTAGGTAAATCGTCTAACTAAACATTTCTGTTCGCCTGTTATTTATATGGGGGAACAATACGAAAACTCGAAGAAAAAAGGGCTAACATGTGAAATTTTGATTTTTATTTTCATAGCATTGGTTAGCTAGTATTAGTATACTTTAGGAGGTAAAGTCGTCTAACTAAACATTTCTGTTCGCCTGTTATTTATATGGGGGAACAATACGAAAACTCGAAGAAAAAAGGGCTAACATGTGGAATTTTGATTTTTATTTTCATAGCATTGGTTAATTAGTATTAGTATACTTTAGGTAAATCGTCTAACTAAACATTTCTGGTCGCCTGGTATTTTCAGTGGGGGAACAATACGAAAACTCGAAGAAAAAAGGGCTAACATGTGAAATTTTGATTATTATTTTCATAGCATTGGTTAGCTAGTATTAGTATACTTTAGGTAAATCGTCTAACTAAACATTTCTGTTCGCCTGTTATTTATATGGGGGAACAATACGAAAACTCGAAGAAAAAAGGGCTAATATGTGAAATTTTGATTTTTATTTTCATAGCACTGGTTAGCTAGTATTAGTATACTTTAGGTAAATCGTCTAACTAAACATTTCTGTTCGCCTGTTATTTATATGGGGGAACAATACGAAAACTCGAAGAATAAAGGGCTAACATGTGAAATTTTGATTTTTATTTTCATAGCATTGGTTAGCTAGTATTAGTATACTTTAGGTAAATCGTCTAACTAAACATTTCTGTTCGCCTGGTATTTTAGTGGGGAACAATCCGAAAACTCGAAGAAAAAAGCGATCGCATGTGAAATATTGATTTTTATTGCTTGCTCCACCTCTGTATTTCTCCTGTGTATTTGAGGTTATTCTCCAAAACAATATTTTATAACCTTTCAGTAGGTTGATTAATATTAAATTAAATTGCTACATCAAAAAAAAAAAAAAAAAAAAAGAAAAGAATTGGAACCTAAGTAGCTATCAGAAGGATAACTTGAATGTTGGCATTGAGATAATCTCAACATGCCGCCATCTTGTTCATCTGGTTGAGCGTTGACACCTAGTCAGACTAGACATGCGCGTGATTTGCATTGTGCCCTTGCCAAAGCTCAATGATATGTCGAGCACTGAAGTCTTGTACAATTTAGCTTTAAGTTACATCTGCAAAAACTGTCAAATTCAAAAATCTTATTTGAAGAAACTTTGAGTATATTTTAATAGCCAAAGAGTTTGAGTTTGACTGGTAATGCCTTCATTTAATAAACAGTTTAAAACATTTTCGATATTAAAACTTTTGTATCGTATTTATTGCGTAAGGGAGAGTCATCTCGGAGGAGAACGAATTAACTTCGGTTGAGCAATGAATCTTTTCAACTATTTGATTACAATGTATGAAACGTTGCTTAGATTAAAAATGTATAAATAGATTATAATTCCCCCCTTTATGAAACGCTTATTAAGTCCTTGACTGTCGGCAGTACATTTACTGTAATAGTCATTTTAACAATGTAGCAAAAGACAGTAAATTTATAGCTCATGGAATATATAAAATATATTTAACTATTAGCAAGCATCGTCGTCAATAGTCGGCTCCTCGTCGTCCTGCTGCGAGACGCTGACCTCGGCGAAGTCATCCTCGACGCTGTCCACAAAACTGGAAACTCTGTAACAAAAAAAAGAGAATTATTTTAATTGTAGGCAAATTAGTTGCATGTGGCATGTGCGTCACTTCTCAAAATCGCATTGTGGCAGCAGACCCTCATCCTTGAAGTGGCCAGCTCCTCCTCCACCGAATCTGAGCAGCGTGCATAGACGGAACATCGCCAGCAGCAGGAGAAACATGCCAGCCACATAGCTCAGCCAGAGATTATGCGGATAGAGTATCAGAGCCACGCCCATGGCGACATATATGGGCGCCGGTCGCCAGCCACCGAGCAACGTGGACAGACGCCAGCAGCCCAGGCAGGCGGATCTGTAGTAATTATCGCAACAAATTAAAAAGTAAATAAGCAGATTCGATTCAATGACCTTTTTCTGTTTGGATGAGCAACTTACTCGCCGTAGTATTGAAGCTGCAGAAATATGGTTATCAGCCATTTTAACTCAATGAACAGCACCAGCAAAGCTGAAAAACTGGCCAAGCATTAAAATTGAAGCGATCCACGACTGGAGTAAATGTGTAGCACAGCTTACAGTATAAAGAGACCAGCCGGATAGCCGTGCACGTAGACATCGACGCCCACCCCGCAGATAACTGAAAGATGAAAGATGAAGGATGAAGGATGACCACAAATTGGCTGTTTGATGCTCAAGAGATTGGGGCCAGGATGTGTTATGGGCATTTCGTGTTCTAGAATATGCGTGTCAAACAATATAATTGTGTCTACTCAAATAACATTTCTATGGAGTTTTTCGTTGAGCCAGCAAGGGCCATAAAATATGCTAAATCACCACATTGATGGGACAAAGCTTAATGTGCGAGGGTGGTTTGAATTGTAGCCAAATATAGCAGAGCTAATATTAAAATCTAAAAAAGAAACCAACTGGAAGATGGCAAGAAAATAAATTATAAAGAAAAACAATCAAAAAATGAACAACTATCTTGAATAACATTTTCTTTGCACTTAACTTGTCTTATGTAAATTTGAGAATTTATTTCAAAAGTTATCCAATCTGGAAAATATGAGCATTTTTTACAAAGTACTTAAAAAACCGCTGCAAAAAGTCGAATATGTGCCAAGTATCACCAAGATAACTTTTACATCGATGTTGCAAATAATATTAAAATCACATACTTCCCTTACAGCCCACATATGTTATTTGCATTTAACTGTATATATTATTATACATATATATGCCCAAAAGCGCCTAATTTCAATGTGTAAAATATGACTAGGATAACAAAAACAAAGCGAACAAGAAGAAAAGAGAGAAGAGAAAATCTACTCAAAATTCAATCTAATTAAGTTGTTATTGTATGCGGCGGGAAAGCAAATTCGATTAGACTGCAGATAAGAGGGAAATGAGGTTGTGCCGAAATCAGCAACATAAACCAAAACTAAATCCGAACCAATTACATTAAACGCTCCGAGAGCTCCAACTATAAGCAAAAAAAAAATAGTCGATGAAACGTGCGTCCCCCAGAAATCAAATAAAAACCGAGCAAAAATTATGCGCTGCTCTCTGGACGATTAGGGGGGTGTTGGAGTGGAAGTCGGGGTATACCCAGCAGAACTATTTTTCGTTTTAGTTTTTTTTCTTTTCGTCGCCATGTTTTGGTGGCTTCCAGTAAACGAGTGGCGCCAGAGAGCTAACAACAACACTCATTGGGGGCAAGGGGAGAGAAAGCGCTGCAGTTGGCAGGGAATTGCAAGTGCAGGATATGCCAGCTGCAAAATAAAAGGGCCAATGCCTCGTTAATGGCCCTGAGAGCATTTTTCTTTTTACCAGATTTTTGAACATCACGCAGCGTTGAGGTTTATGAACTGTGAGTTTTTTACTGTGCGCCCCGGCATGCATAATGCAGACCCAGACGGGGTATAAACAAAAACAATATTGTTGGCAAATTATTTTGAACTTGACCCGAGTTTTAGCTGCCACTGCGTACTTGAGTGTTGACCATTTATCATAAGTCCCAGTTGGGGCTGCTCCTGCACACTTGATGGCTGTTGCATCATTGAGTGCATCAAGCGGGACAAAGGGTATCCCTCACAGATGGTGCTCATGGGATTGATGGCTTGATAAAAGGTAAAGCTAAATTTAATATTTCTAACATTTCCACAGATTTTACTTCGATTATGAACTGAATTTAAATGCGGATTAAAACCAGCAAGCTATCCAACTGGCAAAAAGAAACAGCTATCACTAAAAACCTACATTTAAAATACTTTATTTAAGTTTTATATTATTGTGTAAAGTATATAATTTAATCAAAAATAAATATATAATTAAGTTCGTTGAGAAAGTAATAATATTAAGTAATAAAATAAGTAAATAAACTTTTAACTGCTGATGAAACGGCTTGAGTTAATAGTGCCTACAGCTAAACGCTAATTAAGTCGGGCTTAGAAAATGATCTATCATATCTATCATATCTATAACGCTGTTAACGCTGATTCTTGACTCATACTTAGTATGTATCACCTGCGACACATGCAGCTCATTTTCTTCCACTTGACTTGCTTGCTGTTAAGGGATGCGTGTCTGTTAGGGGGTGTGGGGGGAGGGGGTGTGAGATTGTTTGTGCTTACCGAATGAAGTCAGCAGACCAAAAGCCCTTATCACAGGACGTAAACACTCGCATGGGTCGACTGGCTGGCGGCAACGGCGTCGAAGTCGTTGCAGTTGTTCATGTTGTTGATGTGGTTGACTCATGGCTCGCAATTATAATATATCACTGTATGTTGGCTCGTGTCAGTTGCACATTTCCAACAGCCAATTGGCATCGGTTCGCGGCGGATACGTTAATACATCAGCTAATACGGGAAGACCAGCAGAGCTTAGCTCTGAAGACATATTGTGTTGTGCATTGAATATAAATTAAGTGAACTTCTACGGCAACGTATCCAGTTTCTTGGCAAGCAACTCTCCGACAACTGCCAAGGACAACAACATCTACAACAATATCCAACAAATAAACAATAAGCAGCTCGTGACGCGTTTAAGTTTCAACATCTACTGGGGCACAGGATACGCTGCGTATGCGTAATGCGGCCGACACTTATGCGCTTCGAACGTATAATTCGCTTTCCTTTCTAAGGCAGCATTTAATCACCGTGCCACTTTATATATGTTGTGTGTGTGTGTGTGCGTAATTGTGTGTGCGGCAACTAATGGCTGCAAATTACCGTTAACATGCAGCATTCACCGTTCAGCACCTACCCCCAAGACCCCAGCCCGCTCCGCACCGCACGCAAAACGTCAACAACTGAATTGAGTTTTTTAAAATGTCCGCCAAGTTTGTGCAGGTGCTTGCCACTTGCCGCTTGCCACTTGACTTTAAAGCCAAAAGCCGAACCGAAACGAAGCGAAGCCGAAACCGAGCCGGAGCAGAGTCAGAGTGCCCTAAACAACGTCCGCACGCTGCTGCCAGCGCCAAGTGAATGAATGGAACAATCGTCCTCAGTCGCCGCAGAGGCTGCTTGATTTTGTCGCAAGAAGGCGGCCAACTTGCCACCGCAATGCCCTACTTTTTATTAAATAACTGATTTCAATTGATTCAGCACCAAATCTAATAAATCTAATATTTATTGTCATATTAGTAAACTTTGAGAAATTATTATTAGTATTTTGATTTACTTCTTTCCGAATTATTCTTAAAAGCTTGCAATTTTGGAACATATTTGAACTTCTTGAATAGATATCTTACCTTACCTTATCGTATCCCTGGCATAACAGGAGTCCACCTGAACACTATAGATTTGATTATTTAAATAAAAATCCAACCGATTGCGCCCTTCTTTTTTTGATAAGTTGTCAGATGCTGAAAATGCTTTGAGCTTATCATTTTCCACTTAGGTCATCGGTCCGTACTTCTGTCCCACAAACTGCGATAATCATTTTCTCGCACAAGTATTGAGATAAGTTCTGAAAAGATGTATTACTCTTTTATCAGTGTATTTCGCAGTCGGTTACGTTCGAATAGCAAAGTAAGTAAATTTAAAACTTCTACGATATCAAGTAAATCTAACAATAAAAGTAAGTATAAGGCCTTTATAGATAGTGGAGTACCTTAAATACTGAATGTTTTTATCAGAGTATTCATTAAACTCAAACTCTCGCAAGAAGCCGATGAAGTATCCCATGGAAACGTGTCAAGAAATTCTGGAAAAAATCAGTAATAATGGAAGAGCTGCAGCCTCAGAAGGGGACACAATAGATTTAAGCTGGTCGCCATGACTGAACCCCCAAAGTAAGTTTGGGAAAATCGACATCATTCTCATCTCACTCATTCAGTTAAGATCTATTCTAGTATTGGCAAGTATTTTTGGCCTATTTATTGACTTCAGGCTATAGTGTTTCAGAGGAGGCGCTTGCTCGAAGTCTTCAATGCCGAGTCCAAATTCCTTTGCTGATTCGCTTTTATTTGTTTCGTTGCCTTGTGTGTTGCTGTTGCTGTTGTTGCTGTTGCTGCTGTTGCTGCTTCTTCTGTTGGTGTGTTTTACCCCGGCCCTGCAGCACTGCCCTTTGCCCTTGCCCCATCACTTTGTATGTTTGTTGGCGTCATTTCAGTAATTTTCATAACTGGCGCTTTGTGTGGCCAGCATGAGGGGAGCCGCTCCGCCGCGGAGCAGTTGACAATTGCGCCATCTTCGCTGGGCGTGGACAAAAACATGTTTGCCTGTGAAAAGGCCACCATCCCTGGACTAAGTATCCCCCTGCCCATGCCAGCCCTCACATATATTAAACACAGGAGTAGCTGAGGAGCAAATATATCTTCGGCCTGCTTCTGGTGTGCCAACATCTTTTTGCATTTCAACTAAGGAGCTAGAGCGCTGTTTGCATTATGCGCCATTAATGGCATCTTTACGGGTACATCGCGGCGGATGCGCAGTGCTAATGATGCTTCTGGCTTCTGTCCTGAGGCCACCTCATTTGGCGTAGTCTTTTCGCCGTCTCATTATCTTGCTAATGCCAGCCACCATGGCGACCTCCGGCAGCGATAGCTTGGCATCCTCCTGAAAATCGCAGCGACGCATCAGATGCAGCCAGGTGCGCTCCGGATTCAAGGAGAGCGGCACTTGCAGCCAGCTAACGTAGTCGATCTTTAGCGAGCCAGTCAGCAACTGGTCGAAGGGCGTGTTGCCAATAAAGAACATGGACTTCAGCACCGAGGTTTTGCCTTCCTTGATGTTTTGGCCCAGCACGCCCTGAAACGGACTGGGCTCGTTGTCAGCCGTGCCCAGCTGCTCCAGCAGCCAATCCTTGTTGAATTTCAGATAATTATAGATGACCTTCAGCGCCTGTTTGCCAATGTTTGTGGTCAGCACATCGCTGGCCAGCACCTCGGCTATGTAATCAGCAATGCCCACATCCAGCTCCATGGCATAATTGGCCGGTGGACTGTGACTCAAACGCTCCGATTCCGCATTCGTCAGTGCCAAGTCATCCATTTTGACAGTGCTGACGGCGCTCATGCCGCCAGCGCCACGCCCACAGCTGTTGCTGAAATCCGTATCCAGGTTGATGCTCTCCTTGGCCTGTTTGAGAAACAGCTCGATCTGGTCCGTGTGCTTATCGTCCTCGTCCACGGAGCAAATCGCCTCTGATAACGAGTAGCAAATGGCTGCCTTCTCCTCGCTCTTAGCTAAAAAGTACATTTTGAAAATATATGTAAAATCTAAGTAAATATTTGAATGCAAGTTGGAAAGCGAAAGGTTGTCAATAATCTACCTTCGTGATTGAGTGAATAAAGGCTTAAGACTATAGCTCTGCGTCAGTAATGAACCTTTCAATTTTTGCGAGTTTCGCTCTTCGATTTTGGAAAAAAGTTTAAGTTTTGTCGATTTGCACTTCAAAGTTCATTAATAAAATATCTAAATGTATAAGATCTGAAAATACTAATGTTTGAGAAAAGTAAATCATTTATAAAAATGCTAATGTAAGAGATCTGTGTGCACACAAAAAAGAGGAACCTAAAAAATGTTCCCTGGAATTAAGAAAAGCTAAAGCCTATTTTTCAGAAAGACACAAGATTGCGTTTTAGAACTATACTCTCTGAACAATAAGGTGATTTACCCTTGGCGTCAAAAGTATGAACATTTTCAAATATTTTTCCTTTTTTTTTATAGGTTAAATTAGATGATTTATTCCAAAGCTTACCCTGTTCCTGCAGCTCAGCGGTTTTAATGAGTTCTGTGTAGAGAGCTGCGAAAACTACTTGGAGCAGCACAGAGTCTCCGAGCGGACGTGTCGAGACTGGTATTATGTCCTGGAGTAGGGCTGTAATCTTATACAAGCCCTCTGGCATGCAATCCCAAATCTCTGAGACGCAAGTCAGGGCTAAGGACATGGCCTGATACATGCTGGCGCCATTCTCCACGGCATTGATGAGCATCTCGACGACACAGTCGAGCACTGGGTAGACGAAATGCATTATGGCTTCCAGCCAAGGGGTGCGCTTTTGATTCCACACCTGGCGCTTGTCCAAGCAATCGCTCCAGCCACTCACAGCATGCTCCTCCAGGGTCTTAATCAGGCAGGACTTGATATCGACGGCCTTGCCCACGGCCACAATCAGATATGTGAGGGATAAAACAATCTGATAATTCGACTGGCCAACGGGATCTGTTTTTTGATTTTGATTATCTGTTTGAGAGCGTAATATATAATGGACTCACCTATGTCTGCCGCAATGGAGTCGGTGACATTGAAGCACTCGCCTCGACATAGGAATGCCTCGCATTTCAATGGGGCACCCTCCGCACTAGTAAACGAATGCTTCGCCACATTCTTGAAGTTCTCCGACGAGGGCAAATGTTGCATCAGATGACGCATTATAATGCCAGTCAGACAGGCATCTCTCATCAAGAGAATCTTCAGCAGATACGACCAATGCGCCTCCGGAAAGGCCAGCAGCACGCGCAAATCCAATGAGATGGCTGTGCTTGTGGTTAGGTCCGCGAACTCAGTTACCCACTGGCAGGACTGCTCCTTGGGAAAGTATCGGGGCAGCGCAAATATAATCCAGGCGCTGGGCAGGCCATGACGCGAACTAAACATTTCCATGTTATCCAGTCCTTTGCGAAAGACCTGTTAATTAGAATTGTTAATCACAGAAGGAGATAGTTCATTGCATCCGTGGCTCTGGAAGAATTTTCGCTGGGAGATAAATCCCGACATCAGTATAAAAGTGCTTTCCTCATATTTCGATGTATATTGATTCGGAATACTAAATCAGAAATAAAACAATTGATTGACCTACCTTGGAAAGAACGCCCAATGGTGCGCCACGAAGCAACAGGCAGTAGAAGAGCTCCCTGCACTTGGCATGGATATCGCGGACGATGACACTCTGGTTGCTCAGCTGGAGGCCCACATAGGCCTCGCCACTTTCGCAGATGTGGGGCAGGAGCTCTGCGATGCACAGCAGCATGTTGCAGATGTCCACCAGATGCAGTTGCGACCTGGCAACGCTCGTGACGATCTGCGTGTACCGAACGGTGAGAACACTGAGTGTCTCGTTTAGCATGCCAGCGAAGATTTTCTGTGCCATCTTCGGAGGCACCGAGTTCCAGAGATCTGTTTTGGTGCCACGCATGTAGTGCCACCACATTTGCACCGTGTACGAGCCCCGTTCCGATTCGAAGAAGGGCTGAGTGTCCTCCCAGTGCAGGCAGTCCGCATCCTGGATGATGTACAACAGCAATAGTCGGCAGTGCAGATCCAGGAGGCGCTCAGCCAATGCCTCCGCCATCTGTGAGTACTGCTTGAAGCTGAGCTTCAAGGCACCGCCCTTCTCATCGCCCTTGGGCGGACAGATTGTTGTCGTGGCTGCCTGCATATAGATACTCAACGAGTTCTTCACCAGCGCCGCAGCGCCGATGGTGGCTGTGAGCACCGAGAGATCAGCATGATCCAATGACTCCTGCGACAGGTGATGCACGTGCTCCAACAGCAGATCCGCTGACTTGGTCACCAAACTCACAAACTTATCCGGATCAGAGGTTTTGACCGTAATGCTGCTCTGCAGCAGATAGTGACAGAGATTAAGAAATCACAAACAGGTTCGCCAACTTACAAAGTCACCCTCGATCAGCTCCTTTTCGGTGTGCAGCAGGCCCGAGTGCTTGCGATAAGAAGCAAAGTATTCATCCTCCCACCTGAAGGAAACTCAACTGGGTTACAAACAACACCTCAGCGCATTCTTGCCTACCAGTGTATCAGTTTTATCGAGGCAAACGAAGCGTAGCGAGGAAAGTCCAGCTTGCCACCAACAACACCCGGACAAATGGGCTCCTGCAGGACACGCTGATGCGTCTGTTGCAAGAATGGGAATAGAAGCGTATTGTGTTAACGAGTTTATTTTTTACTCAAAGTGCTTCTTTTCGCATTGCAGTCGGCACCTGGTAAAATTCCAAATCACGTTGCAGCAAAATGGGCACGCGGTCCATTAAATTCCCCTCCTCGAGCACCTCCATTTTCACTTTGTCCAATCCTTTCCAGCTGCAACTGCGAAACTCATTAGCCAACTGAGGTGTGTCTATCGAACAAACAGCCAACTAGGTCTCTGTTGTTGCCAGGACAACAAGCCAAGCTGATGACACATGGATAATAAAAAAACATTTTAAATTTTGTTGTTGTTGTTATGTTCATGAAATCTCTGAGCATGGCCAAACAGCTGAGCGCTTCGAATCAGATTGTCCGCAATCTTGCTGGCTGGAACAATGACTACAAGTCGGCAACAGGGATATATGTAATCTTTGGCGTGCTGTAGATAGCAATTCTCACCCATTTTATCTGCAGCCCCCCAGCAGTCGCGTAATCTCCCTCGTAAGATCAGTTGTATTATAGCCTTGCTGTTGCTGGGAGAGAGAACATTGATAATGCCCATTCTCACTCTCCATATACTATATACATACATATTTAAGTGTTTGTCGTTTAAAATGCGATAAGCAGTTTCAGCTTCGACTGCCCCTGCTGGGGATACTCAATCGCTCAGTTGATAATTGAGTGGCGCTGGGAGCACAACGCCAATCAGCGGATTTAAGTGGACAACAAGAAAAGTGAGTGGCTTCAATTTAGACGGCTGTGGATGCAGTGCTAATCAGCAGGCCCATTGCCAGTAAACATCTGACGCCCATTAGCCAACAACAACATAGCTCTTATCTGGCGATACGACTGGCATATCGGGCGTGTCAGTAATCTATATATCTCATTGGTGTTTCATTTGTTTTCGTTGGGCACAGCATGATCGCACATTTGAGACATTTGACGAGAAGGCTGCCTGTGCAGCGTGGCCAGCTGCAGCAGCTGCGCAGCGTTTCCTATATGATTGACCAGCCCGAGTATAGTTTTCTCAAGGAGCTCGGCCTGGAGCGCGACAATCCCGGTGTCTTTTCTGGCCATTGGCAGGGCCGTGGAAAAAGTATTACCAGCTACGATCCGGGCAGTGGTCAGGCGATCGCCACAGTGCGTCAGGGCAATGTCCAGGAACTGCATCAGTGCATCGGTCTGGGCGTGGAGGCTTACAAGCAGTGGCGCCAGGTGCCCGCTCCGGAGCGTGGCGAGATTGTGCGTCAAATTGGCGATGAGCTGCGCAAATACAAGGAGCCGCTGGGCAAGCTAGTCTCCCTCGAGGTGGGCAAGATCTACAGCGAGGGTCAGGGCGAGGTGCAGGAGTTCATTGACATCTGTGACTATGCGGTGGGTCTCTCACGCATCTATGCCGGCCAGCTCATCAATTCGGAGCGTGCCGAACACACAATCCTCGAGGCCTGGCGTCCCTTGGGCCTCGTGGGCGTCATCTCGGCCTACAATTTCCCGAACGCTGTGTTCGGCTGGAATGCAGCGATTGCTCTGGCAACTGGCAACAGTGTGCTCTGGAAGGGTGCACCCAGCACACCGCTGGTCTCCGTGGCCACAACTCGCATTGTGGCCGAGGTGCTGCGACGCAACAATCTGCCGCCGGTAGTCGGCCTCTGCCAGGGCGGCACCGATGTGGGTGCTGCCCTCGTCGCCGATAAGCGCGTGAATCTGCTGAGCTTCACGGGCAGCTGCCAGACAGGCCGGGATGTGGGTGTGGAGGTGCAGCGCCGCTTCGGCAAGGTCATACTGGAGCTGGGCGGCAACAATGCGCTGATTGTCGACGCGTCGGCCAACGTGAAAATGGCCCTGGATGCGGCGCTCTTTGGATGCATCGGCACCACTGGCCAGCGCTGCACCACCACCAGGCGCATCATTGTGCACGAGCAACTGCACGATAGCTTCGTGGAAGCCTTGACCAAGAAGTACGCACAACTGTTGCCACGCATTGGCCACCAGTTGGAGGCACAAACGCTGGTGGGACCCGTGCACACACAGCAGAACGTGGACAGCTACAAAGCGACCATAGAGGAGGCGAAACTTCTGGGCGGCACTGTGGCCTTTGGCGGAGGCGTCCTGTCGCGTCCTGGCCATTATGTGGAGCCGACCATCATCACCGGGCTGCCGCATGATGCGAGCGTTGTGCATCGCGAAACATTTGCGCCCATTGTCTATGTGCTGAAGGCGCGCAATGTGGACGAGGCCATTGCCTGGAACAATGAGGTGGAGCAGGGCCTGTCCTCGGCCATCTTTACGGAGAACATTGGACAGGCGTTCAAATGGATCGGCGCCCAGGGCTCCGATTGTGGCATCGTTAACATAAACACCACCACAAACGGTGCCGAGATTGGCGGCGCCTTTGGAGGCGAGAAGGCAACTGGCGGTGGTCGCGAGTCCGGCTCGGACGCCTGGAAACAGTACTGCAAACGGGCCACCATCACCGTGAATCATTCGGGCGAACTTGCCTGCGCCCAGGGCGTTGTCTTCAGCGTGGAGTAAAGCAAAGATTATTGTTACCGTTATATATTATTATTAAAGTGTCTAAATAGAAATGCATTCGGTTTATGAGTTTTGGGCTAGTCACAGGTCGCTGACATCGAAGCGCCAGAAGTCCACCTCAATATCCTTGGACTTCTGCTTGTGGAACTTGTAGCTGGCCTCGATATTATAGCGCAGCTCGGCAACCACATTACCACGAGCACCCCACTCCTTGGACTTTTTCTGAATATATGTGCTGCAACAGAGAGAATATAAATATGTAAAAAAAATGCAATATAAATAATTAAACAATTGCTGAGTATTTTGCAGCTGCCACCAACTCACCGCGTGGAGGTTTTGTGTAGGGAGTAGACAGCGCCTGTGGCCAGTCGCATGCCCACATCGAGGAAGCGCATATCCATGCCAGCATTGTGCTTGGTGCCGAAGGGCGGGTTCATGAGCACCGTGTCGAAAACATTGTCCCACTTGCTGCCCGCCAAGTGCAGCACATTGGCACGCACACCATCCACACAGGGCAGTTCCATGTCGAGCACATTCTGGCGGTAAATGTCCAGAGCAGCATCGTCCAACTCAAAGCCAACAGTCAGTTGGGCTCCAAGGAGAGCAGCGCCAATGCTCAGCATGCCGCAACCGCAGCCCAGATCAGCGACAAACTTGCCATCGACGTCGTCGTGCTGCGCCTGCATGTGGTGCGTCATGCAAGCAGCTATGTGCGGTGGGGTCGGATACTGCTCCAGCAGAATCTTTGGCTGCTCAAAGTGATCGACACACTGCAGATACTCCTCCAGCTTCTTCATCTTTAGGCGCGCCATATGTGAGGGACTTGTTGACTTAAGTTTACTTGACGTTCGGTGCTGATGCCGTCGGCACAGGCTCCAAGCGTGGCAGCACGGGTATAAAACTATTGCCGAAGTACGAGTCCTGCGGTATAAAGAAGCCTAGCGTTGTTGAGCTCGTCGGATTGAAGGCGGAGCGTGGAGCGGCGATGCCGCCAGCAGCATTGGGCACAACGCTTACGCCCTGTGCAAATTCGGCTGTTACTGTCGGCTGGCCCAGCAGCTGCGGAGCGGGCATCTTCAAAGCAAAATAGCATTTAGCAGAAAGCAATTAAAAAGAGAGCATTTTGTACCTGATTCGTCGAGTTGCCGAGTCCAATGAGCAGCTGCTTCTTCGTCTGTATTTCCTCGAGTATTTTGCGGTTTGTTTCGGCTTGCTGAGCACTCGATGTGGGAAAAGCCATCAAAATAAGGAAAATCTTAGTTTTAACCAGTAAGCGGAAACCAAATCAAATCAAATAATTACAACGCTTCAACACGCGGAACAACGAAAAGTTCGGAATTAGTTCAACTGAACAGCTCACTGAATTGAACAAATGACCTAAGTCTTCAATTTGTTGAACTAGTTCCTTTTGAACTTCCAACAGTTGACGCACAGTTTGAAAAATGTTCAATTTAGTTTGGATTAATTTAATTTAACTTTAAATGCAAAAAAAAATAATTAATTAAATGCCATTTATTAATTATTGCAAACAACATGGTAAATATTTTGAAAATATGTACATATTTGTATCACGATATTGCGCACACCGTGTAATCAAATCTGGTATTTTAATTAGCATTTGCGCTTTTGGTATTTTTGGGCTTGTTGTTTGCTGTCACACTACACTAACCAAAACGCGCGTGGGCAAACAAAATAAATAAATAGTGCACGAGCGCGGATAAAATATCAACAACAAAGTGCTGAAAATTAATTTGTGTACATTTAAATTGTAAAGTGAACAAGAGCTGCAACATGAGTATGAGCGAAGACGACAGAGATATCGACATCGAGAGTGATGTAAGCAGAGTCCCCAACATTTGACGTAACAAACGGCATACAATTTAATACTTAATAATATATAAATTCCAGGACGATATTGACTCGGATAACGGTCTCGGCTCCTCGCGCAACGCAATCACCGCTAATTTTACGCAGGTGGGCAAAAAAAGAACGCTAACCATGACAAACGAAAACAATAATGGATTCGCACATTGCTTTGCTTACAAACACACGCGCGCGAAATCCCTTGTTGTTGTTGTTGTGGTTGCAACGCTGAGAATTTATTTATTTATTTATGTATATTGTTTCAAGGCCGAAAAACGCGCGCACCACAACGCTTTGGAGCGTCGCCGCCGAGATCACATCAAGGAGAGCTTTACCAATCTGCGCGAAGCGGTGCCCACACTCAAGGGTGAAAAGGTCAACAAGTATTTTAATTTCATCATAATTCTTAACCCATTTGTATAATTTTAGCAAACTTTACGAAGTCATTTAAATTGCAATCATTAATTAAATTAAAGCTAAACTTAAGCATAATTCTATCGAGAAATTAATCGAAAGGATTTTGGACAGATTTTAGACGAGTGTTAATTAAACTTCTTATGAAAATGTTAATTAAATAATTTATCTGCTATTTATTTACAGGCTAGTCGCGCTCAGATTCTCAAAAAGACCACGGAGTTCATTCAAACGATGCGACGAAAAATAAGTGAAAACCAAGAGGATATGGAAGACCTCAAGAAACAGAACAGCCGGTTAGAAGAATTGAGTAAGTCGACAAATCATTTATAAATATTTTTGCTTAAATATAGAAATTCTTTAGTACGTCTGGAGGAGGGCAGCAGCAACACTTCAAACGGAGCCGATTTTCTCAGCGATGACGAACTGGGCAGCGATGCTGAGGATGCCTTGGAGCAATCCGACTTCAGCCGGCGCAGTAAAAAACTGAAGACATTTCATGCATAGCCCAATTATGGACATATATATATATATATATATACATTTATATATTTAGTTGTGTGTGTTCTGTTTGCAACACAATCAAATCAAAGTTATTGCAAAATCATTATTTGAATCCTTACGATTGAAGTCCAAATTACTTCCATTGTGTCTACCTTGTACTTCCGAATGCGAATAACAATTTGTATCTATTTTGTACATAAGCAAATAATAATAACACACTTTCTATCTGAGTAACTACAGTTTCTACGCAATCACACTTTTAATTTCCTCACGATAATAATGTTAATTAATTAAGTGCATTTGCCGCCGGGTGGAACGCACGATTTTTATTTTCATTTTACAGTTATATACTTATTTTAAAATCACCCACATTAAGTTTTTAAATGTTTTTCAGAAATTGGAGACAAATGTGTTCCCGTTTCCAAAGCAGACCTGACCCAAATGCCGACCGATTAAACTAATAACCCACAAATTTCGGTATCTAAAAATATTATATTTAAGAATAACAGACGCAACTATTTGAACTTAAGCGTCAGCCAGAGCAGCACAAAGACAAAGAGGATAAAGAGAAACATGTAACACATCTGCTTGGAGCCGCCGCCTTGTTTGGCCAGTCGCACGACCCGCGTCATTGTGTTGCCCAGGAAGCCGCCAGTGCGATCCATGTCGTCATCGATGCCCCGCAGCAGCTTGTCCTGGTAGCGCACCTCGTTGCCAATGTCGATGGTCAGGGATTTGAGTGCGCCAATCTTCTGTTGCAGCTCCTCCGCGGCGCGTTCATTTTCTGCCTCGAGTGCATCGGGTGCTGTTTGGCCATTTGGCGCTGCTGGATGCTGATTCAGTGGCTGGTACGGATAGTTGTTGCGTCGCATGCTGCTGCCACTGCCGATGTGTGTGCTTTTGTGTGCCAGCTTTGCATCAATTCAACTCCAAATGCTAAGAGAAAGAAAGCCAAATTTAAAAACTGTTTGACACGTAAACCAAACGAATTTCATACTCGATGTACGCAAAACAAGCTGCTGCTTTGTGCGTTGCTTAATTAGTGAGTTGTTCGCTTGGTGCAAACCGTGAATCATTCAAGAGGAGCTTATCAACTGTTCTCAATAATAATTTATTTAATTAATAGTATTTCATGTGCAATGCGAAATTTGTTGAATGTAATGTTTACTAGAGTGGAGCAGTTCCATTGTGAACCAGTTCGATACATGAACTGTGCGGGAATGACACTTGTTTGAATATAGGAAGCGCGAAATTCTATGCAATTTCTAAATGTCAGCACTGCTGAATCAATTAAAGTAAATAACTAAAACGTGCTAAATAATCATACCATATTTTTTTGCAATTGCAACACTTATTAATGCAAATATGCAATATAAGACTTATGTATAACACACAATAGAAGAACTGAACTAAATTATAAAACGAACTAGTGCTATGACGAACAGCTGACAGAGGCATAACGTAACCGGAGCTTGTTTGCATTAGTTGATCCATTTCCCATGGCAACTTGTAATCTATATATTTTTGAAATTATGTGAAGTGTTAAATTTCGGCTAAAGTTCGGTCGTTCGATTGGTTAATGTTAAACAAAACTTGATGAGTTCTCGCCTGCCATTGCATAATTAATCTACACACTACTTAGGTAACAACAGCAACAAAAACAATACAAAAAAAGATAAATTTATGCATATAAATTTATGTTAATATCTTAAATTGTGTGGCGAACTCAATCGATACAAATTAAATGTTAAGCAACTAACACACACACGCACATCTTGCATGTTTACCTAGTTAATACAGACAAACACACAGACACACACGCACCATAAGGTTAACAGTAACGAATTTGAGTGTGACCCAGTGGGGCACTTTTGACCCTGAGTCGCTTCTACGTCTCACTGCCAATTGCTGCCAAGGCGTAATCATTTTGATACAGAGCAGAGAGCACGAAATTAGCTGCTTGTTCTCCCTTCTGCCTAAGTCTGATAAAGATAAGCGCGCGCGCAAATCAGCGTACATTGATTCACAGCAAATAGCACTTGTTCTGATAACGATTAACTCCCCACCTCGACCCGCAGAATTTATACAGGAAATCGAACATGGAACTGCCCCAGTTGCTGGCCACGAAGTTTGGCGTGTCCGTGGAGGCATTTCGCTTGCTGCTCACGCTGATGGCCGGTGAGTGCATAATAATCGATATTATTATTATGAATAAATCAATTTAATTGATTTCGCTTTCTCCACAGGCTATCCGATTGCGGCGATTTATCACAAATTTGTCGTGGATTTGGCCGCGAAACCGTTGCATCATTTGTACTTTGCATTTTGTGGCTTGAGCTTGTGCTACTTCAATTATGGCATGGATACATATCACTCACTCCTGGGCATTGGCGTCACCTATCTGCTCGTTCTCCTGCTGCGCGGAGCGCCTGTTCTTTTACTGGTAGCCAATTTCATATTCAATATGGGCTACCTACTGCTGGGATATTATTTTACGGCCAGCAATGAGTACGACATTTTGTGGACGATGCCGCATTGCATTCTGGCGCTGCGCATGATTGGCTTTGGCTTTGATCTCTCAGATGGCCTGAAGCCGGAGGAGGCCCTCTCAAAGGATCAGAAGGAGACGGCGCTGCGGAAGTTACCCTCGTTCCTGGAGTTGCTGGCATTCGCCTACTTCCCGAGCAGCTTTCTGGTAGGACCTCAGTTTCCCTATCGACGATATGAAAAGTTCACCAATGGCGAGTTCCGTAAGCACGACGGATACGTGAATGCGGGCCTGAAGCGCCTGGGCGCTGGTGTCCTCTACATGTCTGTCTGCCAATTGGGTTTATACTATCTGCCGGACAACTATTTCCTTTCCGAGGAGTTTGCAGCGGAGTCATTCATCAAGCGCATCTACTTCCTAGGATTCTGGGCCAAGTTCTCGCTGTACAAGTACATGGCGTGCTGGCTGTTCGCCGAGGGCGGTCTCATGTGCCTCGGCTTTACGTACAAGGGCAAGGATGAGCTCGGCAATCCGGACTGGTCGGGTTGCAGCAATGTCAAGCTGATGCTACTCGAGTCGGGACACACCATGCAGAGCTATGTGCTCAGCTTCAATGTAAACACCAATCAATGGGTTGGTCAATATATTTTCAAGCGCCTGAAGTTCCTCAACAATCGCAACATCAGCTATGGGGCTACTTTGGCTTTTCTTGCCGTCTGGCATGGCTTTCACTGCGGCTACTACATGACCTTCCTCATGGAGTACATGATTGTCAGCACCGAAAAGCAAGTGAGTCCTTGTCATCCACTTGAATGCAATCATTCCTTATAATTATTGACTTATTGACAGATTGAGAGCACCTATACCAAATACGTGCTGCCCAAATACGGCGAGATGTTGAACAATTCAAGGATCTATGCAGTCCTTTACTTCTTTTGCTTGAAATCGTACAATATCGTCTACATGGGCTGGTGCCTCACCGCTTTTGTTTTCCTTAAATACGAACGCTGGATTACGGTCTATAGTGCCGTTAACTATTATGGATTCACGTACATGCTCATCTGGGCGATCTTCTACAGGGGCTTTCGCTACTATCGCAGCACGCAGCCCAAGAAAGAAGCCACAGATTAATTAGCAAAAAATAAGAGTGAAGTTTTAATTACAGCAAACATTTACCAAATCACGTTCAATACATTCAAATAGAATGTAAAAATAGAGACGCAAAACTAAATGTAACTCGAAATTGCAACTCGTTAATAATGTGAATCGTTTTAATCAGAAAAAGCAATGCCTAGTCAATGCTCGTTGCTCAGTGGAAACCAAATGGAGAACGGCCTCGAGACTTATCTAACTATAAATACAGTTTTATATCTTACATTAGAACGTAATACATAATATATTTTGATATGCTCACGATATAATGTCCGACTACACATGAAAAGTGCAAATTTCAATAAAGCAAAAACAATTACATTAGAAATGTAAATATTTTCAAAGTTCTTTAACCCCAATAATCACTGTAAAGATTCTGCAACAATTATAATCTCCAACGAAAATAAAAACTAATAACAATTCCTGTCTATGTATGTATATAAAAGCTAGATCCCAATGAGCGCTATATTAATCCAGTTTGCTTTACTTATCTGCATAAATCGAATGACTCGCTTAACAAGTAAAATTTGAAAAATATTCTGCTCAACATATAGTTTTTTTTTTTATGAATGAAAAACCTTTTTTAATATTTAATACAGTGTTTAGTATTACCCCTATAAATTAAACCACTCCCCCTTTTTTTTTTAAATATATATAGATGTATATATATATATATACATAATTCGCATAATTATACGAGCACATTTGATAAATGCTATTATTTTTTCGTTAATTTTCCTTCTTCATAAAATAAATTTTTTTAAATTTTGTTATCAAATTTAAATAAGTTGATGGTGAATAAAATTATGTTTTTGTTCTATCTCACTTCAAAAAAACGTATTTTTAAGTTCTTTAAATTGTCAAATTTCAAAAAGACAACTTGAAAAGATTTCTTCTCCATAGAATGAGTGCAGTTAGCGAGTGGAGAGTTGCCCAATAAGTTCAAATATATCCTCGGTATAGGTACAATGCTTTTTGTAAATATATTTATTGAAGGAGCTCATAAAATGATGAGGATGTAAGATCTACCACTAATGATCCATGGCCTGGGCATCGCCGTCGCCCGTCTCCATGCGATGCTTGGCGCCACCAGCAGCGGCAGCAGCAGTGGCATCCTCCTCGTGCTCAGTGATCTCGCTGAACATGTAGTCATCTTGGTACTCCTTCAGTATTTTGCTCGAGCGATTCTCGTCCAGGAACAGAGAATACACCTTCTTAACATCCTCTGTATTCACTTCGGTTGCCTTGCGACGACGGCAAACCAAATTAGCTGTGGTAATCAGTTGAATGGCATAGCGCAGACTGGTGTCTGTGGCGATGCGTGTGAGGATAGTCAAGGCGTCGGGATGCATGATGCAGTCCTCCTCCTCACAGCGTATCTTGAGTATCTCCTTGACCTCCTTCTCGGTGTAGGGAACAGTGCGTATGATGATCATGCGATCGAGCAGATCGATTGGAATGCCGTGCGGACTGCGATAGTTAGTGCCACGGATGCGTGTGATACCACGATTGGTGGCCATGACTACGACCGGTGCCATGTCAGATTCCAGGGCGCGATTTAGAAAGGAGAAGCACTCAATGTCCAGCATGTGCACCTCATCAATGAAAAGGACGCCCGGATTTATCTCGGCCTTGCCCTCCTCGCGCCACTCCAGCACCTTATTGTTGATTTGTTCGCGCACCTCCTGCTTGATCTCGCCAGTGTCCCCGGAGAACAGCGCCAGGAAGCCGTGGGTGCGACTGTTGATCACATCGATCTCGTGCAGAGTGACGGTGTGCACCACTTCCTTGCGCTTCTGCAGTTCGCCCTCAGGGCACTGCACGAAACGAGTTTGTGCCCCAGTGGCATCATAGTCACGGGCCCGAGTGAAGCTGCGTCCTAACTTGTTCACCTTGCCGGAAGCCTTATCTATAGTGATGACATCGCCAGCTTGAATTTTCTCCTTCATAAAGCATTCGATGATCTTGTTGCCCAGATCATAATTCGTTTCCATTTCGGTGGTCTTCAGTGTGACTTTGCCCACCTTCTGTCCCGTGCCGGTGGCGGGACGTTCGATTTGAATTTCGACCACCTCGCCCTCAATAATCTCCGTCTCCTCCTTGATGCGCACACCGATGCTTTTGCGCAGCGCCTGCGATAGCGCCTCAGTTTTGCTCATTTCCAGCGAGTAGATCTCCGATCCGGACATGCTCGTAAATGGCGTCTCAGTGCCCAACGCCTGGGCCATCCCCACAGCGATGGCTGTTTTGCCGGTGCTCGGTTCACCCGCCAGCAGAATGCAACGCCCAGCGATTTTACCCTCGCGCACCATTTGCACGACAACGCCGGCAGCGCGCCGAGCATCCTTCTGCCCGACCATGCCCTGCGAGACGGCGCGCGCCTCCAGCACATCGTCCAGGCCGAGTCCGCGAATGTGCGAATGGGCGCCAATTCGTTCAATCCGCGTTATGTCGCGCACCTCGATTTTTTCGGTTTCGGCCATGATTTTCTGATATTCTGTTTATCAAATTTTAAATAGGATTTTTTCCAATTTCTGTGACTGTTACCGGCTGTTGTTTGGAATGATTCAATAAGTAAAATGAATATTTAAGATTTTGTTGCTTGGCAACATAAAACAAATCGCCGATTCGATTTGGCTTACTACATGTGTTTCAGAGTCGATACTTTTGTTGGCACTCAATAATTATCGATACTCTCGGTTCGTGCGATATTCTTTCTGCGCATTTGTAATCGGTAAGAAGTTGCGCAGAGGCGGCAAATTAATGTTTATAATAAAATAAATAGAAGAACGCAAATTGTTAATTTAACTACAAGTTTGAAAAGAACGAGATAGAAAATTCCTTGTACTTCTGATCGGAACTACAAAATTAAGATGACTAATTTACTATGAAGAACCAATCTCACCATTTATTAGCTTATGTAAAAAGAGTCAAATCATTTTTGAAGTCAGTGCAGTTCGCATTTTGTTTGGAAAGTGAATTATAATCTGGGCGAAACCTGGATCTACAAAGAAACATTTTCTATTTTTTGTAAGGCATCTGTAGTAAATTGTAATAAAGTAGAGTTGATAAAACATCCGATGTCTTGGTTTTTATTCGTTTTTTTTTTTTTTGTATTTATTGTTTATTATTAAATATTAATTGCAATTCAAATTTGTGCTCGAAGTGTGTGAAATGGCAGTGAAACGTAAAATGATTAGCAAAAACTTAAATGCTGCTTACAAATATGCGGCAAATACAAACAGGTTAAATTTATTTGATTACGATTTGAGCCCCAGTTTATCGGCTGACTTATTCGGCATTCTTAGCACTTGCCATTCGTCGGCGCCTTGGGGCGACATATTTTACTGCGTCCATTTGCGCCGTAGACAATGTTGCAGGAGAAGGTGAAATAGCCGCAAGTCGATGACTTTGTGTAGTAAGTGGACTGGAAGTTTTTGTTCTCCTGCGGCGGGTTCTTTGAGTTGTCCATGCTGCCCGTCACCGACTTGGTGACTGTCACATAACTGTCTGGGGCGCGTGGATTTTGGGCAGCCACGGTCGATGGAGTCACATCACCATCCTCCTCGATGTTCACCTTCTGCTTGTCCGTGTTGTGCAGCTCAAGTGCCTTTGTGTGGAACTTCTTCTCCACATTGACGGTGCCACGGAAGCCGCTGGGCACAGACTCTGTGGTTGTGCGCAGTGGATATGAATTGATGCGACCGTTCTGCTTCTGCACCACTGAGTACGGACCTGCGTTCGGATTAGCCACCACCGTCTGCTGCTTTTGTGTGGGCGATGATTGCGTATGGGTCAGCGGGGCAGGTGCTGGGGGTTGTGCTACACCGGTGATCGGGCTTTTGAGCTGGCTAGCAGACTTGGAGATGTCTTCGAGTTTGATGGGCTTCTCACTGTAGTAATCGTCATCATCATATTCATCATCTAGCTCCCCCTCCTCCGGCTCGTCTTCTACATCTGTAGGGGGTTCTTGGGGCTCACCCAGATTGGGACTGCCGTTATGGTCAATTTCTTCCTTGCTGGTCTTTGAGGACCTCAGCTGCAGTTCAGGTATTCTATCGGATTGGGATGTGATTCCCGGACCGCTAAAGACCGCATCAACACGATCGGTGACCCTAAACAAATAAATACGTCCCTTGTCAGCTTTGTTATATCCTCAATTATATTTAAATGGAATACTAACGCGTTGGGCGAATTGCCAAACTGGCTGATTGTGTTGAACAACTCTCTGTTCTGTTCGCGATACGTCGCCACCTGTTCCTTGGTTCCCGATGCTGATTGCGCAGCGCCATGGTAGGAGACACCAAAGCTGAGAAGCGAATTATCTGGTTTATGTTTGGAAATGAGGTAAGGTTAATTGAGCTAACCTGGATGTGCCGTGGATCTGAGACTGGCTTTGGCCGGAGTGGCTGCCCGATTGCGCCGAAGCTTGTCCGCCACCAGACGCTGTGGCCACATTACTATCCTGACCCGGACGGAAGCCGATTTGCGCTTGCGATGAAGTCTGACCGGGACCGCTGGACTGTGCATCAGCCAGGCCGCCCTTATCGTTGGCCTGCACTTCGCTCTGGCTCTGATGTTGGATGCCACCGCTCTGTGATGAAGCCTTTGTGCCGCCGTCCTTACCATTAAGTTGGACTTGCGCTTGAGACTGAGAGGGACCACCAGAGCCTTGAGACTGACTCATTGCGCCATCTTCATTACCGGTGACTTGTGCACTTGCTGCCCGATCTGCATCCGAAGTCATCGCGCTAGCACTGAAGGAACTACCCTTGGTGTAGCTGCCAGACACCTGCGTCTTTGCAGTACCTCCATTCTTCTTGCCCTGAGCGCTGGCCGAAGCTTGACCATCGCCAATAGCGGACTCTGCCTGCGAGAAGGCATCATCAACTCCGCCGACACCAGCAGCTCCAGGCACTCCTGTAAAATGCAAGATATAGAAAATTGGACATAAATACTTTATATATTACTGACCCACAATACCGCCAGGAACAAGACCAGTTCCGGCATCTGTGTAACGTCCAGCACCAGGTTGGCCAGCACCAATGCCTCCAGCTCCGGGCTGAATTCCGTATCCAAGTTGACCACCGCCAACTCCAGTCTGTCCTCCAGCTCCGGGCTGAGTTCCGTATCCAGGTTGACCACCGCCAATTCCACCCTGTCCTCCAGCTCCGGGATGAGTTCCGTATCCAGGTTGACCACCGCCAACTCCAGCTCCGGGCTGAGTTCCGTATCCAGGTTGACCGCCGCCAATTCCAGGCTGTCCTCCAACTCCGGGCTGAGTTCCGTATCCTGGCTGACCGCCGCCAATTCCAGCCGGTCCTCCAGCTCCGGGCTGAGTTCCGTATCCAGGCTGACCACCGCCAACTCCAGCTCCGGGCTGCGTTCCGTATCCAGGCTGACCGCCGCCAATTCCCGACTGTCCTCCAGCTCCGGGCTGAATTCCGTATCCAGGTTGACCACCGCCAACTCCAGCTCCGGGCTGAGTTCCGTATCCAGGTTGACCGCCGCCAATTCCTGCTCCGGGCTGAGTTCCGTATCCAGGTTGGCCGCCACCAACTCCAGCCTGCCCTCCAACTCCGGGCTGAGTTCCGTATCCAGGCTGACCGCCGCCAATTCCAGCCTGTCCTCCAGCTCCGGTCTGCGTTCCGTATCCTGGTTGACCACCGCCAACTCCAGCTCCGGGCTGAGTTCCGTATCCAGGTTGACCGCCGCCAATTCCTGCTCCGGGCTGAGTTCCGTATCCAGGTTGGCCGCCACCAACTCCAGCCTGCCCTCCAACTCCGGGCTGAGTTCCGTATCCAGGCTGACCGCCGCCAATTCCAGCCTGTCCTCCAGCTCCGGGCTGCGTTCCGTATCCTGGTTGACCACCGCCAACTCCAGCTCCGGGCTGAGTTCCGTATCCAGGTTGACCACCGCCAACTCCAGCTCCGGGCTGTGTTCCGTATCCAGGTTGACCGCCGCCAATTCCAGCTCCGGGCTGAGTTCCGTATCCAGGCTGACCGCCGCCAACTCCAGCCTGTCCACCAGCTCCGGGCTGAGTTCCGTATACAGGTTGACCACCGCCAATTCCAGCCTGTCCTCCAGCTCCGGGCTGGGTTCCGTATCCAGGCTGACCACCGCCAACTCCAGCTCCGGGCTGCGTTCCGTATCCAGGTTGACCGCCGCCAATTCCAGCTCCGGGCTGAGTTCCGTATCCAGGCTGACCGCCGCCAATTCCACCCTGTCCTCCAGCTCCGGGCTGAGTTCCGTATCCAGGCTGACCGCCGCCAATTCCAGGCTGTCCTCCAGCTCCGGGCTGAGTTCCGTATACAGGTGGACCACCGCCAATTCCAGGATGTCCTCCAGCTCCGGGCTGAGTTCCGTATCCAGGCTGACCACCTCCAATTCCAGCCTGTCCTCCAGCTCCGGGCTGAGTTCCGTATCCAGGTTGACCACCGCCAATTCCAGCTCCGGGCTGAGTTCCGTATCCAGGCTGACCGCCGCCAATTCCAGCCTGTCCTCCAGCTCCGGGCTGAGTTCCGTATACAAGTTGACCACCGCCAATTCCAGGTTGCCCTCCAGCTCCGGGCTGAGTTCCGTATCCAGATTGACCACCGCCAACTCCAGTTCCGGGCTGAGTTCCGTATCCAGGTTGACCGCCTCCAATTCCACCCTGTCCTCCAGGTCCGGGCAGAGTTCCGTATCCAGGTTGACCACCGCCAACTCCAGCTCCGGGCTGAGTTCCATATCCAGGCTGACCGCCGCCAATTCCCACCTGTCCTCCAGCTCCGGGCTGAGTTCCGTATCCAGGTTGACCACCGCCAACTCCAGCTCCGGGCTGAGTTCCGTAACCAGGCTGAGTTCCGTATATAGGTTGACCACCGCCAACTCCAGCTCCGGGCTGAGTTCCGTATCCAGGCTGACCGCCGACAATTCCAGCCTGTCCTCCAGCTCCGTGCTGAGTTCCGTATCCAGGTTGACCACCGCCAACTCCAGCTCCGGGCTGAGTTCCGTAACCAGGCTGAGTTCCGTATACAGGTTGACCACCGCCAACTCCAGCTCCGGGCTGAGTTCCGTATCCAGGTTGACCACCGCCAACTCCAGCCAGCCCTCCAGCTCCGGGCTGAGTTCCGTATCCAGGTTGACCACCGCCAATTCCAACCTGTCCTCCAGCTCCGGGTTGAGTTCCGTATACAGGTTGACCACCGCCAACCCCAGCTCCGGGCTGAGTTCCGTAAACAGGTTGACCACCGCCAACTCCAGTTCCGGGCTGAGTTCCGTATGCAGGTTGACCACCGCCAACTCCAACCTGCCCTCCAGCTCCGGGCTGAGTTCCGTATACAGGTTGACCACCGCCAACTCCAGCATGCCCTCCAGCTCCGGGCTGAGTTCCGTATCCAGGTTGACCACCGCCAACTCCAGCCTGTCCTCCAGCTCCGGGGTGAGTTCCGTAACCAGGTTGACCACCGCCAACTCCAGGCTGAATTAAGTATCCAGGTTGACCACCGCCAACTCCAGCATGCCCTCCAGCTCCGGGCTGAGTTCCGTATCCAGGTTGACCACCGCCAACTCCAGCCTGCCCTCCAGCTCCGGGCTGAGTTCCGTATCCAGGCTGACCGCCGACAATTCCAGCCTGTCCTCCAGCTCCGGGCTGAGTTCCGTATCCAGGTTGACCACCGCCAACTCCAGCTCCGGGCTGAGTTCCGTATCCAGGTTGACCACCGCCAACTCCAGCTCCGGGCTGAGTTCCGTATCCAGGTTGACCACCGCCAACTCCAGCAAGCCCTCCAGCTCCGGGCTGAGTTCCGTATCCAGGTTGACCACCGCCAACTCCAGCATGCCCTCCAGCTCCGGGCTGAGTTCCATATCCAGGTTGACCACCACCAACTCCAGCTCCGGGCTGAGTTCCGTATACAGGTTGACCACCGCCAACTCCAGCTCCGGGCTGAGGTCCGTAGCCAGGTTGACCACCGCCAACTCCAGTCTGCCCTCCAGCTCCGGGCTGAGTTCCGTATCCAAGTTGACCACCGCCAACTCCAGCCTGCCCTCCAGCTCCGGACTGAATTCCGTATCCAGGTTGACCACCGCCAATTCCAGCCTGTCCTCCAGCTCCGGGCTGTGTTCCGTATCCAGGTTGACCTCCGCCAATTCCAGGCTGTCCTCCAACACCAGGCTGTCCTCCAACTCCTGGCTGTCCTCCAACTCCAGGTTGACCTCCGCCAATTCCAGGCTGTCTTCCAAATCCAGGTTGACCACCGCCAATTCCAGGCTGTCCTCCAACTCCAGGCTGTCCTCCACCTCCTGGCTGTGTTCCATATCCAGTTTGACCTCCGCCAATTCCAGGCTGTCCTCCAACACCAGGCTGTCCTCCAACTCCTGTCTG
This sequence comes from Drosophila nr. fundita, assembly GCA_035044245.1. Taxonomy (NCBI): domain Eukaryota; kingdom Metazoa; phylum Arthropoda; class Insecta; order Diptera; family Drosophilidae; genus Drosophila; species Drosophila nr. fundita. The sequence goes on along the minus strand of JAWNMG010000622.1, from coordinate 1,161,992 downwards.
TCCTCCAACTCCAGGTTGACCTCCGCCAATTCCAGGCTGTCTTCCAACTCCAGGTTGACCACCGCCAATTCCAGGCTGTCCCCCAACTCCAGGCTGTCCTCCACCTCCAGGCTGTCCTCCAACTCCAGGTTGACCTCCGCCAATTCCAGGCTGTCTTCCAATTCCAGGTTGACCACCGCCAATTCCAGGCTGTCCTCCAACTCCAGGCTGTGTTCCATATCCAGGTTGACCACTGCCTATTCCAGGCTGACCTCCAATTCCAGGCTGTCCTCCAACTCCTGGCTGTCCTCCAACTCCTGGCTGTCCTCCAACTCCTGGGTGTCCTCCAACTCCAGGTTGTGCTCCATAGCCAGGTTGACTTCCAACACCTGGTGTGAATCCTGGTTGTCTACCACCAACCCCTGGAAACCCTCCTGTACCGTAACCGGGCTGCAAGCTGCCCGCACCAGGTTGGCCACCTACTTGTCCTCCAATTCCGGGCTGAGCACCGCCTATTCCCAGCTGCCCAGCTCCAGCTCCATCTAATGATTATTAAAGTAGTTTGGAATGTATTGTGCTGTAGCCTTCTAAGTTTCTAAATTGATTACTCACCTGGTAGACTAATTATAGAAGCACTTGGATATAGTGCTGAGCCTCCTGCACCTCCAGCGCCTGTGTATTCCGTGCGATATCCAGAGCAGTCACCACAATCTCCTGCAGAGAATTGACTCTGCGCTTGTCCCATGCCATGAGTACCAGCTAAGTAATGCATCAGGTGTGATGAGCTTATCGATATCGTAATTGGGTTCCTTGATACTTACAAACAGTTGCTCGCGAGCCACCTTCAGTGGCCTCCGCCTCAGCTTTGCCATCCTCTTCGGGCTTGCCAAAGTTTAAGTATTGAGACTGTGTTTGTCCTCGGACACTGCAAGTGCATTATTAGGTCGAAAGAGTTCCAGATCTGCATGGGTTGATCTTGTTACTTACTAGCCTCTGCCGCTTCTTTTAGTTCGCTCTAGTTCAGTCAGGGGATTCAGCTCCGCATCATCTGCCACAGATGATTGTTCCTGAAGTTGACACAAAATGATTATGTTCAATGCTAATGTCACTCTAATCTCAATTCAAAACAGAAAATCAAAAAAATGTTTTAGTCAAAATTAAGTCTTAGCTTGGATTGCTTCTAAAACTGACCTTGGTCACAAGTCTACGAGTGGGTCTTATCTCGACTTATTTGGGCCGAGTTCATGTGCATTGAACTACTCTACTTCCACGAATATGCTTTAAAATGTGTGTCTCCCTCTCTATCTCCCTCTCTTTCTCTCTCTGTCTCTGTCTCTGTCTGACACACTCTTAATTTATGATGTTTCATTAACGTTTTGGGTACTTACAATAGCCGCTCCATTTGCGTATGCTACAAGCAACACCACGCCAAGCAGCATGCCCCATCGCAAGGGCAACATTTCAATAAATCTAATTTGAATCCAATGGAAACGCGTGCTCTCGAGTAGGACACAACCAGCAAGCTGTAAAATTAAATGGAATCGTATTATCACCACAATTTTACTTGATTATATTTTGTTGAATTCTTTATGATTAGTTGTTGCGTATGGTTTATGTGTGGATCGTTGCTCTCCGCCGTATCCGTCGCAAGGGTTATCACCAAAGAAACTTTGTCAAATGCCAAAAAAAAATCTATTTGTGTCTATAATTGTACAAAAAAGAATATGAACTATGCATGTTCATCGAACCAATCTAGATTTAAGATGACGCAATGAAGTGTGCTGGCAAATTTCAAGTAAGCCTTTAAAACAAAGGAAACCAATCGCAATTTTAGTTTGCATTCTCTTCTGATATCATTCTTTACAGGTACATCATCCTTTTATCCTTTTTTTTAGGTCCATTTCTATGGACATATCCACTTTCACATCTTTTCACAAGTATTTCTTATTTTTCGAAACACATCAATTTTCCCAATCGGTGATTTGCTTTGCGATCAAATGTTTGTAATGTATTCTCATGTAATATTCACTATTAATCAGCGCCTAAAGAATTGATTAGTTGGATGCATCCTTGACACAGTTCACGCACAAATAATCACTCATAATTTCATTCACTTGTTTCAATCATTCATTCATTTATGCGAAGATATCGGCTGGAGTAACACTTGTATTCACATATCCTTGTAGTCGACACATTTGCACATACTTCTTCGCCTTGTGGTTAGGATCCAAGTTTAAGTTCCGATCTGCAGCCGAATGCGACAACTGCTGGATTGCGAATAACGTAAAGTCGCCAGAGCATGGAAACGTTAAGTTCTCGAGCTGTAGTTCAATTCATTGAAAGCGGGCAATTTCAATACATTTGCATCTGGCAGCATGAATATTTATTGAGGATTCACACACACACACACACAGAGAGGCATACAGTGCTCTGACTCTGCCTTATCGCACACACACATAAACACATATATTTATATATATATATATACATCCACACAGAGCACAGAGACAAACCACTTAGCTTGTCGTGAGTGCGATTCATTTGGTGGAACTATCTATGTATTCCATTCCATTACACACATATCAACACTTTGATCGTGTCAATCGATCACTTTGGCTCTGGGGCGCCCCATTGAATGCGTCTGCGTCTGCGTTGCAACATTGTCGTCGCAGTTGGGGGAGACTTTTGACCCATTTTAGGGAAATGTGCCGCCATTTATTAGCATATAAAGATACTCAATTGTGTATACTACGATTCCTATTTCCCTTCCTCATTCCCCTTCCTCATCTGGCTATTCCATTTTCAAGTGTATCCCCGCAACCGGCTCATTAAATATGCATGTGGCTAAGTGTGTTGTGTGTGTGTGTGTGTGTGTTGTAATTGTTGTTATTAAGTAGACACTTCGTTAGGTCCAGGGCTATGTTTTGTTTTGGGTTCCTTCAGCGGAAGCAATTTGCGCCTGATAACCCCTGATGACAGCGTCATATCTATTAATAAAGCAAACTAGGCTCTATCTATCAATGACCAATGTTAAACTCGGAATTTAGTCTTATCTGTTGCCAAAAAATGTTCAACATTTTTTTTTTATATTTAAATGGATGAGCTGAACAACACACATACACACAATATGTTGTAAGCTACAACACACTCGTAAATGTAATCGTTTGCTGAGCTGGTTTCAAGGGTAGACATATTTTTAATTAAAACGTGCTCGGAGCGCAGCTCCAGCATAGTTTGATTAGATCAACAAGACACAAACTTTTCATTAATAACAAATTGCCTGGTCGTATTGAAATAAATTTGCATGCACAAAAAAAATTAAATCTATTTAGAGCATCTGTGAATGAAAATTGAATATTTTTCAGTTTAGAACATTAAAATTGACAATAATAAAGTGTTAAAATGACCCTATGCCCATTTTTATTGAGTGCAAGTAATACCGACCAACATGAGCTACTTAATGGCCAAGCTTTCCGAAATACTATAATCATTTAATAGGAAATAAATTCATTTATGCTTTAACTAACAAGCTTAACCATTTTAGTGTAAGTTTGATTCATTTAAATTTCGCGCCTTGCTCGAACCACCCTGTGTGATGCTCATTTAATACTAAACCGGTGACAATTCGAACGCACTATTTGTTAGTATTTCATTTCAGTTGATTGCTTGGTCACACTTTCGAAAAACTTGTAATGGTTTTGTTTACATATTTGAGTAAAAGTTGATTTTACCTCGTAAAATAAAGTTGTACAATCACAATGGGCAATGGCGAGTGGATGCCATTGCTATTCTGTGGCCTCTCCATACCCATCTCGCTGTTCATGTGGCTGGGCAACGTGGCATTCTCGAAGTTCTGGCGTTACGACTACGAAGGTAAAAAGAGAGATTGATTTCGTCTAAATTTGACTGATAATCTTGCAATTCCATAATCCATTTTGATTGATCTGTTGGTAGAACCGCTGGTAATTCCACCCACTCGCTGGTTGTTCTCCACTCTGGCGCCGTTGGCTCTGATGACGGTGGCACTGCGTCGCCGCTCTGTGAGCAAATCTGGAGCGCTTCTTGGTGTGATTGTTGCCTTCACGCTCTCAATTGCGAGTCATCCGTTCTTCGGCAGTTTGGTCGTTTTCTTCTTCAGCTCGTCGCGTGCTACCAAATTTCGGGCACAATCGAAACGCAAATTCGAGGACGATTTCAAGGAGGGCGAAGGCCAACGCAATTGGGTGCAGGTGCTCTGCAATGGCGGCATGGCCATGCAGCTGTCGCTGCTGTATCTGCTGGACTGTGGGAGTGGAGAGCGTGCCATTGATTTTGGCAAGGAGTATCGCTCCAGCTGGCTGGGCATTGCTGTGATGAGCTCATTTGCATGCTGCAACGGCGACACCTGGAGCAGTGAGCTGGGCAGTGTGCTCTCCGCACGCGATCCCATCTCCATCATCAGTTGGCGCCGTGTGCCACGTGGCACGAATGGCGGCGTTTCGCTCATTGGCATTGTGGTCAGCCTGCTCGGCGGCCTCCTCGTTGGCTTTGGCTATTTTGTGACCATTCGCTATACGGTGGATGCTAAAATGATGCTCGTCAGTCCGCCTCAGTGGCCCATCATATTGTTTGGTGGCTTGTCCGGACTATTTGGCTCGCTGCTGGACTCTGTGCTGGGCGGCATGCTGCAGTTCTCCGGCATCAATGCGCAGGGCAAGATTGTGGATGCGCCCGGCAAAGGGGTTCGACATGTGAGCGGACTGCGCATTCTGGACAATCACAGCGTTAATCTCATTTCCAGCATTACCATCGGGGTGACAATGCCACTGCTGGCCCTCAAGTTTTGGCCAGGGCGATAGCAGCGCCTCTGGCTGAGCGTACGGCTTCCTTAACTGATTTCTACTATGCATAAGAGCCGCGACTATTTTTGTAATGCTTCCAAGCGCAAAGCGATCAAAGTGACTTTTATGTATGTAATGCAAACGATAGACTCGAACACAACGATCTGGCCAAATAATCCGATCCTACTAATAGCTTAAGTAAACAAGTTAACAAAATATTTCCGTCATTTGTGTGTGTAAAGAATCTTTGTAAAATGTGTCAAGGAAAATCCTTAATTTCTTTATATTTGTGCCAGACTGCTAGCAAATAATACATGTCAAAATCATATCTCATGGAATACTTTAAGTACAGAAACGTGGAGATTTGAGAATCCAAAATACTTAATTTGCCTAAAGTGGTCTGTTGTGAATGCCTTGTAACCCTTGGGTCCACTTAATACACTTAATTAATGTCATAAGCTGCCACAAATTTTAGTTTTGCTAAGGATTAAGAATACACTTTTCAAAAAAATTTTGTACGAATAAAGAAAATTGTATTAATCCCTTTGGATTTTGTTAACTCGTTTAAGCTTCTGCAACTCAATGTTGCGCAGCCAGTTCTGGGAGAGGAGGCGCAACGACTCATTGGAGGGCATCGCTCCACTCGGCGTTGGCTTGGCAAAGCCAATGGAGAACTTGATCATCAGATCTCCCATGGGAGAGTTGACGAACTGCGAACCTGTCGAGATGGTCTTGAAAACAATGCGTCGCTTGTGCTGATAGATTTGCTGATCCGGTGGCAGGCCGTTGCTGGGAACAGGACGTTTAGCGTGATGCACTGGCTTGTGGCTCAGGTGGCTTGTGGGTGGTGCAATTGTGGTGCTCGATAAGTCAGTGTGGTTTGCAACGCCTTGCGTTGGTTTTGATTGTGAGCCAGCTTTGGCTCGAGTGGTTCTCGGCAACGCAGTGGTGGTGCGTCTTCGTTGGGGACGATAACGAACGGTGGTGCTGAGACTGCTTGGAGGCATTGTGCTGGTGCTGGTACTCAGCTGTGGCGGCGACTGGTAGCCAGCATCGGGCAGTATCTCGCCGGGTGCTGCATCTGGCTTCTCCGCATCGACATAAGACTGCCCCGCATCAGTCATGGTCTCGTCCACATAGTCATCATCGGCATCGGCTTCGTTTCTAATGGTAAAGAGCGGTTTTTTGGGCGGCTGTTGAACTCGCTTCTGCTTGGACTTCTCCTCCTCGTAGATGGGCACCTCCGGTCCGGCACCAGCCAACACTTGCTCCATTTGCTTTTGCAGTATTTCGAAGAGCGGCTCATTCTGTTCATCATCCGTTAGATCGATGGGTTCGCTGGGCACAAATTGATTGTTGATATACGCACTGCGCGCATCCAAGTCTTCATCGACATCCAAGCCATCCGCCTCCTGATCCTGATCCTCTGTCTGAGCACGTACCTCAGCCAGCGGCAGCTCAGTTATTGCATCTGTTGCCAGTTCAGTTGGAGACGCATCGATGTTGCTCAGAGCTGCAAAAGACAAGTCTTGAGTTCTTGTCTAGGATTTGGGTTCTACTCACCTCCCAGGAGCAGTAGTAGAAGCAACCTGAAGGACCCAGCTCCAGCTCCGCCAGTTCTGTCTCCCATTGCAGTCGTTTGGCTTCTGTATGCAGCGGATGCATTTGTCGCATCTTTTATAGGTTGTTGCCAGAGAGACCGCCACCTCACACCTTTTCTGAAATACTGATATATCTGATATATCTTTCTGTCAATCAGCTCATATAAAGAACGTAAATGATCTTAAAAAAGGCAAGCCCAATGTATTTTGAGCTCTTTTATTCTCCACCGCCCACATTTCATCATAAAAAAATAGATAAAAGTTTTTGGTAGTAAGGAAAAATCGTTAAGGCAATTTCCAACCCAGTTTAGATCATTTTTATGGAAAAGAGAAAATAGTAACAAAAATCTTGTACAGTTATTTACCAAATTAAAATTTAGATTTTTCAGCTGATGTCTTTTGTAAGTAGTATAATCCTAAAATGTACATCAGAATTTAAGTAGACAAGTTTAAAAAAGCTTTTTTCCAAACCACAATTTAAATCGAGTTTTATATATTTTTTTAAAATTTTATTTACTTCTTCTATCTTAAGCAATCTATTATAATTTTATAAGAAAAAAATTAGTATTTCAATTAAAAGATACATCTCAAATCTCAAAGAACGCCAGATTCATCCCATTAAGAGATTGAAAAAACATTTGCCAAAAAATATTTATAATTTTCGAGATTACTTGTTAAAATTGTCCATATCTCCTGAAAAATATTGGGGAACTTAGTCTCGAAAGGAGATGGATAGATCTAGGTTGGACATTAGTAGGTCCATAATCCATAATAATCATGAATAATTGTCAAAAGCAGTTTTTGTTTTTTTTTTTTATTTATTTTTTTATTATTAGTTTTAATTGTTTAAATAAATTAATGGAAGCGTTGGGTACTACTTGCTATTCAAGACACAACATACTTAAGCTTATCCTTATCAGATTTGACCTGCTCCTTGGGTGTCTCCAAGGACTCGGCAGTTTTCTCCGCTTCGCTTCCGACCAGAACAGATTGTGGCTCAGCTGGCTGGGATCGAGCAGATTCAACTGTCTTTGCTGGCATTGGGGGCACAGCAATTTTCTCGATAGGAACAGGTGCTGCTTGTGGCATTGGCACTGGCACTACAGTTTCCATGGGCTGTTTCATAACGGGCAGCACAAGGGGCTCCTCACGTGCTGGTTTCTTCTTATTCTTGGGCTTATCCTGATCCTTCTGCTCCTCGCTGCTCTCATTGCTGTCGTTGTCCTTGTCAGTCCTAACCACTGCAGCAGTTGCTGGCGTGGCATTGTCACGGAAGAAGGGCGACGACTTGAACTTCTTATCGGTGTAAGCAGTTTCCTTGGGATAGGTTTGCTGGCACTGCTCATAGGGCAGATCTGTCCACAGTCCATGCGTGCGACACTTGGCCACATTCAGCTTGCATTTGTTGTAGAAGACGGCCACCTCGTTGGGTGTCTGACCGCAGATGGGCTCATAGCCCTCCACACAATCATCGTCGCAGAGGTAGCCCTCGCTCAGGGCATGGGCAATGCTGTTAATGGCACCTGAATTGCTGGCCTGCTGGCAGCCCGTTTTGCCTGGCTCACAGCCAAACCAGGCAATCGGTATGGCCAGGAAGGGGGGACTCTGGCGCTTGCCATCGCTACCCATCAGAGGTGTGTAGGTGCGCTTCACATAGTAGCCATGCTCCTCGGTGGACACTTGACCACTGTTGCCGCCCAGTTCCGTTGAACTGGACCACTTTGTCTTGGTCTTGGCTTTGTGTGAATCGTCGCCTTTGTGCTTGCGTCGCTTCGCCTCAGTGGTGGCAGGTGCCAAGAGCAGCAGAGTGGCAACTACAGCAGTTGAGAGAAGAGTGGCAAGGGGTTGGAATTGGAGTACCTTGCTTTTACCTGAGCTGTCAGTGGGCACAACTTACCTACGATGCAGGCAGCCTGGTGTGGTCTCATCTTTACTTGTATGTTGCTTGTTCTGTGCCAACTCGATAGCTGCTCACTTGGACTTGAACTGATCGCATCTTGTTGTCTGCAGCGACTTAAGTATCTCATCTCTCAGCTGCGCTCAGCAGCGCTCAGCTGGGTTGGGGAATTCTTTTTCTCCTTATCCGGTTTTCTTGGTAATCGTTAAAAGTTGTTTTCTGTTTTTCTTCTGTTTCTGTTTGTTTGCAGCCAAAAGTACGCAAAGTTGGACTTTTTCTTATGTTTTGGTGAAATTTTTATGCAAGCTCATGTGGTTCATTTATCAGCGCCGTGCCCGCGTACCCTTTTAGCTGTTTATTGATAGTCATCTAGAATGTTGGTTTCCAACTGGTTGCTGCTTAACACCTTAGCTACCTCAGCCCAGCCCGACTGCCCCTCCGCCCACCCCCTTGGGGAGCACAGCTTGCGTCCAAAGCCGGTTCGAAATGGGGTCAATCAGAAAGGTTTAGTGATCTCGTTTAATGGGCGCATACGATTCTACTTATTCGCCTTAGGAGATTGTCGTGGGACACAAGTGTCTCGTCAGCAACTGTGCCTGTTTACTTCAAATTATCATCCAATCAAACCTCTCATTATCACCATCTGAAAGTGGTGGGGACTTCAAACTAGATGCTGCTCATGTGGGTAAACAGCGTAATCGATGGTCTAATTTCGGAACTTTGGTTTATATAGTAGTTGGCCTAAATTCGGTAATTTGATTATTTATGACCAGCGTTTGCGGATCAGAAACATTCCTGGAGGTGTCAAAATCGATAACCAGTTTTGAGTATCATTTCTTTAAATCTTATTTAAGTAATAGTAGAATTATTTGTTCTTGAAGTATAAATTGCATAATATAATAATAAACACAAGCAAAAAAAAACTATAATTTTATATATAATGTAACCAATTATTTGCTTAAGTGCTATTTACTCTCTGCAAGTGTTAACTTATGCAATTAACGCAAGATAATATTTATTATGCAAAATAGAGGATTAGGAAAATAAATATTTCATTATTACAAATCAAAAAAAAAAACTAATAATAAAATAATAATCGTGTATTTAAATGATTTTTTAAATTGTATTTAATTAGACGGATTGCATTGATCTGGGGCACTTTTAATCTTCTAGCGTAAAACCACAAAAAGAAAGATATAAATTCAAATGGGATTAGGATGATCACTTGCTTTCTCTCAGAGACAACAATAGAATGACTCATTTAGCTCTTGATTACTTATTGATATCAGATGCGTTTGATTTTGGAATTAAGCATTAGGAAAAGTATTCACAATTCCAAAATGCATTAGAAAGTTGACAAAAAGACAAGAAAAACAAAGACAAATTCGATGGTGTGGGAAGGCCCCTAATTATTGCATAATGATGGAGGCAGAGCAATGACTGATAGCCAAAAGAAATTTAATCAGTCAATGTAGTGCGTCATGCTGTGGCACAAGAAATCTCTTTGAAATTATTATTTTAAGCCTGGTGGAACTCGGGCAAGTATTTGCATATGACCAAAGCAACAAACGAGAAGAGTTTGGCTCGAAGCGCCCGCAACTGAAATATGACTGTTAATGGTTAAGCCAAACAGACGAGAGGCTTGAGCGTAAATAAACAAATACATGGACGGAGTGACCAGAGACCGAATTTTGAATAAATGATTTCGGTTTCTTTTGTTGTGTAGAAATAAACAAAGTAAACAAAAAACCAAAAACCGAAAATACAAAAAGCCAAAAACAAAACAAAAATGTAAAAAGAAAGAGCGTTGAGAGCCCGTTGCAGTAAAAGCGGCTGATGGTCTGCCTCAGAGACCAGAGACCAGAGACCAGAAGAGACCAGACCTCCCCAGTACCAGAAGAGTGCCTGCCTGCCTGCCTGACCGGGCCTCATGTATACTTTCATTTTAGAAAACAACAACAACAACAACAAGAGAAAAAACCTCAGCTGTCGGATGGCTATAAAAAGCGAAAGCAAAGCGCTGGATTCGCTCATAAAGACCGCAAAACTGCAAAAGTCAACTGTGCCCCGTTCCCGTAACCGTAACCGTAACAAGGATTAGCCCCATAATAAGCAGCAAACATGGCTAAGCACATTTATATGACAATGGGTAAATTGCAGGTAGCAGAAAACTGGACCTTAAAGTAATTCCCACTTATAATCCACACAGCTGCCTTGCTCATCTTGGTCATTGCTGTGAGCGCCGCGCCGGCCAGCATGGATCAACGACTAGTTAAGGACACTGATGTCCAAGCCTCGAGCAAAGTCGAAGAGGTGGCAAGCTCCAGCGCGGATAGCGAGGAAGATGACGAGGACGAGGATGCTGGTGAAGCTGGACAGAAGCAGATAAATGAGGAAGTCAATAGCGATAATGAGGAAGATGATGATGATGACGATGATGATTCGCTTATCCGAAGACGCCGCGACGCTGTCGAAGAACCAGCCAAGGAACCAGCTAAAGCTGAAGCTGCACCAGCTAAAGCAGAAGCAGCACCAGCTGAAGTCGAAGCTGCACCAGCTGAAGTCGAAGCAGCACCAGCTGAAGCCGAAGCTACAGCAGCTGCTGTTGAGCAGAGTGTTGAGAGCTCCACCACAATTCCCACCGCCGCCGCAGGGACAACGACCCGTAAGCCAGTGCTCGTCCTTATACGCGACGCACTTAAGAAGGTAACCGCTGGACTGCCCACGGAGCAGGTGGCCAACAATGCGCTGCAGTATTTCCAGCTGTTCGAGCACTTCATACAGCAGACCATCGAGCAGGTTATTGATGCCGCCGATGAAGATGAGGAGGAAACGCCGCCAGCTGCACCCGCTGCAGCCGTGGTCACCGAAGATGACAAGAAACCAGAGACGGCTGAGAAACTACCAGAGGAGACTTCAGGCTCAATTTCAGCTCCATTGCCAATTCCAATTTCAATGGAGACTATTCTCAAGCCGGCCGAAGCAGCTGTAGCCAGCAATGCAGTTTAGAAATGCCCAACGAGAACCTCAACTATTTATTGCCACTATTTATTGTTAGCTGTAAAATTTGAAAATACATGCAATTTGCTAGAAAAATTGTCAGCTTATTCACTATTTGGCCTTATCCGAAGATGCCGCCTATTCATCGAGGTGGGCGACATTGAAATCCCGAAGCAATTGGATCTTCCTACGGCTCTGGCTGCGATGACGATTCGTAACGCGCCTCCTGGGTGGTTCAATCTGCGCCAGCAGACGATTAAAGTAGGTGTTGGCCGGCTTGGAGGATTGCTGATTCTTGTGGGCGGAACTGTTCTTCACCTGCTGCAGCTGTTCCTGTTGACCAATGGTCAAGCTGATCGGCAATGTGCCAGACGTATTGATGTAGATGGGTATGGTGATGTAAATAGGTGTGCCAGCAACGGATTCAGAATTGCTTTCCTTAACATGGGAAATGAAAGCAATAATAATGAAAATAGACGGAAAATACTAATATAAATAGTTTATAATATAAAACATTAATTAGAAAAAATAAATTAAATGAATATTGTGTATTTTTAAAAGAGAGATTATTATCTTTTTTAATTTTGAATAATTTACTTTTATTTTGATCTTGACTTAAGCACAGAAACCTGATTTATTGTTAAAGTTTATATTTTCAAAATGGTTCAAATGGAGAAAGTAAAAGATAAGCGAAACATTTGAATAACAAATGAATTGAATACTAATTTGGAAAATGGAATTTAAATCAATAAAGAAAGTGAGAAATATCCATAACGTTGTCCATAATCAAGTAGCAAATTACTTGTTTTTAGATGTTATAGTCTTAAATATAAATCGACTATGGTAATTCTATCGATTTTCAGTGTTAGCTACCTGCGGCTGGGTTGATTCCGTTTGCGGTTCATATTTGCCTGCCTCAGTATTAACTGGTTCTGTCAGAGTCTTGACCGGGCCAGCATTGGCTTCATTTTCATCTGCCAGCTGCTTGAGGAAGTGCAACGGATTGGCATCGTGACTCAAATTGTTGAACTCATCGTCTGTCAGATGGGGCAGTCGATCAGTTAGAAAATTATACTCATGATCGTCGCTGGCCAAGCCGATCTTGGCCTTCGCTGTGGAGGTGCTATCGGGCTTCAGAGTTGTGAGTCTCCGTGAGTATTTCAGCAGTGCCTCCAACATGTGTCCCTCCTCACTGTCACTGGGTTTGGGCTGGTTCGGATTCTGGTTGTGGGCCAACTTTTGGCTGGCACAGAGCGTGCTGCAGAGTAGGACAGCTAAAAGGTGGTTCAGACACAATTCAAGTCAATGATAATGTCATATTTTATTTTATAAAATATTACACTTAAATCGATAAGAGTAAACTTAAGCTAATGCCCAGCCCTAGCCTAAAAACCAAATGAAACCAAAAATCATGGCGCTCTACAGCGCCGTCTTCTTGCCATTGAGCACCACATCGGTGAGGCCGAGCTCCTGGAACTGTTCCAGGCGCTCCACCTGGGTGCAGAGCCGCTTTTTGAACTGCACCTCGCGACTGAGCATCTTGAGATCATCCACGGTGCACACCTCACTCCATCTGCCCATATTCTTGGCTATCAGCTCAGCCGTCAACATGATCTTGGCCCGGGACAGACGCAGATAGGAGAAGTCCGTCCTGGCCCGTCGCATCTCCTGACGGTATAAAAATAGCTGATAGTAAATGCTAATGTTGCCCGAGGACTTCCTTATTCGCTTCTTTGGATTCCTCTTAATTGTATCCTGCTGCTGTTTCTTAGCTTTGAATTGTTTGTTGAACAGCTTCCGTTGCTTCCTTTCCGCTTTCAGACTCTGACAGCTCATTTTGATGCACGGTTATTCACGTCTCAGCGATCCGTGTGCGTTTAACGCCAGGACCAGTACAGCCCATCCTTATATAGCAAGCAGGCAGCCACCCATCGAAATTTCTGGACCCGAGCAGGTAGCTTATCTCATTAGTGCGTGTTAGCAGGCGCGTGTGGGTCATAAAAATGTTTTTCAGATTTTCAGATTTTTCATTTGGGTTTTACTTTCTTCCTTATCGTCTGACTGGGTTTTTCCACTATTTATTTATGGTTTTATGACTGGGACATTGGGTACCGTGACCGTACCCAAACTGGTATACCCAAAGCACCGCCGTCTGTGTCCAGTCTTAAGCCTCAATTAAGGTTTCCAACTTAGCGCCGATCCTTTAAAAGCGGCTCAAATTTTCAGCTATTCGTCGCGACGATGTGGCGTTTGTTGGTTTTAAGATTTCGCGAAATCGCCCCGGGATACATTTCGTGGAATTATGCGGATGGTTCTGGCAAACACATTCATGGGTAACTCGCGGAAAAGAACTAACTAACATTGGCCTTGCCCCCCATATTTCGCATATTTTCCAGAAAGTCGAAGACCTTCTTAGTATTTTGATGGATTTTGTTTATTTACATTTAAACTGCTGATGGTTGAGATATTCTAGATTGTTTTTCAAATAATCTACCTTTGTCTATATAAATGTTAAGCAAAAAAGTTCAGATATTCTCATTAACTTTCTATGAATTAATGGAAAGTACGTTAAGCGATCAGAAAGTGCTCTTAAGCTGTATTCTAAAGACAATAATCAAAAGTTAATAGATTAAGTTCAAGCTTACAACTTGTATCCCAAATTATTTTAGGTATTCGTAACGCAGATCAGAAATAAATTAATCGATATTGTTGAAGATCCTTCGTCGAAATCATTCAGCTGATAGTTTTATGAATTTTAATTTGATTAAATTCTTTTTCTATCCACTATTTGAGTATTTGTTTTATGGCTTTCACAAAATATGCGCTTTTGTACAAATCCCTAATTTGCCGGGGTTCCCAAATAATATAAAAAAAAGAAAACTTTGTTAAACGCACCTCCACACAGAAGACTGGAAGACCGCTTCATGTTCGTTTCAAAATTAATACTAAAACTGCTTCTGGTCAGCCATTTCCATTTTATAGCAAAAAAATAGTTTGCAAATCAAGAAATTTCACTGGCCGTTGGAATCCAGCTGAAATTCTCTTTTTTGCCAGCTCTTTTGCATATTAATTTTTGAATGGTAAGACAGTCGCTTATCTGCTATGTAAATTTTGACTGTAAAAGTTAAACATCAGCGTCATTGATTTGGTTTTATTGTTGAGGTCTGAGAACCGTCCGCATAACTAATGATGATGCGCCAATTCTTTGTTGCTCACTTCAAGCATTTGATTATTCAATTTCGCATGCATTTTATGAATGCGGAATCATCTCTCGTTGTTGGCCATTCAATGGGAAATTTGCGCAGCTGGAAAATTCGCTCAATGCCTTAGTCAATAGGAATTAGCCCAGGCAGCATCCACAGTCATCGATGAGTTTTATTTAAAGTTGAGTGTATTTATTTTGCATTGGCTGGCAGCGCAGCACAGCAGCACAGAGGCCAAGTCAGAGGCCAGGACAAGACAGGATAGGACACGACTCGAAGCGACTCGACTCGACTAGAGTCTGGAGGACATTTCCATTTGACTTGGCGCTGACTGACTTGCCACAATTCCAGACGTCGTCTTTTGTGGTTTGCGTTTGTCATTAAATAGCGTCTAGACCAAATTTTGGAAGTCAGCCACAGCCATCGATAGCTGTGGCAGACGCATGTTCTCAGCAAGTAGTTGGCAGCACAATTTGGCCATAGGGAAATACATATTGAAATTGGCAACGTTTGTGAATGCGATTGACTGAATACCAAAAGCGTTATTCATCCATCCTCCTCCTCAGCCGGTTGTTGACTTACTTTTATGCTAAGCTGGACGAATATTTTGCCAGCATATTTATATATATATATATGTATATTTGCTGATTTTATAGTGTTCAATCAGCTCTCGACAAACTAATGGTTTTTAATAAACCTATCAGAAATCTATATCTTTTTTATTATCTATTTACTAGACTCGTAACTGCCCAGTCTGCTGTATCCCGTATCTCCTATATCATATTATAAATGCACTCAATTTGCACTCTTAGATTTCTCTTACAAAATGTGTTGCATCCATTTGAGGTTGATCATAAACTTGTGCCTTTGTTTGTGAGAGTGTATTGGGAACTACGAATATATGTTAGAGCTTGTTACAGGGTCGGTTTCAACTAGAACACCCTTTCTCTCTCTTGCCTTGTCCGCACTTCCGTCTAACCCAATTTATATTTTCTTATATGCGTAGAGCTGAACAACAAATATAAATCAGTCGTGATGGAGAACTCAAATCAATAAAATTGTTTTAAAACTTACACAAAACTTACCTATAAACATTATACATTTTTTTGTCTGATTAAGCTTTTTCTGGGTCTCCCCAATCTGTGCCAAATAGGTTAGGCTGTTTTAAATTTTAGTACACTCAGATTTATTTAGAATCTATTTTATTTTATTTTTTTAAACCACTTTTTTAAATTTTTTAAATCATTTCAATATATATTAAATAGTTACGAAGAACAAATAATAACTCCGTTCTACAAGGGTATGTAATCTTCGGCGTGTCCAATCGTTATTTCTTGATTATAATACTTTGAAATCGAATCCGTCATGCTGTCTGTCCGTCTGCAGACAAAGATTTAACGATAATGGCAAATCGATAAAGCTACAAATCTCCCACAAATTTTAAGCTAGAGCCTCCAAATTTGGTTGGCAAGTTGTTGGTGATGTCCTTCAAAGATCGGCGTATGCCATGCCCACCTGCCTACGTCTTCCTCAGTGTTTTGAGTTGGAGCCGTCAAACACTTTTATAGCCATATAAAAAACAATAAAAGCCAATATCACCCGCAATTTAATAACTGCAGTTTGCAAACATGGAAGATGATTGCCAAGATCGTCTCCAACATTCTTTGCAGCCACGCCCATTCCCATTATGCTATCAGAGTATTTCGCAGTCGGTTACACCCGCAACTGCAATGTTCTCCCTTGTTTTTTATTTGTATTTTTTACTGCATTCACGATGACGTTGACGACGACGTCGAGGCTATAATTTTTCGACATTGTGTTCGCAATTTGTTAGCCATGGGCCAATAAATTTGGCCAAATATGCGCCATAAAAAAGGGAATGATAAAGAAAAAAGCGGAGAGCAAAGCGAGAGATGTGATCCAAAAACCTATGCACTTTATAATGAAATAAATTGACTTTCATGAAGGCGGCATCAATATGGCAGCAAAAGCAAATAAATCGCAACTTTGAATTAAAATGGTTCGGAGCGGTACGGCGGAAGGAGTGGGATAAAAGGGCAAACGCTATGGTTCGCCGCTCAATTTGCAATAATGCCACACAGCCAGTTTCATTTCAATTGCAACAATTTCGGACAACGGCAACAAGAAAAAAGTATAAAATAAATAGGAGTCTGTATATTTATGTATGCGCATTTGGGGCTACTCGACTCAACTCAAGTTTCGGTGGATGCTGCGCAATATTTGTGTGTGTTTTTGTTGTCTGTTTTTGAGCTGTAAAATGCATTTCACATTTTATTGCGCACTCAATCAAAAATCCATTTCCGTTTGCCGTTTGTGCGGACTCCCGTATCCCAAATCCCGACTCCAACCCGCGGAGTCCAGACTACCGATACGGTTTACTTTTATGCCAAAAATATGCCAGCACGTGTGAGTTGCCGGGGGGCTGACGAATGGTGGAGCTGAACTGGAATTGGCATCCAAAGTTTGATAATTGAGTTGGAGCTGCTCGCACGTTGAAGTCGTGTCATCATCGACGGCTTTTACCAATATTGCAACAACAGAGCACTACCTTCATATTATTCGCGTATATATGAATATATGCGATTGCACCGAGGGTCGTCGTCCAGTCCACAATTCCCAATCCCAATCCCCTTCTCATTCCCAGTCCCACTCCCACTCCGGCTCCCATTCGCGTTGCACGTGCCAAAGCCAAACGGCGATTGTCAGACATTTTTGAGTTTGATGAAACACGGCCCGTGGGCCCATTCCGGATTATAGGAGTCAAAGTGGAGACTAAAAACGTTGGGCTGACAGGTACTGGGCCTGCGACGGGTACTGTGACTGGGACTCTACCAGACTGCCCCGCAGCGCAGGCCAGTTATGAATTTCAATGAATTTCAATGTGCCACGTTTTGTAGTCAGTGATAACCCAGCGAACTGCCTGACTTGCCGCTTAGTTTATTGCTGGCAGTGAGAAGAAGGATAAGCACAACCCTGCAGTTTATTGGCTAGAAATCCCTGTGTTTTCAGATGATGTTCAAATTTGTGTCTGACATTCCATGTCAACGTAAGTAAATTTTCAATTGCTGTTTTTAGTGAATCGAGCAGGTTGTCAAATCAAAACGATTTTAGTCTTCGATTCCTAAAAGTGTAAGAGTTTCGGTAAAGATACAACTGCTTATCTAATACCACTAATCAGCCAATACATTATTGCCTGCTTAGTGCTAATACCAACTTTATACACCAGATTTTTACAGAAATGCTGCAAGTCAGTAGTAAATCAGTCGGTAATTCAGAGGAGACTTTCAAATTATGCGGTTGTTTGGTGCTTAAATGTGGGAATTATTGTATATTTCAATTTATGTCAGTCTGCGCAAATTAGCCGACTTAAAGAACTCATTAACTTAACTACCCACATCTGTGGAACTCGGCGCAGTTTCACTCGCTCTTTATTCTTTGTTTTCGTTTCTTTTAATTTCGTGTCGTTTGTTTTCCCTTGTTTGCTCCGCCCTCTGCCCTCTGCCCATTTCATTTTTGGCAGTTTGCTGGCTGCTCCTCTTGTTGCTGACATGACATGAACTGTAGTTTATTTATTATTTGCTCTGATGCCGTTTCTTTTCTATCTTTATTTCTGTTCCATTATTTTCTGCTTGGCTCTCTTAATTTTATTTATTTCACTAGCTCATGCAAACAACTCTGCTCTATTTGTGTCTGCATATATACATATACATATATACATATATGTTTATATACATATATGTATATATACATTTGTTATATATGCCTATGGAGATGTGTGTCAGCACGCTTTTACACATGTAGCGTAGTTTATTGTCAATTGTTTGTGGCATTTATTTCGCAATTGCTATTCATTTCTCTCACTGTAGACTGTTTGTGTTCCTTTGTTTATTTGATTAGTTTTTGTTGCATGACAAATTTTACGCATATAATACGAGTTCAGAAGAACTTTTCATCTCGAACCGACTGCATTGCAGTTGAATTTTATAGTGCGGTGACAATATAAACAAAATTCATTCGAATTTATTATGTTGCACACGAATACGCAACTTTCAAAGAAAATAATTAATATCGTTACATATGTATGTATGCATGTGTACATGGGCTATGTCAATTTATGTCTTGTTTTCAATTTATATTACGCCTGAGCCACTCCATTGTATTTCGAATTTCGCTTAAGGCGACAATTTTCCAATGGTATTCGTATATACATAAGTAAAATAAAGAAACTGAATCTATTTGAACAATTCGGTTTTGAAAACCAAGCCGCATTCCATCAGTCGTAAAGGGTGAGGAAGAATTCATCCCTTTTGTTTTCTGCTTATGTTATTGACTTGTTCATTTTCGTGCTGATGATTTTTAATTAAATGTATCAAAGTGAAAAATATAATATACAAAAGTACAAGAGTAAAGTAATTCTTGTATTGAGCATGTGGATTATCAGGGTATCATTAATAAACAAATAAAAATAAATAAAACGTCTGGCTAAACAACCGTCCAAGTTTGTCAATTGTTTTAGAGGCTTTCCAATAACTAATAAAATCATAATCAAATACATTTATTTGACACACTCCATTCAATGTTAGTTTTCGAGTTTTGAAAAACATTTCTGGGGAAATATCAGGAAGTATACAAGTAAATTATTGAAGATATTTTTAGGAAATAATTAAATATATCAAGGTGATTGAATTGGGAATCTTTAGGGAAAATTATAAGTTTCATATAACTAAAAGGTAATTAAATATAATGCAAATGAAACAAATAATCGATTGTTAGTATTAATAATCCACAAAGTCTGTAAAACAAATAATTAACAATCTATTTCATTTATAAGGGATGGAGACTTTAGCAGAAAATTATTTGTTTATACTTGCACCTTAAAAAATAAAAAGTATAAAATAAAATAAATAAATAAATACTTATTTAAATATTTCAAATTGTGGAGAATGTTGACGTGCAATAAATAAATTGTTTCGTTTAATTCTCGCTTACCATCTGCAAATCGATTTTATTACTGGCTCTAAAATTTATTCCCCCTTTAAGCTAATTGTTTTCTTTTTCTTCTTATTATTTTCAATGTCCTTGTTTCTAGGAACCCGGCAAAACAACCCCTTTTTGTATTTACATGCTCGTTTTGTCACACAATTCACGCACAGCTTCTCCGGCGACGAGAGTTTGCTAAAGACTTGCGTTTATTTGGCCATAAATTTAACGTACTACAGTGAATTAACTGTACAGTGTACAGTGCCCCGCTCCGTTTCATGCATGAGTCATGCTCATGGGGTGCAACTCCCTCCCCTCACCCTCTTTGTCTGTTTTAATTTGTGTTGCGTTTATCTGTGAATCTGATGGTGCACAAATCAAAATACTCGTTTATATCCTACAAGAATACGGGAGCAGTTGAAGCTGCAGATGGAGATGGAGCTGGAGATGGAGATGGAGATGGAGCTGTAGCTGTAGCTCGTGCTTCCGCCAGTGAGCAGCTAGCTTCATTTGGCCGCTTATCTATGTATGTGATGGGGAAATTGAATTTGGCCACAGCGCGAGGCACACACATGGGCGAAACGGCGTGGAGACGAGTCCATAGATAATTGCATGATAACAGGCTAATTTTCAATTAGCGCCATTTTGATAAGCGCACATAAATTAGGCATTCTTTTCGCATGCCCTCGCCAACAAATTGGGAATGAGCTTTTGTTTGTAGCGAGACCGGAGCGCTTCCGGTCTTAGCATTGTTTCCGGCTTGATGCTCAAACGTGACTAGTTTATTGATTTGATCGAACTACGCCATACATAAATTAATAATAATACGAGCATTCTCCAAGTAACAATTTGCTACACTCTGCAAAATGCTTTTAAGCAGCCCCCCGAAACACAAACCCAACCAACTAAAAGTCAAACACTTGAACTGACTCAACTCAACTCGACTCAACTCGACTCCTGCCTGCTGCCTTCCTTCTGCCTGGTGCGACGTGTTGGCCATTTTGACGTCGTCGTCCTCATCATCGTCGAAGTCCTTCTAACCTGCGCCATATAAAATTCCAATCATACTTGACCAAAAGCAAAATACTGGAGAATTCCATATGCCTGCCCCCCTCACAGAGGAAAAAAAAACAGAAAGAAAAAGTTAAGTGAAGTGGGACGCTTAGGCCAAAGGCATTGAACGCTGGATGCTCACTTTTGGGTCGAGATTGGGGCTCGCAGTCAGCAAAATGTGTGCTACACTCTTGCCAATAAGTTGCCGTTGCTTAACGCTTCTTGATACACTAGCCAAAAAGAGTTGTGAAAGCGGCTAAAGCAATGTGATACACTTTCATTGAGTGGCGCAGTTCTTTTCATTAAGCATTTGATACAAACTGTGAACTTAACGCAAATAAAGTAAAGCTAAAGTTTTCCCCATTTTTTCTTCTACTTGTTTTATTGATTGTAATATTATTCGTATATAAATATATTATATATTATATTATTATATTCAGTTTAATCAAAATTATTACAAAAACCGTCTTCATTGAGGATAGAGTATCTAGGCAACAACATGTTCTGCTGTCATTTTTCCGATCAGATTTTCGGAGCTTAGACCAAACACTTGACTGCCAAATTGGCCTGGACCGCATCGGTGCATTTATTTGTGTGCTGGGGCTTATTTCCAGTGCACAATTTTCGACAGATTTGGAAATAGTTTCCGCTGCATAGGTAAAACGCAGCTCAGGGCCTTTACTACTACCAAGTCAGCGTCTTTACAATTTTTGTGGTTTGCCTTTGGGGATGAGGGGATGAGTTTGGTGGAAAATTCTTTTCACTTTTCAAACGATAACCTTAAACACTTTGCGAAGGGCGCTGCTTCGTGCAGGTTGTCACAGCTTAATCGATTTGGAAAAAGTTTCATGTCGTTTTCTTTGCCGTCTCTGCTTGATACTTTTTTTTACGCCCCATTTGCTTGGAAGCGCTTTCGGAAAATTGCAAAGGAAAATCCGCTGTCGTTGTCGTTTTTGTTGTCGTTGTCGTTGTTGCTGTAGTTGTTGCTGTTGCTGTTGCTGTCGCTGCGTGTTGTTAGTGTTATTGGGTGCCTCGGCAGCAATGATAAACTTTCGACACATTTTTCATTTATTTTCAACACCTTTGATTGATATATTGAACACTTGGCGCACAACTTAAGCAACAGTCTTTGGCTCTCGAGTGGCTCCTTTGCTCCTTTGCTCCTTGCTCGCAGCAAGCTGTTTATTCGACGGAAACTCGACCCAGCTGGCAGGCATTGTGCGAGCATTTCCGCCGGATCCCAGCCATGAGCCATGAGGCGTGCGAAGACAGCCTCGCACAGGTGAGGTGCTTTCGTGTCAAATGCTGTGACAAAGGTGATGGCTCGGCTGAGAAGTGATACTTCGCTTTATATGAGCTCAAGGGCCCCATAGTTTCACTTGGTATTTTTATAACTGTTATTACAATTACTATTACTAACTAATGATAAGATAATATCATTTTTCCATGCACTTATGGCATCCCAACAAACTCATACTACTGTTTTCTCTTGAGTTTTATCCGTAAAACAAATGCTACACCAATTTATATATAAATTTCATTAGAAATCTTAAAAGTTGCTTTAATTTTATAATTTAAATATTAATATTTATTTGTAATTTAATTTAGCATAGAAACAAACAGACAGTTTTCTGGACTATTCGCTTCCATTAGCCAAACTTTTCTTCACATAATTAATTCAAGAGATCTTCTAATAAGTTAAGCCACATAACATAATACAATATTGACCAAAACCTGCACTTGCTCACATAGGCAGTCAGAAGTGAACAAATACTATTAAACTTAAGCGAATGACTTGCGCTGTTCATGACTCATGTAGACTTGCATCTGAGCCCAGTTCCGATGCCGAGACAAATATAAAATGCTTTTCATTCAAGGCAATTGCCCAACTAACAACAAAGAACTCAACAACAACAGCAACAACAACAACGGCAATTGCCACCGGTAACAGGCCAAAAAGGAAATAAGACAGTCAACTAAACAAAACGCAAAGATGTGCCAAGCCATAGGAATAGTGGCAACGGAAGAGGAAGCGGCAGAGGTGAGGGTGCGAGTGCGAAGGGGAAACTTTTCATAAACATTATTAACAATTATTGTTGTTAGCAGAAGTTGCCCGTATGTCTGGCTGGTGTTGCTTGTCGCGTGCAGCCAACGAAGTCCTTTAGGGCTCACACATACACAGAAACACACACACACACTTACAATTTCACACACATATATACACGCACAGAGGACTGGAGCCGGCCAAGTTATAAGCACGGCAAAAGTTGATAAGAATGAGCCATAGACGTCGTCAGGCAGCCACTCTTAGCAGCCAGCGAGTTCTTAGCACGGCAGCTTTCTGCATTTTTAATAAACTAACGCGACGAAGGCGAAGAAGAAGACGATGAATCCAGAATTTGTTGCAATTTCTTCTTCTTTCAAATATGCGCACTCGAAGTGGACAAGAGGCATATTAGCTACAATCGAACTGGGCAGAGGCACTAAGTACAACGCAGGCCAGTCATAATCAGATTTTATTAAAGCAACTTACAGATAATGCTAAGAAATCTTACGGCCTCTTAAGGAGGAGGATATCACTGTGTCGTCTTAGCCAAAAGAAGCTGCAATATCATTGGAAAACGTGTTCCCAAAAAATCTTTAATCCATGCAGGAATTAGCAGCTATAGGACCAGAAGGGGGCTGAATAGATCGATCGCCAAAAATCTATTTCTGATTGTACTTAAATATAACTTTTTCGCAATAAATCTCAAGCAATTTCAGAATTTTAGAGTAATCACACATTTGAATTTATTATCACGTTTCGAGTTAAGTATCTACGATTACGATTTCTGATGGATAGTGATTTCGGTAATGGGTATGTCATAGTCGAGCCGCCTCGACTGTGGCACTCTTGTTGTTATTGTTGTTCCTATTTTTGCTTGCTGGTGTTCGCTGGCTGCAAATACTTCAAGGAGGCTTAAAGAAACTGGCGCCGTTGTTAAGTTCATAAACTTGCAACAAAAAACGCGCACAGGTTGGCCACGTTCAGCGACGGTTTTTGTAGCGGTTGCTCATACGCCACGTTGGACGTACAGAATGAGTCTGGGATAGATACATGTATAGAGCAGATACATAGATATAGATTGAGCAAAACTTGGTGAGTGTGTTTCGTGTTTATTTTCGTTTTTTTTTTTTTTTGTGTTTTTTATTTGCCCCAGCTGCGACTGGCGACTGCGAGGCCAAGTTGAAAGCATTGCAGGAAAGTTTAATTGAGAAAGTTAAGGAATTTCAATTAACTGAGGATATTTGTTATTTTTATTTCGGCATAGCCAGTGACGTCGTCCTTGCTCGAGCTCCTCAGCCCAGCCTTATCACTATGCCCCAAGTATTTCGTGTGTTGAGTCATGTGTGCTATTGGCTGGCAAGTTTTTTGCTCCCCGGCAATCCCGGCTTAATATCCCATTAGACAGCGGCACCACCAGACGCAGTATATTAGCTGAGAGCGCTCAACTCATTTAACACAAAATTGTGGCTATAAAAAAAAGGAGCACCTAACTAAATTTTTAGCATTGTGTTCTTCGTTTACTCTATATTCAGTCTGGGGCAGGAGCTATCGTATCACCTAATTAAATGTAAAATGTGTTTAATTCGCAATATATAATTGTTGAATTATTTATAATGAATAATAAATTTAAATTAAAATTGTAAGAAATTTTCTTAAGATTTTTGGCGATATATATATTTTTTTTTCTTTTTTCCACCTTAAATTGCACCACATTAAAAACTATTTTCTAATCCAATTTAGTCTTTGCCTTGTTGTGTTGTAGGCAGGAATTTTGTTCGTCCGTTAATGAAATGCTTGCAGACAATGGGAGAAATTTGTAATTAGTCGGAGCTTTAGTTAATCGCATTAATTTCGCTTAATTGAAACTACGAGTTGGCCGAATTGTAACAAATGGCTGAGCAATCTGTGCGTACGGGGAATGGCCAAGATTTGTGGCAGCCACCATTTAATCATCATTCAATCAATCACTTGCCAAAGGGCGTCTGCTGCCTGTGGCAAGGACACCTGAGTCGCTTGGCCACTTGTGTATGTGTGTGTGTGTGTATGTGTGTGTTGTTGACAAGTCATGTGAGTCGTGTGTTGTTTAATTATTGTACGCCGCGTGTCTGTTGGCTTACCAATATAGCGTTAACCGCTAACGAGTTAAGTGCTTTTGAATGCCGCTAAGCCACGACCACAGCCATGAGTCAGAGTGAGACGGGAGTACAGTGAGCACACAAGCAAACGAACCATCGAACATCCGAACAAACATATCCTTGATGAATTGTTGACCGTAGTCATTAAATGAATGGCTGAGATTGTGGCCATGGCGAACGCCTCGCTTGACCTGAATCAAAATTGAGTGCTCTTTAAGTTGTCACATATATAAGTGCATGGATGTGTGGGTGAGTAAGTGTGTGTGTGAGCGGGTTGTTGTGGCGTTGTACAGTGATCGGTTGTGGGAATCAACTCAATTGAGTCGTTAAGCGCTAAAAACGCAATTGCATTTGCTGAACTGGTAACAAGCCGTACGCTTAAATCTGGGACATATTTCATGAAATGAAAAGCTTAAATAATTGACACTATTAGCTCAAATTGATGGACCAACACACAGCTCATTAAAATGAAACGATTATTTGATTGAAATGCCACAAAATGACGCAAATAAATCCATTAATATTCACCGTCAAAACAACTGTGTGTTGTACTTAAAAACTATTTTGTGTCAATGGGAATTAGTTACAGCCGTGCACAACAATGAAAGGCCGCCGTCATTTCAAATTGAATATTTCAATTCATTAGCTAATGTAATTAGTGATGCACACTAGCCCACCCACACACACACACACACACACTCATACACTCATAATTAGATTAAGTTGGGCCGTGGTATACGTGTGGCATTATTTAATGCAAATAAACAAAGTCCTTTTGCAATGGAAATAATGCAAATTCATTTGAGTCCAACAAAGGAGCAAAGGAGACAACTGAGAACTTTGCCATCGGGCGTAGTTGACTACGAAATACTCTGGCATCAATGTTGTTCAATATTATCGAGATTCCTATTAATCTAACTTCCAAGCTTGGCAAAATTTAGCTTTTAAATTGCGGAGTATATTTACTTTTGATATTGATATTGATCGGAATATTTATTTCGGTTTTTTTTTAAATTTGTTAATTGCAACATAATTATTAAATTTCAAATTATGTCAGACATATTTGTTTTATTGATTTACACCATAAAGTATATTGTTTTTTAATCGATACTTAAATAATTTAAAATTTGGTACATTTTGTGGAGGATATATAAACATATCCGATTTTCAGGAGACGAGAGGCCGGCCCATCCGATCTTTGAAGGACATCGCCAACAATATACCATCCAAATTTGATGATTGTAGCTTAACTATTTTCAGAGATATGTGATCTTATCGATTGGCAATTACCGATGGGAATATCAATATACTCATTTACCTTCGATATCAGAGTATAAGAGCGTAGGGAAAGCACCGATAAACCGCGAGATAAATTAAATTGAAAATGCTGTTGCATTACAAGAGGCGTATACTTGATAAACCTGAGAGAAGAGACCGAGGCAGAGACAACGCTTGTTTGTGCATGTATAATTCAATAAACGGCAGAAAGTGTGACGTGCCCCAAAACAAATGACATCAAAATCACACAGCCCATGGCTTTGGGGCAAGGGAGGCGATTGCCTAATTGGGTGGCTCCTCTGCTGCTTGTCACGTTTGTTTGCTTTTGTTTGGTTTTGATTTGTTTGCCTGGCATTGCATTTCGCATAGTTTGCATAATTGCATAATAAAGGCAAACGATATGGACGAGTGGGGATTGAATTGAGACTCGAATTTTGTGAGGTGCGTGATAGAAATCTTAGTAAGATATTCACATACATTTCATTTCATTGTATTAGTATATTTGAGCTATTTGGCGAATGTGAATCCAACAAAGCGTAAATATTTCGAACATATTTTTGGCACTAGCATTCCTCCAGCAGATAAGATTTAGCACAAATTCGTCTCTATTTTATTTTTATTATTGAATGCTTATGTTAAGCTTATGTTAATTACTGTAATCAGTTGTTATCGATCTCTAGTTGTCATTGAGAGCGATTACATAAAGCGCGAGATGTAACTGTGTATGTTATATTGCATTGTGTTATTTGCTAAATGCTTTGCCTACAACATTTTTCTTTTCCTTGCCAGAAAAGGGACGAATTTACTCAAAGTTTCAAAGTTACGGAACTAATTAGCACAGAACAGCTTGACTCGACTAAGCTTGGCGCTCTGATTCAGAATGTATACACAAAAATATCTGTTTCTTTTTGGAAATTTATAAAAAGAAGACAATGGCTTGAAATGGCAAGCTGTAGGTTTTATCCCTTAGTACGAAAAACAGTTGCTTACTGTCAACTTGACTGCTTGTAGCCGCAAATCCGAGATAAAGATAAAGAGAGAGAGAGAGATAGGTAGATAGTGCTGACATGCAATCAGGTTGACAGACTCTGTTAAGTAGAAAATGTGCAGCTAAAGAAGAGAAAATAATCCCAGCAGTCAGTGCAAGTTTTAAGTAGAACACAAACACACACCTTCATACACACACATGCACGCACACACCTGATAGCGGGACACACACACATTCACATACATACATTCATACATATTACTTGATCCGTGCTACTTAAGAAAAACTAAGTGAAGCACATAAGTAGCAACTAATTTTCAAGCTGATGAAACAGCAGCGACGACGAAGACGCTGCCAACGGCACTGACGAAAGAGATGATGGGAGAGACAGGCGAGTGCAGAGAGTGTTGACTGCAGCAACCATCAACAGCTGTCTCTTTTTGTCTCTCGCTCTGTCTGTCTGTGTGCATTTGTCTATCCCCTTTGTAGTTCTGCTTCTGCTTCTATAGCTGCTCTTTGTAGGTGGGTGCGTCTGTGCTTGTGTGTGCTGCCAGCTGCGCTCAATATACGAAGTAGATATATATTCACAAGCATACATACATATAAATGGTAGAGAAGGAAAGAAACGAAGAATTGTCAAAGTCGACAGACGAGCTGCAAAAGTAAAAGGCAAAGTGCAAAGGCAAAGGCAAAAGGATAGGCTGACTGCTGTGAAACTGCTGTTGAGTAAATGTGATACAAAAAGTTGCCTAAAACAATTTAAAATTACCTCACGTATTACGTGCGAAATTGCAAACGTTGAGTGGGCGTGGCAGTCGATGCAGGCCACTTCTCACTCTCATCTCACCAGCTCTCAACAATAAATGGCAGCTTATAAGTCAAGTGAAAAGCAGAGTAAACAGAAGAACTGAAGCCAAACTTTGGTAAAAAAAAAGGAAAAATGGAAAAAAACGAGAAAAGAAATAGCAACTGATTGCAAAGTGTTTCATTGTGCGGGACTGGGCGTGGCACATGAGTGGGCGGGTGCTCGCAGCGTTCGCATGCTGTGGCATTTTAAGTATAACTTTATAGAGCATACCTAACGGCTCATTCTGGCAGACGCTTCAGGAGAGAGAGAGGGAGAGAGAAAGAGCAAGAGCTGCGCTCCAATGCTCTCTCCTAATGACAACGAATGAAGTATTGTCCGTTGCTGTTGATGTTCTTACTGTTGTTGTTGTGCACATTGCGTGTGCAACGAGGCAAGCTACATCCTAAGTATAGGCGACAGAAGGAGTCACAAGTAGTTTGACTTCTTATACGTTTTGGGGCTCATCTGGCTCAGAATCGCCTTAATCCAAACCAAGTTGTTGAAGCATTCTACTCTGAAAGTAGTAGTGCATCTATACAAAAGAGTGCAACTTGTATATGCTGATATTTTTATGGAGTATATTTATAGAAAAATATAATCTAATGGCTCTACAAGTCATACTAAATAAGCATTATTTTTGTAAATTCTAATTAAATACAATAAATTAAATAAATGTTTAATTTCTCATTTACTAAAACCATTTAAAATAAATTAATTCAGAAAATGAAAATGAAATTTTTTTATAATATTAGATCTTTTAATGTATATAATGACACAATTGATTTTTAAAAATATATAATCACTTTAAAATAAGAAGAATTTAAAGTAAAATCTGAGTTGTGGTATTTATTCGGATAAAAGTATTTATCGTCAAATTGAAGAGTAAAACTTTGTCGCCTGTACACAGAGTTAGTTTTTATCTGTTAGTTTCTTGCTGTGCGTTGAATTTGAGTTGCTTCTTGAGTAGAGGAAATGCATTATCCACTTAAAAGTCAAGCAGGATGGACTTTGCCTGCTGAGTTGGGTTAGCAGTTGGCAGTTAGTAAAGGTTTCAGATACAAAGCTCATGTTGCAGGCAATTATAGTCAGGCAATTGAAGTGGCAAGTTGGGGTTGGGTTGGGCTGACCAACGCTCACAGGCTTAATTAACTTAGTTAATCTGCGACACCTTTTGGGCCCATAAAAAGCGATTGGTATTGCATGCCAGCTAAACTCACTAAAACACAAAACACTTCAACTCTAATAAGGCAACTTAGAATGTGCTAAAATTGCACCTGGAGTGGGCTATTCGCTGCTGTGTCTCTGTATCTGTATCGTGTGTGATTTGAGCCATAAAGATAAAACACACGCTGAACGCAGACAAAACGCCCACAGAGACACAAGTTTGTGGCTTAAGTTGGGGTTGGGTTGGGTTGCGGGGGGTTGATATCAGATTCCGGATTGGGCAGAGTGCGGGGCTTAGCGGCAATCACTTTGGCAGTCACGTGCAGCTGCTTAGCATCCACCTCCAGCTCCTGCTTCAGCTTCAGCAAACCGAAGGACCCGCGTCATATACCCCATTATCAATAGAAGCCGCTGCGATATCAAGCGACTTCGGAATTTGGACTCCAATCTCAGTGATTGACATGCGGGTTGCAGGCATTCGAGCCACTCAACAATTCGAAACCCCATCAATAGGGGTATGTTTGGCTTTAATATGCAAAGTTTGAAGTTTATGCTGCGAAAAAGACTTAACCAACTGTATAAAGTGATGTTTGGACTTATGTGCCTATATATTTTTACCATATAATAGCTTATAATATAATATCAGTTTGTAAAATTAGTGCAACACCTCTGCAAATATATAATGTGTACAAAGAAATTTCTGTAATTCATGCAACAAATGTTTGACCAATTTTACATTATTATTTGATAGTATTGCAATGGTAATCAATAATAAACAGGAAATACCGACGAAGATTACTTACCCCTTTCTACCGGAATTGAACCACCGACATCTAAATTTTAGTCCGGTGTTCGAAATTTAATTTTTTTTTTATACGCCTAAAACGAATTGTATTTATATGTTAACTGTTTAACGATTTGCTGCTGCTTTATGCAGTTTTATATATTGTTTGCCGCCTGCCAAATTTCGATTACTGTTAAAGTGCTATAAAATGTAAATGGTATTCTATGTCTATCGTCATCCACATAAAGACCTCGCTGCATTAGAGCAATTCAAGAGGCAGCCACAAATATTCATATTATTATGATGGAAACGACTTGGCTGTCACTCTGTCTGGGATCAGCAAACAAAAAAATATATGTATTATAATAAATATATGCTTGCAGAATATTGTATTTCCATTGACAATTGAACAGTGCAACGGGAGAAATCAAAAACGTAATCAAATCATATAAAAAAGCAAAATCTAAGTCGAAATCGAAATCGTCGACGTCGATTTGCAGTTTGAAAAAGCTATAAAAAATCCTTGCATACTTTGAGGGTTGGCGGATTTGGGCAACTAATGCGCCTGTTGTTGTTTGTGGCTTGTCAATGGTTATTGATTGTCTGGTGTCATGTCTGCAAGCCTGGGCAGGGGTGAGGGGGAGGGGAGCAACGTCTAAGCCGACATGTAAAGCAAGGCGGAAGCTTTTAAGGCATTTTGTGTCCCCCAAACTCTGATCTTCTACACATTTGAAATGTGAGCGTCGCGCGTATGTATCCGGGTGCGTGTGTGTGTATGAGTAGGTGTGTGTGTGTCCTCCACATTTACATTACAACAAAAAGGCTTTTATTTTTTTATTTCTTAAATCTGTGCATGAAAAGCAAGCGCATTTGCAAATATTCAAACATGAAAACGGCTTGGCAAATCCTCAATAGCTAAGCAGCGTATCACAAACGGCTCAGCGCCAGAGCCATGCGGAGGAGGGGACTGTAAGAGGGATGGTGGAGGGGGCCAGTTAGTTGACAGTTGGACATGCGGGAGCGTGAAAACTTTAACAAAACTTTGTCATAACTTGCTGAATTAAATTTGTACAAGTCAAGCATTGAGCGCGCAACGACTGACGCTTTATCTTTCAACTCCTCTTCGTCGTTTTAAAAGTTTGCCAAATGAGCATTGCATAGTTTTGGGCGTCAATTGCGATGGGACAGCGCAGTTGGCTGCACTTTTTGGCTTGTGTTGCTGCTGGTTAGCAGTTGTTTCCCAACAACTATTCAAGCTTTCACTCGCACTCCCTTTCACTGGGTGAATGCGGAAGAGGATCTAGGAGGAAGGATTGCACAGTTTTCGACAGACTTTGTAAAAACTGAAAGCTGCAATGTAAGCTCGATATAATAATCACATATGCTGCTTGCAGAATACAAGAAATCTTAACGATTGGCCATTGCGTGCGGATATATGAACTGAAGAGGAAGAATATTCTTTTCCGTTGTACTTTACGAAAGTAGTTATTGACTTAAGTGTTTAAAAACTTAGTGCTTTGAAATCCCTACTTGACGATTATCTTAGAGTATTTCGCAGCATGTTACGCTCGGCTCCAACATTTTCTCTTGTAATTTGGTAATTTTTCTTATTATTAAGAAAATCAACTCTTAAAACAAAAATAAGCATTATAAAACAAGAAGCTGCTACTTTGCATTTCCATCAAAAACACTTTCAGTCGAGTTACGCAGCGATTTTTCAACTTTGTGAAAAATTTGTATACATAATTAACGCATTATAAATAATATTATTACGCTTTTGGTTTGAGAAGCAGCTTGAATTTTTCTAGAATTAATTATAATATTTAATGATATTAATTTCTAAACACCAAGTAAACTCATTTAGCGTGTTTTAGTCAAGCTACAAACAAATTTGAGAAAAACACAGATGTTGCTAAAAGTTATTTTCATTAAAAATATAATTCTTAAATTCGAATAACAAATGTTTGCTTTTCTTCTCTCATAAAATAAGAAAATATTTTGATGATGTGAAAATAACCATGATATTTTAAAAGCATAAATCTGAAATATGCTTCGTTAATTTATTGGTTGTCAGGGTTTTTATGCTAACTTTCCAAATTCTAGAACATGGCCTTAGTCAGCAAGCAGCTCGAATTTTCCCAAAAAAGTGATTTTAATTTTGTATTCCGGGTATTTGAGGCACATACAAAACAACTTGAGAAAAACGCAGATTTAATTTTCTAAATTCCTGAAACTTCTGAAAAATGGTTAATACATTTTTGCGTTTCCTCTGTCGTGAATTTAGAAATTGGCAAAAAGTTGAAAATGTAAAAATGGTTGTGTTGACTCTACAAATTCTAGATCAAATGCTTTAGAGTGTATGGCCTAAATCCAAATGGGTGGATAACGCCAAGGTTGCTAGACTATTGAACTGAGAGAGCTCACTGCTCCGAGCTGGCAAGTGTCTTTGAGTGTGCGTTGATTTGCAGTCGCCCAATGACAATGACAATGCCAATGCCAGTGGCTGTGGCAGTAACTGGCAGCTGCTGCGCGGTTGGGTTGCTCTGCTGCTGCTTTTGAATGAATATGCATGAACAGTTACAAGCCATCAAAACATGCCACACACTTGCCACATAGACAAGGAACAAGGATAAAAAAAACAAAAACTGTAGCTGGGTGAACTGAATCAACTTTAAGACTGAATGATGGTTGCGGGGCATTGCCATATGAAATTTAACCGCGTGACTAACGAGTATATCGTTAGAAGCGACCAAGCCACTCCACTCCACATCACAACATCACACAGCATTTGAGCCACAGCCATCATGACGTATACTTGATGTCTGATATTCAACGTTGCTGCTGCTGCTGCTGCTGCTGTTGTTGTTTGACGTGTTGAGCTTAATTGGAACACTCGACGACGTTGGTGATGGCGACGTAGCTTTTGATGTTACCATTTTTGTGTGTGGCTCGTCAGTCCTGCTGCTGCTGCTGCATCCTTGTGTCCGTGCTGTTGCATTAATTCATGCAGTTTCAAAGCCCCAACACAACACCCTACACTTATTCATTTATTTTTACTTTTTTTGTGTGTGCGCAAAAAAGGCATCGCTGGTTTTTAGTTAACGCGGGTGCTGCTCAGTATCCTTTTCCGTGGTAGCCTTTAAATAACGCCAGGGCGCAACATCATTAAAGCTGCTTCAAAGCTGCCACAGACCGTTGCACTGTGTTCAAATCAAAAGTTCATTGCAGCCCCCTTAGGGCCGTGCACTTTGTTGAGCACCCTGATAAACTGCATGCGGTGGCATGCACATAATGAGAACTAAAGTCGTTCAACAAAATGTGCAACAGCAACGCTATTCAGTTTTCTTTTCAACTTTTAGTGTTAGCCTTGAGCTTTACTCCGCTTCTTCGGTGATAAAGTTGTACAAAACACACCGTTAACATAGCTAAAAATATTTATTTCATTTTAAAAAGCAAAAATAGGTTTGTTAAATTTAAATTTGCAAATACTTCGAAAATAAGGAATTTTGTTCACATTAAGCCACAACTAACGAATTACAATTTTTTTTTTTGCCACTAGCTGCCAATCGTTAAACACTGGAAACTTGCTTTGTTATTGTATATATAAATATCTAATCGATTTTTCTTAATGTTGCAAGCTATTGTGTGTGGATATAGAAATAAACTGTGTGTTGCATGCATTTTGCATTTAAAATGCAACACAAAGCACAGAGAGCATGTAGAAACAGAAAACTTAAATACTTGTCATGGCAAATACTTTGCTGATGTATTTGTTGTTGTTGTTGTGGTTGTTTGTTGCTGTTGTTGTTGTTGTTGCTTTTGCTTTTGCTATTCCCATTGTTGTCAGGAAGCGCCAGCAAATGGCTGCCTCTTTCCTTGCAACATTCGCTGTTGTTGTTGTTGTTGTTGTTGCTTTGCATTATGTTGCATTTGCAATGCAAATGCTTTGTACTTTTTTGTTGCTGTCGTTGGCAACGACGCGTCGCGACGACTGAAACAGTAGCAAAGGCGGCAACAACAGTGACGAGCACAAGGCTTATGTTTATGCAACTCTTCCTCTTCTTCTTCTTGTTGTTGTTGTTGCTTTCGTACAGCCCTTTATTTCTTTATTGCGGTTTATATAGCGATTTTAGAGGATGTGTGTGAGTGTGTGTGTGTGTGCATTTATTTTCCTTCTGCTGTTTATATTTCTAATAAAAATGTTATATCATTTTAGGCATCGATGCACAAGCACTTACAGTGTGTAAGTAGATGTATAAAAGAAGTAGAACTTGGATGAGTAGACGGCATAAGGATGGAAGCATTGTACAAAATTTGGTTTTGACAGACGACATTTCATACTTGGGAATATGCAACATCGAATACATTTGATTTTTTTTTATTTATAAGTCAGAAAGAAGCTTATTCGACCTTGATCAGGATCAATGACAAATTTTATAAATTTATAATGATACTGATAATGAATTTGTGTGAAAGTATAAATTTTCCTTTTGTTGCTATATCAAAAATAAAATCAGTTTCTGATTTTCGACTCTGATTCTAAATTCCAGAAAGCAGTTCCGATTCCGGTTTCGCCTTGACACACTGAAATTCTTGAAAACCATTCACACATCGAGTTAATTTCGTATCCTTCGAGTCGCTACAAGTTCAAATCTGATTACAATAGAAGCCACAATTTAAAATTAATATATATAAATATACTTATATATATATATACAACTTTTTAAAGGCAACTTTGGTAAAATAACTTTATTTAACAGCTGTGTTCAGAATATAGTTTTTGTACTTATTTAAAGTTAGTTATTTCATTTTCTTGCTTCTTGTACTCAAGTTACGACTTATATTTTCCCCAACCGAATTCTTACTGTTTTTTTCCTTTCGGTTTCCTTTAGTGTTTCACAAACTTAAGAGTTTTTCCCAAATAATAAATAAAGTGCATAATAGACAGAACAGATTGTCAATAAAGTAAAAACGCAGCTGAAGTCGTTCTGCTGAGTGTGTTGAGTCGACTTACTGCCAGCGAATATTGTTTTGTTGCCAATGTTTTGGTTTGTGTCTCTTGGTGATAAACATGCTACGCAACACAACACAAACAGCAGCTTTAAAACAGCTACTGATGTAGTTGGAAGTTGTGTGTTGCTGTTGCTGTTGATGTTGTATCTGCGTTGCCGTTGCATTCCATTAACATTACAAATGTATTCATTGTTCGCAACTGCAGCAGCAAAAGCAACAAAAACAATAACAATGATGCTATTTTACGCCGCATTATGCAAAAATGTGACAAGTGATAGAAAAGATAATGCTCGCTCTGTGAGAGGATGCCACAAGCTTGCTCGCAACAGAAACAACAACAACAGCAACAACAACACTAGCAGCAAAGGCAAAAGCAACAACACCAATACGAGCAACAAAACAAACAACAACAACAACAACAATGAAACGACGCACAACAGCATGCAAAACTATTTCTTTTTTTTCCTATGCGCAAGTGGCTTTATTATTTGCTGTTGCACACGCCACGCTAATATGCGAGCTGTGTGTGTGGGTGTGTGGGTGTGACTGGGTGTGTTTGGGTTATGTGTGTTGCTGTATCGAAGTTGACAGTTTGTCTAGCTGGCATACGGCTAGCAGCAGCCTTAAGCCGCAGACTAAACACACTTCTAGTCGCATTCCATTATCAAAATTTAAAAAAATAAAATAAAATTAAAATACAATTATATTTCAAATAATTAAATATTTATATTTTATAATTTATTACCATTTAGTAGTAGCAGCAAAATTAAAATGGAATAATTTTTCATTTTTAAATTGGTCTCTTATAATTGAAAAAATATATAAATGTGCCAATCAGTTGATTTGATCAAGGACAATGCAGACTCATAATGGAAATGCGAAATATTCAGAATGTGAGTGTACAAAATGTTTAGCATTTAATTCCGGATGAGTTTTGAAGAATTTCCACCTAAACACTTAAACCAAGCTAATATATTTGAAAGATTTAATTAACTTTCATAAATTTTGACTTCTAGAAGTGGTTAAATAAAGTGTTTAAGTTGGAGAACGTTAGCTGTCAAATTCGAAATAAAATATATAAAATGCATACATGAAAATGTGCTTGACCTTATTTGACATCTTTTTGTCATTTAACATTTAACAATTTGATTGTTTAATTTTCTTATGCGAGCGTTTTCAATTTCGATAGTTTTATTTTTGAGTTCACCGCTCTCGATAAGTTTAGTCACCACGAGGTTGCAGAGAGTGTTACCATTCAACAGGACTCAATCATAGAAAGTGTATAGAACGCAGGGATGCTGGAAAATCACCGCATGTCAAATTGTTTTCCTATTATTGTAGCCATTGTTGTCGTTGCCATCATGTGAGTTTGTGTTTTCGTTGATGTTTCTGCTCACGCTGTAGCTGGTGTTGTTGGTCTTATCTTTATTTAAATTAGCATCACAATGCATTCACACACGCTCCCACACACACACACACACACACACACACACACACTTAGACACACACCCACTCACGCACACACACAGCGCTTGTCTGCCATATTGTTTTGTAAGGGGCGTTGCAATTGTTGATTCTTTTTTTGTTTGCAGGCAACAATAAAGTAGGTTACGCTTTTGTCTGCATCTTTCCCCTTTTTGTGTGCTTGTGTCGCAGCATTTATTACATTTTTAATTAAATACGAGTTGCAGCACAGGCGATTGACAAGCAGTCGAATAAAATAACTCTGCGCACCACGGCGTATGTGTGATTTATTTTGAGCTCTGTGTTGCATGCTCCACTGCAACCATCCAAAGCATTGCTCTAGCAAACATTAAACATTCAAGTCAGGCAAATATCTGTAACTAAACAACAGAAAGTATTCTCAGTTCGGCCTTTGGTGAAAGAGGCTGTTGGAGCCGATTCCCAAAGACGATAAGCAGGATGAAGATACTTTTGATTGCAATACCATAAAGCGTTGTGGACTTATTAATTAATTATTAATTATATTCGTAATACTATTTAACTGATATAATAAAATATCACACTAAAGAGTGTTTTACCGATATAAAATTCTTTTAAGCTCATGTGAACATGTTGATGACTTCGGATGTTGGTGAATTCCGCTTCCGCACAGATTCAATTTCTTCCATCCAGCACTCTGCATTCTGTGCAATATCCGTTCGTACGAATAGAAGAAGGCTTACATTTATTTTCTGAAAAAAATAATATAACACTAAATAAATAATAAAAAGCACTTGTGCCTAAACATTTATAAATTTCACGCAACACTGCCAAACGAAATTGCACCAAAGATTGACAATTTCTAAATATGAGTCTAAATATGTTTGGAGTCTACAGTTTTTCAAGCGATACGCTTGAATGGGAGGCAAGAATCCACTTTGATGTTAGGCAATCGTGCGAGGCAGAGCCGAATGGACGACTTACACATACACATACAGACACACATACACACACACACACACACACACGCAAAGTGTTCGTGCATTATTCATGTTTTGGTCATGCCTTTTACCTTGCTCGCTGTGCAGACAGGTGTGCAAAATAACTGGCAAATATTTTACAGCTGTCGCCTTTCTGTGCTTGTGATTTTACACTTATTTGTTTGCTTTTGGAAAATCACAGCGTCATAAGGACAGAGACGCTGAGTATCTTGAAAACATTTGGCATTTGTTGCTAACAATATCCGCTTCAAATCTGTTGATTATAGCTTTCAAATTGTTGTATCTATTTAGGGCGATTGTGCTTTTCTGACAAGGGCTTCAAATAATTTCTTGGCCATGCCGAAAAATTCTACCGACATTAGCTAAGTTTGCCATCTATCGTCTCCGTGCTAAACTAACCTCAGGGTGAGGTTTGGAGCATCGGTGTTATCTCCGTTGTCGGAGCACTCACATTTGGATGAACCTCATACTCTTTGCCTTCAATTTCCGCTCGTTTATATGGACAGATCTTGTACATAGACGAAGCAGATTGTTGAGATTATTTATTTTGTCGTGTGGCTGGTAATATTGAAAACCAAAAAAAAAAAATCAAGTGAAAACCTAACTGACTGCGCAGTACTCTGATACCAATAAGTAATACCAGCTGCTACCAGATGCCACAGAACAGGTTGAATGTAGCGAGGGCGGATCAAGAAGGGTGCTACTATCTACAAAATGTGGTGAGTCTAGCCTTAGCCGACGCCGATCTTTGGAGGACATCGCCAACAACGATGATATGTTCATTGATCCTCAAAGTGCCAGTTTTGACAATTTGTCTGTATGTGTTAAGTATCAAGTCTCTTTCTCTAAAGGTGTCCAAAAAGTTGCGATATATTAAATAAGAGACACCCAACGATATTGTCATGCAAGTTGTGGTAGTTGCACAAGTTATGTGTGTCTAATGAGCCGTTAATTCACAATACAAAATGCTGATACAAAATTTACTTTTACTCCTTTCTAAGCATATACGAGTCCATTATTAATTTTGAAATCATAAACCTATTTCTGTCCGTCCGAAGTTCCGTGGTTGCTCTCCTGTGGCATCTACGACATGACAGCAAAAGCATGTCAATCAATGTTGGTATATTTTTGGTGTAATCTATAGTTTTAATGTCAGTTTATATTTATTTACCGCCGTTTATTAGACAAACTAGAATCGTGTTATTTTCATTGTACACAAATAATTAATATTCGATTATTTGGGTTGAGTCAATTTCTCGCCGATTTGCTCCAAGTTCGTTCTGGTTTCATTGAACCACGTCTGCAGACCTTCACCGATCTTATCGGCAGTATGCTTAAATTCATCAGAAGCCAGCGTTTCCCTCAACTTATCAACGAAACCCTGTACGGTTTGTGCCATTTGTGCCACTGGGTCCTCCTTCTTAGCTTCCTCGGCGCTGCAATACTATAAATATAAATATAAAATTAGGCAAATGCGTCTAAGCACAAATGTTCTACGTAGTTTTATAAGTAAATCTCAACATACGACAAACATTGCGACGAGCAGGAAAAGCAGAGCGATCTTTGCCATTTTGCTTAGATTTGTTGGACTGGTTTTAGCTCTGCACAGTTACACAGTGAATGGAGTACTGATTGAGCTGCTGGCAACCGACTGAAATTTATAGCTCGCCTGCTGATTCCCATGACGTTCACAGGCCAGAAAGCAGCGCTGCTCACACATGCTGTCAACTTATCAGCTATTCTATATGTATTTAAATTTATTGCCATGTCGCGCTTGAAATTGTTCTTGTATTCATATTGGGAAGTATCAATTGTTTTGATAATTTAATAAATGCGAAAATTGAGCGATCCTCAAAGAAGGGTTCAAAGATCCTCGATGGCATTATAGCCACTCATGCAGGCAACTGGGCAAAAATGCTCTGCTGACGTATATAAGGGTGTATATTATATATTTTTTATGGGGTCGTAGATGATAATATTAGAATGCTCACTGATAGGGTATAACAACAAGTAAATTACTGATTTTTTTAATCTCCATCGACAGCATGTGTTAGTTTATATTAGCTCATTCGAAATACTTTATCATCTTTGATTTTTAATTGCATTTTTTAGTACTGTGTATTTTTTATTTTTATTTTCGGACAAGGTCAGCCTTGAGTTAAAATTTTGAAATGTACAGTGCCTCAAAAGACACGCGATTAATTCAGAAACAAATGTCATTCCTCATCAGATTGTGGTATTATTTACGCTTTCTTCTCGCTCAAAGTCTGAAGGCCTGGTTGTGTATCAGCTGTCGTCATCGCTTACTTGTGAGTTAAAGTTAAGGATCAGCTTCTTGGCCTCATCGGCACTCAATACTCAAAGAGCAACATCATTTTAAGAAAGATTTCTTTAACTTAAACCAACTTGACCATTTTATGTGGTCTTACTTTCCCATGAAGATCTATTTAACTGCAATGGATGCCTAGAACTGAACGCGGTACAGCGCTCGAAATGCGGACGCAGAGTTAATAATCGGCATGGTCAAAGTGCATTTTGCTCACTCAGATTACAAGTGCATACAAAATTGCTCTTAAACAAAACTGTAGTTCAATCTATGGGTTAATCTATAGGTTGTAAAGATTGCATCCTATATGATTAATATAGCTTTTATTGTCTAACATAAGTAGTCAGCAACAGATTATGCATTCTAATTTGAATAAATGACTTCGCCGATATGATGAACTACTTAGGGATATACCTACATTTCATATATATACCTACAGATATATTGTCAATAACTTATATTCAATCAAAGAATCGATTTATATGCTTTGCCTGAGCTCTTACAAAATATGTCTTGTCTGAAGAGTCTTCCAGCTCAGATGAAGTTAATTTTATATTATAAATAACTTCCTCTATCGAAATTTCTCCAAACTCGGTAGGAATCGGAAGCATATGAAAATAATAATAATATAGAAAAAAGCGATATCTTTAAAAATGCAGACTTTTCATTTTTAAAGATATCGCTTTTTTATTATGCTTTATTTTGGACATAATATTGATATTTAGAAAACACAAAAAAATGTATTTTTTATGCTTTGCGATGGTTACGTCAACGTACGACACGTGGAGCATAGAACCCAATTCTGATAAGGTGCTCCACACTTTCGAATATTGTATAATATGCATTATTATATATTCAATCATTTAATCTGGTCAAATACATTTGAATGTATTAAACTACGAAATATTTCATTTTTCATCAAAGCTCATTAAATAATTCTGATCATTTAAATGATGTTTTTTATATGTAAAATGCCTTAAAAATATACAAAATAAATTAAAAATGAAATCAATAATTAATAAATCCACATATTGTAAATAATCTATTATAATTACCTTTTTTTGTTTAGGGTATAAGTTGCTGATTAAATTTGATATTTATACATACAAACTCGTATGTATGTAGATAACATATACACATTCTATAAGTATAGTTTGTGAATATGCACACAAGATTAATTTTTGTCAAATCACTGCTTGAGCTCAACTAACGGGGTCAGGGTAAACATTTGATATACCCTTACGGAGGGTATGGTAACTTATGTATGTTGAAGCTGGAATATTTTTACATTTATCAATAAAAATTTGCTTGTGCCTTGTTCAAAAATACTCAAATGTTCTCAAAGCGATAAATATTTAATAAGCGAATTCTCAGCAAGGGTATTAGGAATTCGGCACTAAACATTTGACTGCCTGCTGTTTAAAATAATCTTTTCATTAATAGCGTCTCAAACTGACACACAGAACACACAAAAAGTACAGTTTGGCACTCTGAGCTAACTTGTGGAAAAATACTGATAAGCATTGATTACATGAAGCTGCCCCGACGGTTGAAGTGGCTGCCTCGCACTGTTGATCATTGCTGCAATTTGAGATTTGTAAATATTCTAAAAGTATTTATAGTCTGCCGTTTGTCTGTATTGAGTAAGCGCAATAATTTGTTATTTGAAGCCATTTATGCGATTAATAGTGTTATTTTTGTGTTTGCATTGCTTTCAAAAAATAGTTAGTCTTTGTGAATGCAGTCGATGTGTACACAAATATCAATAGTTATATATGTATACATGTACAATATATATAGATGTTCCTATATATAGATAAAAGCCACTTCAAAGCCGGGACAGACGGTGTCTGTTTTTGTTGCTTTTCGACGCTTAGTTTCAAGTGCAATCCATTAAAACAATTTAATGTAAAATTGCGTGACTGAAATTACGCTCGGCGTCAGCGACCGGATGCTCACTTATTGGCTTCATCTGGCTCCTTCGCTGGGTCTCGCTGTGTCTGGGTCTGGGTCTGAGTCTGAGTCGGAGTCGGAGTCTGTAGCTGGATTCGTGTTGATGTTGAGCTGTGAAAATTTCGCACAAAAAGTTTATTTTCCACTTGAGAGCAACAAGCAGTGAAATTATCAACGCGTCTAACAGACAGACGATGCCTCTATGCCCTGTGCTAGTCATTTGCCCAGACACAAACAAATAAAATTAAGTGGCGACAGAAGCAAAACGCAAAACTGAAAGCTGAAAGCTGAAAACTGAAAACTGAAAAGCGGAGCGCACATCCAGAACCCAAAGCACAGACAACCAGCTGGCAAGCCAATGTAATGCAAAATATATGCATACTCGGATAAACTAAAAACCACTAATAAATTTTCATTTCCCGCAATGAAAATATTTTATTTTCATTTTGCAAGCGTCGTAAACTTTGCCCGCTCACCGTGATGCAAAGGGAGAAACTGTCTGCGGTAGTCGCTTGGCTAATTAAAATTGAAGGTGTTGAAAATCAATTGGATTGAGTTCCCTAGAGCAGGTGGTGAAAAGCGTTTGGAGTCTGCCTGGGTTAGCAGCTCATTAACTTGAGGACTACTCTTTCGTTTAGCAAGTGGTTTTCCAAATTGCTTCAATGTGGCTCTGAATTCTAGTTAAGAAACTCTTTAAATAAATATGCTAAAAGTGAAGAAAGCTAAAAACTCAAATTTCAAATGTTCACATATAGCTGAAGTACAGCTTGAGGAGATAGTTGATTATAATTATTTATTTATTTTTTGACAACTAAATGTTTGATCTGCTCACTGAATAAGTATAATTATTAATCTCTGCTAGATTCTTAGATCTCTTAGATATCTATGGCACAGAGTTGAGTATATGCTCTGGTACAGGAGGATGGCACTGGGGCAACGGTGGTCCCAAGGTTGGGTAAGTGCGCAGCCGTAATAGCTCCAAGATCGTTTGCAATTCCAAGACATGAGCGTAGTGCTTGCGCACATTGTCCAACAAGTGGCGATGTGTCTTGATCTGTTCCATGCTGCAAGACCGATAATTGTTTGTATAGTATTATTGGATATATATAAATCTGGGCGACTTTTGTAGCTTACCGCTCGCGTTGCTCGCGATCGCGACGCTGCTCCATCATGAGATCGCGCTGTGAGTTCTGAAGAGTGACGCTAACTTTGAGGCGTTCAATTTTAGAATCAATGAAGTGATTTTGGCGCTTGATTTCCAGTGTCTTTTGCTTCACACTGTCAATTTTGATGTTGCTGTAACAAATACTTGCTTAGTCTATTACTGATGCTTGCTTATCTTGAGTGCTTACATGCGATCGATTTGTTTCCTAAACACTGCAATTTTTTGATCCACAATGCGTTCAATGGCACCAGCTGCCATGTACTTCTGGCGCTCGACTTTCGCCTTCTTCCAGTTGCGTAGAATGTTAAGAAACTCTATGGTCACTTTGCACTTCTCGATGGCATCCAGCATGTACTTGAGATAGGCGATATTAGCCTTGAATAGCTTGTGCTCCCACTCCTTAAAAATCACCTGACGCCGGAACACGGCAACGCGCTGCATGGCTTTGATCTTCTTGTTACCTGCGTCCTGTGTCCAAATGGGTCATATTTAAGAGAGGTATCGCCCTGCATATGGCATATATATTCACCTTTATCATGTGATTAACATCATTGATGTCATCCACATGCATCAGCACACTATTCGACAGTGACTTGGTAGAGCCCTGGACCTGCACCTCCACCTGACCAAGTGTTAATGTCAACTGTAACGTCATGTTCCTCATGGCCTCCAGCTGAAAACAGAAATGCTTTATGTAAGTCTGAAGGATAATACAATCAAATTGTAAGTTGTAAATAAAACCCTCGAATAAATCATTTGGGTTGAGAAGTTGTCAGTTGCCAACAGCTAACAGATCCATTTCCAATACAACATCTAATATCCGGATTGCAGATGTGCAACCTCGCCACAAGAATGGTGGCAATTGAGATTGCAGACTGCAGACAGAATCGAGAGTATTTAATGGACTTACATAAGTCTGTATTGTGTCCTCCATTTCTCGCTGTGTGTGGGCCTTGGTCTCCTTCAGGCCCGCAATCTCTTTGGTGAGGCCGTTCAAGGCGCTCTGGCTGTCCACCAACTGGTGGCTGATGCCCTTGAGTCGCAACTCGCTCTCGATCTTCTGGCGGCGCAGCTTGATAAATGCATCCCAGGCCTTGGCGTCCACAGACGTGGGACAATTCTTGGGCGTATCATTGTCAGCGATGTAGGCCAGAAATTCGGTGATTTCGTTGGGCAAGGGGAAAGCTCCACGTTGCGACTGCTTGGGGCTAAGTCGCTGAGCGGCTTCATTGCAAATCAGCGATGAGTTAAATATCTTGTTGGGTAACTTGGGGCGCTTCTTGAACAGCTTGGTCATCTCGTGAGCGGCATGTGGCACAGAGTTTAGAAAGTTGCCGCGAAACTGGCGCTCGCAGGCACGATCCCTGGTCTGCTGTGCCTCGAGTCGTGTGCGGACATCCTGCTGGCCCCGTTCCCAAAAGTCGAAGAGATTCCCATAGCGTTTGATGTAGTCGTTCAGCTTGTCAATGTCGCTGCGCAATCTTCGGATCTTATCACGCAGCTGTCCGCGTATATTGCTGGTGGTGATCTTGTTCAGCATCCGGACACGACACTGCTTCTGGGCAAAATCGTACCTTAGCTTGAGGAGCATTAGCTCCGTGACGCGTTGGTTCAGTTTGAGGATTTGCTTGGTCTTCAGTAGCAGCGTTTTGGCCTCGTTCTCGTTCAGGATGCGCAAATACTTGCGACGATCCTGCTCGAGCAGATTCACAGCCTCCTCGTAGGCGCGAAAGATCTTCTGGTCCTCCAGCGAGTACTCGTGCGGCTGCTTCTTGAGCATGAATTCCGGAATGGGTATGTCCTTTTTGATTTCCTCCTCCCACAGCTTCTCAATAACGCCATCCATCATG
Organism: Drosophila nr. fundita; assembly: GCA_035044245.1. Classification (NCBI taxonomy): domain Eukaryota; kingdom Metazoa; phylum Arthropoda; class Insecta; order Diptera; family Drosophilidae; genus Drosophila; species Drosophila nr. fundita. The sequence goes on along the minus strand of JAWNMG010000622.1, from coordinate 1,117,444 downwards.
ATAATCAGGGCCCGTGCCCAGAAATCCAAAGACCAGAGCAAAAGTCGACCTCGCTTCCCGCCCGTGTCTATTGCTTTCGGCTTGCGTCGATTGATCGCCTTCACCTCGGAGTCATCGACCTCCAGAATGGACTTTATGGCCTCGTCCTTGGCCAGGGTGGGCACCGTTTGCTCGGGCGGCTGAAACGAGTCCATCCAGAGAAGTCTCAGCATGCAGTTCATATTATCGTAGATTCGAGTAAGCACTCCATTGGTGCTCAGCACATTGTCAATGGTCTCCCGCTTCAACTGCTGCGCCTCGTGGAAATACTTGTTGAACTCCTGCTTCATGGGATCCACCAAGTAGTAGCGGTACTTGCAATCATCATTGTATACTTGATTTGATGTGACTATTTCCTTTGACTGCAACTGGAACTGTGGTGCCATCATGTGATCATAGACACTGGGCCCTTCCACCACATACAGTTTCAGTTCTCGGGCTGCAGGCTTGTCCTCACCCTCGCCCGCCTCCTCGGTCCCGTGCAAGGAGTCTGCTTCATGCAACTCTTCTAAGGAAAGCACAGAGAGACGCACGTGGTCCTGCAGATCGTAAAAGCGATATTTATCGAATAGAGCCATATCTGATTTGCGCACAACTGAAAAACTCTCGAAATTTGCTTCGGCAAATATGCAGCGCACTTTATAGTTAATATTGACAGCCCGGCGTGTCACCAGCTGCATAATCCAATCCCGTATCCTCGTCTGATCCTCTATGGCGCGCAACAGCGACTCTCGTTCCAAATCACACAGCTTGTGCGCCTCCTCCGTCAGTGCCTCCAGCCACTTGTAGTGGTAGCAAAACTTTTTGAAAATCCCCTTCGATTTGCCAGTCACGGAAATATCGTAATCGATCAGCGCCGTCACCTTGTCTGCGAAATCCTTTATCATCTGAAGTATCTTGTCGCGCTTAAACATATCAGCGGCCGTGTACTCCTCCTCCTTCACCTCCAATTTCACGGTGGCTGCCACAATTGGCCGTGACACTATCCCCGTCTGCGCCACCATGTATTTCTCAGGCACAGTTATCTCGCTGTTCTCCCGCACAAGATCAGCCAGGGAGGGCAGGCGACTCACTAAGAACACATTGTTGGCGTCCAATACCATCAAGTATCTGTAAAGGCAGTCCAAACAGGAGCACAATTAGCTTATCCGTTACAGTACACAACTGGGAATACACCCACAAAAAAACGAGGGATACCTACTTGGAATTGTAGCACTCCTTGGCGTGCAGCACAAATTGGGGCTGAAAAAAGAGTGAGACGAAGCGAGACATCATGAAAGCCTTCTTGGTACGCTTGTGCTGCCGAAAGTGGACCATGATGCCATCGACGCCCCAGGTGAGCAGATGTCTCGTCATGTTGGCGTCAATGATGTGTCCAAAGTGGGCCGATTGTATCGAAGCAGCCCACTGGAGTTCGCTGCTTTCGTTCAGCACAAACTGATCGAATACGGCGCTATCCTTGACCACGCCCACAATCTCAACGAGCACCCAGCGAGCCATGGGCGGCTGTACGGCAAATGCCACATATGAGTTGGGCAACGGCAACTCACGTCTATGCAGCCGCCTGTCCTTGCCCCAATTATATATCCACATCTCATCCGCATGGCCCGGTTTGCGAACGCTCCTATCGCGCGATATCATCACCAGGAGACGCGGCCCCTCCACGAGGAGAAAGCTGTGCACAAACACTTGCTGCACCAGCTGCTCATCCTTGATGGCAAAATAGTACGTCATCTTGGGCGGTCGGTACTCAATATTCACAACATGTAGAGCCTTGGCCTGATCCTGAAAGACGGCGCAGTTGTCGTGATAGTCCATGGCAAACACAGCTGCCGAATCGCTCGTCAGCTCATAGACGATGCTCGGCATCGAGGGCTTCTCGAAGTGGATCAGCACCAGACCGCCGTCCACGGTGCCGACAATTACGTACGGATTGCTGCGATGCGCACAGATGGCGCAGGCCATATCAATGGGCACCGTGGAGATCGTTTTGCCGGATGGTAAATCCATCATGGCTATGCCATCGTTGTGCAGCAGCACGACGCACTCCTCTTTGAAGCAGGAGAGCAATCGATAGGCGAGCACTTTCTTACCGGCAACAATCACCGGGTTCAGCTTACCCTCACTCTCTTCGAGCATCACCTGGTCAATGCCGCCCAGTTCGCGCGAGGCATAAAGCTCTCCATTCTGGTTGCTAATAAACGTGCAGACATTTACCAAGCTCTGATCAATCGTCCACTCGACGACAAAGTTGCCGGCCTTCTTCCTAATGTAGAACGCCCTGGCGCTGGTCCAAATGAGGAATCCCGCTCGGTGGAACATAAGAGCGTGTGGACGAGCAAACTGCTCGTCGGCATACTTGCTTAGACTGGCGGTTGACCAGCGCTGCTTGATGGCGAGGCAGCCGGCGTCGATCTGGGAGAACTCGCCATAGTCGTTGATCACATAGAGTCCATCGTCGCTGAAGCACATGAAATTGCGCTCGGATTTCAGATAGCTCCTGCCCATTTCCACCTCGGACACCTGATGCAGGAACACATCTTTCTCCGCGTAGCACATCTCATAGCATAAAATGCGCAACTCTATCTTGTCATACTGGACTATTACGGGAAAACTTCCAGTGCTCAATGCTAGAGAATACGGTCGTGTATCAATATATGTTGGGTGCTCCAGGATAGTTGTGTTAGTCCGAAAGTTAAACACACAAATTGCATAGTTCGGATAGCCGCCGATTCCAATGAGTAGATCGAGATCCGAAAAGCGCATCATAGTAAAGTTCAGTATGGAAGCTGAAGGGCGTTAAGAGATGTTAGTTACTGGGTCTTTAATACTTTAAGCCACTTACAGGACAGAGTCGAGTATTTGGTGAACTCTGGATACTTGTAGACGTATATATTGGGGCGCAGAACACTTTCGGCAAACCCAAAAAGCGGGAAGCGGCTGTGGCCGGCAAACACGCTTATGTCCAGGCCAGTGGCGACGGTTTCGGCCCTGAAGTAGCTGACTTCGAGCGTTGACATATGCGTAAACTTGATCAAATTGCCCTGTCGAAGGGCGAAAACATCTGGACCCACATTCGCAATGCTGCCTCCATCATAGTTGTTGCACCAACTAAACGTAACACTTCCACTTAGTTAATCTGTAAAATATGGTAAATGTTTAGAGATATGCCTTACCAAATCGTTGAGCTGATATTCATTTTGCTGCTGTTTATGTGACTCTGATGTTTGCTTCCATTTGCCAAATGTCCTTCGTTTCAGTCAACAAACCAAACGGTTGCTAAGGTATCAACAATTTGCCATGGGAACTAAAAGTTAATTCAAACAAGCAGCCAGAGTGAATGGTTGTTCATTGGCGCCTTGCGGCTAAGCAGTTTATCGCCACAAATTTCCCAGGTGGCAACTTCAAGCAACTGCAACATCCGCCAGAATCGACGATGTAAACGATGCAACAAATTATGTCCAATTTTTGTTTATTTCACTGCTTTTACTCATCGCTTGTGTATTGTTATTGTCATCGTCTCAATGTTATTGTTGATGTCTGCTACCTTCTCCAGTGCGAAGTCTTCTTCATGAGCCAAGCTGCAAGCTGCATTAATTATTTAACAAACTACTTTTGCATTTTATTTGTGTGCCCAGTATTCATCATAAAAATATAAAGTAAAATATGTATTTCATTATTATATATGTTTCATTATCATCACTAGCTGATTCGATATGGCAATGTCCGTCTGTGTTTCCATTTTCATTTCTTGCACCAATTGTTAACCTCAATTTTGAAGCCATCCTGTCTTAACTTGGCTTATATTATCTGTACATATATTAAGCACATCGAAGATACACGGATCTTTTCACTATATCATATAGCTGCCATAGTAACAATTTCTCGAAAGAGATATAAATGTGAGACTGAGCTAGGCGTAGGCTTACATCATCGACTTGCCTGATATAACCATTCTTTCTTCTTAACTTTGACACAGAATATTTCGTAAACTATTAAATACAATTGCTAAGTAAATTCGATTAAATATATTTTAAGCTTTATTTATCAGATTAGAGATGCAATTATAATTTTACTTAAGTTATAAATATATATATTTAAAATATTACATTTTACATCCTCACTTTATTATTCCATGTTCTTTGCTTTTTTATGGTGAATGCAAATGAATTTGGACTTAACTTGTATTAGATTTGTGTAAATTTACTTCCACACTAAGTTCACAGATATATCCTGGAAAAGATGAAGTATGTTGTGCTGTTTACAGCGAAATGAACTTGAGGTTGGACATTGAAGTGACCGTTTGCAGCTGGAATCCAATTTCTGGCGAGTTACGTCAGTTGCTCCTACATTTAGGGGCTGCCACAGAATTGGCATAACTAATCAGCTGGCCTCTACATTCCGAGCCATTTTTCACATTCGCCAGCAGCACCTGCAGCCGAGAAGTTTGCTGCCTACTTTGGGGCGCCACTCAATTATTTATGTGCCCCTGCAGTGCAGGCAGTAGAAGGTGGTCGGGCAGGGCGGGGCAGCAGGGGGATTGGGGCTTGCGGCTGCCGGGGATTGCAGATTTCATGTAGCACTTTTGCACATGTTCCGTCTCGTAGTGGGAAATGTTGGCGCACAGCTAGAGCAGTCTGAAATTCAGACATGGAATCTCTTTAATGTTAATGACTGAGTGCAGAAAAAGTTTTGGAGGGCTTGAGGCGGCTTTGTGGCACGACGTCGTCACCAGGCTCGGGATTGCAACTTTGTCGTTCTGTGTGTGAGCCGCCAAATCTCTGGCGTCAAGTTTCTGCTGCATACTTCGAGCAGCGCCCAACTTTTCTTCTGTATTTATGCGACACTCATTAAAATCGCATTAACAATGTATTGCAAATCATTGCCGTGCAATAAGTTGCACACATGCAGCTGCAGCGGTTCAGTGTCTATGGCTTACCTGAGTTGCCACCGATGTGCATGCCACATATAATACTATTTACCTTAAACATATGCTCAAATATGGACAGCATTTTTTGTGTGTTTTTGTACTCAACACACGTGTTTTCGATATGAATTACAATTTTAAAATATGGAATGGATAATATTTGGAGTGTATTTCCGAAATGAAATGAATGTGTCGAACGATATCAGTCGAAATTTTAGAAATAAATAAATACACATATTAAACTACAAGCACATTATTATTTTCTTAACCCAATACTTTTTACATAAAACCCGTTTTCAAACATGTTAAAAGAAGCATTACCATATCATCATTGTAGTGAATAAATTATAAGCTGGACAATGCCAACAACAACAACAACAACAAAAGCAGAGTGGCAAATAACTGCCGCTGCGCAGATGTGTTGTAAATTTGTTCCTTCCGCATCAGCTGCAACAACTACAACAACGATATCAAGAGCAGCAACAACAACAACAACAAAAGCAGCAACAACATTGGCTTACCTCAACCTAGGTAACACAATTGGCTGACAAATGGCTAAGTGGCTGTCTGTCAACTAACAAGTTTGGGTCGTCCCTTTTCGTACTCCAGTTCCATGTGTGAGGCATCATTCAAAATGTATGTTCAAATTTTGTAGCATTCCCGCAGGGGAGTTGAGCTGGCTTGGTGTGTTCTGTGTGTTGTGTGTGTTCTGTGTGTTGTGTGTGTTTCGCTTTGTTGTGTTTGCCTCGTTGTGTGGCAATGCTTCGAAATTTCTTTATGCATTGCCTTTTTGCATTCTGGCTTTTTCTCAACATTAATATTAACATTGACTTCAGACATGTTGCTGTTGTCCCCTCAAGCGAATTTGTCTGCTGAAAAATACTTAACAAATTTTGAAATAGTGTAGATTAATTTTGCATAAGCGAACAGACATTAATAATTGGCTGTGTGCTGTGTGTGGCAAAGCCCATTTAGAGCGTATTTCCGCTTTAGGGCTAATTAAGCGAGCTGCATTCAAATTGAATGGCTTTTAGCACATTTTAATGCATTTAATGCTCAGCCCATTCGCATTGCAACCGATTTTTATTTACTTATGCAAATTGCAAGGCTTAAATTGAACGTATGCCAAAGTTGTCGCTTATGCAGGCGGTAATATGGTCTAATTGCATTTATTGCCAAATATGTCTAATTCTAATTTATGATTCTGCTGTGCCATTTTAAATAAATATTCAAATAATTTACATCTCCCAAAGTGACCTTTTAGGAATTTAATAATTCCGTTAATTGGACTCTGGTTCGCCGAGTGATAGCTACCTAAATTATTGATTATTCAGCACACAGAGCCAATTTCAAATCGGTTTGCCAAAAATTATCATACAGATATCACTAATCAAGCAAATCATTTTTTTATTTATAAAGATTAATGTAAGGTCTTCAGGTAGTGGAAAAGTTAGGAATATCGATGCTATCAATACCGGCAAAGTAAAGTTGTAAAGTTGCCACGAGTTGTTTATGAGCATTGGAGTCCTTGTGTGGGTTCCGTTGCTGTTCACCTTCCTGTTCTGGTATTTGTTATCGGACAGACAGCTGATTATAATGGGCTGTGTATTGCAATATCCTGCCCTGCCATTTAATGCGTGTAGTTGCTGCTGTCGTGCAACTCGTTAAATTTCCATCAGTGTGCGTTGTGCGCCATATTGGCCCAAAGTGTCACATAGAGCGAAACTTAAGCAATGAACTCTGATGTCCTCACGTATTTGTATAATATCGATTTGACTCACAAAAGCCACACACTCATGTGATACAGTATGGGTTCTCTGCGAGTGTGTGTGTGTGTGGATGTGTGTGCGTCGCTTAGCTGCCACACATGTACGTAATTGATATTTTATGAATGAAATGTAAACACTTTTTTATGTGCCAAGCGACCATGGGAGCGCCAGCTCCAAATGTGAGCGTAAAACTTTGACATGATGTGCCACATGCACCCTCCACTTTTCATGTGGCTGGCTTCATCATCTGCATTATCCGGATAACATTGGGCACTTAGATCTCAACCTTAATTTACAGAAAGAGCGCCAGAGATATGCTTGAGTGCAGTTGCCAAATTTTAAATTGTAAATCAATGGAAGGTTGGATGAGTCTTAATGACGATAACAAATTCATTTTGTTAATTATATTTTGTACAACTGGCATCACTATTTACATTAATTATACATGCGAAACAGAATCTATCAATTATTTATTTATTTATTTCTCAATTTAAATATTCAGTTTTATTTTTAATACAATTTTGTTTTTCCAGTGAATACTTTATTTATGATAATGCATTATTTTATTTATTTTATTTATTTACTCATTTGTTTTCACTACTTGTGCCATATTTAATCCCGACAGTTTTTGGTAGCTCATCCAAGCTTCGCTGTGACTGGCAGCAACACTGAGAACATTGTCGGTCACAGGCTCTTTAGGAGCTCGGGGACACAATAAACTGGCAACAAAGTGTCGACCGAAAGCAGCTTCATAAAAGTATTTTCAAGTACTTTTATACAAAATAGAAGGCATTAAATGCGCTATGCTTAACCCATGGCAAACAGTCAACGACTTGAGTCGCTCATAAATTTCAAATTTCAAATTTTAAACACAATATTTTCCTTTGCACATATGCATATATTCTTTGCTGCTCTATGTTTTTATTTCATTTGCAATCGAGAGCAAAGCTGAATAAAAAAAAATGTTTTGATTATAATTACAAAAGCATTTTATTGGCAATGATTTTTTAATCGTTCGCAATGTGTTCATCCGGCTGCTGCCTGGCTTGTGTGTCCTCGAACTGATGATTTTAATTATTTGAATTGTGTGCATGGATAAACTGGATGTGCTTCGACTGATTGTCCGCTCTATTTGCGATGGTTTATTTGCATTAGCTAGCACAAAGTTGTTGTAGTGAAAATCGCAAAGTGCACATTTCATTTCACATGTTTGTTGCTGTCATGGCAAAGTTCTGCCCAAGTGCTGTCTGCTCTGCATGTGGAAAGTTATCTGCTGCTGCCAACGGTGCGTATGATTGATGTGCCACCATGGATGGCAAATTTATTTGTATTATGCTCAATTCAATCGTGTGATTTTTATTGCTGTACACGCACCGAGAGCGGAAGAACTTTATTGAAAATTGTCTGCACATTGTTATTTTATTTCTCAGTCAATTTACGTTTTTCCAGTGCTTTTATGAAAATGCTCAATGCCGGTCTCTAAAAACAAAGTGCTTCAGTTTCAGTTTTCATTTCCACAAGTGTGATAGACACGGACTCAAGTAGTCGGCTCTGACATTTGCGGTATCTTATGGACATCTGGTAGCTATGCAGCTGTGCCTAGTCACAGTCACAGGGCGTGGCATGCGTCCTTGCCAACCGCAGACATTGCCGCAGAAAGTTGTGCCTAAACGGAGCTGTTGTTGGCATATGCAAGCCGCACTACAAAATGATATATTGGCCGCCAAAACAGCCCAGAAATTTGAACAGTAAGTCATTTAGTTGTGTGCCGACAGGCTCTATAAATCACTCGATGAGTGTGCCACGCGTGTTTGTCATTAGCCTCCCAAAGATGCTCTAATCTTGAGGATTGATATAATCCATGAGAATGCTGAAAGTAGGTTGTTGTGTATGCAGCCAACATATACGATATATTTCAATGATATTTATATTTTTGCTTAATTTTATCTTTGTTTTATTATTATTACTTGATTTATATAATCTATGCCTGGTTGTACTTACTTACATTTATTTACTTTCATAAAAAGTTCCGACCATAGTCTAAGCACTTATATAGATTTGCATACATAATGGAATTCATTAATAATGAAATTTATATTTGGCAGATTTATGGAATAGGATTAGGCTAACTGCAAAATGTGATATACTATATATTTATATAACTGCTTACTTCTGCATGTTCAATTCCTTTGCACCATCTTATAGACATTTCGTATAAAAGGTTTCAAGTATTTAAATGGTACACCGAATATTATGGAATATATTCAGCTAGGTGTTAAATAATTAATTAACAATAAGCTTATGAAAATGAGTTAGCAACTGCACAATATTTGTGCTAGCTCCGAGTGTGCAACCGAGATGAAGCATGTCATACGTAATCTATGCCGAATGCATGGGGCAGACACACACAGGCAGAGGAACAACGGCAGATAGATCAAGAGGGAAATGCCTTCACACATATTTGCATATTATGAATGCGACACACACACACAAGCACACCATATACCCACATATATGTACATGCAGAGTGGAACAAACAGAGCCAGCAAAATACCCAAATTCCATGCTCAATTTCAGATTTGTGATTTCAGCATACCTGAACACCGTCACGCCCACTTCCTCAACACATTCATGCCCCACACGGTTCACGTGCCACAACGATAACGTGCACTTTGTAGGCATATAAATTCAGAGTCGAATTTGGGTACCGTTGTGTTTTGGCTCATTTGGGCGACTTCTGTTGCAGGAGAATCGTCCCAGAGTTGGCAAACGATGCCGATAACAACAATGCGCAGCAATTGACAGCTTTGCAGCATATCAAACATTTTTGTCAGTAGTCAATAATGAAGATTCCCTAAGTACCAATGCGTGCACACAAGTGTTTTTTGTGGCAACATTTTGTAACATATTTTCAAACGCCATTGAAATATCGATGGAGATTTTTTTATGAAGCTTTGGGCAAAGGAACATGAATTGCGATAAAGCAGCAGCAAAATAACTCAACATTTGCCTGCAGAGTTAACAAGTAAATTGCATCTCATGACCACTTTTGACAGATACAAATAGTTAATTAAAATTCTTCTATTTACAGTTGAAATTACAAAAATTAAAAATAAGATTTATAAAATGCTGAAATATATGTACACAACGAATAAGTTTCGATTTGTGATTTAAGAGCAAATGTTCATGACTTAATTTGTCAAAGACACAGTTCAGGTTTTTTCATATTTATTTAATGTTCTAAATTGCGAAAAATGAAAATAAAATGTATGCAATAAACGTGAATAAATTTAAGCTTGTGATTTATGATAACATTAAACATTGAAATTTAGGCTGTACATTTAAGCAAGTATTAGTTATATTATAATTTTTATTTTTACTTATCTTCCTACCTAAAATCAAGTTTTCAATTTTAAATGTAAGGATGATTTAGTGGCAAAACAATGATCAGAAAGCCATCGCTTTTTAAAATAAGTTGAGTAGAAACATGGTCAAGACTTTCATTCATTCATTCAATTTCCCCACAGACTTGGCTATTTTTTCAATCTCTTTTTTTGTTTGTCTTTCTGTTCTTCTTTGTAACGTCTTTAATTTCTGCTTCTCTATGTTGCTTATTTACACTTTTAACGTTTTTTTTTTAACTTTTGGAGAGAGCTGAAGCTGACGTCTCATACTCGATAAGGTATGTATCATCATTAGCCGAATAGGTTTTTTTTCCTTAGTTAGCGAAACATGGAGCATGTCAGACAATATTCTGATACCGAAAATAGACCTGAACTATTGAAATGGATTGCAAGAATATCGGTAAATTTTGAAAGCTTCAGCGCTTAAGCAATTTATTTTATAGGATTTGGGAGTGCCACAATTAATATGTTTACGATAAATAATAATAAAAAAAACTATTTAAAGAACAGCTTTTGCAACTCCTTGGTTTTTACTGGCAGCAAAGTTTCTATTTCATCGGGATTCTCCGATAATGCATGCAATTGTGCCGAGCAGGGTGCTTCTCGGTGAATGTACTCCTTAAGTATATAGTCATTTTTAAACTCGCAGTCGTAACGTGTGTCGTGCATGCGGATAAGGACATCATCGATACGCAGAAAGTGACGCAGCAGCACAAAGAAACCGGAGGGCAAAATACGAATCCGAACGCTCATCTCCGATTTGCCGCGGTCGTCCAGCGTATCCTCGTAGAATGTGATATATTTATATAATAGAGTATTCTCTTGCTGCATAAGCTTCATATTATTCAGCGACTGAGTGGTGGACTCTGTGCGAAACTTGTCGTTCAGCGTGCCCTGATATGTGGATGTGAATGTCCAATCGAATGGCTTGTATTTTTGCGCCATATTCGGCTCAGCTTCCATTTCTTCAGGTTGTTTGCCGTTGGCAACCAGGGCGAGTGCATCCAAGGGCATCCACTTCATGAGGGCGCCATCCTTGTGCTTGAGCACCAGCCTACTTTTGTGGAACACAAAGGACGGCATATGTGGCAGCTCCAGCCATGGATATTCATTGCACAGCTCCCAGTAATTCTGATAGCTGAATTTCCAGCCGTTGCAAGAAATCGTCTTCCGATCACAGGCACCAAACGACATCACCCTAGTTGCTGTCAATGAATTAATTAATTATTTACAAATGATAAATTTGTCATCGATATATCGTTTGCCTTATTCTATTGGAACATTGAAATCATTCAAATCGTCTGCACAATTGAAAATTCGATTTCACACATTTGCGTACATGCACTAAATGATATTAACATAATTTTTATATAAATAAATATATATATATAAATATTATGTATAAATTACAAGCCAAGTGAATACAATCTCTCAAACATACATACATATTTTCCATAAATTTTACAACGATCGAAATTGTGTATAATTGTATGTCTGCTGTTGTGTGGATAAACATGTAAGTGCCTCATAGAAAGACATTGTTCCCAAGAATACTCTTACTCGATTTTTGTATACACCTGAAAATATATCGAGTTTGAATCTGTGCAATTTATACAAACCTTACTTTTTAGTTGTGTTCACAGCGGAATATTGGGAGCGACTGACGATTGTGTAAAATACTGTCGACTCTCCCCAAATTTATTTGATCATTACTTTAACAAAGCAATCTTTGAAATTATGGTTCACATGTCGATGACAAATTTTGTAAAGGCCACTTTGAGCATTTAACAGATGTTCAGCTGTTCTAGCCACAGCCCGTGTTTGTTAACGTTGCATGAACTTCAGCTTGACTCCTTCGCTTGAATTTAGCTCACATTGTCTCCACTTTAGCCTGCCCCCATTCTGTTGCATACTTCGTTCCGCGTGTGGCAACCACGTACATACGTTAGCTGCCCTGTCGTGTTTCGTCTGGCACGGAAATGAACTTAATTTATTGCGCTAAAAAGGATTTGAGTTGGTGGCCCTCCCACTCACTACTCCGAGTCCGCCTTCATCCCGTCCGCCCTCAGAATCGTTTAACGTCGTTGGTTTTGCCGGGCTTTGTTTTGTTTTGCTTCGTTTCGGGCTCTGTTTAAAAAGCAAGCGCAAACTGCGATTCTCGCAATCATGGCTATAATGATTTGTGTGCTTAACACGGCGCCGCCGTCGAAGCCCTAAATTATAAACTATCTACACAGAGCAAAACTTGCCGCAAACATTCTCACATATTTTCACTCGCCTGCAAGTGTGTGTAGTGTGTGCCCCTTAGTGTACTGATTTTGTTTAATTTGTGGCCAAAAGTTGTAATCATATGCAGTGGAAAGTTGTTGTGCGCTTCGTGTTTCATGTTTCGCAGGACATGCTGCTGCGCACTCGGCTCTTGCCAATTACAATTTCCTTTAACATTAATTAGCATGTCAGTTTTATGGCAAATGGCTTTTAATTTCGCCTCCAGTCAATGGCATTGCCAATGGCCTTGTGTTTTATTTGCCAAGCCAATAATTATGCAAAGCAGCTGCCCACATTGAGTGCCAGTTAAGCCATTTGCGAAGCACGCAGATACAGAGAGAAGAGGGTCCTTATTAGGTTGATGATGCGTATCCTTAATAATGTGCAAATGAGAGCTTAGAATTCCAATGTAAGTGAAGCTGTAATCTAAGTAGTTACAATGCGCATTAGTTAGGGGCCATTCAAGTTGATTCAAGCATTATATCTTCAACACATATTCAGGCACATATATATATGTTGATCGTATATATACAAGTGTTTCAGTGTAGGAGTGTTCTACTTTTTTACTTATTATTTATTGCCCAATTATTCTTAAACCTTCTGATATTTTTTTTACATATATTGTTTTCTTGTTTAGGAATTAGTTGCAGCAAATATAATGGCAAAAAACATATTTAAATTATAAAAAGTGGTCGCCAAATAATAAACAATGTTTAGACATGTTGAATTAGTTATTCCTTTAGCTTCGTTTGACTTAATTAAATTTTTATATATTTATTATTTTTGTATTTTCTTTAATTGCATATACATACTTCTGTTCGCTCCACTGACATTCATGTCATTGGTTTTATCACTCTTTGTTCAATATTGTTTGACTTTTTATATCTTTTTCAATATGTTCAAAGTTAATTATAAAATAAAATTATTATAATTATTACCTTAATAGGTGTTTTCGCTTCATTGCATATTTTCGCTTTAACCTCTTTAGTCAATAGGTGTGGATTTCACTGCGCTACTCTCTGTAGGTTTTTGGCCCCGCTGTCCATCAATGCCCAGGTAGACTTTCATTATCTTGTCAGTGTGTCTTTCGAAACTGTCAGGTGACAACAGCAGCCTGGTTTTTGCGTGGCCGACAATGTAAAAGGTAGATCTCCAAAAGTTTGTTATTTTCGTAATGTCATTGTTCTTTTTTCACATATTCGTGGAGCAGTCTGCATCTGATAAATGCGTCAGGTAGACAGGCACTCAGAGGTTTCGGGGTAGACACGGGTTCAATTTACGGCCTTTGAGATGTCTGCAACCCGCTGAAGTCGAATTCATATGACTGACATTTACTTAAGTGACTCCATGGCAATAGGGAGGGAGAGAGCTCGAGCTCACAGCCATTTCGCTATGCTGCGGTTATCATAACAATTATGTTGCAGAGACAATTGCAATAATTGCGCCGGAGGAGCCACTTCAAACAATGACATAAAACAAAGCCGTGGCAATGCCAACGACGTTTCAGCATTGTAGTTTGCAAATTAAATAATTCCCAGTTACATTTCCGTTTCGCCAGTGCGTCGACAATATTATTCCGCATTTGTTGGCTCCTCAGTAACCAGTTACCAGTTACCATCTACCATCTACCAGCTACCAGTTCCCTAGTTGTCGAGCTGATTCCGAGGGCTTATTGTGCGGCCGTTGCCATTGCCTTTTGTTTAAGGACGACAGCGTTCAGGACAATCTCTAGAGTTATGTTACTGCAATAACACTAAATTGGCTAGATATTTCGCGGTTTTGCCACTGTGCTGCTTCTCAGCGCTTCGCAAATTAACCCCATGCAATCTGAGATTTATCAAACATATATTTGTTTAGTTTAAAAATAATACCGTTCTGGAAACCAACTAAAAAATATGCAATACAAATGAACGCTTTTAAATGCTGTTCAATTAAATTAACAAAATATTTAAAAAAAAAAATCCCTAAGCCCTTCAATAGATTACGACAAAAGTGTATTATAAAATCTCAAAAATATTTAGCAGAATCCATCTGATTTTACGTATTGAATTACGAGTAAGCTGCACTTTCAATTCGACAGCTTACCTCGTTGTAATTATTTTGTGTTTAAATCAATAGGTATAAAAAAGTATATTATTTTTTAAATGGTACTCGGCTAATTTAAGTTCATTTTACGTACAATATAAAGATGATCGCACTGAGTAACTTTTTGTACCGCGGGCACTCAGTGGGTTAATTGACAAATGCAAGTTGACGCTATCGTCCAGTGCGTTTAGCTTTTAATTGTAGCAAAGTTTTGGGGCGGTGCATTTGCATATAATTATATGGGGAGTGTTATGCGCTTTCGTGCTATCTGCGTCGCTTCATCCCTGGAAATCTGGCGTCTCTCCCGTCGCGCGTCTCTTAGTAGTCATTTGTTGTTGTCTCTGCGCCTGTCATTGGCATGTCGCCTAACCATATGCAATGCAATTGCACAAAACTGTCCATCAACACTGTCATTTACTGGTCTGAACAGGCCCAAACTGTCGTCCTCATCCTGAGTCTGACGGATGGCTGCTGCTGATGCGTTTCTTAAATGTTTGCAGGCTGTAAAATTTATTTAAACGCGCCTCTGTCATACACATGACACACTGACGGGCAGAGAGGCAGACGCACTGCGTCATCATCACATCCATTCTCTGTTTCTGTTTCTGATTGTGATTCCCGTTGTGTGTTTCACATATGAGTCTCCCTTGGGGGCTAACCAAAGCAAATTGCACTCCGACAACACATTTCTTAGCAGGCATGTTGCAAATTAATGAAATTTGCGAACATCTATTGACAGGAGACTCATCCAATTTAGTTCACTATCTAGGCCAACATGTACTGTTATTTGCACACATAAAAAATTTATTTTCTGAATTGATTATGATATATTGGTGAAGCCAAATTAAACAAATAAAAGAAATTAAATAGTTTTTCATTTTTTAATTTGCTTCTGGTATGTTGAGTTGTTTGCCGAAAAGTGGTTATAGACACGCTTATATTTGAATAATTTGTTTTATCAGCTGCTTTGTGTAAGTCAATCGTTAATTTTGCAATTCACGCGTTAACGACAACGAAGACTCGTGACAGAATCGCGATGAGTAAATAACACGAATGTTCGATGTGTTGGGCATTTTTCGATACACTTCGATTTCCGATAGCGATTAATGCTACAATTTTAAAGACAAGGCATTCTAATTAATACATAATATGCATATGCATATTAGTCACCAACTGCACTTGTTTCACCAAGATTGGATAACTAACAACCAGATAATGGTCGAAAATATATTCTCATTTCTATCAGCAGCCACAAGCATTTTCTGTATGCATGAATATTCGCGTGCATGTGTGAGAAAGGGATGGCAAGATGATCGACGCACGCATAAACATGTTTGTGTGTTCCTCCACAGCCCCGTTACCCACAATTGCGTTTATGTATGTATGTATGTATGTTTGCATTTATATGCACACATTTGTGGCCAGCCAGTTCGAGTCAGTTGCAGCGTCGACTACACCGCTCTTACTTTTTATTTCAGTTGTTGCAAATGATATTCCCTCGAGTTTACATGTGTATTCGATGCCTAAGGCGTTTTTATACATACCTGAAACTTCTGCGCGGTGTTCAAACTATTTGATTAATAACTTTATTTTTGACCGAAACAAATCGCGTGCTTCTAGTTTCCTCGAATCTCAAACTCAGGATAGTCGATAGCGAAAATATCGATATTTACTAACATAACAAAGTTGTGATTACATAAATGAGCAGCGTTTAACAGATTTATGTAAAGTAGCGATAAATTGATGAAATTAACAGCTGATAAAATGACAATCAGTTATATTTAAATTCGTTTGTCCAAAGAATATATTTACATATGACAATTATTGCCAAAATTCTGAAAACTATTTTGTATGAGCTGTATCTATCTAAGTTGGCTCTATCCCATATATTTCCAACAGTTATTGTTACTGTGTCGTCCCAAGTAAATTCTAAAATGGTCATTAAAACTTTATGTAACATCCAGGCAGAAGATTTCGTCCACTTCTCGGCATTCTGCCTAGACTGGTGTGATTTTTAATTGTCTAGATTGCGCCAGGCACGTAAGACAATAAATCAAGAAATCTATTACCACCTGGCAAAATTGAATAAAAACCGTCGACCTCCTGAGCAGCGATTTAAAAATCCATTTGAGCCATTTAATTATTAAATGTTTTCGGCTAATGCGTATAATCCAAGTGAATTATGTGGAACAACTTGGCCACGTTTGGACATGCTGACCAAAGAAAGTTTAGCAGCACGTCGAGCCTGATTCGCAACGTACAGGGAAAGTAACGTCGGAAGTAATCCAGCTCCTCTTGTATCATCTCATCTACTTCATAGAGTAAGTTCTTGTCTGGACATAGGTCTTGGCAAATTTCTTTGAAAATATCATCCCATTCTTTTTTTTTTGTGTAATTTTGCTTAAATGCAATTTTTGCAATTAAAAATTTTAGTCTTCTCTCTTTAATTGAATGAGATTTTATGGGCTACCAATTTAGTTACCCTTTAAACAGCATTTTGCCTCTCAGCATTATTAAGCCAAGCCAATTTGCAGTAGTCTGAAGTTATTTTAATTATTATTATTTTTGTTAATATTTTACCACATTTTCGAGGCAAGGCCAAGCCTTAGCCCCATTTCCCTTTTGGGACTGAGCACCACACATACGCCAGGTGATCCTAGTTGGGCCCGAGCACAAGCCCATTGCCAGAATCGGGTGTTTGTTTGGCCAGCTAAGTTTTGTCGTTATTTTGCTGTTTGGGGCGTGCAACGTTGGAGAGTGAAATGACAAATAGCCTGCGGCTTATATACTTCAATGCTGAGAAGATGTCATTGTGTAGATGCATGTTCTTGTGTTGTGTTGTGTTTGTGTTGTTGTTGCGTGTGTGTGTGTGTGTGTGTGTGTGTGTGTGTTGTAGTTTTAGCTGTGTGTTTTGTTTGGGTGTTTGTTGTTTTCTGATGCTGCCTGCAATTTTTGCAGTTGTTGTGCTTTGTTTTTGTTTTCTTTAACAACTAGCTGATGTTGTGGTTGGGTTTGAGGGGCTTTATTTTGTTGCTTTTACATTTTGCGTACATTTGCGGCATGCAACATTCGCTATGCGTCCTGTGTGTGGGTTGCAAGGACACGAGCTGCACCACATCCGCTTGAGTGCCATTAAAATGCGCCCAGGGCTGCTGATTGGCAAAGAAATATGTACCATGTGGTTTACCTAGACTTTTACAGGCTCTGAGTATAAATTGTGAAAGCTGTCCTACCTCAGTGAGAGGATCTATTTGGAGCCTGACACCTTCATATTAACTTGAAGAAAAACGTCCTTTTCAACGTCCCCAGGACTCAGCCTGGAGTGCCTCTGATTGTGTCTGTGGCTAAGTGATGTGGTTAGCTTTTATTTGTGCTTCTGTGCCTAAAATTCTCAGAGAGTGACTTACATTTAATTATTATTACCATTAATAGACCTTCTCTTAAATGCAATGGGTTAAATCAACCAAAATCGCTTTCTTCAATGCTCAGCAAATGCCCAATATTTATGTTGGTATGATTGTGTGCTTAAATACGCAAAATGATTCATTTTTGGTAAAATTATTAAATATTTAACCAGCACTTAACCTGCAGCAAATACGCTCCTCTTTGCCGCCGTATGTATGCACAGCAAATATTTATATGCCCCACGTATTTACCTACACGCGTATGTATGCGTATGTGGGTGCGCGTGGATATGTATGTATTTTGCGCATAATTATGCAAAGCTCACTTGCGTTTTGTTTGGCCAACGCAACACTTTGAATTCATGCAACTACTGCTGAAGAGATGAGCATGGGCGGGCTAATTAACCAGAAAAGGGGGACTCAGAATCACAGGCAATGCAATAGCAAAAGAAAAACTAACAGAAATATTCAGCTATATATTTTATATATACATTACAATAAAGCTGAAAAGACAAAAGTCTTGAGGTTAACCACAGGGAATTACTTTTTAGTCGCACAATTATTTGATTAATATATATGACAGATGACAGGAACACAGAAGCACTTGATGCAAAAGTATCAAATATAAAAATAAATACAAATTAGCTAAACTCTTTTAATATTTCGAAGCGAAAATCAATCTTAATCCCAGCTAATAAGTTTTTAAATGAAAGCAAACCCTTTTTAAATAAGTGCCTGCTGCACTGGGATTTTCATCCCTCGTAGCGTAGAAATAGTTGCAAAAGCCACCACACGAATTTTCTTAATGAGCTCAAACGTCACACACACACAGACACAAGCACACCCACACATACATGTGCACACATGCTACAAATAAACTTTGGCCTTTATCCACTGAACGTTATGTGCAGTCACACATAATATATTTTCTTGCTTAAAATGTGTAAGAATTTGCTTAGTTTAGCATGCTGAAATTCATTCCGAGCAGCAAATTCGAATGTGCTTATGCAAAGCATAATTCGCAGGCGGGTAATTTAAAGCTGCGATGCCACGCCCCCAGCACGCCACTTTTATAGCCAGCGAAGTCGGTGAAGACATAACAATTAAATTTCATAAGCCGTCAAGCGATTTAAACTTAATTATTTTTACGGCTAGCCCAAAAAAAGAATATGCAAAAAAAAACAGGAAAAAGGAAAGACGGGCAAAGAATGAAAACATCGGTTATGAAAAACCACAGCGGAATTACGCTTGTACTAAGAGAGAGAAATATTGAGAAAGAGATAGCGAGAGACAGAGAGAGGGAGAGAGAGAGAGATATGTCTGTCTTTTGCTGCCTGTGCTGCTGTTGTTGTATTTTGGCAGCTGGGCGTTGGCAGCTGCTTCCACTCATTAGGCGCTTTATTAAGCGAGATAATTAGCCGAAGCACGTAACTTGCAGTTAATTGATATTATTTGAACTCCACGCTCGTTATGTTAAGGCTCAGTCTCAGTGTCAGTCTCTGTCTCTGTCTCTGTCTTTCTCCCTCACGCACTCTCTCTCTCTCCCTCTCATTGTCTGTCTCGCTTCGTGTTGCTGTCAGCGTTGCAGTCACTTAACCTTTGAACTATTTGCAATTGTGCACAATTAAGTTGAAAATTGTGTTGCAATGTTAAGTAATTGCTTGTGAGCCGATTAGGCTGGCCAACAATTCAGCTTGCCGTATCATTTAAAGTCCATTAATAGCAGCCGTGAGCCAGAACTCTGCCAGAAAAGGGAAGTGCTGCCAAGGATACCCCGCAGTCAGCCTTTTGACGACTTTCTTCAAGCTCTCTGCCAGAGTTTGAGCCACAACTTTTGAGCTGCTCTGTTGGGCTATTTTTTATGGTCCAAGTCGTTTAAATCGATGAGCTTAATTTGAATTTGCAGTCACACACATACATACACATATCTATAAAAAATCACACACATCTACGAAGGCAAAACTCACCTCACGGTGCTGTTTAACGGTTTTAATTAAGGCAAGAGTTGCTGCCAGACATTGCCGACATGTGGACTGCCTCGCGCTGACCTCATTCTTTATAGTCGACTATAAATAACAGAAATTATGTGCACGCCGATCTGGACAACACAGTCAGAGACGCCCAGTTGTGGCAGTTGGATTTGCAAACAGATTCGAGCTGGGCTCCGACTGTGGGTCTGGGTGTAGGTGCGGGTCTGGGCCAGTCCCCTCGCAGTTTTGGGCGCGTTTTTCAGCGCCAGCTTAACGCGTTGCCATGAATTTTAATTCGACAACACTTTGGCCAGGGGACACGCAACACGACAGTCGGCATTGCCGTCGCAATCGAAATATATTTCAAAAATCAAGAAAGAACTGAATTTGTTGGCAAGCCGAAGTTGACATACCCTTGCATTGATCTTTATAAATTTTTGTAAATATTTAGTATCTACATCAACTGAGCAACTAGTTCGCAAGAGACCAGCTAGGCAAACTGTATCAACTCGGCTAATGATTTTGATCAAGCTTAATCGCTGTGTTACCAACAGCACTAACAATTAATGTGCCCTCTGCATGGCCATAATGAAGAATCAAAACAAAAGAAACATAAGAGACACTCAAAATACTCGTAGCGAAAAGAAATTTAAGTAAAATGCACAATGGTCGTTTATCGAACTGTGGGAACATTCCATAATTGTGCTGCTCAAAATCTTTTAATAGGTACAAAAAATCCTAGCTTAATCTAAGCTAATGGAACTAAGGCAGAAATTTGACTACTAGAGTTTGTAATGTAATCCAATCTTAGAACAAGACCTTTTCAATTTTAAATTAAAATTCGGTTCAAAATATAAAAAAAATCATGAATAATCAGAGTATTAATTATAACATTAATAAATCAATTCTGTCTGTGCTAAAATGATTAAACTTTCAGCTGCAAGTAATATTCATATTATTTGAGGTTTGTAATTATTTAATAATTTTAAATTATGCTTTAAACCTTCAAAAACCATAGACTTTAATTTAATATATTAAAGCTTCAGTCTAGTAAATGAATTGCAAATTTGGCATTATTTTTTTTTTAAATGAATACCATTTATTCATTGCATTCAACCTCCTCAATTCTTTTGTTAATTTTTCAAAACTTTCCCATTGTGAGTGGCCAGGCAAATATGATTTGGGTAGGGGTCCAGTCAAGTTGGCGACGCTCTGACGCCGTCCACCACAATCGGCATTAATTTAGCGGAAGTAATGCGAAAAATCGTGGAAGTCCTTGCTCCGTAGCCAGCAGAAATGTTTTTTATTGTGCTCCGCTTTGAGCCGAGGCTAATTGGGACTTGGCCTGTTCGTTTGCCAGCATTCACATATTAGCAGCCTCCCAACAGGACCTCATTTATTTAATATATTGGCCAAAGGGTTTTCCAACTGTGATCCCTATTTGTGTATTCCTTTTTATCTTTTTTCTTGCTTGGTTAATTTTAATGAACAAGACATTTAGTTTTATATTTTTTTCGGGCGCTTATTTAATTAAATAAACTTGCCCTTTCTTGCTTTAGTGGCCATATTAGTTTTTATTGCTCAATGTGGAACTTAATGCAGCCAAGAGAGTCAGCCCCTGCTGCACGAGGTGGGGCAAGGCCAGGCAAGGCAAGGCGAGGCGAGGCGTGGCGTGGCAAGCTCTGCTAATTGCTTTTATTTGGGCCTATCGAAAACATCTAATGCCGTTTATCAAAAAATGCCACATGCCGAGCTTATTTCATTGTGTTATGTTAATGTTTAATGTCATTTTAACATGAGCCACTGAAATATATCTCGCATATAATTTATAGGCCATCTACGCATTAAAGCTAATGGACGTTGGAAATTTATCAGAATGGAGAGATCTTGATAGGTAGTTATTGGCGATGAACAATATCAAATCACATATGAATTAAATTTATTGAAAGCAACATTATTCCAGAGTGCAGGACTCAACATGTCGAAAAGAAAATAAAAAGGATTATTAGCGATATTTTTATTGTGGCTTGTTCATTGATTTATTATACACACCTGATTGATAATTGATAATTTCAATTTATACTTACAGAGTACGTCAAATTTGAATTGAAATTGAGTTGAGTTACTTTAATTTGTTCAAAATTACTTTCATTAAATGTCCCATTAATTTTCCACATGGAGCTGGGGGCACACAGCTTGCCAGGCAAGCTTGTGAATTTGCCAACATTTGTCTCGGCTCATATAATTTGAAGCTGCCCCCCTCAGCCCTTCAGCATGTATTCGACACATATTTAAAAACTCATTCACACGTCGTGCCAACTTATTTAACAACTCAACTCAACCCAGCCCGCCGGCAAGAGAAGGCCGTGGAGCAGTTGTATAGATCTTGTACGATGTACTTAAATTACTTGACGACGACGACGACGACGACGACGACGACTGCTGCTCAGCTTGAATGCAATTTAAGTACGTACTTCAAAAGTAAATGTTTTATAGAGCACCCGTCTTATATACACACATACACATATCTAGCTGGAGAGCACTTTGCGACCAAAAAAGACACTTTGCACGGGAAGCTGTCGAAATAGGAGCCGACATTCTCCTCCACATCCACATCCACATCCTCGTCCCGTCCTCGTCCTGCTTGCACTCTGGGTTGCCTCTACTTTAGTTTAGTATATCTCTTTTAGTTTTTAGATTTTACTTGTTCTTGCTGCTGCTGCTGCTGCTGCCACTGTTGCTGTAGTGGCATTGTACTTTATTATTTAAAAGCCTAAAATCTATGAAATGCGGTGCAAATATTTGCAATTTTTAAGTCAACATTTGCAACTGACTCAGTGACTGCTGCATTTGACAAGAATATATAGTTTTACTGGTGAGCAGGAGACAAACTCAGCCCCACACATGCTGAACATTTTGCAATTTGACAACCGATGCTGATTCGGTTGCAGCAGCACTCTATTGCACAAGGGTAAAATCACTTTGTGGTTCAGTATGTCCACTCTTAAAGGAAAACAAATATAATTTAAAATAAAATACTGCCAGAAATGCGTAATTTATTAGCTTAACGATTGACTGAAAGCAAGTTATCTTAGATATTTCAAAATAATTTTCCGACTCTGAGTTGAACTTTGAAAATGTTGAATAAATATGTATTTTTGTTAAAACAGCTGTAAAGGATTAATGGAATTTTTGTAAGCATATGAAGCATATGTCATATTTATTTGTATGAGTTCATATCAAAGTCAACCCTCTTATTTTTTGCAAGAGTAGAAACACGTCTTGTTTCTTGGTGCACTTTTATTTGTTGCATGCTTCTCGCTGTTCACTGTTCACCAAATGGCATTCAATGGCATTGTGCTGAGTGCTGATGCTTCCGTTTCCGGTTTCGTATTTACATTTGTGTTAAATGCAAAGTTGTAACTTGTAGGTTGCAGTTCTTTTCAAACTACGTGCACAGCTTGGGGCCAATGCGATGTCTGTCTCCAATTTCAACTCGAAGCTCTCTCAGACTGAGACTGAGACTGAAGTGAAGTGAAGTGCAGAAGCTCACGCAAGCTTCGCCAGCACTTCTCGTCTATTTAATATTTAAAATGCTCTATTTAACGTAAATATTTTCAAAGTAATTGACCGAAATTTACATAAATAAACGCAGTGAAAGACACAGTACTCCCTCCACACAAGCACACTTACACACACACACACACACACACACACACACGCGTGGACACATGCCTAACTTTTTTAATTCGACGTAACCTCATTTGAAAAATGTCAAACGCAGCTCTGCCATTAAATTGTGGGTGGTAATGGTAATGGAAACGAGCCAGCACGCAGGCCACAGCCCACAGAACACAGGACACATGACGCAGGACTCGGGAGTCCAGCACAGTCTGGACTCGGGCGCACCATCGTTTGTTTGGCCTAATAGCTTTTCTATAATTTATCATAGAATATTTATGGCACGCGCTTTTGTATCTACGAATTATACATTTATTATTCAAAATGCTTTTTATGTCGCCGAACGAACGACTTCTCTGCCCACAAATTGCATGGCCAAAGGGAGACTCGCCATAAACGTTGTCAGCGTTTAGTTTACTTTTTGAAAAATTGTCATATTTACAATGTGGGAACAGAATGCTATGTCCTGCTCTGTCCCCAAGTTAATTGGCAAATTTAAATTGAATCAATATTTAATGATAGTGCAACGGACTTTGCCAAACGATTTCAGTTAGCAGCTGCACTCGTATGTAGAGGTATGTGTGCATGTATGTTTAACTGTCCTTTGTACATACATATATGTCATGATTACGAATAAATTGCTATTGCTGTTGCCGTTGCTGTTGTTGTTGACTGGTTTATTTATGTTGCTGTGCGAGCGCATTATGCTGTTAAATGTTATGTACGCGATTTATGTGGCTCAAGCGTAATTGGCATCTAAAATGGCTGCCACTAAAATTCGTGATTGGTTGTACGACACATTTGGGTTAAATACTTGATTTACTGTTAGATTGATTATCTGAGCTCGCGGTTAAAATCACATTACGCAACAGCTAACTGTGTACCGAGCATCTTACATTCAATCACCAAACAAAATCGGTTTCTGAATGAACAAAATTGTTACCATTTTTTTGGTTTTTCTTTGCTTTTGCCATACTCAACTTGAGTATGCAAATTCTTTAAGTTAAAATCAATTGCTTAAAATAAGGTGATATCTCAGGGCCCGGAACTTCCAGGCCTGTAGCCTGGCTTGTCAGTGATCCATCGGTATACCATTTAGTGGTGTGTGATTTCATTGGTTGGACTTCATCTGATGATTTCCATTCTCTCTTGCTGCTCAGGTGAACTTCGAAGCTTTGCTTGAAAAGGTGTTCAGCTTTCATTTCGCCTCTCGGCTGTGCCAGTAAAGGGATATCACCCGATAGAAGTTCGGCTGAACTTTTATCACGTAATTGGACCTCTGGTGAAAGTGCAAAGCGCATTCGTATCCTCAATTCTCAGTATCTATCTCAATTGCATGGCTTTTAACTTTCGCTGCGCACTAAATATTTCTCACCTAAGTAGCCACAACGAGCAACTCTACTTTAACTTTGCCCACGACAAACTTGGGCACACACAAGCCGCACTCAGCGCCATAACATCAGCATAACGTTGCCAGTAGCGCACAAGTAGTCCAATGCCATAAATGTCAATAGAGCAAAAACCATTATGCATAATATGCCAGGGGGAGGCGAGCCACATGCAACATCTTCAACCAGCTGCACCATCTGCCTCTCGTCATCGCCAGCGTCTCCTCCGTCTGTGTGGCATGCTAAACAATGTTTTTCCATTACAAAACAATGGCCCAGCTGCTTCGTCTCCTGCTGCAACTAGGGACTTGCAACACCTTTTACTTGTGGAATTCATTGTCGGTTTTGTCAACTTTTGCGCGTTGCAGTGTTCCTCGCCTGCACTTGGCTTGCCACCCAAAAATGTCTGCAGTTGTCGCCGCAACTTTTCGTTGCCTACTTTCGGGCTGCGAAGACTTTTTCGCTCATTTTATTGTTTGTTGCCAAATTGAAAGCGACTTGCTGCGCAGTGTCCTTGTCAACGAGCACGGCGATCAGTTGTCCTTGGAGTTATAAATTGCAACACAAATAAACGCTTGCAACCGTCAGGTGATGAATACTGATTTTCCAGTAGAGAGGAAGTCAAAAGATACTTGAACTTGCGTAACACAAATTCATATGCAATATTTAAGTGCAACAAATCTATATTTGTATTATAGTCAATTATTAAACTCCATTTGAAATGAATTAATATATATATATATATATATATATTATTTATTAATATTCAAAACATTTGAAACATTTCAAATTTTCACAAACAAAATGGCTTAGCTGCTGCTATTTTACTATTCCACGAAAATGTGTTTCGACAGCATCGCGTGACAAATCCGATGCTTCGCTGACAGTCTTATAATATTGGACACCTTTCAGTTGATCCATAAAGGGACGCAATAATGTCAGATATTGTATTTTTCCCTTGGGCTTGGCTTCGTTGGGGCACCAGCAAAGAAGAACCAATTTTGTCCGTTTAACTTCCAGCTTAGTGACCTGACAAACTTGAGTGTATTCGAGATCAAACAGTCCATAACGACATTCGGAGGAACCATTGCGCACCAGATCTTCCAGGTACTGGTTATAGTCGTTGTCGCGTGGGCCGACAGTCTCAACATCAATCAGATTGTCGGAAATAATCCGAAAAATCATATAACGATATGCTTTGCTCTTTTGTATAGCCTCGTAGAACTCTAGGCATTTGCTGCTGCATCTCACTTCGCCCATTGTTTGCCCTCACTTATTAAATTGATAACTGGAATTCTAATAATAAACGCAAATAAATTTACTTTTCATGAGAGATTTGTTGTCGAAAGTGTGATTTTTACTTATTTCTAAAAATAACTATTTCAATCAGAGCTCACTGAGTTGTGTGCTGGAAAAACAAAACTCATTCGCCATCAACGTCAACAAAGAGCTCAAGCGAAGCGCCAACAACTTGGAAAGTTTTAGTTGCCTCCACTTTGATTGCTCCTTGCTGGGAAATCTCACATTCATATGCATTTACCTACCTGCGCACAAATTCTCAATATCTTTAGTTGGAAAAGTGTTCTTAGCTGTTTTCCTTGCGCTACTCCATTTACTTTTTTTTTTTGAGTGTTAGCCAAGGATTGAGGCAATTCAACATTTTTCTTTCCACAAAATTCGTTTGATTTGCAAAGTTTGTTAGTAAAGAAAAAGAAGCTGACTGATTTTTGATAATGGAGCACTGAAAGTGAAACGCAGCTTTAAAACAATCATTTTAATTTTTATACACTCATTTATAATATTTATTGAAGCTGGACTAAATAATATATATATTTATATACTAACTATCTCTAGTATTCTGTATTCCATAGTTTTTATTTAATCGAGCTCAGTATTTTTATGTAATCTTTTGTGCATTTTTTGTTCTTCATTTTAATTTAATTCATATATGTTAAATTTAATTTTTCATTTGCTCTTTCCTTTGTTGACTGACTGTTAAATAAACAAATACTTTCTCTATGTATCATTCTCTGCCCTTGCCTTCCCCTTAATCCAAGTAAAATAATTAATCACTAAACGCTTTAAAACGTTAATCATTGAAGAGAGAGCGGAGCTTTTCAGCTTTGAAACGCTTTTAATTCAATTAAGCTGCGCTTTTGTCTGGCACTCTGGCAATAGGCAATTACCAGTAATCGAATTTTGCCACGACGAGTCCGTTTGAAACAATAAATTGTTCACTTGCAACCCCGAGGGGGAAAGCAAATCGGGAAAGTCCGTGCCCACAAAATACTATTGGTGTCTAGTCAATTTCAGCAACTACCCAAAAATGCAAATGCAAATTGGGCGTGTTGTTGAGCTTGTGCTCTCCTAATCCCCATCCTTCGCCTCCTCCACGTCGTCCTCCTCCTCCTCCACTTCGCGGCTGGTACATTAAACTTAGCCCCGGCTTAAGCTCTTAAGCTTAACTTTCACTTAACCGCAGGAAAGCGTTAAAAGCATTCCATGTTAATGTCTAATTAAATGCAGCGTGTGCCCGCCCAGACAGGCAGCAGCTTTATTTGTTGAAGCCCAGAATAAAATTGCGAGACGGCTTCATTTGCATTTTAGATCTGGACATGCGCTGAGCTGTACTTCCTGAAATGACAATCGGATGTATTTCATTGAAGTGCGTCAAGTGGACGCTGCTCCTGCTCCTTCTCCTGCTCCTGTTCTTTCTTCCTCTGTCCAGAATCTGCAGCTGGCATTCGCTTTCGGTTCTCTTATACATTTTTCAGCATTTCGGGGAACACAATTCGTTTGCGTTTCTCGGCTGTTGTCAGTGTTAAATAAAATATCAGTTGTCATTAAAGGTGCTCCTTTGCTCGGCTCCTAAAGAGTTGCCTTCATTTGTCACTCGACTGGGTTTGACAATTAAAAATTGCAATCAGCTGGGAGGTAGACAGCTGCCAGAGACGTCAAGAAGAACATCATGTTAAGTCCGCTTGATGACGTTGCTGTATTTTGTGCAACTTTTTGTCTGCCCCGGCCACTGCACTTGATTTCTCAAGAAAATTAGCCGCTGCAAAGTTGACAAGCAGAAAGTTTGCACTTGGCATTCATTATGTGTGCGTCCAATTTATGCGACAGACTGAACGATGTCTTAAAGAACTGCGTATATGTGGCATGCACTGCAAACAATCAGTGGCTGCAAAACCACACATGTTAAGCTTCAATTTATCACTGTTTCCTCTTCGCTTCTGGCAACCATAAATCTCTAACAAGTCGTCTTTCCCAAGGAATATTCAAAACTATTTATTTCCGTTTTTGCTGATGTCATCGAAACTTAAATAGCACTTTTCTGCCAGATATAGATATACATATGTATTTATCCCTACTCCACCACAAGAATTACGCTTTAATTTGGTTGCTATTATTAAACACACACACACACACACACACACACACACACACACACACACACACACACACACACACATACACACCCAGCCCTCGGCTCACATGGATCTGTTAATATGTATGACTTGTATTTGTATATTTCAATAGGCATTGTCGCTTTTGTGGCTGTGCTTGTGTGCGTCTGTGCTGGCCCCATCCACTGATATGTGATGGGTTTATTATTGGGCAAATAAATTAAAATTGTTTACCTTCCAGCGATGCCATCTACTCACTGCGAGCAACAGAGACAGCATGACTTTCTCTGCGTGTGTGTAGCCCGATTCAATTGCGGTTTCGTGAGTGCGCGTATGTTGTGGCAACTTTATGTGTGCAAATTAATGGATAAACGGTGGCATCCACTCAGCCGCATGGCACACAGCACATGTGTGTATGCCCATTTGATCACATATATAACATTCGCAGGAATAACAAAAAGATAGAACATTCAATAAAATGAGTTGCGCAATATGATGGCAAACATGAAAGTAAACAAAAGTGTGCGAAATTTATTTTGCATTCAGCAGCAGGCGTTCGAGTGAAAATGTTTTCCTTCAATGTCATGAGTGCTCGCCAGGATATAAGAATGGGATACGAACTGGCGTAGATGCGTATTTCTAAACATAATAAGCTATATTTATACAGTTACTCCTACAACTCAATATCTAAATATTATGACAATCAGGAGTACCGACTATAAAATACTCATTTGAAATCATTCAAGTAGCACAAAATTATAAAGAGAATAATTATTCAAGCAACAAGTTGTCTAAATACAAGCACTGCAACTCTCAAAAGTGTTTTGCTCAACTTGAAAAAATTGCAATAGCGAAAACACTTGGGAAAATGGGAAATGCAGCAATGCGATGCAGTAGTGGCTTACAGGGTATTTTGACTGCGACCGTATATTGGTTGGTTCAAACATTTGAACATTTCGTATTGCAAGCGGTTACCATTTAAAGGATTCCGAAAATACGTTAAATCCGCTATAAAAGCGGTTAACCGAGTAAACTGCAAATGCAAAATGCGGTTCACTTTGATTCCGTTAGGTTTGGTTTGTTTCGGTTTGGGTCAACTTGGCAAGTGTTGATTTGTCATGTTGACCGCACTGGAGATTTGTGTTCACACAGCAGGCCCAGCACGTGAAGCTAACTGGTTAAAATCAAGGAAACATTTTAAAACAAGTAATCCCATTTCGAGAGAAAGTTGGAAATATGTCTGGCGACGAGTCGTTTTCGGATCAGCCTGAGGTTGAAGAGGTTCGAATACAGTTGCGTATTAATGTTTTGGAACAACAATTTAATAAAAATCATCTCAGACATACACAGATATCGAGACTGAGAAGGCGATGCAGTTCATCAAGGAAAATGATCTGCCCATGTCAGATCTGCTATATGCCCTCAAATATGTTCGCATTGCAAGTCGCGCTGTCTCAATGGATGGCAAGGACGTTGCTGTGACGCCCCCATTGCCTGATGAGACTCAAACTCTATGAAATGGATTATGCTGCAATTAACAGATCAGATTAA
This sequence comes from Drosophila nr. fundita, assembly GCA_035044245.1. Classification (NCBI taxonomy): domain Eukaryota; kingdom Metazoa; phylum Arthropoda; class Insecta; order Diptera; family Drosophilidae; genus Drosophila; species Drosophila nr. fundita. Next base: position 1,087,548 of record JAWNMG010000622.1, on the reverse strand, counting down.
GCTGAAAAAGTAAAAATAAATAAACCAAATATCTACATGAATATTAGAAGATATTTTCTTAAAGATTAAAAAGCGAGGGCTTTTTGGTCATAGTTTTGCCCCAAAATCAATCGTGCATTTAAAGTTGAAAACGTGATTTTGAGTCGGAAGACAAGTAAAAATTATAGCCCGAAAATCGGTATATGGGCATAGGTCGAACCTTCAAAATGCCATAACTTCGTCAAAACTCAACTCAGATTAAAAAGCGAGGGCTTTTTGATCATAGTTTTGCACCTAAATCAATCGTACATTTAAAGTTGAAAACGTGATTTTGGGTCGGAAGACAAGTAAAAATTATAGCCCGAAAATCGGTATATGGGCATAGGTCGAACCTTCAAAATGCCATAACTTCGTCAAAACTCAACTCAAATTAAAAAGCGAGGGCTTTTTGATCATAGTTTTGCCCCTAAATCAATCGTGCATTTAAAGTTGGAAACGTGATTTTGAGTCGGAAGACAAGTAAAAATTATAGCCCGAAAATCGGTATATGGGCATAGGTCGAACCTTCAAAATGCCATAACTTCGTCAAAACTCAACTCAGATTAAAAAGCGAGGGCTTTTTGATCATAGTTTTGCCCCTAAATCAATCGTGCATTTAAAGTTGGAAACGTGATTTTGAGTCGGAAGACAAGTAAAAATTATAGCCCGAAAATCGGTATATGGGCATAGGTCGAACCTTCAAAATGCCATAACTTCGTCAAAACTCAACTCAGATTAAAAAGCGAGGGCTTTTTGATCATAGTTTTGCCTCTTAATCAATCGTGCATTTAAAGTTGAAAACGTGATTTTGAGTCGGAAGACAAGTAAAAATTATAGCCCGAAAATCGGTATATGGGCATAGGTCGAACCTTCAAAATGCCATAACTTCGTCAAAACTCAACTCAGATTAAAAAGCGAGGGCTTTTTGATCATAGTTTTGCCCCTAAATCAATCGTGCATTTAAAGTTGGAAACGTGATTTTGAGTCGGAAGACAAGTAAAAATTATAGCCCGAAAATCGGTATATGGGCATAGGACGAACCTTCAAAATGCCATAACTTCGTCAAAACTCAACTCAGATTAAAAAGCGAGGGCTTTTTGATCATAGTTTTGCCCCAAAATCAATCGTGCATTTAAAGTTGAAAACGTGATTTTGAGTCGGAAGACAAGTAAAAATTATAGCCCGAAAATCGGTATATGGGCATAGGTCGAACCTTCAAAATGCCGTAACTTCGTCAAAACTCAACTGAGATTAAAAAGCGAGGGCTTTTTGATCATAGTTTTGCCCCTAAATCAATCGTACATTTAAAGCTTAAAACGTGATTTTGTGTCGGAAGACAAGTAAAAATTATAGCTCGAAAATCGGTATATGGGCATAGGTCGAACCTTCAAAATGCCATAACTTTGTCAAAACTCAACTGAGATTAAAAAGCGAGGGCTTTTTGATCATAGTTTTGCCCCTAAATCAATCGTGCATTTAAAGTTGAAAACGTGATTTTGAGTCGGAAGACAAGCAAAAAAATTAAATTGCTACATAAAAAAAAAAAAAAAATTTTTTGTAGAGATCCCTGATAAGTTCAAATTGTTTGCTGGAGTTTCGCAATGCTTTTTTAAATATTTCTACATTCATATCCGCCCTTAACCGTTTCTGTTTCCGGAATTTAAGAGCATGGCACGAGTCAAATAGATAAAATTAGACGTTAGATAAAAAAGTACAGCAAAAATAGGAGCTGGGGGAATGAAATTGGTATAGATTGTATTGTGGGTAGTTGAGAGGGGGCAGGCAGGCGCCGGCAGAGTAGAATTGCATGCAAAGCAAAGAGACAAAACAGCAGCAGAGCAAACAAAATTATGTTTAAGGTTATATGCTATGCATAAGTAACTAAGCAGACAGCGCTGACGGATCAGACGGACACGCAGCCAGCCAGGCGAGCGGAAACGGAAGTTCAAGTAGCAAAAGAAAGTGTCTGACTGGCTCTGTGCATGTATGCTACCCGAAATATGTGTGCCAGTGTGTGTATTTGTGTGTACACTTATACATGCGTATACATGTGGTGTGTGTGTGTGTGTGACTTATATACGAGAGCCGCAGGCACTTCCGACAATTGGCAAAACATAACAGAAAGGCAGCCAACCAATCCAACCAGGAGCGGATTTGATATGCAAATAAAATATATATATATATATATATATATTCATTTAAAATTTTTGATTTTTCTCTCATTTAAACCACAAAAATTTTGTATTAGAAGCTTGATCTTTTACGTTCTCAGACTCCACAATATAAGGAGCAAACCGGGTCGATTATGTATTTCTCAATGTAGTCCACAAGTCTCTTTGCCTGTAAAATACTTTTTCACAACATAATTTACTACCTAACCATATAACTTACTAACCAGCTTTTCCCGATCCAAATGACTATCGCCACATTTTAACATAATTCTCTGAAAGTTATATGGATGACTCAGTAAGTCGGGGGAGAAACGTAGCTACAGAAATACTTAGAAGTGTTCATTTGATTATTTAAAGCCCTTACTTTTGCTCTGTGCATTCTTTAATATGTAGGTGCTGAGGCCAATGAATGAGTCCGCTCCTGTCCTTTGCAGGATACCAGACGAACGAGCGGAAAGGCAAGGCAGCAAAGAGGAGGAAAGAAGGAATAGAGCCAGCCACAGGCTCTGCACACGCGCCGAGTGAGATAAAACATTTGTATGCGGTGATAAGAACGCATCCACTTACTTTTGGTCGCGCATGACTTGAATTTTTGTGCATTACTCACACACACACACACACACACACACACACACACACACACCCAAACACAACCCTTTGTGTTTTTGTAACGATCGTTGCCAGTTAGTATTTGAATTTTCAACTATAAAATAATAATAATAATAATACTGAAAAACATAAACTTAAGCTTTATGCTTGAGCAAGAAAAAAAAACAATGTGGAACACCTGAACCTCCCTCAACCAAACAAAAAATAAATCAACCCAAATAATGAATTAATTGAAAATAAAAAATAAAAACAATATAAAATATATATTTGTCTTAGAAGAAAGCGTTAACCTTCGAAAATGATTCTATTCTAAATGGCAACGATTGGTTAATAAATTTCAAAACGCCTTAAGCTTTTATGATTCAATGAATGTTATAAATCAATTTCTAGAATCTTCCTATGCTTTTGGTAATAACACTATTCTAGAATTCTTCAAATTACTCTATATTCATTTCCGGAACTATTTCATAATTCTTACAATAAATGAAGCCTTAAATATAGTTCCCAGTATTCTCACTGTAGCAAATAATATGAAATGCATAATTTTAGAATGCGGTGTCATGGCCAATCGAGTCAGTATTTTTATGCGAATAAGAAAAATTGCATTTTTCGATCAAAAGTTCCAATTCAGTTACACAGCACATGAGCGGAAATAAGAAAATGAAAAGATTCATATCTGCAAAGATTGATGTGTGCAACAGCAACGGCAACTATGTTCTAGCAGCCACTTCCATCTCTACTTGCTCCAATTCTGACTCCCACACACACACTCACACACACAAATACACACACATATACATACACACACTCACGTACATGAAACTTGCCGAGAAGAAGCGCCGAAAAAATATCGAAGCGCCCGCAGCACTCGAATGTGATTCGTTCTGTCTGACTGTGCCACTGCCCCCACCTCACCCACTCCCTCATTTTCGGTGACTATGAGTGAGTGCACCCCTTATGCGAAAATAGGATTTGCTTGCAAATTTTGGATATGGGGCCAGGCCTGGGTGAGTGGGGCGATGGGTGACCATGTGCGGGCTGCGGATGCTTTGCACTCGTTTTGTTTGTTTGACACTTGCGTGGTTAGTGATTGTCCATATTATGTGACACACTGTGTGACAGACGAGCAGATGGAGCAACTCTGGCAGACAGGCAGACCGAATGGGATATGGCAAAAGTCGCACTTACTGCGAGAGAGAGACAGAGAGAGGCAGAGAGGCAGAGAAGCAGAGAGACAGAGGGAGAGAGAGAGAGAGGCGGGTAAAAAAAGATGCTCAATTTTGTGCTGCATCAGCGCTGAGTTGGCAACTTCTGCCAGCTGCCGAATTAAAGTTCAGTTCAAGTTGTCAAATTTTTGGTGTGATTGCCCTCAGGCAGAGTTCGTACCTTCAATAAATGAATCGGACAACCGTAAGTATATTTTCAAATATATTTGCTTGTTACTGAGTGCAGCAATAGGACGTGCCTCTCAAATGTGAAATTACAATTGAAGACCGAGTAATGACAATTAAGTGAAACATATTTTGATTGTATTTGATCCTGATTTGGAATCCGCAAAAAGTATTGTAATTTTATATCCGATCTTTCTTGTTAGCGTATATTTTAAAATATATAATTATAATTCAAATACACAGAGGAGAAATACAGAAGTGGAGCAAGCAATAAAAATCAATATTTCACATGCGATCGCTTTTTTCTTCGAGTTTTCGTATTGTTCCCCACTAAAATACCAGGCGAACAGAAATGTTTAGTTAAACGATTTACCTGGAGAATAACCTCAAATGCACGCTCTTTAAAGTATGCAACAATTTCTTTTCAATTTATTTAAATCGAACTGCCTAAAAGTATACTAATACTAATTAACCAATGCTATGAAAATAAAAATAAAAATTTCACATGTGAGCCCTTTTTTCTTCGAGTTTTCGTATTGTTCCCCCATATAAATAACAGGCGAACAGAAATGTTTAGTTAGACGATTTACCTAAAGTATACTAATACTAGCTAACCAATGCTATGAAAATAATAATCAAAATTTCACATGTTAGCCCTTTTTTCTTCGAGTTTCCGTATTGTTCCCCCATATAAATAACAGGCGAACAGAAATGTTTAGTTAGACGATTTACCTAAAGTATACTAATACTAATTAACCAATGCTATGAAAATAAAAATCAAAATTTCACATGTGAGCCCTTTTTTCTTCGAGTTTTCGTATTGTTCCCCCACTGAAAATAACAGGCGAACAGAAATGTTTAGTTAGACGATTTACCCAAAAGTATACTAAAACTAGCTAACCAATGCTATGGAAATAAAAATCAAAATTTCACATGTTAGCCCTTTTTTCTTCGAGTTTTCGTATTGTTACCCCACATAAATAACAGGCGAACAGAAATGTTTAGTTAGACGATTTACCTAAAGTATACTAATACTAATTAACCAATGCTATGAAAATAAAAATCAAAATTTCACATGTTAGCCCTTTTTTCTTCGAGTTTTCGTATTGTTCCCCCATATAAATAACAGGCGAACAGAAATGTTTAGTTAGACGATTTACCTAAAGTATACTAATACTAGCTAACCAATGCTATGAAAATAAAAATCAAAATTTCATATGTGAGCCCTTTTTTCTTCGAGTTTTCGTATTGTTCCCCACTAAAATACCAGGCGCACAGAAATGTTTAGTTAGACGATTTACCTAAAGTATACTAATACTAGCTAACCAATGCTATGAAAATAAAAATCAAAATTTCACATGTGAGCCCTTTTTTCTTCGAGTTTTCGTATTGTTCTCCCACTCAAATACCAGGCGAACAGAAATGTTTAGTTAAACGATTTACCTGGAGAATAACCTCAAATACACGCTCTTTAAAGTATGCAACAATTTCTTTTCAATTTATTTAAATCGAACTGCCTAAAAGAATACTAATACTAATTAACCAATGCTATGAAAATAAAAATCAAAATTTCACATGTTAGCCCTTTTTTCTTAGAGTTTTCGTATTGTTCAAAACTAAAATACCAGGCGAACAGAAATGTTTAGTTAGACGATTTACCTAAAGTATACTAATACTAATTAACCAATGCTATGAAAATAAAAATCAAAATTTCACATGTTAGCCCTTTTTTCTTCGAGTTTTCGTATTGTTCCCCCATATAAATAACAGGCGAACAGAAATGTTTAGTTAGACGATTTACCTAAAGTATACTAATACTAATTAACCAATGCTATGAAAATAAAAATCAAAATTTCACATGTGAGCCCTTTTTTCTTCGAGTTTTCGTATTGTTCCCCCACTGAAAATAACAGGCGAACAGAAATGTTTAGTTAGACGATTTACCCAAAAGTATACTAATACTAGCTAACCAGTGCTATGGAAATAAAAATCAAAATTTCACATGTGAGCCCTTTTTTCTTCGAGTTTTCGTATTGTTACCCACTAAAATACCAGGCGAACAGAAATGTTTAGTTAGACGATTTACCTAAAGTATACTAATACTAATTAACCAATGCTATGAAAATAAAAATCAAAATTTCACATGTGAGCCCTTTTTTCTTCGAGTTTTCGTATTGTTCCCCCATATAAATAACAGGCGAACAGAAATGTTTAGTTAGACGATTTACCTAAAGTATACTAATACTAATTAACCAATGCTATGAAAATAAAAATCAAAATTTCACATGTTAGCCCTTTTTTCTTCGAGTTTTCGTATTGTTCCCCCATATAAATAACAGGCGAACAGAAATGTTTAGTTGGACGATTTACCTAAAGTATACTAATACTAGCTAACCAATGCTATGAAAATAAAAATCAAAATTTCACATGTGAGCCCTTTTTTCTTCGAGTTTTCGTATTGTTCCCCCACTAAAATACCAGGCGAACAGAAATCTTTAGTTAGACGATTTACCTAAAGTATACTAATACTAGCTAACCAATGCTATGAAAATAAAAATCAAAATTTCACATGTTAGCCCTTTTTTCTTCGAGTTTTCGTATTGTTCCCCCATATAAATAACAGGCGAACAGAAATGTTTAGTTAGACGATTTACCTAAAGTATACTAATACTAATTAACCAATGCTATGAAAATAAAAATCAAAATTTCACATGTTAGCCCTTTTTTCTTCGAGTTTTCGTATTGTTCCCCCACTGAAAATACCAGGCGACCAGAAATGTTTAGTTAGACGATTTACCTAAAGTATACTAATACTAGCTAACCAATGCTATGAAAATAAAAATCAAAATTTCACATGTGAGCCCTTTTTTCTTCGAGTTTTCGTATTGTTCCCCCATATAAATAACAGGCGAACAGAAATGTTTAGTTAGACGATTTACCTAAAGTATACTAATACTAGCTAACCAATGCTATGAAAATAAAAATCAAAATTTCACATGTTAGCCCTTTTTTCTTCGAGTTTTCGTATTGTTCCCCCATATAAATAACAGGCGAACAGAAATGTTTAGTTAGACGATTTACCTAAAGTATACTAATACTAGCTAACCAATGCTATGAAAATAATAATCAAAATTTCACATGTTAGCCCTTTTTTCTTCGAGTTTTCGTATTGTTCCCCCATATAAATAACAGGCGAACAGAAATGTTTAGTTAGACGATTTACCTAAAGTATACTAATACTAGCTAACCAATGCTATGAAAATAAAAATCAAAATTTCACATGTTAGCCCTTTTTTCTTCGAGTTTTCGTATTGTTCCCCCATATAAATAACAGGCGAACAGAAATGTTTAGTTAGACGATTTACCTAAAGTATACTAATACTAGCTAACCAATGCTATGAAAATAAAAATCAAAATTTCACATGTTAGCCCTTTTTTCTTCGAGTTTTCGTATTGTTCCCCCATATAAATAACAGGCGAACAGAAATGTTTAGTTAGACGATTTACCTAAAGTATACTAATACTAGCTAACCAATGCTATGAAAATAAAAATCAAAATTTCACATGTTAGCCCTTTTTTCTTCGAGTTTTCGTATTGTTCCCCCATATAAATAACAGGCGAACAGAAATGTTTAGTTAGACGATTTACCTAAAGTATACTAATACTAGCTAACCAATGCTATGAAAATAAAAATCAAAATTTCACATGTTAGCCCTTTTTTCTTCGAGTTTTCGTATTGTTCCCCCATATAAATAACAGGCGAACAGAAATGTTTAGTTAGACGATTTACCTAAAGTATACTAATACTAGCTAACCAATGCTATGAAAATAAAAATCAAAATTTCACATGTTAGCCCTTTTTTCTTCGAGTTTTCGTATTGTTCCCCCATATAAATAACAGGCGAACAGAAATGTTTAGTTAGACGATTTACCTAAAGTATACTAATACTAGCTAACCAATGCTATGAAAATAAAAATCAAAATTTCACATGTTAGCCCTTTTTTCTTCGAGTTTTCGTATTGTTCCCCCATATAAATAACAGGCGAACAGAAATGTTTAGTTAGACGATTTACCTAAAGTATACTAATACTAGCTAACCAATGCTATGAAAATAAAAATCAAAATTTCACATGTTAGCCCTTTTTTCTTCGAGTTTTCGTATTGTTCCCCCATATAAATAACAGGCGAACAGAAATGTTTAGTTAGACGATTTACCTAAAGTATACTAATACTAGCTAACCAATGCTATGAAAATAAAAATCAAAATTTCACATGTTAGCCCTTTTTTCTTCGAGTTTTCGTATTGTTCCCCCATATAAATAACAGGCGAACAGAAATGTTTAGTTAGACGATTTACCTAAAGTATACTAATACTAGCTAACCAATGCTATGAAAATAAAAATCAAAATTTCACATGTTAGCCCTTTTTTCTTCGAGTTTTCGTATTGTTCCCCCATATAAATAACAGGCGAACAGAAATGTTTAGTTAGACGATTTACCTAAAGTATACTAATACTAGCTAACCAATGCTATGAAAATAAAAATCAAAATTTCACATGTTAGCCCTTTTTTCTTCGAGTTTTCGTATTGTTCCCCCATATAAATAACAGGCGAACAGAAATGTTTAGTTAGACGATTTACCTAAAGTATACTAATACTAGCTAACCAATGCTATGAAAATAAAAATCAAAATTTCACATGTTAGCCCTTTTTTCTTCGAGTTTTCGTATTGTTCCCCCATATAAATAACAGGCGAACAGAAATGTTTAGTTAGACGATTTACCTAAAGTATACTAATACTAGCTAACCAATGCTATGAAAATAAAAATCAAAATTTCACATGTTAGCCCTTTTTTCTTCGAGTTTTCGTATTGTTCCCCCATATAAATAACAGGCGAACAGAAATGTTTAGTTAGACGATTTACCTAAAGTATACTAATACTAGCTAACCAATGCTATGAAAATAAAAATCAAAATTTCACATGTTAGCCCTTTTTTCTTCGAGTTTTCGTATTGTTCCCCCATATAAATAACAGGCGAACAGAAATGTTTAGTTAGACGATTTACCTAAAGTATACTAATACTAGCTAACCAATGCTATGAAAATAAAAATCAAAATTTTCACATGTTAGCCCTTTTTTCTTCGAGTTTTCGTATTGTTCCCCCATATAAATAACAGGCGAACAGAAATGTTTAGTTAGACGATTTACCTAAAGTATACTAATACTAGCTAACCAATGCTATGAAAATAAAAATCAAAATTTCACATGTTAGCCCTTTTTTCTTCGAGTTTTCGTATTGTTCCCCCATATAAATAACAGGCGAACAGAAATGTTTAGTTAGACGATTTACCTAAAGTATACTAATACTAGCTAACCAATGCTATGAAAATAAAAATCAAAATTTCACATGTTAGCCCTTTTTTCTTCGAGTTTTCGTATTGTTCCCCCATATAAATAACAGGCGAACAGAAATGTTTAGTTAGACGATTTACCTAAAGTATACTAATACTAGCTAACCAATGCTATGAAAATAAAAATCAAAATTTCACATGTTAGCCCTTTTTTCTTCGAGTTTTCGTATTGTTCCCCCATATAAATAACAGGCGAACAGAAATGTTTAGTTAGACGATTTACCTAAAGTATACTAATACTAGCTAACCAATGCTATGAAAATAAAAATCAAAATTTCACATGTTAGCCCTTTTTTCTTCGAGTTTTCGTATTGTTCCCCCATATAAATACCAGGCGAACAGAAATGTTTAGTTAGACGATTTACCTAAAGTATACTAATACTAGCTAACCAATGCTATGAAAATAAAAATCAAAATTTCACATGTTAGCCCTTTTTTCTTCGAGTTTTCGTATTGTTCCCCCATATAAATAACAGGCGAACAGAAATGTTTAGTTAGACGATTTACCTAAAGTATACTAATACTAGCTAACCAATGCTATGAAAATAAAAATCAAAATTTCACATGTTAGCCCTTTTTTCTTCGAGTTTTCGTATTGTTCCCCCATATAAATACCAGGCGAACAGAAATGTTTAGTTAGACGATTTACCTAAAGTATACTAATACTAGCTAACCAATGCTATGAAAATAAAAATCAAAATTTCACATGTTAGCCCTTTTTTCTTCGAGTTTTCGTATTGTTCCCCCATATAAATAACAGGCGAACAGAAATGTTTAGTTAGACGATTTACCTAAAGTATACTAATACTAGCTAACCAATGCTATGAAAATAAAAATCAAAATTTCACATGTTAGCCCTTTTTTCTTCGAGTTTTCGTATTGTTCCCCATATAAATACCAGGCGAACAGAAATGTTTAGTTAGACGATTTACCTAAAGTATACTAATACTAGCTAACCAATGCTATGAAAATAAAAATCAAAATTTCACATGTTAGCCCTTTTTTCTTCGAGTTTTCGTATTGTTCCCCCATATAAATACCAGGCGAACAGAAATGTTTAGTTAGACGATTTACCTAAAGTATACTAATACTAGCTAACCAATGCTATGAAAATAAAAATCAAAATTTCACATGTTAGCCCTTTTTTCTTCGAGTTTTCGTATTGTTCCCCCATATAAATAACAGGCGAACAGAAATGTTTAGTTAGACGATTTACCTAAAGTATACTAATACTAGCTAACCAATGCTATGAAAATAAAAATCAAAATTTCACATGTTAGCCCTTTTTTCTTCGAGTTTTCGTATTGTTCCCCCATATAAATACCAGGCGAACAGAAATGTTTAGTTAGACGATTTACCTAAAGTATACTAATACTAGCTAACCACAATGCTATGAAAATAAAAATCAAAATTTCACATGTTAGCCCTTTTTTCTTCGAGTTTTCGTATTGTTCCCCCATATAAATAACAGGCGAACAGAAATGTTTAGTTAGACGATTTACCTAAAGTATACTAATACTAGCTAACCAATGCTATGAAAATAAAAATCAAAATTTCACATGTTAGCCCTTTTTTCTTCGAGTTTTCGTATTGTTCCCCCATATAAATACCAGGCGAACAGAAATGTTTAGTTAGACGATTTACCTAAAGTATACTAATACTAGCTAACCAATGCTATGAAAATAAAAATCAAAATTTCACATGTTAGCCCTTTTTTCTTCGAGTTTTCGTATTGTTCCCCCATATAAATACCAGGCGAACAGAAATGTTTAGTTAGACGATTTACCTAAAGTATACTAATACTAGCTAACCAATGCTATGAAAATAAAAATCAAAATTTCACATGTTAGCCCTTTTTTCTTCGAGTTTTCGTATTGTTCCCCCATACCATTGACCAGGCGAACAGAAATGTTTAGTTAGACGATTTACCTAAAGTATACTAATACTAGCTAACCAATGCTATGAAAATAAAAATCAAAATTTCACATGTTAGCCCTTTTTTCTTCGAGTTTTCGTATTGTTCCCCCATATAAATAACAGGCGAACAGAAATGTTTAGTTAGACGATTTACCTAAAGTATACTAATACTAGCTAACCAATGCTATGAAAATAAAAATCAAAATTTCACATGTTAGCCCTTTTTTCTTCGAGTTTTCGTATTGTTCCCCCATATAAATACCAGGCGAACAGAAATGTTTAGTTAGACGATTTACCTAAAGTATACTAATACTAGCTAACCAATGCTATGAAAATAAAAATCAAAATTTCACATGTTAGCCCTTTTTTCTTCGAGTTTTCGTATTGTTCCCCCATATAAATAACAGGCGAACAGAAATGTTTAGTTAGACGATTTACCTAAAGTATACTAATACTAGCTAACCAATGCTATGAAAATAAAAATCAAAATTTCACATGTTAGCCCTTTTTTCTTCGAGTTTTCGTATTGTTCCCCCATATAAATACCAGGCGAACAGAAATGTTTAGTTAGACGATTTACCTAAAGTATACTAATACTAGCTAACCAATGCTATGAAAATAAAAATCAAAATTTCACATGTTAGCCCTTTTTTCTTCGAGTTTTCGTATTGTTCCCCCATATAAATAACAGGCGAACAGAAATGTTTAGTTAGACGATTTACCTAAAGTATACTAATACTAGCTAACCAATGCTATGAAAATAAAAATCAAAATTTCACATGTTAGCCCTTTTTTCTTCGAGTTTTCGTATTGTTCCCCCATATAAATACCAGGCGAACAGAAATGTTTAGTTAGACGATTTACCTAAAGTATACTAATACTAGCTAACCAATGCTATGAAAATAAAAATCAAAATTTCACATGTTAGCCCTTTTTTCTTCGAGTTTTCGTATTGTTCCCCCATATAAATAACAGGCGAACAGAAATGTTTAGTTAGACGATTTACCTAAAGTATACTAATACTAGCTAACCAATGCTATGAAAATAAAAATCAAAATTTCACATGTTAGCCCTTTTTTCTTCGAGTTTTCGTATTGTTCCCCCATATAAATAACAGGCGAACAGAAATGTTTAGTTAGACGATTTACCTAAAGTATACTAATACTAGCTAACCAATGCTATGAAAATAAAAATCAAAATTTCACATGTTAGCCCTTTTTTCTTCGAGTTTTCGTATTGTTCCCCCATATAAATACCAGGCGAACAGAAATGTTTAGTTAGACGATTTACCTAAAGTATACTAATACTAGCTAACCAATGCTATGAAAATAAAAATCAAAATTTCACATGTTAGCCCTTTTTTCTTCGAGTTTTCGTATTGTTCCCCCATATAAATAACAGGCGAACAGAAATGTTTAGTTAGACGATTTACCTAAAGTATACTAATACTAGCTAACCAATGCTATGAAAATAAAAATCAAAATTTCACATGTGAGCCCTTTTTTCTTCGAGTTTTCGTATTGTTCCCCCATATAAATAACAGGCGAACAGAAATGTTTAGTTAGACGATTTACCTAAAGTATACTAATACTAGCTAACCAATGCTATGAAAATAAAAATCAAAATTTCACATGTTAGCCCTTTTTTCTTCGAGTTTTCGTATTGTTCCCCCATATAAATACCAGGCGAACAGAAATGTTTAGTTAGACGATTTACCTAAAGTATACTAATACTAGCTAACCAATGCTATGAAAATAAAAATCAAAATTTCACATGTGAGCCCTTTTTTCTTCGAGTTTTCGTATTGTTCCCCCATATAAATACCAGGCGAACAGAAATGTTTAGTTAGACGATTTACCTAAAGTATACTAATACTAGCTAACCAATGCTATGAAAATAAAAATCAAAATTTCACATGTGAGCCCTTTTTTCTTCGAGTTTTCGTATTGTTCCCCCATATAAATAACAGGCGAACAGAAATGTTTAGTTAGACGATTTACCTAAAGTATACTAATACTAATTAACCAATGCTATGAAAATAAAAATCAAAATTTCACATGTTAGCCCTTTTTTCTTCGAGTTTTCGTATTGTTCCCCCATATAAATACCAGGCGAACAGAAATGTTTAGTTAGACGATTTACCTAAAGTATACTAATACTAGCTAACCAATGCTATGAAAATAAAAATCAAAATTTCACATGTGAGCCCTTTTTTCTTCGAGTTTTCGTATTGTTCCCCCATATAAATACCAGGCGAACAGAAATGTTTAGTTAGACGATTTACCTAAAGTATACTAATACTAGCTAACCAATGCTATGAAAATAAAAATCAAAATTTCACATGTGAGCCCTTTTTTCTTCGAGTTTTCGTATTGTTCCCCCATATAAATAACAGGCGAACAGAAATGTTTAGTTAGACGATTTACCTAAAGTATACTAATACTAGCTAACCAATGCTATGAAAATAAAAATCAAAATTTCACATGTTAGCCCTTTTTTCTTCGAGTTTTCGTATTGTTCCCCCATATAAATAACAGGCGAACAGAAATGTTTAGTTAGACGATTTACCTAAAGTATACTAATACTAGCTAACCAATGCTATGAAAATAAAAATCAAAATTTCACATGATAGCCCTTTTTTCTTCGAGTTTTCGTATTGTTCCCCCATATAAATACCAGGCGAACAGAAATGTTTAGTTAGACGATTTACCTAAAGTATACTAATACTAGCTAACCAATGCTATGAAAATAATAATCAAAATTTCACATGTTAGCCCTTTTTTCTTCGAGTTTTCGTACTGTTCCCCCACTGAAAATAACAGGCGAACAGAAATGTTTAGTTAAACGATTTACCTGGAGAATAACCTCAAATACACGCTCTTTAAAGTATGCAACAATTTCTTTTCAATTAATTTATATCGAACTGCCTAAAAGTATGCAGCATTTCGGCATTTGTGATTTAATTGTTCGCCCTAAAAGTATGCTTTAATTTGAAGTGTAAAGTATTTCTGCTCCAATTCCAAGCACAAATTCAAACCAATACAAAATTTATTTCTTTGCATTTATTAAAAAAATGGTTTTCAGTCTGTTATACATAATTTTTCGCATCTTTTGTGCAGCTCTGCCTGCTGTAAAGAAATCAATCTTAAATATCTAGGATTAAAACAAGAACATACACATATATAATTACTAAGTCGACGATGGACTTAACTAGGTTATTTTTTCAGCATTAATATTTGCATTTTATTTTTGCGTCTAGAAATAAAACAACAAGAAACAAATTGTACAATACAGTTTAAAATTTACAAAAGTTTATCAATTATTTAGACGGTTTCAATTTAAAATATATAAATATATATTTGTGTGTGTATATAAATAATTAAAACCACGTTGCTGCTTGTTATATTTGCGACTTGAAAGTTCAGTTCCAAGCAGCTGCCAAAATGGACACCGACACCATTCTGTAGTATGTTAATTATTTTAGTTATAGGTCAATCATAATCAGATGAAAACTTCACGTAATCTTTAAAAATACTTAAGCAATTTGGGACGACTTAAAAGCAAATACCACATAAGTAATTCCTACTCGCTTTCGTACTTATATTAAACTATATCTTTATCCATATATATATATATATATATAGATTTATTTGTTTAATAAACATTGTGTACGCATACAAAATCTACACACAATTTGTTTATAGCGAACCTCTCGGACTGAGCCGTAGAAATCAAGCAAATCCGGAACGTATTCAGTTTTTAGCACAGTAAATAATTCAATTCCGTGTTCTTAGGATATCATTTGTAGCACTTGATTGCAGTCAACGTTCATATCGGAGTTACTAGTCAAAACGCTCGTTCTGAGTATTTCTTAGTTGTTAAGCATAGTCTCTAAAATGAGTTCTACATAACTGCAAGTCTAACAAAATGGACAAACTTTAATCTACGCATAGATTTAATATTTCATATTCTGAATGCAGTTTTACTCTTTTAAAATCCTATGTGGTATATGCAGGCAAATTCATTTAAAATATTTTGTGTTAGTTTCTGGTTTCAGTTATGGCGTTTTTGGACAGCATCGTAAATAATATTCGCGTCGTACTTTACATATTTATACTTTTGCAAGTAATTCACTCATTATTTTATTTAAGACTTCGTTTGCTCTTCATTTTGATGTACTTCAGTTGTGTATAAACAATATGCAAATTCAAAATCATATTATATAATGCCAAATGATGATTCAGTGCATTGCACACTTTACATTCCATATGAAATGTGTTATGCATTGAATTAACATTTCCAAAACTCAAAGTTGTTACAAAATAATATAGAGGATATAACTAAATCGCATTGCGCTTGCTATGATATACAATATTGTTAATTATAATATATCACTGTTGCTGGTTTAACATGTTGTTGTTGTTGTTGTTGTTCTTGTTGCTGCTGCTGCTGCTGCTGCTGGCCTTAGCCGTTGGCCTCCGTGGTTTCCGGCTCGAATACATCGTCCGACTCTTGACCAACCATATATTCGGCATCCTCGTGCTGCTCCACATCGTCATCGTAGTCGTCAGGATACTCACCAAACTCCGACGACTCACCAAGCGTCCAGGCGTCGTTTTCCATTGAGTTTCTTGGACTGTAGCTAATGCTGCCCGTGAGGGTTAGATTGTTGGCCGGCCGCTGGACACTGGGCATTGAGAGAGAAACAGATTAAGTTAAGTCTCATTATATTTTTTTCTCTTTTATCCATAACACATTTACAAACTATGGGTGTCATTCAGCTCCTATCATTTTAAAATGTGTAGTTAAAATTAATTATTAGCAGGCAGAGTTGGTTATCTTTGGCATGCTTAAGATGACTTCATTTTTGGATGGATTTGCTTGAGCTTACAAAATCTCTTGCATATGCTAGAGGGTAGAAAATCAGCCTCCTTTGAGCTTGAAAAGTGAGTAGTATATAAAGCAGGTAGGAGTTAGGAACAATGTGCATAAATTGTAATACCAAATCCATGAACAGATCGAACTAAGCCAACTGGCGGCTGGATGCTTTGGGTGACCCGTGCCACAGCACAGAACAGTCAATGGAAATTGTGGAGATTTATGTTGCCTGGTAAAAAGGGCAGCGCCATATTTATTTGAAAATAAGTTGGCCCATAGGCGAGTGGGCTGCGCTGGGCTGCGCTGGGTTGGCTGGCAAACAGTTTACAAATAAGAGGCTGGCCAAAAGCCCCAAAAAAGGATATTACATATCCTGTTCGCAGTCGTGCAAATGCCATTATAGATTGAATATTTGCAGGCTGGTCTCCCCATCTCCTCTCCCCGCCCCGTTTGATTTACGTTGTTTCACAACTTCCGCCACTTTGCTGCACACTTTTTGGGCTTCTTCTTTGTTTTGTGTTATTTTGTGGCATGGTTTCAAGTCCAAAACGCGCCACCGTTGACCTTGCTCCTGGCTTCAACTCTGACTCTGAGTTATGTGTTGTGCTGCAGAATATGGGAGGCTATTAGAGGCTTACTGTCCATATACCGCGACACACTCTCCCCTCTCTTCCACTCCACCCCGCCGGAGCTCATGGTACGTGCAAGCTGCGCTTTTTCACACACACTCAACATCGTTATTGAGTTGGGCTCGTGATTATTGCCATTATGGCATGAGGCTGAAAGCCGCTCAAATCGTAGCTGCTCCCCAGAACTCTGAACTCTCTATTGCTGAATGGCTCCGCTTTACCCCAAACTGCTGCGTTTCGTCTCAAGTGACTATTCACAGCCTGAAGATTTATTGAATGTGCGCGATGGTCTCCGCTTATTCTGCTGCCTGCTGCCTGCTGCCTGCTCTCTGCTGGCTGTGTCTGTAGCTGTGGCTGTGGCTGTTGTAAGTTGCTCTGTCTGCTCTTTGGCATTGGGTATTGAGTGTTTATTTATTTTCAAGCATCATAAAAAATACAACAGGCAGCCGGCACAAGGCAGACACACACACACACACACACGCACACATAAACACAGAAACACACATTCAATAATATTTTCGCCTCGTGGCAAAAGCAGCTGCAATTTTTACGCCATTTTGTGCTGTGCCAAGCCAAGTGTAATTTGTGGCCTGGGAACTTTGTCTATTGCTCTTGTTGTACGCATTGTTGTTGCTGTTGTTGTTGCTGTTGTTATTGCTATCGCATTTGTGTTTGCTGTTGCTGTTTAATGAAGCATTCGCGCTGAAGTAGCTGTTGCAATTTTTATTTCATTTGCCGGTCGATGAACATTGAAAATGTGTTAAGTGCCATCGCTTGTCTTTAATTGTCTACAACTTTGCTCAATGGCTTTTAATGAAGTGTTAAACACTCATTGCCACACTAAAATCCTCAAATCCACAACTATACTGCTGTTAACATATATTACGCATTCGCAGCGCTGCCTTATTAGAGCTCATTCACTATAAATCGACTATTGCATCAGTTGGACACTGATTTCTAAGAGACAAGAAGTACAGCTTCCTTAGGTACAAATCGTATCATCCATTCCTATTTATTAATAGCTTGATTTGTCTGTCAATGAATGTAAGTGAATTAAACTGCATTAGCTTTAAATGATCATCCACCCTCATCTGCTCATCAGTCAACGCCTTTGTGCCACATGACGAACATATATGGAATAAGCGTTCTCTATGATGTTGCCAGCATAGCTTGGGGCATTTCCGCTTTTGCCACAGCCATTACTGTCGTCATTTGGCGCTCAACTAAAAACCAGTGTTGGTATTTTTTCGTTTTTATCTTTATACACTATGTATGCATAAATATAAATATAAATGTGAAGCAGTAGGACAGGGCGCTCTTTACTTTATGCATACAACGGCTACATTTTATATTGCATATATATTTTTCATAAACTGCAAATTTAGGTCACAGCCACGGGGTATGCCAGTTAGCACATGAGACTGGGACTGAGAACTGGGGATGGGCCTGGGCCTGGGTCTGAGTCTGGGCCTGGGCCAGGGCCTGGGGCATGCATGACAGCAGCGCTAATGCAGCAACAGCTTTGGGTTCCCAGCGGTCAACGTACGGCGTTGACGATGGCGACGTCAAAGCGTCGTCAAAATGAATATGCGCATAGTTGCTGCGGAAATATTTAACATACGCCATGCATGCCGCAACGCGAGTGTTGAACATAGCGTGATGTGCCGCAAGCGACGGTAACGAGCGGACCTGCCGTTGCTGTTCTGCGAACCAAATTAGCCACAAAATCACAAATCAGTCAGAGGAAATTCCGATTTCATTATTCATTTATTTGTGCTGGACAATAATTAACTTGTAAGTCATAGAACTAGTCTCAGAAAATCAAAATTAAGATTATATTCAAATAGACTTTATATGTGCGGGAAATCGTTTCGAATAGCATTTGGGGAACAGCGTTAAATATGAGAAACAAACACTCACACACGCACACACATGCACACACACATGCACACACACACGCACACACTGAATTGTCGTACTCGTGTGGCTGTGAGGGGTCTTGTCCCCATATCCACAGTGCCCGGCCCCAAAGTATGATTGCGTGCCTAAGCGCCATCTTACGGTTGATAGCTTCATTACAGTGCTGTTGTTGCTTATTACCCGTTAGTTTGTTGGTGTTCTTGTTGTTGGTATTGTTGCTGGTTGGTTGTTGGTTGTTCTGGTTGTAGTTGTTAGTGTTTTGCTGTTACGGTTCTTGGCATGTTGCAAGTGCTGATTACAGAAGGGCGTCAATGTGGACGCCGGCAACCTGTGCCACTTTTTATGGGCGGCTTGTTGCAGCCAACGTAGTTTTTTCTAAATTTATCTAAAGTGCTCCTTCGCCGGGCATCTCGCGCATAGTTTGTTTAATTTTTAAATTGCCAACCAGAGCTCTCGGCCGAGTCGAGGACCAGTTGTCCTCGTTCCACAAAGCAATGAGTCGCTGCTTAGCGCTGCGAGTGAAAGTTTCTATTAAGGCACAAGTGTTATGGGCGCTCTTAAGATGGTGAAATTATGATTGGCGCAGGGAGAATTTCTTGTGAGCAGTCGTTTACTGCTTGGCTAAGTGCGCAAATCTTAAGTGTTTCCCACTTTCCATCGCTTGATATGGGCGTCAATAGGTTTCAAGAATGAGTGCTTCTCAACCCTTTTCTAGGTCAAAATAAACAAATATACAAATATATATGAAGCAAGGTTGCCAAAGCAGATCAAGTTGATTTCAGAGATCCCATGTATTTAAATTATTGTAATAATCTAAGAGCTAAATATAAAACAGAGGTTCCCAAAAATGTATACTCTATGTTTGCTATAAATATTAATAATAACATTATTGGAGAAGGCTTCTAGTAATCTTCATTCCAAGTTTGGTAATGGTAGCTCTCAAATTGCGGAAGCTTGTGGCTTTATCGATTTACCTTCGGAATCAGAGTATAGAATTACATTTATTATTATCTGATTATCCCACGTTATCTCTGCTGCTGCTAGCAGCTAGTATCTGCTGAAAGATACACATTTAAGGAACATTTTGACGAGATGACAGAGTTATTTAACAATTAATAACTCTATTATGGAACTGTACGAAAATGAAGTAGCTGTTTTATTACCCAATGCTTCAACTACAACGCTGCAATAAATAAGTAAGCAACTCTTCCTTCCCACAAATAAATCATTTCAAGCTGTCAGGCCTCACACGCCCCAGTCCCCACCAAGTATCTGCTTGCACCCGATATCATGCCTCAAGGTCTTGCGGCGCTTAATTCGACATTGCCAAAGGGCACGCAATCGGAGACGGCAACGAGCGTACTTCATTCCTTAATACGTGTCTCAAAACTTTCCAATAATGCAATATTGAAATGTCAAACGTTGGCTTGTTGAATTGCTACGCCGATGTCTGCACACTCTGTAACTCAATATCTGAAAGTGTATAAGGTGTGTCACAGATATATTATATATAAACTTGTCAGCTTTTATTTAGCTGGCAATTGTAATACTTTAAGTTGTGCTCTGCCGCGAGGGTATCTTTCGGTCGAGCGTACCTGTTCTGCTCTTCTCCTCAGTGTTCAAATTGAGTTGTGTGTGCAAATAACACAATTGTCAGCGAACACGAAACTCATCCCCAAAGGGCCCAGGCAGACGGCAGATGTAGCAGGTGTGATTGAAGGCAATATGACAACCAAAATAATGTTCAAAAATAATACGAAATATTGAAAATATCATAAAGCAAAGCTCAGCAAATGATGCGATTGGTTTGCTTTTGAATACCAAAGTCTGTTCTTGACTTGGCGCCTGAAGGGTGCGGTCAAGTATTTCCCTAATAAAATATGTGTGCTCCTTGGGCTGCAATCTGGCACACTGTCTGACGCGCAAGCAAAAACATTTTCATTTTCATTTTGAAGTGAAATTCAATTGTTATCGAAGTATTTGCATGGCTGCATGAGTTGGCCGGAGTTGTAAACAGTTTGCGGGGTGGCTTATCATAAGCAATAAATGCTAATGGATGAGCTCTGCACTGGGAGTCGCGTCCTCTGGGAAGCCAGCCATTAGTTGCATTGGCTATCTGGCTGTCCCCATCGCTTGAAAATATGAACCAGCGATGTCAACAATAATCTAGCATTCAACCACCCGACCCAAGGCTGCGCCACATTATTTACCCTCAGCGGCTGCTGTCCAAAAGCAAAGGTGACAAGAGATATCGCAATTTTATGAGTAATCCCGACACTCTCTTTTCATGCCAGACCAAACCATAAGTAGAAGTAGAAAGAGAGACAGACGGAGTGGAAGTGGAAGTGGGAGCGAGTTCCAGCTGATGACAAGGACTTGCACTGATTACGGAGCGGAGCGTTACCGGCTGTCCCAGCAATGGTAATAAAATTCTCACTTTTGGATAGATTTTTGCATTGTCGTTAGAGTAGATAATGTGTGGGGAGGAGTGGGGCGGGATGGGGAGAAGGGGCGGGCTTCTGATCCGGGCTGCCCCTTGCATTGTTTGTCAGCGTCTGTCTGGCTTCGGATGCTGCGGATGTTGTTCTGAGTCATATTAAAAAGTAACGAGCAAAATATTATGAAGCCAGACAAAGGCATTTCCGGCACAGGGACGAACCAGAGCCAGAGCCAGAGCCAAAAACCAGAACCCCGAGCTACCAATATTGGATTCACACGTTGTTATGTAGGAGTAAGAATTGGGTGTGTGTGCAAGTGTCTATGTCTGTGTCCGTGTCTGTGTGTGGTTGTACATCGCCGGCTATTGTTTGTTGTGCGTTGTTTGTTGTTTGTTGGATGCCCCTTTCCATTTGCCCAGTGGCAGCTACATGATGTGCTACACAACAGTCAGCCGTTATATTATATTGTATTTTTAGACCAGACAAGTCTGCATTGCTGCATGTGCTATGCGCACTATGTCTGCGAGGTGGGTTGTTGAGCCGGCCTACCCCAGCATCCCCCTCTCCCATTGTGCTATTATTAATAACCATAACTCAAATCTATTGCCGCTTTACTGCTCATTGAATCCTGCTTATGGCCATGGCGTCGTCAGTATTCCTCCGTTACTTTGAGTTTGCATTAAAAAGTGTTTTATATGACCGCAAACCGCTGGATAAGCAGATTGGGGTAAGCACGCAGGTGGACTTAGGGTTAAAGTTTCTATGCTTTTTGACTTTGGGTAATGGTATGGATAATGTACATGTGAGGAAACATAGAGGCTACAGTTTTCTAAATATACTTATGGATATACTTGGGCTCATCAGCAAACACCAATTG
Organism: Drosophila nr. fundita; assembly: GCA_035044245.1. Taxonomy (NCBI): domain Eukaryota; kingdom Metazoa; phylum Arthropoda; class Insecta; order Diptera; family Drosophilidae; genus Drosophila; species Drosophila nr. fundita. Next base: position 1,065,285 of record JAWNMG010000622.1, on the reverse strand, counting down.
TCCAACTCCAACTGCAGCTTTGCCCCACTTTACCGCCGCCAGGCTTCAATCTGCTCTCCTCAGTCATATCATTTTCGCCTTCGAGCACAAACATTTCATATTTAAATAAATGAAACTATGACTGAGAAAAATGCCAAGAATCGATCTGACTGTATGTTCTTCCAAAGTTGACTAAAAGTAATTAACTGGTAATTATTATTGTTCTGTTAACTGACAAATCCAGCGCAAACGTTATGCAAGACTTCTGTCAGGGGTGCTTGCAACGAAACTTGAGTTCCTTTTGCTCAGTTAGTCAACTGTAGTCATTTGGCTTATCATGCAGAGCTTCAGCTTTGATATGCGGCAAACGGGAACTGACTTTTGCGCCATGTTTTAATTGTGCTCATATCTCAGGGCCTGCTCAACCCCCTTTTCCTGAGTGCGCAGCAAAGCCAAACTTTGCAGTTTCTGTGTGTGTGTGTGTGTTTGGCTTAAACTTTTTTGGGGGTATGAATACACACACACAGACACAGACACATAGGAACAAATTGCTCAACAATCCATGTTGTCATTTTACAACACTTGAAATTTCTTTGGACATTTGCTTTTGGCTTAGACCCAGAATCATGTTGACTTTTACTTTAGCAAATGGCAGCTGAGCAGGCAGCGGACGGGGCAGCCGGGCAGCCTGGCAGACGGACAGAGGGGACCGGTTCGTATAATTTCAATGCGCACTGTCGTAAATAGCATAAGAAGAAGAAGAGGAAGATGGAACAGCTCGAGATGCGGTGGAAGCAGAAAAGATGCTGGCGTTGAGAAAACGCTGAGTATTTTCTTAATTTTCTTGCGCTTCCTGCATTGCAAAGTTTTGCCAGCAAAGTGCGAGAGAGTTTTCTAGCTTTTCTAGCTGCAGCAGCTTTTCCGTTTGTCACGACAGACAAGACGCCAACATTAAAGTATTATGCAAGCGTATTAATGCACTCAACGGAACAGAGCATAAGAATTAGAAGTAGCATGGGGTGTACGGCAGGGGCGGCAAAGTGACCAGCTAGCTGGCTAGCTAGTCAACTCTGGACACTTGGACACTTGGACAGACTGGGATTTAGAGACGGAGCACTCACACAGCGTGTGTCAAATGGCCAAAGAAAAACAACTCGCAAAAAGCAGCAAAAGTTTTCCTTAAGCAGGAAATAATATGTATGCTGCGAAGCTTTGGCAACTGTCACTTGCCATTGCATTGGAATCCACAATTTGAAATTTACTTATACTTTAATGTGATAGCAAGAAATTAACAGAATCCGATTCCGAATCCGAATCGAAACCAAAAACCAAATCCCCGGGGAGTGTCCAGTGCAACTCTTCTTGCTGTGTTGTTCCTTCAGCTGTCAAATTAAAGTCAGCCGCAAAGTGCCACAACGGCGCACAACCGAGTCCCAATCACAAATACATATACACATATGAACAAACACATACGAACACTATCAGCAGCATGCCGCCAGTGGTTCCCCAGAGTATTTCGCTTTGACACCATAACTGATGATTCCCCGCAAGGCTCTCCCTCCTCCATCCCTGTCTGTCTGTCTGTGTGTGTATCTGCATTAAACGTTCGCACATTTACATGATGTATGATCGGGGTCCAGAGTTATCCCCAACCCAGCCATTAGCAACAGAAATGGCCACTTAATGACAGTCAGGTTGCAAGTCGAGGGTGCGTCGCCTGCTGCCCTTCTTCAAGTGTCTTCAAGTTCTTCTGTGCACACGCGAGCTCCAATCAGACAGCGCCTTTTACCTGGCGCTTAATCAAGTCGTGCTCAAACAATTGCAGTTAAACCCTCCCCACAAAGTACGCTCTCCCCTCCCCACATACTTAAGAACCCCCGCACACACCACACACACCACACACACAATAAAAACACATTGAGCAAATACTTACCACACGTTATTCATACTCATCTCCACACAATATTTCGTACTGTTTCAACTGTGCCACAGTGGGTCAAAGTAGTTGCATAAAGTAAAGAATCAATTTTCAAACATTAATTTTTCAAGTGTTATTCAGATGTTTCTAAGCACAATCCCAGTTAATATTTCAATTTCGTTTTTTAATTTCATTTTTTGTTTTCTCTAGTAAGTCTAACTAGCTGCAAATAAGTTAATAAATAATAAATAGTCAGTAATTAGTAGCAATCATTTAGTTAAAGTCTGAAGTGAGACTATTTTGGGGCACCTTTCTTATGGACACATTTACCAACGATTTTTAAAATGTATTCACCTGAATATTGTGGAACATGCTGCAAACCAGTGGAAAGAGACCATTTGGTTGATGGCAAGCTCACTATCTTCGTGCCCGGCTTTTATGCCAAGTAATGTAAGCGTAAAACCAAATGCACTAAGAGCATTTCAAGTGCGCCAGTGGAGGGTGTGGGTCTGGAGAGTTATTTGGGGATGCCCCCGCCGAATGACTGTTATGGTTATGTGGGTGGCATGAGTGTTCGCCAGGCAAAAACCTGAGGATGCCTTTCAATCACTTAAATATGCCATGGTGTGTGAGGAGAGCAGCACACACCCAAAACACTTGAGAGGTCCCCAGGTTATGTGTATGAGTTGCATGCTTTGAATGTTTCCAGTTGGCGGTGGAAGTCTGAGTTTGTGCTTCATTGCGCGACTTGTTTGAGTGAGTGTGTCATTTATTGTGTATTTATTTGACAAGCGCATGCGGCGCAGACACATTAGACAGGGACACGTGTGCCAAACACATTGCCAAAAGGAAGCGGAGGAGGAGGAGGAGGAGGAGCGTGCAGAGTGGGGGTCAGACCACGGTCTGGCAAAATGATTTCAACATGCTTAAATGGTAAATGATGCAACGTTTTCTCTATTATATTTGTGCAATTTTTCTTGGCCGACCTTTGACTGTGTTAACTTTTCTTTAATATAAAATTTTTGCTTGGTTCTCATCTGGTGTGTTCCTTCAGGCGTTCATCATTAGTTAATGTTGAAAGGGCGTCCCTGAAAAGACCTACAAGTCCCTTGTTTGTATTTCTTTAAGTTTGATTTATGTCGCTGTCCGCTTACTCAGCTGTGCTAAGACAGACTCGGCTCACATCTGCAAAACGAATTTAATACCCACAAAAATGTTTCCTTTTTTTAGTCTTTCGGTTTTTTGTGGTGCACATGTGATTTTATTAAAAGCACAATAGGAATTAAAATAGAAAGGTGATTTATTTTGTATAAAAACAAGATTCGTCTCAAGGGTCGAGTCCACCCCCTGTCCACTCGACATGTTTTTGCGACTGAAAAAACCGAGAGCTGAGGACAACACGATGTTTCATTCATTCATCAATCAGCGTGCGGCATTCCATGAAAAATGTCATCGAAAAAAGACAATAAAATTGTTTGACTTTGAGTGCACGACTATGCAATACCCTACAGAACTAAGTTAGCTAAAGTTTCAAAAGGTGCACATTGAATATATATTAGTGATGTGAAACAATACTTTCCCACTACTTTTCCTTTTACCTAGGGATCGTACATGAAGTTAAAATGTTGAACGAATACTCCTCCTACTATTCCATTGAGAGACATGCCATGTGGGGCAACAAGAGGTATTTCATCTACACCCACTTCAGTTGCTTGCTGGGGACCTTTTTACTTTCGACCCGTGAAGATTGCCGAGTCACTTTTCAATGGCTGCCGCGTTTCTGAGTCCACACAGCAATCAATATTGATTGCATAATGAATGGCAATCAGTGCAGCGTTTGACACTTTCCACTTACACACTCACACACACACACACACAGTTGTGGCAGGGGCAGCTATGAGGGCCGCTTGCCAAATTAGTTTACAGTAAACTACAAGCCACTAAAAGGAAGTCTAATAGCATTTAGTGCAGAGCCATTTTCGGAAGTTCCATGCAAAAGATCCGAGCGATGATTCAATTGACATTCTAACCGGACAGCTGGCGGATGTTGATCCAATGACCCCGATATTTTCACCACCTCCACTTCCTGTCAGTTGCCTTCCCTCCCTTGTCCCGCTGCTGACCGTGTGCATGTCCACTTGAGTGTTTTGGGCTGCAGTCAACCCAGCTCAGACTGGTCAGTCAGCCGCACAATGACCGCCACTTGGATGCCGGTCCTGTTCAGTTGCCACTCGATTGCTCGTCTCCATCTGCAGCACTGCTTCTATCTTCATCTTTACTTGTTTGTTATTTTTGTAACTGCGCATTTTTGTTACTTTTATTTTTCGACTGACAGCAGCCACTTTTATTTCGCTGGCTTTCGACCATGTTTTCGATGCATTGTTTGTTTTGTTTTGTTGCATTTGGATTTTATCATGCTGGCTGCCATTGCGCAATTTTAGCTGTTGCTACCTTTGGCTGCCACACGCTGCCAATTCGTTAAATACCCTAAGCTAAAATAAATTCAAGTTCAGTTTATAAAGTTGTGTGATCCTTAAAATGGAGAGGAGATGTCAGGAAGCAATTATTTCTATTTATTATATAATTCTTAAGGCACTCCAAAAAAAAAATTTCTTCAAGTTTATCATTTTATCTTGTTGATTGATAAATAAAGTTTTCTTTTTAGACTTTCTACAACTTACAATTTGTAAAAATTTCAGAATCTCGAACCCTTTAAGGGGTACCCGAAATTCGTTCAATCAATGAAGTCCGTCCACCACAGTTCCTTTTGAGCACATCACTCAATCGGTTCGTGTGTTTCTGATATTCTCTAAATTGAACATATTTCCGTTCCAATTGTAGCGGAATTTTTCTTCCTTTTCGCTTTTATCAGTTCTTTACATGCATTTCCTGTTTGCATCAGTTTGAGACCGAAGATCCAATCGAGTCTACTAAAGTGTTAACTTTAATGCAAACCAATTTGTTAACCTCAAACTCAAACAAAAATTAAAATAAACACATATTCGCAAAACAAACAATGTAAATAAGCATTTAATTTATTAAAATCATCAAAGCAAATTAAAAATTTATTTTTTAGACATTCATAAGAACAGAAATTGTTTGGTTGAATTTCGCATCTTTTGCGGCATTATTTTAATGTTTGTGTTGGTTTTAGATGTGTGTTTTTTCACACCCAATTAAATAAATGTTTTTGAATCTTTTATTGATATTTGTTGGCATTATTTAGAAAGCTTTAATGGTCTCTGACTGTTTAAATCACATTTTATTTTAATGTTAATCATCTTTTTTAAAGTACAAACAAAGCGTGTTCTAAGCTAATCCGACTTAACCATTGTTGTAAGTCGACTTTTAACTTCGAATCTTTGGAATCCCTCTAATAAAGTGTTTGATTGAAAATAAAAGCAGATTTCGCTTGTTGGTTAACATTTTTTACTCACAATGTGGGCAAATTAGATTAGATGGAAAACTGCAGTTCACGCATTAGGTGAAAGCAGTTACATAAACTATAAACCTCATTCTGCCAGGATCAGCATTTTATATTTTTTTCAGTTTGGTTGTTGTTTTTGAGTGCGTGGTTAAAGCACGTTACATAAAATAAATATTTTAACAAGTGTTATTTTAATTGTGTGCAATGCAGCGCAGGCAATGTTTGTCTGTGTGTCTTTTTGTTGTTTTAGTTGTGGTTATTTATCATTGTTTGCCTTACCTGTGTATACAAATACATGTACGCACATACGCATACACAGTGCACAGTGCACAGTGCAACTGCAGCTATGTGGCCCATTTGCATGTAAGAATGCGCAGAGCCTTGCAACGGACACGTGTGGGCGCATAACTTTGTGTAATGTCGAGGGGAAGTGTGTGTGTGGGGGGGTCTGGTGTTGCATATTCATGGCCAGATTTTTACTGGCTTTAGTCATTTTATCTGATTAACGCCTCACGCACAAGTCCCATCTGCGCCCTTCAATCGAAACAGCGCTCCAATTTAATTTGCCAACGAGCGCCGGCAACGGCAAAAGTTTCCACTTTGTCACCTCTTCGGCAAGTGGGGCGGGGAATGGGCTGTGTTCTTGCCTGAGCCTGGCCCTGGTGGTTGCATAAATCAATTCAATTTGTAATAAATTTCAAACTTTTCATTTTATATTAATTTTTATGCCAGCGCCCCTGTCGTTCTTCGGGCTCGTCCCCACGCAAGAAATCAATTTTATTATAATAAAATAAGTGCAAGAAAAGTTGCGAGTCCTTGGTTAGTTTATCGTGTGCGGCCCCAGCATATTAATTCTTTTTTTTTCTTTTTGCCTTTTTTACTTTGCTACCTCTTATCCCGGCCAGCCTGCTGACCAACATTCTCCCTCTCTCTCTGTCTCTCTTATGAGGGATACGCCCAATCGTCCGTTTGCCTGCTGCTGCTGCTGCCCATGTCCTGACTGCAGCTTAACAAATTGACTTTCTTCGGCGGCGACTCGCCTTAGTTTTTTGTTGCACACTTACGTGCGGCAGCCGTAGCTGGTCTCGCTCCATTCTTTTGGTCTTTTTATTATGATTACGATTTGAGTTATTGCTGCAGGCAGTCGCAATATCAGCAGCACCAGAGCCCCGGGAATGGGACCCTTTTATGGGCTGTCTGGTCGCGTTGTCGTCACTTTGTCTGCGGCATCGTCGCCATTCGCCGCCAACTCAGCACATAATTTCCAATGCCAACTATTTTTGGGCGTCTCTGACAAATTAATATGCATTGATTGTTGAACGGCAGTCTCAAAATGAATGGAATCAAGTGAGAAGTGGGTTATGCAAGGAGTCGTTAATCTTTGCAGAACAGCTTTGTGTACTGAAAGTAGACCGATTGGGTTTCAACTCAATTATAGTGACATTTAAGGCTTTGAACAGACCGAGTTCAACGGCCCTCAGGCGAAATAATAAATTCCAATCTTGATTTGACAATATTCAAATAAAATCGTATTTAAACTTATATTAACTTTTGCCATTACAGACTACACTGGGAAAAACGCACTCAATAGGTTCTGTCTCGATGCAAATAATATCTGATTAAGCTTTGGGCTCTCACCTTTGTCAACCTACTTTTCTTAACTGCATCGCACAGTGCCGACCCTTTTGTCTGGCCGTTTTCAATGCAATGCAATCAATTTGTGTACAATTTTTTGTCATTTGTTAAATTGGAAATTTGCAGGCTCCAGGTCATCATGTGCCATATGCCTGAGTCGGCTTGAAATGCATTTTTGACTTGGTCTGTTTTCAATGCTGGCGAATTCCTTTGCACATTTCAAATGCCCTTTGTGCAGGCATATAGTCCTCTTTGCCAGCCAGTAATGTAATGGAATTTTGTTGATAGACTCGCCGATGGCAAACTTAAGGCATGCATAGAGTGCAGGTATTGTTGATTTTTAATTGTGCATCCTCGTTGTGGGACAGGTCTTCCTCTACGTCCTTCTTATGCACTGCAGAGGAGAGCATTATATAGCCGAATGCTGTTTGCCTGCCTGCTGTTTGCAGATGTTTTTCTCGGTTTGTCTGCTAAAGACCCCCACATCGCAAATTTGTGCACTTAAGCTCCGGGAACAAAGAAGCAGTCAAGAAACAGCTCTTATATATTAAAGAGCATGGTCGGCAACGGAAATTACTCTGGGAACACCAAAGCTTAAGTACTTTTAAATATGTAAGTAGCGTTTCTTGAAGTATGAGATTAGTTGAGTTCTCTACATATTGTTCGAATCAAGTAGGAAGGGTTCTAGCTGTTCAGCTGTAGCCGGCTTAAGAATCCCATCATCGTCATTGAACAGTAAAGTTGAGGAATTTTAGTTGCTATATAAATCATATGCTGATATATAAAGAGACAAATGCAGATTTTTTTTATATGACTTTTACTATATTAGACAATTGGAAAGCGTAAATTCTAATTTATATATTTTTTGAGCTCGTTTTGAATTTATTTTTGGCAGTTTGCCGACATTAGAAATTTTCGACAGTTTTCTCGCCTCTGCGTAAGCTCTTAACAGCGTCCTCCATTACGTGGAGTATGTGGAATTTAATTGCGTATACGTCGCGACTAAACGATGGACAGACAATTGCTTTATGACTCCAAACAGACGCACAGAGACACACACTCCTGAGCACATGCACCGACGACACAGTCGGTTTTATTGAAGTGTAACTCTTGACTGGACATTAAGATCGTCTGGTGGTGTTTGCCTGATGGTGGTGCTGCTGCTGCGTGTCCTTCGCCTGGCACCGGCAATGGCAGTCAAAGTGTTTATAGCAATGTCCCTCTTACGTCTGGCACTGCAGCTGCCATTACCTGACAGCAGCTCGTGCTAACAACAGTGAGAGCTGGGCACTTGGACGCATCTTGGACTCATCATCAACGTCAAGCAGAGGCCATTGCAGGCAGCAGCGGATGCGGCTTTTGTTATTATTGTCGCTTGGTGTCGTCAGCTTGTCGTCGTCTTTTTGGGTGCTGCAAGTTGTGGCTTTTATGGTGCACTTTCGACGCAATTGGCTTTCGTGCTTCTATCTCTCACTCGCTTGCTTTGTATGTCACACGATAATTAATTAAATGTTGCGCGAGGTGCAGACAGCGATGATGCAGCAGATGCCAGTTATCTAAGGAAGATTATGCTTCAGTTACTCTGTGCTTAAAGGTGGGAAACTATTCTTCTTTCGTTTTACGTATGAGATTTCGTTGAGAAAAGTAATCGAGATGTCTTCATTGAGATGCGATTTGATTATAGGCAATCAAATCTCCTCAAAAAAGCCAAGGGCTGTCACTCCGATACCTTGAGAACAGCCAGACTTCAGGACAAGTATTGCCATAATAACCTGTAGTTATCAGGTTGATATTCTCGCCGTTGAAAGGGAAATCAGAATATAATTATCAGGAACCATTTGCCAAACTCTCGTAATTATACACAATTAAGACGATTTCTCAACTGGTCAACTTGATGAACAAAACGATGAGATGAACTATAAAAACTAAGGGAAAATGAACAAGCGAAGCTACTTCAACTATAATAAAGTTTAACATATTATTTTATATTCAAACTAATCAACTGATTTTAGCTGTATAATTAATATGTTGCATTAGTCAAATAATAGTTGTATTCATTTCAGTCATTAGCCATTTGACTGACATATTAAATTAAAATTTGAATGCCATGTTGTTGCCCTAAAATGCCCCGAAGCTTAAATTGATGTTTCACTGGTCATTAAATCAAATAAATGTTCAGCTCAAAAGTGTTTTAGTCAACTTTGTTTTGAAAAACTTCATCAAGCCTGAGAACTTTTCGCTGACAGCAATCGACATCCGTTACATTAATTTCATGTTGCCGCACTGCTAACAATATTAAAATCTTTATCAAATCGAAATTAAAAACCAGTTTGAATTGCTTCCTTGCGACCCCGCGCTCAGCCACACACCACCCATAAATAGACTACAGTCATTCTGTTGCAGATCTTCATCCGCTGGTCTGGCCATAAAACTTTAAATAAATATGCAGCGTGTGCTGCCGTTTGCCGTGGTGAGGCGGATGTAGTCTTCCAGTGCTGTCTGCTCCGTAACCGATAACATCATTATTGATGAAGACGTGGATGGCCGGGGAAGGCGGGGGGGGACTGTGTCAGGACAGAAGTCACTGCTGGCAAATGGCAAAAAGGCAGCAAAGCGTGCGCCGCACGAACAGATTGCAGGAATGTGCCTCAGCTGCCACAGCCACACGGCTACTGCTCGCACTTCCGACTGGGGCACTGGGTAGAATACGGCTGGGACTCTGGCATTGGCACTTGGAGTGCATGGGATGCTTGGGCGGGTGTCGTCCGCTCGTTTAGAGATTGCAAATCGTAGACATCGTCGACGTAGCAGTCGTTGTCGTAATAACTGTAATTGATTTTTGATTTGTGATTTAATTTAACAAAGTTAAATGAATTGAAGTGAGGAGACACCGCCGTGGATTGCTGCTGCAACGGAGCGAGTTGGTGCAGGAGTAAGCCAGGTTTAGCTTATGTCTTTCCTCGTCGCTCATCGGAGTATTTGTCAGAGCTCTGAGGCAGATGGAAAGTACATAAATTACACATCCTACAACCCACATGCAAATCAGTTCTTAGACTAAGCTAAAAGCTCGTCACATTCCAAGCATCGATTGATAACTTTCTAGAATTGGTATGTTTAATTTTTATATTAATTTATTTATTTCCGGTTTAAAAACGGTTTTAATAAACTACAATTATGTATTAAGTAGTACAAAATTAAAAGGAGAAATTAAATTACAAAAATTAAAATTAAAATAGAAAAATAAGTAAATTTAAGGATATAATAAATATATCTGGGAATATGATATTAAGCTAAGTGTAATTATTAATTAATATAAGAGATGTTAATCTCACGATACATGAATACGTGAAGTCATTCCCAACTCTAATATTATATAAGTTATTGAGTTATAACTGTTAACGGACATGACTTTGTAGACTGTCCTGTTCATATTAATATCTCTAAGCTTCTAAGGTTCACATTTTCAAAGCTAAGGTATTTGTTTTCCGAGACATCTTGGCCAACTATAATTATATTTCAAGCAATTCAAAAGCATGAACATTCAGAAGCTTAATTATTTTCTGCTTATTGAATTAAGGAAGTTGATATTTGAATAAGTAATTTATATTTGAGCAGATGACTTTATGTGATTGTTGGCCTTACCATTGAATTTAGCTTGATAGCTTTGTGTAACAATATATGTAAGTAACCAAATCCAATTGTAATGCTTTCCTTTATAATGTGGAATCCTAATGCAACTCTGCTTTAACATGGCCATAAGTATCAGGTTTGCTTTCTTCACAATAAGGCTCAATCCTTTTTTCTCAAATATTTATTTCCCTATACTTCTTTTGTGCTTTAGGTAATTTCTTTGCCGTTGAGTCTGTGCTTTCAATTCGGATGGATAAAATAATGTTTTTGACCAAACCCATTTGTTGTTCGCAGTCGCTTTCAGACCTGGTGCTTTGTTTGCTTCGCCATTGGATGGGAAATTAATTCCCATTTATGTAGCTACACATTTTTGGTGGTTGCAAATTTCATTAGGCAACGCACAAGCCCGCCAGGAGCCCAGTCAGCTCTCCGCAACTCGCCCAATTCGACTTAATTTGCCAACAGCTGAACTGAAACTCCACAGTACAATAACAACAACGAGCGCAACTCTTGACTTGATTTTATGAGTTTTGGGCCAACTAGAAATGACTGCAATAACAATAAAGCAACCCCAGGCTCACAGCTGAACCCCAGTCGCAACTGTCGTAACTGTGCAACCCCTCCAGCCAATCATATTGAAAACTTTTAGCCATGCCAGAATCCCACCAGCCACCCACAAACCCCATTCTGTGAACCCCCATCCCCCCAGCACTCGTAGTGTGTGTTTCTGACTAATTCTACATTTTAATTGATGCTCGTTTTGTTTTATGGGATTGCTGGCTAGAAGCTACAAGCCATCAGATACTCGACTCGCCCCAATTGTGCCTCAACTGCATTGTCATTTGCATATCTTGCCGGCATTTGCCTCTGCCACAAGCAGTTTATGGGCCACTGGGCTGTGGTTTACTTTTCCACGCCATCAAATCGCAGCCACCTAACCAATGACTGGCATAATTCACACGCCAATGACTTTGAAATCAGCGGAATACATGTACTCATATACATATTTGTGTGAGTGTGAGTGTGTGTGTGTGTGTGTGTGTGTGTGCATATTTATATTTATAGCAATATGCATTGTATGTTATGTGGCACATCTTGGAAATCTTATCGGGTACAGCACAGCTCATGTAACGTGGAAATCGCTCGAATATTGAAATTGGCAATTTTGATATTCATTAAATGCGTCGTTCCGACCCGCTCCCATTCCCGCACTGTGGCAGCATCATCTGTGCACGGGAGCGTGCTTATCCTGGCATCAGCTTTCGCACAGAGCGTCAATCATGTTCCATAAGCATCAACGTCGCTAAGCAGCGAAATCAATAGGGCCCGGACTAAGTCTAATGCTGACTTGGGATTGGGTTTGGGTTTGGGCTTGGGTTTGGGTTGGGCTCCGGCTCGGGCTTGGGCGCCGTATATCTCATTTACGATAACCGCAAAAGAATTTCGCACGCTCTTCTACATATTTAATTTGTTATCGCTGTACTTAAAATTGCGATTCATTATGAAGCGTTTCTTTTGACTTAAGGCTTTAAGACGTTTCCCCTTCAAATATAAATAGATGTATGTACATATATTTGTTGGTGGCGTTATCCACTCCACCCCTCGCTGTGTAAATTTCATCAAAATAAATACAATTTATAGCGAAATAAGCCAATTTATGCGCCATGTTCGTTTTTCTAGCTGCGAGACGCACAATTTGCATAAATTTACGCTTCTGCGTTGGGAATTGGTGGGGCACATGTTACTTAACATGAGTATATGGCAAATGTTAAATGCATAAATGGAATAATAAATAATATTTGATTGCCCCATCCCAAACAGTACATAACTTAGACCCGCTGAGTTATTGTTTAACTTTCTCCTACGAATTGCAAAGTACATGCAGCTCCCAAATCTCAGCCTAAGCCTGCGCAGAATCTTGGCAGTGCTGGATTTAATGGCCCAACATTAACCAATCAAACAAGTAATATAAAAAATACGAATCAAAGCTTTGCATTATTGTAAATTGTAATAAAATTCAGCTAGAATAATAATAAAAGTGATATTAATATAATAATGCTTTTGTAGGGAACTTGTAAATGGATTGAAGAAAATGTCAATGAAACATTCTCAGTCAGCATCACTAGCGGAGTCGATATACTCACATATGAATTGCATTTTTTTTTACCAAATTGGCTAGTTTAATTTGTGGACCGTCATAATACAATGAACTTTTTCTTGTTGAAACAATTGTAGATTCTGCAGATCGAAGTAATTAAAACAGTGAGAAAACAAATGTCGCATGGCACAAAACGAAAGCAAACAATTTAAGCGTCCCAATCACAAAAGAGCATACCGAAGAAAATATTCCACAAGAGAAATGACAACGAAAAAATCAGCTTTGACAAATTTGTATGTGAAGAGACAAAAAAAAAATAAGAAGAAGACAAAGCGAATAAAAAAGAGAAAAATGTCACACAGGACGTATGAGCAACGTGTTTAATTTCTGAACATTGTAGCCGTAATTGGTGTGGCAGTTAACTGACGAACAGAGAAAAGTGGAAAAGTAAAAGTGTAAACATGTGTGATACATAGAGAGAGAGAGAGACAGCAAGAGGGAGAGAGAGAAAGGGAGCTTTCAACAGCGCTTTAGTTTTTATAGAGTGCAAACAAAGTTGTTGTTTGTTGAGTCAATTTAATTTGTTATGAAACTTATTTCATCACAGTCGGAGTATTTCATATTCACTGACTGCCTCTAAAGTAGAAACTCATTATTTTGGCACTGCCAGAAACCTTCTTGTTGGAGTGGAATATCGCCTTTTTTATAACTTTAGCTATCCAAAAAGTTGTCTTCGCTTTAGTTGTGTTAACCTTTGATTATGTCGCTTCCTGTTCGCTGTATTTAGCATTGTGCTTATAAATTTCGCAAGTGGCGCTTGTGGGGCAATGCACTAGCCTGGAAATTATTCTTCTGGCCCGAGTGATAAATTGTGTGCTGGACACAGTGCTGCACTAGGCTGCAAGAGGAAAATAACAAAAAATTGCGTTTACAAAAGATAAACAATACAATGGGCGAGAGTGCAAGGCGCGGGCTGTGTCGGTGTCGGAGGGTGGAGTGGCATAAAGTAAAACTGTATTTAATTAACCGACATTGCAATTACAAATTCTGTGCAGCGCGGCGCACTGAACCAGTGCTATGTCCATGGCCTGGACGGCACTCCTCAGCTCCGGCTCCCTCCTGACCAAAAGGCAACATCAGAATCAGCAGCTGTTCGGCATACTAAAAAGGACTCAAAGCCCAAGCGACGAGCTCTACACAGCACGGCAGCAAAACAATTTCATTTTGTCTACCACCACCAGCACCGCCAGCAGGACGAGCTCTGCCTGCCGAGACGTGGTCAGCAGGGATGTTACAGTTAGCCAGCAGAGTCAGGCCAGGAGTGCACACAATGCAGCAGTTTCGAGGCATGCAAACAAAAGCTGAAAAGCGCAGTGGAAACTGCAGTGGAGCCTCGGCTTGCCTTCGCCTTTTGTTTATGGCTTCGACAATTTACACCTTAAAGAAGTGAAGCTCCTTTATCATTTCTCAACTTTGTCCTGACTGCAAAAAATTAACAGTAGCAAAGTTATCTCCTCACTGCCAGCTGGCAGCCCCGGCTGGTGGCCGTGGCTCCTTATCAGTTTTGTATACAGTCGTCGGCAGCAGTCAGGCGTCGCTCGCAGCACTCCTTTGCCACTTTTGAAAATGGTAAAAGAAAGTTGTGAATAACTCAAGGTCTTAATGAATTATGGCTTCTCACTGCCATTCTCATTGCCATTCCCATTGCTATTCCCATTGCCATTGCTTTTGGGCTCTGTTGTCTGTTGACTCGTCTACGTTTGCAAGTTGCCAAAGTCGAAATGAGTTCGAAGTTCACTCGTTCCAGATGTTATGGCTGATTTGTGTGAGTGATAATAGTAATTGACACCATTGTGAAGGCGAATCGATGTTCATTCACTTTTAAATTAGTTTCTTTTTTGCCTTCTATAGATGCATTTGCTTATAAACTCATTGCTTACCAGTTTCATTTGTGGCATGCTCCCATACCTCTACCAGACATCTCACACTAGCCTTATGCCACTTGGACTTTAACTGTTGTTTCTTATTGTCATTAATTCGTATAAGTAAAAGTATATGTCCCCTAGAAAAAAATATATATTCCAATCCAAATCCAGCTCTTGTTGTTGATTCATTTTCCTAACTTCAAGATTATGTTTAAAAATTATTTGATGTTTGATTTGTTTTCCTAGTTCCACATTTTTAGCATGGCTAATTCAGCTGGGGTTACTCTGTAAAAGTCTTTGTTTCTTTCCATTCTTCATTGTCCTAATAACTTTAGAAGCGTTTTCATTATTTAGCTTATTGTTATTATTATTGTTATTGCGATGAACTCAACAACAAATGCAGAACATACACAAACTTGCAGTCGTGCTCGTGGCACTATTTAACAACTGAGCTGCCCCAAGTGAAGATGGCATACACAACACAAATGTATGTAAATAATGGGAACAACGCCAAACTTATAGAAACTTGGTAGCACACATCGAGCCGGAGGGGAACAGCAATCCCCTATAAATCAAATTCCAAAGCATAAAATCTAAACAACCAAAATGAATGTTGCCAGCAGCAAGAGAACAAGGACAACAAACAAATAATTTCATGTCATACACTGATGAAAGTTTTGTACTTTTGATGCTCCCTTCCCTCTCTCATCACTCTCTCTCTCTCTCTCTCTCTCTCTCTCTCTCTCTCTCTCTCTCTCTCTCTCTCTCGCTATCAGTCTCAGTTCTCTTAACAATGTGCACTGCAGAAAATTAAGCAATTTAATTTAATAGATACAAAGCATCATCATCAGGCGGGAGCGGCAGTGTAAGTGGAATTGTGCACTGAGCGAAATTACAGCCATAAACTGGGTGAAACATTCTTGTAGTTTTGTATGTAGCAAGCCTTTAGTCTTGCCTCCTGCCCAGCTGCAGAACAATAACTCAACACATATTTAAATGTACAACTCTCTGCTGCTTTTCTCTCCCTCCTTTCGTTTGTTGCAACGCCCCAATGACCAATGCACTTGGAGCCAGTTGCTGCCACTGCCGCTTGCTCTGGCTGTCCAGCAAATGAAAATTTAGTGTGCATGTTCCTGCTGCCAGAAGCAGTGCCATAGTTCCAGTTACACTTCCACAGCTCTCCACAAGACCACTCCCCCCCCATTCTCCTCCCCGGCCCATGTGAAATATGTTTGTGGCAGTTGTCGTTGTGTAAAAGTTGTTGCTGCAGAACTGCGTCGCATCGAAAGCTAAATCAAAATTTCTATGAGCCGCAACTACTGCCACCAGCAGTGGCAGTGGCAGCAACAGCAGCAGCAGCAGCAGCAGCAGCAGTTAAAGATGATTTCTGTCTGAGTCTGCTAAGCAACTAATTTCAGCTTAACCCACTTTTCCAAAGCAATTACCGTTCCTGACCCTCATTGGCCTTCGCTCTGATTTATGGCATTACGTAGCACAACAAATGCAGGCTGACATCGGATTGCGGATTGTGTTTTTACTGCCACTGAATAGGGCTGAAAGACTCAAAATCGCCATTTAATGTAAGTGAAGATAAATTAT
Organism: Drosophila nr. fundita; assembly: GCA_035044245.1. Classification (NCBI taxonomy): domain Eukaryota; kingdom Metazoa; phylum Arthropoda; class Insecta; order Diptera; family Drosophilidae; genus Drosophila; species Drosophila nr. fundita. The sequence continues at coordinate 1,049,074 of JAWNMG010000622.1, read as the reverse complement.
TACAGCAACAGCAACAGCAACAGCAACAATAGCAACAACGACAAAGACAACGATGACAACGGCAGTTGTGAGGGGAGCGGTTGCTGTCAACAAACCGGAGATCAGGCAACATCCGTTTCATAAACGGATGTCCGGTTTGTTCGCACGTTCACGCTGTACTGCCATTGAGAAAAACAGTTTCGCATTCACCCTGCCTTCACCCCTCTCCCCTCACTGGGCCATCTATTCGGCATTAAGTGGAAGCGTAGACTCTACGCCTAGAGTATGCCTCTGTAAAGAAAGTCGTGTTTTCTGTCGTGACACGAGCATGCTTCAAATACAAAAAGTCAATATCAAAATATTTTAGTATATTGAATTATTTTGAAGTACTTACAAATATAGCATTACTTTTGACTTAAATATATTTATTTATTTGACAAATTAAGTTGGTTGCATTTTGACTGAAAATAATGCTCAACAAGCAGATGCTCTGCGTTTAAGGCCATAAACTATTCTTCCACATTAACAATAACTTACCAATTTGAACGAGTGGATGTCAGATGAAAACATCTCTCAAGACTGAAGTGTCAGCTTCTACCAATGTAATTTTTCGAAAGTAAGCGCTTACTTTGTGTGCTCAGTATGGGATTTGCCATTGAATTGATATGTTAATAGATAAGCTTGACAACAGTTTGATTTGTCAGCGGCATCTGCTCGATGTCTTAGCTTGATGCTGTCACTCTATTGGGATTGGCACCTGCACAGCTGTGGTGTTCAATTTGCGTGCAATGTGTTTGTCCAAGGATTGCTGGCATTCATTTAAGCTGGCTGCCATCAGCCCTCATCACTCGAATCTTTGGGCACAATTGCGTTGCCGGTTGGAGGCGAATTTGATTTTATTTCACAGATAACAACCGACAGACAAACAGACAGACAGACAGCTATCCAGAGATACAGATTGACACCGTGCTGAAATATTACGCGAATTTAGCATTTCAATAGAAAATCGAATATTTCAAGTGGCTGGTAATGACATTTTCTCAAGTGCGAGTAGCAAGCAGTTCACCAGAATCGAGCGGGTAAGTCGAAACCATTCCCAGTCATTCTGTCATTCATTCAGTCATTCATTCACTCGTCGCATTTCTGAGGTAACCACGCGAGTTTGGGTGTGTGGGGTGTGGTGGGTGGAGCTGGAGCGGTAATTGAAGCCGCCATCTGATTTATTAACTCAATTATGGCCCAGCAAAGCAACCCCAACATCCATCCAGCACAAGGGGAGTGTTATTCTGTTTACGCCTGTTAATACGGAGAAAAATTGATGCAAATTTACGCATCGTCTTGCAAAAAAAAATTCCACTTAAATTCTGTGCATAATTCGATTCGCAAAAAAAAAAATCAGATTAATCGAAATATATTCAATCAGAAGGATGGGGAAAAAGGTGCTGGTGGGAAAATGTTGCTTGTAGTGTTTAATAAATTTGTTATGTATTTGAACTTAATATGGCATGTTAGGGAATGTATGTATTTAAATCAATATAAATAAACTCTAAATTTAAGTGAACATTGACTAGTTTGAAGCATACGCCTTTTACAAGGACTGCTCCTCGTTTGGCCATCTTCAACTGCTAAGCCCTCAAATTGGCCGAGGAGTTGCAGCATTTCCAAGCATTTAAAGACTTTGTCTTGGCTTAACTGTTCATTTGCCTATAATTTATGAGCTCAGTTCCATTGGCAAATATTGTCATCCGTTTCCTTTTTGTGATGTAGTTCGACTCCATTAGACAATTACGGAATAGGCTTTTAGCCGGGACCCAAACTCTTCGGCTATCTTTGCGCCTTGCTAATTATTTCTTAATGTCGCCTGTCAGTGAAAGGCCTGCCATTTCCGCATCCGCATCCGCTGTAACTGAAACTGTCACTGGAATGTGGTGGCATCATCAATCTGAATCAGTGTACAATAGCGCTGCTTATTGCGAGTATATGTACTTATTAAGAGAGATGGTCTTTTAAGTGTCCCTTACAACTACACTCGACACTCTCTTCAAGCACTCATTATTAACAGCCATAACTAAGAACATTTAAATTTACAGAAAGCACAGCAGCTGGGCTTACAACTAACTACTTACATCCAAGTGCAACGAGGGCTGCACAAGTGGGTCCCAACAATTGCCACTCGGCGTCAAATTACGAATAATTACATGGGAAGGCATGACTCAGTTGCAACTGGGCAACATGCTGCGTGTTGCTGCACCTGGCCGTTAACTATACTAGGTGTAAACTGGCCCCACTGGCTGCATGTGCTGCTCTTGCTGTTGTTGTCATTTGTGGTCTTGCTGACCTCGCAACGAGCCCGGCTGCTGGCGCTGATGCTGCTGCCACTGCAGCATGTGATAATGATGATTGTTGTCGTTGTCGTGGTTGACTAACCCAACTGACTCCCCATAATGGGGCGGGTCGTACAATTCATCGCTACACTTATCGGAAGTGCAATTATAAAAGCTGTGCAGCACCAATTACATTTTATTTGCTAATGTAAATTGGATACTTGATCTAATCTACTATTAATTTTAGGGTCAGTCGAACTTTGAAATCGCTGTCTTAAATAATGCATATATAGATTAAATAAATGTGGTTTGTATCCATCTAATTTAATTACAAATTAGCATAGTTTCTTTGAAGTTAATCCAATTGTGGTCCTTGTCAATTATTAGCACTCAAACTTAAATCACTATCGGTTATAATCGCATCTACTTCAGCATCAAATTTGTCAGAATCGTGTTATATATGAATCGTATGATATATGCCAAGTAATTTGTCATATTAATCTCTTCTCTATTCTGAGAATTGAGTGGAATCCTTAGCTTAAATTAATAAATAAACTGCCTCTAAGCACTGACTCCTATCTGGAGCTACTTAATTCTAAAGTGGTGCTTTGCTGATCAACTGCTCTGCTTATCCGAAATCCAATTACTGTCTTAGTTCTGTTTCTAATGAGCACTAACTTTGCAAACTTCAACGCAGAACCGCACCAAAAATGCAGTTATGCAATCATATTCTCATATGCCTTGAATTTGCTGGCTCCTTTGCGAGTTTAATGTCCTGTTCTAGTCATTTGTACCACTTGCATTGTTTCCATATGTGTGTGATTGTGAGTGTGTGTGTGCGTGGGCCATAATGCTGACAACGTTGTCGTCCTGTGGCCATTGTCTGCCACCATGGCGACTATTGTGGTTCCTTTTGTTTCTGTGCATCGCGCGCTGTCGTCTAATAAAAGCGCCTCATAATGTGGGTCATTGTACCGCCATATGGCGCTGCATTTGTCACTGCAAACTAACACTAACAAGAACAACATCAAGAACAGCAAGTAGAGTGCTCCAGTCGAGACAGCTCGACTAAAAGATACCCTGTGCCGAAGACCTTACCAATCAAAGATTGTACTCGTAGATACTCATTATAACTATTAGTTATACAAATGTTGCCATTTATTGTAATCGAAATTCGATTTTAGGTGGTAAATCAAATAAATTTGCATACGAGCTTGACTCGGCCGATGATTCTGATCAGGATTGTATATAGACCCAATGGGCCCTGAGATACTTTGCGTTGCACAACTATGATACCCTCAGTGTCAAAGTATAAAAATAACAAAGAAATAGCAATAAGCGAGTGCCTCGAGCATCTAATTGCGAACACAGTCGCCTGCAATAGTCGCAGTTGTTGCAAGTATGCATAGGGGCATCCAGCTAACTAAGCAACTGCAGCACAATATGATTTCGCATTGATTTATTTCCAAAAATGCGAAGAAGAAGGGGAAATTATCGATAACATGAAATAAAGACGATGACTGCTTCCAGTCTCAGAGACGAATAGACAGAGCAACATGATTAAATCGACTTGGCTGTTGATCCTTATCAAGAGTATATTTACCTTAAGGGGTCTTTGGGCTGTCTCATTAAAATAAATCGGAGCACTTAAAAGTATGCAATTGTTTAGTAATAAACGAAGTGAATGAGCGGTTTTTCCGACAGGTGGCGCCATATACACTATTAATTTTTACTGCATTTTACTACTTTAAACATTTGAATGCATTTCTACCTCTTGAATTCATTTTTAATAAAACAAATATAAATTTTACTCAATTTCGCTGTCGGAAGCAGAGCAGAAGTATTTAAATTTTATTAAAAGCTGCCGAAATGTAAATAGATTGAAATAATATCGAAACCGTATTCTACATTTATGAGACTGAAATATTTTATGTGAATATTACTGTATTGTTATTTCTGACAAGTTAAAATGAATATAAATATATAAATATAAATATATAAATATAAATATATAAATATTTTATTTTAATTTAAAAAAAATTGCAATTGTGTCTGCAATTTTATGAACGTATTTTAAACATTTTGTATCCAATTGTGTGCACAAGACAGTGAAGTCAATGTGTCTTTGTGATAAATAAATATGTTGTACAAATGTTTCCTTTGACACATTTGCACCTTCGAATTTGCAATTAATGAAAGTTTACGCACCTTTAACGGCAATCAATGTTGTCAACGGTTTGCCAAAGTACTTAAACATTTGTCGTGAATGCAATTGAGATGTTTGACTGGCGATAAATGTGGCAAACAAATTTGTAGCTCAGTCGTTTGCCAATAGCTCATGACTTTTGCGACTTTCCGATTTGTTATTCCACAGAATCTGATGCCAGCCACTGACTGCATTCAACATTCAAATATTCGCCTTTGAGCGCATTTGAGACACATTTCCAATTTGTAATAAAAAAAACTGTGGGGCAGCTTTGGGTGCTTTAGAAAGTACGAGTTTTTTTTCTATATGAACGTGTAGAAGAATACTTATAAAAAAAAGGAAAAAACTGCTGGTCAATCAAGTTTTAGTTTGCTATAAAGTGCAGCAAATGCTGCAAAAAGAAAGGCCTGCATCAGGCAGGCAAAGTGATAGATTCGCTAACTCATTGAATCAGGTTACCAGCCCAAGCGGACGGACATACGCCCAGACAGACTGACAGGCGGACCCACAATTCGAGCAGCTGGTACAAAGCATTCCTCGCCAGCGTCTTTGAGCGCCTTTCACTCTTCCGCTGCTTCAGTTGGCTGCAACTCAAAGCCGGCACCCAGGCACCAGGCACCAGGCACCTGGCACCAGTCCCAGCAACAGCCACCAACAAGAGATCTTAGGCATCGATTTGTTTGTGTGTTTGTGTTATCGCTGCACTTCTATAATTGTATGGCACCGACGTCGATTTCCATAGCCCAGAGCTATGACTCCAAGTGCGACTCGATCGTTATGTTTGAGACTTGTCAGTTCTTGGGCAATAAAGACATATTATGGTTGTAAGCAAGGCACTTACAGCTGCCCCATGGCTCTGTGCTCTTGCTTAATAAGGGAAATGGATAATGGCTTTGTAATTGCAATTATGCGAAATTACTCTGAAAGTTACTTATTACTATGATATACATATAATAGTAACTAATACATATTTAAATGACAGCTTGCTTAACACACTGCACTAAATCGAAATTGATGAAACGCATAGCAACAATTATAATGCATAAGCGACTGGAGGCTAGCCAAGACTGAGAGATTTGCCTGAGGCTACTCTGCAATTGCAACACATTTCTGCAGAATGTGTTCCTAAGTCTCATCGCACTTAAGGCGGAGTGTTTTATTAACTGAGAATGTTTTTGCCCAGGGTTGCACAAAGTTTAAAAAAATTATTTCTAGGTTGCCAATACTTTTCGCTAGTCAGTCTGTTTGGTTCAAATAGCGCAGTCCGAGAAAGGTGAGCTGTATGACAGATAAGATTGATAAGATGTCCTTATGCATAATTCTTAAACACGATATACTTTTGTACAGGGCTTATTTATGAAACAAAAAATCGACTTACTAAAATCCACAAAGCCATGCTGAAGAGCTTTTCTTTGTTGCTAATCCTTTATTACCAAAGTACACGTCCAAAGCCCTGTCATTCCCTAAAACTTTATATTCAGAATGCGAACTGCAACACACTCACTGGATATTGATTTGGTTTGGTTTTCAAATCTGCTGTTTAAATTTAAAAATAGTCAAGCCTTATGAGTCGGGCACACACTCAAACATGAATATTCGCAAAATACTGAATACTGCTGTGTAAGTAAGTATATGATTATATACATATTATGTGTATTAGAAAACTTTTCTCAACATGCTTATAATTTGCCAAGCGAATCGCAGTAAAGAATAAGTTTGAGGCACGCCCCGTAACCACGCCCCTTCGCACTTCCAGCCCAGTCTCATTCTCATTCTCATTATGGTGGGGAGTGCAGTATTCAACTCTCTCATGCAGAGTTTCCCATCCATTCCGTTCCATGTGTGTGTCAGTGTTGCGCCAACGGACAATGGCAAAAGTTTCTGTTACGGCTCGATAAAGTATCTGTTAGATACAATTTACAATATTTCGCTAGCGCCTGGCGCACAAGTGAAAGTTTTTCGCCTGCCCAAAAAGTATGGCTTTAATGATAATGACTTTAGCTGAGCAAAAAGTGGCGCAAAGTTTAGAATACGCCAACGAAACGCTTTTGGGGATTCTCCAAATGCCAAACAGCAGAAGTTTACCACATCCACACCCTTGCATGCCACACACGCACACACACACACACACAAACACACACACACACATACATCACCACATGCACAAAAGATACGCAACGAGTTGCGCAAAAAGTTTTCTACGTGTCGGTTTTTGCAACTTGAAATTGATAAGACATTTTGAGCGTAAGAGTGTTCAAAATGCACACAAAAAGAGGACAAATTTTCAAGAATCATAGAATATGTAACGATAACGTGTTTAGCAAGAACTTTCAACGCACAACACTCACGAAGCAATATTCCCCCAAAGCACTCAGCGTTTTCTTAAATGTTCAATACTTGAGTGTACTCAACACATTCGTAGATGGCTAAAAACAAATTATCCAGTGAAGTATTTAATTATTCTAAGACGTATTATATTAATTTCAGTAATTTCAGAGTATTGTCTGTGAAGTAACGTAAACAATGAACCAGTTGGATAAATTGTCTTAAAGAAGCCGAAGATTAAACACCCTCACAGACCGGAGTTAGTCTGCAGCTATATGTCAAATTTTATTTGAATTTTTTCTGCTTCCATTTGTGCTCATTCATTTATTTGTAATGAATATTTATATATACCTGCTGCGGTCGGAGACGCCTTCTGTAATGCGTTGCAAATCTGAAAATAAATTCCACAAAGAAAGTTTTTTAAAGTAATAAGTTTTATCACTCACTTATTAAGTCAACGTCAAATTTGAAAAATGATTCATACATATATTATAATTAACTAATTAGCTATTTTTTTTAACACTGAAACCTATTAAATTTGACTGCAACTTACATCGTTAAAGATCCTAAAAATTAGCTAGCCCTTCTAAGCAACACGATCTTGGCTTGCAACGATTTAATTTTATCGCAGACCCACGGCAACAACAACCTCAGCGATTTATTGCATCAGTCACAACAACAACAACAACAACAACAGCAGCAGCCGCAACAACAATAAAAACTCAACATTCGCTAACGTTGTAATCGCCCAAGAGATACAATAAAAAAATCACAAGCAACAAAACAAGCAACCTCAGCAGCCCAAAAGGCTACCAGCTAAACGAGCCGAACTACAAACCACCTCATACTGCAGTCTTCAGTCTGCTGTCTTCTGTCTGCAGTCTGCAGTCTTCAGTCTGCAGTCTTCTATGCTGCGTCTCCAGTCTTCATTCTTCAGTGCTTAGTATCTGGTCTCTGGCATTTCGGCAGCCTCATCAACGCGCTAATCTTGTTGTTGCTGTTTGTTGTTGTCGTTGTCGTTGTCGGCAACGTCCTCATCATCATCATCAGCATCAGCATCTCGAACCTCGAACCTGGACTCTCTCAGGCTGTTAAGAGTTCAACTCGTGATGTTAGTGGTTCGAGACAAGGCAGCGATTTCCTCATTGGTCCACTATTTTCTTTTGTTGCTGTTGTTGCTTTTGTTACTGTTGTTGCTGTTGTCTCTGGCGACATTCTGTCAAGACGATCACGAAGCATTCGTAACACATTTGTTGCAATTTTCGTCGCTATTTGTTACGGTTCAAAAGAGGTTGTTCCACGGGGAAAATGTCGGTTCTATCTGGGTTCTGCTGCCGTTGTCGCCGCCTTGGCGGAAATTAGCAGCGTGTAAAATATGCACTGGCTGGCCATAAAATTTAGCACGAGCAAGCAGCGAGTTGCAAGTCGCGTTGTCGCTCGGCTTGTTCACTCTCAATGCAGATCATAAAGAACTCACATAACCACAGCAACCACAGCAACCACAGCAACCGCAGCAACTCTTGCTGACAAGGTTCGCTCATGTGAAAAGAGCTGATTATTGTGCATTTGAAAGTGGCAAGCGCAAAATGACAATTGCAGCAACTTTACTATAAATCTAATCTGGTCATTTTCTACTCAACAAACTAATAAATTCTGTTCTGCCATCATATTATGCCAATAATTGTGTTTATTTAATTTAAAATGTTTTGTTTTGTTCATGATCATACTTAAGTTCTTATATTCTTAATTCAATTTTTCTTAAGAATTTTTTTTTTTCTTCCTTTTTGCATATTTGCTTAGCATGCAGCTTTGCTTCTATGCTTCTTGCTCGCCCGACTCATGTCCTTTTCTTTAGAATTTCCCGCACCATTTGCCCTGGGGCACCATCAATCACTTCACTTGAAACCCAATCAATTATCAATTGCTTTGCATTCTCAACGGACCCAGGTGCACAATGCTATCCCCAGTTCCCCAGTTCCCCAGTTATCCCCTGCCGTCGCCCACGTCCGTTCATATAATAGTCCTCTAATTGTTTAATTGAGACCCTGTGCAACAACAGGAACAGCAGCAGTAACAGCCAGCCGCAATATACAGAGCACTAAGCCCGTGTCGTCCCTGCCCCATTTTGTGGCTGGCCATCAGCAATTTGTGCAAATTGCACGCACGTAGCTCGGGCCATGGCTTTGGCCCAAACCAGTCGATAAACATATCAACACCTGTTATAAGGTATGTGTGTAGGCAACCCGTTGCAAATATTGAAAATCACTGGCATCATTGTGCCACACACACTCACACACACCCACAAACTGGGAATGTCGATTGTCGACAAGCTAAATAAATTTTATTTGCTTGATTTTCGGCGCGGCGCATTCGCAATTTTTATACAAATTCACGCAACAATGGCGAGCCAAACGAGCTGGCAACTGAGTGACGTGTATCCTAGTCAATCAAAGGACGCAGGACAGCAACGGGTAGATGGAGCAGCAATGTGTGTCACTTGTGTATGTGTGTGTGTGTGTTAGGTGTGTGTGTGTGTGCGTGTTGGTGCGTGTGTGTGTCCTCTGCTTGTTAATCTCGCATGTTGGCCGTTTGTCGCGTGCAACAATATTTTCACCAGATATGTATACCTGCAACATTCTGAATTTCACACGCCAGTTGCTCTCAATCCGGTTAAGCTCTCCTCCTCGTCCAGCAGAACCAATTCTATGCTCTCCTATTTTGTTGATAACCATTCGCGGCACGTTCATTTGATTGAATTGAAGTCGCTTTTGTCGTTTTTGCCTCACTGTTGTTGTTGTTGTTGTTGTTGGTGCTGCTGTTGCCGTTGCCTAGGCTTGTTAGCAACATTGTCAGCTGCCTGTCTGTCTGTCCAGCTGTCTTGTCTAGTCCACTCGATCTCCATGCACGTCCATGCAACAATTATTCAATTTGATGCGCCTCGCCTTTTGTTTTGCCAAAGCCCAACTCAACTCAACCCCCCCTTTTCCATCCACTCCCCTCCTCTCCTCTTCTCTCCTCTCTTTTTCTCGCTGGTACATTGTTGTTGCCACACTTGAATGGCTGCCAAATGTGTTGGGCGTGAGAGTTTACACCTGTGCCAAAGCGTGTCTCCACAACGGAAGCGGCGCGGAGTGTGCCCTCATCCAGCCCCATCCCTCATCTCTCATCCCCAAACAGGATGTGGATTTAATGCGGCTGCAATTTGCAAACCCGTTTAGCCGACGCATTAACACCAGTCAACTGGGCAACCAGTACGCCTCCTCTCCCTCCCCCTGCCCTGACACTCTCACTACTCATGCAGATTATATATTATTGTGTTAATGTATAGCACCTAAATTTATCAGCTTTTAATGGGCACCTATCAAAGGGTGCCTTAAGGTTTAAAGGAGGAGAACGGAACTGAATTCTAAAGTTTGCTTCAAAGTTATTTAATTTGAATCTTGAAGGATGATAAGATGAACTTTCGCAAAGGATGTATGCCATTCCTCTCTCCAACAAACAAATCTCAGCAACTAAATTAAATTAAATTAAAATTAAATTTCAAAGTTATTGAAAACGTTTTCCTGATTGTGCAAATATAATAAATATTAGTCAAAATTTAAATGTGAAAAGAATAAATTTGCCAAGCACTTAAAATATGAAAAGAATAACAAAATAAAAGAGATAAGAAGTAATTTGATGGTTGCATGCTTGCTGGATTCCCAGAGTCGACCCCTCATTTGGCTAAGCCCATTTGGGCCACTTGAGTCCACTTGCTTCACGCCACTTGCTCTGTATGCTAATCATCAAAGCAAATCCAACATAATTGAACTTAAACGGAAACTCATAAAATGCACTTGAAAAAGCTAAAGCCTCCCCGCAACCCCTGTGCCCCACGCAACCCCCCGCCTCGCTCCGACTGACAGTGTTAGCAGTTAACATGCTAAGCTCATTGAAGCTGCCATTGTAAGTGCAACTCGTTGCCACGCAGGCGAGGCAGGCAGTTGCAGCCCACGCGGTGCCAGTCGATTAGTCCAGGCCCGAGCAGAGAAGGCCGTCGAGTGGCAAGGGAAAAAGGGAAAAGTAGAGGCCTAAACTCGACTCGAGTGTCAATTAAATTAATATCAATTAAAAGCGGCTGCAACTTGTTGCCTGATGCTTACACTGTATCCATTCAGCAGCTGCAACTCCAGTTGCAAATTATGCACACGCCATCAAGTGGCTGTCTAATGAATGCAGTCGCAGTTGCAAGCTTGCAAGCTTCTAGCGATGCGACGCCTCCATGCTGCAGATTTTCCACTTTAATGAGTCTCGCCTAATGAAGGGTTGCCCTCCTCCTTCTCCTACTCCTCCTCCTCCGATGCTGAGTTGAAATTTAATCAGCGGTTTCCTGTCGCAACATTGGACGGGACACTTCTAGTTGCCCATAGCTCAAATGACACTCAATGAAAGGGTCACCATTAAGTGGATTTCGAGTTGAGTTGAGCTTTGTTGTCATTGTGATTCAACAATAAGAACAACAATGAACAGCTGCTGTAATTTAGTGTTATTAAGTAGTTTCTGTTTCTGTTTAACTTACATTTTGTCAGCTGGTATCATTAAAACTTAAAGCTGCCAGCTTCCAAATTGATTCTCGCACAGTTTGTCAACGTCAGCCAGGATTAATAGAGCGGGAAGCTGGAGACTGGCACCGCTCCCGTGGGTGAAGTGTCACAAAATTTGCACGCTACTTGCCGGGAAGCCACATGGCAACAAACACACACACGCACACACATATGCACAGTTGCACCACATTCAAGACTCAGTGAGGCAGTCAAGCAACTTCTTGCCTCGCAAGACACACATGTCAGCGTGTATTGAATGTCGTCGGTTGCTGCCGCTGCGAAGGAAATGGCGTTCACTGGCTGCCACCAGCTACCAGCTACCAGTTAACAGCTAGCAGCTAACAGCTAAGAGCCAAGAGGCAGCAGCTCGTCAGCTTGGCGAGCTCCTCAGCATCTCAGCGAAATTTTACGCACGCACACGCATCGACGGCCAAGTCAAGGAAATGTGCAAAGCTGCGCCGCAGTGGCAAATTTATAGCGACAAATGTTGACTTGAGATACGACGGAAACATACTCCACACTCGCCGCACTCCTCGCACCCATGTGCGCCACATACCGAGGCCAGGGCGCAGTCAGTTGAGAGCTGCTGTTGCCTGCCAGCCTGCTCAAATTGAATGTCAATCGATTTTAGTTTTTAATTTAAAAAAGTACGCCACCTTTTGCCTCTCCCCTCTCCCCTCTCCCCGGAGTCGTGTGGCTGTTTCTGGTAATTTAGACGGGCGTGTGTACTTGAACAACAGAATTGAGCTATGCGCTTGATTGCGTCCTGCCTCAACTTCAATCTCATTCTTACTGCGCGCGTGTGTGTGTGTGTGTGTGGGTATGGGTGTGGCAATCAGCCAGAGGTTTAATGGTTCAGCTAACGGCAATTGAAGCCACAGCAGCGACATGGGAACAATCCCAGCTAAGGGTTTTCCCAATCAGAAGACAACAGTTAAATAGATTTATATCGAATTGGAAAAAACGTTCAACCGACTTGTGGTTAACGTGTTTGGATGTGTAATCGAAAGAACAGGCTTTGCTCTGCTACTTCATAAGTAATTACAATCGATTGCCATGATGGAGTTTATTCATTGGTCAAAGTGATGTCTCCAACATTACAAAAGATTATTAAGTGACTTATAAAAATGGAAGCTGCCAACTGGATGCCAGCTGTGAATCCCTTTCTGAAGACGCAACGCGCAGAGATTTGAAATATATCGGAGTATATGAAATATAGTAAGCACTTGATATTAATTATTAAAAGTTATCGATAATAATCATAAATAATAATTGCAAATAAATATTCTTATCATATATTTTTTAAATTTTATTTTCCCTCTCAATGATACAAGTTTAAACTTATTATTTAAGGCTTTAATCACAAATGAATAATCTGTTTATAAGAGATAATAATCATTTCCGTACTTAATATTAGATATGTTAAATTTTACAGTTAGTTTGATTTTATTCAAGTTAATTTTCCAATTATATATCTTATATTTATCATATTAATTTGATTGAAATCCCTTTTTGACTTTAGCGCCTTGTGACTTAATCAGACAAAGTTTCGTATTTGGCATTCGGTTTATCAGCTGGTGAGCAAAATAATATCTATAGAATAAGTGCATTATAATAATACTTTTGACAACTTGATTGTCTTATGTTATCCCTAAGATCAATGCAAATTATAATAATATAATAATATTTTTTCTGATGACTGTTAATACAGCAATTGACATTTAAATTGATTAATAATTGGAAATAGTTTTTTGGTGGGCAAACTAAGGCTGAAATCTGACATAACTGCGAGACAATTTAGAGCGTCCAAACAAATTAGACAAGCTGCAAAAGCCGCAGGCGAGTTGGACCTTAACTCGGATCATAACGGCAACTCGAACTTATTGCCAAATGACTCGCAAGCCATCCATTCAAGCCCGTTCGGTTGTCTTCCCTAAGTCCAGTCGCCGTCTGCAGTCATTTGTTGTTGTTGTTGTTGTTGTCGTGCCTGGCCTCCATCGATGTGGCCAACGCCAGAGCTCTAATCGCTCATTAAATGGCCACAATTTGCCTGCACCGCGCTGCATTTAAATTACTTTCCCATTGCTTTGGCTTTGGCTTTGGCTCTGGCTTTGGCTGTGTCTAACAAAATTTGTTTATGAGGCCCAACGAAACCTTTTAACTAAAACTAAAACTAAAGCTCATAACTTTGGCTCTGTTCCCCGTTCGCGTGAATTTCAGCAATCAGGCGAATGCTCAGCTCTGAGTCCCACAGGCTGCGGCTGCGGCTGCGACTGGAGTTGGAGCTGGAGCTGGAGCTGGAGTCGTTGTTGGGCGGCTCTGGCGGGGACCGTTCCGTCGCATTCATCAAAACCGTTCAAGTCGTGCAGTGTGCATCCAAATCTAAGCGGTGCCCCACCCGCGTCCCAAAAGTTGCAGCATGCAATTCGCATGCCACGCTTAGGTTCTGCACTTCTTTTTCTTTTTCCATTCGGAATTTTCCAATGTACTTTAAAGAAATTGTCTCTGGCCAGAGTGGACGTGATATTATAAATTTAACTTTAGCATTGGTCTCCTCGGCATCCTCCTCGTTTTTGTTGTGTGTGACTTTTGTTGGGTCAGACTTGGGTTCAGCAGCAGATTTTTTTTGCTGTTCTCCCTAGCTTATAGATGAGAATCTACTTTCATTTTGGCTTAAAATGTATTTGTAACCGGTATTAACCTGGATTTATAATTACCCCCTGCATTTCCCATAACATCATTTTGCTGCTTCGACATTCATCTGGAAATATTAAGTCCTTAACTCTTCTTGATTAGTATTTAAATCTGATTATTTGACTATCTATTGGCATATTTATATTGGAGTCGGCGGGGTCTGGAGATTATATCATAGCTGTCAAATCTGCAAAGAATTCTGTTACCTATTTGGATTTTATAGATATTCCATTGAAAACAAAAATGAATCAAATAAACATAATGAGAGAGAAAATAAGGAAGGCAAATCGCTGAGTCTGTTGAGTTAAATAAGATTACCACAGCTAAGAGATTTTCCGATGATGTGTTAGTCCTTAAAATCTAGTTAGGAGAAGAGAGTCTTCTATCTGGAGATAAGATAATATTAGACATTGTAAGATTTGCAGATGAGACAACCAGAGACAAAGATCCAACTAAGAATGCAAATAACTTTATAAAATGAATTCGATGGAAGCAATCAGCTGCAAATGTAAAACTCGATATTAGATGGAAATGTTTGAATTATGAATTAAATTCAGAGGCAACTGCAGCAATTGAAGACTCATTTAAATACCCATTCAAAAGGCCAGCTGTTGTCTGCGGCTGCCCCTTCTCTCAATGCTGCCCAATGGTGCACATTTAATTTATGTTGCCGACAGCATTGAGTGAGTTACTTTTTGCCGCCCCCAAAATATCTGCCTGCCACTCTGGCCTGGAGAATGTATTTTTAATTGTGTATGCGTTGTTGCACGCGTCGCTTTTCAATGTCAGCGCTGCGCTGCTCCTGCCTCCATCCCCATCTCCTTCTCCTTCTCCATCTACCCATCCCTGACCCAACTCCAATGCTGCTACTGCTGCTGTTGCATCTGCTGTTATGTAATGGGCGGGAGTCTAACAATAGGTTTGAGTTTGTTGTCGGTTTTGGGCTCCCTCGCTTATTCATTTCGAGCTGTACGCTTCGTCACCTTATTATTACGTGGCGTTATTTTCGTAGCACTTGAAATGCGCTTAATTGGTTCCTCAACTTGGACGGGGCACGTCCCTTTCCTGGCAGCGCGGCAGCTTCTATTCGAGTGTGGCGAACCCTCTCGTGGAGTCAAACTGGCGTTATTAATATTTACAACCTGGATAAGTAATTTAAAACAGTTATGAGCCGTTGCTTCCCCACTTATCGCTCGATAATAAATATTTGAAATTCCTTTTGAAGTGCGTGCATTGTTGGGGTTTAGTTTGGGAATCCGGGAACAGGCATCAGGCGGAGGCGGAGGGGTGCCTGTGGGTGCCTGTTCACTCGGAAAGTGTTTTGTTCATGAATCTATATTTAGTACAAGTATCTCCGATCTGCCACATTTCTATTTTTAGATGAGTCCATTTTATGTTGATGACTATTAAAATGTTGTTGAATAGTTTACAAGTGGAATGCACAATTCAGATTAATTTAACTTTAATATTTTTTATATGCTGCTTAAACTGTGCTTAATTTGAGGCAAACAATTCTAAATCATTAAAATTATAAATATTAAACTTCCGCCAGCAATTTTCCAGCAGAAAATACCTCTCATTTGAGTAGCAAATAATTTCTTGTCTTAAATTCTAATATCAAAATGAATCAGCTAAAATGTGTGAGAAGCACAACAAATCAAACTTATTGCTAAAAGTTTTCTTTAACGAGACTTTGGCGGAGAAACAAACGCTGTTGTTGTAGAACTGTTTGATTTACGTGCTTCTAATGATGGCTCGCAACAATCAACTGCAATTGGTAATAAAAGCGCGGCACTAAAAGAAACGTTTGCTTGCCAACCAAAACCAGGAAAAACTTAACAAAGTTCGTGGCTTAAGTCACAGTTCCAACTCTGCCTCCCTTTCCTCCCTCTCCGTTCACGTCTTCGCGTCTAGTTTGATTACAGCAGCAGCAGCAGCAGCAGCAGCAGCAGAGGTTGCAACATCAGTCCAGGCCCAAGTGCAGCTCATCCGAGTGCTATTCAATACACTGGGCACTATAAATTATGCCATTGAGCTGAGCCAAGCAAGAAATCGAAATCATGACTGCATTTTTTTATTTCCTTTTTTTATTTCATTTTTTTTTTGTTCAGTTTTGTTTTTGTTGCTAAGCTTGCAGTTTTTTGCTGATTATGAGACTTAAATTGACTGCGAGCAGCGATCGCATTTCGGAATTGCAGCTCCGAGTCATAAATAATCATAGCTGCGCCATTTATTATGACAAAATATCATTTGGACATTTGTTTGCGGCTACTCCTGGCCTGCGATTCGCCTCACCCTCCGCAGCCATCCAGCACGGGAAGAGGGAAAAACAGCAAAATAAAAAACAGAAAACAAAAAATAGCAAACTTATCCCAGTTACATCTCGGTTCACATCTCTCTGACCGCATCTTCACGGCGCGACTTTGAATTGTTTGCACAATTTCATTGCCATTCTTGTCTTTGTGCTGCGTTTTAATATAAATTATTTTTAACAATTTGTGGACGGCTGTCCCCCCGCGCCACGCCACGCCACGCCATTTGTAGACCCTTGGCTCCGCCTTGGCTCTGACCGAGGACGAGGACGTGGCCGGGCAATGCAAGCACAGAGCCAAAGTTTTTTTGGCCAGCTTCTCTGGGCCCGAACTGGCGGCCCATTGCCAGTGCCAGTGCCAGTGTCAGCTGGCGGCTGGCGGCTGCAACCAAAGGCGCATTAATCTCGCCAACGAATGTCAAGAATTGTGGCTATGCCGACGAGCCAACTGCAATTTTATTGTTGTTGCTGTTTCGCTTTTTGTTGGTTTTGCTGCTTTTGCTGGTTTTGCTGCTTTTTGTCTGCTTTGCTGTTGAAAAGTGTAAGTTTCATTTCTGTCTCACATTGCATTTCTGTGCCGTATTCTCTCATTGTAGCATTCTTCGCTCTGATGCGCCAGCAATGCAATTTTGATAAGCCGGCGGTAGCTGCTGGCTCCCAAACTCCAGAGTCTAGAGTGTGGAGTCTAGACCTTAGGCCCAGCCCAACCCCAACGTCTTGGCCGTTGTCAACAGCGGGGCGGCGGCATAAAACAAAAGAGCCCTCAAAAGTTGTCGGTGCCGGGCAGAAGACAGGCCGAGAGTCCCTCAAATCCAGCCAGCCAGCGAACAGTTCCCATTGCCTTGGGCGAAATATTGTCATGATTATTATTTATGGCCCCACCAAGAACACCAAACCGAAAACGCTCGAAAACCTCTCAAAGCCCAAACCCAATTGGGCTTAGAGTGCACTTTAATAGTTTGATTGCGAGTTGCCTCTTCGCATGCCAGCAAACAGTTAGAAATGGATACCAGGAAGTGCCACAACTAACTGTGAATTGCATTTCCATTCGACACTTAATACACAATCATATTTGTTTTATTCATTCAATTTATCGAATTTTATCTGATCGATTTAGCTGAACTGGAAATAAGTATTTTCTGCATATCTCCGCATGGTTGAATGTAATTTCTCTTAAAGGGAAAAAACAGTTTCAGAAAATGTTTATATTTAATAGAAGTCAAGTTACTGAAAACCCACTCAATCAAATAATTGAAAGCGTTTTCAGGATTTTTTGAAAACTCAAACTGAAGTTAAGCATTTTATTTAAGATTTTCTTTCCGCTTCTACGTAGAATAGTGTTCATCCCTCCTGCTTGCACCCCTGTCTGCATCAATTGCTCTTATGTATTATTTCAATGCTCATTTCTCATAAACAACATGCCCCATTCAAACAAATTCTGCCAACAACTGCTGAAACTCTTTTGGCAATTTTAATCTATTGATTTTGGTTTCGCTCTTGTCAGTAGCATTCAACGCATTCAACACTATTGATAGCTGACTTTTAAGATTGTTATTGCTAAATATTTTTACCAACTGACTGTCAATAAACCCCCACAGCGCGTACTCCCTTTCCCCCTCCCCGTCTCCCTCTCCAACGTTTCCGCTGCCCGTTCCTGGTCTAGGCCATCGTTTATTGTCGGGTTTTTTGCAATTTTAAATTAAACTTAAACTTTTTTCATATCCATTCACACACATCTCGTTCATCAGAAAAACTCTTCCCCTCTTTTTTTCTGAATCCACTGCGCACAAGCGTTTCAATCCAACTTTTTTGTTCATTTCTGTGAGTATGTCTATATAACGTAAAACTACTCAGATGAGTGGGGTATACCTAAATTCAATTAATCTAATGTGTTTTTTATTATTTAACATACTTCTTGATATACTTTTTGAGAAGAGTCATTATTTTTATTTACTTTTCTTCCTTACGCCAGAAGTATGCACTTATAATTTATTATTATTTATTTAGGCAAATCACAATTTCGCTTACCCATAAATCATAGTCTTGCAATTACATATATACTTAATAATTAATTTTACAAAGTTTTCTAATACTAATTCTTACAATTTATTATCACATTAATTATATTGTTGAATATTAAAATTATAATCATTTTCAATAGACGTAATAATTTTACAGATATTTACTTGACATTTCCTGTTATTCATTCAGCATTCTTTTCATACAATAGGTACTCATTTGGTTGCAGGGTATATCGTGGTCGTATACTTTCAGCTACAAAAAAACATTGGTTTCATTCGTGGTACGCGGCGTGCTGAGCGTGTTGTTTGCTTATTTGAAGTTTCCGCTGGGAGCTGCAGAGTCGAGTGGAACTGGGGAGTCCGATTGTCAAGTTGAGTTGAGCCAACGAGTGCGCAATATTAAATCGTCTGTGTTGTTTACAATCAGAAAGCGTTTTATAGACTTCATAGGCGATGCTGACGAATGCGAACAGCGGCAGTGCAACAATTATAACAATAACAACAGTTCTGGGTATCGATTTGAGCTGTTCCTATTCCGGCGAATATCGGGGTGTACGCATTACATGTTATACTATAGACGGCCCCCTTTCGATTGTACTTAGGAAACGTCGTCTGGGGGCTTCACAGTCCAATAACTTTTCAGTCAGTCAGCTGAACTTGGCTGCCATTGCGGTTTTCATACAAAGTCACGTTTTAATCGCCGCCTTGCACAAATCATTAATCAAAATTAAATAATAATTATGTTGCAAAGCGAAATCAACCAGCTCAAAACACCACAGAGCACACACACACACACACACACACGTCTAGAAATAAGCCAAGCTAAAAAACAAAATGTGACTGGACATTGGTCAGTTGGCCCAGTTGGGTCAATCATCAGCTGTTGGGGGCAGGTGCTTGGACAGCTTTTTGTGGGTGCCCCACGCTCGTTATGATAGAAACGTGCCCAACTCAAAAATCGCAAATGAAAAAGCCACAACCGAAAAGCTACAACATTTAATTGAGTTTTAATAATCCATAATTATGCGTAGAGAGAATCGTAATGAAAAAAAAACCCCAAATTGCCGATTTAACATATCATCGTGTGAATAGTTTCAGCTTCTGCTTGTGGAACCTTAGCCACGAATAGCTTCATACTTAACACCTTAATTAAGATGTTGAAGATTATTATTATAAACTCTTTAATTTATTGTTTTGCTACTTATGCGCAGCAGAGTATTGGAGAAATCTAACCAATAACTTTAGCATTGCTCCCAACTAAAGAGTTTCACATTCACATACTTTATTTATTATTATTTATTTTTATTTTTAATTTAATATTATATTATATATTAATATAATTCATTTAAACCAGGCTTATTTTAACCGAAATGTTCCATTTTTTCTGATTACTGAAGACAATCCCATTTACTCAATTTTTGACATTTAAATTAAGTGCATTTATTTATTTAACATAATAACTTCAAATGATGTAAAACTGTTTTGCATTTTACTATTTTCACCCAATTACTTATTCATTTGAACACAATTTTTTAACTGCATGTCACAATTTTTTACGCAATCATTAGCTGCAGCAAAATCTTATTTGAAACATATTTCGTGTTGCTTGAAATCACAACATTTGCGCTTTAAAATCCGCGTCCCGTGTTTACATGCATGTTAAGCTAAAACCCACAGCAAACAGATTGTTTAAATTGCTTGTAAAAATAACAACAACCAGTAAGCAATAACAATGACCAATACATGTAGTTATTTTTTATTTTTGCTTTTTTCCTGGTTTTTTTCATTCAATACTCGCAACTGTGTTGAGTTTTTTGTTACAAGCAGCGACCCCAGCGACTGCGACGACTGCTGGCCAGCATTTATACAGCAATTGAACCTTAAAGTGCAAAAGGGTAAATACAAACCCCGATGGGCAGCCGGGTGGAGGGGGGGCCGCGCGATATTGGGGTACTACTGATTGGGTACTGGGCACTGGCTAAGGCTACACATGTGTTTTTTTTAAATGAAATGCGCCGACGACTGAGGCAGTGGGGTGGACTGAGGAAGGTGGGGAAGATGGGGAAGGGAGCACAGCAAAATTGCATTTTATTACACGTTCGATTGATTTCACAGAAGCCATGAACCAGGGGTCAGAATCGCACCCGCCTTTGCGCTGAGGAGATACACACACACACACACACATACACACAAGTAAGTGTGTGTGTGTGGGTGTAGATGTAAAACACAGCTCGAGGGACTCGGCGAGCTGGTTGCTTCAAATTGAAATTGTCGATTTAACATTTTGAATTATCGTTTAGCAAATGGTCAATATTTTGTTGCAGCCAACTCCCACCACTGCTGCCTGCCACATACACCAAATTGTGCCACATAAATTGTATTGCTATAAACAATCAATTACTTTGTGTGCTCCCAACAACGGGGCAACTTCTCAAGGGAGTTTGACTGTTTGGTGTTCGATTGTTTACAAGTTATCGTTGTTGTTCTTATAGCTCTTGATATTGCTGCATGAGAATCAAATTCCTGGTTTTGTTTATTTACTCTCCCATACCCTATGCCAGTAAAAGTGTCTAAGAAGGGTATCATCAAGTGGTGCGAAGGCATGTCACAGAAAGAAATCAGTATTTCAACATTTAGTGTTAGCTAAAAATGTCAATTTTAATTTTAATTAATTAATATTTGGATTCGAAGACTCAATTATAATGTTTACATATAGAGTATTCTTGTGGAGACCTCTGTTTGAGTTCTTTTACTTGTTTTGTGATTCAAGTTGAATGAAAGTAAACACAGAAGTTGAACTTTAAATTGTCTTTCGTGGAGGCATCACTCAAGGGCATTATTAAATGGCTTAGCTTCAAAATAAACAACGGCTACTGAAGAAAACAATGGCAAGCCAACAAGACAATGCTTTTCTTTTTCCACTTTTTCCACAAGGAAAATTGAAGAAATTGCTTGAAAAAAATAAAGTTATAACATACGATTCGAGCCTAAATAGTTTGCTTTACTGCATGATTGATGGACAACCAACGACTTTTTTTTATTTTAATATTGAGTAAAAAGTGAAATAAAATATTTGGCAGAAATTTGCTTGAGCACCTTCGTCGGAGACCTTGTAAGTAAGTGAGTCAGCAGCAAACTGAATCAGAGTAACAAGCTACTCAAGAAGCAATGTGTGGCATGCAAATTGGATGCAGCAACAACCTCTTAAATCTAACGGAGGTACAAGGCCACAAAATGTTGACTGAGAAGATCACAAGGCAGGAGGACGAGCACTTTATCGGAGGAATGGCAATTGATGGAGGGAATCTCAGTTGTGAAAATGGCGGCAGTGCTCTTTAAGGCACAGATGCACCTTAAAGTACTAAAGTAAGTAAAGTGCTCCCAACTATTTTGGTTAATGGTATGCTTATGAATGGATTTTGGGAAATATTCAATTTTTAGTATTCCACATAGCACGATTGGTTTTATTTCAATCAAAACAAAACCAGAAACTAAACTATTTCTTTAATAATTTTTCAAATTAAAATTCGTACTCTAAGTTTGACTTACTTCACATATTTGAAAGTGATTTCAAATAAATTAAGAACATTAAGTAACAATCGTTATTTGGTAATCATACAACATCCATATTTAGATATTTCGATTTCAAATCTTTCTAAATATACATATATAAATATACTTAGAACATTCCCTGATTGAGAACTTTCGCTCTTAAACCTGCAATATTTACTACAGCTATAAGTAAATGCAGAAATATATTAGAAAATGGACATTTTTCTTTGGCAAATGCTTAAACGCTTTTTATTTGCTGGCTATTAAACTCGCAGCTAAATCGACCAGGCCACTGTGTGCCACTAAACGCTTTGCCCAGCAATGGCAAATACTTTCCACAGTTCCGAGTGCCGGGGCCGGAGTTCCGCTAGGTTATGCGTCCCAGTGCCAATTCCACGCCCAATGCCATGTGTTGCCACAAAATGCAAGCCATATATTATTCGAGTACTGCCACAGCTATAGCTATAGCTATAGCTATAGCTGGTGCAGGGGCGTTGCTCGGTGGAGGGGGGTTTCGGGTGGACAGGGGGGGTTCTGTTCTGTTCGTGTTGCTTTGCTCGCCAAGGGCCAATTGACAGGAGCCTGGAGAACGGCATCACAATTAACACATGCCGGAATAGCCGGAATCGCTAGCAAGCCAGGGATGGAGTCCGGACTCGGAGACGACTCGACTGAAGTCTGGGACGTGAGTGCGCTACGAAATCCTTGGAGCGTTGCACGTGTCACATCTGCAACAGCGTCAAGTAAGTCACTCGCTTGCAATTCCCATTCTTGATGGGTTGATGGGTTCTCGCTTCGAGGGGTCAGAGTCCTGCTCCTTGCTCCACCTTCACACATGCGCCCCTCTCTTCGCCTGCTGCTGTCTTTTAGTTGACGCAACGCATTTTAATCGTTTTTCATCATTTTATTGCAAGGGTGGCTTTGCCTCCTTGTTCGTCACTCTTCTGCCTCGACTGACAATAATAAATTATGGTTTGACTTTTACAAGCACCCTCCCCTCTCGAGGCTGCCCTCATAAATTGCGTAACGTTTTGCTACGACGACGACGACTATTAAAAATTACATAATTGCTTAAATGCAGCAGCCCAGACAAAGAGAAAGAGAACAATAGCAATGCCCTCGGCTCTCTTTCCGCTCTGGGTTCTTCATGGCTGCGATTTTTTGCGTATCAAATTGCATTATTTACTTTTCAATACATTGCCAACAGGCAGCAGCATTGGCAGCATTGGCAGCATTGGCAGCATTGGCAGCAGCAACAAAAAGAGCCAAAGGAAAAGTCCAACAGAACCAGGCGAAGGCTACGCGAACAAATTTGTTTATAAATTTATGAAATCGAGCGTAGCTAATCGATTAGGCTGCGAGCAGATTGCTATTTATATTATGTCTGCCTGGGTTTTTATGAATCACTTGTTCAAGTGCTGCAAATTATGAGCCAATATTTATGTTGAAGCTTTCAAAACATCCTTTTGCAATTGAGAAACGGGTCCTACATTAATCATGCCAGACATGCGAGTATTGTGATTGGATTTTTCAAAAACCAAATTTCTCAAACAAAAGATCCTTTTTTTCACTATTGCACTATTGAAGTTCAAGATAATATGACTTAAAGTAACTCAAGAGATATCTGGAGGTAATAAAAATTTATGTTTAGTTAACTAAATAACTAACAAATATTGCAGACTTAATCATAAAAAACCAGAACTGAAATAATAAGGTTAACTGAGGTTATCTAAAGGTTAACTAGAATGTCAAAATCATGTCCAGTTTCTAAGTTCCAGTTAATTGGGTTTCAGTTCAGTGAACAGTCAGATTCAATACCATTTGCTCACAGCACTTAGTCTGATTTCAATTCATCGGAATTTCTGGCCATCAAACTGCTGACCGCGGTCATTGCCCCAAAATGCTGACCATCAATTCCAAAAAGTGTTCCCGTTGCATGGGATGAGTGGCGCTCTTAACTTATCAACTTTGTTGCCGCTGTTGCACTAACTTTTCACAACCCCTACTCTTAGATTGCAGCGAGTTCCTCGCCGGCATGCGGATTGCCAGCATAGCTTTGACTGACTAACTAGCTGATTGAATGACTGACTGAGTGACTGACTGAGTGACTGACTGACTGACTGACTTACTATAGAACTGAGCACAAAAACCGCAACTTAATAATTTTAGCTGGAACCATTTTTCAACGTTTGCTTTCTCCCTTTGCTGCAGCAATTAAATATTTTTACCTCTTTTGCTCCACTTTTCGAGTGTTGTCTCCCTCTGCTCCCCTCCATTCTGCGCTATCAGCGGCGATTTTGCTACGCTTTGGGTCTTGTCGTCCCAGCACAAATTTTGCATGGTCATTTGCTTTTTTTGCACACACCCAAAACCCAAAAGTAACTGAAAGTGGAACCGAGACTGGGGCTATGTGACATCTAGATTGTGTGAGACTCCATGACTATCCCTCCACTCCCCCGCTCCTCTACCTCTGCCTCTACCACTCCACTCTATACGCATTTCCCTGGCCAATGTCCCCGCATTGTGGCAACGCGCTGTTACTAATTAAAAACGCAAATGGGTTTATGATGTTGCACAAGTTGCGGTTCGCTTGAGGGGAGAGTGGGTAGAGTTGGGGGCAGGCGGCAGGCAGCATTTTTACTGCTGTCGCTGCACAAATGTAACACAGTAAGGCCAAAAGAAAAAAAAGTTGTAAAGAAAAGCATAAAAAGTGCGCGCGGCATTAAAACAAATTTCTGTATCGCTCTGTTCGCTTCTCTGCTCCTCGCTTCTCTGCTCTTCTCTCTCTTCTCATCAGTCCGGTTTTGTTGTTGTTTTGGGTGTTGACAAAAAAGAAAATATGGAGGGGGTGGGGGAGGGGTAGTAGGGGTGAAAAATACAACTCTGCTCTCTAGCTAGGGAGACCATCTTTTTCTTTTTCATCTGCGCTGTTCCCTTTGCTCGGTTTCCCGTTACCCGCCGCATTCGAGAATTGTCAACGCTGAAGCTTTATGCTCCGACTTTATCGCCATCATATTCCCCTTACTGCCTTTCCCTCTCCCCAATCTTCTCTTGGCCCACACTCTCACTTTCTGTTTGTGGGTTGGCTACGCTTTTCACGCTTTCTCAGCTCTGACTGGCATGTTTTGTATTTTATAAGCGTGAAAATTTTTCAAAGGTGTCAGCAGTTCTTATGTGTCTCTCTCTCCCTCCCTCTCTCTCTCTCTCTATGTGTGTGTCTGTATGTGGTGTGTGTGTGTGTGTGTGTATTTCTCTTGTGAGCAAATATGAGAATCTTTTTATATGCTCCGCAGTTTCTTTCGCTCCTTACGAGTGACGAGCTCTTGCTGGTCGCTTTGGTTGGGTTTCGGGGGCGGTAAACTCCTCGAGAGGAGGGGGAGTGGCAACCATTCAAAGGGAAACAATGCAACTGTTCAACTCTTTTCCGAAAATATTGCTCGACAGCATTTGCCGACATATTTTAATGAAAGTTTTTTGTGGAACAGCCAACGAAATGCGGTCAACTAAGGAAATAACAAAGTATGGAACAAAAAATATTTTTTAATTGCCAAATTTATGCAACAGAAATGGTTTTTTGAAAACAAAAGCGTCGCTTTTTGTCTACTGTGCTAATTTATATGTTAATTTTTTATGCTCTTTTTCATATTTCTATTTATTTCGTATAGTATGCATATTATGAGTATTTTGTGCCGCTTTGCTATTTTTGTTGATGCGGTCGCTTTATTTCGAATACAAAAACAGGAAAGGATCCCCGGCCAGTTGTTGTCCCTATTCAGAAAGGCGTTTCGTGCTTCTTCTTATTTTGGGTTCTATTTTCCATGAAATTTTGCTGAGCGCACACAAAAAAGCCCACAGAAAAGAGACCGCAGACGGTGGAGGGGGCTGTGAGGGGCGGTTGTTGATTTCGGCTGTTAGTCATAGGCAAGTTTTTAATTTTCGCCACGAACTAGAATAATAGTCAACGGATATTACACAATAGAAGCTGCGGCCCAAGGATAATGGGTCCTCCATTTTTTGGACTGTGGCGCGTGTCGACCGGATTTCCGGGCAGTCTTGTTGTGGCCAACTGGAAACCCAAATACGTCCGGAAACTTTCGAGTTTTTAAGTGAACGCCTTGCCCAAATTATTTCTTTCACGTTATTGAAAGTCCTTATTCAATCTTACACATATCTCATTTAAGCTGATTAGAAATTTAGTTATCATATATATATATATATAAAGATACTGACATATTTGTATGGAGATGGAACTTTTGTTACACATTCCCCGGCAATCTTTGGACTCGCTGTCTGGCGTTGCAGTCGAAGTTTTTGGCTTGCTTTGCCTTATGGCTTATGTTATGCTCTCATATTTATACCCGCAACAATGTGCGCCTCGTAAAACAATTTATAACTTTTGCGCTTTTGCCTAATAAGTTGGCATGTTGTGGCCAATAAGTTGCCGCAGAATAGCCCCCAACCTGCCACCCCCTGCGCCGTGCCTAAATGTGTCCTGGCAGACGACAGCCTGCACACAAGTCGAAAACTATGCGAATTACGAAAAGTGCAACGCACTGTTTTTCCTTCCTCCCTTCCCTCTCCTGCCCTTCGCTTCCCCTCTCCGACCCACCCTGCCAACCAACAAACCAAACTAAATTACAAGCATTGCTGAAACAACAACAACATGCAGAACAAGAACAGAAACTGCCTGCAGCAGCACTAGGTGCACCAGCAGCTCCTTATCCCCTTCCACTTGTACTTCCCTTTCTCATTCCTTTTCACTGCACCCGCAGCACTTCTTGCCGACAAGTTGCTGCTGGCTTAACTACTGTTAATTCTTCTAATTGTGTGCACGTTGTTTGCGTGCGCTAATGTCGCATATGCAGAAACAACAGCAACAAATACACAGCAGCGACAACAACAGTACGAAACACCTAAGGGAGCTTTCGGGCGCGCAGAAGGAGGCGTGCCATGCAAATGTGTAACTGTTTATGTCAGCCGTCCCTCGTCGCGTTGCGCTCTTGAGATTTCGCGATGTTGTTGTTCTTGTTGTTGCTGGCCATCGTGTGCTGCTTGACAAGAAACATGGCAACTGCAGCTAGCGTGTGTGTGTGTGTGAGAGAGAGCGAGAGAGAGAGCGAATTACTTGCTCTCTGTCCTCACTCACATCTCACACTTATTAGCACAAAACGCAGCACGCGCGTTGTGTGTGTGCGTGTGTGCTTGTGTGCGTTTGTGTGTGCGCTTGTTTTGTTATTGTAAAATGTAATTAAATTATGCAGATGAGTGCCAACATGTCGCTGTTGCTACGCAAATTACATAAAAGAACGTTTAGGTATGCCACTTGCCAGTGGTGACAAACTGCTGGCAAATCTTGAAAGATGGGTATAACTAAGTTTCCCAATTGTTTATCACTTTTTCAAAATTATCAAATATTATATAAACTATAAATAATCATAAAAAAAATAAATTCTCACTTGGCAGCGGTGGGATTCGAACCCACGCCTCCGAGGAGACTGGTGCCTTAAACCAGCGCCTTAGACCGCTCGGCCACGCTACCTCATGGTTTTCCGACGTAAATAAATGAACATGAATAAATAAATTAAATTGTTGAGATAAAAGTATATTTAACAATTGAAATTTATTTGTTTATACAACTACTTTATCTATATGTATGTGTTTATTTATTTACTTTATCTTAATTTAATTTTTAAATATTTGTGTAAGATTCGCCAAGTTGTCAGGTGACAAAAGAGGTGCGAGCCATGTGACTACTTACGAATTTCTATATATAGACGAAATTACAATATTTCGCTATGAATTCCGTATTTTGCATATGCATCTGAACATTTATATACTTATATACTTAACGTATACATGTACAGTTGTGAAAAATAGCACCACTATGCAATTTTTCATACTAATTAAAGAACCAAACAATTAGTTTTGAATTATTTGTCAAGTGCTAACTTGTGGCATATTGTTTAGTATTTCGGGAATATGTTAAAGGTATTTCTGGGGATGCCATTCAATTATTTATTTTAATTTATTCATTAATATTTTAATGAAGGCTATGTATTGAGAAACTCAATTATGTTTGCTAAAGAAAACGAACTCATTGAAGTTAAAGTAAGAGCAAGAGAAGTTGGTTAAATGAGATTCTTGCTGAGGGCTTACTTTTGAAAAAGTCACTTATAATTCTTAGGAATATTACTTCACTATTCTGAGGCCCCGGAGCACAGACTAATTGTTTATGTTGCTGATTTACACAATTTCTTTCGCAGCTTTATTTTTAATTCAATGTTTTAAATTGATCAATTATATAATTTAAAATAAAAATATATAGTTAAAAGATAAACCTACACAAATACAAATATATACTTACTTCCAGACAAATTCGATTCAAAACCGTATTTTTGTGGTTTTCTTAAAGTAGCTCATATAGAAAATAAACACGCATTTCATTTAATATGTTAAATTTGTTGTTTATTTGATTTTATCTTCTAGTTCTTGAACAGTTTGCAATCTTATATTTCATTTGCCATCCTTCCTTCGTAAATACGTGAAGAAGTATGTGGGAATTCCTTGTTTGTTATTTTATATTTTGTTATCTTCGTCTAGCTTAATAGCATTTTGTAGTACTCGTACAATAATAGAATATGATCATATTTTTGGTTGATTTCCTTATACTTTTCTTAATCCTTGTTACCTTGTTTAACTTTTGTTTTGTTTTGCTTTTGTTTTTTGTTTTCTTTTTTTTTAACTATTCGTGTCCCTTGTAATTTGCTTAAAATCTATGAATTTTAATTTATTTATTTCAATGTGTGTGTATATAACTAGATGAGAGATTTGTCGCTTTATGAAATATGAATATAAATTTACGTTTGAATAAGTTTTTCAATTACAATAATTTTCTTTTCATTCGATTTTGTGTTTTGCTTTAGGTTACGTTTAACTCCCTTGTATGTGTTTTGCATTTTGTTCCATTAAATTGTTAAATATATACAATTGTTCAAAAAGACAACTCGCCAAAAAAAAAATTGAAATGTTAGTAAAAAAAAAATAAATAATTAAAAAATGAATAAAAACGAAAAACCAATCAGCCAAATTGCCATATAAAAACAACAGAAGATTAAATTTGTTCCAGCATACATTTTTATTTACACATATTTCGTATTCGTATTTATCTACGGCATAAATTGCTTTTGTATTCATATTGTGTCAATTTGTAGTATCATCTTTATGAATATTGTGTAGTTTGTATAATTGTTACTATCAATTTCATAAAGTTGTTCATTATTTAATATTTCGATAAGTAATTTAAGTTTACCTCCTGTGTCTATTTATTTGGAATTTATTAACTATAAAAATCGCATTTTTTTTTGTTTTGTTTTATTTTTTATATATGATTTTTACTTATAATTTGTTTGCATTTCGTTTTAAGTGTGTTTAGCTTAGATATTGTTTGTTCTTTTTAATATATTTTCCATATTCATTTTGCAATTGTATCTTGATTTATTTTAATAGATATATTTATATATTTTGTGTTTTTTTTTATTGCAATATTTTATACTAAATACATATATATTTTTAATGACTTGTGCTTAGAAGCGTAAATTAATTGTATACAAATTGATTCCTTTTGTTTTTAGGGTTTTTGTGTTTTTGTATTCCATAATTTGTGCATAGCATTTAATTATTTACATGAAGTTGAAAATTGTAAGCAAAACTTATTAGTTAAATCACTGGATGCGAAGAAAAGAAATGCAGCAGGTGACTCCTGTGTCAAACAGTGTCCAACTGCAGCTATTTACATGTCTGCCTGCCAAATGGGCAATTCTTTTCGACTAAACGCTAATTTATACAGAACGCTGCTCGCTCGAATAAAGCTAGCTAAAATTATACATAGAGATAAATATTAAATAATGGATAGTTCATGTTGACCGAACTCAACCCTTGTAGAAGTGGTGCAACTCAATGTCCGTAGTGGGCGGCTGCAACGCGCTGCTGCGGCAGAGAGTGCCGCACGACTTGAGCGTGTATCAGTGATAGCGACGCAGGCTGCCGTTGTTGTTGTGGATGCCGTTGCAGCCGTTAGCCAACACTAGACCATTGTGATTGTTGTTGGACAGAGTTGCCACATTGTTGTTGTTGTTGTTGCTGCTGCTGCTGCTGCCGCCGGTGTTGAACGAACGCCTGCCAGTCGTGTTGCCATGCACCAGAGCCATGCCCAAGCCGTTGCGCAACGGCAACGCCGGCGGCGGCGGAGTGGGCGTGGGACTGGGCGGCATATCATGATCCAGCGGCAGCGAGTAGTGCGAATTATTGTGGATATAGCCCGGGTCGGTCATCGCATCGCACGGCTTGGCATAGACGCCCCCATTGTGGTTGAAGTGATCCTGGGTGAGCCGAATGCCAACCGGTTGGCTGTAGTGCGACAGAGTGCTCTCCTGCACCCCGCACTGCCGCCCGGCCATGTGGCGTGGCAGCGAGGCATTCAAGCCGAGTGCCTTGCCATTGGCCAAAAGTCGCATGTCCTGTTGCGAGTGATGCGAGCGAGGAGTGGTTGTTGTTGCTGCGGTTGTTGTGGCTGCTCCTGCTGCTGCGGCAGTGGTTAGCGGATTGTTGGTCATGTAGTGAATGTGACTGAGTTGGGCGAATGGAGCATGCGCATCGACAGCGCTGGGCACGATCTGGAGTTGCTGCAGCGACGCTCCATGACTGGTTGGGGCACCACCCCGACCCCGCAGCTGAGGTGGGGGTGGAACTTCTAGCTATAGCTCGGTTACGGGTATCGGCCGACTGCCCAAATACTGGGTGGCATTGTAGCTGCTCGGACAGGGATAGCCCGAGCCAGGGTGCACACCACCGACACAGCCCGGTGCTGGCGGTCGCGTCATGTAGTCCTCATCGGAGAAGGTCTTCTGGTATTCGCGCTCCTTGCGCCCCAGCGCAGAGTGACCCTTGAACAGTTCGCCAATGCGACGCCGGAAGGCATAGATCATCAGGCCCAGGGTGGTGATCAGGGCGGCACAGCCCACCAGGGTGACCATGATGATCGTCTGGTTGTTGGCCGCACCGTGGGTGCAGCCCAGGAGCGGTTCGGCCAGCTGTGTGAGGGGCAACTGCCTCAAGTTGGCCGGATACGCGCAGATGACGGGAGCGTATTGATTGCTGGCATTCTTGCTGATGAGCAGGTTGCGCAGCCACATCAGCTGGCAGTCGCAGACGAAGGGATTCTCAGACACGTCCAGCGTCTGCAGATCCGACCAGGGGAACAGATTCTCCGAGAGCGAGCTCAGTTGATTCTCCTTGAGCACAACACTGCTTAGATGCGGGAAACCCCCAAAGGTATTCGCGTGCAGCTCGTTCAGCTGCTTGTTGGCCGACAGATTCAGGTGCTCCAAGTTGGCGTTGTCCGTGAAGGCGCCGCTCTCCACACGGCGCAAGCGCTGTGCTCCGGTTATATTCAGCTGCCGCAACTCACGCAAACCCGCAAAGGCACCCGTTGCAATCACTTCGAAGTCGTTTTGTCCCAGCGACAGCTGCTCCAATCGCGCCAGATGCTGCAGTGCAGCTGTGGGCACCGCCTGCAAGCTGTTGTCAGACAGATCCAAGGATCGTATGCGCTCCAAGCCGGCCAGCGCATCCGCCGATATGTTGTGCAAGCCGGCACCGCGCAAATCGAGGCGCGTCAGGGTCTTGAGATCCTTGAAGGCGCCTCCCGGAATGGTCATAAACGAATTGGTGCCCAGATAGAGCTCGGCCAAGCTGGGCAGCGCCTGGAATGTCATCTCTGCGGGCACCGTTGTCAGCGTATTGTCATCCAGATAGAGTATGCTCAAATCCTGGAGTCCGTCCAGGGCGTGCGGATCAATGTGACTGATGCGATTCTGGCCGAGATTCAGCTCGACCAGCTTCACCATGGGCGAGAAAGTGCGATAGTCCAGCTCGGCAATCAGATTGCCACGCAGATTGAGCACAGTTATCGTGCTGAGGCCCAGAAACGTCTTGTTCGTCACCTGGCCAATCTTGTTGTGATTCAGATGCAGCTCCAGCAGCTTGGCATGGTACAGGAATGAACGCTCCGGTATCGTGACCATATCATTGTAGGACAGGTCAAGGAATGTCAGCTGCGAATAAAACTGCATCGACGAGTCAATGGTCTTCAGCTTGTTGTTCTTAATGACCAGCCGTTGTATGGATGGGTTCAGGGCGATGGGCAGCACATCCAGTGTGCCCACTCCGCAGTTGACTTTCAGTGTTTCGTCATCGCATTCACAGCCGGTGGGGCAATTTGCCAGGCCATTTGTCGGTGCCAGCAACAGCAGCAGCGGCAGCAGGAGCACCAACGACAGCAACGATGACGGCGACATGGTAATTGCCATTGCCGATGACCGTCGTCTGCTCATTATGTGCCCACTCTCCTCTCTTCCCCTCTCTCTCTCTCTCTCGCTCTGTCTCTCTCAATGCCTTTTGTCTCTATCTCTGTCGCTGTTGGCGACCTGGCTCTGTCTGCGGCTGGACAAGCCCCTCTGGAGCCCTAGTCTCCCTAGTCTGTGGTGTGGTCCGTTTGGTTAGTTGCTTTTGCTGTCTGATGGACCTCAGTGCAGCTGCTCCTCTCTCTCTCTCTTTCCCTCTCTCTCTCTCTCTCTCTGTCTCGGACTCTGTCGCTCTTCCTTCTCGCTCGCTTTTATATTGGGTTAAATACGTTTTAGCCAAGTTTGCCAATGGCTTTCGTATTTGGCGTCCGACATTCGTGGCGTTCTGCTTGCTGTTTAGCCTGCAAAGAGAAGGGGAGAAAGGGGTTTAAGTATAGCTGGCTGGGAGGGGGGTGGGGTTAGTATGTGCGCTTTAAATTGATTTTCCATTAGAGTTCAAAATTGCTTGGCTTTTGGATTTTCATTGGATTTGGCAGCTGCAGCATTCGGATACCTCGTTGGCAACCCGGCAAGTTAATCGCTAGTTTTCTGCATTATTTTCCCTGTCTGCATCTCTGTATCTGTATCTGTATCTGTATCTGTATCTGTATCTCTGTATCTGTATCTCTGTATCTGTATCTCTATTTCGTATTCTTTGTCCGGCAGTAACCAAATGAAGACAATTTTAATGGACATTAGGAACGGCATTCACATTAGTAGCTATTTCAAATGCGAAGCTGGCAATAGTTGCTTTCAGCAGATCTGGCCCATCTTAAAGCCTGACTTCAAGCTGGCAATGTCTACAATATTATTCCAATATTCCTAAGTTTTTCCTTTAAGGTGAATAGAATTTGGAATAAATGTTTCATTCAAATGCGTTTATTCAAGACTATTTACTCAATATTTGTCTTACTAGTTTAAATATGTAATCCATATGAGAAAAATAATTGAAAATGCAAATATTTTGTTTGTGTTTTTGTAACTTTAAATTGAAATCGAATCTTAAATAAATTTGATAACAATTTATTAATTCAACGTAACTGTTACTTTTATTAATACAAAAATTAATTATCATTAAAAGTTATATTTCAGCCAGTTAGAAAAATCTAAATATATTTTTCCAGATTTTCCTTTTTATGCCTACAAATCAGATAGAGATTTTCTTGATCTTAAATAGAACAATTAAAGTAATTCCCATTTCCATATTATTTTATATCTGCTTAGCTGCAGTGCAAGTTGTAAAATGTAAAATTCCTTTATAGTCAAGAAATGTGCAAATTTAATTTAGTTCCACAATGGAAGAACTTTGGAAGCCAGGGGTAAATTTAATTGTATTCCTTAATTTGCAACAGAATTAAAGTCCAGTTTCAGCCAAAGGACTCTGACACACAAATTGCTTTTGGCTTGCCTTGTGCCCCTGCCCTGCTTATCGAATTCATTTTTGGTTTCGTTTTATTTTTTTTTTTTGCAACTGACCCAACCCTTTGTGGCAGCTTGAAAGTCCCCAAAGTGGAAGCCCAGTCAATGTCCAGGCGAGGGCAGCTCCCCAAAGCCAAAGTCGGGCAAGGCGGGGTCCGAAGATATGGCTCATAGTTTTGGTCGAAACTTGAAAAACAACTTGCACTTTGTATGCTTTGGGGACATTTATCAGTTCGGGAGCAAAAGGAAACTTAATTTAGCGCACAACTGCCAGAAGTTCAAGGATGCCAGCCAGGATGTGGGCATAAGGCGCAACCCCCGAGCTCTATCAAATAAATAAAACACAGAAAGGGGAAATACAACATTTTGTTGTTGTTGTTGTTGTTGTTGTTGCCAGCCCAGAACTGTATACAAAACACAAACCCAACCAGTCGGCCACGCCCCCTTCACACAATTTGGCTCTGGCTTTTTCATATTTTTCAACTTTACGCATTGCTCGAGTTGGAAATGGTTCGGCCCCGAAGGCGTCATGAAAATAATCATAGATGTGGGTCATATTTCAGGATGGGTGACGGCATCGTGGCTGTGGTGCTGGTGCTGGTGGTGGTGGTGGTGGCTTGGGGGACGAGTGATGGCTTTGTGCTGTTTATGTTGCGCCAAAAAGGATAACGGATAAGGGCTGGCAGCAAGCTCTCGGGACGAGCAGCGAGCTGTGAGCGGCTCCAAAAAACAATTCGCCAGACTCTCGTTTTTATTATGCAAATATCACATAAACACCCGGCAGCGACTCGGCGGCACAATCATATGAAACAACGCCGCAAAAATGGAGCGACGGCTCCTTGGCGAGGCTGCAGCCTCTCATCATTATCATGCATATGCCATAAAGCGACTTGTTGAGACTGCGACTCACTTTTTTTTGTCTTTTGGCAGCTCGACTCGGAGCCAGCGAAGACGACGAAGCGAACCGTTAAGAATACAAGCAAACAAAAAACGCACAACAAACTGACAGCAGATTCGCAGGGAAAAACAAGAAATTCAAGAAAAGCTGGCAAGGATCTGTGCTCCAGTCGTGTAGTTGACTGCTCCGTTTATGTGCACCTCGTGCGGGTGGCAGCTGCTTAGGCAGTCAGTCAACACATGCTGGCAAAATTATATTTAAATTACTGAAATTTGAGTTGTGAAATGCTGCTAAATGGCCAAAACAATCTGCAGACCAGCCTCTTAAATGGCCCAGAGCAGAAGCCAGCCGCAGCTGACCCAAACTTGCTCAAAGCTGTTGGCTTAGCCCCAACAAATGTGGACGTTTAGCAGACACTCTTCTTTGAGGTCGAGGAGACGCAAGCCAGCTGCAACCTGGCCTAAACCAACATTGTCAGCACAGAAGCACTCCAGGTGCTCCACAAGCCAACATGAGTTGGATTCTCTGACACATTTCACACTTTCCTTCTTGATCAGAAGTAAATCAATATTTCTTCAAGGGAGCAGCGACATTAATTGAGTCCTTTTTCAAATATACTTAATTAAATAGTAATTAAATAATTACTTGCATATGTTAAGACAACAAACGATAAAATATATATAAACAAATTAATGTCTGTTTGGAAACATAATGCTTTTCCAGCACAACCTGACCAAGTTAGGATTCTTTTAGAGTTTTGGAATTATCCTTATTATTTGTTGCTATAATTCGCATAAGTTAACTTTTGAAAAAATACTCATTATATTTATATATATATATATATCGTATATATATATTATACTATATTTTAGCGTATGTTATATTCGTCTATCTGTTCTCCACTGACACATTTCGCAAACTACTCGCTTTATCTCAATCAGCAGACCTTAAGCCTCGCCTTGGTCACTCACAAGCAAATTCAGTTTCAGTCCTAACCTCAGTCTTTAGTATACGCCATTTAAATTGTCACCCAGTTCCAGTCCCCGTTCCAGTCCCCGTTCCAGACCCCCTCCCACTTCCCTTCAGCCCAGCGGCTGACGTGTCTGCCGCTCCGAAGTATGCTCTAAATATTTTATAGCTAGCTGCCGCCATGAGCGCTGAGATTTCTTCTTCTTTTTTTTTTTTTGGCTTTTTTTTTATTTGGCTTTTTATTTGGTTTACGGGCGTCGGACAAATCTTTTTCGACTGCTGCCCGCTGCTGAACTCATTTATTAGTTCTGCCAGTGTCCGGCGCTGGGTGGCAGTCCGAGTCCAGGTCCAGGTCCAGGTCCGACCCGGCCACCAACCCCGCCCGACTCCCACCAACTGACTATTGTTATAAATGTTTGGCTGTCAGTTCAACTGTGGCTGTTGCTGTGGCTGTGGCTGTGTAGCCTTGCGGCCATGCCCCACAAAATAGAAAAAGGCAAAGAGGCAAAACTCTTTTATTGTATGTGTCTGTCTGGTTCCGTCGTACTCCCTGACCCCGCATCCCTGCCCCACACCCTGCCCCGCACCCGGACCCGGTCCCATCCTGGCAGTATTTGGTTTCTTGCTGCGCCGGCTGCTGGGCAGGCTTTGCCTTCGCTTTGCGCCACGAGTTCCGTTTTTTGTTGGCTGCCCGCTTTATTGTTGGTGCTTATTGTTTAGTTGGGTGAGTTTTTGAAAATTTGCCAAACTACAGCAACAACAAAAAAAAGAAGTACTTTGCAACAGTTTTTCTTTTGTTTTCCCATTGCCGGGAAATTGCTAAATAAATGCATGTTTCGTATTTAATACGACAGCGGCGAGTGAGAAAGAGAGAGAGAGAGAGAAAGAGAGAGTGAGAGACAGAGAGAGAGAAAGAAAGAGAGAGAGAGTGAGAGAAAGAGAGAAGGAGAGAGAGTTGCGCTGAGTTTTCTCTAGTTTTTCGATTTATTCCAATCTTGCGTAGCTGCTGAGCTTTAAATGGTCTCGTCCCTCCTGTCCACAACCCTTGCCTGCTCGTTTTATTAATTTCTCAGCCATCTTTGAGCTACTCCAATTTCCACTAACTGTCAGCACGCCCCGCCCCGCACCGCATCGGCCCATCTTTGTGGCCAACAACGTTAGCAATAAACTTCAAGCGGGTTTGCTGTTCTTTGCCAAATGTTTAATATTTCAAAGTGACGCCAGCCAATAGCAAAGAAAAACCCAAAACCCATTTTCCATATTCGCTGCCCCTCTCCTTGTGGAGGGTGTGTGTGTGGGATGGGGGGGAGGGGCTATGGATGATTGCAGCCCTCGCCTTGTGCCTTGCCCCAAACCAACTCCCTGGTGTTATTTATATGACATTTTCGCTTGAGTGCGCGTTAAAATATCGCTGACAATATTTTATGCTCATGCTTTGCCTCCCCCACACCACCCCTTCGACCGATGCCCTTGCCCAACCCCGTCGCCCACATTTGGCTATGATAAACTTGGCAAATTTATCCTGCTTTGCGCCATACGTCTTTTGGCACAGTTTTGCGCTGAGAATCTCCCGCTCCCGCCCCCGTTCCCGCCTACACTCCCGCTCCAGGTTTCCTCCTCACTCCTTCACTATTTGCACAGTTTACAGTTTCAGCAGTTTGGAGTTGAGCTTCGCGTGTGCATCTGTTGGATACTTTGTGTAGCTAAACAAGCACAGTCAAATATTTGCAATGCTCAACAGCAACGGCAGCAGCAACAATAGAAAGAACGTGCAACAAAAAAGCATTCTTCAAACTCACGCACGCTGCAAAGATGGGCGCGGCATTTGGAGCACTTGCCAGCGAGCAGATGCAGCAGCAGCAGCAGCAGCAGCAGCAGCATAAGAAACAACTAAGAATGCTTGAGTCGAGTGAGCTCGACTACGATATACCCTGCTAAATACATTCTATATTCCCAAATGTAAGCTGGACTGCAACTGCTCTCATTTCACATGTCAGCATGAAGGGTACAAAACTAAGGCACTCCAAATACACATGATGAAATGACGAAGTTTGACCAGTGGATCAATATTAATATTATATATTAATATATAGAAACCGAAACTGATTAATCTTTGAGAAACGGAGGCAGTTGTTGATTAAATGAAGCAAGTTTGTTCTGTCTATGGTAAACAAGAAGTGATATTTTCCACATTAGTCTGAGGAATCAGCGTGTATATCGACTCTGCTGTTGATTCTGATCAGGAATATATATACATATATATACTTTATTGGATCGCAGTTGCTTCCTTCTGCATGTTACGTAAATTGGCAGCAAGCCATTATGCACTTCTTAGCCATTTTCAATGGGTTCTGGGTATAAAAACCCCAATCAGCGTGCTGAAGGCTTTCTCTCTCTCTCTCTCTCTCTCTCTCTCTCTCTCTCTGTGTGTGTGTGTGTGCCAGTGAAAGTCGATGGATGGAGGCAGTCAGTCGTCTGTGAAATAGAAAACGAAACAATGCCCTGCTTGGGCTGGGCGTAACGGGAAAACAGCGGGTCTGCTTCACAATTGGAATGCACCCAGCGTCGTCACACATGTTCTTCAATTTTCGGTAATGGTAATCTTGCAAGCAGCAAACAGCAGCTTGCAACTTGCAACTTGCAGCTAGCAGCCTGCAGCTTGCCGCTTGCTGCTTGCTGCTTGCTGCTTGTGAATTGCGGATAGCCTTGCAAGTTTGTGTAGCAATTGATTTGAATTTAAATTTGGAGCTGCGGTTGAGGAGTGCAGTGTGGGTGTACTCCTTGGAATAGTTGAGCTGCTGCTGATGTGTGAGAGGCACCACAAAAGCTTATTGAGAATTTATATTGAATGAATATTTGTTGCCCTTGCATGCAGAACATGCTGAGATATGTGTGTGCGACTCGATGCCAGAAATCAACATCAATCAGTCATTGATTTTCTGTTCAAAGAAAAATAAAATAAATAAAACAGACAAAACGAAGAACTCGACTTTTGACAGACAAGTTGAACTATGAACTGTGATGTATGAACCTGGCATATGCTCTGCAGACTTGGATATGACCCTATCGACATTACGCACATGATTCTGAGGGATCTTTGACGCGACTTGGATCCATTTTGGTTTACTTTGCAGGCCTAAATGTGCTCTTAAGCTTACCCACAGTGCGGCTTAAGGGAGTTGCGACTGCGTTTGGCTTAATTCTTGGTTTGTTTCAGTTTCTGTTGCTGTTTCTGGTTCTGACAACTTTTGTAATTTTTGTGAAAGCCGCAGTCTCTCGCTCCACTGCAGTGCGATGAAGAGCGCTTTGGCTGCACAAAAAAGTATTTTATGGCTCCCTTGAACATTGAGACCAACTAAGCGACGACGGGCCAGTTGTGTTAGCCAAAAATTTGGTAACGTTAGCACTACGACAACGACGACGACGACGACGACGCTTTTATGGCATAATTCCTAGCACCGTCTTTTTGTTTTTACAGCCACGCCAAAAACTTTGACTGCACGCCAAGGAGAGACAAGGCGGCGGGTTGCGGTGGGGCTAGGAGAAATGCATCCGAATTGGCATGGCAAGAAAGTAAAGAGTAATACCCAAAGCAGTCATAAAGTAAAACCAAATACTTTACATATAAACGACCGCAAGCAGACGTCAGCGTCGAGGCCCTCCCGACCAAGAGCACGGAGTCCGCCACAGAGGTGTGGGCCAGACGACGTCGCCATTTTTGCCATAACTTTTTTGTTGGTTTCTGTTTTTTTGGACACATGCCCATAAAACGGCGACAGGCCAAAAGTAGGTAAGAAATAACTTTGCCCGGCGACCTTGCCAAACGCATTCCCAGAACTATTTAGACGGTTACAGTCTCAGTCTCAGTCTCAGTCGCAGTCTGAGTTTTAAAGCCAAGGCAACTTATGTGTGGCAGACAATAAATCCGGGCTATTGATCCTTGCTATATGTCTTAAGCAAATTTATATGGCCAACGGAAAACTAGCTATGTACTTCCGCTATATACACTGTAATATACTGACACCCCCCCCCACCACTCGTGGCACGTGCCCCCGCTGCGTGGCATTTGATAAACGCGCATATGGCATCGCCGGAGCTTGTCGAACATAAACCTTGCACGGCTGGAGATTTGCCATGGATTCGGAGCAGCGTTTAGTGCAGCAGAGTTGAAAATTAAGGCAACTCTTTTTCATTTTATTACAATGTTTATCCTCAGAGCGGATTAAAGTAGAACTATAAATTCCAAGTGGAACAAAGTGGCGGCAAGGCATGGCATGGCAAGGCAAGCTCAACTACAAGGAGATATGCCATCGCATGCATATATGCATATAAGGTTGGGGACTTACATTTAATGTGGCCTAAATACGCAGCCAAAGCATGACAAAAGGAAAACTTGTCCAGAGCAAGTGAAAACTCAGTTGAGGAAAAAATGAGAACGAAGACAAAACTGTTTTCCATCTTTGGGAAAAGGATAACATATCTCTATTAAAAGTAAGCACATTTCCTTATTAATAATGTATTATTGCAGGACATTTTGCAGAGCATGTTTACCATGTCAGCGAGCTGAAATTGCAATCCTTGTGGAAACATAAGCCTCAAGAACTCAATTATCCTAATTTGGGCTGAGTTAAGCAAATTTCTTTCTTTCATTTTGAAGCACCAAGTTTGCTGCACAAGGCTGCCAAATTAAATTTCCATTGCTATGCAGCGAAATATTTTCTTATACTTTGACACCGAAGGTATCGTAGCATATTTGTTTTGTGCAATGTCTATCTGTATAAACAAGTATAAAGTGTAAAATTGGAGTGCTACGTCCACTAGGTGGCTAGGAAATCGATGAGCTCGACTTGTGGCCTCTTTTAAGGAACGATAACAAATTTGATATGGCCACGCCCATACCTTCCACAATTTTAAGGCTAGAGTGACAAAGCTTGGCAGGTAACTTGCTGGCAACTTCCTTCAAGGAGCGGCATATACATTTTTAGACCACGCCCACAACCGCCACCCAAATATATGAAAGCGCATGTCGCCCACAATTTGTAAGCTGGAGCCACCAAATTTTGACTGATAACTTCCCTGACAGATCGATAAAAAATTAGACTCCCTTCGACTGACCAAACTTGGAAAGTAGATTTCTAAGATCGTATTTTAAAAATTGTTTGTGTTATCAGCTGGCATTACGTGTGGTATCAAGGTATTCCGCAGTCGGTTACGCCCGATTGCAACGTTCTCTGTGGTTTTTTTGGACTTGGGAACTTTGCCAAGTTTTGCTATCGACAAAAGTCAGCCAGCAGATCGGATTTGTGTTTGAATTAAGCAGTAAGTAGGGAAATTTAGAAACCAGCAAAATGAAAACGAGAATGTAAAAGCGCGTCAAGGGCTTACAGCCGGCACCAGTTGGCCAAGGGCTTAGGTTGCTTTTGCAACAATGCTGGCAGGCATTGAAGGCAGCATTTGTTGCTGCTGAGCTGAGCTGGCTGAACACGCGAAAACTGCAATTGCAACAAGCTGGCAAAGCAAACCTAAACGGCCAAAGACAAAGACAAAGCGAGAGAGATAGAGAGGGGAGAGAGAGAGAGAGAGAGAGAGGGAGACAGAATAAGTAGCGCTTGTCAAACGCTGACCGCCGCCATGTCGAGCACCATAAATCTTTGCAAATCGCGGCGGGCGCAAAGTGTGCCACAAAATGGCGAAAATTGCACGGCAAGGAAATAACAAAAGGACCAAAAGGACGACAGCCAAAGAGCCATGCTGCCACGTAGCACACTCAGAAAAAAACAAAATTAAATTTACTAAATCGATCTAAATGGTAAAAAGCATTTGTTGCTCCTCTAAATATTTTCCAAGTGTAAGAAAACATTTCATCTAGACAATATCAAAAATATGAAAAATCTAATTATTTTTTATTTTTTTACAAATATTTTCAATTATAATAAATGCATTTTTAAAAAGTAGAACTGTATACTCTGATTCTTCATAACATTTCTCTCTCGACTGCCACATTCAAGTTTAGCCGTTTTCTGCCTCGGAGGCCAAATTGCTCTGAGGGAAAAAAGTCGAAGGGTCGAACCCAATTCGAGAATAACCATAAAATTACAAGTCTTTTCAGATTAAGGTCAATTATTTTTTGCTTGCATATATTTAAAATATTTAAATACTTATGTTTAATAATAATAATAATACCAAAAAAATTCTTCTATTTCTTCTATTATCCACCATGAAAAAAAGCAAAATCAGGTTATAAAAAAGTCGCAAACTTAAATTTTAATGAGGAACCCTTTGCTCCAAAAGTATGTCGAATTTCTAAAATTCAGAGTGGGTTTTTGCTGAGTGCAGGTGGCCACGAACACAAAGGGGCAGCCGACACGGCAAGTGCCGCCACATGCTCGGAGTCGCTCTTAGTTGCAGTTGGCGGTTGTGGAATTTAGTGTGCTTGAAATTTAGTTGCACAGTTGCGGTGATTTAGTTGGCCATCGCTCTCGAGCGGCAACCCCAAACTGTGGGCGGCAATGCGGGTCAGGCAGAACAGAACAATCAACTCGCCTAGGGGAAGGGCGGCAGAGAAGAAAGAAAGGACGAAGAAAGCGACAGGCGATGAAAGGAGCTTTAAGCCTAGACAACTTTTGAGCGGATCTGATCATTATTAACATTGCTAGCTTTAAGTCTGCTTACTGAGAAAACTTAAATAGATGCCACTTTCAGCACTTTCTTGAATTCAAGAGCATGTTTCCATGCCATGTTTCTTGCCCTACGGGGCAACTTCCAACATTCGTAAAGTATGTTGCGAATGTTAGAAATTCGCCTCGAGTATTTTGTGCTTTTTTCAAAGTATCAATTTCACAAACACAAGATAAATGGAGAATGGTAAACGCTTCCATTGAAATACAATTAAGCAAAATATAAGCAAAACTCTTTTCAATCTGAGTGGTTTTCGTCTGTCTATATCTTAATTAATTGTTTTATTATTCAGCTCGCAAAGATTAATAAAAAAATACCAATCAAATCCAAACTATTTAAATCAAACTGCAATTTTGCTACTCACGAGAAGAATTTGAAGAATGTGAATGTGGGAAATGTTGGGCACTGTGAGAAATAGGCCAGAAGATTTTTATGGTATTTTATGAGAAATACTTGTACTTAAAACTGACAATTGAGATACTCATGAGAGAGAATGCATTATTGCACATTAAAAATAATTGTCAGGCAGGTGGAGAATAGTTGCGAACCTTTCTAGTCTCTCCCACATTATGTGGGAAGTGCATTTATTTTATGAGCAGAATGCGTTTACTTTTATCACTCACTGTGCATTCGAGTGTTCCATAATATTCACATTCCACATTTGCACAAAACTTTTGCCTACGACCGACATCAATTTAATTAAAGCCCCGCCATGCCCCATATTGCCCACGCTGCACATTCGGGGCAGCAGAGATCGAGCACAGTCAAGGTTTTTGCCTTAAACAGAGCCATTGTTCTTGGACGCAGAGAAACTGAGAGACAGACAGACGGACAGACAGAGAGAGAGAGGGAGAGGGAGAGAGAGAGAGGGAGCAGGGCAGACTCATTTAAAGACTCTGTCTGGAAGCTGACATGAGCTAAGTGCACAGGCAAAATTTATGCGAGAAATGCAGCAGCAATATGTGCAACAGGAGCAGCGGCGACAACAACAACTACAACAAGTGCGGCAACTTCACCAATTCGCACTCAAACAGAGCACAAACGAGGCAAGCCAACACACAACAACAAGGACCAACAAGGTACGCTCGCAGTGGCGCCATTTTTTGCCAGCACTTTTTTATTATATACACATATTGTTTGAAAAATGTGTGGCAAGGGATTGGCTGCGACTGGGGTTAGCAAGGGGCAAGGGGCAAGAGGCGGCGAAGATAGCAAAGGCATTTGCCAGGCGCAGCAACTTGTTCCCTGGTCTCGGTCCTGTTCCTGCTGCTGGTTCTGGTCCTGGTCCTGGTCTTGGTCCTGGTCCTGCTCCTGTTCTCGCCTCTGTGTGCAACGCATGCCCAAGTGTGAATAAGAAAGCTTTGAAAGATGCTGCCGAACAATTCGCCAGACGGCCACTCCTCGGGGCATTATTCATTGTTCAAGAGTGATGGGAGAGGGGCGAGGGGAGGGGAGAGCGACGGGTAGGCTGGCGAGGACTTAATAAGATTTTAATTGAAGCGCAAGAATTTAATTAATTTAATAATGAATGCTAAAGACCGAAAGAAAGTGAGTAACTAATAAACGATGTATTCATGCCAACTGGAAATGCGGAGAATGTGCTCGCCGAGAGAGCAGCCGGAGGCCAGCTTCGAGCGATTGAATTAAATCACAAAATAATTTAAAAAAATGGTTTCTGCATTTAAATAAGTTTGTAGTTTGAATGGTTGAATGGTCAGTTGCTGAAACTGAATAAATTGGAATCTGGGGTTATCCATCAATCATGAGAGTGACTTTGAGTATGTCTAAAATGATATATAAAATCGAAATTAAAGAAAATCAAATGCTCTCAATTCCAACTCTATTTCGATTTCTACTCTAGCACAATTAAGACAAATAAATTAATCTGTTAACAATTTTCCAACAAGTTTTATTTTTTTTTTTGGCAAACGCAGCAAACTGAAACCTTTAAGCTCGTTTGGCTTTTGGCTACGTGCTGTTTGGTTTGGGGTCAGACGCTAATTGCAAATTGTTAATGTTGCAGCTGCAAGTTGCGAACTGAAACTGCAACTCAATTGAAAATCTTTAGTGACTTTAAAACTGGAAGCAATATAAATCACGCAAAAGGTTCAGAAAGTAGCCCAATGCCGGCAACGGTCGCTGGTTTAATGACGCAAATAATTGCAACTGCGCACCAAGTTGTAAGTTGCAAGTTGCAAGTTACCAGTTGGCAGCTGGGGATTGTGTGGATTGTGTGGCACAAGGGAGCGACTCAAATCAAACACTGCACAGCACAGCACAACAACAATAGCAACAAAACAATAACTCAAAGTCGGTCAACTGTGCTGTGGAAAACGTCGCCGAGTCTTTGGCGACCTACGAGCGGCTCTCAAGTGGTGCATACCACACAATAATTGATAAACGAACAGATGTACAAGTGTTTAAGTGAATGAGCGATGTGCCTCAAATGAGAAATGTGACAGCCAGTTGCAAGTTGCTCGCTGCTCGCTGCTGGTTGCAAGTTGCTCGTTGCTCGTTGCTCGT
The DNA here is from genome assembly GCA_035044245.1 of Drosophila nr. fundita. NCBI lineage: Eukaryota > Metazoa > Arthropoda > Insecta > Diptera > Drosophilidae > Drosophila > Drosophila nr. fundita. The sequence continues at coordinate 1,004,192 of JAWNMG010000622.1, read as the reverse complement.
TGCTAGATGACTGCTTTGAAGTTAGAACATTATTTGCAAAGGCTGCAAGAGGGGGAGGGGGAGTGGTAATCAGAATGGCGAGGGGGGTTGACCCAAATCAATTGATTTATGCACTTGCAACGCATTGTTCTATGCTGCTGCTGCTGTTGCTGCTGTTGCTGCTTCAATTGAAAGCAGTAATTAAATTAATGAAGAAAGTTGACAAACTGAAACTGAAGATCTGTGTTGCTTATAATACACAGCTACGCTCTGGTATTAATTAAGTTACGCGTTGGCAGCTCAAGTGGAGCGTGGAGCGTGTTGCAGACACGGCGGCATGTGAAAGTCATCTGTTTGTGAAACGGCAGCTGTTGAATTTGTCACGCAATTGCAGACCAAGCGGGGCCAATGGCCCTTGGGGCAATAACGATGGCGTTGCACAAATGCGGAAGACCAACCCGAGAAACGCGCCCAAAACAGATCGCTGCAAAACTGCACAAAAACGCATCGAATTCTTACGCGCTCTGCAGACGTGCTTCAGTTAAAGGCGTTAAGAAAAGCCGTAGATAAATATGCTCGGAATGCTGACAATTATTAGCTGTCACCCTACTCAATTGGAAACTCCTCAGTTCTCGCAACAATTTCAATCGCAACAATTTCGCTCGCAACAATTTCACTCGCAACAATTTCACTCGCAACAATTGCCCATAGCCAAACAGAAAACGCGACAAAAACGCGAGCAGAGAAACTAACTGCACATTAAATATGCACACAAATTCAGTTAATTAACTTGAAAATCGATTAGTTGAAAAATATAAACTAAACCAAAACATATTTCTTTGGTGGAACTGATTACCTTAGCTAAGGGCGACAAAAAACGCGCGCTGGTCGCGATTGGCAGGCGTTAAAAACCGCAGTGCGACATTTGCATGGCAAACTAATTGTTGGAGTTGCCACATGGAAAGAGTGACAACATAAATAATTATGAAAATTGTTTGTGTTTTAGTTGGTTTTGTAATGCAATCAGTTTCGATTTGATTACCTTTAATTGACTTTTCAGCAATGATGAATAATCGAAGCAGACGTCGGCAGTGGCAGTGGCTGTGGCAGTGTCAGCGGCAGCGGCAACGGTGACGTCATCAACATTTAACACTTTGTGAAGCTCATTAAAAATTCAAAATGAGGTTGACTTCTCCCCTTTCGGCGGCTGCTCCCTGTCTAGCTGCCGTTTCAATTTAAAGCATTTGTTTTGCTAATTTCAATTTCAATGCCGGAAACTTTGTTGTTAAACACATTACATTTGAATATTATTCATTCGTTGTTGTTGTTGTTGTTGTTGTCGTCGTTGTTGGGCCTGCAAATGACATGAAAAATATATATATATATATATATAAATTATTAAGGCAACAACAAATTGCAGCTGCGGCAGTGGTAAATTGTTGATGATGTCACAGTTTGATGCCAACAATTTATGACGAGCCTCAAACTGCATTAAAAATAAATTAAATGTTCGCATTTTATAATTTTCGCTTTTTTTCTCGCACTCAACATTTTTTGAATTATTTATGTTAATATTTTAATGGTTCAATTGAATCTATAAAATCCGGTAAAGCGCCTTTCCTCATCGATGCAGAAAATCGTTTTAGCTTCGTCCGGGCCACTTTGCATACCACTCGCAAATAAATATTAAACATTTTTTAAATTAACATTACAGAAATAATTAATGCAATTTGTTGCATCAAATTACATTTTGTTTGCCAGTAATGTGCAACAAATAAGGTTCAACTATATGTATATGATAAAATATATCATATTTCCTAGCTTGTCAAGTGATTTTATTATTTTTAATTAGATACACATTGATGACCTGATTTCCACTCAAACAAGCATGAATACAAAATTCGATATTCAATTAACTTCTGCAAATGCAATTTTGCATTTGAAATTATGTGCAAATTTTTGGAGCATAATTAATAAATTATTTTAAATATTTGATTTCGTTGGGAAAAATGACGCAAATTTAAAAATGGGAGAGCCATAAAGAGCGTAAAGCAAATGTGTGACAACGAGAAAAGCCGCAACAGTAAAACAAGTAAAAATGGAAAAGCGCACAGGAAAATGCAAAATGCGCGCCTGAAGAATCTGCTTAAAGGGGAGCGGGAAGAAGGGGGGGATGGCAGGCTCTGAGTCCGTTCCTGCTTCTGTTTCATATGTACATGGCAAGTGTTGTAAGTATGTGCTTAAATACGCATTTATTCATACAAATATGGCCAACGGCAGCATCGGCAACCGCAACAGCAGCAGGCAAAACAATAAAACAAGTCCGCCTGCCGTTGCACTGCTGACAGACGACAAGATACCCTGTAAATGTGAGCTACTTGCGAAAGCCTTTGAGTAAACATAAAATATTTCTCTTAACAAAACTGAAATCGCTTTGGTTATCCACTTTTTGGATGAAACAATATACCCCACAAAAGGAGTTTACGAGGTGCGCACACAAACACAAACGTGGAGCGAGCGAAATTTCCATGTCGTTGTCGTCGTAGTTGGGCAAATCAGATGCGCAACTAACGAGCAGCAGCCACGACAATGTTACTGACAACTGGAGCCAGGAGGACTAGGACCCATGTAGGACCAGCGCCGGACGCTGAGCCGCGGGCCACTCTGCGTCTGTCTCTGTCTGGGCAGCCGTACCCAAACCGAACCCGAACCCATGCGAACATGGCGCAAATGTGACAAATATGGGCATGAAGTGTGCAAGTGACAAGTCTAACATACTTACAAATTTTATGCGGCGGCCACAGAGCCCCAACCACATTATCACCCAAAAGGGGCAGAGCGCAAAACGCTATCAACCAAAGGCAAGAGGCAAGTGGCAAAAGGCAAAGAGGCAAAGAGGCAAGTGGTAAGAGACAAGAGGCGCAAGGCACTGCAGCACGGTAGGAATTTGCGTTTTCAAATGTATGTTAATGATGTACCACCGGGTTCCAACGCCAGCAACGATGATTTCCAGTTTTTCTCTATTTTTTTTTTCATCTGTTTTTTTTATGTTGCGCCTCCATTGCGTTTGCTCAGTTAGCCAGAAGTATTTCCTGTCATTGTTTACTGGTCCAACACTTTGCTATTTTTATTTTAATGCCACTTTTTGCGCTCGCCAAACAATACGGAAAAAAAAAGAAGTAGTGCCACAGATAATTTGAATATGTGCAACCTAATGCTGCTGATGAGGCTCTTTTTTGCCGCAAATTAAATTTAAATTTTCAATTTTTTAACGGAAATACTTTGAGTGGTCTGTGCAACTAATGTGATTCAGATAGATGCCAAATTTAATTGGGAATGAGTACACTTTTTTCGGGCTTGAACAGATTACTTAACTCTCTCAACTGATTCTCAACTGTTTCGCAGCTGTTCGATTTATTATTATTATTATTCATGCAACGCGAACTAGTAAGATTTACTGTGCCCCTTTCTGAGTCTATAGCTGTTTCCTCAAATCCGATTCTTGCACGAATTCAAGAATTGTTGTCGAGTTGACGACTTGTTTCCCTGTTATCCAGTCATAAATGTCACAGGAAATGCGTGTATTAGGCCATGAAGTTGCCACATGAGTAAGTCACAGTGCGCGGACAGGAAATGACAAACATTGTGGCAGGCACACGAGCAAAACTGAGTTGCAGGCAATCAAGCAGCTTACAGTTGTTGCATGTTGCATGAGAGAGCATATCTTAACTAGCTGCCGCCGCCAGCAACTTAGCTTTCTTTGCACAGTGCCAGATGAGCCATCCAAAGGCAGCAGCGGCTAAATCTCTGCTCCGAGTCGCAGTGGCAAGCATAGTTGCTTGCATGCAGCATGCAACGTGCTCCCTCTACCTCTCCCGCTACTCCACCCACTGCCAGAGCTAACAAGCGGTCAATAAAGTGCCACCAGCTGTTCGCCTCTCTCCCCAGCCCCCACTCCCCCTCTCTCTCTGAACATTGAGTGGTGCAAACAGCTTGCAAAGTGGCTTCAAATGCGTTTTCCAGCTGCAGACTCATTTAAATGCGCACGCATGCAAAGCGCAGAGGGTTCGCAGTGGCAGCCAGCACTGACCTAGGCACGCACATAGATACAGATGCACACAGATGCTCGCATACACTCAGAAAAATTACGCATAATTTCTAAATATAAGAAAATATTTTTGATATTGCATTTTAATTTTTAAAAAATTATATTCTATTTTTCTAATTCCAATTTTGTAATTCCAATTAGAGTAGAGATGCAAACAAATATTTTTGGAATAAAAACTTTCAAAAATTCAGAAACAATTTTCGCAATTTATTTATATTAATTTTTAAACTGAAATTGATAAAGGAAAAAAAAGTAGAGCTGGAAATATACGTGCTGAATATTAAGGAGAGTTCGTGTCGATCTTTTCGCTGAGTGTATATAAATATTATGTACACGCACTTGGATTGTCAGTTTCAGAGTGTCAGCTATCTCGGTGGCAGACTCGCAGTCAGCTAACTACTCGTATCTGCCGCCCTGCACGAAATTACATAATTACCAACAATAAATTGTAATTACTGCCTGGAGATACATTTGCTCAGATAAACGGTTTTCCGTGTCTGTCGCCAGGCCAGACTCTGTTTGCACTTGGAGTTGGTAAGTTTTTCTAGCTTTTTTTCTCTTCATATTGTTGTTGTTGCTGCTGTTGTTGTTGTTGTTGTTGTTGCTGTTGTTGTTGTTGTTGCTGTTGTTGTAGGCTCGACATTGACTTTGGGCCGTCGCTCGCATAAATTACACTGAGCAATTACAACAAACCATCGAAAATGTAAACAAACTTGGGGAATACGCACTCACAATTTGTGAACGCATTGGTGGCGCCCCCTCCGGTGGCCCATCCGGTGGCAACATTAAATGGCACTTCGGCGGTAAAGGGAGAAGAGAGACTTCAGCAGGGGGAGGAGGAAGGCGGCACACAAAACGTTTTTAAGTTCACAAAGTGCGTGCATAAATTGCGTTGCCTTAGGTAATTTATACTGATTTATGTTTGGCCAGAGCTATGCATGTGTGTGTGTATGTGTGTGTGGTGTGTGTGTGCATGAGTGTGTTATGTAAAATCTGGGCTAAGCTTCAACAAGGTTTTTTGGACTAACCCGAGCGTGAGCGGGGAGCACTCAAAGTTTTGCCTCTTTCACTTTCAATGGAAGTGCCAAAAGACTTGAAGAAAATGAAATGTTTGTAATTAAGCGAAAAGGTTCTATTCGAGAGAGCTCGATTATTTTAGGTATAATCGATTTTTATCGATATTAAGTAAACAAGCAAGTTGTTGAAGAAATTAAATAAACTGGCTCAGCGTAACTTGTACTCCAAATCTTAAGTACTTAGCTTTCGGAATCACTGATGAGCTGACTGATATGATTACATCGGTGCTGATCAAGAATATATATATTTAAAGCACTGGCTAACGTGGCTTTGACTCAGACATAACGGCTTACATTCACAAATTGGGAATTTGAGCTTGGATCTTCTGCGTTTAATTGTCCAAATGACTTCATTTCAGAACTCAATCGAGCATTTTTTGGACTCCCTGACAACTACATGAGGAGCGCAGTCCGAGAAGGGTCTCCTGCAGTATTCATTCAATTTCCAGAGTCGCTTGGCTTTCGTTTTGTGTGCTTTTCTAGCCAACCTCAATCGAATGGAAACTTGAGCGCTGTCCAGTCGAACACACACAAATCAATGTCCAGTGCCAAACTGGCCTGGCTGCGACCTTTGCAGTGATATCAAATAAGCAATGCCCCAATCAGTGGCAACAACAACAACAACAACAACAACAACAACAGCAACAGCAACAGCAACAATTACAAAATGCTGTGACAAATTAAGCTGGCCATAAATTGCAACTGAAATTAAATAATAATTGAGGCAAAATGAACGATTTGAGTGCAGACAAAAATCTATAACATCTGCATCTCTTTCGCACTCACACTTGTGCTCTTTATTATCGAAATAAAAAGCAATTTCAATAAATAAACAATTTGGGTCAATGCGTTCGAAAAACTGGGCAATCTAATGACATCATCAGAAGCAAATCTGAAATTGTTGAAAACTGCAACTGTGAAACTCGTATTCAAATTTGATTAGACACGCTTTCAACGGGGGATTGGTTGGTTCAGGGATGGTTGGGTTGGGTTGGGTTGTCCTAACCAAGTGTAGCTCATTAAGGTCACAGTCCCCGGTCGCTCTCATTTATTATGGCCATATAATCTAGCTGACAGAGAGATAAAAAAAAAAAAAACTACTCCAGTCAGTCCGTCAATTCGTTGAAAATTGTGGTTCGAAAAGCTTTTGGTGAATTATGCAAAAATTTGTTAAATTTAAAAATGTTGATGGCTAACTAGTTCGGTCTATTGTAAGCTGCATATTGAAGTTGTACAACATTATAAACGCAACGTGATTTGCATATTTAATAAGCCGCCAGCAACAACATTTACACAAAATCAAAGAAACAGCATTGGGAAAAAATCGGAAAACGCTGGCTTTGAGCAAATAAATTGTGTGCATTTTTTTTTTAGTTTTAAGTAAACGAATACATAATATGAAATTCAAAATCAATTTGGAATAAAAACTCAAAACGTTTAGCGTAATTATCTAATGTGCAAACAAGCAAACACATTTGTTATTGGCTCTCATTATTTTTTTCATTGATAAGCACGACGAAAAAATAATAAATGTATTTTTGCGATTATATTTTTGAAATTCAAAGGTTAATTGGATGCCGATGCTGCGTTCGAGGCAACAACGGAGGCATGCATCAGATAACGAGCGGCGCGAAATAATTATTATAATATTCAGTCTAGCACGGAAATTTACGCGTTTCCTTTTCCATTTCGTATACAAACTAATATTTGTATACCCTGAACGCATTCGAAGTGGGTATAATGGTTTCAAGGATAAGTATGCAACAGTCATCTCAGAGACTATGTCTTTCAATTCATTTATAATAATAATATAATAATAATAATAATTTATAATAATAATATAATAATAATGAGCGATCTCGAGAGATTGATTTTGAATGGGAAATAAAATTAGAATAAAATATTTAATTGCTGGCCTCAGGGTATCTCGTAGTCGACGCCACTCGACTGCCGCATTCTGGCTTGTTTGCCATTAATTTTGTATCGATTTCTTTTTTTGACAGTGCAAAATGTTTTCAATTTGTTAATGGCTTAAATGACTTTGCAAACGTGTATTATAGTTAATGTGAATTCTTGGGAATTAAGTAAATGTTCAATTTAGCAAATCTGCACTGCGAAACATGCGGATTTGTGTGTAATTACGCTCATTAATGACGCTTAAACTAATTGTTTGTTTCCCATATCAATTAATGCCACAATCTCGATGCGAATGCAAATCATCTCGCCTGCACTAATGTCCTTTAATGTTCAGCTGTGTGATCGCTTCACCATTTAAGCCCAGTCACCCAGTCACGCAGCCACGCAGCCACCCAACCATGCCCTCTGCTCTTCTGGCTGGTAATTTGTTCTTCTTTTGCATATGGCCCGGCCCTAAGCCCGTAAGTCAAATCGATGGCAGCCAAGCACCGCTGTGGCTATTTATTTATTTATTTATTATCGCAATGAGGCAGTCCTTTGGCTATTTCCTATTCCCTTTCATAAGCCAAGAGCTGCTCCGTTCATTTCCTCGCCTCATTTAATTTCGCCACCGCGCAGACCACACACATCGCCTTCTAGCTGGCATTTTACTTCTTCTTCTTCATTTTTTGCTGCCACTATTAGTTGTTGCATGGTCTTTTTATTTTGTGCTGCCTAGTCCAGACTACTCCATTATGCGCGTCCATTATGCCTCTGTTTGCCTTGGTAATGCTCCCTGTACCAGGCTCTGATGCCATTGTCAGCTTTTGCCAGCCGACTGCCCTTTTGCCTTTTTGTCATTTCAGTTTTGTTGATTTTGCAAAACAAAATACAAGTAAGAAAAAAATATACTCGTATATATTTGCCACCTCCTCCGCTGCCTAGTTGCGTAGTCAAACGCCCCGCCCCCCGCCCACGCCCACACCACCCGCCTTCGACGTTGGAGCCAATGTAAATAATTTATTTATGGTCTTGTTTGTTTACTTCGCTGCGAGGCTGCACCCAGCCCATCTTTGTGCTGCGTCTTGTTTGTCTAGTGCTTAGAACTTGCCGGTTTCGGCTACCCAAAGCTCTTAGTGGGCATGGCACTCCACCTCCTACTCCTACTCCTACTCCTCCACCTAGACCTGGAACGTGTGGCAGTCACATTCGCTTTATAAATAAGATATCAATTGATTTTGTGCAGAAGTAAGTTAAGAACTGTTGCCTTTGACAATATTTACTGCCCTTAAGGCGATTAACAACGATTCCATTTCAGCACTCATGTAAATATCTTCAATTTAAATTAAATGGAAGCACTCACATTATCCTCATCTTGTTTCAACAGCAGATTCACATAAATATTATTACAGTTGCCCGGGAACAGGATCTCTGAATCTCATCTACAAAATGTTATCAATTTTCATTCTTACTCTTATTTCGATTTAATTATTTTTTTTGATTATTTTTAGCAATGTTTATTTTGGTGCCTGGCGATTGTGGTTCCTATTGCTGTAAATCTAATTATTGTTTATAAATTTGTAACTAAATATAGTTGAAATATAATAATTGCAATTGCAATTGGTTTATTGGTAATAATTATTAATAATTATTCCAGATGTATCACTATTTGACTTGCTGTAAATATTCTGAATCAGATCAAGGCATTTTGGGTATCGATTGCAGCTAATTTGGCAAACCTGCACCACAAAACGAACACTTTTTACAGTTGCCAGCAAGTTTATGCCACATTCCGCATATCTCTGAGGTCACATCAGTTGCAAACTTGAAATTGCTCACTCCGATGAATCATGGAGCGATTATATGGTCTGACCATCGAGCATGGCAATTATGCAATTTTCTACAGACCGAAAACACTTGTCGCAGCCTAATGCGCAGGTATGATAGACATATTTATATATATATATATATATATATAAACGTATCTGATGATTCACACGATGCGACGCCAAGGGGCAACTGGCAACTGGCAACTGGCAACTGGCAACTGGCCAACTGAGTCAACGTATCTCCAGTTGCACAAACTGAGCAGGCAGATATGGTTACAGATACGAACTAAGCACGATAAGCAAATCAATGCAGAAAGTTTACATTTGAAACAATAAAATCTGGCTTCGACTTGCACTGTGCCTCGTCTTACAGGCATTTGTATCAGATACACACACAGCATAGATGGAGACCGCACATGACTGTGAAGCAGAAGCCGGAGGGGCAACTAGACATCAAAAGGCACTGAGAATGCCGCCAAGCTCGACACTTCGCTTGTAGCCATAGTTACAGCACTATATCTCAGTCGCAGTCTCAGTCTCAGTCTGGGTATCTCTGTATCTTCAGCCAGCTAACTGTAATTGTATCTAACAGCTTCAACTGACAGGCCAGGCCAAGAGGCGACTCTGACGACAACAGCCAGGCAACGCGTCGCTCTCGAACTTGTCTTGCTTTTTATGGCCAATACCAGCAACAACAACAACAACAACAACAACAACAGCAGCGGCAACAATAGAAACGCGTGCGGCTTTCCAGTGCCACAAGATAGTCACTAGAGGAGGCGTCGCATCGTTTCGAGTTTGGGGCCACCCAAACATGGTCAGCAAAGCGCCACCAAATTGACTGCCTGCCCCGCACAGCTCGCAGATACTTTTCTGCTCAGCTTGCTCAGCTTGCTGCTCTGCTGTGCCATTGAATTATTGTTCGAAATCAAAAACTAACCATTATTTACCAACAGAGGAGTGCCAAACAAATCCCAACTCGAACCAGCAAAAAAACAATGCAATGGACCAGCAAGAGATGAGCTTGAGACTTAGCGATGAAAACAATGCGGAAAAACAGAAAAACAGAAAATCAATTTTGACTCAAACAGAGCAGAATGGAGACCATATTCTCAAAAGAAGCAGATTTCTATATATATATATATATATAGTGCCACAATATTGTTTCAGTTAAAAGAGTCTTTTAATTGAAAATAAGTAATTTGTCAAAGCCAGCGAGCAGCAAAAAATGGTTTCATTTCCACTCTAGACTTCAAATAAAGTGATTCTTAATTTAACTGAAATATAAGTCTGCAGAAACTTTTTTCTTTATTTTTTTAAATGTTTTCAAAATAACCGTAAATTGCTGCTTTAACGTGTGCTTTGAAGTTGATGCTTGGTTGGCGCCGCTGGAAATGGGGGAGAACCAAGGAATTGTAGTCTACTCCCCCCAAGGGATGGGCAGTGCTGAAGGGATGATGTTAAGGGGGAAAAAATGTAATTTTAAAGGATGTAAATAAGACTCAACTCAACTTGCAACTTGGAGGTGAGGTGTACTAGAAAAAGTAATATAATAATTATTAATTGAAAAACAAATCGAACAATGAAATTGATTGAAAGTTGTTGAAGTTTGATTAAGGTTTGCTTGATTTTCAATTAATTATTTTGATCTGAGTTTAATAATGCAAAAAATGTGCAAGTTGAGTCCTTAAAAAAGATGGCTTACCAATTTTTATTTGCGAAACTAATTGAACAACCGGCTCAGATACAGGCGGTGGCCCATGAAAGTTGTATTGAAAGGCGTGCGACAAAAGCAGAGACTCAGCGACAGACACAGATACACAGATACAGATGCAGAGAGTCAGAGTCAGAGCCAAGTCGACAACAACAACAACAACAAATAAAGTTGGCAAGGGGCCGTAGCACAATTGACTGCCAAACTGGAGCTATACATCCTGTCCACCCCTCTCACGCCCAGCCCACTCTCAGCCCTGCCCCAGCTCATTGCCAGTGCAAATAATAACTTATGTGGAGTGTCAGGCCAAAAAGCCGTAAGCGCTACGGGAAATATTTTCAGTGTGTGCTTTTCCTGCCACACACTGCTGCAGAGCTTGTGCACTCGTCGCTGTGTTCACTGTACTATCCAATGTCAATAAAAAGTCCACGCAGTGTTGTTGCTGCTGTGCTTGTTATTCCTATATCCGTTGGATTTTCCTTCTTTTTCTCTTCTCTTCTTTTTTGTTGCCTCAACTCGCTTTTCGCCGTTGCTGCAACGAGGCAGTATCTCAGTATTTCTGCAATATTTCAACATGCCGGCGCGTATCTGTTGGATGCCTGTCTGTGGCTTTCTTTCGGTATTTGTTGCTATTGAACTATTCTGCAGCGCACGTAATTTAAGCCAGGCCATCTCAAACCACCACCGCCCCGCCCCGCCCCTGCTGCCCAAAGGTGACTCCAGTCTCCAGTCTCCACTGCCAGCCAACAACTTTCGACTGCCAATTTTCGACTTGCGACCCCCAATCGAAAATTTGCTAATGAAAGGGAATTCCCTCTGGCAGTAACTGAATCCTGGGGTCACAAGTTTTGGCCAGCAGCGAAGTGCAAATTATTAGTGGCAAATAAGTAGAACGAGGCAGACAAAACCATAAAAAAAAAAAACTCTGAACAGCTTTTTGTGGTCAGTTCGGTTGCATTTGCTAATGTAAATTATTGCGAGTTTGAAAAAGTTTTGAGGCTAAATGTTGTGGAAATTCCACTGGCCGAACTGCATGCAAAAAGTTGTTTTATTGTTTTGGCATTGCAGCAAATTCATTTCAAATGCGAATTTACCGAAATAGCGGGCAATAACCCAAATATTTAATTAGAAATGGTAAACCATTAAAATATATTTTCGTGATTGTACATATTGTTTGGGTTTGCAGCGATTTATCGCTTTAAAAAGTAAATGAAAACTCGGCAAATATTTCAAGTCAGTTATAAACTACATGGAACTACATCGTAAACTATTTCAAGTTAAGGCCATAACTTTAAATGGGAACTGGCCCCGCCCTAAGGCGACTATTGGCATCATAAATACAAAACCCCAAAAACACACAAACTCTCTCTGGCATGTTGGCAAACACAACCCAAAAGCAATTAAACTTTAAAGTCACAACCAGAACAACAACATTCGCACTGAGCAGCAAATGGACAACACTTGCCGGCTAACCGGGACACAAGCTGCAACTATCCAAGGGGTGGACGAGGGGGGGCGGTTGAAATGGATGACCAACACGTGCTAAGCTCATTAGATGCTTTGATTTCTCAAGTCTTAGCCAAAGGATGGCAAAACTTTGGGATCGACCGGAAAAGACCGGCCAAGGGACATCAATTCTGGCAACAAACTAATAACCAATAAAATTTCTTAAGCCGTCTAAGCTCATAAGTGCTATTTTAAAATACATGCAGGGGGGATATGAGGGAGGGGCCGAATGGGGTAAAAGTTGGACTTGCGGTCACTTCAGCAGTTTAAATATATACACGTATGTCTGCACATACTATGTATGTGTGTATTTATGTGTATAGATTATATTAAAGTGGCCCAGGAAACCGTTCAAGTTGAAAAGCTCTCTTAATAAGCATTGGCCCGGGGTCTGCTGCTGGGTTTGGGGATTGGGCTGGGGCTGCCAACAAGTGGCCGGAGTCGGGGCACTGGCCGCGGATGCGGACTGGCAGTGAGAGGAGCGAGCGGCGACACTTCAGTTGATGTCTGAGTGAATGGAGTCCAAAGATGAGCAACAGCAGCAGACGTCAGACGGCAACCAAGCCAATGATTGGCAGGCACAGACCCCCAACTAAAGACCGGCTGTAAAATAGAGCAGGGCCAGCAACAGCAGCAGCAACGGCAACAACAGCCACAACTGCAACAACAACAGCCACAACTGCAACGGCAACAGTTGTTCTGTCAGTCAGTCACTCTGTCTTGCGGTAGTCTCACAATGCTGGTCTTCAGCGAGGGTCGCTTCAAAAGTACACGCAGCCATTTGCTGTAGAGTCTCAGCAAAAATAAAAAATAAATAAATTGAATTAAATAACATGAAAAATTAAATTTAGATTTTCAAATTTAAATTAAGAACAAAATTATTATTTGTTAAATTTCAGTAGCATAAAATTATCTATTTTTTTTGTTGTGACTTTTCTCCAGTTATTGAATAAATTTTGCAATTAATTGCATCAGAAAATGCACAAAATAAAATTTTATTTTATGGATTTTTTTTTATGAGTTTGGTTTTTAATTACTACTTTTTGCAATTAGTGATGATAATTTAATATGATCTCTTCAGAATTAAATTGCGCTGATATTGGAGTTAATTGCCGATTTCAAAATTAATTTTTTGATTTTATGAAAATTATAATGCTGATTTATCTGTGTCTTTTTTTTTTATTTATTTATCAAGCTTAACCATTTTTTGTTTAAAGAACGAGATAATTAATATAAATGTTAAAAATCGATAATTAATATTAAATCCATTCTTAATTTGTTTCCTTATATAATCATCATTTTTGTAAGCCATTTTTTAATTCTAATAATTTGCTATTCGTCATCTCATAATTTGCTCGAGCTACCTGTGCTCGAAGGTTAGCTTGTCTCACGGCAACTGACAGGCAACTGCAACAGTGTTGAACTTTTAATTTGATGAATGATATACATTTGTCTCGAGTGCAGGCCACAGCTTGCCGCACCACACCGCACCACATTCGCAACCACAATCAGAGCCACAAGAGAGTCGAGTAATTGTTGTGTGGATCGCAACTGAGCGAAGATCTCTGCACCGCTGGCATATTTACACAATCGCCACAGAGCCACAGCCGAAGGGGGCGCACAGAGTGGAGTGAAGTGGTGCCCCAGCTGCCCCCTGCTGGCCCCTGCCCTTTGAGGATGACACATGCGTTATGTTGTGTATGTGCTGAGATCTGTCGAGATCTCGGCCTGCTGCTCCGTGGTATATAATTTTGCTTAGCTGCAATTATGAGATGTTGCGGCTGATCTTGAATCTGCCGCAGAGGCAAGAAGAAAACCAGAAAAAAACCAGCACAGCCGGCACCGGAAGCTTTGTCTTCGTCTTCGGATTCGTCTCTTTTTCTTTTTCTTCGAAACTTGTTCTTACGGTTATCTGTTGGTTTTGCAAGTGCCTCGAGTGCAACACATCAGTCTGCGTTGTCCCAGAGTCTGGCATGCCACAGCACACAGCATCCTTAATTATGACAATCAGCGCTGCTTGATGTTCATTTCTTGGCCTCAGCTCTGCCCCTTCCCCTCGCTTCCTCGCCCGCTCTCACTCTTCTCGGGATATGTGCGCTGCTGATCCAGATCGGTTGCAGTATTTATATATATATATATATATTGGTAGGTTGGCTGGTTGCAATCATGCGATCGCTGCCTGGTTAGTTAGAACGATCTGGCACAGTTTACGGCGAAACGCATCGGAATGCTGTGCTTGGGGTTGATTGTCTCTTTTGGGGACAAGGCATAAGGTGTACCAGGATTGTTATCTGGCAGATTATATATATATATAAGTGAATATGCAACATTATATGGAACATTGCAGCGTGAGAGCGCGAGCGATGGGAGACAAATTGCTGAAAGCCGCACTGGGTGGCAGCTTGGAAATCAGGATCAGGCCCAAGGCGAAGTTGAGCATTTAAGACTTAAATCAAGAAGATAAGTTGTGATTGGCTACAGATTATACAGATCCTTGGCAGTGGATTATTCGTTATCGCTCATCAACAACTTGCCAATCAGAAATTAATAGAAAATAATTGTTTGGGAAACGAGTCAGCTGTCTCATGAAGTGATCCACAACTTGAGTGTTTCGGCAATCGATGGACAGACCAAGTACACGTTCCCTATTAGTTATTGGACATAACTTTCGCTGCGGAGCGACCCGAGCTCAGTTCACCACCCCAACGAGACACACCCAAAAGCAAAAGCGAGAAGAAAAACCGCAGGTGGCCCCTCGACAAAAGTCATGCGAATGCTGAGCGTTGATTGATTATGGGGTAGCCAGGGAAAAAAATACAAAAAACAATTAAAGGTTCAGCTTTCACCCAGAGGCAACGCCAACTAATTACTTTCACTTGGCCAGAATTTCGAGCAGTCGAGCCGAGTTGAGTCTTGCTAATAAGCAGCACTTACAAATCGAGCACGCAGCTATCTTCATTATTATCAACACCATCAGGCAACAGCATGGGGCCATAGGTTAATACGGCAATTAGCCAACATGCTCAGAACGACATGCCCACAACAAATGCAACACAAATCCCAAGTGCTGCTCCACTCCGTCTTGCTGGAAAAGAAAGCAGAAAGCAGAAAGCAGAAAGCAGCCTCTGCTCTCTGACAGAGACCGGCAATTAACAAATCGCACAAATGACAGGCTGAGCTCTATTGCTCATAACTTTCAAATGTGATTAAGGTCGACGAGCTGCCAGCCAAAAAAACAAAAAAAAAACAAAAATAAGAAGAAGAAATTAGATGGAATACATAATAAAATCAAAGTAGACATCCGAAAGTAAATCGACAGGTTCTAAGCGCAATAACCAATGATTATGTTGTTTCATCGGGCCGATGGCTGATGTGGGCTAAGAAAACAATCAAAATGCGCGTTGGCCAACTCTCAGCTCACACACACAGCCAAATAGCCGTTGGGCCTGGGCCTGTGCCTGGTCAGAACGGATGCTGGACCACAACAAACGGGCAGCAAGAAAGTCTTAACCAAGTATCTGGCTACGAATTTCAACAGGTTCACGCCTCTATCGTCAAACAAAAACAACAACAAAACGAACTGAATAAAAACCAAAATCTGTGCAACAACACATTAAAGTCGAATCACAGCGAGCCACAGCAATTGCTGCACGAGGGGCAAGGTATCGAAGCCCAAAGAAGCCGCCTAAAACCAAACCAGCGTTGCCAATAAAATTAAAAACACAGAAATCTGAACTTTTCTCGGCACGGAGAAGATTAAATGCTCTGCAAATAACAAGATATATAAATAATATTTATTAAAAAAAAGAATTTGAGATTTAAATCAGATATTAATCTAAGAAGAAAAATCTAAGAATTGTCGCAACTGCAGTTGATATTTCCAAAAATGAAAAGTTCTTTTTCAAATACAATTAAATTAAAAAAAAAAACAATAGAAATGGAATCCATTATAAATTGCATATTATTTATTTAATTATTAATTTTTTATTATTTATTATTAATTAGTATTTATTAACTTAATATATTTTAATTCATTGTTTTATTAGAGATTATACTTTTAATTTATTTTTTAATTATTTTACCAAAGTTAAATGCCAGAAGACAATAGAAATAGAATCCATTATAAGTTGCTGCTTATTTATTTAATTAATGCTTTTTATTATATATTATTAATTCGTATTTAGTTCACTGCGACCAACTCCTTACAAATTTGTGGTTTCTCTGGTCAGGTGAGGGTATTCAAGACAGAACTGAAGTCAGCCGCCGCTCGACTTGTAAGTGGTACATCAAATTTGAACAGTTTTTCAAGTGTTTATGGCGTTACATGTGAGCAATGTGTGTGCGAGTGTGTGTGTGTGTGTGTGGTGGAGGGCGTGATGAGGGGGAACGAAGGCAGCTGAGACAACGGAGGCTTTTTGGATTGGTGTGATTATCGCAAGTAAACTATCTCTCAGTGTGGGTCTGCGGCTGCCTCTGCACCGGTCTCTGGCTGCATCGAGAGCCGCTGCCGGTTTTTACTTTGTTCGTTCGTTTTATGAAGATGAATTTCTTTTTTATTCGAGACTTAAACTCAGCACACAGCTGCTACAATGTGGAAGGGGCAAGACCCACACACAGGTCTGCACTCTGTTGCTGAATTTTACAAGCTCGGCGCTGCTGGAGCTCCAATTACTTCATTCACTGTTGATTATTCTGTTGCACGTTGTAGTCTTATGAATTGTACGACTAGCTCTTGTTGCCACTGCCACTGCTGCTGCTGCTGCAACAGTGATTTCTCAAAATCAGAGTGAGTGCGCCTCTGATGTGTAGAAATTGGTAAATAATGTATCAAATGATTATGGCATTATGCGAGTCTTTTTTGAGCATCTAAAAATATCAATTACAATAAAACATTTTCTAATTAAAAACGCAAAAAAAATATTAAATTGATTTTTGTATTTATTATTATTATTTTTTTATTTGTGTCAACTGATATTTCTGCTCATTTTCATTAAAATTGTATTCATTTATTTAAGGTTGACTAGTTTTGCCCTATTGCTTTTCGTAAGAGCCACAAAAGTGATTCAGAAGGCCAACAAAATATCAATTTTAATTTTAGATATATTTTTTATAACGAAGCAAAATCTGGTTTTATTTACAAGCTTCCATTTTTTATATTTCATTTGATTCTTTAACATCAAGTTGCATTCAATGAAAGCAAACATTTTTTAGGAATATTTGTTTTAATTTAATCTTTTCTTAATATTTGACAATTTTAATTATTATTATTTTCTGATTTGGAAATTAGGTATTCACTTTTATTCTTACATTATTTAATTAGTAACTTTAATTTGTTTTTTTTTTATAAATAATTTACTGCTCCTAGTAAATATTGAATAATAATTTCACTTTTCAATTGACGAAATAATTTGAATATTTCACTGCTGCTGGCTGCAACCCAATCTTCAACTTATCTTTCTCCTCTCGATTCAGCCGCAAACGATTTCTATGTTTGTATATATATATATATTGTATATGAAGTTGTATGTATATGTATATATATATATTTTTTTTCTATATGAATTTCACCTGAGTTAATCCCCTTGTCATAATTCAAATGTTGGCCATCAGCATTTTTGGCTTTTCCTTCAACCGTCGCCTTTCAACACATTTGTAAGCTGATGTGAAAACCAATCCAAATAGTTGAAAAGCGATGAACAAGTAGAAGAAGAAGAAGATGACGATGATGAAATACAATAAACCACTCAACAAGTGCCACTCAGCATAATAATCTAAAGCGTAACCCCGAGTCGCACCTGTTGCTACCTTTTGGGCTAATGAGACGGACTTGGGCCTAGCTCAATGACACAATTTACATAGTATATACAAATATATATCTATATATATATATAAATATATGTCATTTTCAATAAGTCGTATCTTTGGTGGCAATCTGGCGGCGAGTTCTTACCTGTGTGGCATAAATCACGAGTGGAAACCAGTTTCCCAGTTGGAGTTTCTGATCTAGCGCAAGAGATCTACGCGCATAAATTCAAATTAGATAAAAATAAACTTTTACCAGCCAGGTGATTTAGTACTTGAACCAAAAATATAGCAACAACCACAACAACAACAACAACGTCAAACAACAGACAACAAACAACATACAACAGACAACGGACAACGGACAACAGACAAGTTGTCGCAGGTGTTTCTAGATGCCAACTCGAGAAAAAAGAAACAAGTTTTCTAGATTTATTCTCGAGTTGTATTTTTGCCCACTTTACTGCGACTTGACATATTTGCCTGCTAATTTCATGTTATTTATGCGGCCGTTGCGCATTTCTTGCCCCAAGTGGCAGACGCAAACAATGGAGAGCTTAACACTCGCTGGCCGGGGAGGGGGAGGCGGAGGGGCGCAGGGGGCCGAGGGTCAGGGTGGGGTCTTGAGCTGGTCTTAGCTGGCCCCAAGTTCGGCGACTTGAGCCTATTGTTTGTCTGACAAAATGACAATTACATGTCGGGAATATCAACAAAAATTATTAAAACAAATATTTGCGTGCTAAACAAATTGCCTGTCAAGGCTCTACCAAAGATGTTGTGCGTGTGTGTGTGTGTGTGTGTGTTAACACTCGAAATAAGCCGAGAAACAGAAACTTGATATTGATACAGTTGATACGGAGTCAAACTTGATTTAAGGTTCAAATCGCTTTGAGTTGATCTCTGATCTCCAAATAAATTCGGAGCAAGGCAAAAATGTCAGCTAAATTCTAATTTTATTTGGGCCTTGGTTGTGTGTGTGATTTATTCATTTTAGCCACCTTTACAGCTGGGCCAAATTCAAAGATAAACAACTCTTTTTGTGCAATCCAAACTTCAATCGCGACTTGCAACGGACTCATGTGAAAATTCACACTGCCATCGTGTGGCAAGCGGAAAACGGCAAACGGCAAACGCAACAATTGACAAAGGCCCTGGGCATGTGGGAGGGGGAGTGGCTGGGTGTGTGTGTGTGTGGGGGGGGGAGTCATAGGAATTGCTTGGGATGGCACTTCATTAAATAGACGCCGCGGCGCTTTTCCGAGCTGCTGCTGCCACGCCCCCCGCATTATACACACACTGTGGCAAACTGAACTCGACTCTCAACAGTCAAGCGGCTGCTTATTTTTCACACATGCTCGCCAACAACAACAACAAACAGCAAAGAAAATAAGCAAAAACGACAACAACAACAACAACAAGGCAGAAATGTAAGCAATATTTTTTTCCCATTTTGTTTTTTTTTTGTTTTTGTTGGTTTTTTATGCGCAGTGTTGTTTATGATGACAATTTTTTCGTTGACGACGCCGACATGTGGCCATAAGGTTGTCGGTAAATAACAAACAGGCGTCGACTCGGAGGCGGCATGTGGGGAAAGGTGGGCGTGGTGCCTCCCACAAGGGTTGCCAGCACAATAAAATAAAGGCCTCAAATTTCGTTGGCATTTTCGTGCAGCGGTTCTGGGTGCTGCCACATGTTGTGGCGCTCTCCGTTGCATGCAAAAAAAAAAAATGTATCTCGGGCATTGCATGTATCTGAAAGATTCGATTTCAGCTGAATCTCGTAATGTCTTTCAGCTGTTTCGCTGAATTTCAAATTATGCCTAATTGAGCTCAACATTTTCTGCATTATGGAAATTGTTTTCCTCTCTTGAACGAAAATCGCTTATTGTACCGTTATTATTGCATTATTTCTGTATTTTGTATAATGAGCGTGGCATTTGACTGTCTGAGCCCAGCTTAAAAATAAATGCGACTTTTCTTTGCCATAAATTAACTTTGTACTTAGACGAATTTTATTTAATGTGAAACCTGTTTTGTTGTCAAAAAATAAATAATAATAATAAATGGTATGGACGACCTTGGAATGTGTGACTATAATTAAGGATTAGTCACAGCTTGGCCTTAGAAATTTATTTCGACATAATGTTCTGAGAAATAATTGTATTTGTAACTCATTTATTTATTTTGCAGTTGATTATCGGATTTTTTAATCAAGTTCCATCTGGAATAATGGTTAATTTACCATTGTCCAATAAACAATAATTGCAAAATTAGGAGAATTACTTAAATATGCATCAAAAATTTGATTTAAAAATATTTACATTATTTTTGTAGATCTTTGTCAATAAACTTGAATTCCAATTGACCCAACACAGAAACTTACCCAAAAAGTTTTTGAGACTCATATATAGATATATATATATGCATGTATATATGGATCCACTCGACGACTAATCCACACACACAATTTGGTCGGCATATAATCTGTAATGAAGAGCAGACGTATAAATTTAATATGCTTCCACATAAATTTCCCAGCAGCACTTAAAAACTAAGACGAAATCGCTGAAGTCAAACACTAAATAAAACTATCTAAAAATATTTCCAATTTCCAAAAAAAAATAATGAATAATGAAAATGCTGCAACTGGGAAATGTTATGTCAGCTGCGTTCGGTTTAAAGTAAGCAAAGGATTGAAAATGTAATTTAATACTAAGTGAGAACTTAAACTAAGTGAAAATTAATAGCTGGCTGACACTGAAACAGACACAGAGACAGAGAGACAGACAGACAGAGGCGTAGACAGCGAAACAGACACTGAAGAAATTTGAACAACTTTCACTTGAAATTTGTTGAAACAAGAAACTTGAAATGACTTTTTGAACTGTGAACCGAATGAGAGGAGCTGCTTTGAGTTGACTTGACTTCGAGTTGAGTTGAGTTAGGATGAGTTCGCTTGGGCTGACATGAGGCATCATAAATATAAATAATATGCATATTTCGAAGTGCGTACATTTCCCTCCCCTTCCCCCATCTCTTACACACTCTCTCTTTCTCTCTCTCTCACTGTGTAACTGACACGCTGTGGGCTAGGGGCAGGGGGCTGCCGCCTGCATGCCACAGCAATTTGTGTGTGACTGTGCCACAGCGACAACATTTTGACACACTTAAGTGTTAGACAGCCAGCATCATCAGCCTCTCCATGATGATCAGAGTACAAGTTGTCAAGAGGGTCTCGGCGATAAATTTGGAAATTATGAACATAATTCTTCATTAGTCCACGCATTCGATAATGGAACTGAAGAGGCGTCCATACGTGCCGCAACGAGAGTGAATGAGAGACATCCCCCCACCCCCTAAACACTCCTCTTCCCAACCCACACTCGCTTTCATTTGTGCTGCCAGTGAAAAATTGGCGAATTACGCATTCGACTTGGGGATTATTTCCATTTTTGCACGTGGGCGTTTACCGAAAGTCCGAAAGTTACGCCCATTTTCCCCCAGTATGTCAGGAATGCCAACAAAAAAAAATAGGGAAAAAAAACCCACTTGGAGAGATAAGCGATAACAACAGAGCTGGTCCCATTGATGGAGCGGCGATTGTTTGGCATTTAAATTGAAATAACGTGATTTTTGTGGTCCACTGGGCACAGGTCCGCATGCCAAGAGCGGCTAGCGGGGGAGGGGCAACAAAACCACTGGCATAGATTTTTCCAAACTATTTTCGACTATTGTTTTGCGGTTTTGCGCAGATTTCGCTTAGCTTGTGTGTGCCCCATTTTTTTTATCTCTTTTTTTTAGGCATGAATGACTTGAAATACACTTTTCTCTCGTTATGTGTGTGTGCGTGTGTGTGTTTGGTGGGTGTGCCTGTTATGCGGTCTTGTGTGTGTGGTTTGCCAACGATTTATGACTCTCGGCGTGCACGGAACTATGTTGACGATTGAATCGTTTCAAATGTTGCTTATAAAATATAAATTTCATATATATTTTTTAAAAATATAGAAAAAAATAACTTTACAGTCTCTCCCCGACGGGGAATTGAACCCCGGTCTCCCGCGTGACAGGCGGGGATACTAACCACTATACTATCGAGGACGTTCAATGCAGTATGCCAAACTAACGTGATATGACGCTGCAAACAACAACAAAAGAAGATAAGAACTAAAATAGAAGAGTGTAAGTAATTGCTTAATCACATTTATCTGAGAAGTTGTATGAGTATGAGTGTGCATATGTGCATATAAATAGCACTACAGCAAAAAGAAGCTTTGCATAAGTTTTTGGCATCCGATAACGGCGCATTTATGCGAACTCACGTGTGCTTTTTTATTATGCGTTGTCATTGGCTAAAGTTATGTTTATGGGGACGGTTATAATTTTTGTCTAACATTTTCGCAGCGGCAAAGCTCAAAAGCAACAGCAATTTTTTTTTTAGCTTCCGTTCGATTTATTGGCATTGGAAGCATTCGTATATGTTTCCAGATACGCATACGAAAAAAATAATAACACCACCCTCACAAGAAATGTGTTCAAATGTGTATTTATTGCATTTATAAGTATAAGGAACCTATGACTACCTTTTCAGACGTAGAAGAGAAGACTCTTAAAAAAAGCACTTAAAATTTTGAAGATTCTAAATGATTTCTACAAAGTGCTATTATTTTTGTTTTTTGATTTATAATTTATAATATAATCATTTTTATCGCAACTGTATTAATATGTGTAGAGCTTTTTTCTTTAGCTTGCCATTTGCGTTTCTCAATATTTCTGCTTGAGTGCAAAAATATTCAAATGTATACAGGCCTGAGTATGTATGTGTGTAGAAATGTGCACACATTCTCCTTTGTTGTACTTGTGCAGCACTCAAAAGCTGTCAACATGTCAACAATGTTGATAACATCTCTTTGGAGACCTATTACAAAAAACTATCAAACAACTGCCAACAAAGTGCCGCAGTCCCAAAACGATTTCTAAACCATTCACTCATAACGCATATAAAGCATAAAGCGACTAAAAAAAACGAGAAATGTTCGACTCTGCTCCTCGTCCTCATGCACAGTCTCTGTGGGAGTGCGAGTGAGAGCAACCACAGAAACCGCAAGGTGCGTTTGCAGTTATTATTTGTGTTTTTGTTGCTGCCAAACAATCGGCAAAAAGGAGGCAACAAAATAAGAGAAACAATTACACAAACAATTCGATTGCAGTCGACGTCGCCGCTGGCAACAACATGCACGACGCCACTCAACTGACACTCAACTGGCAGCAGCAGCTTATGCTTCTCTCCCTCTCTCTGCCTGTCTCTGTCAATCCACTCCCTTTTTGAGTGCAATCATGCAAATAAAACATTTTTATATGCAGCCATTCGTATATATATGTGTGTGTTTGTGTGTGTGCGTGCAAAATGTTAACCCAAATATTTTGTAGACATGCAATATTTATGCTACAATAACAACAACAGCAACAGCTAAACTGCAAACAGGCGCAATTACAACAATAACAATAACAGTCAGCAGACAGCCAACAACAACAACAGCGTGGCAACATTTTTGATGTAATGGATTTTTGCTACTTGGAGAATGGGTAGATTTTCGTGCAAAACACTGCAACAGCAACTGTAAACCAGCCAGCCCCGCCGAACCACTGAATAGCCCCTTGCTGAGCTGAGCAGCTGGGTTTTTGCCATTTATTATGTCCCTTAATGCAGCTGTCCCTCAAACATCTCTCTCTCTCTCTCCATTTCTCTCTCTCTCTCTCTTGCTCTCCACGCTCGTCCCTCTCCACTCTCCGTATTTAGCAAGCAATTTTCACATGCATTTCTAATTTTCATAAACACATTAAAATGATAATTAAAAGGCATTTCAGAAGTACTTGTTTTTTTCCGGTGTTGCACATCAGAATTTCTGCGAAATGTTGGCGCTGCCGCTGCTGTTGCTGCTGCTGCATTATTTATTTATTATGTATGCAAATGCATTTAATTGCATGGACTGCGCTGACTCCTAGCAGCGCAAACAAGTTGCTGCGCGTTGCAGTTGTTGAAGGGGCTTGCGCGGGGAAGGGAGGGCAGCTTTTGGGAATTCAGCGTTGCCAACGTCAAACAATTTGCATATTTTAGCATGTAATGAAATTTGTAATAATTCTGCAATTAATTGCGTGCGTGTCCTTGTTTATGGCCACTGCAAACCAACGTGCAAAAGCAGCAACAGCAACAGCATCAGCAGCAGCAGCAGCCGCAGCAGCAGTAACTGGGGCAGTTGTGGCAACAGTCCATTCTCCATTTGTGTGTGTTTTAGTGGGTTGCTGCGCATTGCTGCTTCTTTGTGGGAACACACACATAAATTTCGCATTTTTCGGCATTTACTTTTTCAGTTTTTGCTTGTGGCATTTGACAAGCGGCGGATTTTGCGCTGCATTAATGTGAAAGCTTTTCATTATTGTAATGTTGCGCTAATGACTATAAAATGGCAACAAGCAACAAGCAATTGCAGCGCCATTTATTAATATTATCCGACTCAGCCTCTCTCTCTCTCGCCACGCCCCCAAAAGAAAGCGAAATGAAAGGGAGTGAAAAACGTAATATATTTTTATTGACATAATATTTACATTTATTTTTTATTTACTCGTTTTTATTAAAAACAGTAAACAAATTTTAAAAAAGTTGTCAAAAAATGTAGTTTAAAATTAAAGTTTGTCGCGAATTAAAGGATTTAACAACAAAAGTGAATAAATAAATAAACATTGATAAGCAAAACAATAAAGTTAATAATAAATATTTACAGCTGCTAAGAATTAAGAGAACCTTACTGAAAAGTGTGTTTATTACTGCACATATTTGATTTTGTTTATTTTATGTATATTTATTTATTTATATTATTTACATTTATATATTTTAATTTGATTAATTGATTAAAAATATGAAAATTTAAAATTATATTGAAACTTAATTTAATTGTTTATTAAAGTGAAGATAATTATGGCAGTCTAGTAGAATTTAATCCTATTCAAAACTTTTTTACTTTAAGGATAAATGAAAGCCAAATCGAATATATTCTTTATTTCTTCTTCTTTTAATATAAATTATCCCTTTTAAATGTATATCATTTAATTTTTAACTTGATTATAAAATTTAACGTTTAATTTGTATTTTGTAAAACATTTTTAAAAATTTAAGACTGTTTTTAATCCACATTAAATAAATAAACAAATAAAAAAATTGTTAATGACTTAATATTGTCATCGATAAAACTCGATAATTATCAACAAAATGTTCTCGATAAACGTCGATACCTTATGTAGCTCCAGATTTTCCCAGTCATTTTATTTAAATTGCAAACTTTAGGAGAACATTTGCAGTGACTGTGACCTCGGCACTTGTAATAGTTTGCTTTGGAATTGCTTGCAACTTGTGGCAAAGTGTCATGTCATTAATGCATAAAATGTGTAGCTGCAGATATGATTATTGATCTTCAGCAAAGGTTGCTGAATGTTGCAGACATTGTTTTTTTTTTTTGACTGAATGATTGTTTGTTTTCAATTGCTTTGCGTGTTTACTTTTTTTCATTTGCAGCAGCACAATTGTGGCAAACAACAACAAGCAATGTTGCACTAATTATGAATTTGTAACTGCAATCATCCCCTTGCCGCAATAACATTGAAATTTTAAGAGGCCAATTTAAGGGCAGCAAAAGAGTCGGAAAAGAGTCAGCTGCAAATTGCACTTGGCTTGTATCTTTTATTTTGTATCTTTTATTTTGTATCTTTCATTTTGTATCTTTTATTTTGTATCTTCTATTTTGTATCTTGTATCTAACAGATACTCGTAGTTTTGATTTTCATGTTGATGTCTGCGCGTTTGTTTTGATGTTTTTCAATTATGTAAGGGCGGCATCAGTTGTTGCTTTTCCCATTTTTCCCATTTTCCCCATTTGCTTTTTTCTCGTGTTTTTCATTCCCTTTTTGCCAGTGCAATTGTCTGGACTCTGGACCCCAGACGATAGACAATAGATTTCAAGGATGGTTTCATTTGCTTTGCTTACGCAATTTTGCCAGCTGTACACCCACACCCACACCCCTCCCCCTCCCCACCCCACCCCACCCATACATCTGCCCAGTTTGCCGCTTTTCCTGTTTGTTTTTTTTTTTATTGCTTGCAATAATCGTTTGGGCCAAGAACATCAGTGGAAATGGGGAAGGAGCAAAAGACTAATAAAATTAGTGGCAAATGGCTTTAAAGCGCAATATTTCTCAACAGTTTTTCTCCCTGTCTTCTTCATAATATTGCCTCTTGCCCCGCTGGCACTTGTCGATGATTTGTTGATTAGTTTCGCGCCGCTTGAGGCGCCTCAAACAGACTCGAGGCAACGAGAGGCGACTGCTCAATTAATTGCATGATCCATCGAATCAAATATTGAAAATACTTTTCAAATATTCAACTCAATGGCAAATTATTGTGTGAAGCGAAATGCGTGCTAAATATTTTAATTGCCGCAATTCGCTAAAATTCGAAACGCTCAAAATTGGCGGCAATTTAGCTTAAGACAATCGATTAGAATGAATATGTTGATGGATTAACAGCCAAATGTTTATTGGCCCCATAAAGGCGAGGAGCTTCCTCCAAAAATCGATTTACTTAATTTGTTTTCATTTCTGTTTTTATTTTTCTTTTTTTTAGTTATTCTATGCTGGAGGCAGTAAAAAAAAAACATCTTTGATGGAGCCGCACAGAAAATGGGAACTATTTATGATGATTAGAAGATGTGCATAGGCATAATCTATGC
Organism: Drosophila nr. fundita; assembly: GCA_035044245.1. Taxonomy (NCBI): domain Eukaryota; kingdom Metazoa; phylum Arthropoda; class Insecta; order Diptera; family Drosophilidae; genus Drosophila; species Drosophila nr. fundita. The sequence goes on along the minus strand of JAWNMG010000622.1, from coordinate 977,506 downwards.
GGACTATCTCAAGGACATCTCCAACGATCTATAATTTAAGGTCAAGAACAAAAAGTGTTTTTCCTGAACATGATTGATGTCTCCCTTTGGGACCCATTTAAAAATACATTTAATTGGCTTGAATTTTACTCAATTTCAATCAGGAAATACAAAAAATGAGGAGCTGGATCAGGAACTGATCCATTAAGGAAGCAAATGAAACCAAATCATCATTATTTCTAGTTTTGTTTTTAAATTACTTAAACTGCATTTTGCTTACATGGAAGTCTAAAAAACCAAACTAAAAAAAGGACATGACAGGAAAGGAACATTTAACAAAAAACCAGAGAGAAAAAGACCAAAATAACAGTCAATAAAGTATTTGCACGAGCAAGACTCATTGAAGCGTGGACTCGGCCCTTTTGTGTTGTTTATATCAATATAGAAGGACAGACATTGCACAGATCGAGCGGGAGGCGGAAGAGGAGCTGGCAGAGTCCTTGAAAAAAACAAAACAGTGTCGACCACGCAACGCAACAACATTGAAACAGGCAAAGTTTCCTTTGGCTGCTTTTGAAGTGCACATGGCCAGACGAGTTGAGAAAAAAAAAGGAAAAATAAGTACAATAAGGAAAACAATAGATGACAGCCCCTGAAAAATTTAACAAAAATAACACAGGACATGTGATGACGTGGAAGGGTGGCGGGAAGGTGGCAGCGAGTGGGAGCTGTGTGTGTGTGCCAAAGAAAAACAATTTACAATGTTTTGCTTCTAGTTGAAGACGTTTTATTCAATGCCACGCAACAAAAACGGCAACCGAAGAACTCTTTAGAAACTTTTGTTTGTTTTCCCATTTCTGCTTTGTCTTTTCTGCAACACAACAACAAAAAAAACCAAATGTTAACCCAAGAATGGAACGGTTGCCAACGCAAAAAAAAAAATTTGGTGACCTTCTAACGGAATGCGAATGTTGCAGAGAGAAGAGAAAGAAAAAAAACAGTCAGCAGGAAATGGCTCAGGATATTGGCGGACACGAGGGCGCAGCGGTGGGGGCGGGGGCGTGGTGCGTGCATTCAGCGTGAAATGCGACAACCCTGGCACGCCTTTAAAGCGCCCCAGCATCTGCAAGCTACTGCTTGAAGCACACAATTTGGGGCACAAGCGAGGACTGCTCACTTGTGGCACGCCCGGCTCAGTTACCACTTGGAGTTGCGTTGACCCCGCCGAGCTACTTATGGACATTTTAGTTAAATTTTACGAGGGTCGCCTAAGCGCTGATTTCTGCAGCCAATCTATTGAAATTGCGGTCGAGAGAGCGCAGGCCGAACACAAAAAGGTCAAAACATTAAATTTATAATGCGATTGAAAAGGACGACGAAAGCGCCAAGCGTTCTGTGGCCGTGACAGCGCTGTGTGTGTGGGTGTGGGTGTGGCAGCGAGTGTGTGTGCCACAGTGTGTGCGCTACAGTGTGTGTGTGTGTGGAAAGTGCTTTTAAGTAGGTCAGTTTGGTCTGTCATAAAATGCAATTGGAGCGCATGGAAGTGCCGCGATTCCGGCAACAGAAATGTCATGTTGTAAATAAGCCGGAGAGCAATGCAGAAGAAAATCGCGTACTGCGGGGCATGCCACACATAGCAATCTGTGTGGGGCAAAATGCACCAGCAATACGCTTAAATTGTAGACTTAAGGAGCTGCCAGCCAATGTAAATAAGGGTGCAGTAAATGGGTCAAATGGTACAGAAATTATTCATATTTAAATTCAAATAAAAACAGGGATAATTTTGTAAAGGATTTTCAACTTTAAGAGCGTCCAGCAGGATCAGCGGACTTAAGTTCAGTGTGGGTACATTTCTCGCCAAGATTGAAACAATCTTCGAATGTGATTTCTTCAAATCTACCTTCCAAGTTTGGTAACTTTATCTCTTAAATTGCGGCAGACACTGGAGTGAGCTTATGTCTATATCTATATCTATATCTATATCTATATCTATATCTACTTTATATATATATCTATATCTATATCTATATCTATATCTATATCTATATCTATATCTATATCTATATCTATATCTATATCTATATCTATATGTATATCTATGTCTATATCTATATCTATATCTATGTCTATATCTACATCTATATCTATATCTATATCTACTTTGCATATATATATATATCTATGTGGAATGTTCCGTTTAATGAATGAAATATGTAAAAGATGCTTTGTTAAATTTAAATTCACACTCGTCACAAATGAACAACAATCAAATAACTTTTATTGGCATCCATTACATGAGTGTGTGTGTGTGTATCTATGTGTGTGTGTTTGTGTGCGTGTTCTGTAGTATTTGAGTGCTGTTGGGGCCCCAATTGCGGAAGGTCGTTGGTAAAATGTCCGTCACTTTACAGCGCTAACAGAAACGACCTTCATCAAAATAAAATCAGATGACAAACTGCTGCTGGTTTTATTGACACAATGCATGTCAATCGAGAGAGAGAGAGAGAGAGAGACAGAGAGAGAGAGAGAGAGAGAGAAGGAAGTTAAGCTTCCGTTATTCTACCGGCCTGTCATAAATAGACGCGATAGACTCGCATTTTTTGAATACAATACACAAATCAGCAGAGAGACAAAAGAAAATCAAATGCCAAACGGCTGCTGTACAAATTAGCAACAAATCAAAAAACTGTCAACTGCCCATTCTGCTGATGATGAGTGACGGGCCAAAAGGTCCCCATGAGCCCGGTCAAAAACTAAAAAACGCTTTAAGCAAAACTGACGTGTGGACAACAATCAACGGCAATAAAATGCGCTAAAATATGCATCTATTTGCATGCACAAAAAACCAGACGAAAAAACCGAGTCGAGTGTCATTAAAAAACAGAGACTATCAAATACTAACTGCCAGACAATTATACATATATATATATATATATATATATATATATATGTTTTTTGTCGCGTTGGTAATTAAAACTTGTTGGCAGACTGTCAGGCAGTGAGTTAACAAGTCGGCAGCTTCACAGACTCGCAGTTGTTATGGGTGAAGTGGAGAGCAGAGTGTCATGGTCAGCTACACTTGGAAAAAAAATCGTACTACATTTTAGAAAATCAGCTTAAAGTACAGTAAGCGACTGTTTCAGCTAACAACAATTCTTACATTTTTTTAATTATGAGAAACATTTTTTTGTGAATTTAGAAATTATTTCTAAAACCCAAAAAATGTTTCTGTTTTTTGTCATTCAGTGAGCTTTTTCCTGAGTGTATAGAGCTGGCAAAAGAATATAATTTAGCCGTGAGGAGAGCGCTTATTAAACTCGACTCTATGCACAAGACGAACTCCGAAGCCGAAGCTGAGGCTGAGGTGCGTCTGTCGCCCATTTGGCCATAAACTCAAACACTTAACGATGCTGGCAGCTGATCGAGGAGAGAGCTGCGGGAGGGGCGAGTACGCTATGAGCTGATGCTTGTGGCAGCTATTTATGTTTATCGACTGGTAGCTCGCGCTGCTGACATCATCATCATCATCATCATCTGGCCGAGACTGGCTGGCAAGTTAGTCATAAGCAACGCTTGAATGCCAAACACTTTTACACGGGGCGGAGATGTCAGCACAACTTATGCTAATTGTTGCAGATTATTTATTTATTTATGCATGTGAGTGTGGCAGCTACTGCCGACGCGTTTGTCGCCTGATTATGTGCCTATTTATAAGCGCAGGTAACTCGACACCAGACTCCCTTGCTCCTAATCAGATGCAGCCCAAACAAACCCAAACGACCACAAAATCCGCATATGAATATCAATTATGAGGCCTGTGCCACAACGCTCCTCCTCCTTGCCACCTCATCTTTGAGTGGGTCTTTGTCTCTATTTAAGCCAACAGGAAGTAGCTGGCAGCGAGCAGTGTGTTGGCTGTTCTCAAAACAGACGTCTAGACACCGTTTGCCAACTCACAAGAATGCTTTTAGCCAAAAGAGAAAAAAACAGCAAAAAAGGTTTAGTTATTTACATGAAAAATTCACGAACCCAAAATGAAAAATGTATTGCGGAATTTTCCACTGTGAAAACTTAAAAACCAAACTGCAACAATTTCAAATGTGTACACTGCAAGAAATGGATTTAGCTAAAAAATACATTCTGAAATTGAACTATAAGAGAGAGAGATAGGCAAAAAGAGGCTTGAGGAGTGAGAGAGAAAATAAACAAAATAAAAATATTTTTTTAATGAAAACTTTGGCAAATTTGTGCTCGAAATTATTTCCATAAATGTTAAAATGATTTCGAAATCGCTTTTAAATCGAGTTCAAATGTGAGCAGCAGCAACAGCAGCAGCGATCAGCTGCTGAATGATTTTCCAACATTCGAAACTGCTGTTCAATTTTCCAATTAGCCCAAAAACAAGTCGAAAGTCATGGCCAGAAGCACTCTCGACCATGTTCATGCGACGCCAATGCGAATGCGAGCAGCGAATGCAATTAAAATAAATATATGCAACAAAAAGAGTCGCACTCAAACGCCCATTGACGCCCCGCCCAAGACAGTGGCACAGCGAGGAGGAGGGGGGGGCGTAAGTGATAGCAAGGTTCAAGTGTCCAACAGATACTTTCAGCCACTACGTGCCTAAACAAACCAAACTGGCAACTGGCAACCGGCAACTGGCAACTGGAAAACTAGCAACTGACTGGGGCCAGTTATTGGAAGAAAATTGCGGTAGCCAAGCGAAATTTGGCATGCAAAGACAGTGGAAAGGAGGGGGGGGGGGGGAGTAGAGTGTGGGGGGAGGGGTGCAGGGAGTGCATCTGCATCTGCATCTGAATGATGCTCATGTGTGTGCTTTGGTTGATTTTCTATCTATTTTTTTTTTGTTTTTGGGGACCCACCCGGTTTCTAATGCGCATTCGCTGTCTGCCGTCAATCCATTAAAAATTGTAGCAGCCACAAAACGTGGCACGTACGAGCAAGCAGTACACAGTTTGATATTTGTTCTGCTTGGCTCGGTTCGGGGCGGTCAGCAGATAACATTTGTATTTAAAAGACACTTTGCGCTGGCCCCAAACGAACACATGCCACATGCAACATGAGCAGAGAAAACCGGTCGCTCGGACCATTTGTAGTTTATCTGTGGCAAATCTTGAGGTACCGCCGCATGTCAAAATGTCAATTTTTTTTGTGGCACGTCTGTTTGCAGCTGCATGTGTGTCTATGCGTTTGTGTTCTGTGTGTGTGTGTGTGTGGCATGCAAAATGCACATGCCACATGTTGCGTAAACTAGTTTGGCGATACATCACCTGGGCTGCTTCAACTTTAACCGTCTGCATAGTTTCTTTCAATGTCTGTCGCTGCACTTGCCGCACTTGCAACTGCATATTTTATGGATCCATCTCGCTGCGCTGCCAACATCCAAAGCCATTCGACTGTCAGCCCCATGTTTGTTGTAATTCAATTTGAGTCTCTATGATAGCCTACATGAATATCAAGCGACAGCAGCGACAACGATGCAATCGGGTTTTGGTTCGAGTTTGGGTCTGGGCTTGGATTCGGATCTGGATTGGCTCTGGTCTCAGTTTGGGTGGGGTAAATTGGAAACGAGCAGCCGCCAGAGCGTGTTAAACAACACGTGAACAGAGCAACCTGGACAGCCGGACACCTGGACACCTGGACACCTGGACACCTGGACACCCGGACAGTTGGACAGTTGGAGAGTTGTACACTTAGATCTTACTTACCCCAAAAGTTGGCAGCTGTAGCAATTGGCGCGTTGTGGCATTTAACTGTAAAGAGAGCAAGTTGAAAGTGCCGTTACAGACTGCTGTCGTGTGGAAAATATTTATGAATAAAATATTAAATATTATCTATTATATATGGCTAATAATATATAATAGATAATATTTAATAGAAAAATTAAAAGTTGTAGCGACTAGATCTTCTGCTTTGATAATAATAATAGTGATTGAAATTTTTTCATTCATTTTATTGATAATTGCAAATAATTAACACAAAATATTAATAAAATTATTATTTTAAATTTATATTAAGTGTTTCATTTAAATTTTTGCACAATTTTATTTTTGGGAAAATAGGTTTTTATTATTTTTTTTATTATTTTTTTTTTTGTAATTTTAAATGGGTTAATTTTATTTATTTTAATAAGTTTATTTATATTATTTTAATTTGCTGATAATTCAGTCAAACTTTCTTTTAATATTACATCCACAACAAAAGTAATATTTAATTAACAAATATTTTTTGTATTATGAATTCTTGCATATAAAAATTGACATTTAATTCAAAGTTTATTAATTTTTGTGTATTTGTTTTATTATTTCATTCTGCGCTGCTAATTTTAAGGAGTAATTTATTTAAAACTAATTTAACGCGTAATTTGGAGTCCAGTTTTTAAGCCAATTATGGAAATTTAGAAAACATTATGCTCTGATCAGATGTTATCCGATACTTATCAGATACTTATCAGATACTTATCAGAACAGTTATCGATAGTATAATATAATATAAGTGTATTCAAATAAGGGCTTAGCGCTTTGAATCAAACCGTTATTCCTTGCAATTAAGCAGCAAATTTATTGTTTTATTCATTTCCAGAAAAGCTTTCGTCACGCCATGGAAATTACTTAGCTGCTGCAGGAGAAGGGAAGTGAGCAGCAGGAGAAGGGAAGCAGCGCAGAGCACTTTGTGCGTGTCTTGAGAATCTCTTTATTGTATTGTTCGCTCTCCGTTTGTTTTTCACAGTGTAATTAAGCACACTTTTAAATATTTGAACCTATGGTGTGCCGACTCGTAAAAACTAGAGTACCCCATAAAAAAAAGCGGACCACCCAAAAGGCGACTGCGTGGGTTGAATGGGCTGATGACTTGATGGATTCGTGTCTTGGCGCGGAGTGCGTGCAAAAAAGGTCAACATTTTATAGGCATTTGCCGCTTAAGTCTCTGCTTCTCCCTCGGGCTATCCGACTGAGTTCTAGGTGTTAAATAATAAATACGTGGGGAAGGGGGCGGGGGCGACGTTGGGAGTACTGGGAATTGGACTGCCAATAAAAAGAGAGGCGCATGATTTGAAGTTGCGTGTTTTGACTTATCGCCACAGTTCACTGGCTGCCCGAATGATGACATTTTAATAGCCCAAAACCCGTCGACCCCAAAGCCTGCCCGGGCAATAATATTTGCTGAGTTTTACGACCTACGAGCTGTTTGTGCCCCGCATTGCAACAATGAGGCAAGACATATAAGCAAGCAAGCAGGGAAGCACTTCACGTGCACCTTGTTCTCTTCTGTGCTCTTTTTGGCTGTATTCTAGCTTGATTTTAATGGAATATTTAAGCACCTGCACATAAAATCCGCAAAACCCCACCAGGCACCCGGCTTTGCCCGGGCACGTGCTGAGCCGCTTTTGATGGCTTATAAAATGCATAAGCATATCTGTTATTAATTGCTTTATTTTTGCTACGAATTTGTTAGTTAGCAGCCGCATCGATTTTCGCTAAGCCGCTTTTAGCTGCTGCCCCCAAAAGTGCTGCCCCAAAAGTGCTGCCCCGACCCAAAAGCAACCGCCAACAAATGAAATTCCCAGAGCCAGTCCCTGGCCAGGTAGCCCTCCATTAAAGCTATTAAGTTATGGCTGCTGCCCAACAATAACAGCGCTCCAATTAAAGCCAGGCAATAATGAAAAACAACAATAGCAACAGCAAACAAATAACATCGCATTTCTACTGCAGACTAAACTAATTTAATTAGTCTGACCAACCAGGGGGAAGGGAGGTGGATGGGGGCCATGCCCCGGGGCATGGCTCTGGATTTGGTCGGCAAGTTGCTGCAAATGAAATCAAACTTTCATTAATGGTGTGATAAGTAAATGATTGCCTTGAAAGGCAACAAAATGTGGCAGATGAAGTTGATAGGCTCAAAACCAAGTAAATTATGTTTGTTTACTATTTAATGAAAATGTTTTTGTTCCTAATTCCAATTCTAACTTTTGAAAGAGGAAGAGCAATTTAAGTGCAAAGTTCAACAATTAAATGTCAGATAAACAATTAAATTACAGGTAAATAAAATAAATTGCTCTTAATGTAAATAAATAAAGCTGCACATAAATTAATTTAAATTATATATCGGATTATTTGTGGAGAAGATATCAGTTTGACAATCACTAACAAAATAAAATATTTTCAGATTTTAATTCAAAATTAATGGAATTAATTGAATACAGCTCCAACTAAGGTATATTTGGATAACTCTGTTCAGCTAGTTCCCAGACACATATTTTATGATTCATACTCTTTCTTTCAGGACTAATAAAGCTGGGAATAAAGTTTTGAATAGAACTAGCTGTACGACCAGCGGATTCATGACTCGATGAAATCATCCCCGTTTTGGCTTTCTTTTTAATCGATTCAATGCACACAAAAGATGAAGTCGCAATAGTCTAATTTTAAATATTACTTTGTCAATTATTAGTCATGTGTATAATTAAACATAAAGTTTGGGCAGCCAGCTACTCAGCTGCTTGTCGTCATTTATTCCGCCATTATTCTACCAGCTTGCAAATAATGAATTATGAGTCATGGCCGAAAGAGTTGGTAAGTAAACAAAGTTTAAGTTCTCGGCTGCTATTGACGTGAGTTTTCCACTGAAATGGATTAAGCGATAAATGTTATCGAATGTGTCGCTGGCTTGTCTCTATTTCAACTACAAAACATCCGCCCGAGCCAAGGCAACAAATTGTTGTCGCCTCAACTCGTAGGTGACTTTGAGAACTGCTCCCGACTAACAGCGACACATAAATAAATATTGTATTACCCTCATATACATATATATGTGTGTGTGTGTGTGTGCACACAGAGGAAACCTTAGATCCACGACGAGCATGTGATACACACAGTTTTGCTCCCTCTCTGTTTACGCGCCGAGTTGTTAATTAAATATTTACGCTGCTTATTTGCAAAATGAATAATTTTAGCATTTTATTTTGCCAGCACAATGTGCTCCGCTTGTCTACGTGCCCCAACTGACACGTCCCCCTCTACCCCTCCCCCACCCCTATAATCTTCGTTTTGGGTTTAGCTTCTACGGTTTCAGCGTCTGGCATTTTATGGCTGGGTTTGTCAACAAACCGTTGGCAAACCTTTTGGCACATTTGCCTTTTGCTTGAGACCCGTTATTAGTTTGACTTGGCGACGCGCCGCTTTAAGTTCAACTGCAACCCTTAAGAGGGCGCTTTAAAAGCTCAGCTCGTTCTTAATTGGCATACACATGTATGCACAAGTATGTCTATGTGTTTGTGCGTGTGTGTGTGTAGCTGTCGTTAAGTGCCCGAGGGGTCGTCAGCTCATTGGGAGCAGGGCTTCCGCTCAGCTGAGACAACTCAACTGTGCAAAAGAGTGCGTGCGAGTGTGTGTGTGTGTGTGTACTTAGAGGCCAATGAGAGATAAGACACGAGCCACGCAGCTTAACCCATTCCTGGCCACTGTACCTGCTTGGGCCCAAAAAAATGATTATACTCAAATAGCTGTATTTGGAAGCGGAATCAACATTTTTCCACAAATGTGTTTAATTGAGCAATGTAGCTAAAGTACAGATGACGCATAACGGTAAACATAATTTTTACTTAGTTTTTGTTTTAATAATTTGCACAATTTATTTATTTAATGTCGACTTTAACCAGTCGACACAGAAAAGTACAAAAAGTAGAGACAAAATTTAGTTAAATTAAAATAATAAAATAAACTTAATTTATATATAAATATGTAATAATTCCAATTGTTGGGTTTTAAGGGGTTAAGCAATTTGAGTTGTGTTCGCATTTGAGTAGCAAATGCATGCAACATTATTTAGTGGATGCAAAGTGAACCAGAGGATGCACACTTTAAATAGACCGATATTTTGAGTGGCATCTTCATAGCCAAGCTGAATCTACTCCACCTCTGTGTGAGCCTACCTCCAGATGAGTTGCACGTTATAACTAACCTGCCCCACCAAAGACTTGTGCTAAACAAATGCTGTTGATTTTGCCGCCCACTTTGAGTGGAGCAACGCCCCACAAAAAGACCATAATTTAAAAACCACACGAAATTGAAAAACAAAATTGGGCAAGAATAGCAACAACAACAACAACAACAACAACCAGGAAGCAATTACGCAGCCAAAAAAAGCTAAAATATAATTTTTATTTTCGTTATTCGACTTCGAGTTTTCACTCTTTAACTTTCGTCTGGGCTTTCGTCTATTCATTGATTACACTTCTGTTGATTTGACCCAAATAATTTTCGAGTCGAACAAACATTAAATAAACAAACAAACAAACAAGGCCCGGTCAGTGTTTGGTAGACAAACAAAGCAACAAATCCGCAAAACTCGCATAGAAAAATCAATAATTTTGGTTGCCTGTTCCATAGCAGCCCCCAAAAATATTGAAAAACGGAATTTCGAATTGCCCTCGGGCAGTGGCTAGTTGTATACATAATTTGTACCCTTCTGTTGAGCGAGAGAGAGAGAGAGAGTGAGTGAGCCAGAGGGCGAGGCGGAGAGAGAGAGGGAGAGAATATTTACGTTTAATCAATTTCATCATTGGAAATATCAACACACATTTCTCCCGCCTGACACTTATCTAATGTGTACTCAAGTCCAACTAATTATTGGGTCGATCCCAAAATGAGACAAAGACAAACAGCTGTCCGATAGGGGGCGCTGATGCAGGGCGAGTGTGACCAAAGCGCTGAGGGAATGTACCGTATGAAAATGTAGTTCATTTAAATATTTAATGACGAGCGCGACGCGAGTGGGGCGAAAAGATATCGATGGCAGTGGGTGTGGCAGCAGGCAAAGACGCCACCTGTCCAACAATGAAACAACTAATTATTAATTAATTATGCAAAGTTCTCTCCCACTCCCTCTCTCTCTCTATCTGTCTCTCTCTATCTGTTTCTCTATTTAAAATTCAAATGCAAACGACTCAACTCACCTTGACAGCCAAGTCCGAATCGCTTAGCTGTTGAACGGAGCTAACATTTGTTAAAAAATGAACAAATAAATAATAATTAAAAGAAAAACAACAACAAATGAAGTCATTTGTTTAAAGTGCGCCAAGTTGGACTTGGCTTTGTCTCATTTTTGGCATTGCAAAACACGTTTCGCATGCATGAGAAATAAATACACGAAAATTAATTCGAAATGCAAAGCGAAGCGAATCGCGGACAAAACTGAGAGCTAAATGCAAATTTCTGTTTTTTTGTTATTGTTATTTTTATTGCCTGTTAAAGCAAACATGAAAATGTCATTTATTTTGCCGCCATGCCTCCACAGACTCGAGGCTGTTCAAATTTAATTGAAGTGATGTAAGCACCTAAACAGGTCTTGAGAACCCCCCAAGTAATATATTCATAATATTCGAATTGTGCATAAATACTAAAAACAATATCATTTGAATTTAGTAAATAACTTTAGCTGCGAACTATGAATATTATCTGAAATCCATACGCATACAAATTGCATAATTAATGCATATTTTTTAATGGTTTCCTCATAAATTACTACTTGGAATCCAAGTGATAAAGACAAGTAGTAAGACTTTCTTTTGAACTGAGAACAATTGTAATTTTCCATGAATATCATATCATATTAAATTCAGACCCAAACTGGATAATTAATGATAATTAACAAATTACGGCAGCATATTTGTCTTAAATCAACTCAAGCCTTGACACTTAATGCATACATTTCTGGGCAATTATAAGTTGTAAGTTTCGAAAACTACCATTAGTTTTGGCTTGGAAAATTCTGAATGGCCAACAAGCAAGTCAAAGTCAAAACAATCTTTTTCGTATGCTAGACTAATCAGTTTAATAACATGGCTCGAAGCGAGCCAAAGTCTATTAAAAATACATATTTTGTAATTCAGTTTTACAACCCAATCAAAATATGAAATCAGCAAACTGAAACACGTCGCCAGCTGCAAATGAACCGAAACACAAACAACAACAAAAACAACAACAAAAACAACAACAAAAAACAACAACTGAAACATAAACATAAACTTGAGCGACATGCGATAATAATTACCCATTATTTTGGCTATTATATTTTGTTGGTGCGCAGCTCAATGGCTGCCATAAACACAAATAAAAATAAAAATAAAAATACAAATACAAAAAGAAGTAGTTAAAACAATAATAAATTTAATTAATATAATTTACTGGGCAAACGGATGCGCGTCTGTTCAAGAATTGCACTCACGTTGGCCCAATTAAAATGTGAAATATTTTCAAATTGAAACCAGGCGAGAGACCAATGATATCTGGTAATATATGTATGTGTGTGTGTGTGTTTGTATCTGTGTGTGTGTTGAGTCCCCCGACACCATCAAAAACAACCGGTGCATTCATAAGCAGGTCGGAACCACATTCTTGGCAACAACATGTTTTTGGAACGTGCCATTCACACTGATCGGGGAATTGCGGGCGACTGATTTCCCCGGCTTCCTATAGTTCGAAGATATGGCCAGAAATTGGTTTATGAAACTTTAATGTTTCAAAAGCTTATCAATTAATTTTTGCTTAATTTTGATGGCATTTTGATGAACGCTCTGAGCCATTAAAGACATTTTTATATATCTATTATTGGCTTGAGGCTAGCAGCGTGCGAAGCGTCATTTGGCATTTGGTAAGACTGCTGTGGTCGAGAGAGCTCGACTACGAAATACCCTGATCCCTGCACACCCAAATGTAAGCAGGTGAGAAAATGCTGTCATTTCTAATGAAGAGTAAATGCTCAATATGAGCATAGGGTCTGAACTATAACTTAATATTCGATCTTGTTAAAAATTTGTGCAGTTGATCAATGCATAAAATACATTCCAAATTGCAGCGCTTATTGCTATCGGTAATCGATATGCTTAGGCATTTGTGAAACGTAGGCAGTTATCGATAAAATGAAATCAACTTGAGCAAACTTTTGCTGTAAATTTAAAGTCTCTTACTATTATGATATCTGAGATGGCTATATCAGCTGTTCATTCTGGTCAGCACTATATATATATATATATATATATATATATTTATGTCTTACGATATCCGAGATGCCTTCTTCTGCCTGCTACACACATTTGCATCACCCATTTTGAATGGGTTCAGAGAGTGGAAATGCATTAGTCAGGGAAATGAGTCGACATCGAGTCAATGTTTCCCTCTTTGAGGCTTTATCTACTGTTGTTTACTTTGGTGCTGATAAGGCGCCGTTAGCAGATAAGATAAGCTCTGAAAGTGAGTAGCTGATTGGGGCCCCAAGGTGCGACTGCCACTTCCAACTCGCTCCCCCCGTTCACAGTTCTGATTTCCACAAAACTGTGACTGCAATTGTTGTGCAAGCTCCAGAAGCAAATGCACTCAACTTGCCCATTTATGGCTATGATTCCAGTTGGTCAATATTTGTGCAAGTATGTGTATTTGTGTGCTCGGGCCAAATCGATAAGGGTCAAAGCTGGCTTGGCATCGAACAAACCAGAATCTAATGTCGAAATAATTCACAGATAAGATACAAATGGACAAATAGCTCATCGACAACAACATCAAACGAGAAATGCACTTTGTGTAATACACAAAAAAAAAAATAAAATAATGACGAAACTCATTTGGATATATATTAAATATTTATCGACGTATAAATTAGACGAGCACTGACAGAGTTCTCATGCGGCTCATTAGCATTTCGTTGCATTTCGACATCTTTGGCTTTTGGCAAATGAATTATGGCTCTGCTCTTGCCACGCCCCATTTGCTCAACCATCTGTTAGCACATTTTTGATGGGGTAAATACAAATTGTTGAATTGAACCGAAAACAACTCAATATGTGTGCGTATTTGTATAAACATTTCTAAATATACTGCGGACCATAAAAAACATTGAAAATACATTTGAAATTTTGCCGAGGCTTTTAATAGTTCAACATTGTTTTGGGGTTTGCCCAAAAACGAAAGAAACAAATAAAAAGTGAAACGAGAAACGAGAACACAGCAAACATGGCCAGAAACACGATAATAAAATGGCAGAGAGACAGTCTGAGCTAAATTTATGACAAAATATGCAAAATTTGTTACACTCGAACTTGACAAAATACAAAATAGATAAGCAGAATGGGAACTCAACTCAACTCAGATGCTGATGTTGCTGCCACACAGTTGACGCCCCCGGAATACAAGCGGACCATAAATACCCAGCAAAACCAAAACAAAAAAATACATATATATATACGTATATATATATATATATATATAATGTACAACTGAAAATAAATGTGAGCGTATATTGAGGCTGACAACAACAACAATTTCTTGCCCCTATTTGTGTTTTTTCATTTGTGAGTTTTGTTTTTGAATTTATTTTTAACAATGCTGAATTTGCCTTATCAGCAGCTAAATTTCTCAGAAAATATGTTGAGTTGTTTGATTTTTCCAATTTGCTATAGTTTTGCATCGAATGAGTCAACAAACTTGGCTTGATTTAGTTTTATGGCTTAACCGTTTTAATGTTTCAGTTATGATAACGCAATTAGCAGCGCAAAGAGAGGCAAGTTAAGGCTGTCGGCTTCAAGCTAACTGTCTAAACCACTAAGCCAACCAAGCGATTAAATGGCCCAAACTATCTTGGCAACTTTCTGCTGCAAGCCACCCACAAATTAAGCCAAGTTAATTGCCAAAACAAGAACAACTCTGAGCCACCCGCACATGTCAACATTATTTGTGTGGAAGGGTTGGCTTCGCTTGGCTTGGATTGGGTTGGGGTTGGGGTTGGGGTTGGGATTGGGTTGGGTCTACAAAGCAAATTAACTCAGTAAACACACACAGAGCAAAGAAAGAAAAAAAAGAATGTTTTGCTTAATTAACTGACAAAAACTTTCGGCACAAAGCACACGACACAAAGGATGCGGCTAGGGCAAGAGATGGGAAGAAATGGGAAAACCCGTGAAAATGTTTTCATAACGCCACACTTTTCACCTAGCCAAATACAAACAAACATATTTCGGGGCAGGTGAGAGGGGGGGGAGGAGCAGGCACACGTGTCGAGGGGGTGGAACTTATTGACAAGCACAAAGCTGCCAAAAATATGATGGCAGCAGACTTGGCAAATAGTTGTTTAACGCGGCGTATGCGCAATTAACATTTATGGCTATTAATTACATTATGCATGCACCTGACTCTGTCTACGCTACACAGTTGACATATTCTTCCCCCCCCCCACCCCCTCTCTCCCTCTCGCTTAATTAAGCCATAAAATGCACACAGAGAACACACAAAACTTTGCCTCCTGCCTCCATCTGCGAGTGCTTTAAACTAATTTTGGCATAAGGGCTAACAACTTGAGACCCGGCGGCGGCTCCACTGTCAGTTTTTGGCTTGGCCATAATTATGGGCAATCAAACGTTTTTATTAGACGCAGCAACTAATGATCTTTTGTTCAAGTTGCCAAGTTGCCTGTGTCTGTCTGCGTTCTGCGAGGCAAGGTCAAAGCTTCAACTGAAACCCAATACACAGCTGAAGCTGAAGCTGAAGCTGAAGCTGTTGAACTGCCTTCGGGCCCCGTCGATTTGTTTGCGACTTTATTAATTGTTCAGCTGCAGCGACCTCATCTGATTAGCGTCTCGCAGGCAGGCATCTCAACTCGGCATTCATAATTGATGGCTGTGGAATGTGTGAGGCGGGGGGATGGCAAGTGTGCAAGTGCCAACTATTTGTGGATTGGGGGCATGTGGCAATGTGTGCTAACCATGGGTTGTTATTGAGACCAAGCCGAGCAACAGTTCCTCAACTATGTAATTATGCACAAAGATACCATCGATATCGATTAACTTCGCGCTCTTCTATGCCATTACAACGCTGGCCACACTGAAATTGTTGCCTTGGCTAAGCAAGGTGTTTAGACTCCAAACTTAATTGAATTAAAACGGTTTCTGGTTCAACTTCGTAAGCGTGATAAATACTGTTGTTTAATGATTTACACGACTTGCGATTTAAAAGTTAACTTAAATTGTGCGAGAATTGAGAATCAACTTAAAGTTGGCTACTTCAAAAAAGTGACTGAACTTTCATGGCTAATTATAACTGTTCGCTTGTTGCATAGATCTGTCTATATCTGATATAACCATACAAAAAATTAGCTACAGCATTATTCTTCTCTTAATTCTAGAAATGATTTTTCAAATTTAGAAAAAATATGTCCAATTTTCAGGCTGCTTGAAATGTGTACACAGAATTTGGACATTAGTCTAAAGTAAACATAATAATATTTATTATAAACAAATATTTCTTAGTAGTTAAAGATTTCAGATTTGAAAACATTTTAGTTAGCTTATAAAATTAATAAAAATTAATTGAAAATTAAAGTTTTCTGGCGATTCAACTTCGTGATTATTCAATTATTTCCGTCTGCATTTTGGAAAGGATGTTTCTTCAGCTAAAATCAAGGTTTTTCAGTTTTACTTTTCAGAAATTTGTTTCTTAATAATCTCACACACACACAGAGGGAGAGAGAGAGAGAGAGAGAGAGAGAGGGGGAGATAAAGACAACGCTAATATCAAAGTCATTCTGAGGCTCAAGGTTTTTGGGCATCTCGCTTATCGGCTAACCTCGTGCCATTAATACGCCCAAAACTAACACAAACAAGCTTTAAGGCCCGATTCCAAGGCCATTCTCAACACACACACACACACACACACACACACACACACACACACACCAAACTCAAACAAATTTTTAAATTTTCAACCTGCATTAGCTAATCTAAGCAGACGAGAGGCGAGAGATGAGAAAATGAGAGCAGCAAAAAGTTTTTAATTACCAACAGGAAAAACACTCAAGATAACAGAGAGACAGACAGACAGGCAGACAGACAGACAGGCAGAGAGACAGTGAGACAGTAAGTTAGAGCAAGAGAGTGGGTGAGGGTGAGGGGTAGGGGTAGCAGATAGGAGGATGGATGGCGACAGCGACAGGCGGCAGCTAAAAATTTACATAAATTTCAAATATAGCAAGAGGAAAATTGTGTATTATTTAAGTTTTATGTGCAACTTTATCGCAAGCCAGAGACAAGAGAGAGAGAGAGAGAGAGAGAGAGGGAGAGAGAGAGGGGGAGGAAGAGAGCTGAGCTGAGAAAAGAGTCCGAGTCTCCGATTGAACCAATGGCTACCTTAACCTTTTTATTTTTGTTCTTGCCTTTTATTTGGCTCTCAAAATGTATTTATGACTTGTGTAAATACCAAAAAAAAAAACGAGAAAAAAAATAAGAAAAGAAAAGAAAAACCAAATTCGATGCGAGACAACTTTTTAGCCAGCTCACGGCAACAATTTTACGGCTTAAATATTTTTTAGCCATTAGATAAACAAACACGCAAGGGCCGTAAACAGCGCCCATGAAGGGGGGTTGGGGGGGGGGGGGGGAGTAACGAAAATATCTTTCAAGTACAATGTTAGGTAAATATAAACAAAAGTTCTTTTTTTGTTGTTGTTGTTTTTTGTTCTCTTCTCTGCTTTTTTTTTGGGTTCTTTTTAGGTTTCCTGGGATGCTGCTGCACTTTGCTGCTGGTTGAGTGTTTTTCCCGTTGTTGTTGTTGTTGTTTTCATTTTGGCTACTTAAAGCTTTTAGAGCATAAGACGTAATATAAATTACATTAGCTAAGTGCCAGGCAGCAATTAAAGCGACTCGCAGCCGAGACCCACGTTTTGGTATTAAAGTCGCGGTAAATGTGAGAGAAGCTGCTAATGACGATGATGATGATGATGCCTCCCCCAACTTCTCATAATCATTGTCATCATCATTATCATCAATGGGGAGCAGCGGGCGCATTAGCAGCATCATTAGAACGTCAACTTAATCAAGGTTAAAAGGCATGTGGCACGCCGTGAAAATGTGTGTGGCTTGCGTTGCGCTGCTTATGCAACAGTTTCAAGTGGCAACCCCAAATATATATACACATCTAGTGATATTCTTTGATGATACACATAATTAGCCGACTGCTGTTTTCTTCCGGCTTTGTTTATGCGTTGTTTTCGTGTTTAGAGAAAAACATCAATTTCCCTTTTACTCCCGATTCAATTTTCAAATGTTGCACGCTGCTAGCGGCTGAATGGAAAACTGCGAAAGTGTTTTGCTGGGCGCAAAATTTGTTAATGCGATTACCCAAGCAGTGTGTGTGTGTGTGTTGTGTGTGTGTTGTAAATAAGTTGTGCAAGAGTTGTGTAATGCTTAACAGTGCGTTCAATCATCAAATCGATTGCCGGCAACATGCATCGGCAGTGGAAACAGTTAACAGATGAAATCGGCTTAATGGCCTGTGCTGTTCTCAATAAACGTCTAAATACAAGTTAACTGCACAACTAGCTGCAAATCTAAGGCTAAATAACATAATTACAAGGCAACTTTTCATTACATTTTCATTCGTTCGTTAAATGTGGACCATCAAAAGTTGAGGAAATCTTTAAAACATTTACAAAATAAATAAATCAATTTTAAAAGCTAGGTAAAAAAAACTGAAACAATCAATTGATAAATAAGAAGTTTAGAAAGCTTATTAAAAAAATCAAAATAAAATAATTGGCAAACTGAATAATTATTAAATTTTAGTTTATAGAGTTTTAAACAGAATTATATGAATTAAAGGAGAAGAAAATAAAAAATATAATTAATAATAATAATAATGAAAAAATCCAAACAAATTGAGAAATCGCATAAAAATACTAAAAAAAAAAACAAGATTTAAAAATATTAAATGTTTTTTTGTCAACACAATTAAAAATTTTACATAAGTTTTATTAACAAATCGAAAAATAACAATAAAAAGCTAAAGCAAAATTTTTAAAATTATTTAATATTTGTCTAAACACAATTAAATAATTCTCATATTTATGTAATATTTTTGTGTCTGAATTTTTAGTAGAAATAGTGAACAAAGCAATAATAAAATATTTAAAATTATTTAATACTCGTCAGCAATCAATTAATAACTTAACCAAACATTCTAGAAATGAATTCGTTAAATTAATTTTGATATGTTTATTTAATTAATTATTTGTCTATATTTTTAACCGGTAACAAATGGGTTTCTTGACTAATTAAAAAAGTTATTTTTGATTAAATTCCACAATTAGCAAATGCAGTTCTTGATAAGAGACTTATAAAACCCAATTTAAAGTTATTTAATATTGTTCTTAGCACACTTGAAGATATCTCGTGTTGGTTCTAAATCTAAGTTTGCGCAGGGAACCACTGGAAATGGAGTGTTCTTCAAGTGTTAAGCAACATTCAGTTAAGACAGGCCCGGCGCAATCTTGTGCCAGCTCACGTTTGGGCCATTAAGCAACCGTTCTAAGCCAAATACACGCAAACACACATGTCGGGAATGGTAACTGTTCCGCAGAAGTGACAAGCATTTCCACATAAAGGCTTGCAACACACACAGAACACACAACTTTGAGGCTGCAACGCCCCGTTCGAGCTGAGCCTCGATTCAAGCTTCATTCATGAAGTTTGAGATTCCAATCTGAGTGCGAGAACAAACAAACAAACAAACAAACACGAAGAGGACGACGACAACATCTAACTGGAATTTCCTGGAATTATGCAAGCTTTAAGATCTTTGAAAACCAGTTTCCCCCAAGGGATTGGGATTGGGATGGGGAGGGGAAGCAATAAGGCAAACGACATAATTAATGATTTGAAATTTTCACAAAACCGAAAACTCATAAAAACTTATCGATCGCTGTGCTGGACAACAAGTTGACAACAACAACTGTCACTACGTCATTGAGGCACTTTCATGACTTGCCCCAAAAGCTGAAGATATAAATTACATGCAAGCTGTCGACTGACAGCAAAAACAAAGCGAAAAAAAATAAAGCTAGAATACAAGATGTTGGACATTAATAAAGCTTAGAGCAAACTTAATTAAAACTTACGCTGGAAAATTGTGCGACGTGCGTCAGTTTTTTTTTTGGCGAGGCACAAAACACTTGGCGTGAATTTATCGTTTTGGGCGACACAAACAAAAACACAAGCGAAAATGCGCCTAGAACAAAAGAAATTTCGCGCAAATTTCGCTCGTTTGTAATATTAAATGGCAAATGTATCTGTGAGATTCGCGATACGCTGGCAATTGAATTATACAGCAATCATTTCATTCATTTTCGCACACACACACTGCACACAGAGCGCGGGGGGTGGGGTTGGATTGGAAGGGGGGCAATGTTACACACACACGCGTCTAAATTACGGTAAAAACACACTTGAACTGCGACAATCGACAGTTAACAACTGAAATGTTCGCTTTGTTAACGGTTCAGTTTTTGGATTCTTTTGCTTTGGGTTTCGGTTTCAGTTTCGGTTTCTGTTTCTGTTTCGGTCTCGTTGTCGATGTCGGGCGTTCTCCAATCGGTTGCGTCCATAAAAACGTCCAGACACGTTCACGTACTCGGCTCAACTGGCAAAAAGTATCTGAGAGCGATGCGAGCAACGCACGCAACGAAACTTGTTTGCTGACTGTTTGTTTGTTTGCTCTCCCTCCCTCTCTCGCTCTCGCTCTCCCTCTCTCTCTCGCGTAAGAGGCACACAACATACGAGCGTGCACAAGCACGAGGCAGCCCAACGAATTGGGTAATGCGAAAAGTATCTAAAAGCCAGCTGATAAGCAGTGAGCCAAAGAGAGAGAGCGTGAGTCAAACTCAAATTGGATTCTCATTGAGTTAGATACATTTCTTGGTTCGAAACTTGACTAAACCTTAGGTTGTGCGGTTTTTATTTGTCGCACTTACGGGTGTCAAAGGGGGTATTGTGTGGGGGTGTGGGTGTGTGTGCTGCAGGTGTGTGCCAAGTCGTCATGTGAGGCAAAATGATTGCAGTTTCCATGCAGTTGTCAAGCACAGTAAATCTGATGGACAACTTGGTTGAGTTTTTCAATTTTTCACATGCCAAAAATCAAAAATGAAGCTGAGATGTGCTCAAGCGTCTGTGACGGTAAATAAAGCAAAGTTTGCAAATTAATATTTAATCTAATTAAAGTAGATAATTATTTAATTAGTTTTATTAAATATTTAAACAGTTATTTTCTTATTATTTGATTTATTTTATTCTTTATATCTGTTTTATTTATTTTACTTATTTTATTTATTATTTACTTTATTTATTTATTCAACAAAATCTTTAATTATTTATTTTTTTTTTTTTTTTCATTTGTTTTATTCTCTTTGTTTATTTTATATTTTATTTATTGTAATTTATTTTAGTTATTAATTTAACTTAGCTTAAATTTATACATATAATTCAATTTTATTTTATATTTCAATATTTATAGTTTGTTTTTCTTTCCAAAATAAATTAAACTAATTTCCAATAAGAATGACGTCTTCTGAATAGCCCCCTCCTCTAATTCTTATCAGTTTAACGGCAGATATCAATAGGAATTCAGTGCGTGAAGTTAAGTGAAATGCACAACTCAAAATGTAAATCGAGATTTTTGGGAGCGGTCATTTGAACAACAACAACAACATGAAAAGAATGCACTGCTAAAGATAAACAGAGAGCCAAAAAACCAACGGAGAGAGCGAATGGGAGAGAGAGCAAGGTGTTGAGATATAAAAATCGGTTGCTCTGTTTTTGCCGGCATTCAACTCACGTGCTCTCTTCCTAACACTCTCTCTCTCGCTCTCAAACGTGTTCTCGCTCAGATAAAACTGCAGTTTTCCCAACCGACTCGTATATGCTAGTCCAACTAGACGGCCACAGATGGCGCTAGCGTGTCGTAGATAAGAAAAGTTGCCCAGCAAATGCAGTTTCAATGTTTTTGTTGTTTTTCTCATTCCATTTGTTTGTTGGTTGCAAATCGAGTTAAGCAATATATGTGGAGGGCTTGGCGCTGCCGCAGGGGGGGGAATGAAAGTCACATTCTTGGAAAATGTATGGCAAAAAGCGTTGCCGGTTGTTGGCACAAATGCAGCGTAATCAGTTTTTTGCGCCGCGACTCCGGCTTTGGTTCTGGTTCTGCCGGAAGTTGCAACACGTCGCCGTAGACTAACGCATATGCTGCTGCCTAAGTGTAACGATGTCGTTGTCGCCCGACACACCCCAACAATTGCAACCCTCCCTCCCCCTCCCCCTCACCCCACACCAATATTAATCGCAAATTTTTCAAAATGCAAAAAGCAACTTGAAAGTTGCGAGTTGCAAGCTGAGTTATTGCTTTGGCTGGCTTGCCTCCATTGTTCGACGCCCCCCCCTCAAACCACACTTTCTTTTTTTGTGAACATGTGTGAACAACTGCATTCTGAGTATCTCAAGCAACCCCCAAACAAGCACACACACACACACACTGACATACTTCGACATAGGCATCTGCCCTCGAGGCAGCGATTAATCATGAAATTCTCACAGAAAATATCCATTAGATACGAATTAAGTCATAATTGAGAGTGCAAGCCGTGCCACATTGAAGTGCAGCTCAAAATACGCCTTTGGGGTTGTTTTGGGGGTTGTTTTGGGGGGTTGCATTCTGCGCCTCTCTCTTTGTCGCTGCTGCTGTGTTTCTGCGCCTGCATAAATGAAGTTCGCCTCGGGGGAATTATGTGCCTCAAGTGTCTGCGACATATTTATTATCCATATGCATCAAGCATGGACTAGAATATGCTTTGAAGCTGAATTTAAGGACTTAAAGACTAAAGAATGAGACAAATTGCTGCATGCCACAACCGAGTAGCTCTAATTACAGTTTAAAAGTCGCTGAATGTGTGCTTCTTTGCAATGAATCAACATTTAAATTTGCAAATACTTTTTACTGCAATCGTCCAGTTGCTCCTGGAAGAACTAGAAGTAAACAAGGCTGCAGCAAATATCTCGGTAAGGATAATTAGTGCACTCTAAAAAGGACACTCTCAGCCCAAAATCCAGCTTAAGCAGCTAAACTGTCATTTTGAGCAGAAATTCGCTTCTGGCATTCAATAAAAAAAATCTTTAAAATTTTAGCCAAATAATAAATAATTAAATAAAAAATAATTCATTTTAAATTATTATATTAATTTTCACTTAATATCACTCATATAAATAATTATTTATTTAATTTTTTGTTCTTTTTTTTAGTTCTCTGCAATTCCAGTTTTCTGCATTTTTTTTTATATATTTTTAATTTAAAGTTAAGCAGCATAAATATGAAATTTTATTTGAATTATTTTCTTTTATTTTTCTGTGTCGAATGCAATAATAAAAATAAATAAACAACGGCTTCCAAGAACTTGCGCCCCCAAAAAGAATGCTCAATTTGGAATATATATCAAAACATTTAGCTAAAAATAATTTTCTGTTTTGACTAATATATTTTGCGCATATAACAAATGATGTCAGATGTTGATTTAGCCGCGTGAATGCGAATTCAAGCTAAATACAAAATTCGCTTTTTTTTTTGGTTTATTTTCATTTGTTTATGGAGATAAGCAAAATGTTTTTAATAGAAAATGTCATAAAAAGTAGCAAAAAGAGAGGCAAGTTTAAATTAACAATTAATTAATTAATTAAAATAATAATAGTTTAATAAAATATTAGAAAAAGCCGTTTAATTTATAGCAGTTTAAATATAATATAATAAAATATAATTGAATATTTATTATAATATTTTGTGGCTTCCATTTGTAGAGCATCACTTCAAATGCCAAATAGTTAGCCACATAAGGCCATTATCTATGCCCTGTATATATATATATATATAAATATATTAATATATATATATATATAGCTAAGTGTGCGCATATTACGAATCCGCTTAAGCAAATATTAATTACACATTATTAATTTCCGTGCTGGGTCGCCGCAGAAGAATATGAAAAATGATGTGCTTCCTCCGCTGCCAGGTTGGCCTGGGAAGTGGCCCGGCTATTATTTAAATGAATTGTTTTGAGCGGACAACTCCGACAACTATAACAACAATAACAACAAAAACAACAGTAACAACAAAAACAACAATAACAATAACAGCAAATATTTTTGGTCGTTGATAAAACCTTTCCTTTTTTTTTGGTTTTGTTTTTGTTTTTGTGTGTGTGGCAAGCGAAAAAAATGTTGCGCGTGGGCGAAACTTATTTTGTTGTTGTTTTGGCTGGTAGCTCCGACCAGTTTCGCACCGCGCTGCCCCGCCCCCCGTAAGGTCCCGAGCGGGGTCCGTGGCCTATCTCGATTATTGTTTAATACGCTGTCATTAATCAATTTGTTTGGCATTGTTTGGGGCCAACGGTAGTTGGATGTCTTTGTGGCCAAATTAATTATGCGCCCAGATCTGAGATGTGTGCTTGCCACGTTGCGGGCCGATAAGCAGAAAAATGTGCCAAAAGTAAGAACAAAACGTGCAACGCAAAACATATATTAACAAGTGCACAAAATAGTGACAAATAATTTGCCGCATAATAAATGACTTTGTTTTGCTCGTTGTGCCGACAATAATTGATTATGTTTTCTTGGCCCAAAAACTGAGTCAAAACAAAAAAAAAATATATTTAAGGGGAATACCCTCACTAAATAATGAAGCAAAAAATTGAAAGTGAAGCCAAAGTGCTTGCAACAAAGGTCCATTAAGTGAGCTCCTCAAATGCGGGTCAAACAAATCTTAATATATATATGTATATATATATATGATAAAGTCAGTCATTTAACAAAAAGCTGAAATATTCATTTCTTAAAATTCACATTTGAATTTCAACTAAAATCGCATTTTGACATTTTGATATTTGATATTTATTCAATTTAAATAAATGCAGTTTCTAATTGCAAAAGGCTTTGTCAATTAATTGCAATTTAAATGCAATATTGACTTTTGCATATTTTCATTTGGCAATTTTGCATTTAAAAGTGCTCTTTTTACGATTTTACAAGTGCCTCATTTACGGACTGTGCCACTTGACAATGTTTTTGCCCCAAAAGCTGCTTCTGATTGCACCTCAATTCTCGAATTGCACTCGATGGCAAATCCAAAAATATTCAAAAGTACCTCAAACAAACTTAAATCCGTATGAATAATTGTTTAAACGTATTTATAGAGACTTATTCAAGTGTGTGTGTCAGTGTGTGTGTGTGTGCCAGTGTGTGTGAGTGTGTGTGTGTGTCTGTGTGTGTGTGTTCAATTACGAATTGTCATAAATAATTTATATTACATGCCATACGGCGATGTCAATAGAGACATAAGTGCGCACAATCAAAAGCAAATCAAACAGATTGACACAGACAGTTTTACATATATGTATATATATATATATATACACAGCTGCAGGGAGAAAGATAGAGGGGGGGCGTAGCAGAGGGGGGTCTACCCTTGAGGCATAAAAGCGCAAGCCGAGTGCAGCCCATAAAAAAATTGAAAAAGCAACGAGCCAAGTAACAAAAACATTTGACACCAACATCAAATTAACATAGACACTTACACATGCCACAACAGCAACAACAGCAACAACAGCAACAACAGCAACAACAACAATAAATACGTTTTGTTGCTGCCTCGCGGTCTCTGTCCAAAAATCACAGTTGGACATTAAAGAAGAAAAAATGGAAAAAATGCCTGCAACACTTGTAAGTTCAGTTATTGTTCAGACAGTTGTTTTTTATATATATCTATATATATATATATATTTATATATTTTTTTTATGTTTATAGCAATATGCTTTTTTTATACCTTGTTTGGCATTTACCAAATTCTTGTAGTGTGGCATGTACGACAAATTGCCAGTGCACCCATAAAACTATTTCTTGTTAGATTCCAACAGGTGTTCGCTGCAAAGCGTTTTGATTGCCACACAATGCGGCTTGAAAGTGCCTTTGAGCTGCTGTCTGAATCTTAAGAATGTAGAATTCGATAAACTGATTTATTTATTTACTTATTTAAAGTGGACACAGAACAAACTAAATATAGTTATGAGATTAAATAAATGATACTAAATAATATTTATGGGAATTAGTTGGTGCAAAATTTCTGATTGGGGAAAACCTGGCAAAAACTCAGTTGAGCAGAAGTGCAAGCCAAAATGCTAATCTCGAAATGAGAGTTTCAAAATTGAGTTTTAAATTATAAAAATAAACTAATCCGGATTCATTGCATATTCAACTCTAGTGTTAACAATAGAGAGTGCCAAGAAGAAGGTTTAAACAAGGAATAATTTCTAGTTTAAAGGATTGTTCTAAGGTGATCACACAATTTCTTAAGTTAACTATAGAAATAATACCTGACATGATTAGTTAGGCAGGAAAGGTCAACCAGGAGCAGTCTATCGGAGCAGTTTATCGAAGCAGTTTATCGGCAAAAAGTGAGAGTTACTTATGCACCGATTGCAGTCCAACTTGCTGATCAATCTGACTGCTATATTGATTCTGATTGGATTTGCAGTGTTTGTCAACTGTCAGCTTTCTGCTTGAATTCCAACTCGGTTCACGTAATTAACACGGAACTTGTGGGCTAATTAGCAAATCTCTGCGAACACAACGAACTAATGAAAAAGAAGAATTTCAATATTTCAATCCAGGTGAAATTTATTTTTGAACTGGCAACAACTCACCGACACGGCCAAGTCAAAACTATTTCGCTTCCAATGAAAGTTGCAGCCAGCTCGTAAAATTCCACAACGCAACGCAACGCAACGCAGCATAACGGAACATAACGTAACGCTTAACGTAATAGCCTTTCATGTTTGCTTAGTAACCCACATCAATTCTAATCGCCTGTAGCTTTAGCCAACACCAACATACAAACATGCCACACACTCACACACACACACACACAGCGCAGAGAGAGGGGGAGAGGGAGAGGGAGAGGCAGCGAGTGGGGTTTATCTCTGTTGTATAACCACCCACAACATCAGAGCAGCAGGCAAACGATTTATGGCATGCTTTCACATACTTTCACCTAGGGAGTATTCCTGGCCATGTGCATAGTTGTGGTTGCTGCCACTGCCACTGCTGCCACTGCCACAGCCACTGCCACTTGTTCTTCTTCTTTTACATGTTCATGTTCTTTCTGTATGGTTTGGTTTCGGACTCGCCCGAGGCAAGACTGCGTATGGTCTAAAGACATACATATACTGATATATATATATATCTGGCTATATATATATATATATATATATATATATATATACATATATATTTATAGTCAGTGCCCGTTCTGGCTGGTTTATGGTAGCATATTAATTTTGGCATTGAAACGAGGCTAAAATGCAGGTGCAATTGTTTTATGCGAAGCTATGCGGCTGCTTTGTGGCATTGTCCAACACTTGCAACCAAGATGGATGTACGCACATATAAATATATATATATATATATATAATGGCATATAGAACTATAATAATAAAGTGTGGAAGCACTTAAACTCTTGCATAAATATTTTGTGTGCCGGAATAATTCCAAACACAATTTAGCAGATTTAAATTTAGTCCAAGTCTCGACACATTTTCGGAAAATCTTTTTAATATGTGGCGCATCGCTTGCTGGCTGCCAAACTTTGCCACATGCTCCCAACTTTTCCATATTTTCCCATATGGATCAGTTAGAACAACCCGGCTTCCTCGACTTTTATCATTAGGTGGCCATTTTTTATGGTACTCAGCTAAAAAAAATGAAAACTCTTCCCACATTCGAAACTTTAGCCGAGCAAACTTTAATTTCTAAATCATAACTTTTATTTTTGCACAGATTCTGGCCTGGGTGGCTAGTTGCAAGTTAGTTGGGGTGCCAGTTGCAAGCGGTAAGTGCCTAACAATGAATAATATATATGTATAGGAAAATAGGAAAATATTCAAAATGCATTACATTAGCTGGATGCTTAGAGATGAGATAAGTCATTACCATATCAGTTCCAGTCAGGCATGATATACACTGAACGGATCTGCAGGTCTTCAACTAAGTGCTCTATCCAATGACACGCCCAGAATTCCTGGCGAAAGTTTCCTGCCCAGATCGAGCGACATTCTCCTAGAGAAAGGGCGCAGTCGACATCAACTGCAAAAACACTTTGATTGCATTTTTTTTTTTTCTTTGATTTTTTCGACCACTTTCTATTTTTCTTTCGAGTCGTTGCAAAAACTTTTCAACAGCAGCTTGAAACAATGAGCACAAAAAAAGCAAATGCAGTAAGAATGCTCTACTAAATAGTACTCAACCAGAATAATACCCTGCACCCAGAAATCCAGCGGACTTTCATGTATCTGATTACTTTGAGTTTCGAGTTTAGATTTAGACTCAGACTTCATTCCTTCAAACGGCATGCGAAAAGATACGTTTTGCATAAAATGAGAACTACATATTATATATAAAACTATATATTATATGCACCAAATAGGTATAAAATAGGAATTACACATTATATATAAAAGTATATATTATATACACACCCCAAATCGACTTTCTATTCAAGTTTGTCATCAACTTAATATTTTTCTAATTAAAGTATATTCAAAGGCTTAAATTTGGCCTAATGAATATCTTTCATTTAAATATTAACAAATAATTATTAAATAAAAAACAAACAAAATGCAAAACAACATTTTTGCGCATCTTGAATAAGACACTTTAAAAAGAAAACATTTTCAAACTGATTCTTTGAATGTGAAAATTACTTAAATATAAAATAAACTAACAAAATGTAAAATATTATAATATAAAAATTGATTTGATTGTGTGTATTTCGATTACTTAAATTGCACTGTCTAAATATGAATTTAGTTATGAACTCTGGGACATCCAAGCTCCAAGTAATTCTCATCACCAAATGGATTCGATATAATGGAATCGATTTCGATGACACAGCACTTATTTTGAGTTGAAAAGCATTTGGGAATGCGCCTAGTGGTTATGGAAAGTCTCTCAATTTCCAAGTGCCAGTTTTGAGGAATGCGCAAATGTCTGTCAAAGCAAAAAAAAACATAAATAAATAAATAAAATATGAAAAAACTTCCAACATTATTTATAGGTAAATGTGATACAAGAAATAAAAAAATACATAAATAATAATAATGTTACATATACATACTTGATCATATAGACAGCTGCAGTCTTGTCTTGTACATTGCTTTTGGCACAACTCACTTGGCACACCCACTTTGATGCACTTTCTCAGTGCAGGGTATCAGAGTAGAGAACTTCGCATAATTTAGTTGCCATGCCATTTAAATGGAGCACAAGTGTAACTAATCTCAAAGCGGCGACGATAGCCACGACGTCATCGTGGTTTTTGTGCCTTTCACTAAATGCGGCAACTAGGAAAAACAAAAAAAAATATAAAAAAAATGCCAAGAAAAAGACAAAAAAATTCAAGAAAAAGACAAAAAAAAGATGCAAAAAAAAGACAAAAAATCAAAAAAAAAAAAATAAAGACAAAAAACCTGAACCAGAATACATGAAAAAAGCACAACTAAAAAGACGGCGTTTGTTACTTTTTTCTAGGTTAGCCGCAGAATGGAGTTCGAATGCAAGGAGCAAAGCGGCTTTTGTTGTGTGTTAGCCAAAGGCACCTGCGGACCAAGTCGAAAGAAGGCCAAAAAATATGGCAAGCCAAAAGCAACGCCAGAGCCAAGCCAGAGAAAAATCCGTTGACATTTCGTGCCTTCTCGTTGCAATTAAAAGCTGTTAAAGGCGACCAATGTGGGGCAGGCCAATTGTAATTGATTTGCCAGGTATGCGACTACGAAGCCAACCGAGTACAATACAAATTAAATCTGATCAACATTTAATTAACTGCGGCAACGAACAGGAATCCCCATCCGTTGAACGTGCCACTGGCATACACACATGTGAAGAGGTAGGCAGGCAACTTTGTTGGGGAAGCGGCAAGAAGTTGAGTTGCATGCAAAACTATTAAAAACTTTGACCTAAAAATAATAAAGCATCAAATTTACTTGCAGCAGCTTTGTGCGTGTGTGTGTGTGTGTGTGTAACAGGACGCTTCATGTTGCAGACAATGATGCACTGGGGCAACAAAAAAGATCTAGGCTTCAGGTGAAGTGGGTGTGGACTCTGGACTCAACTGGGCAGTGCCTCATGTGAAATGCATAGGAAATAATAAATTTCAAGATGAAAGTGGACAAGGCAACATTTAGTTAGTTTGCTGCAGCTAAAATTGAATAAGAAAATATGTAAGAATTTTATGTTATAACTCGAAATAATTGAGTCACTTTGCTTAAACTATTTTCCAATTTTGGTTTTTTAATAATTGATGGCTGAAACAATCTAAGTGAATTCGAAAGCTTTTAATTTGTTGCTGTATCATTTATTTATTTATTTAATGTCAAAAAAATGGAATTAAAGTAAACTTAAACTTAAAATAGTATTTAAAATTATATACAAATTAAGAAAGTAAAAAATATTTATAATATTTGTGGCGGTATTTAAATGGAAATCGCTGGAAAAAACTTATTTGAACTGGAAAAGTCGAAAACAGTTGCTTTATGGATACTTCTATTGCTTTAAAATATTCTTATTTATTTGGAGTAATTTTATATTTGTTTACATTTAAAACATTATGCTAATGCCAACAGGGATTAGAATTAAACTGTGAACTCATCGAAAATGCGGCCAATAACAAGCAAACTTTTTGTCAAAGTCCATCAATGATAAATACAAAAAAAAGACCTTTTTGGCTGAAACTCATTAAAATACCAAAAAATGAAAAAACAACAAAAATAAATAAGAAAAAATAAAATCAGAAAGATAAGACAGCAGCAGAGAGAAGCACGCAATGAGTGGAGTCGAGGAGAGTTCCTGGAAATCGGGGTGACGATTGGCTGGCTCCCAACGAGGCTCCCACAACCGCTGGCAGCGCGGAATGTGACTCGAGCTACTTGCCTCACTTCACAGCGGCATTGATTACAGGCAGCAGCAATGTAGAAAAAGCCAAACATGAGTGGCAAACAAATTATTACAAGTGCAGTTGAAAAGTATGTGGCGGCCACTTATCAACATAATCAACAACAAATACCTGGACACGCCTGAGTGCAGTCAACATAGTCGCCCGGGGGACCGGCAGCTAAAATATTTTTGCAACGGCAACGCTGGCGGCTCCCTTTGTGCAGAGAGCAGCTACAACCAGGGCTGGGCTATGACTATGCCACTGCCTCTGCCGATGCCTCTGCCGATGCCTATCGACAGCACCCTACGAATCGCCGAGCAACTCGCGACCAACAATGTTGATGTTGATGTTGATGACGACGTGGACGTCGTCGTCGTCGTCGTCGTCGTCGTCATCATGTCACACACAAGCAACCACACTGTGGGGTCCCCGGCTGCCGCTTTTTAAAATGAGCAGCTCTCGTTGGACCCGGTCAGGTCTGGCCGGGCCTGTCCTGTCCTGGGTTCGATTAAGTTCCCAGCCCCGCTGCTCTCAGGCAGCGCCTCTCAACGTCATCATCGTCTGCGCCAGCGTCGTCATTCCGTTTTCTGTCAAATGTTTTGGCTTAATGATGGCATTGATGGATGGATCACACGTAAGCGGCAGTCATTTAGTAATTTATCTCGAGACATTTCAAATTAATAGACCGCAACTCTCACAATCAGTCTCCGCAGAGAGAGAGAGAGAGAGAGAGAGAGAGAGAGTTGGCCAGATTCGAGGATTGTGTAACCTGGCGATTTTGATCGTCATTAGAAATGATGTGCAATTTTTGTCAAATTATGAAAATTTATGGCTTGTTGCTGGTCTCCAGTCTCGGATCTGCTTGTGAGAGCCGAGCTAATTAGCGCAGCTGCCTCCACTCGCATTTCAAGCTCGATAAACTCTTAATTAGGCGCAGTTTAGTTAATGGGCCGCTCTTCCTTCAGCTCATATGTAAATTGAGTCTCATGTCATGTGTGGCAAGACAGCTTAAGTGACGGTCAATGCACTTGCAACACGCTCAAATACTTCCAGACTTCAAATTGGAAAACCGAATCCAGACAGCGACAGGCAGTAAAAATTGCTCAGATAACCTTGCTCAAAAAAATGTATAATAAATATAAAGATATATACATACATATATATATATATATATATATTTAATATACATACATACCTATATATCCTTATAGCTGCATTTTTGTAGTCATTTGCGCTTTAACCCTTGCAAATCCGACTTTTGCTGTGGCATCTGACTGTACTGCTTTGCTAAGCCTGTTGCTGCAGCATGCACTACAAGCCCCTGTCTAGCTTGCAACATTTGAATCGCCGCAACTGTCGCTTGCTTGCGTAGCAATTCGATCAATTTACAATATATGTATTGGCATTCCATGCCACATGCCACATGCCACAGTCGAGACAAGCTAAGCCCAAGAATTGCAATGCGTAGATCCATTTGCCTCATGGTGCACAGCATTAAGCGCAGACAATTGTCTAATTAGCTGGAGCAACTGCAACTGCAACGCACGATGGGAAAGCAATAGGAGAGGCATGCAACTGTGGCCTGAAAATGTCGTGTTTGCTTTTGGACCTTAAACCAATGCCGAAAAGTGAGGCAGCAACTACAGAGTACAGCAGTCACTAAGCCACTTGCCACTTGCAACTTGCCACTTGCCACTTGCAACATTGCCAGTTGGTGGCGTTGGCGATGCCGTCACGTAATGAGCGCATTACGCACATCGACTAAGAGCTGTCCTTGGGAATGGAGTGGAATGGAATGGAGTGGAGTTGCAAGTCTGGTCGTATCTGGTGCTGGGGCACGATGATAACAAGCTGGCCTGCTGCTCGGCTAGCTCGTTATCCTTGTCACATTATCGCCTTAGCCAAATACCGGGCGCGCGTTACTTCTTGAGTGTGCAACATTGTTACGGATAGCCGCCGACGCTGCCACACGGATGGCTTGTGTTGTGGTTGTTGGGCACGCGCAGCGCCTGTGGAGTGCGGCTAAGGACAATGCCTCAGCCCGGACTGAGCTGTGGCACCACCCTAGCCCACCACCATGGTGGCACTTCTGCGTGCTGCGTGTGTGTGTTTCTGTGCTCAAGTAGCGAAAGGCCTTAGGCTGGGATTGCAACAAGCTGTGGCTGATTTTTCTCAATTCTTGTTTTTTTTTTTTGCTTCTTTGTTGTTGCACTACTTCAAGTTTGCTAGTTTGGCGCAACGCCAGCTTGTGGCACACAGTCAGACAGCCAATGTTGCACTCATTTTAAGGCCACGTCGACGACGCAGCTGACAAGCGGACAGAATCCAAGACTGCATTTTGCAACATGTTTCCACCGCAGCAGCAGCGGCAGCAGCGGTCCCCAAACCCCCTAACCCCAAACCACGTTCCACTTTGGTTTCTGTTTGCGGTCTGCGCTTGACTCTTGCAGGTGTGCTTCACACGACTTGTCAGTGTCAGCACAAGATTTTTCCTTTTTCTTTTGCATTTTTCTTTTTCTTTTTTTTTTTTTTGTTGGTTTTGGGTTTTCGCAGTCAATTCGAGAGCATGTG
The DNA here is from genome assembly GCA_035044245.1 of Drosophila nr. fundita. NCBI lineage: Eukaryota > Metazoa > Arthropoda > Insecta > Diptera > Drosophilidae > Drosophila > Drosophila nr. fundita. Next base: position 944,098 of record JAWNMG010000622.1, on the reverse strand, counting down.
GCATACACAAAGTGCCTGAAAAGGTTGAGAAATATTTGAATGCACTTGCTACATTTTTTTTTTTTTTTTGGCTGCTGGAAAAGTGCAGCAAGTTTTGAATGCCGGACAAAGGTTGCTGCAAGTCTATCAATAAAAATATCACAACCAAAAACTACTCTTGAGAATTAAATATTTTCACCTTGACCCGATAACACTCAGCAATGGATTTTGTGTTTCTTAATTTAAGTGTGTTTCGTATAACATTTTCCTACTTATAAGTTTAATCCGAGAACTTGATTCGAGCAGTTCAATGTTTGCCTTTTGAAATAACATGATTTTCCAAGCTTGTCTGATTAATTTACGAATTCCAACTGCATTCGAAATATACAAGAATATATAAAGAACAAAAAAAGATCTCCAGTAAAATATATACAGAAGCTATAAATCAAATGCTGGCATAATAATCGCATTAAAGTGCGATTTAGACTTAATTTTACTATGATATTTATGGTATATAATAACTCAGTCACATTCCTCTGCTTATGAGATGCTAACAAGTTACGACTTCAGATTGCCCAACTATATATTATAATAAAAATAAAAATGTTATAAAAGAATATTTGCAAGGGTAAGAGAATTTAGATCATTTATTCAAATTAGCAGATATATTTCATATTTTTCCAGCTTGAAAGTTGGCTGCACCTCTTCTGGAGGGCAAAACGCATCAAATAAAAAATTGCTGGTTTTGTATAGCCACATTTTTAACATTTCGCATATATATTATTTAAATGTATATTTAAATATGTATATTTAAATATGTACAAATATAAGTATGTAAATATGTAAAGTTCAACAACCTGTCGTCATGACTCGCCTTTAGTATCCAGCTGAGAGTCCGTTTAGTTCGGGCAGCACATCAAAATTAATGATGCAATGAAAACCGCTAAATACGGCCGAAACTAGCTGCTGTTATGGGGCAAGTGTTGTTGCTGCAAGGGGGGAGACTGTTGCACACGTAGAACGCTGACGCCGGCCTGTGCAACATTTTGTGCGGAACAAAAGGCTTGTGGTTAGCCACCATGGTCACTGCTACCTGTTGTTAGTGTCCGCCACCAAAAAGTCCATATGTCAAGCGAGTAAGCTGCAACAACAACAACAACAACAACTGCAACAACAAAAACAAGAGTAACGAGAGTAACAAGCAAAAATCAATTTCGGTGCGGCAGAAACATCAACAAGCTGCATTTTCAACGGATTTGTAACGCCATCAAATTAGATACGCCAAAATGCAGCTGCGCAGACGCACAACTCATGCCCCTCAGCCCAAACTGCTCCCTTCTGCCACGCTGCACCGATTGTTGCCACCCCAACCCTTACCCCTGGCAACGGTTACAATTTCCGAAATTTTAAAGTACGGAATTAGTAAATGAAACAATTGAGAGTACTTCGCAAGCAGTGCCCGACTTAGCAATACCCTTTTCACACCTTCAAAAATAAATTCTTCTCTTCACCTCTAAAAATATTCTCTAATATTAAATAAACGAAATAATATCTAACTTGTTGTCCACTCTGAACTAATATACCCCGTATAAGCCCGGTCTACACGAAGTAAACCAGCTCACAACATTGAACGTTGACAATGCAGCGCATCTAAGCCAGGCGGCGTGGGCGAGACGCCTCAGAGCTGAGTCGTAGATTGCGAGCCGTGTGAAGAAAGAGTGGCAAGGAGGAAGGAGGGACGCGACCTGTTGTCAAACGCATTATGGGTCACTAAGCCGCGTCTTCATTGTTGCACAAAGTCAATACAGGCACACATCCGGTCCCTCCCTACCTCTCGCTCACTCACACTCTCTCTGTCTCTCTCTTTCTCACTCTCTCTCTCTCTCTCTCTCTTCTGTCCCTTTATGCCGAAGGCAGCAAGTGCAATCATGATTGACATGCTACACGCGTTTGAAGCGTCCACTTTGGGGGCATGCCACGCACCAGCTTCACTCTTGGCTTAGTTCATAAACTGAGCGAGAGTTTTTATACCCTGTACCAAGTGAAAATGAGGTAGAAAGGATGTCATTCAGTTAGGCAAAAGTAGGCAGTTTTTCTATTAAGCTATTTTCATTATCTTCTTAAATTATTAATTAAATTAAATTTTTTGACATTTAAATCAATTTTAAATTAGATTTAGATTCGAATTTTACTGCATGCAGCAAATGCTCAACCAAATTTGCGAATGCAACTAGAAATATTATAAAAATTAATTTTATTGAAATTTAAATTTAATATGCATAAATATTAATATATAATTAATTAAAAGTGTTTGGCCTAATTGCAGGGCATCTTGTATTTAAATTTACAATTTTAATTTATAAAAATTTAATTTTTTTTTTAATTTTAATTCATAAATATTAAATTTTATTTTTAATTTTAATATATTGCATTTTTCTGTGTCGATTGATATTAGTCGAAATATAGAAAGTCATAAATAACAATATTATGGCTGAGTACAGGGCATCTTTTAGTCGAGCACGCACGTCTTGCTTTTTTTCTGCCGTTCTTAGTTTGCTTTTTTTTTTTGCTTCGCTTCTTTGCGTTTTCTATGCTGTGTAATTGAAATTACGTGACACTTTGCATATGCACTGGATTCAAATTGAGTTTCGAGTTGTTCGTTGCACAGTGCAATGGAGCGGGTGGAGCTGGGGTGTGTGAGTGTGTCCATTGTGACACGCGTGTCTTTGACTTTCTCCAGTTGTTGTTCGGTTGGTTGTTGCTGCTGTTCTTGTGGCAAACCGAACGTAGGTGGCAGCTCGGAACTTTAACAAGTGCATTCAAGTGTAGTCGAGAGAACGAAAAATTCCCCTATCAATTGGGACGGACAATGAGTCGGCGGAGGCACGCACGTGTTCTGGGGATAGTCCTAAAAAAAAAAATGGAACCAAAAACCAAACTAATTAGTTGCAGGCGTGCTGGGTTTTAAGGGGCCACAGCGGGCGATTTGTTTAAGAGAACGCAGGATTAACGCCGGGGTGGCTCAGGATATCTGCAACAGCTGGAAATTAATGGAACACACATCCACGTTGAGGCAGTCAAAGTAATAAAGAACATATTCACTTTGCAGCTGCAGCACAAAAAATTATTTTACTTAAAGGCGAAGTTCTGCAGTACTAAATGGGAATTAAGCGTATCTTATATAAATAGAGTTTAAATTGTGATAAATCAAGAAAAAACGACTGAATGACTTTGTGAGCCGGAGTAATAATCCATATTCTAAAATTCCATAATTGTGCCGTTACATTGTTTCAGCGTATTTTATGTCGATTGTTACTATGGGAGCTATTTGTTATAGTTGCTGAACGATGAGGGTATTTTGGATAAATGTGTGAAACATTAAAAGCGCTCATGTTTTGAGTTGCTCTTCTTCATACTTGGTAAAAAAAAAAGAAAATTTGTTTAAAAAATAGTTTGTAATCCGATTGGATCTATGTATTATGTATAAATATATCATTGTAATATATAAATAAGAGAACAGGCCTAGACTAAGAAATCACCTATCAAAACTGGATAATTATAAAAGCGCCTTAACTAGCAGAATATGTAGTAGGGAATCATGGTTTGAGCTCCAATGTAGTTGAAACCCTCAATTCAAGAAAGATTCTTGAATTCGGACAAGAACTATAGCCTCAGGAGGTCTAGCGGTTCCCACTACATATATCCCAACAATAATAATAATAATATTACATCTATTTTTGTAAAAAAAAAACTATTAATTGACTCGTGAAATAATCCCATATTTATTATTATTATTATTAATATTATTAATATTATTATTATTATTTATAAAAGGCTGTTTTAAAATATTTACTAGTCCGTTTTAATAGTTTATTTGTAAACAGTTTCTCGAAAACTTCTGCATAGATGCAAAGGTTAATTTACAGCTTGACATCATTTATCTTCACATTTACTTATTTATCTTTCTACCTTTGCTTAAGCAAAAATCATTTGTAGAAAAAAAAAGCATTGTCAGGAGTGGGTTTCAAACCCACGCCCTCAAAGAGGGGACCAGAACAGCGCTCATCCAGATAGGGGCGATGCCTATCATATCCAGATAGGGGCGATGCCTATCGCAGGATAGGAGTGAGGAGAGTTTTACTTCTCCTGTCTGGCGCCTTAGACCGCTCGGCCATCCTGACATGTTGGCGGCTGGCGGAAAAAAGTGCAGTTTGTGTACCTGGGAGCCAAGAAAGGATCCAATAATATAATTCGAAAAATAAAAATGCGTTAGATATGTTTATATGAAATAATATTAAACATGCATTATTACGAACATTGTTAAATCAAATGTAGGATATAAAATACGTTAAAAAAAAAAAAACTATTTGTCAGAAGTTGGATGCGAACCCACGCCCTCGAAGAGTTAACTCAAATGTACGACATAAAATATTACTGGAAAACTGGAAATTTTCATGGAATATGTTAAAAAGAAAAAAAAAAGTATTTGTCAGAAGTGGGATTCGAACCCACGCCCTCAGAGAGGACCAGAACGCTCACAACATTCACACCTATCTGTGATAGGCAAGAGTTTTATTGCTCTTGAGTCTGGCGCCTTAGACCGCTCGGCCATCCTGACATGTTGGCGGCTGGTGGAAAAAAGTGCAGTTTGTGTACCTGGGAGCCAAGAAAGGATCCAATAATATAATTCGAAAAATAAAAATGCGTTAGATATGTTTATATGAAATAATATTAAACATGCATTATTACGAACATTGTTAAATCAAATGTAGGATATAAAATACGTTAAAAAAAAAAAAACTATTTGTCAGAAGTTGGATGCGAACCCACGCCCTCGAAGAGTTAACTCAAATGTACGACATAAAATATTACTGGAAAACTGGAAATTTTCATGGAATATGTTAAAAAGAAAAAAAAAAGTATTTGTCAGAAGTGGGATTCGAACCCACGCCCTCAGAGAGGACCAGAACGCTCACAACATTCACACCTATCTGTGATAGGCAAGAGTTTTATTGCTCTTGAGTCTGGCGCCTTAGACCGCTCGGCCATCCTGACATATATGAATTGCTTGGAAAAAAGTGAAAACCGTATACCCGATATCCAACTAACAATCTAATAATACAATTCGAAAAATAATAAGTTCTTATAACTTCTCTTCAATCATCACATTTAGAATTACTATTGTCGAACAATGTATTCGTGCGTAATACTTGTTAAAGTGAATTAATATATAATATTTGAAATATTACAGATCTACTTGGGACTTGCACGTAAATAGAAAATAACATAGAATAAATTTAAAAAAAAAAATCAATAGAAATAAATTATTTGTCAGAAGCGGGATTTGAACCCAAGCCCCCAGAGATGTACAGAACGTGTACATATGCACATAATATAAGTGTTATCTCATTACTCCATAAAGAGAGGGATAAGAATGCACTTCTCCTGCCTCCGTCGTGGTGAATTAACGATCAGCTGTTAACTATTTATGTTAGTGAGTACAAGCTATTTATAGAACCAGCATCGAGAGCAAAACTGAAAACGTTAGATAGCAAAGCGAGCAGGCGGCAACAGAGAAAGTGATTTCTTAAAATAAACAAATGTTACTATTTGTGTGATGTTGACAGTGCGTGTGTGTGTGTATTGTTATGTGTGTATGTGCGTGGGAGTGTAAACAGCTCGCGGCCTAGCAACACCCCGTTATGTTTAGTGCACTATGCAAAAGCTAACATAAAAGATAATTTCATAAATACAGTAGTCCACACAAGTATGCGAACAGTTCAATTGTCTCAAATAAGCGCCGAAAATGTCTTCACAAAACAAAACTTAAATTGTCTGTTTTTGTCTTATTTACTTCAAAAATATAATAATCTATTAATTAGAGATGCAAAATTTTGTTTTTGAATTTATTTTTAACTATTAAAAATAAATAAATAAAATTCGTCTGCTCTTTGGCAATTGTCACTGTTCTTGAATGTTTCGACTCCAGTTTCAGTCCAGACCATTTTATGCCTGACTAAGTGTTGCTCAAATGTAACCTGAGCACTGTTTCCGGCAGGGCATCAAAAACGTACTCTTAGAGATGGTGAGGGGGAGCAGAAGGAGGGGGGCGGGGCCTCATCATAAGTATCAAAATAACCGCAGTCGAGAATAATTGATGCGCCACGGGTTCAAATCAATTGCAGAAACGCGTGCTTGCAAACGACACTCAGAAAAAAATCACCCTAAATTTTGGTAAATCAACTTGAAAAGTTTTAATTCTTAGAAATAAATTCTATTTGTATGGAAAAATGTTTCTTAAATTTAGAAAGGCTTCTTCTAAATCGACAATCCCATAAAATCCACCATAGATAAACCCTTCAGTTTTAGGAATTAACTTTCTTTTACTTTTATAAATTCGGTGGGCTTTTTTTTTAAGTGCAAGTCCAAAAGAAATAAATTAACCGCAGACAGAGCCCAGCCGCAACCCCTTTTGAGTCAGTTGCTCTCTGTTCAGAGCTGGGTTTGTCAGCTTGTCAGCTTTACAGTATTTTCAGCAAAGAAAGAGTATTCGCTGTTGGGCTATCAAATACAGTCGGACGCCTGGGGCTGCTGTGTGGCATTGAAATCGATAGTGCAAACTCCTCATGCGCAACACACGAAACAATGGGATTTACTTCGTGGGACGTGCTGTGTTTCCAGCTGTTATCGATGCAATCGGATACATCATCGGCCCAAATGGGATGCTTCATGTGCACCGGCTCTGGATTTCGGTCTACTGCATTTTAAACGTTAATGACAGCCATAAGCCCCATCCGCCACCCCCTTTTGGACATTGACCCGCTCTGGTTTTTGAGCGACTTACGGGTCAGCCAAGCCAAAAAGTTTGTTGTGTTAATTTACAATGCATATAAATTCATTGGATGCTTCAGACGAGGTTGTTCACTGCGTTTGCGTCGTCTCGAGTGTAAGCCACAAAGCCAGAGCCGACCAGACCCGGCCAGACCAGGCCAAACCAGATCAGTTCAGTGCCAATCCCCAGACATGTGCACGTTAAATGCTCCAGCTGTGGCCATATTCCAACTGCTGGACACGGACTCTTTACTGTCGCTCAGCCTGTCAACATCGTCGTCTGGTGGTAATCGAAGCCTTGCCTTTGCCTTTGTGTGGGCTTACCTCGCCCTGACTCTAAGTAATTGTTGTCTGACTTTAATTGTTCATGGTACTTAAGAGGCCATATAAAGTCTGACAAATGCTGAGTGTTTGTTTCAAGTGTGTTCATTGTGTTGATTGCGATTAGATAGAACTATAATTTCTATGATGCCTTCCAAATCAGCAAGAGGTGAGGAACTTTTCTAGATCAAGAAAAAATATTGCAAATAAATAAAGTTACCTATTTATATGTACAATTCGTTCTAATAAGAATATATTACTGTTATGACGAATTCGACTAGGCTGATTTGCTTATATAGTGATAAAATCGATTCAGTTGATAATAAATATATTGTAAAAATTAAAAAAAAAATGTTTACTTAACTTGGGCTCGTCCGGGATTTGAACCCGGGACCTCCCGCACCCTAAGCGGAAATCATACCCCTAGACCAACGAGCCAGTTGTCCAACGCGCGAATAACTTGCTTAATGAATCCAGACATTTATTGTTTCAAGTCAGTTGAATTCATTATGGGAATTGATTATGCAGTTAATAAAAAAAGACCTGTTCACAATGATTTCCTAAAGACAATATATATATATATCGAAATAATTACGAATATTTTCGAGCGACCTTCGAGTGGCTTAGTTAAGCAACTTTGCTTTGCATGTGTTGATCGCTTTGTCGCATTGTCGTTGGCTTAAGTGGTTATCGGTTGCAATTAGCTGGCTAATCGCTGCTGTCGCTTGGCTTTGTGCAACATCAGCTCTCTCGCTGCCATGCATATGGCAGACACTGCTAATCAGATGACCCACCATATGCCACATCCGCCAAAAATTGCATTGATTGGGGACCCCGCCCCAACCAAGCAGCCAAGCAGCCAACCAACCAACTTACTTTTGCTGGCTGCGATAAATCTGAGTTTGGCAACAGCAGCAGCTGGTGCCACACAGAGTCCAAATTATGCGCCACAGTCCATTTGCCACTTGGCCAAAGCGGGTCGAGCCCAACCCATTGCCATAGCCATAGCCATAGCCATAGCCACAGCCATAGCCAAAGCCATATCCCGTAGCCATACCGTAGCCAGCAGGAGGAACACACATCCTTTTTCTGCCTTCTGTCACTGATTGTAATCTGTGGAAGCGCTGCTCGTTAACATTATTGTGCGGCTGTTCGATAATGCATTGGCCTTTTTTCCTTTGCTTTTGCTTGTGTTTTTTATTTATTTTTTATTTTTTGCTAGCTGTTGCTTTTTTGTATTGTTACAAATCATATGACAGAGGGTGACCCGCATAAACTCACTTGATTCGCTGTGGTTGCTCTGCGCCTTTTGGCTGCCAACTCGATCCGCTGCACAGTGGTTAAATTCACCGAAATATATGTTAAAATGGTAAATGCAAATATTGTTAAGATTTTTGTGTATTTTTTGTGATAGTTTTTATGTATTATGTATTTATTTTAAGGTTTATTCGACGTTAATATTTATAAACAACATTTATTGATTTACACGTTTGGAATACCAATTTAAGTTTATTGTTTTTGTTAATTTAATTATTTTTGTGCACAAGCTTATAGCTTTATATCTTAAGTACCTATAGCTAAGTAATCATTAAAAATGAATCAATTATTAATATCATTATATTTGATGATTTAATTAATAAAAATAAATGTACTTTTAATTTATTGACTTTATTCTTATTTTTATTAAATTATCATCTGCTTTACATACTAAAACGATACTTCTTTATATCTTCTTAAAGGTAGCAAGTTGTACACATTTTTTCACTCCTCGCAACGAAGTTATTTACCTTAAATTCCGAAAAATTGCCCACTATGCAAAGATTTCAATCTCTCGTTTTAAACCCGTCTATCCCCTTTTGTGCACTGGATGACTTTTATTCTAAGGGCCTGGCAAATATTTGAACAAATGCTTAGTAGACACGCGGACAGACAGACCGACGGACAGGGGGGCACAGGGGCAGAGGCACAACATCAAAGTTGGCCCAGTTAGCGCTACTGAACTCATATGGTCAGTTTTTCAATTTATGTTCTCGGTAAACACACTTAAAACTTCTTTGTAACTGTTGTTAAGGTACGTGCGAGCTGATAGCTTCATTAGTGTTTTTAGGGGTTGCAACCCCCCGCAGAAAATGTTTTTATGTCTTTATGTCTTAATTCTGCTAAAAAGTTGCATGCCAAATTGAAGTGGTTGCTTTTGGGCAACGAGCTGCGGGCAACCCCCCGCTGCCCTCATTTGTTACGTCACAGCTGTTATGATTTTTTTTTTTTGTTAGCTTCATTCCTTGGACATACCTTGTTAAGCCATGTTTTAAGCAAACAACCTTTGGAACTTAATTAAATTAATGTATATTACAAATTATACAAGAAATGTTTAATTATTTTTGGGAAAAGTAAGTTGGAAATTGATCAAAAAGTAATATTTAAAGTAGGAAGTAGATCAAAGACATCATTTGAAGAGGGAGTTTAATATCTTGTGGAGAAAATTAAAATATATAAAAAAAACTTTAAAGAGGGAAATGCACAAGTAAGAAATATAGCCAAAGGCATTAAAAGCAGATGAATGTGATTTGATAAAATACTTTATAGACGCTATGGTCTGAGAAATCACATGCTGGCATTTGAAATTTAACAAAGGTAGGAGACACATCCGGGATCAGGATAAATGAGAAATGAATGCCGCCTAGACTAAATGCAGTAGGCAAATGGGCAAACTGCAAAGCCACTGTGGTAAGCCAAGAAGTTTGCTCGGCTGCTTGGGCAAGGGGCCGAGGGGCTGAGGGGAAGAGCTCCCTCTTATGCGGTTGACATGATTCACTTTAACGATAAACGATAACGATAGACGTCGCAAACTCAGCCAATAGTAATTCCAGATAATAGGACAAAGCCGGAGCAAAGTTGGCGACAACTTGGCAGCCTCTTTGGCATCGCATCTTGCTTTGGTCCACTTTTGGAATGGGCGAGTTGCTTTGCCATGCTTCTTCTTCTTCTTTTTCCTTTCTGGTTTTTTTTTTAGCAACTTTAACGTTTGACTAAACATTTTATTTAATTTTGTGCGACGCGCAGAAAAAACTCGAATAATCAAATAAATAAATGGCAAAGGAACAAATGCGCCCTTCGGCGCCAGCGTTTACGTAAGCACGTAAAAACATAGTGCAACGCAACGCAACGCAATACAACGCAACCAAATGCTTTACGTAGTTGTTGTTTTTTGTACTCACAGGCAAATGCACACAATGGCTTTGTACCCAATGAAATACGACTGCTGCAAATGGGCATCGCAACCTATGAGAAATTTATGTGACGGCATTGCTTATTTCAATTGCATTCATTTTTATTTTAATTTATTTCTATTTTTTTGTTTATTTAATGCCAACTAAAGTCAATCGGCAGAAAATTTATATATTAAGAAATAGATTAAATTAAAAAGAAAAAATATTTATAAGATTTCTGGCGATATTCATATGCAAAATGGTCCAATTGTTGTTGCATGGATTAGGGAAAACTCAGAAAAATCAATCCAAAAAAATAGTCAGTATGAATTAGTTAATTAATTAGTTCGAAATTGTTATTAATTTAATAAGAATATAATAACAACATTTAATAAGGCATCCATTTCATATATCGTTATCGAATTAACCTAAAATCTTGCATTGCGTTAAATGCAGGGTATTTGAAAGTGGTCTACTCTCATTTACGTTGATGTTGCGAGACAAACACAAAATATTGTAATAAGAAATTCAATTTTCAGCAACATTAGAGGCAAAGTTGGGAATTTTGTGGTACGTGCCTGAGTCCAAAACAAACACAAACAGCAGGTGCCTAAATTAAACTGCCGCAAGTGCCTCTCTTTGTGTTTAGTTGCAAATTGCAAAAATACAAGTTTGGCAATTGAACAAAAGTCCTTTGAATTATGATATTCAAAAAGTACCTTGTTAACTGCTCTAAAAAATGAGAATTTGTTGTGGGAATGTTAAGTTAACACTGTTAATCGTTAGGCCCCTCGATCTAGTGCTCAACTTATGCCAAGAATGATGAAAAATCGTTTATAAAACGGTTTAACCAAATACTTCCAAATTATAAGCAAAGTCAGAGTAATTTTTGAGTTGCTTAGAAAATTATACAATTAGATGGGTCTCAATTTGAAGACCCACCAAAGAAGAACTTTTGTACGCCTTCTGCAATATAATATAATATATACCCAATTAAATCTCTGAAATAACTAATCAATAATAATATAATTATTTAGCAATACATTATTTTTCTTCCGTTTGTTAATCTTTTAATTGCGACTGCTGAGTGTGGTGAGTATTTGTAAATGTAAATTTTTACTTTTCAGCCGTTAATTTTCATTACATGAGTAATTCCACAAGACGAGACAATCCAGCGCATTTGAACATAAGTGACAAATATTCTTATTTATTATGCAACTAATTATTTATTCACGGTTTACAACTGAAAGCAAACCCCCAAGCAGCAGGCGTGTCCATGGGGTCTACAGGCTGTCTGCCGAGGAGCTCACCCTTTTTTTGTGTAACATTTGTGCTCCCATTTGAGAAACACACCCGCTTGCCATACAGCAGACACTTTCACTTATTAGCGGGTCGGCCCTCTGGGGAGGCAGCCCAAATGGCCCAAATGGCAGTGCAGCACGTGAAGGGCATAAGTCGTAATGCCCAACTCCAAACTCACCATTAACACCACCTCAACCCTCATATTCCCCACCTTGTGTAGCGAATGATAGGTGAGTATCAGTGCTGTCGCTTAAGCCTTTTTTTTTTGGGCCGAGCTGTGCTCTGAAAAGGAGTTAGCCGCAAAAATTAAACGAAAATTGACAGAATTTTTTTGGAATTTAAACAATTGGTTTTTATAATTGTACATTAGAGCAACTGGGTGGCAAATGAGATTTGCAAGTAAAACTTTTGTGAATTGCGACAAAGACACCACGATTTAGCCGCTAAGAAGGATCGATCGCAGCAATTTAGCAGGCGGCTGTTGGCAGCACTGCTGAGCCTTTTGTATTTGTGTGTTTGTGTATTTGTGATCAGCAGCTGTTTTGTCGCCTCTGCTTTGCTTATTTTAAGCATGGACTCGTGTCTAATCGGCTCGACTTGGCAAAGTGTTCGGCTTTGGCTTATCTGTCGCTCTCGTGTTTGAGTGCCGTTAACTCTGTTTTTCTGTTTATTCTGTTTGTGTGTGTGTAAAACATTTTCACCTGTCAACAATATTTCTCGCCCACTGTGCGTTGCATTAGAATGCGACAACAGCTGCCGCTTCCCCTGACTGGCTGGCTGGGTCTCCCTGGGTCTCCCCTGTTGCCTGCCACGACACGCAACCGCCCCAAGAACATCGCTCAGGTGGAACGACGAAGGCGTGCAACATTTTTCTCACTTGGCAGCAATTTGCCTGCTGCTTTGTTGCTGCTGCTGCTGCCGCCTCTTCACTCGTATGTATTTATTTTGTTGCAAAATTATGCACATGTCCTTCGTAGTAGTTCGCAGTTTGTTGCGTGTCCATTCGTTGCCGTGGTGCATGCAACAAAATTACTGTTTTGGCTGTTCTCGTGTTTTGTGCCATAGCAACAACTGCCATGCCCAAAACGCAATTTTCGGCTTTTGCATACATATTTGTTACCCTGCTCTAAGGACCGTTGTCATCTACACGAAAAGTGCCACACGTCTGAATGGCCACGAACTGGGCAGATATTTAGTGACTGCATAGCAAATATAACATATATATTTAAGTTCAATTTCTATATTAATTTATTGAAATAATTATCCAACTGGTGACTTACTTTAACCATTTACAATTGTTTCATAAGTAGAATGTTTGCAATATTTAGTCTGTTGTTATTTATTCCGCTATCAACATTTCATGCATTCTTAAATGTTGCCTTTCCATTTTCCCGTTACCGGCAACATTCTGTACACTCAAATTAGACAAGAGTATTTATGAAAAGTATAGCAATATCAATGTAGCAATGTATCAACAGCTATTATTTCAAGAAAGTACAATCATAACTAAAATAACATTTTTAATTTTTAACACTTTTTCTTATTTATTGAATTGTTGGCAGATAAGTGCTTAAAGCCTTATATTTTAATTAATTGTTTAATTATTCATTTTGGAGAGAGAAATAAAAATAAGCTGATAAGCAGAATGGAATCTCGAAAAGTAAAAAATGTTACGGAAAGTGGAATACGTCTCTAACATAGATGGATGGAATTTTTACCTTAATCAATATGTTAAATTTTGCATTTGAAATAATCAAAACATTTGTTAATCGTTTCTTTTGCCATTTAACAGCAAGTTACCCTAGTCAATGGAACGTCACTGTACCGTATCAATTTAAAATTCATTGAAGTTTCAAATCGGTTCAGACACCATTCAAAAAAAAAAAAAGGCGCTCGCGCCTCGGGCTGTTTATAGGATTTGTCAGACGCGACACGTAACATGCAATCAAAAAGAGCAAAAAATTGAAAAAGGGAAAATGGAAAATGGAACTTTGTCGCATCATAGTCGACTAGTCATTCAGGAAGAGGGTTGATTGCCTTTTGCAGTCTGTGCCGAATCCCAACACAGAAGCGTTTGGCGTTTGGCCGTGTCTCTCTGTGGCATCAATTAAGGCATTACAATGTCATAATCAGAATGACAAATAGAATTACGCATGATGGGAAAGGCAACAGCCGACAATGCTGGGCTTAGACAGGGACTCACACTCCCTCTCTCTCTCTCCCTCTCCCTCTCTCTCTCTCTCTCTCTCTCCGTCTGTCCGTTTGTCCGTCTGTCTGTCTGTGGTGGTTGGTGTCAGTTGCTTTTTGTTGGGCAATCGTTTGAAACAATTTCGCAATTGTGCCACCTATTCAAATTGTGCCGTGCTAATCCTTTGTAAGCCCAGAAACGACAGCCAAGTGAGCCACGTTGCAAGCGTGACAAGGTGCGACGCATCGTCTGTGGCAAGTGCAACCAACCCCTGACCAAAGGGTGGATGGTTTAACGATTCCATGCCCAATATCGCTTATTATAGCATTATGCCAATTGAGCGTGGATTGTAAACTCGCCGAGGACGCATGACGACGCTCCTCGATGACAATGGAAAAGAAATTACCAATTACGAGTATTTCGCACATGTTGTTGGGGCAACATCGGCTCCCCATTACCCGTTGGATAAAAAGTTTTAATCACACTTTGGCACACGCTCCTTTCATTTATGCGTACAAATTATTCGTTGCCTCGCCGGCATTTTGAGCGGGCTTTTGATGCTCTTGTTGTTGCTTTCCTACCAAATAATATTTTCCCAGTCGCAGCTGCGCCAAAAGTTAGGATAAAGTCTCCTCAAGTCTTCTACATCACTTTGTGTTGGGCTTTTTATTCAATTATTTGGCCCGGCTATGCCCCCTTTTGTTGCTGCCACGTTTGTACTTGTTCTTGTGGGCGCTGTCATACCCTGCGCCCATACCGAAAGGGTGTAATGGACTGCCCAAGCGACAGGATTCATCTCTAACTTATCGTCGTAACTCCCATTTAAGGTGTAAGGGATCGAGTAAAACCTAATGCGGAAGTAGGATATTCTCCAGTCGAGCACTCTCGATTAAGCCACATTTTGTATTAGAAAAATTATTGGTGGTTTCTCTATGTGTGCGCAAATGCTGAATTTGTATTGTAGGAACCTTGGAAGTTGCCTGCCTAAGGCACTTTTGTGAAACTTTGATGGGCAATTTGTTTTTAGCTTGATGTGAGTGTGAATTTGGGGATCATTGATGTTATTAAATTAGGCTGTGTTATTACAATTTATGTAGTTTGGCCAACAAGCTAAATTGGGAAAATTAACCTAACCTTAGAAAGTGAACATTTCAAACGGAAAGTTAATATTAATATTCGATCAAGACTTGAGCAAGTATAAAATGGGTTTTCTAATTTTTTTTAAAAGAAAGGATAAGATGAGTTGGCATTGGCAACAGAAATATGGTAAAATTCAAATAAACAACATTTCACGAATAGAGCTTTTCAGCTTACAAAATCTGAAATACAAATTGCTGATCATTGTTTTTTATTATTTAAAGTTTTATGCGCTTCCAACTGACCCACTTTTAACCTGCTGACGTATCTCTGCTTTTTTTTCTATATTTTACAGCAAACAGCTGTTTAAGGTAAATCCGCACTCTGCAAATTGGTTTACCTCAACCCTCTGCTGATGCAAAGCAGCTGACCAGCCATGCAAGCCAGCAAGCAGCCAACCAGCCAACCAGCCAACCAGCGAACCATCGAACCAGCGAACCAAGCTTGTTATCCATAGTTTCGCTTGCGAAACATTTCTAATTTTTCAACGTCTGGAAAGGATTTGCACCTTCAGTTTTTGGGGCCAGAAGCCCGAAGCTGACGTTGCAGCTGAAGGTGAAGCTGAAGCTGAAGCTGAAGCTGTCTGAACTAATATCTAATCTAATGGCGGGGCAACAGCATTCATTTTATGCATATCGACAAGCGCTTTTTGATATTCCGCAGACAGCTGCTAAGAGAAAATTGAAAAACTATTTTTTAATATGCAAGTTAAAAGTGCAGCAGAGCCAGAGAGAGAGAGAGCACAGATAAAGGGAGTGTGGTGCGTTGTGGCGTGGTGCGTTGTGGAGTGGAGTGATTGAAGGAAAGGCAAAGCATATACAAAGCAGCAAGCGAAGCCACCGAAGCAAAAAGTTTGACTGGCTTTTCTAATTGTGCAACTTCCGTGGCAAAGTGTGCGGCTAATGTTTGCCAATGCTGCACCTTAAGTGCAGGTCACTCCCCCTAAAACACAGCTTGTCTTAATGCAACCACTTACGTTGTGTGAGACCTGAAGCTGAAGCTGGAGCTGGAGCTGGAGCTGGAGGTTTCTCTTTCGGGCACTTCATTTCTCTTGGCCAGGGCATAAGTAAAAAGGCGTTGCCGCATAATAAATGGACAATTTGGTAGTTGAAGCGTGGAGCGTCCGATAATGCCCTCAAGGATATGGGCGAAATGCTGCTCCATTGCTTATCCTTATCCGTACCAATCCACCGCCCACAAGTTTTCCCCTGATGGCTGCTGCTGCTGCTGCTGCTGTTGATGCGGTTATAGATTGCCTGGCCCTAACCCTTGGCTAGCCATAAAATTATTTTGCAACAATTTCTTAGCCCCAGTTACTTTCTTTGGCTCCGCTTTCTCTAGCCCTCTCTCCCGCTCCCACTCCTTCTTTACCTCGCTCTTCCTCTTCATGCTTAAGGGCATTTTAATTTTGATCTCGTAAATTTTCACGAGAGATAATAATAATATGCGTTCGTTCAGGTTACGCATTTTTAGTGGCATACCTGCCTGAAAACTTTGTTGTTTTCCTCCTCCCACCTTTCCCAGCCATTTTCTCTGCCTCTCTCCGCTCTCTCCGCTCTCAGCTATCATTATTGACTTATGACCCATAAGAGGCCACAACTTGTGCAATTATTAAAGTTGAGCTCACTCCCTTCCCCCTCTCCCTGTTAGCCACTAAATCATCTCTTTGATAAGCAATTTGATTTATTTTATAAAAACAATTTTGCTCTTTGACAGCCGCCTGTCCAAAAACATAACGTAAGTCTTCCTAACCAGGCTAAACTATTTTCCGTTAAAAGAAAAACAAAGCAGCAAAAAGCCGCTCGACAATCGAGCTGTGTGATGCCCTGCAAACATTTGAAGTGGGTTTGTGTGTGTCTTGGTCATTTTTAAGAATTCAAAGAATTTAACTGTAAATATATTGCTGAATTAATTCCGGAACAAATCTCTTAAAATAATATCCTACTTTAATTATATAATAAGTGTAAATGCAGAAAAATTCCTCACTGAAAATAAGCTGATTCTCAAAGGGTATAAGTCATGCATACCCCTCGTAAACGTCTGCCAACATGGGGTATAAAATAACAAAATCCAAAAACCTAACGGTAAAATATTTTGCTGAGGTATTTTAGATAGCAAATGCTCTTTCTACGAGCAACCGACCCACAACAACAACAACAACAACAACAACAATAGCAAATGGTATTAACATATTTTAAACCTAAATTGCTGGACTTTTGTTGTGGTTGCCATTGTCTTTGTTTGTTGTTTTTGTTTGTTGCTTTTGTTTTTGTTGCCGTGTGGCATGTCAAGCATGAAGTGCAAATAGCTTGCAGCTAAATATTTATACACAATTTTTAGTTACTGACTGGTGTTAGACATTATTTTTCTGCGTCAGGCGAGTGTTTATTTTGGGGCAACTCATCCTTAGGGCAACCACTTGTTGCCCGATTGTGTTCTCGACTGGAGTTGTGCGAAGTCTGTCAACATTAGGAAAGATTTTACGCTGGAGTTGATGAGTCTTGTCTGCTTTATAAAAGTTTTCTGGTGTCAAATAAGAAAGTAATTATGCGCAAACAAAATAACTTTGCAATAGTTCTGTTTACCGAATTTTGGAAAATTGCAAACAATTTTAAATTCATATTGTCAAAAATCTACAAACAATTTTTTTTTTGTTGTGCGTTTAGCTTTTAAATTGCAAGAGATATAGGGATTGGCAGTGGGCGTGGTCCAATAATAACTTTCAAATTTGCTGACTCTTGCTTTCGAATTGTGTGAGACTTAGGTTTTTCGTAGGGGAAGTTTGCGTGGTAATCGAATTTTATTATCGGTCTTTCAAGGGAGCTACCAGTAAGATACTTTCCAAATTTTAGACTCTAGCTTACAAATTGTGGAAGACATGCGCATTTCAGATTTCTATGTCTGTCGATCTTTGAAGCAGGTTAACTGCAAGCCATCTTCAAAGTTTGATGTATCTATCTTTAAAGATATGCGTTTATCGATATACACTTTACGAAATATTGTTTTTCAAGATTATGTGGACGTGGTTATAAGAATTTTGTACCACCTGGGGGCGGCGAAGGTGATCACTTGTCGATCTTTGAAGGACATCGTCAATCTGCCAATCGAATTTGATGACTAGTGATTTGTTAGGATAACTTGGTTTACCTAAAAAAGGTTTTTCAAATTATATATAGCTATTTGATTTAGTAGTTTGATCTCGTGATAATAATCCGCATATTTGGTAAGTTTGGTTTTACATTCGCGACAAAATTATAAAACTTCTAAAAAGATTAAAAAATGCCAAAGTCTGAGCTGTTATAAATGCAGACGGGATTCGACTATAATATATATATAAAAGTTAAGTTTTTCGCTGGGTTTCATTTAAATAATGGACCAACTGATGGCCGATAGTTGACGCTTCACAGTGTTATTCAAGTTGAGCTGTTCAAAGGAATTTCAGTTGTTTGCGCATTTGTATATATGTATATTAATAGCTGGTGCTCAGTAAATACACTTGGCAGGGTTGTTCCTTTGTCTGAGTCCTTGAGCCGTTGATGTTGGCTTCTTGTTGGGATTGTCCAGCATGTGGTTAGTGCTTCAAATGTTGGCAAATGGCAAATGGCTAAATTCGTGCGCATAAAGTGAATTGTTTTATGGCCAGGCAGCAAGACCAAGGCGTAGTATTTGAAAAACGAGTTAAACACGTGTCGAAAATGGGCACTCTGCCCTCCCCCTTATTTTCCCTTTAGGCCATTCGAAGACTTGCTTATTGCATGTGAGAGGCATATGGCATAGCCCACATTTGGGGGCTCTCTGGTAATCGAAGTGAATGTGGGTTGCATAGTTTATGGTGCCTATTGCCTGACCGTTCATAGATTATGGATGAGCTTCATAATGAGCCAATTTATACAAGCGCTCCTGGGCAACTCATTTCTCTCTGTGTGTGGCTGTAGCCATCTCATAAGCAATTCCACCAAAAGTTGCTCTCCCCGTATTGTTCCCGTTCCTGGTAATGATATATGAAACCCAACGAGTTGTTTTTCGCACAGAATAAAACCAAAAAACAAACGCCATTTGTTGAAATGCAGGTGGACAGACAGGCAGCCTCAGCTCACAGCTTCCATTTGAATGCGCACATGGAGCACATGGAGCAACACATGGCATGGATAATCGCATGTGTGCTGCTCTCGGACAGATGTTGTTTACTTCGGTTCAGTTTTGGTTTTGGCTCCCCAACTCGCTAGCTGCTTTAATGCACGCGTCAGGTGACAAACTTTCTTGGCTTTTTTTTTGGTTTTATTTTTTGTTTTTTGGGATTTTTGTTATTTTTTTGCTGGCTGCTGTTGTCACTTGGCTGGAGAGCAAGGACAAGCACTGGTATCGCAGCTGTTGCTTCTGTGTTGATTTGAAGTGGCTCCTTCGAGCTGTGCATGAGCAGTGACCAAGTTGACTGTGAAACTTACTGAGAAGGAAATAAATCGAACGACAGTTACCCAAAGTGTTTAGCTGCAGTCCAAAATATATACAGCATTTTTACTATCAATTTTATTTTACATTTTATTATTATTATTAGTGCACCAGATCGCAGACAAGCCAGCTATCAAAATCAAACGATTTAAGAAACCAATATATTGGGGGAAGGATAGACATAGAATACTTTATCGTCTCTTGACGAGGAGGAGTTCCCAAAGCCCAACATAGGAGAATGTGTCGCTTTTGCAATAAAAGATGTATATTAAAAATTGATCTGCATTTTAGAAATTCGCCACACTTTCGGTGCGAACGGTTTTCACATTTTTATTCAGAAAGTAAATTTCTAAAACTGAACGTTGTCTTTCTTTAAGCCAGGGCTTGCATATCTTAATTTCATGATTGATTTTTCACTGAGAATCTACTTCATCGTTAAGCCTTTTATTTACATTGTTATATTAATCTAATTTATTCGTTATTTCAACTACACTCAGTACAAAAATTTACTAGAAAAGTAGAAAGTCGCCTTCTTAACTTTTCTATCTTTAGGAATAATTTTTAAGCACACAATAACATAATCATGTTATTGCATAGGCTTCATCTAATAATGTAAAAAGCTGAAAAGTATAAATGGAAGTCCTCAGTTTCAGAAAAAATCTTTTTCTTTTCTAAAATTCAGAAAATATTAAGGCGATTTACTCAGTTGACTACTTCCTTAAAGTAACATCGTAATTATTCTCAAATTAAATTATTTGAATTCACCAAAGCTATTTAAATGTTGTTATATGTGAAATCTTAAAATAAAATACTCTATCTCTTAATTATATTAACATTTTGAAGCTCAAATATTTTTCTAGAAAAACCCGAGAATTACGAAAGATAAAACAGTAGTTTTCAGAAACTCGCATTTCACTTTTAAAAGCTTATCGATTAATTTACACCATTTAAAAAATATATTAAAAAAGGTGTCTTAAAGTTTTGCATTCCTATTGAAACTCGAGTTACTTTAGTTTTTTTTACTAAAATAATGTTATAAATGCGGTGCCGTGCTTTGTTGCAAAGTAATTCGCTGCCACTTCTCTCAGGCTCTCATTGGCATTACTCCATTTTGTGCGACAGGTTTTTGCGAGCTAATTTTACGGTAACTTTCAAAGCATCGTTGGCAATTATTCACCTGCGTTGACTTTGGCATCGCTTAAATTGAAAGGATTACTTACACATCATTGAAGCCCTCTCACACACACACCACACACACACACCACACACACACCACACACACACGCTAAGCACACGCAGTTGGTGGCTTACGCTGTGCCCCCTGCTTCCCCCTTGGATTTACAAATTCATTTTGGTATTGGCATTTTTTCATTACACTGAGCGATTGGTGCCCCTCCAGCTGCCCGCGTCCCCCACAGGTAACTGGTGTCACTCAGAGAGCAATTGAAGCGATTTATTGGTGTCATATGACAAGCACCTGCCCTACTCTCTGTCTCTCCGTCTCGCTGTCTCTCCGTCTGTCTGTCTGTCTACCTTTTGCCAATCAGTGTCCTTCTGCTGCTGCTGCTTCTGGCGCGTAATAAAAAGTTCAAACATTAAAAGGCTGGCGAACGCTTCTTTTAACGAGTTTCAAGTGGCGTTGCAACGAGCAGAAAGCTGCCACTGCCTTTGGGGCAAGCGCCTCGTCAATTTACGCTTTGTGTGCCAATCAAACAAATAAACAATCTGACAACCAGACAAACAGTTGGCTACGTTTGATCTCTGCTCCTGATGGCAGACAGTCTGCGGCCAATGCAAAAACATATTGAATTACTTTAAAAAGGAAAAACTCGCTATAAATATATATACATATATATATTCGAATATTCGAATATTACAGATAACCTTCCAGGGTTTTCTCTTTGGCAATTCAATTAGGAAATTTGTCGTCCGGGAGTTTTTCAGTCTTACAATCGGGTTAATTGGCCAACAAGCGCTGCCCCAAAATCGCTTAGCCTCTTGCCATTTAATATTTTTATTTAACGCCATTTACATTTTATCATTCTTCATTAAGCGTTGTGGGCCCCACAATTGATGCTCTTTGTTTGTGCGTTGATTTATTGCCAGTTGCCTTCAATTGGCATTAATTTTTCAGCGGTTATTTGCCCTTCACTCACAGCCACCTCCCCCTCGCCTGCGTCGTCCTGTTCGTCCTTTGCAGTGTCGTCTCTTCTGTTCATCGTTAAATAATTAAATATTTGCATAAATTTATCATCATCGATGGCTCGGGACTTTTTCATTTTCTCTGACATTGTCACACACGCATCGGTTTAAAATTTCGTACAGGACAAGGGCAAAAGGTTTACCAAACGGTGTTTGGAGTGGTTCGATGAAGATTTTTGATCCATTTCAAATAAATTTTGGTTCACATATGCGACTGAAATTAACAAGTAATTCATAAAACATTTATTATGATTCTGTTAGAGACGGTTTACGAGTAAATTGGTTTTGTGGAATGTCAGTTATGCCGTCAGTCTGTCTACCCGTCCGACAGCCCTTAAGCTAGAATCTTGAAACATTTCGAATAAATTGAGGTACTAGAAAATCGATGAATATTATATATTCAAATATATCTTACACAATTTTAAAAAATACACCGGCTACGCCCACCTCGCCCATTGTACTCAGTTACTCTGCCTCTAATAACCGGGAGTCCTTTTGACGGGTTTACCCTCTACATTTTATTGTCACACCCACTTACGCCTCTAGAACCACTATCCTCGATGGTGTAAACCGATAAATATTTCTCACTCAATTTGAAAGCTGGTCGCCCAATTTTAGAGATAGAATTATCCAGCCTCGAAGGTAAATTACTAACTACCTCGCCTTAAGATTGTAAGATTGTAATCGGGTAAGCAATTGTAAAGTTAGAGTCACCAACTTTATTATACCATATTATATGGATTACTCAATTCAGCCGCACAAGCAGGTTGATTGCCACCTTTGATCAGATAAAGTTTACTAAGCTTACATTTTTGTTTTATTAACTATATATATTTTGGAATTGTACACAATGAACAAATAAAAGTAAAATGAGTTCGGTATCCGTCATTTCAAAGCACTTTCCGGTATTTTATGTGTACGTTAAATATATTTGTAACCGTACTTAAATTGTCGTCAGTGTGTTTTTATGTACCCCAAATGCATCAGATCTTTTCTTCATATTTGCATTAATAGGTTTCCTGTCCAGATGGAACGCTTCAGCAAACAGTGAGAAAAGCCACTCAAGTGACTCAGCAGCTGCTTCGAAAATATTTTAAGTCTATTGACGCTTATGACACTCGTTGCCAGCAGACGACAGCCCAACTAATGAGCTATGACATAAAAGGTTTACCAAACAAACTATGACAAAACGACAAAACGACAAACACACAGCTCTCGAATGCGGTTCACTGTTTAATGCCAGAATACTTAAAAAAAAAAATAAAGAGAAATAAAAGAACAGTATTCGATATTTTGGAGTAAACCTCAACAAAACTGATTCTCTCCTCGTCTCGCCCAGCTGGAACAAATTTGATAGATCTATTTGTAGTGTCCCGCGATGTTGTTATTGCTATTGTTGTTGGTGTTGTTGTTGTTGTTGTCGTTGTTGCTGCCTGTTAAATGCGACAACTTAAAATCCCATTTGATGCACTCCTCTTTTATGATGCAGGCCGCCCTGAGCCCTCAGCTGTGGGAGCTGCTGCTGCTGCTGCTGCTGCAGATGCTGCTCTACCATTTCAATCTTCATAAACTTGACAAAAATCCCAGCGAACGACGACGAACTGAAAACGAAAAATTATGTTCCATTAATGGAGCGAATGTTTTCCTTTTATGGGCTGCATATAAAATGTAAACTACTTAAGCGGCATCAGCCCCGGGACTCCAGACTGCGAGACTGCAACATGTGGAGGTAGCAGCAGCAGAAGCAGCAGCAGCAGCATCAACTCAGACATCTACAATATTTTGGAGTACGAGTATGAATGTATATGGATATGGATATATATATATATATATATATATATGCAACTGTGCCCCGTTCCGACTCCTGTCTGGTTGCCTGAGCTGCCTTGGGGCTGTGCACGCTGTGTGCCCTGTCTCATTATGTCGCATGTGACACTGTTAATGATTATATGTACATATTCTATGCCACGCCCCCCTCGCAACAGCCAAAAATAAGGCTGGCTGCATTCCCCCCTTTATTCCTTGGCTTGTGAAGGGCAACCCGACGACCCCACGACAACGACAACAATGACAACAACGACAACGACAACGATGACGACGACGACGACGACGACGACGATGAGGAGCGTGACGTGAAAATCTAGGAACAAATGTTTTGGTTCCCACTTGTGAAAATCCCCCACGACAAACGACGACAGCTCCGCAACTGTTCTTGTTTGTAGTTGTTGCCAGTTGAAGTTTCATTAAAAATACATAAAAATCAGAACGCATTTGCCTCCGGCCAGACAACGAGTAGTGTTAGAGCCAAACAGGGCCAACAACAACAACTGTGTTTCAATATGAAACATGCTGCAGGAATACACGGATTGCTTGTTTACGCCATCAGTTTATTGAGACTTGTCTGTGCGTGTCGGTGTCGTGTGTATTGTTTGGAGTGTGTTGTCAGACTTGATTTGTTTAACAACAGTCGGAATCAAAAAACTAAACTAATTGCCTGTTTGTCTTTTGTCTTGGGCTCGCCCACGAAAATCGCACTGAGCCATCCGAAGGAAGCCAGTCAGCTGTCTTTCCCCATAAGCCACATTAAAACAGTTGAAAAGCTGTGGGAAAAGTTTACAGTTGTTCACATCTTGATTGGGTTTTAATTGTGGAGCGCTAATTTCCTTCTTCTTTGGTTGTCTCCGATAAGACAACTGGCTTATGCCAACAAACTACTTTAGCTGGAACTATATAATTGTCGGAATTGGGTTTTAATCAATTGGCCATTAGGCTCGAAATAAATGATGGCTTAAAACGTTTATTTATGGTTTTCTCTAAAGGTAGAGTAGCTCAAAACTCAATTCGATTTATTAAATGTCGACTTTATCTGATGAAAGTATCTACAGAAAATACACATCAAATAAATTTAGTGCATTATTGATATTATTTCATTTGTTTCATTAAACTTTTACAAATTTCAATTTATTTTCATTTTCTATTATTGCAAACAAAAACTGTCAGCAGATTCACTCCTGTTTGCAGAGTATTTAATCCTTTTTCATATTTTTCATATTTCTTGTAAATAATTTAGATTCTCTTTCAGCTCGCACATTTCGCCGGGTATATCTATCGGTTACAGGCCACTTTAATATCAATTAGATGGCAGTAAATGCTCAAGTGCGTACACCCCCTTGCATACTGATGGCCAACATGCCTGTTAATATATCCAATAACACCCGAAGGCCTATTAATATCCCCGACTTAGAGTAGCAAAACGCTGCAATGTTGTTAATAACCAAAGGTAGATGGGGCCCGCTGGCAAAGCGACAAATTTGCACTAAATGCAACTGCAACTCCACATTCCTTTGCTTTGTTCCCCCTGCAGTCGCAGGGATCCGTCCTGGCCTCCGGTCTGGCACAGCGACTTAACGGCAATTAATGTAAATGAAGGTGGATGTGGATGTGGCAGCACACACTCCCCCTTATTAGAGGCACCATGAGGGGGTTGGGATACGGCTGGAAGTGAAACCTGAACTGCGACTGCTGACGGGGGGGACGGGGGACTGAGGACTGGCTCCCGGGGCTGTCGGGCATTTGGCGCACTTGTGCATGCCTAATTATTAGGACAATTTGCTCTTGGACTTTGCCTATTAATTAGCTATCGAACACGGACGTAGACATTGATGATGACGACGACCAAGTTGGGTTTGTGGGCTTTGACTAATGCATTCAATGGCTCAAATGAAATCAGTCTGCGAATCCATTTGTGCTTCTCTCTCTCTCTCTCTCTCTTTCTCCCTCTATGAATCTATGTGTGTGATGTCTTTTAATTTGCCCACGCTCATAATTAATAGCCAGTCACCGCTTTACCAGGATTTATTCTCAAATACGACATGCCCCAAAATGTGGTAAACAATTTCACATGATTTATGCCCATGTCAAGTTTGCAAATGAACGTGCTGACAGCCAGGCGACTGTTCGACCGTAAGAGACTTAAAGTACATATAAATATTTTTATTTAATATATTTATTAATAACAAATGTTGTGAACAATATGAAATTATGAATGGAATATCCTTGCAAATCTATAATTTTAGTTTAAACACAATTATTATATTAAAGGACTTTAAAGCAACTTTCTTTTAATAGATCCCAAGTATAAAACGACAGAGAACAAGGTAAACAAATAAATCAAAATCAAAATAGCCGTAATTTTGTGTACTATATGATTTATTGTTTCGTATTATACAATAACTAATAAGCTTTCTCTTTTCTGCTCAACGGCTAAGAGCAAACAATCCCCGTGATTGTCGCAGGCTTTTCGCCAAACAATTTTTTTCCATTCAAAGTCATTAAAAAGAAACGCGCCAAATAATAATAACAACAATAACACCAGCAATCGGTCGTGCGCACTGATAAAAAATCCTATATCCTTGTACTTGTAAAAAAAAGTGGGGGGGAAAAAAGAAACATTATTAATCAATGTCCACAGGAGAAATTCTTGTTGCCATGTCTTTGACAGAAGTCCAATGTGGCTCAAATCGAGGCTGAGTTGAGCTCGGTCTTCAATTCGCGTCCCTTGGGTGATCCCAAGCAGTTTTCCCCACACTACATGCCCCATGCCACATGCCGCATAAAGCAGCTTAAGCCCAAGGGCGGCCACTTTTGGCCAAGGACAACGCTCAGCGAACTTTGCTAATTTTCTTTCCTGTCACGTTGATTTTTTGTTTACCATTATAGCTGGCTGTTGTCGCCTCCAAAAAGGACATCCCTGCCCAGGCCGCCCCACTCCCCGACGCCGGACAGCCAACTTGATTTACGTTGCAGCTTCTAACGCCGAACAGCATTTCAATTAAATTTTATTTTCTATGAGAGCAGGCGTTCAAATCAATGAAATATAATCGAATTAATTACGTCTAGTAGCTGCGTAGTGGGACTCGCTCGCCTCTAGGTGCTGCCGCATTGAGAGTCCTGTTCGTGCCACATAAATTTGCGATTCGGCTGCGTTTCATTGCCCACTGATTTCGCCTCGGATTTGTATTATTGTTAATGGCCAAATTGTGTTGGCCATTCAGCAGTTTCCTTTCAAAGAAGCTGCTGCCTTGGACCACGTTCCGAGGGTTGCAAATCTAAATGCGGCTCTGACCTGGTCCATTTCTCGTTTTTAATTAGCATTCAGATGGCAAAGAGTCGCCTCTTTGTTGCGTAATTAGCTGAGTTTTGATTTATTACCGGACGACTGTTTTGGCAGATTGTCACCCTTACCGAACCCAGGTGTTCAGTCCTCTGTCCTCCGTCCTCTGTTTAGGGTCCGTTTTTTCACCAAGAAGCAGCAAAATTTGTTATGCAAATATTTGCAGAAATTAAAACTGTCAAACTTAAAGCTTGATTCCTTGATGCGTTTGTCGCATTAACAGCGCCCTAAGCTCATCAGACGAGTTTGATAAAATGGCAAACACAGGCAAAGGATAGAGGTACTTAAACTAACGATGCTGACATTTCTAAGACGTCTCTAAAAAGCCAAGTTATTTATTGCCTTTTTGTGGATTGCTGGGATGAATTAAGTGCATGGCAATATTTTCGAAGTACAAGAGATCCTAAAATAAATCATTGTTTAAGTGTTTCCAATAAAACTTGACCCAAATATGAAATTAACTCGATTCCGCTGCAATTGATACAGAATGTAAAACGATTGAGTTATTGTGTAAGTCTTGATTCGAAGGGCATAATCGTATAATTTATGTCTGTGCTCAATAATCTCGAAATAAGCTAGTGTTTCTTAAATAAAACCTAGTTTAGTATACTTAGGAGCATGAACTGAATCCATTAAATACGATTTAATATTTTTGTGCAAAATTATGTACAAGAATGCCCGAAAATCGGTATATGGGCATAGGTCGAATCTTCAAAATGCCATAACTTCGTCAAAACTCAACTCAGATTAAAAAGCGAGGGCTTTTTGATCATAGTTTTGCCCCTAAATCAATCGTGCATTTAAAGTTGAAAACGTGATTTTGGGTCGGAAGACAAGTAAAAATTATAGCCCGAAAATCGGTATATGGGCATAGGTCGAACCTTCAAAATGCCATAACTTCGTCAAAACTCAACTGAGATTAAAAAGCGAGGGCTTTTTGATCATAGTTTTGCACCTAAATCAATCGTACATTTAAAGTTGAAAACGTGATTTTGGGTCGGAAGACAAGTAAAAATTATAGCCCAAAAATCGGTTTATGGGCATAGGTCGAACCTCCAAAATGCCATAACTTCGTCAAAACTCAACTCAGATTAAAAAGCGAGGGCTTTTTAATCATAGTTTTGCCCCTCAATCAATCGTACATTTAAAGTTGAAAACGTGATTTGAGGTCGGAAGACAAGTAAAAATTATAGCCCGAAAATCGGTATATGGGCATAGGTCGAACCTTCAAAATGCCATAACTTCGTCAAAACTCAACTGAGATTAAAAAGCGAGGGCTTTTTGATCATAGTTTTGCCCCTAAATCAATCGTGCATTTAAAGTTGAAAACGTGATTTTGGGTCGGAAGACAAGTAAAAATTATAGCCCAAAAATCGGTTTATGGGCATAGGTCGAAACTTCAAAATGCCATAACTTCGTCAAAACTCAACTCAGATTAAAAAGCGAGGGCTTTTTGATCATAGTTTTGCCCCTAAATCAATCGTGCATTTAAAGTTGAAAACGTGATTTGAGGTCGGAAGACAAGTAAAAATTATAGCCTGAAAATCGGTATATGGGCATGGATCGAAACTTCAAAATGCCATAACTTCGTCAAAACTCAACTCAGATTAAAAAGCGAGGGCTTTTTGATCATAGTTTTGCCCCTAAATCAATCGTGCATTTAAAGTTGAAAACGTGATTTGAGGTCGGAAGACAAGTAAAAATTATAGCCTGAAAATCGGTATATGGGCATGGATCGAAACTTCAAAATGCCATAACTTCGTCAAAACTCAACTCAGATTAAAAAGCGAGGGCTTTTTGATCATAGTTTTGCCCCTAAATCAATCGTGCATTTAAAGTTGAAAACGTGATTTTGAGTCGGAAGACAAGTAAAAATTATAGCCCGAAAATCGGTATATGGGCATAGGTCGAACCTTCAAAATGCCATAACTTAGTCAAAACTCAACCCAGATTAAAAAGCGAGGGCTTTTTGATCATAGTTTTGCACCTCAATCAATCGTACATTTAAAGTTGAAAACGTGAATTTGGGTCGGAAGACAAGTAAAAATTATAGCCCGAAAATCGGTATATGGGCATTGGTCGAACCTTCAAAATGCCATAACTTCGTCAAAACTCAACTCAGATTAAAAAGCGAGGGCTTTTTGATCATAGTTTTGCACCTCAATCAATCGTACATTTAAAGTTGAAAACGTGAATTTGGGTCGGAAGACAAGTAAAAATTATAGCCCGAAAATCGGTATATGGGCATAGGTCGAACCTTCAAAATGCCATAACTTCGTCAAAACTCAACTCAGATTAAAAAGCGAGGGCTTTTTGATCATAGTTTTGCCCCTAAATCAATCGTGCATTTAAAGTTGAAAACGTGATTTTGAGTCGGAAGACAAGTAAAAATTATAGCCCGAAAATCGGTATATGGGCATAGGTCGAAACTTCAAAATGCCATAACTTCGTCAAAACTCAACTCAGATTAAAAAGCGATGGCTTTTTGATCATAGTTTTGCCCCTAAATCAATCGTGCATTTAAAGTTGAAAACGTGATTTTGAGTCTGAAGACAAGTAAAAATTATAGCCCGAAAATCGGTATATGGGCATAGGTCGAACCTTCAAAATGCCATAACTTCGTCAAAACTCAACTCAGATTAAAAAGCGAGGGCTTTTTGATCATAGTTTTGCCCCTAAATCAATCGTGCATTTAAAGTTGAAAACGTGATTTTGAGTCGGAAGACAAGTAAAAATTATAGCCCGAAAATCGGTATATGGGCATAGGTCGAAACTTCAAAATGCCATAACTTCGTCAAAACTCAACTCAGATTAAAAAGCGATGGCTTTTTGATAATAGTTTTGCACCTAAATCATTCGTACATTTAAAGTTGAAAACGTGATTTTAAGTCGGAAGATATAGGTCGAACCTTCTCCATCTCCGACCCCATAAATATATGTTCTCATATATCTCATCTGAACATCCTAGTTAATATGGCCATGTTCGACTGTCCATCGTCCAACCGTCTGTGTCAACACGTTTATCTTAAACACTATGAAAGCTAGAGACTTCAAATTTTGTGTATAACCTCTCATATATGCCGGACAGATCAAGTTTATTTAATTGTATCGAGAACCACACCCTCTGAGCGATATATATGATATTGTAATGTTTTTCGCACTTTTAAAGCTAAGCTTGGAGGCAAGAAAACTCGCAACCTCCTCGGAATTACTTAGCTACACCGTCCCCGTTCTGAGGCAACTATTGTAATGTGGTATTAATTATGGGTATCGCATAATTTCGCAGTCGGTTACGCCTGAAACGTTCTCACTGGTTTTTTTCTTTCTTTTTTTCAACTATTTTAATGAAAATTCACTGAAAATGATTAACTTAATTTTAGCTCATACTCAAAGAGGGAAAATCAGATCCCCATCGATTTTTAATCAATCACGACTAAAGCATTCTTTTACTCAATTTTTTTTTGGTTTTTTGCAACCTACAAATTGTGATTAAACAAACAATTTGTTCCATTCGGTAATGAAACATTCAACTTGAAATGTGATACTGTGTGCGATATAAAAAATGAAATTGTTATTAGTTTTCTCATGAAAGGGTATCACTATAGTTTGTGTGTGCTTTTATTTCACTTGTAATTATCGCTGATGATGTAATTTAAAATGCTGCTTTATGGTATACAGCCTATCCAACAAGTTCACTTTGCTTTAATGTAAATCAGCGCGATTATGATGAAAATTGCTGCTATGCGTCTTCGGCCCTGGGCAATGAAAATCTTATTAGTCTCTGGTGCAATAAAAATGAAACTTCATAACTGCAATCTGCATATATTTCACTGCACTACGCGCTATATATAAGCGAATATGCATATTGCCTCTCTCTCTCTCTCTCTCTCTCTATCTTCCATCTCTCTCTCTCTTTTTGGCTCTGTCTCTTTGTTTCGCTACTCCCCACTGGCGTTGCAATTATGCATTTGTCCAGGTGGGTCCGATGCGGCCACAAAGGCATCGTTGACCAGTCGATAATTAAATATTTTAATGCAATATTGCCGCAGCAAACACGAGCGTGGCTGGGTTGTGGTATGGGAGGGAGTGGGTTACGAGTGGGCGGAAGTGGGTTGTGCGGATGGGCATAGGAAAAGGGGTCAACATTGAGCCAGCACTATCAATTTGTACAACGGCTTAATTGATAATCTTTGGCTATTATTTAAATGCGAGCACGTTGAGCATTGATTCGATTCAATTTGTTGCGCTAACGATTCCAATTTGATTATGGGAGCACAGCCCCAACAGCGTGCCCCGCACAACAACAAAAACAACAACAATAACATTGAGAATCGTGTGATTGACCAACTGCGAGGCATGCTCTGAGGCAGCCTATTATTTTACAGACTTCTATATCAATGTGTGTAAGTGTTGTGTGTGTGTGTGTGTGTGTGTGTGTGCTGTGTGTGTTGTGTGTGTGCTGTGTGTGTGTGTGTTGTGTCAATGGTATATGACATGAATATAATTTGTATTTGGTCAGTTTAAGGATAAGCTGCCATCCAAACAATTCACTTGTTTAATTTGTAGCCATGGAGTTTGGTATGTGACTTGTTTATTCAATAACAAGAGTTGATGGGGATATACATATGTACGTATGTATGTATGTATGTATGTATGTATGTATGTATGTATGTATGTATGTATGTATTTATGTATGTATGTACGCACTTCCTTACCAGAGTTTAGATCAATAATCCAGCTTGAACATTTACAAAATGAACACTTAGCATATTGCCGACAGTCAACGGATTTAGGATACAAATTTGCCAATCTTATGTTATATCTTATACACTCAACAAAAGTTAAACAATGTTTTGCAACATTAAAGAAATGCAATTTTTGCAATTGCACTGCCAAATAACTGTTAACAGTGGTCAAATTATCTTACTCTACAGTTTCAGAGATTTGCCTAAACTTTCCTTATTTTTTCTTTTACTTTCCTTATTACAAAGCTGCTTTCCTCAATGTTTGCAATAAACACAGAGATTTAATATTTTTATTCTTTAGTTTTAAAATTAATTTGATTTAATTAATTTCTTTACATTTTATCGCTTATTTAAACATATTTAAAAAATCAAAACATAGCCTTATAAAAAAGGCTCTAAACAATAACTTGATATTTAGTGTAACCACTTTGGCATTAATGGCTGACTAACTTTATTTTATTTGAAACTAAATAATAAATAAAATGAATTTATTTGAAGTTTCGGACTCGACGAGCATTTTGAATAACTCTTGTGTTCGTTTGATTCCATTATGAAAGCTTATGTTATTGAAGTTGGATTCGCTTTAAGTCTGCACTGCAGTTGTTTATAAAGCCCATTAAGGGCTTTCGCCAAATTAGACCCAGTTTGAAACGGCAACTTCAAAGTGCACAATCGTCCCTGTAAGTGGAGCTGGGAATGTGGTCACTCCAACCAGCAGTTCCCAAACAGCAAGTGCAATACCTACAGGCCATGCTGTCTGGCTCCTTGCCCCCGCCGCCGGAGTGACCTGTTTTTGTTTTAGCCATGTTGCTGTGGCACAGTGCTTTGTGCTCCTTTTTATGCTGTTGCTGCTTCTCCTTCCTCCCTCCCCACCACCCTCCATAGGCGGGCGTTGAGCAGCGTATTAGTGCACAAGGAGGCCGTCGCGGCCACAACAGCCTGGCGAGCAGAGAGTGGTCTAACCCTGGCAGATGCATTCAAACCAAATAAAAATCTAATTAAATTAAAAGCTTATTTTAGAGTGAAAGTAAAGCGCCATAGCTCACCAGCCAGTCTAACCACATGCAAGTTTCCCAACGGCAGGCAAAACATACTTTTCGATTTTCCTTTTTCTATGCTGATTTTTATATTCTTGAATGCAATCCATTGAATGTTGAAAATCTCGATCGAAATGAACAAAAATTTAAGTGAATTTTTAGTTTCAGCATTAAATATATGCGGTAATTTATTTTAATTTATTACTATTATTACTTTTATTTTTATAATTTTTTTAAACAATTCAAAATAGGTACACTTAAATTTAATTTCAAATAACTAACTAAAATATACCTTAAATTGATAAAACTTCATTTCGAATAATGTTTTAATATTTTTTATTTTTTTTATTTTTATTATTATTATCATCATTGTTATTATTTTTATTATTATTGTAATTATATTAATTATAATAAAGAAATATATTGAAATGATTAATTACATATAAATGCCATATCTGTAAAATACTCAATATCACTGCACATTTAGGAAGATAACACTACAATTATGATAATGGAATACAGTTTAAACAATAGGTTTTCCAAAGTTTTTACACCACTCAAAAATAATGATTCACTTTTTAGAGTATTAGAGTTTCGTTGAGTGGTTTTCCTCGAGCTCTTTTATTTACCAATTTAAAAAAATAAATTTTATGTCGCATCCAAAATGATATGATAAACGCCACAATATGTTAAATTTATTCTAAAAGTCTTTAGTTTATGGGCTCTTTCGGTCGCCCCAAAGCGACAGTGCCTACAAATTGTGTCCGCGAGTCCGCTCGTCGTCATCCGTATGCCTCAATAAAATAATGCCCGCTGGGGAACATATGGCAGTGCAGAATTTTATTACGCCGTTTATGGCTTTTCAGCGTTATGACGATGGCGGGCTGGGGGGGACGGCCTGATGGGGGTCTGTGAGCTGGTTCCGATGGACAATGCGGCCGTGCGCGAATATTTATTGATGTCAACAATGCAAAGGTGGGGGAGCGGTGTTGTGGGGGGAGTGAGGCTGGCTTTTCTCCCTCACTCGAGTGCTGAGGCGTAGGCGTCACTGAATGTGGGATGAGTTACGTGTCGGCATTTTAGCATTAAAACGCGGTCGGCGGCTATCAAGGCGCGTTGATCTAAACGCTTGACACGCCTCAGCGCCCGGCAGCAGCGTGTGACATATGTCGATGAGGGTGGCAACCCTTTCGCTCTTACGCTGCTACGAACGTGGCGATAACAATCGGTATGAAGAAAATTACTTAATTTTTTTTTTGGTATTTTTACATTTTTGTTTTTTATTTCGTTTCTTCTTTATTTTTGTTTGCCTTGTTTTGTTCACATTGAGTTGTAAAATTTAGCACGCGACTCATAATTCAAATGTGGCAGCAACGTGCCGTTGTTCGGCTTACCTGTGCCGCACACGTAGCCCAGAGGATGTCCTGTGGCATTGCCGTCGCTTCGTTTGCTCTTTTCAGAAATTTGTTTATTGCGGCACTTGAGCAGAAGTGGCATCATCTTCCCGGCAGCCATTACAAGAGGCTCTCTGTTCTTGTCTGTGAAGACTGAGACGGATGGCAATGGAGATGGAGTTGGAAGCTTCGACGTGCCTGCGCCATTTTGTGTCTTATCCGTCCGGTTGTCTGCTTGTTTGTGCTTTGCTTTGCAGAAATCGTTAAAGAAATGACAAATAAGTCGCCGCACTTCCTCCCCCCCCGCCTCTCCAGCGCCTTTCTATCTTTCGCTTCCTTTCTCTTTCAAACTGCCTGTCAACGGTTTGACACTGGCTTTTGTTGCTGTTGTTGTTGGTGGTGTTGGTGTTGCCGTCGCTGAAAGTAAACTAATATTTCATTTGAAAAATATATACCAGAAATGTCTTTTGTACATTTATTTTTTGACATGTTGTTTTGTTTTTCACCCACTTTTGCCCCGCCCCGCCTCTTCACTCTTTCTCCGCTTCATTGCATAAACGCACGTTCGCACAGCGGGTGAAAAACAAGCACGAATCGCAAGTCCTTGAGAACCAAGAACCGTTCGAGCTCAGATTTACGAGTATAGAAAACGTTTTCATTTGAATAACATGCCAACGAATACTTTGGACAGGCATGCCTGTCTTAGATCCGGCAGGAACATTCCTTTGTACGAATGCGAATGCCTCTCATAATAAAGATGAAGATGGAGCTGTTGTGACAGCCTCTATGATATATTTCTCCTTCAGTCGTATATTTTGGTTCAGCTTTAGCCACTTGGGAATGCCACTCAACAGCATTTAAGCCGGGCTCTCATTTGAAATATTAAGCGACAAGAAAAACGACTTTACTTATTAAACATCTTTGTTCATTCAGTCAGAGAAAGACCGACATTTCTAAAAATATATAATGCCAAAAAATATATATAGCACGGTCCATACAATTCCATTTTTGAGTAAGAACCTTATAAAAGTCTTAAGTTATATCTGATAATTCATGTCATTTTCCACAGTACAACCTTTAGAAACACTTTTCAAATATAGTTGGTACTTTAACAATTTTAATTTTCAATACCCTTTTGTAAAGCTAACACAAAGCACATTTCCCATTCGTCTGTTTCCATTAATGAGTTCTTCTTTGATTCAGCAATTTTTTCACAATCTTCCGCTATGCTCTCAACATAATGGCTAACAAAACAGACCACACTTTTCAACTCATCACTGTTTGTTTTCTTGTACACCCTGCAATAACAAATAATTGGCAAAAAAGAAATAAATCTATTTTGTCAGTCTAAAAGGGATCAGTTAAATTAAGCCATGTGTAAATTCTACAAAAGAGTGAATCATAGGGTATCTGCCCGTTTAGCATGGGAAAGCAATCTTATGTGTGTGTTTTTTTTTCAGCTGAGGCCTCGTTTTTCCGCGGTTGTTGATTTTAAATGAACCTATACAAGGTTTCCAGCAAGAAATTGTATGTGCATGCACTCAATTTTAGGACTTTACATTATGAGGCCCTATAATAAACCTACTAAATTCTATATAACTTTGCAGCGCTTTTGAAAAGCCATTTAAATATAATAAAAAAAAAGGAAATGCTTTATAAAGGCACTGCAGAAACAAATGAAATTCAGTCGACTTTTTTTTGCCACGCTTGGGAAGTTCACATAGGTGTGCAAAGCTTTCTGATAGATTCAGGCAGAAAACGGATGGGGAAAAAACAAGTTTTTAATTAAATTATGTGTGCAGTGGAATGCAAAGTGAAAACCTGCACAAAATTCCAAACATGAAAATTATGCGGTAAATAAAATAGTCATCTAACTGAGGGGAGAGGTTGCTGATGGCTTGTCGAGCTGGCTTTGGGGGCTGTGGGTGTGGTCGCCTTGAACGCCGTTGGCCTTCAGGCGGCTCTGTTTCATTAATTTTCCAAAATGTCAACAACTAATCTGCCAATTTGTTACTTTTATTTTTTGTGCTGCATTCGCCTAGGGGTGGGTGTGGGGGTGGTTGGGGGTTGCGTGATAAAGAGGAGCTGGGGGATTGGATTAGCAAATTGCTTGTACGCCACAGCATCAAAATCCTGTTTACTTTGTCAACATGTGTTAAGCCATGAAAATCGAAGACCAGCCAACAGCTGCGCTGTGTTTAGGGGTGCAGATAGATAGTGAGAGAGAGAGAGATAGAGCTGAATGTTGGTTTTGGATGGGTTGCTAGTTGGCAGTCGGTCTTTACTAATTTTTGCTACTTAAGCGCGTGTTTTCTTGTCTCAGCGAGGCGATTAATATGTCACGACGATATCAAAGCTAATTGATCA
This sequence comes from Drosophila nr. fundita, assembly GCA_035044245.1. NCBI lineage: Eukaryota > Metazoa > Arthropoda > Insecta > Diptera > Drosophilidae > Drosophila > Drosophila nr. fundita. The sequence continues at coordinate 907,764 of JAWNMG010000622.1, read as the reverse complement.
GCCGGACAAACGATGTGCCCAGCACATTGTGCATAGCACTCTCTTCGACAGAGACAATGTCAACTTGGCTATTAGTCGACGACGGGGCGAGCTGGTCAACAAAGTCAACGAAGGCGGCCAAGTGCTGAGGTGCGTGTCTTGACTAATTATGCAAGCTGTAACCATTAGGCCAAGCTGAAATGTCCAACTGATTGCTCAGCAAAAGTAGGCAGCTCAATCAAACATAATACAATTTTTGAGGTTAAGCTATTCAACCAAGCGCTTGTATCTATTTAGCTATAGCTATTGCTAGTAATAAATCAAAATGCTTAAAGTAGTAACCAAAACCCTTTCAGAATCCAATTATCGGATTATTTAAAAATATTTCAGTTAATATTATATTTAATATTATATGTAGCCAGTTCGAGTCAGTTCGGTCTTGTGAATAAAGGTATGCGCTGCATTGGATTTTTTTACTCCTCAGCGTTGGCTTTCAGAAATGAGTGCATTTTCAGACCTGCTCACATCTGGGTGCAAAACTTTTTAAAGAGAATTTTGGCAATAAAACTATAATATATATAACAGCTGGGTTCAGGGTATATAGTAGTTGAGCTCACTCGACAACATTACTCTTAAAAAAAAGACCAAGCAACAACTTTACGTTCAGTGGACATTGGAGAATGTTAGAAATTTTAATAGTGGAATCTGATTATTATATATTTTTGTGTGTTCATTCTTTTACTTTCGTAGTTTAAATTGACGTTTTCATGTCAATCTATTTATACTCGAAGGTTCATTGCGTACTTGAACTCTATCAGTGAACACCTCATATTGACGAGGCAGGCACAAGCAGTACTCAACTCCAAGCACTCGAACCACTTCACACCACGGAATTCCTGAAACATGCACGTAGCCCATATCATATAGACAGATTGATAAACCTACATATATCACATACTTTAGCTACCCCCAGCGGCTAAAACAAGAACTGGACCGAGACCCAGACCTCCCATTCCCATTCCCATTCCCATTCCCATTCCTATTACTATTCCTATGCATATCCATGTCCGGGCATTGGCATTGCTGTGGCCCAGCGATATGCGCATTTGTTAAGTGAACTGTAAATACAATTCCACACACTTGGAGTTGCGAGTGCTGGCGGAGAGCCGGAGCTAAGCATCAGTTCTCCACTGTGGCACCAATTTTCAATTTATGCGATACAAGCGATAACTCTTTGTTCCCCCCACCCAACCACACTGAAGAGTGTCGCTGCGTTGCATGCAAAACGTTGCTGCACCTTTGACGGCGCCAGCTACCCCGACTGTGTGCGTCTGCTGCGGCATGCTTCCTGCTTCAGCGGGGTGCGCAGACCTTGATCCAATTTAGATGCTACTTACACCCCGTGTTGCCTCCGCTGTTGTTGTTTTTGGGCGAGCGTCTGCATTAAAATAACATTTTTCTATTGGATTCAATACTTCAGCTCTGACGGCGCCGTTCGGCATTTGGGCTAAGGGCAACTGGGGCCTGCGTACCGGAATATATATTTTATTTCATGGGTGTTTAAATTTTAAAATAACAAGCGACGGCAGCGTCGCTCACCGACACGTGGCAATAAACAGGAGGAGGACAACGACAACGACAGCGACACCAGGTGGGATGGGATGGGGTGGGGTCGGGGGGTTAAAGTGTAGCCGCTGGTGCACATAAAGCTCATGTTACAAAACTTGGTGTTGTTGGTTTTTTACGTGGTGTGTTATTGTTGGGGCGAGTGTATTTGTTTATTGGCCTCATTGCTGGCTTCTACAATTGCATTTGCCATGGGCAACTAAACATTTGGTCTCTCTGTGCCCCTCATTTTTTTTTTTTTTTTTTTTTTGCTGGGGTTACAAGCACTTGGCTTACATCTAATGCGACTTAAGCTTTATGGGCTTATGTAAATTATGCCCAAACGGCTGCGACTCAGCTTTTGGCAGGTGCCGCTGGAGGGGGGTTTTTGCTTTGTTGGTTTTTGTCATTCCAAGTAGGCATCATATTTATTTCAAACAGCAACTTACGCTTCATATATCAAAGCTATTTTCCCGTTAAGCTTCCAGCTCTTCACATAACATTTTTGAAAAAATGCGATAAGCTTTGATTACACTCTTAAAATTTGGTAAATATCACGATTTTTAAACCCGTTGACTGGATTTAATTAAGTTTAAATCAATAAAATGCACACAACAAATATCATTTTATATTAACAAAAAAAAAAACAGCAACATTTTAATTAGATATGAATTTATTTATCTTTTTACAGAATCTAATAATCTTTCTCTTTTTTCTTTTATTTATTTATTTTGTTTGTAGCAAACGCAGTCCGCAATTAAAATTCCATAAATTAATACGGCATAAATTAAATTAAAATTGAGACAAAAAAAAAATTAAATATTAGGTATAGGTTAGTAAAATGTATATGCTATATACATATTGAAGACAGACAAAAAAAAAATTAGTACAGTTCATAAATTTCAATGGATCTAAGATATATTAAATACAAATTTTATATATAGAATAAAAATTAATTTTTATAAGTTTCTCATTAAATTCGACTTTAATATGGAATATATAAAATATAGAATATTCAACACTTATTGTAAGGACTACAAAATATAATACAAAATATATTATATGTTCTTACAAAATACAAGTGGAATTCAACCCACTGCAAGTGTGTTTTCCAAAAGCTTGTTAAACATGGATTTAATCTAATAAAATCGTGTATGGTGACAAGAGTAGGGAGTGTGTTGATATGTTGTGAAACGAGCACCTTTTTTTCCCTTAGTGTCCTACTCGCCTTCCTTACCCGCTGTATCGCAACATATAAAATATGGCACAAAGCCTGATTGCGACTGTGTTGTTTGACTGCGTTGATTTGAAATAAGCTTCAGTTACAGAAGATTGCCAACGCTTGAGAGGCAGTCCGTGGTAAGCGTTTGAGAAATGGCAAGTAGCAGTTCCTTGGCACTTTGTTGACTGAGCGACCTTTTATGTAAATTAAGCAGCCATATGCATTCGCTTGTAAATCGGCAGCTGTTGTCAGTCGCAGTGGCCATTAGCTGGAGGAAGCTGGGCCAGAAGTGCCCATAGCTGGTGCCACACCCCTTCTCCCCCATTCTCAAGACCATTAAATGCAACAGCTCAAAGTTTGCTGAATGCCACATCTTTGGCTCGTTGGCTTTCCTCCTGACTGACTCCTGTGGGACAGAGTCGAGGTGGTGGGTGGATTCTCAGTCTCCATCCAGCTACCGGAAATGCTTGCACAATGCCAAATGCCGACACGCGCAGAGGATTTGCTGCCAGTGACACCCTCATCCACATTCCCTTCCTCTCTGTAATGGGCGGGGGGAGCAGGGCGGAGTCCGAGACTCAGCTGCAGCAACCTCCCTCGAGACACTCTACGCGTTGCATAATTATCAATGTGCGCTCTAATGAAGCCGGCCTAAAATATGACGAAGGACATGTGCCGGCTGTCCAGCTCACTCTCGATTTATAGGCCTAAGCAAACAGCGAGTGGATCCACAGTTCAATTTGCCGGCGTCTGCCAAAAAATGTGACGCTTTGACGCAATTTTTCTTGGCCCATTATGTTTATTATTGTCTTAGCACGACGCATTGTCCAAGTTCAAGGGTAGGAAATATGGCTGAGGAACAGCCATGCATTATGCTTATTGCTTAGCACTGCTGAACCCAATCCCCACTCCGTACCCTTACCAAGTTGACTAGTTTGCACACAAGAGCGTTTATAGTCGCAGCTTCCTGCTGTTTGGATTCATAATCCTAATGGAATTGATTTCAGTCCTGATCTCTGCACTGAATGGTCGGATAATGTAGGAAAACTGCCATTGCTGCGGTTAGTCAGGAAGCTGTCTCTGGTCGAAAACCAAAGAACCCACCCGCCACACAAAATCTGACGACCATATGCCAAAAAGTTTTACTGCTTTCGCTTTCTTTCTGGCTTTCTGGGCAATAAATGAGTGCTTATAAATCAAACGAATGCTTATTATATTCATGCAGTTTTAATGAGTTTTGCTTTCCAACTGCCGCCTGCTGGGCTGGGCTGGGCTGGATGAGTGAGTCTGATGGTTAAGAGCAGGAGACATTTAATGCGCCAGACAACGCATAATTGCTCATCCTTTTAGGGCCATGCGTTGCACGCTGAGGTCATTGACTGGACTGCGCTGCGTCTTGGCCCTGCTTTGATCGATTTGTGGCTACATTGGAAATCGATAAATCAAATCAATTTTCGAATATCCCTTCGCTTAATAGAAATTTACAATTTACTCTATAATTAATGCTTAAGTTTGTTAAACCAATCATTTTTGCGTAACTACTTAAGTCCATAAAGTAATTAAATTTATGCATTCTGTTAGCTAGTTTAACTGCCCGGAAACTAAACTTTTCCCCAACTCTAACAATAAGACACATTCCGAAACTTGAAGGCATCTCTTTAATTAACAACTCTCCTTATTCGCGAATACAAGGAATGGAACCGACTATTCCAACTGGACTGTTACTGTTACTGTTACAATACAAAGTTGGCAAAGAAAGTGCGAGAACATGGCTAAACACAATAATTTGCTTTTAATTTGGCATTTTGTAATTCAAATGAATGTCCAACGGGAATTCGGGATAATGTTGCGGGCAAGCCAATAACTTCACTTGAAATATGCATGGTGTGAGCAAGCCAAATGAAGTTTCCAACGCCAGCTACGACATATCAATAAAAAGGGGTTTTCTGCCAGACACACACACATACACGTATATACATATATATATATATATATATATATGTATATGTATATGTATATATACACCACCCCTATAAACAACAAGGGCCGAGGGACACAACTCACACTTACGGCAATCGTCATTAGCAGCAGCCGAGCACAAAGCACCGACCAGCAAATATCAAATGAGTGTTGTTTCCCCCTCCCCCTTGTTCTTTACCCCTACTCCCATGCTAACTGCCGCCCGTTCTAAATAAACGAGTGCCAGGATTCAACGTCATCCCATGTCATTCACTTGCGGTTTTCAGGGCTCGCCACACACACATACAAAATGTATGCAGCGAGCCTTGTAGGGATTTGGCCAGAAATACTTCAGCCACATCAGGACTGACTCTTGGTGACAATTGAAAATCCAATAAAGGTCGCTGTGTTTTGGCTCAACGGCCGGTCGGCTCCGGCCTGCTCCCCCTCAGCTGGGCTGTAGTATTTTAATTTAAACGAGGCTACCGCCTAATCACAAAGCCGGCTCCCCACAAACCCCATGCTCCCGACCAGAACGCATCCTGTGTGGCCAAAATATTGAAGTAATGAACTTGCTTTATGCCAGCAGTGGGCATCCTCTGTGCGGCTATATCAAAATGCCACTAAACTTGAATGTAGTTTGAGGCGGCTTGTGGAAGGACTTGTGGCACTCGCACTTTGAGTTAATGGCACATAAATTTTTGCTCTGTTCCCATAACTTTTGATTACTGGGGCGTGGTTAAGGCGGACGCCCACAGGCAACTACATCTAAATAGTTCTTCCACACATTTCTTGGTGTATGCTGCTTCATTTTTGCATGGTTTGATATTTTTATTATTTCGAGGTTGACCAGTGAGCAAATCTGATGTTATGAATATACCTTGGAAGCCAGGATTGAAGTGATTACAGTGAGCCTTAAGTATTGTTAATATAAAGTTACTTTGTGAACTTGTAATAATATTACTTAATATCTTTGACTGTATTAAAATATTGTGATACATATATTTATATATTTAATTGGGTCGGAGAAGTCTCCTCCAATGCGTTCTATACATCGTTACAATATATATTTATATATTTTTTGCTCAGTGTTTTACACGAGTTTGCGAGTTGTGAGCCTTTGTCCGCTTCTAAAAAGCGTTGTTAGCAAAACACCTACAGAAGCAGTCAATACTTATTGACGTGTCCAAATGCTAGCGCCGCAAATGTAACTTTCCACCATCATCTCAAAGACACCATAGTTGGGGGAGCAGCGCACTGTGCGCAGTATCACCTTCATGAAATAGTCTATAATTTTTCTATCGGTTCCGTTCTTCCAGTCGGCATGGGCTTTGCGATTGTGAGGCGTGTTGATGATCATCGAGAAGCTGCGCACCAGGATAAATAAGTCCCCCACTTTGCCGGTGATGGCCAATTGCATCCAGTCAATGGACTGGACCATTTCGAATATCTCACTGATGATATCAGTATTGGTATTCTTTCTTGGTTTACCCGAGACCTTGACGAATATGGCCATCAGAATACTCATCGAAATATGGCGACTGAAATCATCCTTAATGATGAGCATCGTCAGGGCCTGTAGCATCTGGACGACCTTTTGCATACGCTCCATGTCGGCGCCAATTACGAATCTATCACATAGGATAGTGCCAATATATTCGATGCAGTAGGGTGGCAAATCGATTCGCAGGTTGGCCACAGCGTCCAACAGCTCGGAACGGTAACCCATGCAATCTGTTTCCACCGGTTTATACGAATGCATTAAGATACCAAGATGATAATGATCGATCAGCTTAGCCAGTGTCAACTCTTCTATTTCCAATGTGGCGTCAATAAAACGCTGGAATAGCTGTGCGGTGCTGTCAGCAACCAAATCAACTGATTTGATGGTCGAGCTAGCCAAAAAGCTCTTTAAATCATCCTCTGTGTAGCCCACTTTTGGTGTCTTCTTTTCGGGTCGATCCGCTGGGGATAATTTCAATTTATCCCCCAGTTCGTGATCACTCTCACCAGTGTTGTTACCATTATTCGATATCTTGCTTAATGACACCGCGGCGGCGCCATTGGTTGCTGCTGCTGAAGTTGATGCAACATTGCTGGTTTCAGAATGATTATTGGGCTGCATCTACAAGATATTAACTAATATTATTATACTCGTATATGGCCATGTGGCCATTTTACAGTTATATGCGCAGAACTTTCTCACCTTTAAAGAAATGCTGATGAAATTTGCCTTATGTTCAAATTCTCGCTTTGTTCACTAACGTCGTCGGAGATGGCCTGCTGCGTTAAACAAATTGGTTTCAAACCTGTGATCTTATGGATTTGTATAAGTAGTTTAGATAAGAGCTTCAATGGCAAGAACACAACAAATATGCGAATGGATATCAATAGCACGCGCTGCTGTTGCATTTGCGGCACATGTCTGAATGCAGTTATCGACTACCACCACCAAAAGCGAAAAGTAAACGGTCACATTGCCGAAATTAAGAAAAAGACTTTCAGGGCTGGCGAGTCCGCAACTTAAGGTGCCCACATTTTTCCACAAGGTGGCGTTTTAGGGTTATGGAGAGTTTGCACATGACGAAAATCCCCAAAAGTTAGGCAGATCATGATTCTTTAGTATATTTTTGTGGACGGCGCTAGCGAAGATTTGAAATATATAACACTCATTGATATTTGTGCATGATTTGAGGATTAGAATTTGACGTAAGTGCGTTTGTTCAAATAAGTTTTATATTGCGCTAATTTATGTTATGTGCCCAGTCGGTGAGTGTGTACACGGGCTCATGAAGGTAGGTTAAATATTTATATTTTGTTAGTTCTCAACATGTTATAATGTAACTGTCATAAGAAAAAGCAGCCAAAAGATTAACTTGAAGTTATGCGATCAGTTAACTGCTGAAAAAAGTATCAGAAAGAAATAAATATAGTTAAATATAGCTATATTTTTTTCGTCTTTAATACTTTTTTTTTTAAGTAAAAGTGATTCTTTCAATAAACCCAAAGCACCTACCAGGAAATATAATTTTCAAAGTACCAAAGATTGCCGTACTTTACTTGTTTTGTTTTGCACTGAGAACGTTGCAGTTGACCTTAATTAAATTGTATACAGTTGCAAATAATCTGGGATAATACCCCAATAATATATTGATAATTCAGCAAGTTGGCAGCAAGTATTATTTTAAGCAATAAATGTTGCTCGATTGTGCTTAATCTAAGTCTGGGTAAGTTGGTTTGGCTTTTGTGCTTGCTTAAATGTTTAGCAGATTTCTATCCATGGCAGGGAATCCAAAAAGGCCTTGATTGAAATGAGGAGGCAGCTGTCGTTCCACTCGCTTTGCCTCACTGCATACATGTCACCAAGTCCTTCAACAGCTTTTTGCCCAGTTGGAGCCTCAGATTGGGCAGCTTGATACAACCGAAGGGGAGGCAAGAGTGGCAGCTAACGAAGTCTCCCGGCAGCAACACCTACGCACTGGCAGCCACACAATGACAACACACCACAAAACAAGTGTCGAGCAGTTAAGTTTTTGCTCCAAAAAGGATGTGCGTGCGTGTGGCTGTGTGTGGATATGTGGTATGAGTGTGTGTGTGTGTATGTGTGTGTGTGCGACAGTAGTTACTGTTCCAGGCACTGGTGTCAAATGCAAAACCGGATGCGGAAATGCAGGCAGCCAGAGATGAAAGAGGCGACAGACACGACAGACAGACAGTCTGGACATCAGAGCTGGCCAGTCAAGCGGGCAGACAAATCAGCTTTGCTCTTACATACATACATACATACATTCATACATGCACACACACACGCAGGAACAGGACGAAAGGACATAGGCACAGATGAGTGATTTTTCGATTATCATTTGCACGCCTTGGGTGACAAATCAAATGCTCAGCAAGTGCATTGAAGCTTGGGCCAGGTCCTCATCTGGGTTTGCCTGCTTGGCCAATCTATTGTTGTTGGTGGTTGTTGTTGTTGTTGTTTTCTCTCTGTGCAAGTGAGTTAGTTGGCTGCTTAAGTTTACAGGTGCTTACAAGCAGATCCGTTCAACCTGAGTGCTTCTGAGCAGTTCTCGTGATTTTCACTGAAATTTTGCTTTGGTTCATCTCAGGTATTGCGCGGGAATTTGTAACTTGAATTCTTTCGATAACTACAATTTAGGTAAAAGATAATCATTTCTTATCCTTACTATTTTGATGATATCAAGTTGATCGCATTTTATTTGATTTAAAGGTGTATTTGAATTTTGGGCGAAATAGGATAATTAATTTTTGGAATTTGCTTGCCTTTCATGCGATCGATTTCATATATCATGTTTCTTTTTATGCACTACGAAATTCTAAACATAATTAAATCAATTACATATATCTTAAGTTAATCAAAAAGTGGACTTAACGAGTAACATTTCGAAAAATAAAATTCAATTATTCCTCATATATATGTAACTAGTAGTTACAGTGGGATTACAGTGCTATTGGGTGGCAACGCTGGTTAACAGATCTAACAGCAGCCTAAGCATTAATGGAAGAAGAACAGCAGAGCGAAAGAGTCGAGGACCGTCAACGAGAAGTCATCAAAATTTAAGGAGTTGCAAGTCCAATACTATCATATTAATAATAAACAAGACAAAATCAACCTTATATATACTTTGTAGCAGGCTTCTAGTGATGTCGCTCTAAGACTGTAACATAACATCTGTAATCTAACATTCAACTATGTACTTAACATTAATATCGATGTCGATTGATATCAATTGTGTGATCACTAACAAAAGGGAGTCGTTGTGAGTAAAGTGAAGTGAGCGGACGTGTTTAGACAGATAATTTAGTTTTGACTGCTACAACTTTAAATGAAATAAATCCCAGTATATAATTTTCAAAATATCGGAAAAGAGGCTGCTTACAAGTAAGGTATAATTAAATTCCAGAAAGAGAATATTTAAGAAGAGAAGAACAAGATAAAATAAAACTATAGATTAAGTTTAGTTGAATTTAAATGATAAAAATATTATAAAATAGAAAAAAAAACACTAATAATATAAGAAACAGTTAATTTTTAAACTGAAGTCAATCAATAGTGAGTTTCAACTATGCCATAAGTGAATCGTACAAAAGCGTATCTGTCTATCTAAAGTAGGCCAATAAGGTAAGTGAAGGGTAGACTTAGATCATTTATTTTTTACACAATTTCACACAACTTTGCCCATCTGCATTCTCAACTCTACTTCGTATCATGTGCACTAATTAATTATTAATTGCAAATGTTCAAATTGGGATTTGATTAGATTTCGGTATTGGTATTTTAATATAACCACAAGCTGGCCACACTAACTGGACCATTCAAATAACATCTTATACTTATGCATAATGCCCCTTGGGTTAATTTCAAATACATTTAGCTCTGCTCTGTTCTGTTCTGGATTGCATGTTTGCAGCTTAAGTCCACATGTACGACAGGACGTCTGAGCGTTATTAATGCGCTCTGCATAAATACACATGCAATTTATATGTGCATTTTATGATAGTACACATATGCACTATCATGTGTGTGTGCTGTGTCTGTGTGTGTAACTGTGTTTATTTTAATTACAAGCCCAGCATTGCAATGCTCCTGTTGCTCCTGAGCCAGCTCCTGGCTAGAATTGGTCCTTCTATTGTAACGAACCATTTTAATTGTAGCATGAACGCATTCCAAGGACAATGATTCTAACTGATGGATTCTGTTGATTGTCGGCAGAGAAACGATTGACAAATTAAATTGCTTATTGATGAGTGGGATTCAAACTCTCTACGAATAGAATGTAATTTGCATATGTCGACTGCTCAAATTTTCGAAAATTGAATAAGTGCATAATGGAAATTCGTGAAAGCCAATTTTGTAATAATTTAAATTGAATATTTATGCTGTGCTTGCTTAAGTGTGAGCGTGTTTGAGTGTGTATTTTGTGTGTGTGTGAGTGTACAAGGGATGAGAATGGATCCACTTCATTTACAATCAACTGCAGGCATTGTGTGGAGCTGGGAGGGCAAGGGAGATGAAGCGATTGCTCTGCATACTACATTAGTTTTGAGTGCGCTGCCTATTTGCATATGTGTATTTGTCTTTTGCCAATGAATTTCTAAAATATAGCCACACATGCCCAACACATACACACTCAAACCCAACTTCGAGCTCGTGGCATATCAAAACTTTAACTGTCATAACACTGATGAGAGATCCATTTAAATTAGTGCTTTGTTTGAATTGCATTAGGACCAGACAAATTTGATGAGTCTCTGTTTGTGTATCAAAGATCCATTATATACATATATTTCCACTTGCCAGACTGATGACACTCTACCTAAAATTGCCTATGAACTCTGTCATGTATGAAAAGCACTACACAAACCTTGGACCAAAAACTACATTGCAACAAATGGCTCTAAGCTACCTCCAAGTATTTTTTGTATTATAAATGCAATCAATGAGACTTTTATAGATAAACTGTTTGTAATATATGAAAGTCTATATAGTAGCAAATCAATACAGAACAGACAAATAAGAAAATAAATGTTGGCTTTTTTCTATGAATTTGTTCCTAAAAGTGTTGGCTTGCAAGTGCTTCAAGGATTTGTCAAGATTGCAGTAAAGGCCACTTGTTATACAAAATAACAAGAATGGATGAATTAATTTGTAAAAGACCCATTTAAAAGATAAGAATATTCACAATCTAGAAAACCAAAGATATTTCCATTGAAATTGACAACTGAAGCAAAAAAGATACCGAAGATACTGATTTCCATCAACATTATTCAACTCACATAAAAACTCAGTGGCCATCAATACACTCAGCAGCACGAAATCAATGACTAATCAATTGAAATATGCAGGAAAGCCAACACGTGCCGAGTTTCTCAGAGCCAAATTGTCAACTTATTTCAATGAGCACCTGACCCCAGCCTTTGGGGCAACTCAAATATCCATCAGCAGCTTAACACCTCGGAACCCTTAGGATCGGCTACTGCTGCTACTGTTAGCTAACCAAGTTATAACTTCTGCTCCATTTACCATTGGCTCTATTAAGAATTCTAAGCAATTTCCTTATCAGCTTAAATCAAATCCTGGCCGCCAGAGATGCCGCCGTGCAATAATAATTAGCATAGGGACAATGAACCGCTCAAAACCCATGGCCAACTTTATGTTCGACTGGATGTGGAGGTACTCTAAAATTTATCATTTCCACAATTTGCTAAACCAGAGAACGTATTGCTGGCACTTATCAGCACCATCATCATTATCATCATCATCACCATCAACATCATCATTGTCGGGTTGCTTTGTTGGCAGACGAATTCATAACTTTTGTGCATATTATTAAAATATGTAGATCTGGCCGCTGTGAATGAGTCCATCGGTGTCCTATGCTGTCCTGTCTGCGGCAATTGTTCGGCTGGAAGCAATCAAAAATGTTGATAAAATAATTTCAAATTCCATTTATATCCTTAAGGACAATTTGGCATTCACCGGTACTAATAATAATATCAACAGCACCGTCTTCGTCGTCGTCATCATCTTTGTTGCTGTTATTGTTGTTGTTGTTGTTGTTGTTGTATTCATCGATGTGGCATCCTCAATGCTCGCTTTTGAACCTGTCCTGCGGCGCATTTGCTCTCGCTTCCTGGCATCGCTGGCGCTTTCGCAATTTGTCAGCAATTGAAATTCACCAAACATTTTTGAATTTGTTTGGCTGGCTACACTTTGGCCGCGATTTCAGCTTGTGCCTCGGGTTTGGGGTTTCTGGTTTCACGGCTGCCCAGCAGGCACATTTTGCATTTCTCGGTGCCATTCATCGATTGCCTTGGCGTTTGTCCTCCTCTCCTTGTCGCTGTCGTCGTTGTTGTCGTTGTTGTCGCTGTTGTCGTTGTTGTCATTGCATCTCGTTCGCTGCCGTTTGGCTGTAGCATGCCTCTTGCCTCTGTGGCAGTAACGGCACCCACTGTTTTGATTTTTATCCACAGCGTGAATATGCAAATTGGCAATGGAACCAACGGCGACAGCCACCAACAAGGCGAGCCACTCTCTACAAGCTCCAATTGTTAGCTGAATTCTCAGCTCGATACTCTAAAAGCTTTTTGGCCAAATGTTTTTCGGCCAATGGGAGCCAATCAAACTCACAGTCTGACAATGGAGCGAACAACATGATTTTTAGCAGCGGCCCAGCCATATGCAAAGGCATTATCTGCCCCACAGCAATGTGCTCAAATTAGCGAGGTTACTGAGCTTAAGAGCAACCCGATTTCAGCTGTTCAAACTAAATCGAAATATTGAATAATGCTTGAACAATGGATAAATTATGATATTACGATATGGATTCTATAAATTCGCCTATATAAACAATCTATAAACACAAATAACATAATCCTGTTATGAGCCATTTTCTTGCAATTTAAAATTTGGTCAGAAACTACAGCTACTCATAATTTCGACTATACACTATATTTCCAAGGAATTTATTAACGAGATATACCTTGTCTGTCTGTTCTTTCTGTCTTTTCGCTGTTTCACTGTGCCAGCCACAAAAGACATTTCGGCTTTTAGCATATTCCACATGCTGTCTCAAGTCAAAAAAGTGCAGAGCGCTATCAAACAATTTCCAGCAGCGAGAGCAGCGAATAAAAGCCAACAAAAAAACCAAAAAGAATTCAATTGCATATTCAAGTTTTGCACTTGAAATTCACAGATTTGTATCGGTGCGCTCATATGAATACCCAAAGAGTTCCAGACCCGGTAGCGAGCTCCACGGCACGGCAACAGCGACCGAGCTTCAACTGGCGGTGTGGCAGTGTAGCTGAGTGGCAGGCAGAGCCAATCACAGCACAAGCACGAGAAATCGAGAAACGGAAGCAAACGTGAAACCCGAAAGGAACCACAGGGTGTCTACCGTACAACAGGCGAGATAAATCTTTAGCCTTTGAACAAATGTTTGTGCATATTTGAACTTGCCAGACCAGGCAAACCAATTTTAAATTGGCAAGAGGTTAAGCCGAAAACTAACAACCAAGGGGCTGAGGTGCATAGCAAAGCATACACTCTGACGAGGGGGAGTGGGCGAGTGGGCGGAGTTTGCTACGTTAGTTGCATACATAATTAAGCGATATGCTATATTTGCCGGTCCTCGAATATTGTCTATACTCGTACATAGTGGAATCAATTGGTTTGATGAGTACTTATAACATTATAAAAACGGATGGCAAGAAACGGAGCAGGTTGGAAAAAAGAATTGAAGAAAATAGCTCCTTATTTTACAACAATTTTAGCTTGGATAAGCTTTAGCTATATATTTTATTATTTATGTTCACGCAAGTCAGGATTAATCAGATTATTATTATACTGCAGAAGATATTAAATTTGTCGTACAAAATCCTCTCCTGTCACACATACCAAGCCTGGCTGACAATGGAGAATATGTCCTTGAACACGATGAGGTATTTCCACATACAGCTAAATCAACTAAAAACTGTTTTCAAAAGAATAATATTGAATACGTGCATTAACTTGGTTAAGTCCAGAATAAATTTCGATAGAAAATTTGTTTGCAATAATGAAAAGAAATGATTTAGCTATCTTTTTCTAGGTGTTACTTTATCCGGCAAAACCCAATTAAGTAACTTCATTGGTTGCCATGGCTTTTCAGTGTTCAGTTCAAATGAGCCGTTAATGGGAATCCTTTTCAAGAACACATCTGGACACCCCTGTTGCCTATTGGTTAAAGCGTGTGTGTTTGTGCTCGGACAGCTCGTTAAATTTCATTCAGTTTGCTACGAGGGGACACAAAAATTGGCATAAAATGAGCTTTTTGTGTGGCAGAGAAAAGCCAAAAGAGAAAATGGTAAACATAGGACCACGTATCCTGTCCTGACATTGATGTTGTCGTTGTCGTTGTCACCGTTGCCATCGTTGTCGATATATACATACGTCGTGCTCCGGCAGCATCATCATCATCATCATCATCGTAGTCATCATTAACAGTCAATCGAGTGAGCTCTTTCATTCGATTGCCATTGACAAGGCCAAAAGAGTGGACACCACCCGGATATCTGGCCGTTCGATAGCGTCCAATAATTCGCAGCTCTTGGACATGCGGGAGATTGGCGCACATATGCAATTAATTGATATTATATGAGTAATATGTTAAATAAAAATGGGATGCAGATGCGATGATGAAAACAATGACAGCAAAAACCATTGCCATTATATATGTGTACTCGAAACAATGAAAAAGAATTTTGTATACCAGCCAATGGATTCGCAATAAAGCAGTGACAGAAAAGAGCATTACAAAGATATATATGGGAATTTGCTATATATATATCGTAAATATGTATAATCAATGGCACTCCTCATAAACAAGATATAAAGGTCTGAAATCAGGTCTAAAATCATTTTCAAATATCCAAATAAAAACTAATTGAAAAATGCACTTAAACAATTTTCCATTAAGATTAAAATGCTTCACTTAAATTTTAGTTTAATCATTTATATTTAATTTAATACCAGGTATTTGTAACTTTGAATTGAAATTTTATTTTCAAATCATTTTGGACGTAAAATATATAAATAAGTAAAAGTAAAGATTGAACATTTGTCGGTTGTTCAACAAGGCTCTAAAATATCATGTCTTGCAAGGGCTGTTAAGGTAGAGTCCACGTAATTTGCATACTGGCATTGTAAGGTTGGCAGTGGAGCAACCTTAAAAGTGCACTTACTGTAACTCTGCCACTTTGGCCACGTTAAATGCCAATTAGTTGCCATTTAGGAAACTTGCCACTCAGACCAGTTGCAGGCGAAAAGGCGCAAAGGCGAGCAGCCCCATGGTCCGCTCATTAACAATGCCAATTGGAAAGGTCTTGCCAAATACAAATCCAAATCCGAATGCAAATCCAATCGGGCTACAATGACGCGTCTAATTAGTCAGGTTGAGTTGCGCCCCGACGGACAACCAAAATCCCAGGCACGTTTCTGTCTCCCAGTCGCCTCAGCCGCTTGTCCAGTGCCACAAGGCTGCACACCCCGCTGTGGCACTCCGAGTGTTGTCGGCATTATAAAATATTTGCCGGTGTAGCGTTCACATCGAGTGGGGAATTAAACAAATTTATTTGGCACATCGAGCAGCGACCCGGCAACAGCGTAACTTCATTTTGGGCAATACGAGGAGACGTTGACTCGGTACCCCTCTGCAACATTGCCAGCCGGCACAGAGCCAGTCCAGTCCTTGGCTGGCTTCAATTTATTAACACTTTTCTCTCGCTCGTGTTTCAATTCCCGTTTGGTGACGTTGACTGCGTGACTGTTTCGCTGTGCCTGCAGTTGACCCTTCGCCTTCAGACGTTAGATAACAATTCTCTTCCGCTTAAGTGCAGCCAAATCCTTGTCGCGTCGGCCTAAGATTGGATGGGGAGTGACGGACGGACGGACAGACGGACGGGCGGACAGACGGACTAACGTGGATCATGTAATTTTGTTGCAGTTTTTAGCATGCGAATGCAGCACGAACGCCGAGTCGAGCTGCAGTCCAAATTGGATCAACGTTGCCCGTTTTTAATTAAAAAGGTCAGAACGGGTTCAATTTTTGCTGATGTCGCAACGAACTAGCAGCGACTAGCAGCAACTTTATTTGCAATTGAGAGAAAGACGTTTTAGCTGCCTCAGCAACAGCAGCAGCAGCAGAAGCAACAGCAGCAGCTCCATGGAGTTGTCCGCTACGCACCCACTCCAAATGCTGAACCAGCTGGAATTATTGTAGCTCGATGACAGTTTCCTTGTTCTGACACATTGACAAAAGCCGTTGCATGCCACAAATCGTTAATCTCATTCTCACAAGGCCCACAACAATTGGCTGCCCAATTAAGCAGGCAACTACGCACAAGAGATGAGCTCAAGTCGAATGTAGAACTCATCCTCTAAAACATATCCAAAATTACAATTACGGTTACAATTATTAATTATTAGTAAATTATCTGATAAAGATAGTAATCGAACAATCTGAGTCTCAAGGCATATATCTTTGCAACTGCGCTCTAATCGTTAAATGAGCTCTCATCTCTAAGTACTCCAAAATGCTACCAACTGCTGCAAGGGACTGGTCTTTGTGCCACGGGCGCTTTGCATTTGTTTGGCTGGTTCCGGCCCGTTGCCTGGCAATTGACATGATGATTTCGGGTACAAATTTTCGGTTCGTTGTTGTGGTCAGCAGTTGGAGGAGCAGCAGTGAGTAGGGAGGAGCAGGGACTGAAACCGATGTGCCGTGGGCTTCATTCATACATTGGTCCGGTGCATGTTTTGCTCACGTAATTGACAACAACAATTGACAATCGCCTCCAATGGCAATGCCTCGATGGCTTTGTTTCTGCTCATCCTGTTTGCATTGTTGTTGTTGCTGGTGCAATCGCTGGTGCTGCTGCTGATAATGTTAATGTTGTTGCTGGTGTTGCTGGCCTGTCATTATCCTGGAGCACACCGTAACAAAAAGAATTGCCGTGTGGCTTGTCCCTTTTGCCCGCCGTCTGTTGACCACCTGCGGTGCTAAAACTAAACATTTTCAGCATTCACATTGCAGTTGCCGCTGATGTTGTTGCTGATGTTGTTGCTGTTGCTGTTGCTGTTGCTGTTGCCTTTTCTGCTGGTGTCGTCTGTAAAATATGTTGCGCCATGTTGACTGCGGCATGCAACTCAGCAATTGCCAGCCAGCAATTCAATTGCATTATTTATTAATCGAATGCTGTTGACACTGCACCACTTGCCAAAACATTCAAACAGACAAAACATTTAGCGCAGCATACGTTGATTTTAACAGCAGTTATTACAAAACCGAGATTATCAAATACCTGCAAACTGTTTCTTCCAAATATTATGTTTTGACTGAATTGGTCAAATTTGTGGGTGGCAACTTCGAACAGCTAATTTCAATTAGTTAGAAAGTTTTTATATTATTCCTATTCTCTTTTAGAGATTGTAGCGCTAATCTAATATATTTCGAATTTTATTTCATTTCTGTAGTGGACTCTAAATAAGGCACAATTATCATAAGCTATAAAAATCTTAACATTATAAGTGTAAAAACATTTTCAATTACAATTTTAACGGATTTAGTAGGCTAATTTATATGCGGATAGACTTTTAATATTAAATTTGTAGACAACAATATTAAAACGTATTTAAATATTGAACATTCGAAAAATTATTATAATAATGATGACTGATTTTCAAGAGTCTTAAACAAGTGTATATTTTAATACGTAGCATCTTAAAAGTTGTATAATATTTTGAATAAATGTTAAATATTTAAGTCTTATGTTTTGTTTGTATTTCTGTGATGTGGCTATGTATTCGCAGCTGAGAGTAGAAAATATATCGCTTATTATTTATTTTCTCTCTGTAAATACTGTAATCTCAGACAACGATTGATAATGTAAGCAAATATTCTGATTGCAATCGTTAAATATTTTATAACATGTACAATAAAGCATGCCGCGACACGAACGCTTAAAGCCAAAACCAACAAAGAGGTTTTTATCGTAATGAATTCGAATGGGTCATAAAAAGAGGCTTCACTGCCTGCCCCGCACCGACGTTGAACACACTCCAAATTCAGTAGCCCCATCGGCAAAAATATGAATACCCATTCAATCAAGCAGCAAAAACAAGAACCATATCTGGTAAAAATATGTCCGGTCATTAATATCGAAGGATTACATGCGTCGAGCATTTACGGATATGTCCGTTGTGCCTTAAATAAAAAAAGGGAAACAAATCGCCGGCAGATGCAACAAAATCAGACCAACGAATATTAGATGCTCTTTGAAATGTAATTTGTTTTCATTTATACTAAAAGTAGCTTAGATAAACCCAAATCAAATTAAACGTAGCTTCAATCCTTGTTAAATTAAAGTTGTTAAGAAACTTTAAAGCTTTAAGCTTTAAAAAACGCCACAGTTTTTCAAAATATACCGAAATATTCTTCAGTGCAGTAACTCCAAGGATACAAAACAATGTGGCAACGAGAATTTCATTCTCTAATTTGGCATGTCCAAACGTATCCGGATTGTAATATCGCTTGTACTTAAAATGAGTGCAAAAGTTTCAACACACTGCACAACAATACTGTGAATTTTAAAGCCGAATTCCTTTACGGATGGTGACAGTGTGGTAGGTGCGGGTAGAAGGGAAGGAAAGGATTTAGTATCTGCGACAAAAATCACCTCAATTAATTTAATTAGTCTGTGGCTGTTGTGCATTTAGCAGCTGGCGCACGATTCCCAACTGCCTGGCTACCCAGTTCATTCTGATTGATATTCTTTATTTTGGCGACTGCTGACTCCAAAACTTTTAATGCGCAAGGGGGAGAGAGAGAGAGAGAGAGGGGAGTGTAGCGTTGGGAGTTGCATGGACCAAATCAAGTGCACAGCATGACGAGCCGCGATGACCGAAATGACCGCCAGCAATGATTAATGCGTGTGCCCCGTTGCTCGCTGGACGGGGCTTATGAAAATCAGCGATAAACGTTTGATAAACGATATTGAACAGCGAGTGACATTTGACAGTTGGAAATGCAGTCCCAAAATGAGACGTGCTGCGTTCATTTCCTACACGACATCATCTTATGAGCGTGCTACATAATTATTGATGCCCCATGAAAGCACTTCACTCAGTTTTACGGCATTTATGGTTTCAAATTTTTCGGATTTTAGTTGGAGCTTTAAAGTGTCCGAAATCGTATGCTTGCTGAGATTTTTATTACATCGCCATTCAAGCTTGGATTGTGTTTAGTGTTTAAAAATGTAAACAAGTCCATTGATTCCCGGTGACAGCGGGCAGCTGGCATTTCCTGTTGCACTCTGTTTGCTTTTGTTGGATATCGAATTACAATTTGTTATTGGCCTGGGAGTGCAGTTTCCACGTCTTTGAAATCGATATGGAAAATCTATAAAAATTTCGATAAGAAAATCTACAGTTAAATTTGAAGGTGCATGTTCCACGCTGTTATGAAATAATTTCTTTATATTCAAATTTATTGTATTGTTATACATATAGATTGCGTTTGATACCTATTGGTGTTGTGTTTCTCGGTGACACAAGAGCTTCAGCTTATTATTTAAGGCACTATTCCCATTTTGATAATATTTAAATATATGGTGATTTAGATATATGGCCATTTAGATTTTGTGTGTGATTTAATATTTTACATATATTATTCTCTTAAATTTTTCTCGATATGCAAGCTCTTACAAAATTCATTAATGGAAATTAAATTCAGTACTTATGTAGACAAAATAACTATTTTTGTAAGTTAAAAATATTCAAGTGATAGCAAGCATCTCACAGATAACCCATAATAGTTAATTTATATACGAACTAATGACAATCCAAGAAATGCTGTACCTGATCTACGAAACCATTCGATTGAAAGCGGTTCTAAAACACTCGCAATTAAGTTTTTAATTCGATGACACATCGGCGTGAAACTTTCAAATGAAATGCTCTTGCTTAGCATTTAAAATTCAAATTGAAATCATTTAATTGCGTTGAGTTTTCTCTTCCGGCGCATGTGCATATTTATGTGAATACTTTTGTATCAGCTTTCGACTTTGACAAATCATTTCCAGTTACAATTTCCTCTCGAGCAGCAGATACAAAAATTAACGTTTATCATTTTTATTGCGGTATACGTTGCACTAAAAATGCAAATGTTATTTATCTCCGAGGCTGGAGTATGCCCGTCTGCCTCATAGAGACATTATTTGACCACTTTCATTAGAGCTGCTTCTCATAAACATATAAATGTAAAAAAAAACATACATACATATATATGTAAATACGTAAATACGTGTATATTGAAGACATATGGGAATTCCGCCACAGTTTTATTTACTTTTTCAATTTGTTTTTTTTTTTTTCATTCATTTTGATTTATTTTAATTCGTAATAAATTACAACTTTCAACTGTGGTTACCAATATTTATGCCTGAAGGGCAGCATCAGGTGCTCAACCTCTCTATTTGGATGGGCTCCAACCTATTCGAAACGGGCGGAGCATCGCTTATCGCTTGATGCTTTTTCAATGTTAATGTGCTAAGCGAAAAAATAAAAGTGAGAGTCTATCGAAAATGAATTATGAAATGTATGTCAAGAGTTGAGAGTTATTATTGAAATACGAGCACATCGAATTCGAATTCCCACTTGGCCCCTCAGCTCAAATATTGACTGTCATTGCCAGTAGCAACGCCCGATGCAATATGATATACGATTGGGCTATAAATATTACTGGTAGTTAAGGTGTCGTGCCCAGTAGCTGGTTCAATTTACCATTTGCTCTGCTCTTGTGGTTAGTCCGACTGGTATCATATGAACAATCCGCTTTCCGTGGCCAAAGGTTAACAACCATTAGTAATGATGAGTAGAAAGCTAATCGAGTTCATTACCTCAAATATAGGATTTGAAATGTACCAACTAATACTACCGGTTTTATATTAAATATACTTTAAACAATGAACTTGATCAGTTATAGCTGAAAACACAATGTTCCTACATGTCCTCAAAACGAACGCAAAATTAGACAAAAACTTCTCATAATTTATGGCTGGTGCGGTTCAAAGCCATAAAGATATGCCAAACATTTGGTAATTTTTGTGGCAGTCTTTGTCAATTGGAAAGTCAAAACATTACAATTTATGATTACAATATAGCAAGCATAATCCATATGTTGTTCAGAACAAACATTTCATGTGGCTAGAATTGATTAAAACTGATTGTTGCTCAGATTTGGGGCAGCTGCATCATTAGAATTGCAAATGCATATTGCACAACATTTTGAATTTATGAAACACTAATGTGAAAATAGACAAAATTTATGGTGCAATGAAGACCAGGCTCGAAGTCAAGTACCGTTCACACAATTTGGTGGCATTAGCTGTCCAAATCCATCAAAGCCCATCCAAAACTACCCACAATTGTTTAACTCACTCCCAGATCGCCAGAGGCGCGCGTCCAGCGTGAATTATGACAATGTGTCTCCCAAAAATACACATCAAATTGGACGGGGAAAGAGTGAAAGCTAGCGATAAGGCCGTGACATGGGCTCTGGGCTCTGGGCTCTGCATGTACATAATTTCTGCAAAAGCAATACAAAATTAAAAAAGTGTGTCTGCATAAATTTCAAATCAAAACACTGCCCAGCACAAAAAAAAACAAAACAGAAAAAAAATTAAATTAGTTAATTAATGCAGCACAAACACAAAATCTGAGCAGAACTGGACGCGGGTCGTCATCAATCATGGGGCGAACCTTGCTCTTCAGTCTGCTGTGGCGGCTCAATTGTTGTGTGTCAAAAGTTTTGGATTAAAAATAATTTGAGGGTTGCCACGGGAAGCGAACGCTGCTTTCGCTTTCAGACACGGCCCGATTGACGTTCGAAATTGCCCAAGGGGAAGAAATATTCAGCAATTAGATGCCCACATATGTGACAGGTAAAGTGATTAAGCGCCGGGCTACAACCAAATATTATCTGTAAATGCCAACAGTCGAATAAATTGTGGGCAGTGAGAGATGCCAACTTCGAAAACCACAGTGTATCACATTTCGCGCTTTGTGGTTTATTTTTCTCCATTTATTTTATCTATTTATTTTTATTTTTTAATTGGGAATATGCTGCCAAAGCCGAAGCCGAAGGCAAACAGCAAACTTCCATTAGTCGACAAAGTATTCCAAACAAATGTGAAAAATAGAATTCAGTTGCACTTTGCCAATATCTATATGCTCTATACGTATATACATACATATATAATAATAGACATATTTGATTTTGAATGAATTGCTTTTCTTAACTTTTATTGTCTTTAACACTTTTTTTTTTATATATTACTCTCAATTAAGTTATGTGATGCGAATGATTACCAATATGCTTTCAGTTCGTTAGGGTATCTAAAATTCTCATCTCTGATTGACGCTTTTAAATGTATGTTGTCCCCCGCGGATTTCGCATCGCAACACATTCGAGAAACCCCTTAGGTTCCACTCATTTGCCAGATTCCCAGGGTGAGGGAGGACGTCTATTTCGGACAGGTGCACAGAGTATTTGTTTGGCTAATGTGGAGGCATTTGGGATTTGCATAAAGCCTACCAAACGAAACGAAAAACTCTCTGTGCATTTTTAATTAATTAATTAAGGTGAGTCTCATTTGTGTCGCTGGTGGCAATAACGAGGCTATCAACGTCGGCGTTACTCGCATTATCATTCCCTATTCTAATCAACGTGATGATGATCGGACAGAGCAAAGCGCAAATATTTGTACTTGGTTTGTGTTCTCGGTGGGCTTTGCTGCTACTGTGTTTGCATATGCAGGAACTAAATTTTAATTAATATTTTATTATCTTAATTATGCATCGCACCTCGTCACGTCCACGTTCGCGACCGATTCCGAGTCCGAGTCCAAGTCCGTCCGAGAGCTGCGCCCTCTTGCCACCAGTTTAGTTTTCGACCTTTTGCTTAACAAATTATGGCCATAAATAAAGTAAACGAGTTAAAAGTGGTTTTGCGTGTAGACAGCCAACACGGACATAGACACAGGCTCGAACCCCGAGCCTCCCCGGCTGCCAGTCTGCCTGTTCTCCCTGCCCCTCTCGTTGTCGCCCGCTCTATCTCTCCCCTGTCTGCCTTCGGTCTAGCCACAGTCTGGCGACGCTTGGCTAATGTCATTTTCATATTGGCCGCTATTTTTCTAACCTCTTTGCAAAGGGTTAATTCTTTGACAAATGTGCAGGGTGCACTGCGTACAATTTTATTTGTACACATTTCTGTTGATTTTGCTGTTGTTGTCTTTGGTTAATTTAGGCTGATTTATTGCGTTTTATTAGTGGCGCTAATTGGCTTTAAGTTGTCAGCTGAAAACGTTAGTTTAATTCAGAGCAGGTGGCGAGACTCTTTCGTTGCTTCGAATCTTAGATAAATGGGCTTAGCATAGATATCATCAAATGATACAAATCATTATAGGGGCTATTTCAGAACATAAATAATCAAGACGATAAGGAATATAAGTGTTTGTCAGTGGAAGAAAAAACAAATAAATTAAGTATAACAATATTAAGTACAACGATTAAATAAAGAAATCTTAAAGAAAGTCATTTGGGCACGTTGCGATTGGGAAATATTTGAGCTACAGATATTATAGAAGATGTGTCTGATACGAAACTTTGTTATTTTGAGATTTCTGTCTACACAAAATACAGATTTATTGGAATGCTAAGTTTTGTATATATAATGTATAACGATAATTCTCCGTCTTCTTTGCCAATTAATAAAGTTGGTTTTTCGGAAACCTTTCTACAAAATTCCAGACATTATTCTTCGATATTTTCGACAAAAATATTTCATATTTTGAGCCGTTGCCGCCCAATTAAATTTTGCGGTTGTGACCAAACAAAAATATTTGGCCAGCATCAAAAAGCTGGTGACGCGTCAGTTGACAATGATGTTGCCGCCTCTTTAACGCAAATTCCATAAAAGCAGTCTGCAGTCAGTGGTGAGTATTGTCACCGTGGCGCATTATAGTTGCCGACCAGATCCTGGTCCTTCTGCTCTGTAGTCGGCTTAGAAAACATGAAAAATTTAAACAAGGCGAATACGAAGCTCGATATTGTAGCTGTGTTTCGTCTGCCACAAAAATTGTAAGTGACAGGCAATTCATCATTCATTCGCTTTTCGAGTTGACTGACTGCCTGCCTGCCTGCCTGCCGGCCTGGCCTGACTCGTCGGCCAGTCTGACGAGGGGGCGGAGTGCCTGTCCTGTTCCCTGTTGGCTGGCAATGATTCCTTTTTTGTCAGCGCCAAAAGCAATTTTATGGCCAGCAACTTAAAGCATAGCCGTTGCTTTGACAATTTCATGCATTTAAAGGTTACTCGTGCTGGCACAGTGGGTCAAATTGTAGTTTACTTGTAAAATGAAAATAGATAAGAAATTCTCCATAAATATTTTGTATATACAAATATTTAAATATATATATATATAACTTCATATGTAGAAAATTAATTATAGTTAATAATTCACTGATTTGCACCACTGTGCAACACCTAATGTTTGTCTCTTGGAATTTTAAATTGTTTTAATGCGTGCACTGAGCATCTGACAGCCACGCCCCTCACCCATGAGATGATGTCGTCAAAGTGCCAGCCAAGAGCCTTAGGTCCCGGGTCGCAGTTACGAGTATCCAGCCCATTTCAGTTGCACTTCAAGGATCAATCAATTTTTTAGCACGACTCCCGCTGATGAAGTGCCGCCGCTGCGAGCTGCATACTGCGAGTTGTCTGTTTAATATGCAGCGAGTAGCATCGCCAAGCTCGTCGAGCAAACTGCACCAATTTGGAGCTGGCCATGGGAAGTGGCTAGGCGTTGGTAGGTTGTAGTATTTGGCTGACTGGTTGGCTGCTCTGATGCATTTCATCGCGCAGCGGTGCAGTTCATAAATTTTTAAACGTTCGCCTGCAAAACAAACAAGCTGCCACATCCAACTCGGTAATTTATTCATTGCAACGTAGACACACGCATGTAATCAATTTTTATTTTAGAATTAGCCTCACCGCACGAGTTGGTGGCTGCCAGCCAACGCAGCCAAGGCAGGTGCAAAAGTTCCTTTTGCTCTATTATAATTGGATTACACACAGTTTCAGTTCAGTTCAGTTCAGTTCGGTTGTGTTCCCTGGACTGGGATGGTTTCGCCAAGGACCTCGCAAACTGCGTACATTAAACTGCTGAGTACTGGCCGCATCTTATTCAGGTTGTTGTGTCTGGTCCGGTCTACGCTTGGGACTGGGTCTGGTAGTGGAACTGGGTCTGGGAATGTGTGGACTTGTCTGGGCTGCTGGTGTGGCATTTTTAACGAGCGCATCGCATCGCATCGTCTGTGCTGCAGTCATTTACAGTCTCTGTTGGGGCGGCTGCTCTTAAATGACAACGAGGCCCGCAGCCCCGAAAAGAGGAAGGCTGGGGAATTGCGGGTGATGGTGATGGTGCTGGTGCTGGTGCTGGTGTTGCATGGGGCATGCTGCGTGTGGCAGTTGAGACAGTTGAGGCAGTTTTGAGTGCGCCATAAAACGGTTAAAAGCGACGCAGTTCTTGAGCTTTAAGTGCAGCTGCCTCAATTGAGGCAGCTTAACGCCGCTTCCACCGGCCATTTTTAGTTCATTGTGTTAATCCCTTGCTCAACCTTGAACTCCAGCTGCCGGTGTATCATCTTGTGTATAGTAAAGATAATGTGAGCTTTTGGAATCATCACGTATATAATCTAGCTGATCTCAGGTTCATTTTAACTTTCTTAATGACAATTTGGTACCAGTTGCATGGAGCAAACACATTCAAATAAAGTCTGCTCCATTTTTATTTATCAGACTCGAATTTAATTTTTTGTTTTTTAATTAAATCTTTAGTTTTGTCTTTGTAATTTAACTCTAGCAAAAGAAACCTTTTCTGTTTCATATTGTCTATTACTAATTTATTGATATGTAGTTAGCTTTAGGTCCAGGCGGCAAACAATGAGCAGCTGGCTTCGATAGTAATGTATTCGAGGAGGAATCTCCGACCGCATTAGGTACATAGAGATAATCCATTTCCGACCAAACTCAGCAATCACGAATGCCTTTAAGTAGCAACTGACTGCAACAACTTTAGTCAAAATCAGTCTAGTTGTTTGTGTCAGCTTCTAGTAGGAAAGTAGCTTTGATCCGTTTGTCTTAGCATTTGTTATCTGGTTTTACAATGCTGCTGTATATAACGAGGCAAATTCGCAAGGCGATCGCTAAGGGAAGCAAACCGATTTACTGTGTTCTCTATGGACACGAGAAAGAGACTACCCATTGGATCCGGCGATTGCGAATCGGGGGCAGCTTCGTGCTTGGTGTTCTGCTGGCATATTTGATGTGGCTGCTCATTTCGATCAACATAAATATAAGCAGGCTTTACGGCCACATTGTGGGAGAGGGCATGGTGACGGTTGTATTCCTGCTGCTCAACGGAGTCCTATATGTGATGAGCCGCACTGCGCGTGCGGTGACCCTGCTGATATTTGAGGGGCTGCTGGGCCTGGCGGGTCGTCGTTATTTCCGTGCGGCTGCGTTTGCGTTGATCATTGCCGGTCCCATTGATAATCTGGTGCGGAATGCGGGTGAGGTGGCTCGAGTGTTCGCCTGCACCACGGAGCTAACCTATAATCTGACGAAGACACGCTTCGATCTGATGGCCAAGCCCTTCACGAATACGCTGCAGTATATGCCCGATGATTTAGCCGAAATACAAGGCAACTTCAAGCAGCTACAGGACATTCTGAACGATCTCAAGTACGCCGTGCAGCACTCGGACATTGAGGATGATAAATTCGGCAACAATAAACTCCGACGAGCTGCGAATATTTCTGTTGAGGAATCCAATAGCACAAGCTCCAATGCGGCCGATGTGCAGAGCCAGTTTCTACGTAACTTGCGTAACCGCTGCAAGCATCAGCTGCGCAGTGGACATAAGGTTTGCCAGGAGGTATTCCTACAAGGCTATCGCAAGTGCAGCACCAATTTTCCAGACTGGCTGGCAAGCGCCATATGCTGGCCCTACCGGGTCGATATTATTTGCAAGGTCAATATGTTTGGCAATCCCGATCGAATCTGTGACGCCTCCAAGGTAAATTGAGATAGTCAAATTTAGTCTCGAAGATTCCTTAAAGCCAACTTTACATTTCTCACTCAGGTGGTGCCCGCTAATTTTGGCAGAACATATGTTAAGATGTTGCAAGCGGAGCATGAGCTCTTCGACAATAGCACCAATATCGAGGTAACATTTCAGCTACAAAACATATCTACATCTGCCCAATTGCAAAGTGCGCAGGCAACGGCCGAGGAGGTTATCGCGGAGTTTGAGCGCAAACGGCGCATTTTTAAGCGGATAATGCTGATAATTGAGAAGATTTTATGCCTAATGATTTTGGGCGTGTTGTATGCAGCCTTCGAATACCACTATCGATATCGTGTCAACATTGAATTCGATAACTTCTACATTACGGACTATTTCAAGCATGTAGACGCTCGCCGCAAGCAGGCTGAATTGCGTTCACTTTTACCACTGCGCAACTATGAGAAATCTCGGCTTGTGGATGTCGATCGAATATGCAGCCACAATCAGGAGCAGGCCAACTATATTTGCTTGCACATGTTGCAGTTCTCCGTAGAGGTCGTTACTGCCTGCTTGTTCCTGTTGCTGGACCACATGGTTGTGACTCTGCTGACCATCATACACCGACGATCACTGATCACCTACCACCAGGAGGGCGAGCACGAGGTTCGCTTTCGCGTGAGTATAAAGACATAGGGACAGCCCCGAACTTCGCAATTATTTCTAGAAATATTTGTTGAAATCGTAAGTCATTCTACGTTAGGTTTATGTTCTTAAGTTAGAATTCTTCTGGAAATTAATTTTCTAAATTTTAGAAAAATCCACTCTGAAATTTAGAAATGCAGATCAGGCTTACCAAAATTTAGGGCAACTTTTTGATGAGTGTTCAATATAATTTCCAATTAACCTCTCAGATCAATGGAACTGGTCTGATGGCTCGTCTGCTGCGCACCACAATGAAAAACTTCAATATACACGAACGTGTCTCCACCTCGTTGAGCAACGAGGCTTGTCTGCCAGTGGCTCATGTGTTGCCCGGCAGCTTTTACTTGAAGCTGATTCTCCTGTATCTGGTCATCGTTTTGCTGATCTTCCAGAGTGCCGCCTTGGTGGGATTGCGTCGCGTCATTTGCAGCTACTTCTACTATAAGCGGGAGAAGCAACGCATCCTCTTTCTGTACAGCAGCATTCTGCGCAAACGGAATTCCATTGTCGACGAGATGCACATTCGGGCCGAGGAGAATATGGCCCAGCGCCACGTTCAGGGTGAGATCAACATATTCTTTGTGCTCCGTTTGTCCTATCCGAATAAATTTGGCTGGCTGCGCAATTACAATGTTGCCAAGCGCAAGTGCCTCACCTGCAAAGCTCTGGAAGATAGCAAATTTGTCTTCTGTCCACGATGCGGCTTTCCGTTCTGCTGGGAGTGCAGTCGGGATATGAAGAGGATGTGCGTCAACTGCGAGCAGCTTCTTCCCATTGATGCGACAACTGACAAACCTACCACAAGCGATGAGACCAGTGTGGATGTGTTTACCTATCGAAAGGAAAAGTAGCTTCATCCTTATCGACTTGTCAATACTCCTCTCTCTTCAACATAATAATATCTAATAACATAATATAAATAATAAGCATTATCATATCTAGAATTAGGTCTGATTGGACCACTGAGTCTTATAGCTGTCATTTAAGCTGTCTTGTTTATTAATCTTCAGCGATTTTAGAATCAATAATTAAGGGAATCTTCAAGAGTTTTTTTCCTATGTCAATATTATTATCATATTTTGGTGAAATTATTATTATAAATGATTAACAACAAGTTCCAGTGAAGGGTATCTTGGCTGTTGCATGTTTTGCGTTCTACAAATTTATTATTGTTTTATTTTGTTTTGTATATGTTCCCTGCATTTACAACTTGTTTCAATCGTGCCACTTGTAATAGGATCTGCGCAGTAATTGTCCATTTTCCAGTCTGCAGCACTTAATTCCCAGTAGTTTTTAAGTTTGCTCAGTCCAGTGCTCTCGATTCGAGTGTCTTGAGATTGGCCTGCAGCCCTGTCTGCTATTCTGTCTGCCGTTTGGCAACAGTTCCTCAGACATCCGTTCAGGAATTGGGGGCAAACCTTTTTGTCTGCTGCTGGCTTTTGCTGGAGCTCTGTGCGTAATATAATTATGCACATGTCTCGAGTTCGGCAAAAGTTGTTGTTCGCCTTATCCTTAGACAAACTTTAGCCAGGCATTAAGCAGAACCCCTCCTGATTCGATTATCTCTGCAGAACATTTCAACACTACGCCATGCAGCCGGATTAAGTTGCAAAATTGTTAATTAAAAATAATAAAAACGCTAATTGAAGAAATGCCTACAGCTGAAAGAGTCGGCAACGGCTCTCGCACTGTGGAGTATAATGGGGAAAAGTTTTTTGGGAGCCCAGCTAAATTGTGTAGACTTTGCTGTGTAGGTGTGGAGTGTCTGAGATGCTTTGGGGCACTTGCTAAAACAGTTGCAACTTGCGGCAACAACAACAGCAGCAACAACAACGGCAAAGAGGTAAGACGAAATCGTCTTTGTTTTAATATTCATGCGGGCCGCACTCGTGCATGTAGTTTTGTGGGCGTGGCCACCTTGTGCTTACAATAAAATAATTATGCAAACAAAAGCAGCAGTGAAAGAGTTGCAAACACCGGCATAGCTGCCAGTTGGAGGCGAGACCGCAGCCGCAGCCACAGACATCTGCGTCTGCGTCTGCGTTTTCTGTTGCCTCGTCTTCCATTGAAGTTTCACACATTTCGCCAACGCCTCAGAGCTAAAAAAAATAAAAACAAAAAATAGATATATATAGAGAGAAAAAACCAAAAAATATGCGCGAATTTTCTTACGAAAAGCAAATAACTAAGCGACAACGTCGAGACTCGTGAAAATCCAAAGCAAGCAGCAAGTTTCCCTCTTTTCCTGCCCCAGTCTTCAGTTTCTGCTTATTTTATTTATTTTTATTTTTTTTTGTTAGCATGCCGTGTGCGAAGGTGATTATTTGACGTTCACACCTTGTCCGCTAGTTCATAGGACTTGAACGGGCATTGGGACTGGGTGAGGTCGTCTCTTGTCTCTTGTCTCTGGTCTCTTAGCTCCGTCTCCATTGTTGGCGGTTTTTGTGATCAGCCACAATAGTGACAGGTGTGACAGTGCACCGACAGTTCGGCGAGGGGCGGGTGAGTCTGCCTGCCCAGTTCTGTGGTGCAATGGGGCGACTATGAAGATGTAAACTAGACGAGACGACGATGAAAACTCTAAAGCAAAAAAAGAAAATTATTTCGTAGAAATGCTCCAGCTGAGCAGATGGTTAGACAAACGAGTGCCACAAAAGGCAAACAGGCTTTAGTAGAATATAAAATATTCTCTCTTGGAATTAGACATTCTTAATTGGGGAAGTCAATTCTTAATGACTCCTGCAATTACTTGTACTTTTCAAGTTAAGTTAAGTTTATACTACACATTGTAGTACCACAAGTAATATTAACAAAATGTATTCAAATTATAATTATGTTAAACTTTGTTTCATACTTCATCTTCCGTGAAAAAAGCCATAAAATGTATCGTGATTACAGGGCAACAAAACAGCGATTATCAGAAAAGAGGAGATGAAATATTTTCACTTTGACACGAACAGAAATATGCCAAAGTGTTGAAAAAATAATCGCATCTAGTCTCTGAACAGCTTTTATCATGCGCTCAACTTGGCGTTGATAATGACGATGGCCATGATGATGAGGGCTGTGGTTGGTCGGTTAAGCGCAGTTCGCAAATTGATGATGGTCAGTGCAGCGCATTGTTCTTGCGGTTTGGCTAGCAGTTTCAGTGAACTACATATTTTGCAATGCTGCTGTTGCATGCAACAGCATAGAGTTGGGCTATCTAGCAGGGCCCTGAGAGATGGCAACCTGGCAAAGTGACGGCTCTTCTGAAGCCAAAGCAGCAGGTGGTAATGCGCAGAAATATGGTGCAAAACATTTCAATTAGAAAAAAAGTCAGAAAAAGAACTTCGAAACGATGACAGCCTGTCGTCGCCCCCATCACAACTTCCATAGCCATCTCGTCCAGTCCCAGACAAATGTTCCGCCTTTGATGTGCTCTGACGAACTGCGCCTCGTTCTGGGTAACTCTGTCTGGGTGCCGGTTGTATGTTGTCTGTTGCGACTGAGCCAGTGTCTGTGTGTCTACCTGCATCGCTGCTATTATTTCAATAAAAATTCTTGAATATTATTTCAAGTTTGTTACGGCAGGTTAGTTAGTCGCACATTGCTATTTCTTCAGCTCACCGCTTCTGCCAGCCAGTATTTAATCTTTATAATTAAAATTTTAGCAAAAAATTACCCGGCAAAAATGATGATGTGAAAAAAAACCAGCCGGATGAACAAACCAAAGAAGGCACCCTCTTGGGTGCAAAGACGCGAACGTGTTAAAAATTGATTAAAGTAATTGATTTGTAAGAGCTGGTCAACCAGTCAGGGAGCGGAGACAGAGTGAGGCAAGGCAGTTTTGGAGAGGAGACGGTAAGGGGCAAGGCAAATTCTCAACAGATTAATGTTCCTTGTGCATAAAGAGTAATAATCAGTTGGGCCAGTTTGTTAGCAGGGAATGAAGGAATGTTGACTCTCGTGAAAGATTTACATACATATTTAATTCCAGTTTATTTTAAAATTGTTTCGGTCTACCTACTAAGTAGGGTATGACTTAATTATTATTGAAAGGGTAGCGCATTTGTTAAGTGCTGTGTATTATTTTTTTTTCGAATTAGAGGATAAGTGAGTACAGTAAACAGGGCGAGAACTTCAAACTGCGAGATTCTGTGTATATGTATATTAAGCAATATAAATATATGTTTATATACATTAAACAAGCTTAAATCATATATTTTTCCCTTAAGGCTATTGCTTGGGGGAATATATGGCACACCTCTAAAGTGGCCCAGTCCAACATTTTTAAAGATTCGTCAACTATACAATGTGGATTTAAAAATCTGATAACTGAACATGATCTGAATCGAATAAAAAAAAGTACAATCTCAGGTGTTATAATGCACACAACGTTTTGTAGTCATATAATTATTGCACACTTGCATGAATTTCCAAATATGTAGATTCTTGTGTTTTTATTTATTGCTACATAAAATGGGTCTTATTCAAAATTGGGAAATAAATTCAGATGAACTAAGACTCTACCAAAAGCTGAGTTCAAGGATAGAAGGTTGGCTCAGAAGCCGACCCCATTGTTCAAGCAGTATGCCAAAACGCTGTCTACATTTCTATTGCTCACATTCCACAAAAGCCAGCTTGCTGCATGTCTTTGAAGTCAAATATTTCTTTATATTCAAATCATATTCAAACCACATAGAAATCTCAGCCTTGTTTCCGCAATTTCAAGTCAAACTGCAACAGCAACCGGAAAACGGCAGCAACAGCATAGATCCAATTTCAAACGGGCCCCAAATGCCGCTGCACCACAAATCTTTCACTGCAGCCGCACCAATTTTTATTTATTTTTTGCTGTTGCAACCTAGTTTAGACGATACACACATGTATTAATACTCTAACAGAGTAAGTAAGTGTATCGTTAGG
The DNA here is from genome assembly GCA_035044245.1 of Drosophila nr. fundita. Lineage (NCBI taxonomy): Eukaryota > Metazoa > Arthropoda > Insecta > Diptera > Drosophilidae > Drosophila > Drosophila nr. fundita. Next base: position 874,703 of record JAWNMG010000622.1, on the reverse strand, counting down.
TGTAAACCTAAATTTATATGCATATTACTGCGAGTTAACACAACATGGCTCGATATTGTAATTTTGACTGCTTCCTGATGAAACGCTGTAAATATTTACATATTTTATTCCAAGTCTAATTATTATTAATATAAATAATTTTGTATAATTATTAGTATAAATATTTATAATTATAATATTGTTTTAATATCAATTATTTGTTTTGTAAAAATGATTTTTATGAATTTCGTAATTGAATTATGATACATATTCCATCATCGGGAAACTCAATTCCATTTTGTAGAAGGGTATTTAAGCTTCCACTATTCATAGCATTTTCTCGCTTTTATTTTGTTGTTTTTTTATAAAACCCCAAACTCTAACAGGCGGTCTCTATGCGTGTGCTGCGCTGGTTAAACTCAAAGTTTTGTGCCAACTGCTTTTGACTCTCATCGGAGCCAGCACGCGAGCTGTCGAGCTTGTGGATGGTGGATGGTTTTTAGTAGCTGGTAGCTGGTAGCTGGTAGCTGGTAGTGAGCTGGTGACGCCTTTCAGAGAAACCAAAAAGCAAAGCGCGAAAGAGTTAAAAGGCACAACACACACAGAAAAACGGCGTTCCAGCAACAGCTTCAGTGGAACGCAGCTGAAGCATTTGCACCCTATTATTTCGAGCAATTTCATCAAAACTAGATGGGGCCCGGCCTCTGCTCCAAATCGTAGCCGCAACAAACTACCCAGTGCCACAGCCAGAGCCACGGTGCCACGGTGCCAGTCCCAGTTTCTGTTTCTGTTACCGTCCAAGCACAGGGAACCGCTGCTTTTTCTAGCTTCGTTTGATTTTCCACTCTTTTTTTCGGCCTTTGGTTTTTTGTTGTTGTTTCTGTTATGTTTGGATTGCTCTCAATAGGAGAAGCCAGCAGGTTTCTTTCTTTTCAATGGCCAGCTCCGACTGTCGACTGTTTTTCTTTCTATTTGGTATCCACTTTTATGTAGATTGGTATTTATTTTCCACGCGAAAACTGGAAAAACGAAACATAAAGCAGGAAAAAATAGAAGAGTGGCAGCGGTTCTCACACTGCGATTTTCTTGCCGGTTGCGGCCTGTTCCTGCCTTGCCCTGCCCTGCCTTGCCTTGCCTCGTTAACTCTCCTCATCGCTCTTATTATCGCGTCAAGCTCCAGCAGCAACAAAAACTGAAACGCTGCCAGAAGCGATGCTGAGGAACTATTTTATCGGTCCGCTGCCTGACAAATGGCAGCAACGCCATCGTCGCCACTCGTCGGAGCATTTAGCCAAAGTCCAGGGAGCCGACAATACTGGGCTCTGGCTGAGACAGCCGCTGACCGCTTTGGTCAGCCTGGCTTTGGCATGCAGTTTGCAGTAGTCTTTTAGCTGCATGTTCAACATTTGCGCAAATTTGAATTACAACAATTATTACAAATATTTATAATCTGCACTATCTGGAGAAAGCATAAATTCAATTTATATTCTTCTTAACACATTGCTGAAAAGTGAAATTTAATAAATAAAATAAATGATTTGCAATCATTCACTTATATTTAAGTTGTTATTAATGTTAGCGTTAGTTACTCTTAATAAACATTGTTACTTTATTAAATAGTGTAGAACTAAATTAGTTTCGGCTCAGCAATCAACTGTGAATCGGAGACTTGGATTTAAAGGCAATTACACTTACTAGAGCATTTCAGCTTTGGCATTATTATTTGCTAGTTGTTTCTCTATTTTTATACTCTGATACCAAAAATATCATAGTATATTGGTTTTGTGCAATCGTCGATAGTCGCAAAGGTCGCAAATCAATGAATCCATATATCTCCCTCAATTTTAAGGCAAATTTGGCTTGTAGGTTATTGCAATATCCTACAAGGATCAGCATATGCGACGCCCACATCAGACGCCCCAAGAAACATGGAAGAAATAAAATAAACTCTTCCAACATGTTTTTGGCCACGCCCACTTCCGTCTCAAAAATACACAAAGGCCTACCGCATTTTTAATGGCAAACTTGGCGAATAGATCCCAAGGAATCTATATTAAATTTCTTGGCTACACTCATCCTTTGTTATCCGATAGTATAACTTATGGTATCAGAGTATTTCGCAGTCGGTTACACCCGACCGCAACGTTCTCACTTGTGTTAATATGTGTTTCCTTTTCTCAATGCTTTGCTTTGCAGTTGCGCGCGTTGGTAATTAGATTTAGTTTAGCGCACAGATTTTGATACGTTAATTGTAAATTGTGCAAATACATATAATTGTGTGCTGCCCGAAGATAGCTGGCTCCGATTTGCCTGGCTGCCCACGGACTTGGAATCGCAATTGGAATGGCTCGCCGGCTCTGCCTGCTTGATTTCTGCTTTAGTTTTGCTAAATTAGCGACCGCTGCTGCCTCCTCTCAATGAGATTGTGGCGTAAAGAAGACAAATGCCTGGCATTCTTTTCTCAAGCCTTTTGGCTACGCTTTTGTTATGCGACCGGTTCGAGAGCTGGGCATGACCAGTGGAGCTGGGGCGCAATTAATAGGCACGACAGTCGCTCTCAGCTGTCTGTGGTTCCCACGTGGAATCCATAGACCTTCTCTGTATACACTTGCATACATATTGCATGGGTCAACAGGCAAAATTAGTTTTAATAACAATCATTAGGGGCTAAGCAAAGCCTAATTGGATCTCAATTTAGTTTGGCTAAAATATGTATATATATTCAAAGTGTGTATATGAATCGGTGGAATATCCTACCCGAGCTATTATTTCATAAGCTGCACACTGGCCAGATCACAAAGGGTCTCAACATCCCTTTGTAGTTGCCAAAGCCAAGGCAGCTCAATATAATGATCGCAAATTAAATTGATGTTGACTGAAAATACCCATTCTTTTGGCAGAAACGGTCAAACTGAAACAAGTTAAACTCTGCGAGGGACGTTCGACAAATCTCTCGAATACCAAATGAAGGTATGAAAATATTTGGAAACTATAAAATTGTTAACTCGTTTTTAAGTTTTTTTTTATTTTAATCCTTTAGTTTTCCAGCACAAAATCAGATTTCTTTGCTCGCCCATTGGAGATTTCACAATTCTTATGAGTTTTCGCTTAACTTTGAAGTTTAAGAAATTCACAAACTTATCAAGCGCCCCATTTGCTTTGATGACAAATCAAATTATAAGATCAACAATAAACCATATAGAAAGACAAAAATCCAATTTGATGAAGATGAAACACGCGTATTGCGGATACCTTTTTGGCGAGCACGAAATATGAAAATGAAACCCAACTTGTTGCAGTTTGGGGCCGTAAATTCCTGGAAGTTGACTTCAGTTTAAAGCTCCATCCACTTGCCATACATCTCTTGTCGGCGCATTTAACAAAAATTTCGCCGGAATATAATAACAAAAAATTATCATTCTCTCCAACATCATTCGGTTAATGTGGAACCATCAATCTGTGTCCGAATGCGCGACTGTCAAACACCGACGACAACGACTCCAAATGCGACTATCGACAGACGACAGACGAAGATGGACCTTCAATCGCATTAAGTCCATAAAAGGATTGCTCATATGCAGTCAAGACTGAGAGCTGACGATTCATTGTATTGTTGTTCTTGTTGTTATGGACTGTTTACTCTTGGTTTTTTTTTTTCACTCTTCACTTTTACAAGCGAGAACGGCGGCTGTTTAGGCAACTGATGAAAAAGAATTTTTAAGTCCATTGTGTGTAGTGTCGAAAGTGCCCGAAATGTGTGTGTGTGTGTGTGTGAGAGAGGTGTGTCTTGAGTGGAAAAGGACAAAATGTCACAAAAGCGTGACGATGTGTCGTAAAGTACCCAACACCAATCCAAAGGGCGAGTGCAAGGCAGAGTTTGGGGCATGCAGCAGCTGAATGGGTTGTGCTGCTGGGGTCCACTGCGGCGTCTGGGTCTTGGCTTTTATTACTTTGTGCTTGCTGCTTGGTTGCGCTTTTTATGATTTCCATGTGCCACACTCTGTGTGCTGTCAGCAGTCAGTCAGCCAACAGCTTGCTGAGACCAGATCCAGATTCAGACCCGTAGCCTGCCACAGTCCCAGACCCAAATACTTTGGGGCAAAGCTTGCGCTCCACTAGCGGCTTAATCAGTTCAGTGCGAAAGGTTGCCGGCACAAAGAGTCGGCTTGGCTGGGCTTGACTTGGCCCAGGCTCTTTGTTATCCGAAGCATTCATGCGCGACATACCAAGCAGACATTCCATCACCAGTTCACCCGCTGGATATAAACCCAAACTCAGCACATATTTATGTATATACAATCCTTTATATAGTATTTCGTTTGGTTTTAACTCAACATCTTGCAAGCTACATTTTTGCCTTGGGTTGACTCTTTAATCGTTTGATTGTTGATATTTCACCTGTCCAATTAGCCACTTTCATCGGCTTAAGCAGTTTATTGCTAGCCATAAAATGCAATTTTAACTGGCTGCCCTTTTCTGCAGCGCCTCATTGGTCTGCAATTAAAATTATAAATGTCCAAAAGACTCACGATGTAGCAGCCTTTCTGAATTTATACATATAAACTTTGGTTGTTGTTGTTGTTGCTTCTGGCCCACTTTTACAGCTGGTGCAGACCAGTGTCTAGACAAACTTTGAAGTGCTGTTAATTGCATGTTTAGTGCCACTTGAGCAGAAGCGGGCGAAATGTTGATTTCTTTGGCCAATTGGAAGTATTGAAAAGCTGTTGCGTTAAATTGACTGCACAAAGTCTTAAATGGAAATGTTTTAAGCCATGCCAAAATCCTTTTCATAGTTGAGAAATTGCCAAACAAACTGAGCAGTATAATTTAATTAGTCTTTTACCACAGCTTATTCATAACCACGAAATCTATATGTATATTTTTGTAATCTACTTAATTAGAAAAAGTTTTTAATGTACTAAAAATGCAACGAATTCGAAGCAGAAACTTAAATTTTATATTTGCTTCGTTGCAAAGTTTTCCACTCTTAAAATATTATCATTATTTTATAGCAGTAGTCGCCTGGGATTTTCGCATATTTATATTATATTGAAATTAAGTTTAACTTTTATAATAATTCTGTTAAATTGTTTTTTCTGATGCTAATATTATTACTCAGTTAAGAATTCCGGTATGCGCGAACTCATTAACTTAATTATGAATTTAGGTGGCTGTTGTAAAACATGCATATAAATTAATTGGGGTGTGGTAACATTTTTCTCAAAGCCAACTAATTAATGAGTTTTAAAAGCGATAATTTACAAAGCTTATTGATTAACTAGCTAGCTTCTCGAGCCCTATAATATCAATATTTCCATGTCATTATTCCAAGACAGTTTTATTGAAATTGGTTTATTGAAATACTTCCCTCTCTTAATTAAGTAGTGCAACTTATACAAGGCGATGCTAATGATTAAACTATTTTAACACTTTTACTAATTTCGCAGTATTTAACTGAGCTTACGAAACTTAGTCGTGCATACTTCATTCCATTAGTTCCATATTCCATAATTCATATTCTCATTCCATAATTCCATAATTCCATTAGCTAATTAGGGGTAGTTCAAAAGAGAGATCTATGAATTCATATATTGCAGTTACTTATGTACTATTACATTGCATTGTTTTCATAAAATATATCTCAGTTATGATCGCGCTTGCTACTTTAACTCAGTTGCCAGTCGGTCAGTGTAATACCACAAATAGGCATGGCAAATGTCCCCTATGCTTGGGACTCTTTCCCATGTTCTACTACTGTCGGTACTGACTACTCTTCCAGTTGATATCTTTTGTTTCAGCGCTTTTTGCCACTGTCAGAGTTGGTGCTGCTGGTTTTTGTTGTCAGTGCGAGTGAAATTCACAAGAAATTAACACAATTAACACTTTAATTGCAAACTTCCGTTTGCGCTACTTTTCTTTGGCAAGTTCCGCCACGGAGCAGCGCCATCCGGGGACAAAGACGACAACAAGGCTGCTGTGCCGCATCGCTGCCAGACTTATTTGCAGAGTCTTCGCAGCAGCAGCAGCAGCAGCTGCAGCAGAGGAGTTGTTGTCGTTGTCACATCCTTTTCGCTGCTGGTGTCGCCTAGCACACATGTGTATTGCACATACACAGTGGCACTGTGCTCTCAATGTAGACTCTGCCTCAAATGAAAGCAATTAACACTTTAATGACACTTGCAAATTCTGTGGCAAAGCTGCCAAGTTTGGCTCGCGCAAAGACACGGAGAGATCCAGAAAAAAAACACTGCTTGGGGTATTGTCTACATCTGTCAGTTCTGTTATACATTTTTTTTCACACTTTTTGTATAAGTTTTTTTTTCGGATTTCCCACTGATCGTAGTTATAAGCGAGCTGTTCATAAACAAATTACCAGCTGTTTTGGCTCTGGTTGCACTTTTGAATTTATTTTGTCAGTTCATTACTATCGGGATTGGCAAAACTTCAAATTGAGTCTGTCTTTGACTCAGTGCTTGCCTGTGGACACTGGGTGCATTCTGTCCAAGTTCGTAATGAACTTATTATGCGTCTTCTTAATTATAACGCAATTGCCATTGCCCGGCTCGTCTTGTTGGGTTTTAGTGTGCCGCAATCTGTTTGATAAAGGAGACTTCGACCATGAGGTTGATGAGTTGAGCCTGCCATATTCTGATTGCTTTCGGCATCACATGACAACTGGACAATTTGGAGCTGTATGAGAGAATCAGGTTTTTAAATTAGCTATCAGTGCAGGAATTTTCTTTTTCTTTCTTATCCATATATTTTCTCGAATTTCTTATAGTCAAAGCTCTACCATTAGAAGTGCAAGTCTCCCGTACAGATTGCGTTAATTATTGTTAAATTTCTATATGCGTCTGAGCACCATTATATAGTCTCTTGTAAGGCAGCTTTATAGAAATGCTCTTAGCCATCCTATCCATTGCACTTTTCTTGGTCTTCTTTTTGAAGAGTAAGCATCAAAAAAGTCGGAACTTCCTTTCAACATTAAACTCGCACCCGCCGTGAATAAAACATCTTTCAGCTTGCGGCACATCTCCATTCGCTTGTTGCTGCCTTTTGTCGGGCTCCTGGTCCAGGACCACCCCGGGAGGCAACTGCCAACTGGCAACTGGTAACTGGCCTGTCAATGCAATAAACGCAACAGCCAAAGGAGCAGCGGCAGCAGCAGCAGCAGCAGGCAAAAGCATCCTAGCCCAGTCCACTGATATTTGTTGTTTGCTTGCCTTTTTCATGTTTATTGCAAGTATTTCAATTCGGCGTTTTTTATTTTGGCCAGAGTTGGTAAGCTACACATTTGCCTGGCTTGTTTGCAAAAAATTGTTATTTTCTTTATATTTTGCCAGGTTCCTGACAGCCAACACAGAGCAGCGAGAGCAATCGGAGTTGGGCATATTCTTATTTGCCTGCCGGAGGAGCAGCTGCTGGAGTCTCTCCTGTACCAGTGCATATGGCAAATGGCTTTGCTGGACACGGTAACTGCCGACCCGCTGGTTTCCCTTCTTTACATACGCTGCTAGGACGCTAGGCACTGACTGGGCTCTGAGCTCTGGGCTGTGGGCTGTGGGCTGTGTGGGAGTCATATGTTTTATAAAGAGCCACGCCCTCTCGACAGCCCGCTGTGCTGTAAGTAATTTGTGGTTTCAGGCAAATACTCTGATGATGTTTTTCTTAAATGCTTTTCTCGCTCCCTCAGTTATCTCCCAGTCCCTCAGCCACTTTTTTCTTTTTTTTTTGTGTTTGGTGTTTCCTTCCGCTTTACGGCTGCTTTCTCCGCTTCTTTTCTATGGTCGCCTTTTTTGCGAGCTGTATCGTTAAAAATGCCTTTAAGGCATTTAATTTCTTTTGTTCATGGGCCGGGCGCTTTCTAATGGAGGGGCAGCTGCGAAAAAAGGCAAGCCATACCCCACACCCACACACGCACGCACTCACACACACAGAGAGAGAGAGAGGGAGAGAGAGACCTCAGCAAACAAATCGACGCTGCATATCCTGCGCCTTAGTGCTCTGTCCTGCTTTTAACAATTTCAATAGAAAATTAAAACGCAGCGGAATTTGCTTTTCTTTTCTTTATTCTATTTTATGTTTTGTTTTTTTTGTTTTTTTTTTTTTGGCTTTGCTGGGCGTCAGCTCAAGAAAAATGGTTGTTCTCTGTGTGTGAGTTGGCACTTTTCGCTACTCTCAGCCGCAACTGGACCGCCCTGAAGTGGGCTCTATGCAAATAGGCGTTGGTTTTTGGGAGCCCTATACAAATTGCACGACTCTGCTGCGTGAAGCGCAGGGAGAGTGGCCAACTCTCTTTTTATTTGCCGTTTGTGGGCTGGGAAATGTGTTTGCAATCTTTGGTAGCCCTTTGTTTGCAGTTTGTTGAACTCGAATGAGCCGCATAGAGTGGGCCTTGTTTGCAGGCTGACGAGATTACTATAGCTACTTTGGCATTATACTTGGGATTAATTTAATTTGCACAAAATTCTCTGAAATATGTAGATGCCTATATTATCTCCTGTATTTGCCAATTAAATTAAATAAATCTAATAATCTATAAATATACCTCTGTTTGCATTCAATTAAAATTTATTTTCAACTTGTCAGAAGCACTTTTGGGGGAAGCAAATTCAATTCCGTATATATTTTTAGCAAATTGCAAAAACTAAATCACTACGAGCTAAAGCAGTGTGCATTATTTTGTTCTTGTTGAGAGTAATATAAAGTTACCACGACCCTAAAGACGCGGAGATGACTATGCAGAGATGAGTGCCTATTTATATGACAAAAAGACTGGAATAGATGCATATTTTTACATATATTGAATCCTTCAGTCAAAAAGTTCGTTCCTGTTATTCAATGATTCAGAAAGATGAATAATAAAATAGTAAGAGATATATGGCACGAAGATAGATAGATAGTAACAGGCAGAAAGAATCATCTCCGATCCCAGCTGGATTCAGGGTGTCTCGTCGACGAGTTTACTCGACTACAGCACTCTTGATTACTTGATTTATAATTTTATTTCAACGCGTTGAAATTAAGTTCACAGCTACAAACTCCACCCCATAGTTTCCTACAGTACATATATCTGCGCATATTTTTGTTGCCTTGTCTATTTTCCCCGTTTTGGGAGAGTCTGTCGCAATTCTGTAACATTTCCATCACTTGTGACATGCTTTTGTCAACGCTTATTAATACTTTGGCTTTAAGTACTCGTATTATCCTCGCCATCACAGAAATGCAACTTGGTCAAAGTTGGTCGCCATTTTCATTTGACTCGGTGCCCCCCGCCGGTGTCTTGCTTAAGTGAACTTTTTGCGCTAACGCACCGCAGCCACACTATTAGACATAAAGAGCGTATTTCGATTTACCGCACTGCGGGGGGCATGATTCTGTGGCTCGCACTCGTAATTCTCGTCTGCTTAGCGCTTAGGGGCAAGTGAACAATTTCTAAAACGCGACACGCAAAAAATCCAGAAAGCAAGGCGAATCTTTTCGCAATCAGGCGCACCATGGAAAAAGTGTTCTAACTTCTGACTGAATGACTGACTGAGCGAGTAAATGAGTGAGTGAGTGAGTGAGCGAGTGAGTGAGTGAGTGAGTGAGGGGTGTGAACTGAATGGAGCTCAGAGCGTATGCAATTTTTTCATTTTGACAATTTACGAGAAGCGCTTTGACGACCTGGGGGGCGTCGAACGAGCGCGAAATCAAAACGCGAAACATTTGCACAATGCAACATGGGTGTTTGGTTCGATCCCACTTGGGTTCTGTTTGGGGTTCTTTGTCATGGTTAAATATACAGAGATAGGGCGGCAGAAAAAGAGTCAGGGGAAGGGAGAGAGAGAGCTGCCAGCAGCGAGCATTATATTCGGCTATAAATTGCAACCCTTTGTGCTGCAGAGTTTGCGAAATAAAAGCGGAAACGGCAGCGAGGACAAAACACGCACCAGCTAGAAAATTACAGTTATTAATGTATGGGGTGCCAAATACTTTACCGTTTGTTACACGTACGTGTAACGCCCCGTGGATTTGCGTTTTTTTTTTAGCAATGCGACAATATAATTTACTCCGAGTGCTCCGAGCAGTTACTCCTTTTTCCTCTCCCTTTCCGCAAATGTATCGCACACATTTTTTGGTGCGACATGTCACAATAATCTGACAGATTAATTATATACGCGGAAATTTATATACGTTCCCGTTGTCCGCAGCCGTAAGCGTTACCGAAACCGAACCCAAGTCCATGCCCCCTTTTTCAATTTCCTAGACCACTTTTTTGCTACGTTTTCTTACTTATCGTTTAGCAATTCGTGGTTAAATCAATTTTGCACACTTGCTTCTTCGCCCATTTCCCCTTGCCCCTTGCCTCTGGCCTCTGGCCGTTTCTCTCTGGTTTTCAATTGACAGTTTTGGGTCAGCCTGTCCCACATTATTTCTGGGATTGCTACTTTTGGCGAAAGGTGACTTCTATGCCTTTTTTTGGACTTTATTGTTGGCAGCAGGAATAGTAAAGAAGCCATGAATTACTTACTTTCGCTTCGGTACATTGAGGGCGGGCTTTTGGGGACCATAAGAAATGAAAGTACTTGCACATATACAATGCCATATGGGTGAGGCAAACTGGATTGCGCTAGCCTAGAATTTTGAAACAACTATAAACTTATTGGCATCGAAAATGCTCTTTCTGCTTTCGATACATTCGCTCATTTGTACAAATTTAGCACCAAGCAGATACCCCTAAATTTCCCATATTCCCCCACTGACATTCCCAACCCAGAGCTACAGCAAATTGTGTGTTATTTTAAAATAAAATTAAATTGTCTATTTTTATAGTTTAACTTAAAATAGTCCCATTAAAATATAAAGCCAAATTCATTTTTTCCTGGATTTTTGCCCTCCGCACTGTCTCTTTATTTTTACACAATTTTCTTAAACATTGTGCAAATAATTATTTTTTAACGAACCTTTCCAACTACTTTGTAGATTTTATCACGTAATCAATTTCAAATTTCAAATGCCATAACTTCGTCAAAACTCAACTCAGATTAAAAAGCGAGGGCTTTTTGATCATAGTTTTGCACCTAAATCAATCGTGCATTTAAAGTTGAAAACGTGATTTTGGGTCGGAAGACAAGTAAAAATTATAGCCCAAAAATCGGTATATGGGCATAGGTCGAACCTTCAAAATGCCATAACTTCGTCAAAACTCAACTCAGATTAAAAAGCGAGGGCTTTTTGATCATAGTTTTGCCCCTAAATCAATCGTACATTTAAAGTTGAAAACGTGATTTTGAGTCGGAAGACAAGTAAAAATTATAGCCCGAAAATCGGTATATGGGCATAGGTCGAACCTTCAAAATGCCATAACTTCGTCAAAACTCAACTCAGATTAAAAAGCGAGGGCTTTTTGATCATAGTTTTGCCCCTAAATCAATCGTGCATTTAAAGTTGAAAACGTGATTTTGAGTCGGAAGACAAGTAAAAATTATAGCCCGAAAATCGGAATATGGGCATAGGTCGAACCTTCAAAATGCCATAACTTCGTCAAAACTCAACTCAGATTAAAAAGCGAGGACTTTTTGATCATAGTTTTGCCCCTAAATCAATCTTACATTTAAAGTTGAAAACGTGATTTTGAGTCGGAAGACAAGTAAAAATACTGGCCTAAAAATAGGCATTTGGGCATAGGTCGAAACTTCAAAATGCCATAACTTCGTCAAAACTCAACTCAGATTAAAAAGCGAGGGCTTTTTGATCATAGTTTTGCCCCTAAATCAATCGTGCATTTAAAGTTGAAAACGTGATTTTGAGTCGGAAGACAAGTAAAAATACTGGCCTAAAAATAGGCATTTGGGCATAGGTCGAAACTTCAAAATGCCATAACTTTGTCAAAACTCAACTCAGATTAAAAAGCGAGGGCTTTTTGATCATAGTTTTGCCCCTAAATCAATCGTGCATTTAAAGTTGAAAACGTGATTTTGGGTCGGAAGACAAGTAAAAATACTGGCCTAAAAATAGGCATTTGGGCATAGGTCGAAAAGGTATTTAAACCAACTATTCTTCATTTTGGTGTCATTGCACTGTTTTAATTTTTTTTCAATTTTGTTGAATGTATATTGGATAAATTTTGCAATTAAATGCAAATAAGAAATTTTTGTTATCTATTTTTTAATTTAAGTTTAAAAAGTAAAATTAAAATAAATAAAGTTATGTTTTTAATTGCATTCAATTTAAATTTTTCTTAACTATTTATATTTTTCGCTGTCGACTGATATTTTTTAATTTAAAGTTAAAAAACACAAATAACAAATATTTGTTTTTAATTTTATTCAAATCAATTATTTTTAACTGTTTATGTTTCTCGACTAAAAAAAAGAAAAAAGTATCTATAATGTAAATATTACAAAAAAGAAGACAATAAGTTTTGCACAACTCGATGAATTTTTTGTTATTGTATTTTTATGCAATTATATTTGAACAATTTGGCTCGAAGTTTAGACGTCTGTCTGACCATAAAGCCGGCACACATGGGCTCGAAAGAAGAGTTAACTTATTTGAAAACTTTTTATATTTGTATATGATAAAAATATGTTTCTAAGGAAAACCTATTCGTTCACACATTACCTTCCATCATATCTGAAGCCCTTAGACATCTGCCCTTGTCACATTTGTTTTCAGCCACCAGTGCACTTTGGGTTTAATCTTCATGGGCCATGGCCCATTTAAAAGCTTTACGCTGTTGTTTCGGCACTTCCTGAGCGCTGCTGCTCACATGTCTCCAGATGCCGGAACTTCCGCAGACGCTTGATAGAACAACTGCTGCTGATGCTCAAAAATTCGATACATCATTCATCAAAACGCGTGGCGAGGACAAAAGCCATCCCATTAGAGCCATACATAGTTTGGAGAGGAGTGCTTTGCGTTGAAGTTTTTCGCCCGGTAATCCCTTTCTAATCGAATTACGGCAAATCCCCTGAGCACTTTTTGTGCATTAAGGCAAACTCAAGCGTAAGAAACTAATTTGAGGCGCCTCAAACTCCGCGACACTCATGCATATGCGCACTTTCAGCTAACAGCCAGCCAGTTAGCCAGTCAGCCAGTCAGCCAGCCATCTAATTTAATAGAATTGCACTCTCTCCTCTCCCATCAGTGGAAAGTCATAAAAATGTTGCGGCTATCAGATATTTCTGAATTGATAAAAAGCGTCGAATCAGTAAAAACCCAGGAGAGGCAGATTAGCCGGCTGGCGAGGGGAACAGTCTTGGCTATGTTGAACTTACCCCTAAACGAGAGTTTTGGTGTTTCCCACAGGACCGCACTGGCACCAGTAGCAAAACGTCAAGGCAACAAGGCAGCCAACCACCAAAACTACCACCCTCCTCCCCTACTCTGATCACATTGTTTTCCCAAATCGGATTTTAGTTTTACACTAATTTCTTTGGTTTAAGACTCGCTCGCTCGGCGGTCCACAGCCCTTGGTCCTGGGCATCCGATAGCTGTTGTCTGGTGGTATTATAAACGCTTCGCTGGACATTGCTGGTCCTGGGCTGATGAATCCTCTTTGATTGCACTAAACTGCAATCGAGACGAACGCGCAAAACGTGCAACGTCATGCGGCAGGCTCATCGCTACGGGTTGGTTGGGCTGTGTGGCCTTTGTGGTGTCTCGTGTGCCGGTGTCCTGGTGTCCTGGCGTCTAGCAATCCCCCAACGATACTAGCTGCGACTGTGGTGTGTGATAAAATTTCGTTCACTTGACGGCTGACTGGCCAGGCTTTTATCACAATGCTCAGATCGTGCTGCGTATAGTAGTATCGGGGCTTTAGTTTTATTTTTATCGCTCCTTCCTGCTGCACATTTTTATGGCAAGGACAATTTAATTGGCTGGCAAGACAATTTTTTTGGTTTTTTTTTTTGTGGAACGCATTAAGCTTACATTGTGCTAGATTTTGTATCTAAAAGTTTGGCCAAGTTTTGATGGCGTTTGAATTCCGGCTGAGTCATCTTGGCTGAGATTGATTACATATTACATTGGGCAGTGGGAGAGCAGAAAACTGTTGAAAATTGCTACTTATATTCGCCTAAATGGGTTCAAAATTCATTGGACTTATTGTATGGAATGAGATGAAAGTTTAACACTTTTATCAAATTGATTTCCAGTGTATTTAAAACCAAGCAGAGGTGTTCTAGTCAAGTGAGCTGGACCCAGAGATACCCTATACTAAAGTCTCATGCAAATCACAATTCATTAACTTCGTCAAAATCAAAAAAATGTGTATAAAAATAGCTTGTGAATTTTCAAAATAGAAAACAGAAGTTGTAAGTATGGCATCACTGATTCTTCATAAGATTTAATTGCACAACTTCTCGATACAATTTTTTATAACTTCATTGAACAAATACACATTAGGACCACATTTTTTTTGCTTGAATCTGTAATTCCATTTAATATTACATCTCTCGTATGCAGCAATTTACAAATGTAATTGTGGTTGGTATTTTTGTAAGCATTTTTAAATAATTCGGTATATTTTTGATGCAACTGGAAATTACTCTGCCAGCTGGAATGCATAATTGTAGAACTAAATGGTAGTTAGTTGCGTGGAATACTGAATAGATTTATGCTCATTGAATGTAGCCAGAGACACTGAGTCACCATTGGTTGCCGTTTGGAGCTGCAACTTGAGCTCTGCTAGTGGCTAAGCAGGCAGCTGCTTTCCTCGGTGAAGCAACATCTTGACGTGATCGTTGTCGCTTCAATGGCACTTAAAATGCCAGAACTTATTTCCATTTGGCTGGGCAATTATAATATTTTGTGAACAGCTCTCTCGACCAGCCTCATAAAATCTCGCTGGCACAAAGAGATGCAGAAGAAAAAAAAATTGGAGATGAGAAAAAAAATGCGTTTAAGTTTACCTTTTTTTGTGATTTGTGTGTTTCACTCCGTGAATTTGTCGTAACGGGTTGCCAGACGACGGGAACGACAACGATGAAAGACGTCTTAAATATAATATTGACATTTCTTTCGCAATGCTTTCGTTTTATTTATTTTGTAAGTCGGCATTTTAGGTGGCTCAGGTTGCCAGTGAGCCCACAAACTTTGACTTACGCAGCACAAATAATTATAGACATTTTGGGCTGGCCGCAGGAAAGAAACGGAAAAAATGAAAACTGAGGGAGTAAAAAAGGGTTAAGTGCTTTGCTTTGAGTGGCGTTTACATTTTTTGCGGCAAACTGTCGCACAAATTGCTTTGAATTATTGAAGAGCCAGTTTGCTACCTCCTATTCCCTCGCCGAGTCCAGTTTGGCAAGCCTAATTAAAAATGCTATGCGACATTTCGACTTCGAGTTTGCCTCTTACATTACTCATAAACCGCTGCAATCCATCAATTAGCAGCTTCCCCTGCTGCTGTGTGTGAAGCCACAGAAACAGCAAAATGAGAAAAAATAAAAATGAATGACTCACTGCGCTTTCATCAGTCGAGGCTGCTGTCAATAACTCTGCCAAAAAGATCCGCTATATTGTGCACAATTGGTGTGGTGCCACTTTCAACACATTCAGCCAATCGGACAGCCCGATAAGCATGAACTCAGCTCAACTGAAGATGACACGATTCATGAACTCTCCCTTTTTGGAATCTCCATGGGCAGCTCTTTGTTATACTTTATTCAATCGATAATTAGCGTGCAGCTCTTCAAATTTATGTTGTAAATTCAAAATGATGTTAGTGTTTCGCCTGAAAATTGTCGTCGACTTGGGGCAAGCCATTAAAAGAGTTGCCTCGTAATTTCTCGCACAGATCTTGAATTATTGTTATGATAATTGTGCGCCACACGTTCCACATTGGATCTTTTAAACTATGGAATCGACTCAGTTCATCTCTGTGGGTTGCTGTTAATTTAATAAACACATTCGGCTTGTTTATTTATTTAATATTTGCTACAGCGGAAATGCCTTTCGATTAAGCCATACATAGAGTCTCTGACTCACAACTGATTCAACAAATTATTGGCATATATAACTAAAAAATCAAGTGTTTTTAGAATTTCATTTGCTGGCTATTCAAACAAATATTTGCTAATTTATTAGAGTTATCCCAAAATAAAGCAACACGAAATACGGTGTTAGACTGAAGTCAAGTTGAATCCAACAAACAACGTTTAATTCTGTTCTCCAATTAAATTGAGTGACTTTCAATCTAATAGATGGGAGTTCCATCTCCAGTGTAGCAATTTATTCCCATCTGTCCAGCAGTTGGTCCAGCTTTGGTCTATCCCATCTATGCCCATCCTGGCTCTTGTCCTTGTCGTCTACGACTTGGTTGTGATTTTGACAAGCCTCTGTTTGTCGCCCCACAACAAAGCACAAACACAGACGCACACCACCCACATGTGTTTGGTTGTTTTGTTGTTATTTGTTGAGCTCCCATGTCTGGTTCTGGTTCTGGTTCTGGTTGTTACTCTGTCTCTCTTGTTGGCCATTCACTCAATGGGCAGCCAAAGCCAATTGTCAGCATGACAAACGGGCCAACGACAGACACTTTGTTGAATGTTGGAGATGTTTGCTGTTGCTAATCCTCGGACACAACACAGTGGAGCGTCCCTGCAGCCGCTGCAGGCCCTTATCCCCTTGTTCGGGTGTCAGCCAGCATATTGTTTGTTATGGTATAGCCCTGAAATTATTGATAAATATTTGTCAAAATTCTTGGCAGAATTAAGCGCGAGTTCTTTGGAGCTGGAGCTTGCCATGGATGTGTTGTCAATGCAGAGTTGGTGTGGGCGGTGGGAGGACACTTCCTAAACATGATTGATTCATTGCTGGGCTGCCACTCCCCAATACCAATTTCAATCCAGATTTTAGTCCAAAATGCAGCGCAAATAGTGAAAGCAGTCGAGTCATGTAGGAGCTGTGGTTGAATCCTCTGGCCTGAATGCATGCAAAACTCAGCTCTCGGATCGAGCATAGTATGCCCGATTGACTGCGCTGGCTGGCAGCATGTAGAGGACATCGGCTAGGAGGACGACTACAACTGACAATGTTGACAGCAATCGTATGTTTAAAAAGCATAATCCCAGACGAATGATGATGAATGGTCTCCAACACACACCAACCTACACAGACGCTCGCCGTCGTTTAACTAAATCCTTGATGAATGATGCTGCCTGCTTGCTCTGTGTCTGTGTCTACGTCCTCACCCCTGTATCCTGAGACCCGGCTGCTGCGTTTTCATATTTGCAAGAGAAAATTCGAAAAACGGCAACGACACTAGCAACATGCCACCCAACAAACACCGCACACAATATTTTGAGGCAGCCGCCAAGCGCAATTTTCATTTACGCGTCATTTTAATGATGTTAAGTGAGTGTGCAGAAAACGAAAATGAAACCAAAACGATACGAAACCAAACCAAACCAAACCAAACAAAACCAAACGAAAACACCGAACTATGGTGGAGGTGGAGGGGTGCAGAGTTTTTGCATTTATCACCCGAAGTTTTGGTAAATAGATTTTTGTTCTGGTACTGCACATTCTGCCTTCACGATGAAAGCAGCTTGTAATCCATTTCAAATCATTTTTCACTTTTGTATTTCCTGGGTCGTACATCTAGCTCGGCTTCCACTAGGTCTCAGCTTCGTTTTGATTTGTTTGCTTAAATTGATAAATGATGTCTGTACCACAACGCAGACACGACAGCTTCCAGCAAACAGAACGGATATCCTTTTAGGGAGGTGTTGAAAGGTTTTAAGCGGGTTTTCCTAAATATCCGCTAAGTATATAGCCAGATTTGAAGTAATAATAATGATGCGAACCCAAATTAGTTTTCCCTTTTAATTCTGAACCTGCGTCCTATACCAAAGCACAATGTAAAGCAGCAATCAAATCTTCTTCTACATCATTCAAATTTGTATATTCGTAATCGGATACAACTCCAGATCGCTTGTGTTTATAAACCTATAGATCTAAAACAGCTAGTAAGTCCCAGCGGAACCGGATCAGACCTGCGTTGCATGCAATAAATATTTCAATTTCCTGACATTTTTGGTTGACTTGACACCGTTCTGTGTGAAATTACTTATCGAGTTAATGTGATTTTGGGCTCTAATGAATTTGCCGAAATTAATTTCAAACACAGTCAACGCTCCGATGGAACGACCTGATATCAGACAGTTGCTGGTATCCGCATCGCTATCGCACTGGGCATTATCAGGCGGCGTTGCGTCGTTATAGAGCATGTGGCAATAAAAGTAATATCCTGCAAGTGGCACGTGGCGGTGCAGCCATGCGCATTGGTTTTAGCAGAGTGACAATCTAACCTCAAATCCCCAGTCATTGCTGTCCAGCAAGTTGGTAGGCCATTCACGGAACCAGTGCTGGGATTATCGATTACTGATTTTATCGATTTCCTAGCCTTTGTCTTAAGCGGGACAGACCAGTAAATGTTTCAAGCTTAAGATCTCCATACCTCTCCAAGGACAGACAGACAGACATGACGGACAAAGAAATTATGCTAAAAATTAAGTTGATGATGTAGGAAACTGAATTCGTGACTGGGCTTGGCTTTTGCAATAATTGCACCTTGGTTGGGCAATTTGTTGCCAAGTAAAACTGCTAACAGTGCACCAAGTCCGCTCGTTGCTGGGTTCTTAACGTCAGTAGGGGGTTTGCTTTCAAGCCTAGTTGTCGTTAGAGCTGCTTGTTGTTTGTACAGCGTTGCTAATGTTCTCACTTCAATAAACAAAGTATTTTTTTTGTGTTTGCGGCACAAAAAGAGCAGTGCAGCTTGCAGTTGCCACCCTGAAATGCAATTGCATTTGCTGCGACAATGTCCTTAAGCCCGCTTTGCTTCCTGCCAGCGCACTATTTTCGAGGGTGGTTAAGCAATTCAGTTCGGCAACGTGAATTTATGAAGCATATCGGAAAGTGCAATGGGCGGTGCAGGAGTGGACAATGATTCGGGCTTTGGGCGATGGTGCAGTGGTTTCTTTGCAGTGCAGTGGTGTCCTTTACCCGCCCCTAACATGTTTACCCATTTGTCGCTAATTGTTTGATATATGGGTGTACTTGTTTACACTTATACTTGTGCTTATGTAGTTGCTGTTTGTGCTGCTGTTGTTATGGCAAGTAATTCGTTGTAAGTCATTAAGAAGAGACTTGTCAGGGCTGAACTGGCCACGCTAACCAGTCTGGGGGACCCTTTGCGTTCAGCTGTGGCTCACTTACTTAATGGGGCGTGGTGCAGGTGAAGCTGTTGGTCTGCTATTGAATGTCTAGAATGTGTTTAGTTATTCGATACACAAGTACTGAGAGAGTGGTCTGCTGGGGAATTGTAACGATCTACAAGGTATATACATATATGTTTGCATTTTGATTTTATAATTACCTTGTTAGAAATGATATAAATTAAGAATACTTGATCGAGTGTAAAAACTCTGGAGGGGCTAAATAAGAGTAAAGTTTGTGAGTGTTTCATCAATATTTTAGCAGCTTTAAAAATCTATCATTTCTGTCATAATCTCTTCCGCTTTGTGCCCTGGCCTGCGACTAAGTTTTGTCAATTTCGTTCCTTTCAATAATGTCTTAATATTCTTAGCACAGTGGTCACCTTTTATGAGCCTCAAAAATGGCCTGAAAGCAAAGCTGAGGTGAAAAGTTAAGTCAAACACTACTTTCCTCATAGTGGCATAGTCTATTCATAAACATCATTACAAAGTTACCTCCCCAGCGATTAAGGCGACTCCAAAGTTTTCCTTGGCTCATATAACTTGTTGGCTCATATCACAGCTCTGCCCCAACCCAGTTGACAATCTTTGCCACCTGCCACCTGCCCAGCCAATCAAATTAACTACTTAGAAAGTAATCTGAAGGAAGTTTGACTACGACCTGAACAATGCCAATGCGTCGCCGGAGCTCATGAAAAATTCTATTAACGGCAACGTACAACATCCCCCCCACAGCCCCGTTGCCCGCGCCCTGCGGCTGTCATCCGCATGTTTGTATGCATTTTGGAGCCAATCAGGTTATGGCGTTGTTTACTTAAGCAGCTCCTTGCCCCTTTTTGCAGTGCCGGGCAAGTTTACATTTGACACACCTGCTTTCATTTGATAGTTGCCACGGGGCAATAATTGCAACGACGAGCCGCGCCATGCTGCCGTCGCAGTTTGGCCGACACCCGCAACAAAAGCAGCAACAACAACAATAATAAACAAATGAAAATGAGTGGCAACATTGCAGTCTGTGGCCCGGCATTGTGCAAAAGTTGTGCCAAAGAAAGCCATCGGAAATGCTGCATGGATGTGGAGTTAGGCCTCTTCCTCGTCCTCCCCTGGTCTATGTCATGTCTGCGCTTGATTGAACGCCTGCAAGCTGTTTGTGCTGGATGGCTGCATGGCTAAATGGCTGGCTAGGGCTAGGGCTGGGGAGCCAAGCACAGGGGGGAAGGGGGCAGCAGAGCGTGCGCCTTAAATAAACAATTCACATTTAATTACGTCTAAATTTGGTTTTGAGAACAAACAGCGACGACAGCCGCGAGTGCAGTCAGCCCAGGAGCGGGTAGAAAACAGTCACAGCAACTGGAACTGGAACAGAAACGAGAACAGGAACGGGAACAGGAGTAGAGAACGCACACGTCCATGGGCGTCGTCAATGAATGTCGAACAAATTGGCAACACACGCGATGCGAAGCGATGCGATGCGATGAGAACGACAGGAGGATCGGGAGTAGGGTAGAGAGGCATTCAATGGCGTCCAGGAATAATAAACGGACCTACATACGCTATATGCTGCACTCCTTGGGAATAGAATTATGGGTTGCTTAAATTACTTTATGCTCTTTTGCTCTGCGTCCATAGTCCTTTCGCCTGTTTGCCACTTTGGAGGCGAGCCAGTGCTGATTGCATGCAATTCAATGAAAAGTTTTGCCAAGACGAGCTTGCCTACACCACCCCACTCCCTCGGCTGGTCCAGTAGGTAATGCACCCTCAAATCGATAGTAATGGCGGTTTGGGGACGACAGGAGAGTGTATATGTGTGTGTGTGTCTGTGTCTGTGTGTGAAGCGAATTCCCAGTCTCAGTTGTGCCAAAGCACTAAATAATTGCCCATATGTGGCCCAGGAGCAAGGACTGTAACATGAACGAACCACCCTTTTCAACACCCCAGAGGGTTGCACTACCCCCGTTGTTGTTGCTGTTGTTTCGTCGATATTTCTTTTTTCAATTTATGCTCATTTATTCTATCAATTTAACGAAGCACACACACACACACACACACACACTTACTGTGTTAAGCTATGGCTGACAGCATAAAAGACATACACATGCATAGATATAGAGTGAGAGGAAAAGAGAGAAAGAGAGAAAGAGAGAACGATAGCAAATGGAAAAGCAGATTGCAACTCGTGCGTAAAGTCGATCCCAGTAGGAGTGTAGGAGAGGGGTTGGCGGGTCGGACGACCGCTCTTTGTGTTTTGAAAGCAAATATTTTCTGACAAGTGGAAGTCAGATGTCATATATGTGTGTGTGTGTGTGAGTGTGTGTGTAATACGCACACCCAAATGCCGTTCGTCTCAATTGCTACTTGACATGCACACACAATCAGAGAGGGTCGCCTCACACCAGTCCAAGTGGAGTTGTCAGAAAAAACACACAAAACACAAAACACAACAACAGCAACCAGAAAAACAAAACCGAATTGTGAAGCAAAATGTCAGTCAGTGCAGGAAGTGTTTGGCGAAGGGAAGGCAAAACTTCGGCATTAGAGCGAGAAGAAAACTGACAATTATTATTTGACAGCTGACGGGTTTATGGCGGTAGCGATTTCATGAATTCGCGAATCTTGATTTGCCAAAGCATCTTAATGAAACTCTCGTCACCATTGATGTACCAACCGAACACCCTGCATACTGTGGAGTGCTTGATAACTTGCTTGGAACTTCATCTTTAACAAGCTTTGATATATTTGATGATATTTGATATTTGCAGTTCCATCAACTTGTCCAAATTTACTGGCATATCGTATTTCGCAGTGTTCCACAATTTGTCGTAACTTGCTGGCCATAAACTAATCAGGAGGCCTCATTAGCAACAAGACGCGACCCACTGAGAGAGACGTGCACCACAGCCTTCCTTATTATGAGATGTTTAATAATTTATATATTTCCGATTTATGTCCGCGTATTTTTGCGTACACCTCCCCCTCCACCTCCACTAACCTCCTGCCAGAAAACACCAATCCCCACCCGCATCCTCACTCATTTGTATGCGTGCAGTGTTGCGCAGCGCACTTATTGCGAGACGGGGACACTTGGGTATTAAAAAATGCCAAAGTACTGAGTTGGCGAACACCCACCCACCCACAATGGGGATGGCAACCCCATCCCCAATGCCACGGCCAGTCAACGAACCATTACTACTTTATTCTCAGTCTCAGTCAGTCAAAAATTGTATTATGCACAAGCTGTAGTATGTTGTAGGTTGTAGATTGGTTGGCTGCTTCCTGCGTATGTTTTGTGGCCCAACCACGCGATGTGAAGCGTCTTTTTATTAAGAAATCATCGTTGATTGCGTGGAAGGAAATAATGTTGATTTTACATTTTACAAGATGCCAACTGAGACATGCGGAGTGGGTGAAATGGAACTAACTCGGGGGTTGCTTCGCATTTGCTGTGGTGGGTTTATTATTGTAATGGACGGCACACTTTTTAGACTGGTACTTCAGGGAGTTCTTCTTTCAGTGCCAGTCTATTATGTTCATGTCTTGTGGTGCTCTCTCTCTGTCTCTACATTTAAGGGGCTTTAATGGACCAACTGTGGTCAGAGTGCGCCAAGTACCTGTCTGGCATAGCATAGTTATATGTCTATATTTAGGCCATATGTCCTATAAAATATTCAGGTGAATTGTCATCAAAATTTGCATAATTAAGGAGGGTTGCGAGACAATAGCATGATTTCATGGTATTGAAAAATATATTAATAAATATACTGTAAAGGTGCCGAGAGGCGTTTGACTTTGCTGTTGATTCTGAAGGGGAAATTGATTAGCTATCAATGGATATGATGAAAAGCAATTGTAATTCTTAATTGGTTCAAGAGCTGTTTAATGGCTACCGAAGAGGCTAACTGCCAGACTAACCAAGTGCTCGAATAATGCTCAACAAACATTTCATAGCAGGGAAAAAGTGCCCGCAATGTCTGCCTTAGAGGCAGTCAGTTTTGATTATTCCGCTTGACTTTTGGAAACAATATTTCGTCATGGCTTCCTTTCGCTAACTTCTTGATGGCACTTAAGGCTTTGGCTCTTAAGCCGCCTCTTACCCTTTTGAACCCAAGCATTAGACATGCCAGCCAAAAATAGTTGCTTTTGCTGTTGTTGTTGTTGCCCCAGCCACAAGAGCAATAACTTGGCTAAAAACACCACAGACTTACGACAGACTGTGTGCCAAAGCCAAAGGTTCAGTCAACTGCTCAGCTAGTTTTCGCATGAATGTATATGTATACATACATATACATATATAAAAGTACATGCGATATCTACGTATGAGCGATGACTCGTTGCAAAATCTATAAATCTTGTCAAGTAACCCTGCCCCCTCTCCACATATCCATCCATCCATCACCTTCCCCATTCCGACCCAAAAAGAAAGGGCCGCCAAAAGTAGCTCTACTTCAAGCATTTGTCTGGCATGAATGCATATATATATATATATATATATATATATATATATATATAAAGTATGTATATTACTTAGGTCACCGTAACAAAATTAACAGCAAATGCTGAGGCAAATTTTCACACTAATCGCACGTGACAAAGTCCTCGTTGTCGTCTTGTGGCTGGGGCACCGATTCCGTCTAATGTTTTTGGGTGTCGTGCATAATCGTTAATGAATTATGGCTGCACATGTGAGCCAACTCGTAATATGCGTGTTCCACATGTTTTTGGCTCTTGTTTTTCTTGCTGGCCTACATTGTGTGAGGCGGGCTTTAATGAAATTTTCCTGGGGCCTTTTGTTTCAATGCATTCGGCTCATTCCCAACCAGAGCAAAGCAGCCAACCCTTACCGAATTTTGTTGCTGTCTGCATTAAGTTGGTCGCTTTGTAGTTATGTATTTTCACCCTCGACCATTCACATCCATTAGTCATGGGTTTATCAAGGTGCTTCCATCTCAGTTCGCCGAATGCGTGTTTGCCTCAAGCTGACCACACCCCTCCGTCCATATAAACTCATACATTAATTGCTTTTCATAATAACATTTAATTTCTTCGATAAATTCCCAAATGACATGTTCCCAGTGCAAATTTTTAATATCGAGTGCCCAGAATGTGTTTGAAGCTCTTTTGACTTTATTTGCACATATTCCAGCAACCTGCCCCAACATGTATCTCTCTCTCTGCTTCGTACTGTGTCATTTTCTGCTTGCCTAAAGAAATTTGCCTTTTTCATTCATTTTAGTTGAAAAGCTGCTCGCAGCAGTTTGTTATGCAAGTTTAGATAAAAAAAAAAAAAACCAAAAGAAATTGAGATGAAAAACATATGGAAGCCTCCAAAACTGACAGTCAAAATTTGTTGAACGCCCTCCTTGCACCTCTCCATATCCATCTCGCATTTACTTGCGTTCTCTTCTCTATTTTACTTTTTTGATCATTTTGTTTGTTATCAACTTGGTTGCTGCTGTAAAATGTAATTGCATATGCAGCCACGCTTCAGAGCGTCCATAAAAGGAGCCACAGGAGTCGGCAATGTTGAGAGTTGCCAGCTGGCAATCACAAAAGCTCCCAGTGGAGCAGCAGCTAGCAAACATTTTGGTTCCATTCCCCTGTACTCATGAAATGGATATGAACACAGGGTATAGTCTCAGATACTTTTACTTAATACTTCATACTTAAAACGTCAGCATCAAAAGTTTCCTCGATCTGGCATGGCATGTCTTTATCCTTGATTTCCATATTTAAATGCATATGTTTAGGTATTGGTATCTCATAGTCCAGCTCTTGGGGCTAGCTTGCTCTTACTTTGCATTGCGTCTCCCGTTGAGTTCGTGTGGTTATTCTCTATTTGTACTGTTCCTGGCTAAAAGTATTTCTGTCTGAGTTTTTCGTTTGAAAAACACGTAATTAGTGCAACCAACCCAATTTGGAGAATCGCTCGCTAAAATGCCTTGAGCCTATTTATTTCAAAAATCAGAGTTTTGGAATCTGCTTCGATTTTGCACAATTACTTAAAATACAATATTGTATGCTCAATGCTTATACATATTGCAAATTCGATATTAATTAATATTTAATATTAATTAGCTTCAATAAGTTGAAATGTTGTAATAATCATTTTATTCAGTTTGAAAAACTAAAATTTAAAGATTACCTTGCTAAAGATTTCATCTTGCAATAAATGCGCTATAATTAATATGTACAGCTTACTTTTAAAATGAGATATTTTAAATCTTGTCAACATTAAGCAAATAAATTAAAATAGCTACTTATACATTATCTCCACAAAACCGTAATTAATACCCCATTGTTATTCAAACACCGCCAAATACATGCTCAATGCGCACATCGAACCATTGTAAGCTTTAAACTGTTCTGAACTCCTAACTTCGAAAAGCCCCAATTTTTGTCGAATTGTGTGTGTGTGTTTGTGAGTCAAAACTATTTTCGAAATGTTTTAAGCGATTCTAGCAAAGTATTTAATCCTTTGAATGTTTTATTGCTTAGATAGTGTTTACTCAGCTGCACAGGGTGCCGGGATATCATTGCCAACAGCGCCAGCTGGATGGCGAGGGGGGTGTTTCCATATAAATGTTTATTTGAAATGCATGCGGGCTCTCGTAATACCCGAGCGCATAGTTTCGCATGAAAATATTTGTTAAAAAAAAGCCAAAACATGCAGCGAGCTGAAATCTCTAAATAATAAATTTCTAAGGGGGGAAACAAATTTCAGCGTTGAGTTTAAAAACTTGTTCATTGTCATGTTGTTTGCGTTTGTTGGGCTTTAATTATTTTATTGCTGGATTTTTACACATTCGTTCTCCACAGGGAACTTACATTATGACAAACTGGAATATCCAATGCAAATTCCTATTCCTCTCTTGATCCTTTGGGTGCAAACTGGGCGTTTGTATTCTAAACATTTTAATTGTATTTGATACTTTCTTTATAAATATTTTATTGTGTTAATTCAAACTTGACATTAATGTAAATAATATAACAATTAATAGGACGAAACAAATTCCCATACGGAAGACAAGGTAAATGGCAAGATAAGGTTAATATATATGTATATATATGTGGTATTTGAATATATTTTAAACTTCATTAACATTGAACATTTTATATAACTTATGACATTTTCAATTTTAACTTAATTGTTCTTTTTAATTCTGAACGAAATATGTACAATTCTTCAATATTATTTTTAATTATCCAAGCCAATTATTTTATTTAATGTTTGTGCTCTACGTTAAATAAATATTAAAAAAAAATATATTAATAAATAGGTCGACATTTGTATACACTATTAACTTAATGAAGTGTGTCTAAGAGATCTTTTCTTTCTTTATAACATTTAATTTTTATTTGCTGCCAATATTTTAAATAAATGAGTAGGTAAATAATCAATTATCATATCTTGCCTGCAACACCGAGTAAGAATCC
This sequence comes from Drosophila nr. fundita, assembly GCA_035044245.1. Classification (NCBI taxonomy): domain Eukaryota; kingdom Metazoa; phylum Arthropoda; class Insecta; order Diptera; family Drosophilidae; genus Drosophila; species Drosophila nr. fundita. The sequence goes on along the minus strand of JAWNMG010000622.1, from coordinate 848,091 downwards.
ACCATAAATGACTATAAACGATTTCTTAATGCTATCGATCTATTTTTAAAATGTATTTCAATCTTATTCCCCTGTTATTTTGTATACTTATCGTATGTATTTATGGGACCAACTGTTTTGTACATGTGTATGTAAATATATGACTCTGTCGGCTCATCCCCATAATTGGTCCTAAAATAAACTCGTACTTGTCTATGGATTATATTGTGAATATGGAAAGTTATTCAATGCACACATTTGCCATCGGTGAGTGCATAAAAATAAATTTTCGATTGTTTTGTATGCCTTAAATTACTTTATCTACATCATTTTTACGAGTGCACAGATTGTTGCCTCTCTGTTGATTTATTTAAATGGCTGCTACGTGTCAAAATATGAAAATTAAAATTTCGACGCTTAACATAATAAAAAAATAAATAAATGTATGCCCGGTATTAATTCATTGCATTTATTCAATGGGGCATTTCCAATAGCTGCTAGCTTAATACAGGTCGATTTCTGGCTATGCCTTTTAATCCATTGATGCGTTTTCAAGTGATGGCATTAATTAAAAAGTATTCCTGATTTTATTGGGTGAACAGCGTTTTTTGTTGTGCATATTGAGATGCATTGAGTTGTGCCAGCATCGCGGCATATAAAATAATTTTGTTGCTGTCCTGACCACATATTTAATCTGAGCCCCTACTCAACACGCGAATCAAAAGTTTACCGAGCCAATTCTAAGCAAGTTTCAGCCATCCCATTTTGGAGCTGAAGAAGACAAAACTCGCGGCTAATTAAATTCCAGAAAGCGCGTAGCAAAAACCATACCGACTTTTGAAGTTAAAGTCAGCAACAGGAAGAACAACAGAACTCCTTGGGATGACAATGTTTGCCCAGCAGGCATATCTGCTTCTAATTGTATCTCTGCTAAATATGTATATAAATATTTGAAAAATTCCTTTTTAATTGTACAAAGTCGAAAAGTTCTGGCTTAAGCCTTTCTGTCATAATTGCGATAAGCAAAACAAGCTGAACTCATTGACGCGAGTTGTTGCTGCATCATCGAGTGGCTGCCACTGTTGCGACTTCCTGTTCCTGACATACAGACGGATAGACAGACGGATAGACAGGCGGACAGGCAGAAAGACGAGCTGGCTGCTGTGGTGGCTTGAGACCTTTGGATGGTGGCTGTTGCTGTTGCATATTCAGGAGCTTCGTCAAGCAAAAATATTACATAATTATACAAAGTAAGTCCAAACAGAACAAGCAGCGACTCCGACAAGGACCGAAGCCAAGTGACTGGCGTTTTCGGTGTTTGATGACCCTGTTTATGAATACGTTAGCATTAATTAACTCTGATTTAATTAAACGTGCAGGGGCCACAGTCCCGGACCCGGTCACTTTTAAGGCGCCTTTCGCCGTCCCCCAAATCGCGCCGACTCTCGTTGCTCCTGTGCCTGCTCCTGTGACGGCTCCTTGTTAATCTCTTAACCAGTCGCAGAGGCATTGCGCCTTTTGCGGTTTGGCGCCACAGATGGCAGCCAGGGCAGCCAACTGGAAGAATAGCAACAGAACACTGTGCTAACACTGAGCTTCTCCAAAGCAACCTGCACCTTAGCTGATTATTTTTTTTTATTTTTGGTTGCTTATTTTTAGCTTTCTTTCTTGGCACTTTTCAAGTGGAAAATCCTTTTGCCTATTGGCGTGGCCTTAACAAGTCAACACCGATGGCAATGTTCATATTCACCGTCGCACTCCGTTCTCCTTTGACTAAGCTTTAAAATTCGCTTGAGGTTTCCGGTATGCCGAGCATTCCACTTCTGAGGAAGCGAAGGATTACTAAAAAATAATGGATAAAAATAGATAATTATTTTATTTTATATCCTATCGCTATATAGTTTATAAATTAAAAATTATTGCATTAGGCACACACAATAAAATGAAGTTAGAAATAAAAGCAAAAATATAATTCGAATTTATATAAATATATACGGTTAAATCCAATTATTGTAAAATGATTTGTTGACAATGTTAATTAGACCATTTAAGTGAATAATTGGAATAGCTGCTGAACAATATATTTAAGTAAAATCTAGGAACCTCACTTCCTGATTCTTCCACTTCTATTTGCTTGAGTCGATCTAATTCTTCTGTTTTTGTCTGTTTGCGTATCCGATTTTCTACTTTAGATCTCATTTCATATGTGCTTTGAATGCGTGGCGCTCTCTTCCCTGTCAGATGGGTCTTTGTGGTTGTCTCGTACCGTTCTCTAGTGCTTTTGTTTATATTTTGCTGTCTGCTTTCATAAATTAATTAATTGGCCTGCGGCTGGTCAACAACGGCAACAGGCAAATAAATAAGCAAAAATATTTGATTTAATTTATGTGGCAGAGCACTGAATGCCCGCTCCAATTGCTAACTGCGACTGAAACTGAATCTGAGTCCGAGGCTGAGACTGGGAACTGGAATTGAAACTGGGACCCTTTGGCCTAGTTACTCAATCTCTCTCTCTGCCTCTGCAACCCAACCCAACCCAACCTGCTAGCCAGCCAGTATGGAAGTCCGTCTACGCCTGATGCCATTTACAAATTGCATTAGATTAAAGCGCGATAAAAAGCGGGACGTCGCGTTCACTTGGCATGATTTCGACTTATTTACATTTACAAAAAGGCTAACCAAATAGGGAGAAAACGCGATGGCAGGGAAACGAGGGGGAGGAGGCTTTGTAGCTGTTGAAAAATACGGCCTGGTAATATTTCCACGCCTTGCACATTTTACACAAAACTCGGGCACTGTGGACGCTCTCCGAACGGGGCATGTAGAACATGGTTAATTAGCAATTAATGAAGCGATAATGAAGCCAAGATAAACGACAACGTCGACTACGAATGACGATCATAATGATGCTGCTGATGATGATTACGATGACAACGAGGCTGTTGAAGTGGTGCACACCAAGGGGCCCAAGGGGGGCATCAAGGGTAAAAGCCGCAGTGTGAAGCTGTCGAAGACTTTGGCAGTCCGAGGCCGAGTCCGAGGCCAATCTTGTGGTTGCCTTTGCTGCTCTGTGTGTGTGTGTGTGTGTGTGTGTGCTTATGTGTGCTTGTGTTTGTTTGTATGTGTGTGGCTTCAACGGCCTTGACGAGGATTCCGCGTGGAGGATGCGGATAAAGCGGTAGTTGCCTGTTGGTTTTAGTTTAGGTTTCTTTCGTTTTTATTTTTGTATTCTAGGCTGCTGGGCATAAGCCGATTCTTTGGTTGTTGTTGTTGTTGTTGCTCTTGTTTTCTGCTTTTTGTTTTTTAGCCAACCTTTAAATAAAATGTGTTTTTTAAGGGTCTCACTCTCTAGGTATGTGTATGGTTGTGTGCGCGAAATTGTATAATTTCCTCGGAAAAAAAATAAACACATTTTGCAGGTTAATTAGTTTGTCGGCGCTGGGCATAAAAGTTTCCTGCCACTTGCAGTGGCAAAAGCAATCCCAATTAAATTTTTAGGAAGGCTAGAATCTGAAAATGAAACTCAAACTGGGCAGACAAATGGCCATGGCCAGCAATCTGTTATTTTCGTGGATGAGCCCTAGCTTAGATAAGGTGCTTTGACGATCAACTCAACTTGTCTCGGTGCTTATATGAATTCTTCTAGGAATTTTGTCTTCTGAATGCCAATTCTAAAAGCGAATTGTATCGGCTTGTAACTGACTATAACTTGGGTGTTCCTTATCCAATCTTGATGAAATATAGGCAGTTGATCAATAATATGTATCCGAAATCCTCTGAGATCCGCGTGTTCATACAGACAGACGGACAGAAGGACATGACTCTATCGACTCGGCTGTTGATCCGATCGGTCGGAGATGCTTCTTTCTGTCTGTTACATACATATCGTATTCAGCATCTCTCTATATATATATATATATATATATGTATATACATATATATTCACCTATTAAGTCCATGATAGCCAACTGTATTCAGTTTTCACCATCGAGCCATCGCATTATTTGCGCATTCTTTCATTTATATGTATCTGTTGGCAGAATAATCTATCTGCCCCATTGAAGCTCAGCAGACAAGTCCAACGAATCTGCTGGCATCTTTTCCTTCCTTATGACAGCAATATGGCAACAGCAACTGAAAGACAGCAATTGCAATCCTGAAATGCGATCTAATTTTCATGTTATTTGATAGAAAACTCTTGTAGACATCCGTCGTTGCGCTGTTTGCCTGTGTGCAGTGATGCCAAGAATTTATCACACAGCCACAACTTTTAGTTGCATCACTCGCCACGGCAGGAGGGAGGTGCAGAGGGAGCGATGGTTGGTTGGTTGGTTAACATGAACTGTGGGATGCTGTGTTAAACCACAGCCACCTCCACCACCGACTGACTCTCTGAATATTATCAAAAGTGGTGTATCTGAAGCTGAAGCTTCCTGAATCTCATATCGGGCATGGTGAACATGTACAAAAGTTGTTGTTAGCCGTGGATGCTTCACTGGCGATCGTAACAACAGCAACTGTTGCTGCTGTTGCTTGGCTGTTGCTGTTGCTGCTGCTGCTGCTGTTGTTGTTGCTGGCGCTGTGCGAGATTAAACAATGATTGCATTTTCATTTGCATTTTAAGTCACGGTGCAAGCAAAACCAAAGCATAAGAAGCCGAGGGTCGGGATCTCACTTGTTTTTGGTGTTGTTGCAGCAATTGTTTGTGCTATTAGCGATGAGCGATTACCAACAACATTTCATTGCAGACTCATCTTTCAACCAAGTCAAATCCAATCAGACGTCGTGTCGTGTCACGCTCTCATCTCTGGCTGCAGTTGCAGCTGCCTTTCTGCTGCTTGACTTCTTGGGGGACGAGAAACAGGTTTGCCAAAACTAAACACATGCCGCCAGCATCGTCCGGCTAAGATTGAAATGCAAATCAGTTAATGGTGTTCCTGATGCTGTTGCTGTTGCTGTTGCTCTTGCACTGTGGCAAGGGCCAACACCATTCATTGGGGCTGATGTACGTGTTTGCATTCCTCCCTGTCTGCCTGCCTGCCTGCCTGCCTCCCTATCAGTTGCTGCTGCTTGTGTTGTTGTTATGTACTTCAGCATATATAATTGGCTTGGGCTAGGCCAACTGGAATTGCTTCCTGTCCCCATTCTGTATAACCCATAATTCAAATGGCCAAAATGCTTGGCTTTAATGTGCTCTTCACACTCATAAAAATGAAAATTTGTGCGACAGACACAAAACCACCGCTTGGACCCACGCTAAGCTTTGATATGTAACAGCTGCTGCCAGCCGGGATTCGGTAGTCCTTCGCGTGTGTGTTTGTGTGTGTGTGTGTGTGTTGTGTCCAGCAAACTCATCTCGATTACGAGGTGTAAATTTACGGGAAGCACATAAAGCCATTTGGCGCGAGTGTTGCTATCTAATCCTCAAGCCCATGGCCAGCTCAAAAGCCAATTCATATATTTACCGTTTTGCCAGTCGACCTTAAGGGCCGTATTATGCTCTAAGCTTTGCGAGGGACAATCATCATCATCACCAACATCATCATCATCATCATGTGAGGGAGGGCAAAGCTTTATTCATTTTTTATGAAATGCGGATTTTTGGTGCTTATTTGTTTGGCTCATTTGAGGGGCAGCTCAACGTGTTGCTGCGTTACGCTGGGTTTTCGGGGTTGATAAGTGAGTGACTTTAGTGGCAACAGATCTATTTACAGTTGATTACTCACCAGTGATTGGTTTGATTAGGCGAGTATTTGAGCTAGAATACTTTCTAGATCCCCACACGACAAAACACAAATTGAAACCACTTCTCTGACTCTACAAACAACAAATATTCACAATCAGACGTTTCTAGTCCCATAATTGATAATTAGTTTTCATCGAGTTGCCTGCAGATGTTGATCAGGATCAGGATATACATGTATACTTTACTTCTTCTGCCCGATACACACTCTTGCCAGACTTCAATACAATCTTTTCCTCATTTTTAATAAGCTGATGGGTATTAATATACTACCTACTACGTTAAGAAATAAGATCCAATATTTTACAGCCACTCTCTACGTTTTTTTCTCACTTATTTATTGAATTCACGTCATAACACTTATGCAATTCCCATTACAAACTGCAAAGCTTGCCACCAAAGTTGCATCTTTCAACACGACATTGCCCAGCATTAAAATGCAACAGCAACAGCAATGTGCAGTCCACATTGAACAATCTATAAAGTACAATCACTTTCAACACCAAAATCAACAAAAAACGAGAAAAGGAAGAAGAAGAAACGCCGTCTGCCCTTTAAATCATGCTCAGTTCGAAAAGGAGAGCAGAAAACCACATGCCTAGATCCCGGCTCTTTTGGTTCTGCTTGCAGACGTGCTTCGAGCAATGATTTTTCTTGTGTATATTTCACACAAAGATCGTAATTATGGGTTCGAAAAATCGTTGCGGCATCTTCGAGTGATCGAAAACTGATGAAAGGCCAGTTAACAGACGATGCTGCATATGGGAGCGCTTTATAAGGTCGTGCATTTACTTTGCCACAGTGTTTCTTTCCTTATTTCGTTGTCGTTGTTGTCGCTGTTGTCGCTGTTGTTGTTGCTGGTAATGGCCACGCCCCCTAAAGTGGCAGGCAGCCATGGTTATGTAAACAGACAGCAAGGAGATGAGGAGCCACCTGAGGAGAAGTGGGAGGCGAGCTGTTAAAGGCCACAAAGTCATCGGGGCTTTGACGGTGATGATGGCAGCAGCAACCACGAAGACGTTGGACTAGGAGACGCATTGTGATGTGTGGTGGCCAAAGGGCAAAGGTCGTGCCAGCCACCCGCAAGAAACAGTGCGCTGTAAGTATTAAAGTTCCCGAAGATGAGTTGACTTCGAACTGAGCCCAGTTGAGTTGCATGGCTCTTTGGGTGAACTCAGACAGTTCACAAGAGATGCCCAACCAATCAAAAGCAATGCAAACCTTTGCTAAACACACTCTATTCAGTATTTCAAAATATGGACATTCGTATTGGAAATGTTCTTCAATATGATCTACTCTCTATGCGAAAATTTATCTTGTCATAGTCAATTTAGATATGGAATTATGGAATATGGAGTTACTCGAATCGTACTTGACTCAAGAGCAATGATATAAGTTGATAAATGAAATTCAAGTGCTGAGAAAGCATCGAATTTTGTAAAAACTATAGTGAAAAGTTATTGACTTCCGTAATGGAATTGTTCTACTTCAAGCTTTAAGCAAAAGTTAACTTCCCTTGCAGCATGGAGGGGCGTGGCACAAGCATTTAACTATTTATATAATTATACAAGCATTATTATGCTACATCAAACTCAGACCCAAGGCTATGCAGAATCAAATCCCCAATGCCATTAGCAACGCAACAGAGCTGTCAACTACAGTGCTGCACATGAAACTAAGGCCACCCTTGCCTTGAAGAAAATGGAACAGCCCACTGCGCAATTAAAATGAGTAATAGAATGTAAGTCCCCTGCCACATTCAAAATGAAAATTCATTGAAGGGCAACATTACGCACTACAATTTCGGCTGTGAGTTCCGTTAGGCTAATGAATTTAAATGAGCTACCACCTTTCCTTAACTTTTCCTAGATTGATTGGGCTTAAAATAATTCACAACCAAATGTACAGAAAAGAATGCTAGTAAAAGTAACATAACTTTTCGGCTTAAGCTGATTTTAGACAGTAATAGTTGCAACTCAAACTTTCTTTCAACGAAAAAACTGTTTTATTTTAGCCACAATTAATATTCATATATATATAATGTATATGTGTGTCCTTAAAAGTCTCAGCGTTTCAGTTTAATCTATAGCTTATTACACCCATTTAATCCATTCATATATGTACAGAACATTAGAACAAAAACGATTTTATAAATGAGGTGCCGCCGCAAGCAGGAAGCAAGTCGTTCAAGAGGAATCCTTCCCATAACGGCAAAACGATACTAGCTAGCACACACACCCTCACCCACATCCCTACACAGTAACTCACCAAAATCTCGATGGTAAAAGCCAAAGTGCAACGTCCGTGCTGACTTGGCAGCAAGAAGGGCTTCATGCTGAAGTGGGCGACAACCCTGGCACTCCCTACAGTTTTCCAGTTTTTGTTGATATTAAGTGGCAGGCAACATTGCTACCCCAAAATGCCCCAAATGCCCCAATACAGCAGCAATCAATCATGTGGTTTAAATTGGGGTATTTGTTTAAGGCGGTAAATTTTCAAAATATCCGTTCGTCTCTGATAAGGATGTGTGTCAAGTCTTAGTCATTCAGCCTGTCACTTGACCAGGACCTTTTTCCAGCAGGTTACGTGTTGAGGCGTTGTGGCGAAAGTTTAAAGACCATATTTCGTGATTGCTTATCGAAATTTCTGCACAGATTTGTTTTAGGGGCTATTACACTATCGTACAAAAGATAAGTGTAAAATTAAATTGGGGTTCTTTTCTTTTAAGAAACTCTTGACTAAAACGCAAACTGATGCTGTCTTAGAGCTCCTTAGTAGAGTAACCCCTTCAAGTGTAGGGTATTCAAAAGTACCTCACATCAGTTATAAGGTGCTTGTCAAATTACAATCACCAATCCGAGAAAAGAGCATCGGTCACTCGAAAAGAGTGTAGGCAAAGTTTCATTTTATGGCCTATGGTTGGGCCGAATCGATTTGGCTAATATCAAGGAAACCACCTTATGGCTGGCCCGTATTAATCATGCACCTGTCACCTAGCGTAAATGTTGTCAAAAGTTTGTATAAAATATGACAATGCTGCTGCGATTGTTGTGACGTTCTTGTAATGAACTTTTTAGATAAAGTTTCACAACATTCTCGAGATGTGTGCCACGAGGCATGTGAGGCGAGGAGTGACTTAAGCAACATCATAATGACGACTTTCCCACTCGGACATTATCGGTCCAAGATAATGGTCGACTGTACTTTGACTATTCGCAACGATTCTGAGCTGACAAGCGTAACAACGTGCTGATGATTGATACGACGAGTTAGCAGCTTGACAACTTGCCACATAATTGCATTTCAAAATGCCCAACCATGCATTTGTGTGCATCTCGCACTTGGGGGAAAAGGACAGTGCAAACATATTATAAAGTGATTTCTAACTCAATATTGGTCAGACCAAATTTGATTGTGTTTGTTGTCCCTGCGTGTGAGAGTGTGTGTGCGTGTGTGTGTGCGGACATTATGAAACTGACCACAAAATGCTGCACAATACGGAATAGGCTGCTGGAGCCAGCAAAATACACGATGAGGTGGTCTACGCCATTTAAGCCACAAGTGTGTTGTTAGAATCTACACTAAATGTTTTGTTATTGATCAAATATACAGAATACATAACATCTATATATAAATGCAATATTTATTTAGATGATTGTATGTGTAAGAAATTGTTGGGTCATTTGCCTAAATGTGGGCAATGTTGTGTTAAATTGGAAATTTGCATAAAATATTTGTTGTTTATTTATTGGCAGTATTGGCTAAGGTTTGCACACACACACACACACTCACACATAAATTAACACACACCTAAGAACTTGTGCGTCCAGCTGGCAACTAAATATTTGATGCAATTTAGGCGGCAGTTTAATGGCTTAGTTATTCACATACATATTGATATATGTACACACAACATTTATACCTAGAAATGTACATAAATGTATAGATGACAAGCAAATACTGATAATGGACTTATTATCAAATATGTCAAATAAGTGTTGGAAAGATCAAAGCCCACGACTGTAGTTCAATCACTGATGGAATAGGACTAAAGCTACTAAACAACTGCAGATCGAATATTGCATACTCTTCTGGATCGGAGTTAAGCTGCCGACATCTAAATTTTAGACCAGTCTAAGAGATATTGAAATAATTTAAATAATACAAGAATTTAAAAGTTTATCGGACTAACTTTTTATGCAATTACAAAACAATTTAAAAATATTATTGTTGGCATTCCATTGCCAAACTAAAGCGAAACCCACCTTGACGAGATTTCATCACAGTTAACAAGTGAGAAGCTGCCAAGCTGCCAAAATACATGCTTTAAAAGTTAAATAATGGAGAAACTAATTTCGCAGCACTTGCGCTAATCTCAATTTCAACTTTTATTTTATTTAAATTTGATGCTTTGTTTCGCAATGATAAAAACAAAGCTAAAACGGCACTTGCCACTCGACTGTTCCCCAACGCGCCCCAGCTCCCAGGCGGAACTTTATGTGTTGCCGCGAAATCTCAAAACAATCAAATTGCGAGAGTGCAACAAAAAAACGAAAAAGGGCCAACTCAAATAATATGCCACGGCTGTTGATGCTACGGGCTTTCGTGGGCGTTGATGTTTTCTCAACAAAAATACATAACAACAATAACAACAACAACAACAGCAGCAACATCAGGGACGGCAACAAGCAGTGGCAACGAGAGGAACTGAAAGCCAACTTCAACTTTAGTGCGAAAACTTTTGCCACTTAACTTTTCTGAATGCATCATGGCCAAAGGGACAGGGAAGGAGCGCAACGCAAGGTGCCCCAATCTGAGTCCCAATCCCAGGGCCAGTTTCAGCCCCCAGACTGCCAAAGCAATTAAAATTATTGCTGGCGAAAAAGTTATATTTTTCAAGTGTTAAATAAACACACTATAAAAGCCGCGAATGCGAGCCGACAACTCAAGTCAATATACGCTCGCTGGCCGCAAGATGGCGCACACACGTACGCACACACACACACACACATACTCGCACACACCCAAAAACACAACCCATACACATTCAGAAGACGCGCACAAAAGTTGATTCAATGATGTTCTAAAGAGTTATTTACATATGCAGCGCGCACAGGGAACTTCCCAGCAAGCGCCAAGGAAAACTCTCTCAGCAAATATTTGGCCTCCGCCTTTTTATCTATGCCAAATCGCTGGATGGACTTCTGCTTCTTCTTCTGCTCTGCATCGGGCAGGAAAGGAAACTTTGAGCGAGAGGCGCTTCTTCAAAGTTGGAAGGGCAGACCAACAACAAGTAGCAATAAGATGTAATTGCTGGGTGAGGAGGCAATTATGATAATGTTCAAGTTTGTTGTGTTTCTAACTCAAAGAGCAGCATAGAATATGTTTGTTAGAGAGTCGTCCCTCTATAAATACGCAAAGTGAGAAAATACGCTTATTTGGAATTTACTTCCAAATGTTTTTTTAAAATCGTCTAACTAAACATTTCTGGTCGCCTGGTATTTTCAGTGGGGGAACAATACGAAAACTCGAAGAAAAAAGGGCTAACATGTGAAATTTTGATTTTTATTTTCATGGCATTGGTTAGCTAGTATTAGTATACTTTAGGTAAATCGTCTAACTAAACATTTCTGTTCGCCTGTTATTTATATGGGGGAACAATACGAAAACTCGAAGAAAAAAGGGCTAACATGTGAAATTTTGATTTTTATTTTCATGGCATTGGTTAGCTAGTATTAGTATACTTTATGTAAATCGTCTAACTAAACATTTCTGGTCGCCTGGTATTTTCAGTGGGGGAACAATACGAAAACTCGAAGAAAAAAGGGCTCACATGTGAAATTTTGATTTTTATTTTCATGGCATTGGTTAGCTAGTATTAGTATACTTTAGGTAAATCGTCTAACTAAACATTTCTGTTCGCCTGTTATTTATATGGGGGAACAATACGAAAACTCGAAGAAAAAAGGGCTAACATGTGAAATTTTGATTTTTATTTTCATAGCATTGGTTAATTAGTATTAGTATACTTTAGCTAAATCGTCTAACTAAACATTTCTGTTCGCCTGGTATTTTAGTGGGGAACAATACGAAAACTCGAAGAAAAAAGCGATCGCATGTGAAATATTGATTTTTATTTTCATAGCATTGGTTAGCTAGTATTAGTATACTTTAGGTAAATCGTCTAACTAAACATTTCTGTTCGCCTGTTATTTATATGGGGGAACAATACGAAAACTCGAAGAAAAAAGGGCTAACATGTGAAATTTTGATTTTTATTTTCATAGCATTGGTTAGCTAGTATTAGTATACTTTAGGTAAATCGTCTAACTAAACATTTCTGTTCGCCTGGTATTTTAGAGGGGGAACAATTCGAAAACTCGAAGAAAAAAGCGATCGCATGTGAAATTTTGATTTTTATTTTCATAGCATTGGTTAGCTAGTATTAGTATACTTTAGGTAAATCGTCTAACTAAACATTTCTGTTCGCCTGGTATTTTAGAGGGGGAACAATACGAAAACTCGAAGAAAAAAGGGCTAACATGTGAAATTTTGATTTTTATTTTCATAGCATTGGTTAATTAGTATTAGTATACTTTAGGTAAATCGTCTAACTAAACATTTCTGTTCGCCTGGTATTTTAGGGGGGAACAATACGAAAACTCGAAGAAAAAAGGGCTCACATGTGAAATTTTGATTTTTATTTTCATAGCATTGGTTAGCTAGTATTAGTATACTTTAGGTAAATCGTCTAACTAAACATTTCTGTTCGCCTGGTATTTTAGAGGGGGAACAATACGAAAACTCGAAGAAAAAAGGGCTCACATGTGAAATTTTGATTATAATTTTCATAGCATTGGTTAATTAGTATTAGTATACTTTTAGGCAGTTCGATTTAAATAAATTGAAAAGAAATTGTTGCATACTTTAAAGAGCGTGTATTTGAGGTTATTCTCAGGTAAATCGTCTAACTAAACATTTCTGTTCGCCTGTTATTTTCAGTGGGGGAACAATACGAAAACTCGAAGAAAAAAGGGCTCACATGTGAAATTTTGATTTTTATTTTCATAGCATTGGTTAATTAGTATTAGTATACTTTAGGTAAATCGTCTAACTAAACATTTCTGTTCGCCTGGTATTTTAGAGGGGGAACAATACGAAAACTCGAAGAAAAAAGGGCTCACATGTGAAATTTTGATTTTTATTTTCATAGCATTGTTAGCTAGTATTAGTATACTTTAGGTAAATCGTCTAACTAAACATTTCTGTTCGCCTGGTATTTTAGAGGGGAAACAATACGAAAACTCGAAGAAAAAAGGGCTCACATGTGAAATTTTGATTTTTATTTTCATAGCATTGGTTAGCTAGTATTAGTATACTTTAGGTAAATCGTCTAACTAAACATTTCTGTTCGCCTGGTATTTTAGAGGGGGAACAATACGAAAACTCGAAGAAAAAAGGGCTAACATGTGAAATTTTGATTTTTATTTTCATAGCATTGGTTAGCTAGTATTAGTATACTTTAGGTAAATCGTCTAACTAAACATTTCTGTTCGCCTGGTATTTTAGAGGGGGAACAATTCGAAAACTCGAAGAAAAAAGGGCTCACATGTGAAATTTTGATTTTTATTTTCATGGCATTGGTTAGCTAGTATTAGTATACTTTAGGTAAATCGTCTAACTAAACATTTCTGTTCGCCTGTTATTTATGATGGGGGAACAATACGAAAACTCGAAGAAAAAAGGGCTAACATGTGAAATTTTGATTTTTATTTTCATAGCATTGGCTAATTAGTATTAGTATACTTTAGGTAAATCGTCTAACTAAACATTTCTGTTCGCCTGGTATTTTAGTGGGGAACAATACGAAAACTCGAAGAAAAAAGGGCTCGCATGTGAAATTTTGATTTTTATTTTCATAGCATTGGTTAGCTAGTATTAGTATACTTTAGGTAGATCGTCTAACTAAACATTTCTGTTCGCCTGTTATTTATATGGGGGAACAATTCGAAAACTCGAAGAAAAAAGCGATCGCATGTGAAATATTGATTTTTATTGCTTGCTCCACCTCTGTATTTCTCCTCTGTGTATTTGAGGTTATTCTCCAGTTAAATCGTCTAACTAAACATTTCTGTTCGCCTGTTATTTATCAGTGGGGGAACAATACGAAAACTCGAAGAAAAAAGGGCTAACATGTGAAATTTTGATTTTTATTTTCATAGCATTGGTTAGCTAGTATTAGTATACTTTAGGTAAATCGTCTAACTAAACATTTCTGGTGGCCTGGTATTTTAGTGGGGGAACAATACGAAAACTCGAAGAAAAAAGGGCTCACATGTGAAATTTTGATTTTTATTTTCATGGCATTGGTTAGCTAGTATTAGTATACTTTAGGTAAATCGTCTAACTAAACATTTCTGGTCGCCTGGTATTTTGAGAGGGGGAACAATACGAAAACTCGAAGAAAAAAGCGATCGCATGTGAAATATTGATTTTTATTGCTTCTCCACATCTGTATTTCTCCTCTTGTATTTGGGTTATTCTCCAGTTAAATCGTCTAACTAAACATTTCTGTTCGCCTGGTATTTTAGAGGGGGAACAATACGAAAACTCGAAGAAAAAAGGGCTAACATGTGAAATTTTGATGTTATAATTTTCATAGCATTGGTTAATTAGTATTAGTATACTTTAAGGCAGTTCGATTTAAATAAATTGAACAGAAATTGTTGCATATTTTAAAGAGCGTGTATATTGAGGTTATTCTCCAGGTAAATCGTCTAACTAAACATTTCTGTTCGCCTGTTATTTTCAGTGGGGGAACAATAGAAAACTCGAAGAAAAAAGGGCTAACATGTGAAATTTTGATTTTTATTTTCATAGCATTGGTTAGCTAGTATTAGTAACCTTAGGTAAATCGTCTAACTAAACATTTCTGTTCGCCTGGTATTTTCAGAGGGGAAACAATACGAAAACTCGAAGAAAAAAGGGCTCACATGTGAAATTTTGATTTTTATTTTCATAGCATTGGTTAATTAGTCTTAGTATACTTTAGGTAAATCGTCTAACTAAACATTTCTGGTCGCCTGGTATTTAGATGGGGGAACAATACGAAAACTCGAAGAAAAAAGGGCTAACATTAAATTTTGATTATTATTTTCATAGCATTGGTTAATTAGTATTAGTATACTTTAGGTAAATCGTCTAACTAAACATTTCTGTTCGCCTGGTATTTTAGAGGGGGAACAATACGAAAACTCGAAGAAAAAAGGGCTCACATGTGAAATTTTGATTTTTATTTTCATAGCATTGGTTAGCTAGTATTTAGTATACTTTAGGTAAATCGTCTAACTAAACATTTCTGTTCGCCTGTTATTTATATGGGGGAACAATACGAAAACTCGAAGAAAAAATGGCTAACATGTGAAATTTTTATTTTTATTTTCATAGCATTGGTTAGCTAGTATTAGTATACTTTAGGTAAATCGTCTAACTAAACATTTCTGTTCGCCTGGTATTTTATAGGGGGAACAATCCGAAAACTCGAAGAAAAAAGGGCTCACATGTGAAATTTTGATTATAATTTTTATAGCATTGGTTAATTAGTATTAGTATACTTTTAGGCAGTTCGATTTAAATAAATTGAAAAGAAATTGTTGCATACTTTAAAGAGCGTGTATTTGAGGTTATTCTCCAGGTAAATCGTCTAACTAAACATTTCTGTTCGCCTGTTATTTTCAGTGGGGGAACAATACGAAAACTCGAAGAAAAAAGGGCTAACATGTGAAATTTTGATTTTTATTTTCATAGCATTGGTTAGCTAGTATTAGTATACTTTAGGTAAATCGTCTAACTAAACATTTCTGTTCGCCTGGTATTTTAGTGGGGGAACAATACGAAAACTCGAAGAAAAAAGGGCTCACATGTGAAATTTTGATTTTTATTTTCATAGCATTGATTAGCTCAGTATTAGTATACTTTAGGTAAATCGTCTAACTAAACATTTCTGGTCGCCTGGTATTTTCAGTGGGGGAACAATACGAAAACTCGAAGAAAAAAGGGCTAACATGTGAAATTTTGATTATTATTTTCATAGCATTGGTTAGCTAGTATTAGTATACTTTAGGTAAATCGTCTAACTAAACATTTCTGGTCGCCTGGTATTTTCAGTGGGGGAACAATACGAAAACTCGAAGAAAAAAGGGCTAACATGTGAAATTTTGATTTTTATTTTCATAGCATATGGTTAGCTAGTATTAGTATACTTTAGGTAAATCGTCTAACTAAACATTTCTGTTCGCCTGGTATTTTAGAGGGGGAACAATACGAAAACTCGAAGAAAAAAGGGCTCACATGTGAAATTTTGATTTTTATTTTCATGGCATTGGTTAATTAGTATTAGTATACTTTAGGTAAATCGTCTAACTAAACATTTCTGGTCGCCTGGTATTTTAGATGGGGAACAATACGAAAACTCGAAGAAAAAAGGGCTAACATGTGAAATTTTGATTATTATTTTCATAGCATTGGTTAATTAGTATTAGTATACTTTAGGTAAATCGTCTAACTAAACATTTCTGTTCGCCTGGTATTTTAGGGGGGAACAATACGAAAACTCGAAGAAAAAAGGCTAACATGTGAAATTTTGATTTTTATTTTCATAGCATTGGTTAGCTAGTATTAGTATACTTTAGGTAAATCGTCTAACTAAACATTTCTGTTCGCCTGTTATTTATATGGGGGAACAATACGAAAACTCGAAGAAAAAAGGGCTAACATGTGAAATTTTTATTTTTATTTTCATAGCATTGGTTAATTAGTATTAGTATACTTTAGGTAAATCGTCTAACTAAACATTTCTGTTCGCCTGGTATTTTCAGTAGGGGGAACAATACGAAAACTCGAAGAAAAAAGGGCTCACATGTGAAATTTTGATTATAATTTTTATAGCATTGGTTCATTAGTATTAGTATACTTTTAGGCAGTTCGATGTAAATAAATTGAAAAGAAATTGTTGCATACTTTAAAGAGCGTGTATTTGAGGCTATTCTCCAGGTAAATCGTCTAACTAAACATTTCTGGTCGCCTGTTATTTTCAGTGGGGGAACAATTCGAAAACTCGAAGAAAAAAGGGCTCACATGTGAAATTTTGATTTTTATTTTCATGGCATTGGTTAGCTAGTATTAGTATACTTTAGGTAAATCGTCTAACTAAACATTTCTGGTCGCCTGGTATTTTAGAGGGCGAACAATACGAAAACTCGAAGAAAAAAGCGATCGCATGTGAAATATTGATTTTTATTGCTTGCTCCACCTCTGTATTTCTCCTCTGTGTATTTGAGGTTATTCTCCAGTTAAATCGTCTAACTAAACATTTCTGGTCGCCTGTTATTTTAGTGGGGGAACAATACGAAAACTCGAAGAAAAAAGGGCTAACATGTGAAATTTTGATTTTTATTTTCATAGCATTGGTTAGCTAGTATTAGTATACTTTAGGTAAATCGTCTAACTAAACATTTCTGGTCGCCTGGTATTTTCAGTGGGGGAACAATACGAAAACTCGAAGAAAAAAGGGCTCACATGTGAAATTTTGATTTTTATTTTCATGGCATTGGATAATTAGTATTAGTATACTTTAGGTAAATCGTCTAACTAAACATTTCTGGTCGCCTGGTATTTTAGAGGGGGAACAATACGAAAACTCGAAGAAAAAAGGGCTCACATGTGAAATTTTGATTTTTATTTTCATAGCATTGTTAGCTAGTATTAGTATACCTTAGGTAAATCGTCTAACTAAACATTTCTGGTCGCCTGGTATTTTCAGTGGGGGAACAATACGAAAACTCGAAGAAAAAAGGGCTAACATGTGAAATTTTGATTATTATTTTCATAGCATTGGTTAATTAGTATTAGTATACTTTAGGTAAATCGTCTAACTAAACATTTCTGGTCGCCTGTATTTTCAGTGGGGGAACAATACGAAAACTCGAAGAAAAAAGCGATCGCATGTGAAATATTGTTTTTATTGCTTGCTCCACCTCTGTATTTCTCCTCTGTGTATTTGAGGTTATTCTCCAGTTAAATCGTCTAACTAAACATTTCTGTCGCCTGTTATTTTAGTGGGGAACAATACGAAAACTCGAAGAAAAAAGGGCTAACATGTGAAATTTTGATTTTATTTTCATAGCATTGGTTAGCTAGTATTAGTAACTTTAGGTAAATCGTCTAACTAAACATTTCTGGTCGCCTGGTATTTTAGGGGGAACAATACGAAAACTCGAAGAAAAAAGGGCTCACATGTGAAATTTTGATTTTTATTTTCATGGCATTGGTTAATTAGTATTAGTATACTTTAGGTAAATCGTCTAACTAAACATTTCTGGTCGCCTGGTATTTTAGGGGGGACAATCGAAAACTCGAAGAAAAAAGCGATCGCATGTGAAATATTGATTTTTATTGCTTGCTCCACCTCTGTATTTCTCCTCTGTGTATTTGAGGTTATTCTCCAGTAAATCGTCTAACTAAACATTTCTGTCGGCTACACATGTGAAATTTTGATTATTATTTTCATAGCATTGGTTAGTAGTATTAGTATACTTTAGGTAAATCGTCTAACTAAACATTTCTGTCGCCTGGTATTTTAGGGGGGAACAATACGAAAACTCGAAGAAAAAGGGCTAACATGTGAAATTTTGATTTTTATTTTCATAGCATTGGTTAGCTAGTATTAGTATACCTTAGGTAAATCGTCTAACTAAACATTTCTGGTCGCCTGGTATTTTCAGTGGGGGAACAATACGAAAACTCGAAGAAAAAAGGGCTCACATGTGAAATTTTGATTATTATTTTCATAGCATTGGTTAATTAGTATTAGTATACTTTAGGTAAATCGTCTAACTAAACATTTCTGGTCGCCTGGTATTTTCAGTGGGGGAACAATACGAAAACTCGAAGAAAAAAGCGATCGCATGTGAAATATTGATTTTTATTGCTTGCTCCACCTCTGTATTTCTCCTCTGTGTATTTGAGGTTATTCTCCAGTTAAATCGTCTAACTAAACATTTCTGTCCGCCTGTTATTTTAGTGGGGGAACAATACGAAAACTCGAAGAAAAAAGGGCTAACATGTGAAATTTTGATTATTATTTTCATAGCATTGGTTAGCTAGTATTAGTATACTTTAGGTAAATCGTCTAACTAAACATTTCTGGTCGCCTGGTATTTTAGTGGGGGAACAATACGAAAACTCGAAGAAAAAAGGGCTCACATGTGAAATTTTGATTTTTATTTTCATGGCATTGGTTAATTAGTATTAGTATACTTTAGGTAAATCGTCTAACTAAACATTTCTGGTCGCCTGGTATTTTAGAGGGGGAACAATACGAAAACTCGAAGAAAAAAGCGATCGCATGTGAAATATTGATTTTTATTGCTTGCTCCACCTCTGTATTTCTCCTCTGTGTATTTGAGGTTATTCTCCAGTTAAATCGTCTAACTAAACATTTCTGTCCGCCTGTTATTTTAGTGGGGGAACAATACGAAAACTCGAAGAAAAAAGGGCTAACATGTGAAATTTTGATTATTATTTTCATAGCATTGGTTAGCTAGTATTAGTATACTTTAGGTAAATCGTCTAACTAAACATTTCTGTTCGCCTGTTATTTTAGTGGGGGAACAATACGAAAACTCGAAGAAAAAAGGGCTAACATGTGAAATTTTGATTATTATTTTCATAGCATTGGTTAGCTAGTATTAGTATACTTTAGGTAAATCGTCTAACTAAACATTTCTGTCCGCCTGTTATTTTAGTGGGGGAACAATACGAAAACTCGAAGAAAAACGGCTAACATGTGAAATTTTGATTTTTATTTTCATAGCATTGGTTAGCTAGTATTAGTATACTTTAGGTAAATCGTCTAACTAAACATTTCTGGTCGCCTGGTATTTTCAGTGGGGGAACAATACGAAAACTCGAAGAAAAAAGGGCTCACATGTGAAATTTTGATTTTTATTTTCATGGCATTGGTTAATTAGTATTAGTATACTTTAGGTAAATCGTCTAACTAAACATTTCTGGTCGCCTGGTATTTTCAGTGGGGGAACAATACGAAAACTCGAAGAAAAAAGGGCTAACATGTGAAATTTTGATTATTATTTTCATAGCATTGGTTAGCTAGTATTAGTATACTTTAGGTAAATCGTCTAACTAAACATTTCTGTCCGCCTGTTATTTTAGTGGGGGAACAATACGAAAACTCGAAGAAAAACGGCTAACATGTGAAATTTTGATTTTTATTTTCATAGCATTGGTTAGCTAGTATTAGTATACTTTAGGTAAATCGTCTAACTAAACATTTCTGGTCGCCTGTTATTTTAGTGGGGGAACAATACGAAAACTCGAAGAAAAAAGGGCTAACATGTGAAATTTTGATTATTATTTTCATAGCATTGGTTAATTAGTATTAGTATACTTTAGGTAAATCTTCTAACTAAACATTTCTGGTCGCCTGGTATTTTAGAGGGCGAACAATACGAAAACTCGAAGAAAAAAGCGATCGCATGTGAAATATTGATTTTTATTGCTTGCTCCACCTCTGTATTTCTCCTCTGTGTATTTGAGGTTATTCTCCTGTTAAATCGTCTAACTAAACATTTCTGTCCGCCTGGTATTTTCAGTGGGGGAACAATACGAAAACTCGAAGAAAAAAGGGCTCACATGTGAAATTTTGATTTTTATTTTCATAGCATTGGTTAGCTAGTATTAGTATACTTTAGGTAAATCGTCTAACTAAACATTTCTGGTCGCCTGGTATTTTAGAGGGCGAACAATACGAAAACTCGAAGAAAAAAGCGATCGCATGTGAAATATTGATTTTTATTGCTTGCTCCACCTCTGTATTTCTCCTCTGTGTATTTGAGGTTATTCTCCAGTTAAATCGTCTAACTAAACATTTCTGGTCGCCTGTTATTTTAGTGGGGGAACAATACGAAAACTCGAAGAAAAAAGGGCTAACATGTGAAATTTTGATTTTTATTTTCATAGCATTGGTTAGCTAGTATTAGTATACTTTAGGTAAATCGTCTAACTAAACATTTCTGGTCGCCTGGTATTTTCAGTGGGGGAACAATACGAAAACTCGAAGAAAAAAGGGCTAACATGTGAAATTTTGATTATTATTTTCATAGCATATGGTTAGCTAGTATTAGTATACTTTAGGTAAATCGTCTAACTAAACATTTCTGTTCGCCTGGTATTTTAGTGGGGGAACAATACGAAAACTCGAAGAAAAAAGGGCTAACATGTGAAATTTTGATTTTTATTTTCATAGCATATGGTTAGCTAGTATTAGTATACTTTAGGTAAATCGTCTAACTAAACATTTCTGGTCGCCTGGTATTTTCAGTGGGGGAACAATACGAAAACTCGAAGAAAAAAGGGCTAACATGTGAAATTTTGATTTTTATTTTCATAGCATATGTTAGCTAGTATTAGTATACTTTAGGTAAATCGTCTAACTAAACATTTCTGGTCGCCTGGTATTTTAGTGGGGGAACAATACGAAAACTCGAAGAAAAAAGGGCTCACATGTGAAATTTTGATTTTTATTTTCATGGCATTGGTTAATTAGTATTAGTATACTTTAGGTAAATCGTCTAACTAAACATTTCTGGTCGCCTGGTATTTTAGTGGGGGAACAATACGAAAACTCGAAGAAAAAAGGGCTAACATGTGAAATTTTGATTATTATTTTCATAGCATTGGTTAATTAGTATTAGTATACTTTAGGTAAATCGTCTAACTAAACATTTCTGGTCGCCTGGTATTTTAGAGGGGCGAACAATACGAAAACTCGAAGAAAAAAGCGATCGCATGTGAAATATTGATTTTTATTGCTTGCTCCACCTCTGTATTTCTCCTCTGTGTATTTGAGGTTATTCTCCAGTTAAATCGTCTAACTAGACATTTCCGGTCCGCCTGGTATTTTCAGTGGGGGAACAATACGAAAACTCGAAGAAAAAAGGGCTCACATGTGAAATTTTGATTATTATTTTCATAGCATTGGTTAATTAGTATTAGTATACTTTAGGTAAATCTTCTAACTAAACATTTCTGGTCGCCTGGTATTTTAGAGGGCGAACAATACGAAAACTCGAAGAAAAAAGCGATCGCATGTGAAATATTGATTTTTATTGCTTGTCACCTCGTATTTCTCCTCTGTGTATTTGAGGTTATTCTCCAGTTAAATCGTCTAACTAAACATTTCTGGTCGCCTGTTATTTTAGTGGGGGAACAATACGAAAACTCGAAGAAAAAAGGGCTAACATGTGAAATTTTGATTTTTATTTTCATAGCATTGGTTAGCTAGTATTAGTATACTTTAGGTAAATCGTCTAACTAAACATTTCTGGTCGCCTGGTATTTTCAGTGGGGAACAATACGAAAACTCGAAGAAAAAAGGGCTCACATGTGAAATTTTGATTTTTATTTTCATGGCATTGGTTAATTAGTATTAGTATACTTTAGGTAAATCGTCTAACTAAACATTTCTGGTCGCCTGGGATTTTCAGTGGGGGAACAATACGAAAACTCGAAGAAAAAAGGGCTCACATGTGAAATTTTGATTTTTATTTTCATAGCATTGGTTAGCTAGTATTAGTATACCTTAGGTAAATCGTCTAACTAAACATTTCTGGTCGCCTGGTATTTTCAGTGGGGGAACAATACGAAAACTCGAAGAAAAAAGGGCTCACATGTGAAATTTTGATTATTATTTTCATAGCATTGGTTAATTAGTATTAGTATACTTTAGGTAAATCGTCTAACTAAACATTTCTGGTCGCCTGGTATTTTCAGTGGGGAACAATACGAAAACTCGAAGAAAAAAGCGATCGCATGTGAAATATTGATTTTTATTGCTTGCTCCACCTCTGTATTTCTCCTCTGTGTATTTGAGGTTATTCTCCAGTTAAATCGTCTAACTAAACATTTCTGTCCGCCTGTTATTTTAGTGGGGGAACAATACGAAAACTCGAAGAAAAAAGGGCTAACATGTGAAATTTTGATTATTATTTTCATAGCATTGGTTAGCTAGTATTAGTATACTTTAGGTAAATCGTCTAACTAAACATTTCTGGTCGCCTGGTATTTTAGTGGGGGAACAATACGAAAACTCGAAGAAAAAAGGGCTCACATGTGAAATTTTGATTTTTATTTTCATGGCATTGGTTAATTAGTATTAGTATACTTTAGGTAAATCGTCTAACTAAACATTTCTGGTCGCCTGGTATTTTAGAGGGAGGACAATACGAAAACTCGAAGAAAAAAGCGATCGCATGTGAAATATTGATTTTTATTGCTTGCTCCACCTCTGTATTTCTCCTCTGTGTATTTGAGGTTATTCTCCAGTTAAATCGTCTAACTAAACATTTCTGTCCGCCTGTTATTTTAGTGGGGGAACAATACGAAAACTCGAAGAAAAAAGGGCTAACATGTGAAATTTTGATTATTATTTTCATAGCATTGGTTAGCTAGTATTAGTATACTTTAGGTAAATCGTCTAACTAAACATTTCTGTCCGCCTGTTATTTTAGTGGGGGAACAATACGAAAACTCGAAGAAAAAAGGGCTAACATGTGAAATTTTGATTATTATTTTCATAGCATTGGTTAGCTAGTATTAGTATACTTTAGGTAAATCGTCTAACTAAACATTTCTGTCCGCCTGTTATTTTAGTGGGGGAACAATACGAAAACTCGAAGAAAAACGGCTAACATGTGAAATTTTGATTTTTATTTTCATAGCATTGGTTAGCTAGTATTAGTATACTTTAGGTAAATCGTCTAACTAAACATTTCTGGTCGCCTGGTATTTTCAGTGGGGGAACAATACGAAAACTCGAAGAAAAAAGGGCTCACATGTGAAATTTTGATTTTTATTTTCATGGCATTGGTTAATTAGTATTAGTATACTTTAGGTAAATCGTCTAACTAAACATTTCTGGTCGCCTGGTATTTTCAGTGGGGGAACAATACGAAAACTCGAAGAAAAAAGGGCTCACATGTGAAATTTTGATTTTTATTTTCATGGCATTGGTTAATTAGTATTAGTATACTTTAGGTAAATCGTCTAACTAAACATTTCTGGTCGCCTGGTATTTTCAGTGGGGGAACAATACGAAAACTCGAAGAAAAAAGGGCTAACATGTGAAATTTTGATTTTTATTTTCATAGCATTGGTTAGCTAGCATTAGTATACTTTAGGTAAATCGTCTAACTAAACATTTCTGGTCGCCTGGTATTTTCAGTGGGGGAACAATACGAAAACTCGAAGAAAAAAGGGCTCACATGTGAAATTTTGATTTTTATTTTCATGGCATTGGTTAATTAGTATTAGTATACTTTAGGTAAATCGTCTAACTTCAGGAAAAGCTTAGGCATGTTTTAATTCACAAACCCGAAACTATAATAATCTTATGATGATCTTAAATACTAAATACACTTTATGAAGCCCAGCATGGTTTCTTCTGCCTTTTTTTGCACAACTTCATAATACGTTTTTCCCATTTTTAATGGGCTTATGGTATTAGAGACATTACAAGCGCTTCTTTAATATTTACATTTATTGGTGCCTTTCGATTTTGATTCGCATTTGCTTTTAAATTAAGCTTGCTTTTCATTTCCTTCAAAATCCTCTTCCCTTTCTGAATTATTGCTGAAAATCTAACAAATTTTCTCAATCAAAAATGCAGTATTATATACATTAGGATTTATCACTTCTTTCATTTCTTAAATCAATAGC
Organism: Drosophila nr. fundita; assembly: GCA_035044245.1. Taxonomy (NCBI): domain Eukaryota; kingdom Metazoa; phylum Arthropoda; class Insecta; order Diptera; family Drosophilidae; genus Drosophila; species Drosophila nr. fundita. The sequence continues at coordinate 823,574 of JAWNMG010000622.1, read as the reverse complement.
TTAATATTTTTTTTATTGCTCTCTTCTCAATTTGGTAAACTGTTCTTATACCAAAGTCAATTGGAGAACCCTTCAGATTCCTTGCATATATATATATATATATATAGGCATCTGAACTTGTTGTTTCTTACTTAATGCTCCATTACTTCATGTTAAAGCTGACGCCCAAAAGCAATGGCAGTAAAGAAAACAAAGTTGCAACATTTGCTGAAAAGCTCAGAACACACTTTCACCTAAAAGTTGACAGAGTTTTGTAGAGAAGATTGTTGGGAACTTAACCCACGAAAAGAAATCAGCAAATTGTGACAAAGTACAGAAGAAAGAGTCTGGAGCAGGGGTGCAAAAGGGGGGCGAGATGTGTAAATGTCTACTCGAGTGTAGAATTTGATTGCACTTGGAAATGTCTTTATGCGAGTGTTGAGCCAAAGTCATCGATGATGCTTTGTCGATTGTCTTTTATGGCTTGGAAAATAAACTTTTGCCTCTTTGGACACACGCTTCGGTGCACCGTCAACTTGTCGACTTGCTGCACCAAGAAACAGCGCGTAGTTAAAGAGAGTCAGGCGTAAATTCACTTAAATTATACATATAGGTTGAAGTTGGGTCCCAAGTCTTCACTAAGTTGTAGCATTTGAAACAATTTGCTGAGTCATACATGCACACACACACACACACACAACCACACACACATTGCTGTGACCCACATTTATACGCTCGAATTGATTTTCTATGCTGGCAATCAGCGCAGGACAACACACGATGCGTATACGCAATGTCCTGCCAACCCCAAAAGCCACTAAGCTGCTGCCAGCCAGCTATTTTTATTTTATTTGTTGCAAATCTGTAACGAAGGCACGCACTATTTTCGGGCTACTGGCCCGTTATACACAAGTCCTAATGCCGACTCTGCAACAATCGACAGCATCCAAAATAGGCCACCTTCTTGTTTTTTATAATTTAATGCCTGTTTGAGTTAAGCCTGCGTATCCTTTCGCTATGAGCTAGTGTCTGTGTGTGTGTGTGTGTGTGTGTGTTTATTTGAGGGTTTTCGACACATAAACTATGCGATTTAATTGGTTCGGCAGCCTTGTCAAGCACTTGGGAACTCACGCGTTCGCTGGCACGTCTTTTGGATGCATGAGAAATTTGTTTCTGCATATTTAATGCAATTACCAAAAGGTTCTCCTATTGGGGCTGGCCGAAAAAAAAGGTGAAATTCCCCCGATAACTAAAATTGATTTAGCTGACAGCTTCGAAACAGAGCCAGCACCTAGGTCCTAGACTTTCATATTGATAGCCCTAAAAAAGGTTAGTTATGATAATACCAAAATAAAAGGTTTGCTTTAACATATGATCACTAAGACAAGCTTTCAAGAGAAACTGGTTGGATTGTGTCTTGCAAATTTCTCGTTATCTTACTAAATAGGACACAGACTTATTGCCAAAGATCACAGCAAGTTGGAAATTTAATAAATGTTGTTTATAAAAACAGTGCGTTTCTGACAGTATTTATTTGAAAATCAAACCCAGTCATAGTCTGCAATCATAAGTTAATCACATAATCTGTTGGAGAATAATACAAAAATGAAAGTGAGATCTCTTAAAATGGTGATGGCTGTGTTTCTGGCACGAAAGTCTCAGCTGTTAAGGTTGATCTAGACTCAAAGGGACACCACTTCAAAGATTATTATCGGTATGCACATTAAAATACCTTCAAAGTGCTTCAAGCTTGTATCTATGTATGCTATTTAATCTCTCACTCTCAAGAGTTAGGCCCATAACTACCGTCATGCTAACTAGCTGCATCTTCCCAGAGTTTTGTTCTCATTCGTTTTGCTTGCTCCTCTTGCATACATTACGTACTTTCAAAGGCCAATTTCGTTAGCCAAAACGCAAGTTATTTGCTCATTAAAAGGCCGGCAGAACAATTTCAGGAGTGCTTCGATTGTTAGGCACAGGCCAACTACAGCTGCAACTTAATGCTGCAAGCTCATGTCCCTTTTGCGTATCCTCAACTTCAGTTTGGGCCTCATCTTTGGCTGACTGGCAATTTGCCCAGCGTCGAAGAATTGTTTGCTCCACTTGAAGCTGAGACTCGGGCAATATTTCACTTGAGTCGCAGATCGATCTGCATGCATTCGGTTAACCGTTTGTCTGCCTGCTCACCTGGGCTTATCACGCGAATCTGTCAGATAAAGTTTGCATACGTGCGCATACATAACTGGCACAAGAAGGCGGTCAGTTTTGTGTATTCCCTCCCAGCCATCCCTGGCCGGCATCTCACGTTCCGTTTCTGTTTGGGGCAACGTGGCTTGCAATTAAATGCTGCTGTTCTGGGGCTGATTCTGCTGTGTCCGCTTTTGTTGGATGTTGCTGTTGCTGCTGCTGCTGCTGCTGCTGTTGTTACATGCTGCAATACAACCTGCTACTGAGGCAGGCAAACTTTCGTTGCAAGCAGTCCCAACCACAATCGTGATCTTATCATTTTTCCTGCTTGGTTCATGTTCGATTTTGTGAATTTGTTTTACTTACTACTTACTACTTAGTATCTGGCTCTTGATATTTACTCGTACTTTTTTCATGACATCTCCCGACCTTATTTGCAAACAGACCGCGTCCAGTCTCTCAGATCTGTGCTGGCCATGCTTTATTTTCGATTTAAATAATTTATAAGAAAAACGGCTGTGCATTGTCCCGATCGTGATAAGCTTTGACTCTTCGATGAGACCGTTTTCTCAGTTTTTTTTTCTCTCTCTGTCTTTTGCATTGTCTCTGTGGCAAAGCAATCGAATAAAAACAAAAAATGTATTTAATTTATTGAGGCTTACTGTAGATTTATGTTGGGCTCTTTGCGCTTATTGGCCATTAGTGTCAGCAAATATTAAGAAATTGTCGTAGCAAATGTTGTCGGACAGCCATTGAACACGATTATATTTTTACAAATAATACATTTCACATTTTATTTAAAATCAATTTATTATTTCAAGCAGCAATGTTCTGCGACTCTAGTATTAAAATGTATCTGTGCATGTAAATATATGTAAACATATATGTATATTCCGCTTCGGTCTCTCTCTAAATAAATCGAATAATCTATAGTTTTTTTCGCATTCAGCCTGAAGCAAATCTCTAAATAATTTATTTTTAACTACAAGCAAACAACATCACAAATTTGATTTCTGTCACATTTACCTATTTGTGGAAACAACTCAATCAAATTAAATTGCCAACCAGCATTTCAGCTCAAATTCAAATCAAATAAAAAATCCCTGCTTGTCATCTGTGTGCCATTGCAGTCATAGCAGTGCTGCAAGCATCAATGAAGAGGTCCTAAAACCGCTTTGAAAATTATATATAAAAGTTGTATACATATATACGAGAATATTGAAAAAATGTATCGCTTGGCAAACCATTTCCAATTTAGGTTTAGCAAACCCAAGGAAACGTAACTATAACTATCTACAAATATATTTTAACGTTTTTTAAATTGGTTTTGCAATTTGGTAGCATTCGTTGTTATTGGTGTCACGGCAGCGCCATCGAGATACTCATACTTAAAGATACACAGTGCTCGATATGCAAAAGATACAACACACTCGCACACACACACACACACACAGACAGACAGTGCTCTCAGCATGGAGAAGCAAATAACGGTTGGTATCTGGGTAGTTGGGTTGCTCTAGGTTGTAGCTGGAGCCAAGTGAATTGGTAGCTGGTTGCCATCGTCTCATCTCCCATTACCCACCTGCCTTCTTCTGCCGTCGTCCGTCAGGTCGTAGATGTTAATCGCTGCGGCACTTTGGAGTAAGTGGCATTTTGCAGCGTCCACCATCAGCAGTGGCAGGAGCAGGAACAGCAAAAGGGAAATGAAACGTTGGAGTGCGAGGTGAGGGGAGAATGGCAATGGCAGTGGCAGTGGCAATGCTGCTCGACTCTTGATATGGCAAGCCCCACTGTCCCTTACGTAGTTGGGTGGGCGTGGCCCATGTCAGTCCAAGCCGAACGAACGTTCGAGGCAAATGTTTGCGGATTTGAATTTAAATTGAAATAGGATGTTGTATATTCAAATGAATTTTAACTTAAGGGTAAATGGGTGGCGTAGTAGTGCAGTCCAAAGAGTGGTTCAGATTAACATCATCAGTTTGGCATTGATTGCTCGTAGATAGCACACAAAAGCGCCGCTGGGTTGCACATGTAACCGCAACCGAAAAAAATTTGATCGAAAATTGCTTAAGTGCAAAGCAACGAATAGCGTACACCCTTTGGCAAGCTGTACTCGTAATAGGAAGATAGGTTTTGTTTAGAGTGCGAAGTTATACCAATAAAAAAAGAAAACAAGAAAAATGCCCAAATATTCGAAGTAATTTTCATATCACCAATAAAATACACCATTTTTTTGCTGTTTTGTATCAGTGGCTTTAACAAGATTTCAGTATATTCCGGATGATGTGTGATGTGAGTGTATAGCACGTTATGCACGCTTGTGAGCTCACGGAAAAAGAAAAAACGAATGGGTTTTGTAATAAGTTTTAGTTTTCATGTTTATATTAGCATGCTAATAGTGGCAATTGCTATATATGGGAGTGTGGTTAGGGCTGTGTGGAGCTCTGTTGAAACTGTGGCGAGTGTTTAGCTCGGTTGATGCCTCAATATTGAAATAGGCAATTTGCTTTTAATTTTTGTTTTGTGGCCGAAGCCCCCCAGGTAGGAGTTGGCTTGTTATCTGTGGTTACTTTCCTGGGAACTGGGAACTGGGAATTGGTAACTGGCAACTGTTTGCCTGGCCGTGCTCTTTGACGCCCCCAAGATGTGGAAAAGTTGCTGATAAGCAGCAAAGTTGACTACAAATTATAAACATAATAACTGACAATATGCTGCACCCCAGCAAACAAACCATAAACGATAATTAATGGAGAGATAATCTAAGCGCTGGCCTCGCTGCCATGGATTGGCTTTGACAAATCTCATGGCATGCCAATCGAAATGAATTATTTTCCCAACCAACGGGCCCCTAGCTGCAATTTCCACGGAAATGCCCCGACCAAACACTGCTGACAGTGACTGGGAGACAACAACAACAACAACAACCAGAGCATGTAGCCATAAATCTTTTTGGTTTTATTTTTTTGTTGTTATTTTTCCCCCACTTTCCAGAACTAGAACTGTGGCCAAGCCGGAGTGACATTTGCTTTGGAGGCAGGCAAAGACTTTGTCTTCATTTGCAGCTCAGCTTCGTTTTATTAAAAGCGTTTAAGAGAACACGATCTGGCAAATAAAACGTGGCTTGTCTCTCCAGGCTCGATTTTTCCTAACAAAACGAGACACTTGAGAATGCAATTGGCCAGGGAGTTAAAGGTTTAATACTGTGCCACAAGCTACAGGTGGCTTATCACCAATTAAGCGATACATTATACAAATTTGTAGCCACAAAAAAAAAACATAAAAATTACTGAATTTAACCCTTTTTCTTTTTATTATGTCATACAATTTGTCACTTGTCGCTGGGCGCCAAAGCTGACCAAAAAACAAAAAATGTTAAAACGGGTTCTTTACCAAATCGCCAAGCTCTCATGCCGAGACCAGACAAACTTGAATTAATTAATAATTGTGCCCTGGCTTACAGCTTTTTTTCTGATCTTTTTTTTTTTGGTCGTGAAGAACTTTTTGGTTACGTTTATTATGAACTCGGAACGCATAAATCTCAACTAATTTTATGTAATTAGTTTGCATAATCTGTCACGGTCGGTTTTTCTTTATTTTCATATTTGTAAGCAATATACAAATTATTCGTTTGGGTTCTGCTCTTGCATGCTTGATGTGATTATAATAATAAATGATTTTCTATTGATTTTGAAATACTCAAGAAACCGCGGTATTTTGTCAAAGTACAGAAAACAAAAATTGAGGCCCGATTTTTCTGAAGCTGTGCAATTAATTTTCTGGCAGATCAAAGTGTTGGTAAGCCAATTAGGAGTAACGCAGCAGCAGGTCGAAGGTTTTTCACATTTCATTGAGAATTAGTAATAAAGTGTTATTTGAGGCAGCTAAAAAGCTAAAAGAACTCGAAGAGCGAGTTGAAGCACGTGAGTGGGAAATGTCTTTAGTAAAAAATCTATCAGAAATGAGTATTTTTTAAAATAAAGTAAATAATAAGGAAAATGATGATAATATTAAAAATAAAAAAAACACATTTTTATTAAAGCTCACATTTTTTTTATTATTTAATAAAAATGTGCATAATATTTTCTTTTGTTCTAAGAAAATTTTTTATTTGACTTAAGTCATTATATTCAATCCACACATAAAAAACATTTTTAACAAGACACTTAGGAAATAGTTCAACTTAAATTCTGTTAAACCAATTTTACAAAATAAATTTTTTATATTTACTATTCCGAGAAGAGCACAACCCATTCTAAAATCTCAACTCAATTTGCGGATATGCGCGATGCCACGAAACGTCAAACAAAATACCAAATTTATAGAATTTCATACTGCATTTTCATGTGCACAAACTCAATAGAAAATCGAAGGCGCAACGCACAGGCAAACACAACCAGCAAACATTGAAAAAAACTAGACATTTTGCTCGACTTTAAAATACCCTAAATAATAAAAAAAGAGTCTTTTTGAAGTACATAAAAACTAGTAATATGCATAATTTGGTTTTTTCCATTCTCTAAATTTACGAGAATAAAAAGATGAAAAAAATAACGAAATGTGTGTTGCCTATAAAAGTGTTTGCAAATTTTATACAATTGCATTTTATATATAGAAAATAAAAGGGAAAAAATTGTTCATCTAAATTTAAATCAGTCAAAACGTTTAGCAACCAGCTTAAAAACTCATCAGAGCAGCCAAACAATAGCAAAGGGGCTGAGGGGTAGTTGAGGACTACAGTTTTGATAGAACCAGGCAGAAATACCCGAATTTGCAGCAGAGTTGCGAAGCGATGGTCAAATAAATACAGAGCCAGCGAAACAATTCATGCTATGCCGAAAATGCAATCGTCAATCAGTGGACCACCGCTGAAGAGTTCACTCATAATTGAATTTCACGAGCGCAGCTTGGAGTGGCACCTGGGGAATTGTTTTCTAATATACAAATTCAGTTTGATGCACTAACAATCGAGTCGAACAGACATGCTTTGACAAAGACACGAAACAATGTGTCATACATGGAAATAGGAAATGCTCAACGCCGATGTTTGAATGCACTTACTTACTAAATACTATAGTGTGTAATACTCTGTGTATGAAAAGAAATGTAGATATTTTTTTTTTGCTTCAGGAAGGCAAGGCAACTGACATTGCCACACTATGCAAAATCGCTCGATATCTTAGAAAACTCCGCCACAATGAAAATCACTCTGAAATCTAGAAAAATTCTATTACTTTTACTAATATAAATAAATTCTATAATAAATTAATATATCAAATAAAATAAATTTCCTAATTATACAAAATATTTCGAAATAGTAAACATTAATTTTTGAGAATAAAAATCCTATAGGAAATGCTCAGTGTGAAACCACTCAGCCTTATGAATTTATAATGTTTATTAATAATATAAAGAACAAAAAAAATTTACTACTTAATTAAGAATAGACAAACCGTGGATTTAACTAAAAATATATATAATTTCTGATTAATAAAGTGATTTACCATTGGCGAATTTTTAAAACTCAAATCGATCTTTTTGCGTGCAGTTAATTGGACTCAAAATCATTAAACTGCCCAACTCACTAGTAGTTGACAGACAATAATTTTAATTATACAGCGATTATAATTAAATATATTTATGTGTAAAGTCTAAAGTCCTTAATCTAGGTTCTACTATGCAATTTTGGTGTTAACACGCTTATAACCAGATTATTGATACCCTTGCGCAGGACATTAAGCAGTGTCCAAATGTTTCTGGGCGATGTTGATAATGCCCCAATGAATACTGTTTAAAATTAATTTCATTTATCAACAAGTTGAGGGTCCGGCAGGGGGAGGGGTCTCAGCGGGGTGTGCAAAATGCAAAAGTTGCGGGTGTTGGTGATTATTCCACTGCTGGTATGGCAGTCTGATGAGTTTTGTTGCCAATGAAACTTTTTAAATGGAATTTACGCTGCAAAATCGCGTTTTCAACGAAATGAGTTTTAATTGCAAGTTTTCCTAATGCAGCCATCGCACGCAGTCGTTGACGTTGACGTTGCATGTAGTCACTTTGCTGTTGCTGTTGCTGTTGTTGTTGTTGTTATTGTTAGTGGTGCAAATTCGCTTAAATTTCCGCACACGCTTCTCCTTAAATAGCACAAAATTATGTTCATTATGATAATTTGAGTGTTTGTGTGGGTAAACCTGTTTGCAGACCTCGACGTTAACTCTTTAGCTCTCTTTTGACAATGTATTCGAAATTTCAATATTGCCTGGCAGCGTTTGCTGGCAGTTACATAAACAGTTCCCTCCATTTCCCTGTCCGTTGTATACAAGTCAATCCAGTGGTAAATGGCTGCACTCACCGCACATTTTTGGCAACAAATATGAATATTTGCAATGATTATTTCGGTGTAAAATGTTTGTAATCCTGGCCATGGCAAAACAACTCAAATGCAAGGAAAATTCATAGTTCAGTTGTACTTTGAGTGCAGTTTGGTGGAATTTAATTATCTCAATTGATGTGCGAGAATTTTAAATGTAACGAATTAGTTGCTCCAAGCATTGCATATATGTATATAAAAATTCTCTTTCCAGTAGTCCTCCTCCTATTTCAACAATTGGATTAAAGTAAGTTGTATTAAAGTAAGCGGAATTTCCATCCTTTTAAAATAATGTTTTTCACTTAACATCGCCTGCAAAGAACATTCCAGACCTGCGATTTATGTTTATATTGTAAATTATCGCTTTTGAGTATCATAAAAACATAAAATATTAAATTGAACATCAAACAAAATTTAAATATTTACGGATTTTTATCGCATACGGTTCACATATTTCAGTTTTAAGTTCACACATTTTTTTCGATTTACCGAACCCAAATAAACTTAGTTGCGGAACTCAATTAAAAACTTGTCCACAGTTCAAAAATATTCTCCGTTGTTGGTGTGCTGCAAATAGAAAACAACAATTTCCGACATATCCTATCCCCACCCTGCCCCCTGCCCAAAAGCAGACACAGCCAAGAGCCAGATGTCAGGGCGCTCCATTGCGGACGACAACATATACAAAATATTATCCGCAATAATTTCTTTGTTTATTTGTTGCCTTTGGTGCTGCAAATAAACCCATTTGCCAATTCTCGCATTTGCAGAAGGTATTACAACTCTGTCGTGAAGTGTGTAACGAGGCAGAAACCATACAGCATACACTTTCTTGACCAACATTAATAGCCAAGTCGATATAGGCACTGTTGTTGGTTCGTGTCACAGTTCCTCATTCATTAACACAGGTTTGAAACTTTGCTAATTTTTAGTATCTAAAACTGAACGTAGTTCGTAAAGATCCCTATATATATATATTTCCACAACTTTAAGAGTCACCACCTTTGAAATTAGAAAGATTGCTGATAAACTCCTTCGAAGATCGGCTAACAAAATTTATAGTCGCAATCCTTCCTATTATTCCTATATTAAATTTTAAAATTAAAGTTAATTAAAAATATATTAAATTTATGTGCATTATCCCTACGAGTTGACAACCGCTTAACATAACAAATACTTGAAAGGCCTGCCTTGCCTTGCATATTCATCTCTCTATTTTGATGCCCACTTGCTGAAACTTGGGGTATATCCTGTATCGGATGGGAATACAGTATTATGCATATAGCAATCAGAAGATTTCTTATATTCTTATATGCACAACTTCTTCAATTGTACTTACTTAATGCTCTTATCAGCTTGGGAACATTCGGTCAGCTTCGAAAGGTCATTTAAGCTTCGGCGTACGAAAGATGCCGTTCTCGATTTAAATTGCAATTGCTCCAAAAAAAATATGTAGCAGTAACAAAAATATTAATGGCAAAGTGCATGAAGCGCTGTTGCTGAGTCGTGCCGCGAAAATTGGGAAATGGATGTGGGTCGGGCTCACTTCTGAGGCGGTCGTATTTGTTTTTAATTAAAATAAATATAACCAAAACCTATCAAATAATTGAAAAGCAATTTAATATTATTGCGTGCACTGCCCCATCTCGGCCGTTATCCCATACCTCATCTGTGCATCTGCCCCCGGTCTCTATATGGCGCCCCGGTTGCCGGTTGCAAGAATGTTCGGGATCGTACTTTTGGTGCAGATTTATACGCATTTGCCAGCCATAACAGCCAACTGCAGAATTTGGCTATTACCCTTACCGTTAAGAGTTGAACAAGGATTGCAGTAAGGACACTTGCATCTAAGAAGAGAAATCAGTATAGTTAAGTCAGTTAAGTTAAGACATATAATAATTGATCTACTTATTAACTAATAATTAACTTAAATTAATTTTGTCATCGCCTATCTAATCAGTCGAGTAATTCTTGAATAATGTTACTATTTTATTTTAAAGTTGTAGTTCTTAAAACGCTCTTACAATACATTAAATAAATAAATAATTAAATATTAAAGTCTTTTATTTAATATATCTGAGTTGCGATTATAGTAAGACTTCCTTTACACAATGTATGAGCAACAAGGGTATTCCCGACACAGCTGCAACTAAGAGAAAGAAACAATGATGTATAATAATTAATCTACTTAGCAATTAAATCGCAATTGATAAATGTATTTTTTCATTCACTTAATCGAGTGATCCTTGAATACTCTTACTATTTTATAGTACATTTAATTTTAAATTGGCTTTGAATATTGAATACATTTACAATAGCTTATCTGAAAATAGAGCTAATAAAACATTATATATTAGCAGGAAGTAAGGGTATTCTCGATTAGCCTTTGCTACTGATTATCCTATAATACATTTGTATACTATAACATTTTTAACACATGTTCCAACACACACACACACAGAGAGAGAGAGAGAGACACACATGCATACACATACGCATATTTCGTTTATTCAGCGCTTATATTTTGGCATAATTATATTTTGGACTTTTTCGTTTTCATAAAGTGAGGGGAAATGTCTCGTGCACTCATGCGAAAAATGAAACGAAAATCTTATTTAACTACAGCTGCAATTATAATAATTATTTCATTAAAAATTTTGGTTTTATTTTTCTTTTATCAGAAATTGCGCTTATAAGTTTTTAAGTTTGTTGCTCTCTTTGTAGTGCTGCGAAAAATAATTATTTTTAAAGTGTGTGGAAAACACTCGGTGAAGAAGAGTACACCAAATGGCTCAATTACATTAACAAAGGTCAAAGGGTCAAGTCTGATTCATAAGAGCTTGAATTGCGCATATTATTACAGCATACTCAGTCAGATACCATACAGATTTTACAACTGATGATTAAGTACAATGCTTATTAAGTAAAAGGTTCTATAAATTAAATTAAATTCGCAAAACAATAAATAATCTATTATATTTTAATGCTTAATGCAAAATATGAACAACTTTTTATTTGCTTATACGTTTTAATATTTATTTTATAATGGCAACTATGAATTCGGATTACAAAGGAATAGCAAAAAGTGCGAAATATGAATCCGGCGACTTCATATATAATTTTACAAACAGCATATCATATATATATATATATATATTTATATTTGTGTTTTATTGTTTAAATATTTAATAGTATTATAATTTTACTATCGCTGAATACGAAATAATATGGAATCAAAATGAATAACAAAACATTAAATTATGCGAAAAATATGCATTTATTGATTTCGGGTGATTTTTATTTACTTATAAATATAACGGTAGTCTATATTCTGATTTACAGTAACTTATTCATTTTTTATTTATTTTTTATACATTTATATGTACATAAATGCAGTAAATAAAAATAAATGTATCTCTTCGAATAAATGCAAAACAAATAGTCGTAAATTGATTTCCCAATTAAATTTATTTTCAATTCCTTAAATATTTAATAGGTAATATAATTTGATGCCTCATTAACTAAAAAATCGCAAACAATTGCACACAGTCAAAATTGATAACCTTGAGAAGCACTGCGTCAGCCATAAGCGGATCCCAAATCTGCCTGACTTCGCAGTACAGGAACAATGTTGACCACAATGGGCCGAGTTTAGGTAGCTGACGGCTCGCTTCCACTATCCCGTCCCTACCCCAAAAAGTAAATGTTATTGTTGTTGGCAACTGCAACCCAATACATTGCAAATAGCATTTGTATGAGCAAGGCGTACAGATTCGCATTTGAATGACAAACAGTTGCTGTCTTGTCTGCTTGTATCTCTTTGCCTCCTAATCTCTTTTAACATTTCCATTAATACGCAGCGGTTGGCTGCGCTGCTCTTGGCCGGGCAACCTCCTCAGTGCCAATGATGAGAAATTAATGTGCGTACACAATTTCACATTTCACAGATACCCAGGCCGAACCCAGATACAGATACAGACCCAGGGCCAGGGCCAGGGCCAAGTCCAGGCACAGCGTGAGCCGAGCTGAGCTGAGCCAGAGCGTCACGGTCGGTCCGCTCAGCGGGACAAAGTGCTAAGCATTGTTGGGAAATTTCATGGCGCTCCGCACGGGGTCCACAAAGAGTCGTCGTCGTCGTCGTCGTCACCGTGCTGCGATCATTGCTTTGTAAGGTGTAACAAAAAACCGAACCATAGAATTTTGTCAAATGGAAATTGTCGTTTGAGCGGACACTTTATGGGCTGTTACCGCTGCTGCTGCTGCTGCTGCTTCTGCTGCTGCTGCATCTTGTCCCCTCTGCGCTGCTCTTGCGGCTTAGAGTTTTCACGCCCCGGCTTGGTTTACCTATTATGTGTAGAAATATAAACCGAATCGGAATTAGTTATTGTTCTAACAACTTTCGCTTGGGGATTTTATTGTATTTTCTTAAGTAAGACTAAAAATCGACATTCAGCACAAAGTAATTTTAAAGTCTTGCAGCAGTGCGCCAGTGTCAAAACGCCCCCTTAAAAAGCTATTCAAAACTTGCCCCAAATCGTGGCATGCTCAACTTAATTGCCCCCAAAGCTTTTGTATTATGCCCCACCAATAGATAACAACAGCTGATAAATAGCGCGTCAAATCGAAAGCGCTGCGGCCAAAGAGGCAAGAGGCAAGCGGCAAGCGGCAAGGGGCAAGAGGCAAGTGGTGTGGGATAAGAGGCAAGAGTTAAGAGAAAGGAGGAGGAGGGAACTGCCCATAAGCACAATTGTGAAATGCTTTAATTTTTGAAGTACCTTTAATGAGCATTTTCAACATGGTCATCATACAATCAACATCAACATCGAAAGCAGCAGCAGCAGCAGCAGAGGCGGCAGCTGAGGCTGAGGCAGAGGCAGACGCACAGCATCTACGTATTACAATGGCTCCAATATTTGGACCATGGCTCGTCATAATTACTGCCCAAAGCATAGTTTTATTTTTTCAGTTTCTTTCTTTACTTTTTTGTTGTGTTATTGTTGTTATTCTGACGACTGCCTGCTGTCCGGCCGCACCAGAATTGGCCCGAAAAGCCAAAGAGCCAAAAAAGCCAACAATCTGTATGTGTATCGAGTTTATAGCTGGGCATCAGACATCGGCTGGGGAATTAATGATTACGTTGGCAGCTTCTGCGGCTTGATCCAGTAACCCCTTAATGCAAACACAGGCCAAATTCTCAGTTCAGTCAGTTCGAATGGCCAGTAACTGAGACTCACTCGGTAGCTCTTTCGCTCGACTGCTTATGGGCTTGGGCCTGGCTTGTTGGCTTGTTGCCTGCTCCCATGGCAAAAGGAAATTGTAATGATCGAAATCAAAATGTTTTCGTTACTTTAGCTCCTAATGAAGCTTGAATAGTGCGAATGACTCCACACAGTTGCCTGTTGCCCATTGCCCGTTGCCCATTGCCCGTTGCCCGTTGCCCATTGGCCATTGGCCATTGGCCCCTCGAGGGCAACACAGCCGCACCACGCGCCTTTTAATCGAAATTTGATGATGAATTCTCAACTCAACTCAACTTAACTCAACTCAACTCGACTCAACTCCGACTCGATTCGATTCGAATCGACTGGGCTTGATTCTCGAAATGCTACTTGAAGCACCGCAGCTGAGGTGCTTTTATTGTTGGCCATTTGAGGCTTTGCCTCGCCGCTATTTACCTTTGTTATTTATTTATTGTTATTATAGTACATGCCTCTGCTTGTGTTCTGGTTTTTCGTTTTTCTTTTTTTTTTAACTCGACTTTTTAATTGTATAAATGGGCTTGGGGTTTTTGGTATTTGTAACAGACTTTAACCGCCGCATGATTTGCTTGAAATTGTTGAAGATTATCAAAGATCTTTGTGGCTGCTTTTTCGGATTCACATTTCACATTTCTCAGTAGCATTTTCTGTGGCTTTGACTTAATGTGGCCAAATGAATCTACAGTAAAAATTCATAAATGCGATTTGTAAGCGGCTTAGTGGTATTTCTAAATGTTGCACAACTAAGCTGCTGCAGACCTTTTGCAGTCAAGCTTTTGCTGAAGTTGCCGCCCACTGGGCTACTTGTCCTCCAAATTCCACAGCGTTTAAACTACAGTTCAGAAGTCAAGAAAGAACTATTCATTACTGTATTCTGAATTTCGAAAAGAATCAGTTTGTATTTCTACTCTTTAGATATGCATTTCTTAATAATAGAAAACATTTTTTAAAAAAAATTGAAGGAAAAAAATAAACAATATTTTTTTGTGAGTATCGATTTAGGGCAAAAAGAAAAAATATCAATATTAAGTAACAGCTGTGAAAAAATAAATACAAATTTACAAATAATATTTGAGAGTGGCTGAAAAAATAAATAATATATAATAAAATAAATAAATTTTTGTGAGTGAAATATTTGGCCAACATTTCACGCATTGTTCTTGGTTACAAAAAAAAAATAACGGAAAAAAGGCAACTTGACGACCGTAAAAATGCATTTGAATTTTCCTTTCACAAAAAGTTACTGTAATTATGCCACCAATGTAAACAAAAAAAATTATTGTAGTACCCTTGAAACATGCAAGTTGCAACTTTTGCTGTGTGCTGGCTTCATTCACAGAGTCATTTTCCCTTTTCATTTGTTAAATAAAAGAAGCAAATTGAAAAAAGTACGCATGCAGCAAGTTTTGACTTTCAATTTAATTAAAAGTCTGTTGAGAAAAAGTAAAATTAATGCGCAATTATTTAATAGTAACAAGCTACGGAACTTTTGCAGCATTGTGCCGCCGCCAAGCGAAGCATGAATCTAACAGACACTACATTCTTGCAACACTCGAAGGCGAGAGAGAGAGAGAGAGGGAACTATCGTGTGTGTGCATAATTTTCAATTCAATGCGTTGCATTACACATATCCTACCCCTTTTTTTGTTGTTGTTGTATCTAGCTGCCACCTGCCCTCAAACTAGACGCAAAGTTGCAAGCTCATCGTTGGAAAAAATAAATGGACAGTGTTGAAGTTTTTTTGTTTCCAGTTTTCAAAGTAGTTTCGCTTTGCATATATTTTTTACGATATTTGCTCAAATTTGCATAAATTTTTTCACTAACTAATAAATACATAGTCGTTGCTTACAAATACGTTCTTGTTGCATTAACAATAATTGTTTGTAGTTTAAATAATTTAAATTAATCTTACAAGTGACTCTCAGTGCTTTGTTGTTTTTTTTTTTTTTTGTTGTTGTTAATCTTTAGTTTTGAAATGAATGTACAGTTTATGGCTTACGAGCTAAGCTTACGGTCTAAGTAAATACAATATCGTAATGAAAAATGAATAGTAGTAGAAAGACAGTAAGTAAGTCAAGTGCTAGAGATCGCATTAAGTTTTCTTTTCTTTTCTTATTTTCTTTTTTTTATTTTTTTTTTTTTTTGGTGCTATTTACAGAACAATAGAATTTTTCAAAGATTTTCTTGTGTTTAAGTAACTTATGTCTCGAGCAGAGCTTACACGTGTAATCAGATGAAATTCAAATATTTTTCATGGCATACTGCAAAAACGTAACAAGAATTGAAATTTGTTTTCGTATTAAGACTATATGAATTTCATAGATTGTAAGGGATACTAGAATCACGTGCAAACCCAGCGCTTTAGTGTCTTGTGTGTCTACTACTAACTTTTCCTGTTGTTGTGGGAGGGTTTTTGTCTTTTGTCTTTTGTTGTTGTTGTTGTTGTGGGGAATTTACAGAATTTGGCATCACAGTTGACAACGCGACGAGGAACTAAGCAAAAATGCTCAGCTGCCTGCGACGATAGTGCTCCGAGGATCAGTGCGTGAATTGGCGCAGGGTGTTTGTCGCTGGCGTTGGCCTGTGCTGCAAGGAGCGCCTGCCCGTTGTGGCACAGAGGCCGTTACGCAGTGGCAGCGCTGGTGGCAGCGGCGGCGGCGTCGGCGTCTTGCTGCGACCCATCTGCTCCAGGGGCAGGGAGTAGTGCGCATTGCTGTAGATGTAATTGGGATCCATCATCTCGCCGAGCGGATTGCCGGTGTCAAAGTCGCGGTCGCGCTGCTTGAAGTGCTCGTGTGTGATGCGCAGCTGCTGTGGGGCATGCACCAGGGGCACGTCAGCGTACGAGTAACACGAATCGGCCACAGTCGCTGTGGCAGCCAGAAACTGCGGCTTCGTATAATGATTCAGCTTCGATTGCTGAGGATGCTGCGCCTGATGCGGCAAATGTTGCTGTTGCTGTTGCATCTGTTGCTGCTGCTGCTGCTGCTGCTGATCTCGGTTCATTGTTGCCGTCTTCATGTGCAGCACAAAGTTGGCGCTGTCATCGATGCTGCCGGCGAGACTCTTGTTGTTGTTCAGCTTCTGCTCATTGTGCAACAGTGTGGCAGACATGGCAGACACCTGCAGCTGCTGCAACTTGTGCTGACCATCGCCGGAACTCAAATCATTGATCGGCATTGGACACATGCCATAATGATGATGTGCAGCAGCTGCAGCTGCAGCCGCAGCAGTTGTCTGATGTGGTGCGGTGTAGGTGTTGGGGAAGGTTGAGTGGATGCCGAGGGAGCAGGGATGGTGCTGGAGACGGGACATGTAATCCTCGTCGCAGAAGGTCTTCTGATACTCGCGCTCCTTGCGACCCAGCGCCGAGCTGCCCCACAGGCCACCCTTGAGATACTCGCGTATCTTGTGCCGGCAGCGGTACATGACCAAGGCCAAGGCAGTTATCGTCGCCGCAGAACCCACGAGGAGCGCACCGATCAGCGCCTGCTTGCGTGGATCGCTGTGGCTGCAGCCCATCAGGGTGGGATTCAAGTGCTTGAGCGGCTCACCACGCAAACGTTCGGGAAACTCGCAGAGCAGCTGATCCGTCAGCTGATCCTGATCCTGATCCTGGCTGGCATTCTTGGCGATCAGCAGATTTCGCAGCCACATCACACGGCAATCGCAGGACAGAGGATTCTCCGATAGATCCAACGTGCTCAGATCCTTCCAGGGAAAGAGACCCTCGGCCAGGGAAGTCAAAGCGTTCGCCTTGAGTACAACATGCCGCAAGTGGGGCAAGCCACTCAGTGCACCCTCCTGCACCTCGACAAGCATTTTGTTGGAGGACAAAGTCAGAGACTCCAAGTTGCCATTGGCTGCGAAGGCACCGGTCATGATGCGCTTCAGTTTGAGTGCTCCATTGATGTCCAGTCGCTGGAGTTGCTTCAGACCCACAAAGGCACCTTCGCCGATCATCTGGAAATCATTTTGGCCCAGCGACAACTGCTCCAGACGCACCAGGTGACTGAGTCCCGCTGTGGGAATTTCGGCCAACCGATTGTCTGAGAGATCCAAGATGCGCAGCTCCTCGAGGCCAAGGAAACTGTTGTGGGAGATGTTCTGCAGACTGGCACCCTTCAGCTCCAGCCTCGTCAGACCCTTGAGATCCTGAAAGGCGGCTGCCTGAATGCTCAGCAGGGAGTTCATGCCCAGGTAGAGTTCAGCCAGGCTGGGCATGGCCTGAAAGATGACCGGATCTGGCACCGTGGTCAAAGCATTGTCATCCAAATATAAAATACGCAATTGTTTGAGGCCATCGAATGCCTTTGGATCGAGGTAGCCAATGCGATTCTCGCCCAGATTCAACTCCTCGACCTTGAGCAGAGGCGAAAATGTGCCCTGATGCAGCTCCGAGATGAGATTACCCCTCAAATTCAGCACAGTCACAGCGGAGAGTCCCATGAAGGTCTTGTTGCTGATCTGGCCAATTTTGTTGTGGTTCAGATGCACCTCCTGCAGCTTCTTCTGGTAAGCAAAGGTGCGCTGTGGGATCGTCATCAGGTGATTATGTGACAGATCCAGAAAAGTCAGCTCCGCATAGAATTGTATCGAGGAATCGATCGTTTTGATCTTGTTGCTCTTGATGACCAATCGTTGGATGGATGGATTCAGTGCTATGGGCAACACATCCAGCTGCCCCTCGCCACACTGCACCACCAGAGTGTTGTCGTCGCACTGGCAGCCGGACGGACAATTGGCCAAGGCCTCTGTTTGACTCGGCCAGCTGGCGATGAGAATGATGCAGATGCTCCACATCCAGATGCAGATCAACTTTTCTTTTAGTTTCTGCATTTTCGAATTGATTTTTCTTTTGTTGTCTTGCGTTGTTTTCCTCGATTTGTGCTTAATGTCGCCCTTCTGGGTGTGTTTGTGTATGTGTGTGTGTGTGTGTGTGAGTTTGTGTGTGGCTGATTCCTAGTTTTCCATGTTGCTGTGGATGAGAAAATAGAAATGGAAAAACTGTGGATTAGCTAGATTCGAAACTATTTTTAAATGATATTTTAAAACACATATTTCTAAGAAATTTTCTATTTATTTCTAGACTTTTTTACTATTTTTAACAATTTATTTTTTCAGTTTCTCGTTATTTATATTCTCGACTTTTAACGATTTATTTATACAATTTTTATTGACATCATTTAATTTCTTATGTTTTTCTTGCTTTATTTATACATTTTCTTTTTATTTTTATCATTAATATTTGTAATATTCTTAACTTTTCTAGACTCTCTCACTGTGTTTAATGATTTATTTTTATATATTTTTTGTATATGATTAATATTTCTAAATTTCGTGCTCATCTATTTATCTTGTTTATATTTTGTGTGTTAAATATTTTTATTTCTTTCTAAACATATTCAATTTTAAAGGGAACAAATTTTAATTGTTTCTTGGCATTCTAATTTTATTTTCTATTTTGATATCTTAATTTTTTCGCAGATCTTAAACTGACTATTTTTATAATTTAACAAATTCAGAATTATAAATTTGAATATTTTAATCTACTTGTACTATAATTTTGATATTCTATAGTTATGTATTTAATCACTTTAATTTGATTTAAAATTCCTATTTTCACAACACTTAACAATTTCTACACTTTCTGGTAGTAAAACTTACCTTTTAATCTTTGGATTGTGCACAGCAACCATTTGTTGAAATCTGCAGCACGATTTGGAAAATGATAAAAACAAAAATAAATTTGTTTTGGGTGTTTTCAGCCAATTTGAACTTTGTTTGCTTTTCAGCCAAAATGCACTACACTTTTAATATTTTTATGATAAACTCAAAATTTCACATGCAGCCAATAATATTTATTTAGCCAATTCATAACTTTGTATGGGTTTGGTGTGTTTGTGTTTTTTTTTAAATAAAAAATATTTATTTTTTGTTGTGTGATGTTTGTGTGTATTATTTTGTTGAAGATGTGTGTTTTTGAAAATCGTGCGCGATAATCCAGTGGCTCGCTTTGCTGCACGCTTCAAGTTGTTGTCACACGGCGTTTGGGTTTACGTTCTTTTCATTTGTGGCAAGTTTGGGCCAAACTAACAGAAACAGTCAGTGCTGGGCTAATGGACAACCGAACACGACGAGGCGACGAACTACACTGATTTTGCTGAGCGAGCAGCGCACTGACGACACCTCGGTCCGAGTGTTTTCAGCTGCCGAGGACACAGCTGCAGGCAACCGTAGATAATCACCACAAAGCGCGGCCTTGCATTCTGGCAGCTGAGAGAGAGAGAGACAAAGAGAGCGAGAGAGCGCAAGCAGAGCACAAAGTTGTGCACAGATAACGCAGCTGAGAGCAAACTGGTTCTGAGAGCAGCCGACGCCGCCGCCTCAAAAACCACTCAAAGCAACTCACTCATTTATCTGAGCGTATTTCGGGCTCTCCGACGCTTCGCTAATGCAATTGCAGCACGACATCGTGGTTCAGTTGAGGCCGGGCTGCCATCAACATAAACTCGAAGCACTGAGTGCTGCGACCAAAACCATAAAAAGCGCCAAAGTAGCCACATTTTTTGAAGCTGCTTTTTATTTAGCAAATTGAAAGCAAAACCGTAAAAATGTCAATCAACTTGAGTCTCATTAAAACACAACATTTATTTAAAAGCAACACTTAAGGCGAAAATTCTCACAAACTGAAACTAATATCTTTTTGAACAGGACACTTCCCTTGGCGCAATTCAGTTCGTGCCACATATGCCACATATTTCCAAGTCGTAATCGAAAACAACTTCAAACTCAGCGGCTTTAAAGTGTTGGAATTATTTCAAATGCTGCAAACCTTTTTTTTCGGCATAACGCACACACACATGCACACAAACACATACGCATATGACATTTAGCTAGATAGTTATTTATAGTGTCACTTGATACTTGGGACAAGGCTGTCTGTTTATCTACTCGCTGCTCGTTGTTCGATGCATTTTTGAGTTATAGCCCCGAGCGAGGCTGCACACATACCAGAAAAGAAAGATACTTGCAGATAAAAAAAAAGAGCAACAAAATATGCAGACTGTTCAACTATTTACAAACACACACACACACACTCGCACGCACGCACAACCAACTATGACAACAAGAAAATCAACTGTAAATCGCCATAACTTTGTCGAACGGCTTGCGGAGCGGAGCACTCCACTTCTGTCTGTCTTTTATTTTTACTGGGAAGGGGGAGAGGGGAGGGGAGTTTGTTGCTGGCATTTGCCGGTTGCATAACTTGCATATTTTTCCCATCTCGAAATTCTTGCAAAGTATGCAAAACATTATTCGGCTGTGTGTGCCTGTGTGTGTGTGTGTGTGTCGACAAATGTTAGTCTGCACAGCTTATTGTTGTTGTTGATGTTGTTGGTGACTGTTTTATTTGACTTGTTACCGATAATTATTTTTGTGTGCCGTCTGCAATCGTTGTCAACTTTGTGGTTACCTACAAAAATGGCTGGTAATTTATTTCACAAATGGCCAACGAAACTCAAACGTCAATAAATGCATAGCAATAAACATGACAAAAGTAACCAAGAGCAGTTTCAACTGGAATTAAATCATTGCAGCAGCTCATAAATCTAACGGCAAATAAATCATTGCTTTCATTTTGGATTTCGATGCTCTTTTCGGGCACAGCTGAAAATGACAAATATTCAATTTTGGTTTGGCTTACTTAAAAGTGCATAAATTTGAAAATATTCTGAAAAGGATCCACTTACAAATATATTAAATTTAAATTAAGCAGTCCAGTAAATTAAACAAATATAACTGTTATACAAATTGTAATTGACTTTATGGTCAATTGAGAGCCCTTTTTACTATATTGCTGATGAACAACAAAACAAAAGAGAAACAATAAAAAATACAATTTATAATTAGACTTATTGATACAAATTTATAGATTCATTTATATATTATATTATTATTATTATGAACCACAAAACAGCATATTTATAATATATTCACATATGAGACTCTTACCAATACCAATTTGTATACGATTCCGTGCCTTTAAAATGAAAAGCAGCCGAAAACCTAAAATTATCAACATTTTATTTTATTTTTGACAGCTTAAATAATTATTTGGAAATTTTTGGTTTAGAAAGTTTTCTGACTTAGCTGGAGTCACCAGTAGAATTCTTAGAGAAATGTTGCACTACAAAGTATGCCGAAACAGATTGGTAAAAAGGTTACAGCAATTATGTTTTGATGGCGACAGCAGGTTGCCACTTGCCACTTGCCACATGGGAAGCAACTGACTCATAACTAATTACAGCTCGCTACATAAAACTTTGCACAATTTCCGTAGTGCAAACACAAAAAAAAAAAACAAAAAAAAATATGGAAAACTTAAGAAAAAAAAACTGAAGCCAGAAATGCAACGCTGCTCCGTTCCGTCAGCACTTGATCTAAATCTAAAGCCACAAATAGCTGCAGCAGCAGGTGTGTGGAAAGCTTTTTGGGGTCTCACGTTACCCAAACACACACACACACACACACACACAAACACACACATACTCTTGCAGAGAGTGGCAATAGCAAGTGAAGCAAACTTCAGTTTGACGCAACTTTCAATTTGCGACAATGTGTGAGAATTTCTTGGCAATAAATTTTGACAGCATTTGACGCAGTTGTTTTTTGTGGCAACACCAAAAGGGGTAATCGCATCTAAACAATAACTGGAAATGTTTGTTCTCGCTGCATATGGAAATTGTTTAGTAAAATGCTAAAAGCACTTAAACAATTAGACAGATTTGGGGAGCCGTGTGTAATTAGGTAAAACACAACAAAACACAACACAACACGGCACAGCACAGCACAGCAACTACCGTTGCATTCGACAAAGCACAAATGCAAATAATGGCGGGCCAAAGACTCAAAATGCAGCCAAGCCAGCAGCTCAAAACCAACAACAACAACAAACAACCAACAACCAACAACTAACACAACACAAACGACAACGACGCACTTTGGGCAAACAAAAGCGAAGGGCGAGGTAGCTTATGGGAACGCTTAAAGTGACCAGCCATCCATTCGCACTCGCAGTATGCCCAGCCATGAGATACCCTGCAGAGTGACAGTATTTTCAGTTGTCTCAAATTATGATTATTTAAATGTGTGTTGCTAAGAGACAATTCATTTGTATTTATTTATTGAAACAGTAAACAAATTAAAGCAGCTATTAAAATATTCAATAAAAATTATATCATTAATATTAATTTAAAAAAAAAAAATAAAGTATTTACATAATCAGTTGTGTATGAAGGCAATAAATAAAGGACACAAAATGGCTTGGTTATTCGGATTTTAGTCTTTTAGTCATCCCAATGCGATATTTCACATATATTTGTAAGCAGGTTTTTCACACATGTCTGTTTGATCAACCCTCTACCCTCAGATGTTTACAGGGTATGGAAACACATTGCAGCCGGCTGCGCATGCGCCGTGAGCCGTTGCCGCATTGTTGCTTTTGTTGTTGTTGTTGCTTTATTAGAGCCGTTGTCTTAACAAGAAACTTGTTAGTTGCAGCGGGTTAAGGCCAACAAATGGAAAATGCTCAATGCTAAATGGTAAGTGGAAAATGAGAAAACGAGAAAATCTCATCAAAATTGTTTGCTCGACGCGACAAAGTCATCGGCCGGCTGCTTTGAACACAGCTCAGCTGTCGACTTTTCTCCAGGCCCATTTGTCAGAGCATTTAGCCAAACATTTGAAGAAGACCAGTTGCCATCCTAGACAGAGACAGTTCCGGTGGCAAATGCAACTTCCGCAACTGCTCGGGCCCATTTCCTACGGCGTTCCCATTGTCTTCAACCCAATAAAATATCAATTGACTTGCAATTAATCATATTCCTAAATGTGCAAAGGCCACTAAGAATGCTGACTGCAGCACGGATTGGTATGGATTCCATTGCCCAGCCAAACGAGCCAACGAGCAACCGGAAAGGAGTCTCTTTGTCCCATTGTTGAGCATTACTTCTTCTTCTTCATTTTTCATTTATGCTTCACACTTTTTTTCTATTCACCTCTGGTTTAAAGTCGTCTCCTGTTGCTACTCGTTTTTAGAGCGAACTCACAATAAATAATGAATCAAAAAATGAGCGTTAAATGCAATGAGACGAAGACGAAGACGACAACAACAAAAACCAGCAGCGGAAGTCAGCACACAATGGACCAACGCAAAGAGACCAACACAATGAAACTCCGACTCCGTCTTCGACTGCGCCGACTGCGTATTGCCCACTGCCAACCCCCCTCCACTTAGCCCCGTCATAGGTTAAGTTTAAATCGATGCCATGAACAGTAAGTAAATACCCACAACCTTGCCCATGCATGCATACAAACTTGCATACATATGTACATTCGTCTGTACTTACATTCACACAACTCCATCTCTCCATCTCTCGCTCTCTCATTCTCTCTCTCTCTCTCTCTCTCTCTCTCTGGCTCTGTTTCAATTGTTTATAGGTAACTGACCGTTTGCTGACTTGTCATATTTCTCTCTCTCCCCTTTCGTGTACCTTTTCTGTCTGAGCTTTGCTAATGCATCTCTGACTGGGAACTGAAAGCATCATCGAATGTGTGGCATTTCTGAGATCTCAGCAGCTATCAAAGGAAAGTCGCCTTGCTTTCAGCTTTGTGCATTTTAAGCTCTGAGAGCTGTAAATACTTTAAGGAAGTGTGACAAGTAGACATCAAAAGCAACCGAAATACTTGTAAAATCACTGACACAATTTCGACATCAGACCAAGAAAATGTATTTTGTCTAAAGAAGTTTTAAGGTAAATATAAATATATGTAAAATTGTGTATGCACAATACATATATTATATATAAATATTATATTTTTAAAACTTTTTAAGTAATTATTTCTTTTTAAGATGACAACAACATTTTTCGACATTTTGCAGTTGAAAACTTATACATATAAGTGGTCCAATCCGATAGGCTCCGACGTCGAGCAAAAATATGGACTTATGAAAGTTTTATCAAATTAGTTTTAAGACTGAGGGAGTTTTGCTCATGTAGATGGTGATCAAGAACATGTATACCTCTTCTAGGCTTGGGACGTCTCCTTCAATGTGTTGCACATGTCAGTACAACATTGTAATAGCCTTTCCAATAGAATAAAAAAGACAGTTCATTGAAATTAATTTTAAATATTTTTATAGAACTTACAATGTGCAGAAAACTGAGTATGAAATAAATCTGTTCTTCCCCCTTTACCCTGTCTTTCTATACAAATTTCACGCTTATATTTGGTTTCTTTTGTTCACATTAAATAACACGTACAAAATTGAAGCAAATTCAATGACTATGCAACACATTAAACTGTAAGTTGATAGCTGATTTTTCCATTTAAGCTGTGGTCATTACTCACATACTTTTGCAAGTTCTTTCTATCAACTTTGTAATCGATCCAACTATCCATCTAAATAGAAACAACTTTAAATATTCGAGCATTCGAGATCTAGATAGTGAACTCATTTTTGGCATCTCGAATCGTTCACTTTCTTTTTAAGAGTTCCGCCCATAACACACGCACACACACACGCACACACACGCACAGACAAACACACACATCCAACCCACACTTTTCATTTCCGCTGATCTGTGACTCATATCGTAGAATGGGGCCCAGAGTAGAAACTCCGAGAGAACTAAGCCTACACCTGATGCCCGACCTGATAATTTCAGTGTGAAATCGAAGAGAGTATCTCTGTGGAAAAATAGAAATTCAGATTTCGAGACGATTAACTGCACAACATGCCCACTCTACCACTCTAGCATTTGGTAACCCTACAAATTAAATTCGAGCCCTGGGTAATTTCCAATGAAATGGAAAACCCAGGCGCCAGTCGAAGATTGTTTTCCAACGAAGACTTGAGTTGACCACAGGGAGGTATAATTACCTCCACGCTGGAGGTGGAGGTGGGCACCAAAAAACAAAAGGTGGAGAATGTCTTTGGGGCATATTAACATTGGATTCAATTAATAAATGACGTTAACGTGCTGTCAAAATATGAAATTGTTGATGATGCAGTGCCATGTGGAGCCAGCATGTGGCATAACTCCAAAAACAAAACATAAATCTGAGCTTATCTATGAGATACATTTACAAATGCAACGACTGGCCAAGCCGAGCAGCACGCAAAGTGCAAGTTGATATTGTAGACTTCATAAATTATAATTTGCCTGGGCTTGGGTCAGCAATAGCCGGCAGCAGCCTCAAACCTGGACACTTGACTACCGATTATAATCAATCTTTGAGATAGATTTGCTATAGACCAGACCCGACCCGACCACAGACAGCCAGCAAATGATGGGACTGGCCAGCTTGCGACTGATCACGCCAACTGCACTCCAACTCCCATTTCTAGCTGGCTGTGCCGCTTGAGTATCTTACATGTGTCCAGTGGATGGCTGCTTGGCTACGCCATGAGGCATGATCCTTCCGCCCGTCGATCTGCATGCAACACAAATGCCTTATGCAAACATATGTCTCCGCATTGTCTGTGCCTGGCTGCGACACGCATTTATCAGGCGGCATTTATCACGACGAAGACCAAGCCACGGCTGGCATATCAAGTTGCAGTTGCAAGTTGTCGGTTGCCGGCTGCCTGACACATAATTTGTTTTTTGCTCTGCTGTTCAGATAACTCAAATGCGAT
Source organism: Drosophila nr. fundita (assembly GCA_035044245.1). Taxonomy (NCBI): domain Eukaryota; kingdom Metazoa; phylum Arthropoda; class Insecta; order Diptera; family Drosophilidae; genus Drosophila; species Drosophila nr. fundita. The sequence continues at coordinate 797,080 of JAWNMG010000622.1, read as the reverse complement.
ATGCGTATCTCATAGATTATATTTGCTGCCTGTCAGTTTGTTTTTTTTTTCACTCTTTTTTTTTTTTGCCTTGGCTATTTTTGGCATGCCTCGAAGTTTGCCTGGCCGTCTGCTATTTTTTCAATTTTCAATGCATAAGCAAATCTGTTGGCCTTTCCTGTGACTGCCTGGCTGTCTGGCTGATCCATGATCGTTGAGCCAACATTTGTTTTGTCTTAGGCAATCTTACCGATCATTTTGCATAAATAACGCGCGAGAAATTAAATGAGCGAAGCAACAACAACAACTTGCAACGGATGTGTGGACATTCCAGGATCTGAAGAGACTCCTGTGCAATTGCACATCTGTTTCTGATTGCACTTTTCCGGTGTATGCCATGCAAATTATGCAGATATAATCTGAAGTCAGCTCAGCAAGCACTGATGCCATATTGCTATTATAAATCCGTTTATAAATATTTTTAAAGTGCAAATCAATGTGTGGAAAACTAATAATATTCACTTGGCCAAGACTTACAATGCCAACAACGATTGGTTTATTCTGGGGTTTCCCAATCCTTGCATAAAGTGTTTGACCGTTTTACTCCCTAATTTATTATATCTTTTATTAATTTATTTTATCCTCTTTCTTACTTACAATAATAATATAAATACCAACAATTTATTATCAGTATCATAAGGATTCCCAATTCCATCACTTCAAGTTAATTAATATTTTTGGAAAATTGTATTTTGTAATGCCAATATTTTTAATGGCTCTTAGGAGTAATCTCACTGCATTATATAATAAATGCTTGTCAGAACATGATAACATATGTTGAATATGTATTAAGTATGTAAGCCGAAATTGAATAAATTTAGTTTGTAAAAAAAATTCATGATTCTTGCATTAAAATATTTTTATATATACGATTTAAAATTAAGGCCATATATTTGTGCCTCATTTTAAATTTTAATTTAATTATTCACTTTTAGTTTTGCAACACTAACACTAGTTGCAAGTTGTAAGTAAAAATGAAAGGTAAATGAAAGTTGATAAGTTGACTAGACCGAAATAAGGATTTCAAAAGTGACTTAATTGCATTTAATTGAATGAGAATCAGTGACGTAGGTCAAGTGACTGCTTAAAGTCAAGTTCGTATTTAAGCTCAACTCTGATTTGAGCGTTATCCTGCTCAGAATAGGTGTCAAGTGGCATTAGCCAAGTCATGCGTTCCGAAGCGCGTCTGACAGTATTTTATTTTCACAGTGTACAACTCGTTGCGGTAAGCAAGTCGGCGACTAAAGTGCAGGGTAGCACAAAAGTGCGCAGAGCAGATTATAAAGAGGGATAAGAAGCAAGAGAGAGAGAGAGAGAGAGAGAGTGAAACGGATGCAGGGACGCACATCCTCGACTGAGGCAGAGGCAGCGGCAGAGGCAGTGGCAGCGATGCGTGTGCAAACAGAGCCAGCCCAAAGGCACACAGCCGCACACACAGAACGTATTGCAACTTGAAGATACAGGTACAGGTCGAGTATGTGTATGGGGCAGGTGTGTTTCTCACGCAGGGCAAGCTGGCAACAGCTAAAGGAAGCCAGCACACATATCTAGGCTTCAGTTTCAAAGTGTGGCAACGTGTGGTAATTTTTCTGACCGGCGGCTAGCAGCCACAGCGCCACACATACGCTTCGCTGGTCTCCGAAACAGCAACTGCAACAGCAGCAGGCCACATCTACAAATACAGATACAGATACAGCTTTTGGAATCCGCAGTCCAACTGAGCTCAACTCATTTGGCCAGTGATTCGGGAATGTGTTCACTCTGCTCTGCTCGGTTGGGCTCTGCTCTGGGTATATTTTGATTTTGCGGAGCCGTCTTTCTAGTTTCGTGTCTCCCCAACTTGATAGCATAAATCAAATGGGAAAATAATTACGGCTGCTGGCGCAAAATTTGCACGTGTATTAATTTCTAGCTGCTGCGCACTTTTTTAAATCGTAGCAAAACGCTGGCAACTCGCAATTATGTGCCACAGCGTTGCCTGGGTGATTGGTGAGGCGCGTGTTTTGGTCTGCAGCTTATCATTTAATACGCATCTGCAACTTTTTCGCATTTTCGCACACAATTTTTAAGCGATGCATACAAAGTCTGGGCCAGCCTATATTCTCAGTCCGTGGAAGGCTCTTCTTTAATTGTAGCCTAGGCTATCAGCAGCAGGATACAATGCGGTTATAACTTATGAGAATTAAGTTTGGCTGGATGTGTCTGTTTAGACTGACGGTGATTATTGCTTTTTGCAGAATGCATTCCTACAAAAAACCTATCTTTAAGCCTAGACTTCTTTGCAGGTAGACTTAACTATCCCGCAAATTGTTTCTGCCATGTTTGCCTTAGATTTAGCCGAATGATATGAGCAGACAGTAGAAGTGCTTGGAATGCATTTTGAGTCTGGCACAAACAGCAACTAACTGAAATATTAATCAATTAAAACAACTCGAATAATCCTTTAACATAATTAAATTCTTTGCTCAGTCAACTCTGACATATCGGCTTAATTGCGTTGCATGAAAACCATCATTTTGTGCAACTGATGGATTTAATATTGCATTTAATTCCAGGCTATTTATGCCGTAATTTGATAATGTTGAATAAACAGTAATACAATTGTTGAACAATAAATAAATCAATGACTCGCATCGCTGCTGCAGACATAAAGATATTACCAATTGCCTAACTGTGTTGCATATGTGTTCATATTGGATGGAGGCTGTGTTTTCCATGGAAAACGATCATTTCCACTCCCAGTAGGTTGCAGTCAGTTTGTCGCCAATGGACTACAACTTATTTTGATTTTTATTGTTATCAAAAACGCTGACAATGCACATAAGAGAAACAAGAACAAAAAGGTATCAAAAGGTGCAACACAGTGGGTTTCCTTTTCAGATCATTCAACAAGCGAGGCAAGTGAAAATTTATGGAAACCAAAGGGCATTCAAACGTAACTCAGCATTTATCTTTCGTTAGAAAATTAGAATCTACGTGTGGCACCCAATCAATGACCACAATCTTCAGGTTTGCGTTTGGATTTGGGTTTGGGTTTGGTCTCTGAGCCAATTGTTTCAGTTTTTTTTTTTCTTAGCAGACTCCATAAAAATGCATTTTATGTGATTCTATGAAAAATGCTCAGACTCAAACTCAATCGCAGCTCGAGATTTATGCATGTCCTGAGCCTGTTCTCTAAATGCTCCGACATGTTCTGGGCCATAGTTAAACTCGTATCTGTATCCTTGCTGTAGGTCTACTACTTAGCTGTTTCATTATAAATTAAACTGTTATCGCTACAACTTAATCGAGCCATAAAGCTGACTGACCATTCCCTGCAAACTGCCTGCCCCCTTCAGCCTTGGTGTGTGGCAGAAGCACCAGCAGCAGCAGCAGCAGCAGCAGCAGCAGCAGCGGCAACATGATTCTCTCTTATCTCAATTTGACATTTGTTAATTGCCGCGCACTTCAAGTACTTAGTGTATCTTTTGGGTCTTCATCTGCTTTGCTTTTTTTTTCTTTTTGGATTTTCGCTTTGCTTTTTTATGCTTGTTCCAAATGACTTTTTAATGTTTTCAAGTGTAATAAAGTTGTTTTCCTGCCATTGCGTAATGAGTTATTTTAAACTACATGGCGAGTGTGCCACATTTGATAATCTGCGCCTAGGCATCAGTTTAGTGCGACAGAGACACATTTTAATTAATTTCTGAAGGTCTCCCAACTCAAAGGCTAATAGGCAACAGAGTGCCAAGATCAGAGAATGTGCTTCTTGATGCTGCCACGAAGCAGGCAATAAAGGCAAAAAAGAGGTCATTGTCTGAGCAATCCGATTGCATAATTAAGGACCAGTCACTGAGTCAGTCAGTTAAACAATTTTTATGATTAACTTTTTGCTTAAAATGTAGTTAAATTGAGGCATGAAACTTCTCTAAATATGCTCCATTACAGCTCAATCTTCGTGCGTTGAATGCAACGGGGGAACCACATGAGAAATGGGCGAAGCCAACGTAATGTAAACTCGCCTTTCCACGCATGCTAAATAGCCCATAATAAATCATTGCCCTATGATATTAAAAATATAGACAAAACGACGCACGGCTGCCAGCGGAAAGGCCTTCAAGTTCAAAGGAAAACGACAATCAGAGCACCGAGAGAGACAGAGGCAGTGGCAGTGGCAGTGGCAGAACCATTGGCAAAAGCCAATATTATTATACCTCATACATATGATATGTATTTCTGATATACAGGGCATAAAATAGCAGCTCGGAAGTGCTGACAGGCCGGGCGGCACAGTGCGTTGCACACAAAGCTGCCAGAGGAGGATGAGGGTGCAAATCGAAGATGAAGTCAACCAATGGCAACGGCAACAACAACGGCATTGGTAAGCGAATAAGCGCACTAAATTATGACTAGGTAGAGGCGCTGACAATTCAATGCGCGGGCCCCATACGAAAAATACTCGTAATACAGGCTATGAAAATTTATGCAGCATGCAGCGAAGGGAATGGAAAAGCGTTGAAACGTTGAAACGTTGAAAAAGTCCTCAAATCGACATGCACATGTGGCTGCAGCGAGTGCACTGCTGTTTGGTAATCCGTAAAAAATGATGTCATAATAAATTGTAATTTATGGGCGCAATGCACTCCATTCGCCTGCAAGTTGGGGGCATCTTTTTCTAGGAGGCAGCAATCCGGCAATCCAGCTAGCGACAAGTTAGGCCGCCTCGCTGACAGATGAAGGTTCGTTCATGAGAGTCTGATGAAGCCATTATGATGACTTAAGCTCGGACGCTTTTCGACACGATTAATTATATCCGAAAACAGCAGACAAGACGAGGAAAGGGGGCGCCACATTTGGGCATGTTATTAAAAATACCTGGCATTCTGTCAAGACTTGGTTTCCTGTGCACCAAACAAATGTCAACTTTTATGCCTCAATGGCCTGGGAAATGGCAGGCAGTTCACTTGGCCCTCTCATTCTCTCTCTCTATCTCTTTTAACAAGCTGACAAATAGATAAAGTGCAGTCAAGTTCTGTTTGAGAGGTAGCTGCCCCTGAAAGACATCGTGCCACAGTTGATGTATCGGCTGGTTGTTTTGATCTGACACTGGGCTATTTAGTATGCAAATGTATGATTGTGTCTAACAAAGTGACAGCAAGGCTGTCGAGCAGGGAACCTCAAGAGGGGGAATGAGAACACACTCATATCTCTATAAAGGTATAAGTTATAAGTACAGTCTAGGGTTAGGTCAACTCGGGTCTACCATTTTCTATGATGATAATTTTAAATTTCATGTAAAAAAAAGTAAATTTAGTTATTTCCCATTTTTCAAATAGAATTTATACTTTTAAGTTTGATAATTTATTAATATTGTTATTATTTATTATTTTTGGTAAAAAATTGACAATAATATAAGTGCGGGAAGAGGAAATTAGGCAATTTCACGCCCTGTGCCACAGTTAAGTGCCCATTGATGGGCAATGCTTAGAAACAATAAATATTAAGTGGCTTTAATTAAAAATTACAATTTAATTCAACAAGCTTGCAACAGCCCACTCTTTCCTCTCCTCAAGTGGCAGTGGCCGGCGGAAGCAAATAGAAACATTTCTTTTTTTTTTTTTTTTTGGAATAACTGCACCAGCATTCAAGCAGAACAAACATTCTAATCATGGCGGGCATGCAGCACGAAAGTATCTGTCAGATACTAAACAAAAACAACTGAACGCAACCGAATGCTGCAGCTCATTAGCGCCTGGCGACAGCGACGAAGCGCAACGAGGGGGGCGACGACGCTGCCGGAAATCAATTCCCCCCCATTTACGGAAAACTGTCAGAAACACACACACAAAAGCGCTGCTGGAGAAAATATGAGGTTTTTTTTTTGGGTTTCCAGAAACAATTGCATAATCAACGCAGCCCGCCGGTGAAAGGGGGAAAGGTTGAAAGGGGAAACAGGGAGAGGGGGAAAGGGTGTGCATTGCATTCGCGCCTGCGCAGTGGAGCACGTGGAGCATGTGCCAACCCGCCGTGAGATTAGACAAATTTATGAGGCGACACATTTAGTCGAGTCTCGTCTGGTTGCATGCCACAGCAACTGTATTCAAATTGAATTGTTATGCAATTTAAATTGAAACAAAATGTTGTGAAAATTATACAAAATGTTGCAATCATCAAATTAAGCTAAAACTCAATTTATGGTCGATCAAGGAGCAAAGTTGTTGACTAAATCGTTGTTGTATCATTGTATTGATTCCAAAAAGGACCACCAGGATTATGCGTTCGAGGGGCAGACAAGATGAAGCCACTTAAATTTAGTTGTTCTCTTTGTTGTCCAGGGGCAACATTCCAGGCGATGTAGTTGTTTCAGTTCGTTCCTTCTGGCTTTTTGATTTTATTGTCTGCGCGCGAACTGCACAACAAAAGCTAAAATTGAAAATTGTTAAAATGTACGCCACATCACACACACACACACACACACACACACACACACACACACACACACACACAGCGAGCCACTTTCTTTTCTATCTATGTGTCTATCTTATTCTTGGCCTTTTGCCTTAGTTTACTTTCGCTCCCCTCTCCTGCCACACAACACTTTTTGGCAGCGCAAACAATGTGCAGGACTCCAATAAATAAGCACAGAAGGCTGAACGTCGGACAGAGGACAGTGGACAGAGGACAGTGGACCGAGGACAGTGGACAGTGGACAGTGGACCGAGGACAGTGGACCGAGGACAATGTACAGCGGGCACGTCGAGCTGTTTGTTTGCTTGAAAATGGTTTTAATTGTTGTTGAATTTTTTGTTTGTGTGCGTTTTTTTTGTTGTTGTTGTTGTTGTTTTTCTTTTTTGTGTGGCTCTCGCACATTGTTGACCAAATATAATGAGATAGCTGAACGCTGGCTGGCTGGGTCATTTATGTGTTTGTTTTGGTTTTGGCTAAAAGTAAATTAAGTGCCAATGTTAATGGCAGTTATGGCCGGCATCTGGATCAGGATCTCTGCAGACAACAAAGCAGGCCATTTGGGTGTCTTAATGTGCAAGTAATAATAGCTAAAAGTGTGTATAGAGCCAAAGATAGTAGCTCAAGATTTATAGCCCAGCCACTTGCATAGAGTGTGTGGCAGGGTGGCCCAAATATGGTTACAATTTGAAATGAATGCACATACGTATCGGCATTCACATACCTAGTTAAAAGAGATTCAATTGAAAGTTACATAAAAATACAAAATAAATTCAAGAGAAGGAATCGATTTTAAGTTGCGTTGTGGCTCAGTCTAATCACCATCCATCATTTACCGACGTGCATTAGCTTAAATGAGTAACAAAAGAAATTTAAATGCATTTATTAACTTATTTAAAGTGCAATCATTAACATTGATGGCAAAGGCGACTTGTCCCAGCATCGCCATCGTTCTCCAGACAATTCGATTAAAGTTAAGCCATTACAAGTCAAGACGCCAGGAAGCCCGAGACACTGGCTGGCTGGTTCCCATGTTCTCAAGCTTAGCCCGGCCACAAATAATATAACAATTTAAATAACAAGCATGAAGCAGGCAAACACCAAACGCGTTAGTTAGATAGATTGATCTACATGTACACGACAACAACGTGGCTTCGACTCCGGCTCTGTGTCTCTGGCTCTGGCTCTGTCTCTGTCTCTAGCTCTGTCCCTGGCCCTGACTCCAGCTCCTTGTTGCTGACTGCGCTTACAATGTATTTCTGTTTACTTGGCCCTGTCCTGTCCTGGAGTACCGGACAGCCATGCTGCCTGGCTGGCATGCTGGCCGGCTGCTGGTTGCAAGGCAGCCAGGCCAAGAGCATGTCAAAACAAAATAACATCTTTAGCGCGCAAACATGACAAAACATCAGAATTCCACCAGATTAACGTCAATTTTAATTGCATTCACTTAGCCAAGGCAGCCCAGCCTCAGTTGTCTATGAAAACCTCAGCATAGAGCCCCAGCTCCTAGACAACACCATGAAAATATGCATAGGACCTAGGAACAAAAAAAAAAATCAGAAACCATTGAAAATGTTCTTGTCGTCTTTTCGAACTTCTTATACTCTAGAGAAGATAATTACCTCAGCTGTTGGAGAATTAGGAAAAGTTTCATCAGAAATACTTAAAGATATTTGGTTAATATAAGTTGTAAGTAAGGGTATTTGAGATAGTTGAGCATATCATATAAAATATATTTCAAGATAAATATTTGAATTAATATACATAATATTATTTTACTACATTAAATATTCAACCACAAATTGATCTAGTTCAGGGTTTTTACTGATTTTAAAGACTTACATGATGAGCACAGCGATTCAGCCGCATTATTTATGTCTCAATTTGATTATGTATTAAAAGATATTTTTATCAATATATTAACAACATTTTAAAAGCACAAGCAGCTGGCTGCGCGGCTCAGCTGCCGAGTGCTTGTAAATTGGACAGGTGTTTTCCTAAGCAAAGCTGTCTGCGCTACAAAGTGATATGCCCTGCGCAAGGGCATTAAAACAAAATACAAAATCCATACAACAAAAGGGTTTAAGGCCTCTTCTGCCTGCCTGGTTGCAGCCAGGAGAAGCACAGGCTCAAGCAGCAGCAAGGCAAACAAAGTTTCACAAGGTTGTGATTAACATGCGATAAAAAATGACCAGGCAGGCTACTACCCAGGGCAACTGGCCCCATACCAGGCCAGACGTCTGACTAGACCTGGACGTGAACCTGGACTCTGACTCTCTTTTGGCCGTTGGCCGCTGGCCGTTCGGGAGCCAGGGCTGCTTGGTCAGTTGGCTTATGTGTTTGCATTGGCAGCGAACAGCAACAACAGCAGCAAAAGCAAAAGCAACAGCAACTGCAACTGCGAGACCCTCGCAACTTGCAACTTGCAACGAGCAACGCGCAACTCTCGACTACTCTCGGCCACTCAGCGGACAAAAGTTAAGTGTCTGGCTGTCACATGCGATTTGCACCTGCCGGATGAGCAATGGGCCGAGGCGCGGGTCCGGTCTTGCTCTTTGCGTGGATTATTTATCATCTGCGCCACATCAGAGGCTAAGTTTCGTTTTAAGCAGCAACAGCATCAGCTTCAGCTTCAACTTTAGCTTCAGCTGAGGCCATAACAAACAGCGCGTGCAAAGGCCAAGATCCACGCTTGCCAGATTCTTTTCATGGACTATAATCAGGGCCAAGGAATGCGCGCAAACATTTGCACAGCTTCGGGCACCAACTGCGAATTCTGTTCATAAATTTTAATATTTTAATTTAAGCCATGCCGATGAACACATAAAACGAGCCATTAAAGAACCAAATGGATATTCCTAGTGCCACTTTGCAAACACAAAGCCAAATGCAATTTCTTGCTAAACTCTGTTCCAGTTTCAGTTTGTGTTCTTCTTCTTCTTCTGTGGCTGGACACCGTTGCCATTACTATTGCTGTTGCTGTTGCAGTTGCTGTTGCTGTTGCTTTTGTTGTCGGTTTGAATGTTGCAGCAACGGAGCTTACATTTCCTGTGAATACTGTGCTTTGATTTTAGGAAAATTAACAACAGCTCAAACAACTAACCAGTCGAGTCAACATTGCGGCCCAAACGAATGAGCGTCATCATCACCAGCAGCACTAATCCAAGCGGCAATAACTACAACACTTATGACAAACAATAATAACGAATTCCAAATGCACTTTACAATTTACAACTTGAACTTTCGCTATAAACCAAAAAGTAATAAGAAGACAACATTTATTTTGAAAGAGTTTAGAAACATTTATTTGCATAGTAATTTCTGACTGAAAAAACTTGGATAGCTCTGGTTTATGGACCATTTGTGGGGTTCTTTAAATAAAATTCTGGAAAACGTATTTGCTTTCGTCTCATTTTCCATCTTACTCTCTTTCCCACCCTAACTCACTTCATTCGTAGCGTTTTACTTCCCTGAAGTTTAATAGTTTTGGTCAGATTTGGAGTTTTCCTTTGCAATTTTATATATCCTTTACTTTAATTGACTGTTTGCTTGTCTCTTATTTTAATTTAAATGTACTTTTTAAATATTTAAGTTACTATTTTTTTATTGTAAAATTTTAACTTTTTAATTTCTTAAAAACTTATTTATTAAATAAATAAATAAACTCAGCTAATATTTTAACAGTACAAAAAATAGGCAACCATAATTCTGTACTTGACACCTTAGTCGTTGTTGACTTTATAAGATAGTGTGTGGCAAGAGCGTGCAGTGATTCGTATTGCGGCATTGCATGTTGTTTGCTTCGGCAGTTCCATTTGCCCCTCAGCTCTGACTGTGGCATGGCTGGGGTTTCGGCAGAGTCTCTGGCTTTACAACGAGCCCCAATGATGCCACTGACTTAGCTTTGGCCACGCTTGTTTGGTTTAGCTTGGCCGCAGCGGCTAAACAGGTTAAAATGTCGTTCAAAATGTCAAGTCAACACTTTGATGTTGTCCGTGTCAGTGTGCTGCAGCCAAGCGAGCAGCAAAACCGCTGCCAACGTCGGTCTGCAACTTCAGTTTCAGCTTTTGCTACACAGCTATAGCCACAGCTACAGCTACAGCTACATCTACAGCCTTAGCTTCAGCTTTGTTTGCGTGTGATCTGCAGTTTATTTATGCAACATTCAGCACACGACGAAACATGCAACATTGCCGAAATTGTTAAGTGCAGACGTCGTGCTGTCATTGTCGATGTCGATGGCGATGTCGACGTCGCCATAGCCTTTGCCATCGTCCAATGTCCACAAACATTGTTGTTCTAATGCTTGAGGAAGTTTTCCTGTAATTGCGCAAATGGAACAGTAGCGGCACATGTGAGAATGAGGTCAGCAATTAGAAAGGGTTTAGTCGCTGGTGAAGGGAACTCTCAATTACACATTCACTTTGAAGTCTCTATCTGAATTTTGTATTGTTACTATGCACAAATTTTCTGTATTCAAATCTCAAATATCATTTAAAAATAGCCAATCAAGGTTTTTATTCAGGAAAATCCATAATCCATTTGGACTTACATCATCATGTAATATTACTTGGATTTACATTTAAGCACAAGCAGGCTCAATTTGGCTAATAGTTGCGATTTCTGCCCATTGCCTGCATTGCCTGAGCCTGGTTTATCGTCTGACGCACCGAGTAAGTCGGCCGCAAGATGACGAAGCTGACAAGCAGTTGATCATTGACAACCATGACGGCACCCGCATTGTCGAAGAGGCCGCAGTAGTTGGGTGCTGAGAAGAGCGTGACCAGCTGGCGTTTGGCAAAGAACTCGTAGCCATCCTCGACGACCTGATGGCCACGACAAACCACGTCGATGCCCATGCGAATGCAGAAACTTCTCACAACGTCGGCGCCAAAGGTGAAGCTAACGCCGCGATCGTTTGAACTCCAGCCAAGGACCTTCTCATCGGGATCACTCCAGAGTAGGTCACACATGAGGCCCTCGTCGGGTATATCACAGGGTCGCTTTATTGCCAGTATGTCCTCAAAGCTACGCAGACTAGGACTCAGACCTCCATGGACACAGAAGATGCGACCACCCACCAAAGCCGCCAGCGGCATGCAATCGTATGTATCCACAAAGTAGCGCCAGAGTTTGATCGAATAGCGACGCTTGCACTCATCGTAGAATCCATAGATTCGATTGATGCTGGCGCTCTCGTGGTTGCCCCGCAGCAACATCATCTGATTGGGATTGCGCACCTTATATGCGAGGAGCAGCGTAAATGTCTCAATGGACATCTTGCCGCGATCCACATAATCTCCCAAAAAGAGATACTTGATGTCCGGCGGAAATCCTACTGAGTGCAATATGCGCAGTAGGTCTACAAACTGGCCGTGCACATCTCCGCATATCTTAATCGGTGGCTGTATATCCAAGAACGTTCTCTCCTTGAGGAAGGCTGCTCTGGCCTCCGTGCACACATATCGTATATGGTTCTCGGGAAGTGGTATTCCTCTTGCGGGATTCTCACAGTTGACGAGCTGATTGATTAGCTTGTCGAGATCAAGACTTGTCGGTACCAAAGTCTGCAGATCTTTCGAACTAACTTGCTCACGACTTATATTTGATTTAGAGGATCGCACTGCCATATTTTATAAACAAATCAAAATTTAGTGTTGACAAAAAATACACTTATTGCTAATGGATTTGAGGGAGGTTGACAAATGGAACAAAATTGTCTGAAATACAAATCTATAATCTATATTTATTTATTTATTTAATGTCAACTAAACGTAATAGTAACAAAGGTCTATAAATAAATAAACATCATAGCAAATCTATATACCGCATACACTTAATAAAAAAAGATCCGTCAAGTAGAATTGCGGTGCCCCGATTTGGGCGCCTAACGATGAAGCGCTCCTGGCTTAGTCCAATGGCTGTCAAAATGGTGCCCAAAAGGCTGAACCTCAACTAAAGTTGTTGCAATTCTGAGAATATTTTACGCTTGTTGAAGCTGACAACAGTGTTGAAGCCACCGCCAACGATGACGACGACAGCGTTGTCGATGTTGCTTGCTTGCTTGGGCTTGGACTGGCACTGGACGCGCTTCTTGTTATGGAGATGGAGATGGAGCTGGAGCACAGCAGAGCAGAGCAAAGCAGAGGCCTGGAGTCAGTACTAGGGTTTCGTGTTTTGTTTTCTTTGCACTTCAGTTGTATCACATCAATGGCCATTGTGTACGTCAACTTTGATGTTTCGGCAAGAGTTGTGAAGTGTGAGGTTTTAGACGTTCTTATTGCACTTTGCCGCTGAGCAGCAGGGACGGTGGTCAGAGTCGGTGTCGGCATCCGAGAGGCCAAAACTACCGCCTGGACAGGTGAAGAATGCCAAAATCGTTTCGAGTGCCTCCGTTGCCAGGTTGGACTGAGCTCGCTGGATGGCTGGCCGGTTGGCTGGCGTTGTGTCCACTCCAAATTCAACTCAAGCCTTTTAGAGGGAAAGCGCGGCGAAGGCAACGACTCTGAGGGCGGGAAAAATCGACAAGGCAGGAGTCAAAGTCTGAGTTGAGTCTGTTTCTTGATTTCGTATTTATTTTGTTTACACGTTTCCTTTGAATTTTCTGTTCTAATTGAGTGAGAAGTGCGGTGAGTTTGCAGTTTTCCCATCACACATCCAGGGAGAGCTCCGCTACGCTCCATCATCATTATCAACATCCACATCAACATCATCTGTTGCTACGTTTTACGCGTCTTTAATTGGATTTTCATACCTGTCCCGAACCCAGCCGCGATGTTTGATTGGTGTTTGTATAATGAACTTGCAATATTCTCCCAACCAAACAGCTGCTCTTGTTATTGTATCGCATTGTGTCCGCATTGCCTTGGGCAGAGGCGCTCCCAGCGTTGCCCGTGAAATTCAACACACATCATCGCACTTGGCCTTTGTATCGTATACGTTCTTCCTCGCTACTTTTCTATTTTTAAGACTAGGAAAACAAAAGTTGTACAGCGCTTATTATTGTTTGATTGTTGGTGACTTTGTTTGTTTAATTTATGTTATTATTGCCTGATTAAGTATGGAAAGGCGATGACCAAAAAAGGGTTTACGTTATTTCATTAAAAATTGATTAGTGTTAAGGTACACAAAATTGCTGAGCTAAATAACAATGTAATTACGTGCAGTTGGGTTTGGAGCTCACTCCAGATTTGGAGCAAGGAGAGTATGACTGAATAGCTGATGCATCACAGAATTCATGACCAGCAAATTAATAGTTAAATTATTAGGGTAAATCTACTGAAGAGGGATTTATATGAAGGCGGCAGGAGCGAATGGGAAATGAAAAGAAAAACTAACTATTTAGGCCTGGTTAATTAATGCTTATTGAAAAGCGTTTATCTATAATCAAAACTTAATGATTTGATTTACACTAAATGATATATAATCATTTTATTGAATTTACCTAAATCCTAAAATCTGAACCACATATAAAAACATATTTTGAATATATATTTTATTTATTACGTCTAATTAAGAGTGAATAGTAAAATTGAAATTTTAAGTGATCATCAAAGATAAATAACTTCTTAATTACTATACTCGTATATAGATACACACATTTTGATCAGCAAGTGTAAACAACATTTTAGACGTAGCTTCAATTCTCGTTTGGATTCTCTTGGATTTGTTTAGTTTCGTGAAACATGAAAACAATTCTAAGTTGCCGAAACACGTGCACGATATTTAATAGATATCTCTTGGTCACTAATTGTAAGCCTCAAGCTTTCGAGAAACAAACAAAAAGTTGTAAAGCGCATTTTACGTCTAATTAAGAGCTCAGCTAAAGTTGTGGGACGCAAAAAAATATATATATATTGTGGGTATATGCAAGAGGGAGTTGGAGGGAGTTTTCTTTGTGTAGCCCTTATTCCAACTGCACCATCTAATTGCAATAAAAGCTAGTTAAGCAAAACACACACAAAACACAGAATGTAATAAACTCGCTGCCCGTTGGCCATTTTTACGATCCTAATAAAGCAAACAGAAACAAAATTCATCATATCTGGAGCATGGAGCCTCCTAATGAGCAGCTCGGCTTAGGAGCTGCAACTGTTTTTAATGGTCCCATAAAAATGTGCCAAGTGGGCAGGCAATGGCGGCGTTTATGATGGACAAAATTAAATGGCTTCAATAATTAAAACACCTGTTTTAATTAGATAGAAATGCATGTACACGGTTCGGTGTTTTTCTTCCACTGCTACTGTGAGAACAAAAAGTGAACTTGGCCAGCGACAAACTCAGATGCGTTGAAAGTTCCTTTAGGTGTTAAGCGGCAGACACAATTAATGACTCGTCGGCGGCTTCAAAGTTGTGAGTGTACAACTTTATCATAGGTAAAAAATGTGTGTGTGCCCAAGCAGCTGGAAATTTTCATCTCTTTTGCGCTTAGTCGGAAAAGTTGCAACAGCGATTACCGATTTACCGCTATCGGCTTTTCCAAGTAGTTGTGGGCTGGTTGTGTGTGTGTGTGTTTATGTGTTGCCTTTGACTGCGGTCACAAATATGCCAAAACATGATCCTCACATGTATTTGTCATTTGAATGTCTTGAGACTCGCGCACACCCCAAAATCTAATCCTTTGGGCTTGACTTGAGCTGTGGGTCTGCCCTCCTGCCTACCTGTCAATGTCTGACAATGAGCATTGCATTCCACTTCTTTTCTTCAGGTTGTTGTCTGGCCTTCCTTCAACGTCTGCTTCTGCTTCAAATGAAGTGCATTCATCCGGTGGCAATCCTTTTTTTTCGTCTCTTTGTGCATCATTTCAGTTGAATTTGCGTTGACATCCTGCAGACGACTGCCTCGTTCAGCACTCTTGTGTTGTGCATCCTGTTGTAGTCTATATAACGAGCGTCGCTGACATATCCTTTAACCATGATTAAAAACGTAAAGTAAATGAAAATTGTTTTGTGCTTACGCCTCTTAGCACACCTTGAAAACAATAACAAAGAATCCCTGCACAAATAAGAACAGGACAGAAAGAACTGCACTGAACTTGAGCTGAAAACGGGAGAGCTAACTGGAGTCCCAGGCGCAATAGGACAATAGACAATTCACAACTGGGTTCCTGTAGGCTTCTCGTTCTAGCGTGTCTCCTGAAGCACTTAAAATTCTACAGATTTTCCCACTTAGCGATAAAGTTGCCTGTGAATAGCCTCGCAGTTGGCTTTTGTCTGAGACACCTAGGACTTTGAGGGACTCCCCTGCCCCTCAAGCATTTGCCATGGATGGGGCAGGGAGGGGGAGCGCCTTGTGATTTCATGCTTAAATGGAGTCGTTAAATTATTTTCTGAAATTGAGTCGAGCGCCTGTTGTTGTCCTGTTTGTAGGTGGATGTGTGTGCTTGTGCCACATGTGTGCGTGTGGCATTGACATTGGAGCTCCACTTTGCTTGAGACTCGGCACGTTGAGTTGTAAGCGGAAGTACTTAGCTCCCACTCCCACGCCCATCCACAAAACCACTCGCTAGCATTAAAATATGTTGAACATTTTTTTTCTTTGTTTTTTCTTTTACATATACATATATAGATATATATCTTTTTTCGGCTGTTCCTTAATTAAAACCAAAATGTTGTTGTCTGCGTTTGGGATTTTTTTAATGCGTGCTACGCGTGGCATTGAAATGCATTTTGTATGTGATTTCACGGTTTTATGGCTGACACTTTCTTTCCCGAAGCAAATGGCCTTCACACAGTACAAAAGACGAGCACTTGAACTTGACATTGCATTAGGTTTCCAGGTGGTCTTATTTATATTTAATTTTTCCTCCAAGTTGCTTGAAAGCATGTTTTGGAATACTAATTAAATTAGTCGGATGCCTGGTCTTAACCACACACGATCCATTGAGTACAGCTCGGGACTAATTTACATATTTTTTTAATTACCAGTTACTGCTTTTGAATTTGATTTTTATGTTTAACTTTACTCTCATTTAAATCTCTTAATTGGTTTGTTTTTTTTTTTATCTATTTTTTCCTCATTCTCAATGTTGTGCTATAAATTTTAATATTCAACTTTAAATATTTAAATATTTCCATATGTGTATGTGAGCAAGCTGTTAGTCTTTCAACCACTGGACAGACCCCTTCGAATTCTTAGCTTATCTGTATCACATTGCTTGCATAGCTACACGATACTTCGATTTTCGAGAACAACGCTTTCAACTTTAAACTCCGCAATGGACCATTTTTGAGCCAATCGAAAAAAAAAGCAGAAAAAGATCTAGAACAAGGTCAGCTGTTAACCAGAGCAGGGCAGACAAGCCACGCCAGGCCATGGCAGAGCCAAACGAAGTCCAAATCCAATATGGACAATATATCACATGACGCCTACAATTTAAACTGCCAAAAAAATGAAATGCAAACAGGGCGAACGAAGAGAAATGACAAACATTTATACAAATAACACCATCGACTCCAATTAAAGCAGCTTTGTGCATCTGGATGCGGTTCGTGAAGGGTTGGGGGGGTGGGAGGGAGGGATGGACGGATGTTGGGAAGGAGGTAAGGAGGGTTGGCGGCTCTTTTGCTCGGTTCGCTTGTGTCTGATAAAAACCGCAAAGCGAAATGTTTATGTATACAGAAGTGCGTATGTATGTGAGAGAGTGTGCGTGTGTGTGAGTGTGTGTGTGTGTGCGAGTATAATAAAAATGCAAAACAAAAGCGGCCAAATATGTTTTTGGGTACAGCGTGGGCGCGGCAAGTCGACCGGCCAAAGACAAGCAGTAAAAACAGCAACGACGTCCAGCTCCAACCGAACCACTTCCAGCTGTCATTCGCATGGCAAACGATGACGTACTGATGCACTGGACAACAACAACGGCGCAAACAATAGGTCAACACAAGAGCTAATAGAAAGTGAACGAGCTTTAGATACCCAAATGAAAGCGGGCCTCAAATTATAAATATATCTAACCAGACGGAAATGACAGCTGTACCCATAGAAGTGTGTCAATTATTGGTTACTTTTAATATTTTAAATAAAATTAATTATATCAACTACACAATTATAAGGATATCTCTGCTTACACATCCTCAAATTTTCTTTAAAAATTGCTCAAATATGATGATGTAACTGATATACCTCTGGCAGTGCTATTAAAACTGTTGCAGCAACATTTGGCAGCAAGGCAAAGCGAGCGACGCATCGGGCAAATAATAATTTATGCATGCGTTGCGGTAGTCAGCGACATTGGCCAAGAGATGGGGCAGTGGCAAGCAGGGTGAAAAATGGTTGGTACGGAGAATAACCGCAAAATGTTTGCATTGCATTTGCTGTTGCTGTTTACAGGGTCCGCAGTTAAAGCAATATGCACTCACAATATGCGAGCAAAAAGTGAATCTGAGCTATAGCCGGAAAACGGAAATTGTGGCAAGCGCGGCACTCGCAGCACTCGCAGCCCTCCTCCAGTGGGTCCGTTACCCATCCCCTCTGCATCTGCCGTCCTGGCCCGATCTGAGAAACCACATGACTTGCGACCACTGCTCTCAAGGATTTATGCTTCGCCACCGTTTCAGTCAGGCCAATCTGTTGGCTTTTTCAGCCTCAGCTGCGATTGCGTGTTTTTTGTCGCGCTCTCTGTTGGCTAAACCAATTTTTGGCTTTGGCTTTCAATTTGCAATTGCAATTGGCTACAAAATGTGTGAATTACATGGCACAATGCGAAGCTACATTCCGGCTTAGAGCAATTTTCATTGTATGGCAACTGCTTTGACTTTGAGTTACGAGCACTGGCAACCCACCAGAGTTGCCAGTTTGCTCATCTCCCAGCTGGTTTTTATTAAACGCTTCACCGACTAAAGCGACCTCAGCCCAAACCCGTCGCTGGAGCTGACTTGATCAAGTGGTAAACTATGTCAAGTGCGGGGAGGCCACTAAAAGCCTGCCATGGTATTTGTGTCATTTGGCCAATACCGCACAATATTGGTAATTGGAATTAAAAGTGATTCAGGGAAAACTTAAATTACAGGTTTGTAATGTCATGACAGTCAAAGGTTGTTGACCTAACCCAGCTATATAGTAATTTAAAGATTTTCTCTTCATATTACAGTAGGTCCTTCACTATGATAGATGTGTTTTATGTTGGCAACCAAAATGAACAGTTAGCACTTTCTGTGTGCGAACGTGCAACATATGTACTTTGTTTCATTCTGTCGACTTGGGGTACATTTGAGACTACTTAGTGGCCCAGTACACGTTAAATTACAGTCTGCTTTTCGAATAATCTTCATTCAATGGTGGCTTATCAGCCACCCCTACTGCAGGTCGTTTAACAGACCCATAAAACCAACTGTGCCCAGAGTTTCCACCATAACCACATCATCATTCAGCTCGCACATACTGCAAACGACTCCCAAAAAAAAAAATGCACAGATATGAGTATATTCGACAAAAAAATATTATAGGAAAATTGCGCAAAAGCGACATATGAATTTAATTGCCTAAATAATCCCAATCAAGGCAGGGAAATCAAAGCGAACAAATGTTGACAAAAGAGCGAAACGAGCCAGCGCTGATTGCTTTTAATAAAAATATAATGAATCCGCACTCGAAACCCATCAAAATCACCAAAACGAAAATGAAAATAAAATCGAAATGAATGCGAAACGCAACGAATGAGGACAATGACAACTTAATTTCTGCCATAGAAAGTGCCCGTAAAGGAGCAGCCAAAATTGACATATTGACAGCCACACAAAAGGCAGCACACGAGCCATTTTATGGGGTGGACCAATCCTAACCGCAATCCCAGTGCAGTTGTCAACGGCGGCGTCAAAAATAACAAACATTGCGACAGCAATAAAATATTACAAACAAATTAAGGCATATGCCAAATATTTAATACTCTTCCTTATGCGCAAACAAGAAATGATTTTTTATAGCTGTAATTTCTTTGACACAATCTAAAATTAATAAAGATCAGAAAAGATTTTATTCAAATTTAACCAAAAATGATGTTCAAAATTGGATATATTTTGATTGAATTATGATTCCAAATTTATGTAAAATATATATATTTGGCAGAAAACTGAAACCTTATAGATACATAAAGTTCCAGTAAGAAAACCAGAAAATTCCATTTAAGAGGTGAGTGATTTGTGTCAGATTTCCTGACAAAATTAAATAACTATAGTAAGGGTATAAAACTGATACGAATCGAGTGTATAGGCTGATGCTTAATTGAAGCTGCAGCAGCTACAGAAAAATCCAATCAAAACGCAATGAAAACCAAGAGCTGAGAATGAGGCAGCTGTGACTCAACTTGATGTCTCTCTGCACACACTCTAATACACACACAGAATGGCACACACACACACACACACACTCATTCAGTCGTATTGCTGTTGATGTTATTCCAGCAAATAATCACAACGAGGCACAACAAGGACCTTGTCAAATGCACGTAAGCGATATAGATACAGATACTGAGCCACACAGATATTGAGATATAGATACAGCCGTTGATAAAGCCCAGCTGCAAACAAACATAGGACGAGTCACTGTCGGAGTAGGAGTCTGCGAGGACATCAAGGTTGCATCGTCCATCAGAGCGTGCATAAGCCCCCCGAAACCCGCAGTCATCGTAACTCGACCAAATTGCAGTCACCCCGGGCATCCAAACAAGCAAATCCAATTTAAGCCACAATGCACAAATCCTATTTTTGTTTTCCTCAGACTCTGATTCCTCGTTTCTCTGGTCACATTAATAAATTCTTTAGCCCAGCAACACAAAAATATATGTATGTATATGTGCATACAAATGTATGTAGAGAACTTAATCTGACAACCAGTTTGTATCGCAAATAGTTTACTCAGCCCATGCCTTATGGTTTTTTGGTTAAGATTAGCCAAATACCAGACACCTCTCAGTCTCTCAACAATACACAGCCCAGTCTAGTCTGAGGCACTATCTGTCATTGTTGAAAGTACTTGGGATGCAATCACAAACCAGTCCAGAGACACAGCTGCTTTTGCTTGAAACTGTTTTGGGCAAAATGGTTTTTACTTGTGTTTTAGTAATGAAGTCCGTGCTCCACAAAAATTATTATCAGCTTGATAGGAAAATTAGAAAAAATGCCAACTGAAATATATGAAATAATACTCAAATGATAAATTTTGTGGCAAAACTCTTAATGATTAGTTTAAAGCACATGGCTAAGGATTGTTCACTTATAATTAACATTCCCAGGCCAACAGCGTGGCAGTAACATTTAATTACCTAGCCTACTTAGACAAGCTTTAATTTCAGACGCACATTTGTTCCGCTGCACTTAAAGAAGCGTACATAAAGATGTAATCCCAAGCAGATAAACCATAAAGCTTCTAAAGCCCTTAAGCTATTAATAAGCACATCTATATCCCAAACCCCAAGTCCTCTGCCAGAGCTGACAACTAATTTTATGGCCATCACATCAACCAACGCCAACAAACAACTACCAGGCCAATCAAACATGACCCCCACACACACGCGTAACAGTCGAACGCCACAGCTCATAAAAAACGCCCACATGACAAATAAGACAAAGCACACATAAACCACGCCCCCACCGAATGCCAAAAACTCATTCCGCTGATCAGCACAGGCAAAACAAAGGCAAGAAGACGAAAAAAAAAACAAAAACAAAAAAAACAAATTTGTTAGCTGTGTTATGTAAATTGCACACAAGAGTGTCGAAGCAGGGCAAGCAGAGCAGCCCCTACTAAGCCTATATACGAGTATGTATGTATGTATGTACTATATGAATGCTCCCCCATACGTAAGTATAAATATATATTATGTAAATAAAAGAAATAATAAGCTTCGCCGAGCCGCACAAAAATCCTAAGATTCAAAGCCAAACGGACGAAAAAAAAAAGCGAGGGAAAATAATTTTCATGATGCGTTGATGATGTTTATATTTACGATACGACAAATATGCAATAGGTTGACATGGAAATGGGTGGGGCAGGCAGGCAGAGTCAGAGGTGGCAGGCACTGAAATCATTTTGTAATGTAATTTGTGTTGTTGTTGGGGATACACTTTTATGGGAGCCCGGGCATAATCAACATTATCCAAAAACCGCAAACCGCCTACAAAATGCTGAGGAGCTCCCTCCTGCGGTGCGAAAGCCTGGTCGCATTATCATCTCATTGCACAGGACTTAATCCGGCGGCAAGTTATTAAAGCGTAACGCAGCGTTCCTTGCCTCATTGTCATCATCGTCCTCGTCCTCGTCGCCATCGTCTTCGTCCTTGTCGTCGCCTCCGTTTTATTGTTCGCGCTGCGCTTAACTTGTTTCGCATTGTATGAAGCGTGCCAGAGCCGACCGGAGAGCCAAGGCGAATGAAGGCGCTGCCTTAATGCTAAATGATCCAATATCCTGTTTCCTGCATTTGTCTGTGCAGCACCAGCACCAGCACCAGCAGCAGCTGCCGGCGTGGGAGCATCGCCAACCTTAAAAGGTCCTTTGTGGCCTTGCCTCAACTCTACTCGGTTCTGGCTATTATTTACCCGCTCTGTGCGAACTTAAAGACGCTGCCACTGAAAGCAACTTCTGTACAGTTATTTGCTCAGCAAGCAAAAGAATTTATATGGGAAAAAGTAAGGTACACAAAAGGAAAACTGATGTTGTATCTGATTCTTTGCACGCGGCAAGTTAAATAGCAAAATGTAAAGTTTTAATTATGCAACTCGTAGTCGTCCTCCGATTGTTAGTCTAGGCACTAAGTCCCCTCATTTCATCTGCGGAAGATGCGACGCCAAAAGTTAAAGTACACATAATTAGCAGTAGTTTTTCAGACGTTTGCACAATCTTTTACTCCTCTTTTTATATTTTTGGCACAGCTGCCAATTTTGTCATTCATTGTAGTTGTCTGTGTATTTTTGGGATATGCCTGGCCGCCTAGTGTCCAAAAACTAGGCCAGCAGCAGCCATGAATACTTGCTGTTTAGTTAGGCGCACAACTGTTGACAAGCGACGAGGCTTTGGCTAATTAAATGAAAATATTAATTATAACAAAGGCATAAAACACACTTTGAACAGTTTTAGAATAGGCTAACACTGACGTGATTAGAGTAGGCTGTTTGATATTGTAAATATAAATTAACTGCTAAGCGTATGATTTTGCCAAATTGTAATTAGCTGCAAATTAATGAAATGAACATATCATATCCTTCCAGTTGATGCACTGCTGCTTTCAATAATTACAAAATATTTCTAAATACGTTTTTAATTTATTTAAAATATCATTAAAAAAAAAGAGACTCATGTTCTGTCCAGAACATTAGCCACGCAATGACTTTCTTACCAAACCATCATTCCCAGAGGCAATAAACTTGAGCCACGCCTTCAAGTATGCTTTACAAAAACCAAAAAGTTTCACTCTCAGTGGCAACTTTTAACGCCGTTGCCTTTTGTGTCGATGTTTTTTGGCACCAAATGTGGCAAAATCTTAGAATGGGGGAAGGAGTCTTGCTCGGGGCAAGGCATGCGCATAAATGTTACATGTCGTAATATTCACCAATAACAACAAAATGAAAACAAAAACAAAAATAGGAAAAAACTCCGAAAACATGCCACAAACATGAACATTGAAAGCCGTTGCCAAAAACCAGCGAAGGACGGAAACAATGAATGAAAAGGAATTTTTTTTTTTTTGGCCTAGCGCAACATAATCTTGTTAACAATTTGTGTGTGGATTGTATGTGTCTGTGGATATGACACATGCGACAACAAACAAAATAACAACAGCTTCAAGAAAATATGCTAAAAAGAGAATGAATTCTTCAAGTCAATGGCAAAACATGCAGCATTCGTTGTGTTCTACATAATCCTGTAGGTGTGACATTTGTATGTATAAATTTCAGCTTTGATCCTTTAAGCATAACTCCCAGTCCTGTGGGACTACCAGATCAACAGAGCCAATTGCCAACTGAAACGCAGTACAAATAAACAACAGCACAAATATGAAATAAAATATAAACGGAAATGTGGCCACGACTTCTCATGTTGTGTATGCTTCGGGGGTGCAACACTTGAGGCATTTGCCCTGCCACGCAGCCGCCACTCCAGAGTTCTGCTACTGCCAACTTAAGTTGTCAAAATCAGCAACGGTTTTCTTTTCTTTTCATCGGCCTCATGCTATTTTCTGTTTTTTGTTTAAATGTCATTTTCTTTGTATACCTACAACATTTGCCTTCTGCTATTTGCAAACACATTTGGCATATGTGGGCATATACATATGTGAGGTGCTAGGTGTTGTGACATTTGACCGTACGCACATCAAAGAATTTGTTTGACGAAATGCCGAAGGGATGTTGTAATCGCACCTACATGTGTGAACATGTATCACAATTTGATACGGCAATTAGCCTACAAAACGGAATTACAATATTATAATAGGACACGTGAAAAGAAACCCGGAAGTTAAGGTTGTCGGTCGATAACATTGATTTTAAAATCAAATAAATCTCAAGAATGCTAAGAAACAAAAAAGTAATAATATTCATTTGAGTTTTCAATATGAGTAGTATAATTTAAGAACGTGTAATTCGATTCTAATACAGTTTCTATTCTGAGATATTCTTTCCCAACACAAATGGATTTTAGCTGATAAGCTCTTTAACCAAACCACAACCACATTAACACCTAGTAACTGACCTGCCCGCATGTTAGATAAGTAGCGCAGCTGGAACTTTCAAAAGCAACCCCAAATCAAAGAGTGCTCAGACCCCTTAATACCAGAACTAAGCAAACAAACAAACAAGAGTAACATGACAACCCAAAAAAGAAAACAGAGTTAAGTAAAAACAACTACACAACAGCACTTGAACTGTCCGCAACACATGCAGTTTCGGTTTTATTCAGTGTCGCCGGGGACGAATATAATATTTTTTTGCAATGTGTGGCAAATTTTTGCCTATGCCCACGTACTGAGCGGGGCAAAAATATCTAAATTATGAACTATGACAAATATTATATTGCTGTGGGCTTGGCAGTCCTGTACGGAAGTGTGTAACAAAAAACGGTACAGAAAATGGGCGCGTTCTCTGCAGACCGTCCGTCGGTGATTAATCATTGTGGTAAATTGAAATAAATAAAAAAAAATAAAGGGAAAATTGGAAAATGGAAAAATAGGGGCTGTAGCTGCCTGGGCTTGCTGTTGCTCTTGCGCTGGCTCCTGCATCGTGTGGCAACTGTTGCCAGTAGTTTCATTTTGCTGGCAAATGTTGCATTTTGTTGGTCATTTTGTCAACTTAGTTGCCACGACCGGCAATGCGCGTCCACACGGTCGTGCCACGAAAGATGTATTGCTCTAAGCCGATTACGATGTAGTCGCCCGTCAGTGGTCTGTAGTCGCCATCGTTGCACAAAGTAGCAACATTTTCCGGGCTCTGACTTGGGTTGGTGGAATGGCAGCCAACTCGATGTTGACACCGCTCAAAGTGGTCACATTAAGTAAGCTTAGGTCTTAGTAGTTTTAAGACTTTGTTGATAGTCTCGGCTCTGTCAGTTATGGCCACAAGTTGAAATAGGTTTTGAAAAAGTCAGTGCAACGAATGAAGTGTTAGAAACAGCTATTATACGGAGCTTGCAAGGAATAAAAAATTATATAAGAGGGTCAATGTAATTAACATTTGTTGAACCAATGCAGTTTGGGTGGAGTAGCAATTGCGGAAGCATTCTGTCACTTTCAATGGAGACGCCAGCTTTAGGATAATCAAGTTCACAATTCAATTGTGGTAGTATTCCTGGTATTACTTTCCAAAAAGTCATAATGGAGCTAAACAATATAAATACAAGCAGGGCTGAGTGCAAAACTGAAATCAGCCATAAATCATTTAGACTTTGACACTTTCTACTCGGGATATTTGCGATACGATTTAAAATTGTTCAGTCAGGATCCGAAATATTCCTATGTCTTTGTAATTTACTTTATCACTTCTTTTTCTCATTCCCTTCTTAATGTTTTAATTTTCTTATTCCTAATCTACAATTTAGTCTGATGGGTGTTTTTTTCTGGGTTTCCCAATCCTTGTATCTTTGTATTACTTATACATTTATTTTAAAGATAAATATAATTTCTCACTTTGAATTAAATATCATTTTATTTGAAACTTTACTTTAAATTGTGAATTCTTAAAATACCCTTCTTAATAATTGTGGACTGTTTTTAGCTCACATTAAATAAAATAACAAATAGCAAAAACTCAGTATTAGACACTAATTCGTCTGTTCCGGACAACTGATCTGCCCGCTGATGCTAATCAAAAATATTTGTATTTTGTTTATGGATTTGAAAATGTGTCTTCTGTTGCGTTGCACATTTCGAGACATAATTTAAAGGACACACAAATTTTTGCTAAATAATTCCACTGACAGAATACAGCAGAGTGGAAATGTTGGACAAATCGAGCCAATCATTTTTCAGCTGACCCTCTGCATTACATTAGCCGATGGCTAGGATACAATTAACCCCCATAACAATTGAGAAGTGGACTAAAGTGCCCAGCAGCGAAACAAGAATAATTGCAAATGCAGTAAAAATCGACAACGCTAATGCTTTTCTGCAATTGATGGCAGACGGGGAGCTCATAAATTTGCACTCGAATGCACTTGAAAACGAATCCAAACAGAACTGACCGAAGTTGACTGATATCGATAAGTGCCTCCATGCGGGACACATAAAATGTCGGGCAACTGGCATTTCGAGTACTTTAGGGCGAATCGCTGATACGCAGTTGGAAAAGTGCGCAATGTAATGAAAAGTGAAAATTATTAAAGCGCATTTAATGCAGTTTGACGCATGCGCCGACGCGACGTTTGCCCCTCAGAACTGCGCAGTGGCAGCTGCTACCGTGGCACACCCTAAAGAGGAACCACCACCACCTTTGCAGCAACTGGCAGTCACCCCAGCATCGTTATCCTTTTTTGCCGAGGCAAACACGCAAATGTGTTAATTCCGCGTGTGTTCGCTTATCAATCTGCCACTTTATCTGCCTCTCGACTTTGCCCCGAACATTTGCTTGCCACATGGTGGGCTATTACCAGGGAGACCCTTTGCCTGTCCATTATGAGTTTGTAATTTATGCCAGAATTGCTCGCATCCATTATGAAAACATCAACACACGTTGTGCAAATCAAGTAATTATCATTAGAGACTTTCTACATAATTATCGGGCGTTCGGTTGGATTTCTGGGTGGGTCCTGATGGGTTTGTCAGCATGTTGAATTATTTTGATTTATGGGTAGCTAGGGAACTGCAACTGGCAGTCTTCTGCAATCCATGTGGTGGCTAAGCTCTGTGAGAAATTTGAGATCTATTACCTATTCAGTATTCATTTTGAGAACAATTGGATAGAATCTAAAGAATTACATTATCTGATATAACGATACGTGACACACTTCATCAACAACATAAAAAACCAGAAGATTTGATTCCTTAAACTCTTGCTAATGGAACTATGAATATGCTGCGATATGTGGAAGGCGGCTTAAGGGAGATATCACTTTATCTGAGGCGGGTATAAATACTTCTTAAAATTAATTTAGCCATGCTTGTAAATAAAAATCGGAAAGATTTTATAATATCCATACATACGTATATACAATGAGTGTATGCTCTTTTTTTTGTATGTTGGTTTGAATAACTAACAGTTCTAAGAATTGGGTTAAAGATATCTCTAAGTTGTGATCTGACTAGTAAATCAGTCTAACAAACTCATCCCAGTTCCATTAGTGTGTCAATTTCAACATTTTGTAATGTATGTAATAAACTAACTCTCTCTCACAGCGCACCCTCATAAAATTGAACAAAAATGAAGCAGTTTTCACATAATTTTCATTTGCTTTTGTAAGCTTTCACCGAATACCGCAAACTCTCTCACGAGCCATCATAATGAACTGATGAAAAACCCAGAATGTCAGATTTCAATAATTCAATATACCAAAATTATATATATTCACTTTAGCCTTGAAAATTTGCTCAATCAATAATTTGCTTAGATAGGTTTATGGTGCAACTGCAATTACAAATATTATGCAGAACTCTACATGTCCATGACGACTCTATTTGGGTTTAGACAAAATGCCATTAAGATATCTGCGTGAAAGTAATAAAATTTTCGAGGACTTTTGGAGTGACCTCGAAAACTTCTCTATGACTTTATTATCAGCACACGCCCAGCGTTCGCCCATTGCAAGGTCGACTTCACTTTGCGCATGCGCGGCGCGTGTTAAAATAAACAGGCAAGTCAAGCGGCGCAGGATAATGAGCAGGATGCTCTATAGTGGCTCAAGGCTACAATTAGACCTTGACTCGCCAAGCGGACAGTTGTTTTTTTTTTTGGGATGGGCAATTGCCTGGCTAACCCATTGTGGACTAATTATGCGCAAGGTCAGTGTTTATCCTTGGGTCATTTGCTGGTCGCGTGTGTTCGTGTGTGTCCAAAAGTCGCCTGTGTTTGACATTAATTGCACTTTTCCAGCTGAGTGCGTGTCCTTGGAAGCCAATTGCTCAGCTGGGATAAGTCAAATTAATGTTTAACTGACCCAAGGACAGCCAAGGAACGGTTGGCTGTTGGTGCGAAAAGTGACAGTGTGTGCGTGTGGGAGTGCTCGCTTCCAGGAAGGTCCTTTAGCTCATATCGCAGAGCAAAAAAAAAAAAAAAGAAATGTAAAAAATATCTTACACACGAACACACTGCGAGTGTACTGGTGTGGACCAAAGGACCCTTGCCTGCTGCGCGTTTTATTAGATAAAAATTTAATTCTATTTCTCTTTGTTTATTTTTGTCTTCTTCTTTTCCTATGTCCTTGGTGTGAACTGCCAATAAAAGTGTTTTGGTTCTGGGATACCCTCTTGGCCGTTGTAAAAATGCAATTATGATTGTATTATGGTCGCCTTTGTGTTTACTTTAAAGCAGTTTACCCATTGTTTGCTATTAACGCAGCCCGCATCGTTGCAATGCCAAAGCCGTCGCACATCCAGTCATATCCTTATCCTCAAGCATCCTCAGCTGCACACTTCTGCAATTGTCATTCGCGCCTGCTCTCGTCATCCACGTCCAGTCAGCAATGCTGGTCGATAGCTAATAAATAATGTACGCATTATCCTTCCATGCAAGTTGCCTTTTGTGAGCTCTTAACAATATGCTCGGTGTATTTGTGTGTGTTCCTTTATCTTTATGATTGCCTCTACAGCTATCTCTATCTATATCTCCATCTCAGTATTTAACTCGCTGTTATTTCTCTATGGCTCCAGGTGAATGTTTTATTCACCTCGACAATCTCTGTGTGTGGCATAACCGTGATGGTTATACTATCCCGACTATAGAATCTAATATGCCATAACTTCGTCAAAACTCAACTCAGATTAAAAATCGAGGGCCTTACGATCAGTTTTGCCCCTAAATCAATCGTGCATTTAAAGTTGAAAACGTGATTTTGAGTCGGAAGACAAGTAAAAATTATAGCCCTAAAATCGGTATATGGGCATAGGTCTAACCTTCAAAATGCCATAACTTCGTCAAAACTCAACTCAGATTAAAAATCGAGGGCTTTTTGATCATAGTTTTGCCCCTAAATCAATCGTGCATTTAAAGTTGAAAACGTGATTTTGAGTCGGAAGACAAGTAAAAATTATAGCCCGAAAATCGGTATATGGGCATAGGTCTAACCTTCAAAATGCCATAACTTCGTCAAAACTCAACTCAGATTAAAAATCGAGGGCTTTTTGGTCATAGTTTTGCCCCTAAATCAATCGTGCATTTAAAGTTGAAAACGTGATTTTGAGTCGGAAGACAAGTAAAAATTATAGCCCGAAAATCGGTATATGGGCATAGGTCGAACCTTCAAAATGCCATAACTTCGTCAAAACTCAACTCAGATTAAAAAGCGAGGGCTTTTTGATCATAGTTTTGCCCCTAAATCAATCGGGCATTTAAAGTTGAAAACGTGATTTTGAGTCGGAAGACAAGTAAAAATTATAGCCCGAAAATCGGTATATGGGCATAGGTCTAACCTTCAAAATGCCATAACTTCGTCAAAACTCAACTCAGATTAAAAATCGAGGGCTTTTTGGTCATAGTTTTGCCTCTAAATCAATCGTGCATTTAAAGTTGAAAACGTGATTTGAGGTCGGAAGACAAGTAAAAATTATAGCCTGAAAATCGGTATATGGGCATGGATCGAAACTTCAAAATGCCATAACTTCGTCAAAACTCAACTCAGATTAAAAAGCGAGGGCTTTTTGATCATAGTTTTGCCCCTAAATCAATCGTGCATTTAAAGTTGAAAACGTGATTTTGAGTCGGAAGACAAGTAAAAATTATAGCCCGAAAATCGGTATATGGGCATAGGTCTAACCTTCAAAATGCCATAACTTCGTCAAAACTCAACTCAGATTAAAAATCGAGGGCTTTTTGGTCATAGTTTTGCCCCTAAATCAATCGTGCATTTAAAGTTGAAAACGTGATTTTGAGTCGGAAGACAAGTAAAAATTATAGCCCGAAAATCGGTATATGGGCATAGGTCGAACCTTCAAAATGCCATAACTTCGTCAAAACTCAACTCAGATTAAAAAGCGAGGGCTTTTTGATCATAGTTTTGCCCCTAAATCAATCGTGCATTTAAAGTTGAAAACGTGATTTTGAGTCGGAAGACAAGTAAAAATTATAGCCCGAAAATCGGTATATGGGCATAGGTCTAACCTTCCAAATGCCATAACTTCGTCAAAACTCAACTCAGATTAAAAATCGAGGGCTTTTTGATCATAGTTTTGCCCCTAAATCAATCGTACATTTAAAGTTGAAAACGTGATTTGAGGTCGGAAGACAAGTAAAAATTATAGCCTGAAAATCGGTATATGGGCATGGATCGAAACTTCAAAATGCCATAACTTCGTCAAAACTCAACTCAGATTAAAAAGCGAGGGCTTTTTGATCATAGTTTTGCCCCTAAATCAATCGTGCATTTAAAGTTGAAAACGTGATTTTGAGTCGGAAGACAAGTAAAAATTATAGCCCGAAAATCGGTATATGGGCATAGGTCGAACCTTCAAAATGCCATAACTTCGTCAAAACTCAACTCAGATTAAAAATCGAGGGCTTTTTGATCATAGTTTTGCCCCTAAATCAATCGTGCATTTAAAGTTGAAAACGTGATTTGAGGTCGGAAGACAAGTAAAAATTATAGCCTGAAAATCGGTATATGGGCATGGATCGAAACTTCAAAATGCCATAACTTCGTCAAAACTCAACTCAGATTAAAAAGCGATGGCTTTTTGATCATAGTTTTGCCCCTAAATCAATCGTGCATTTAAAGTTGAAAACGTGATTTTGAGTCGGAAGACAAGTAAAAATTATAGCCCGAAAATCGGTATATGGGCATAGGTCGAACCTTCAAAATGCCATAACTTCGTCAAAACTCAACTCAGATTAAAAAGCGATGGCTTTTTGATCATAGTTTTGCCCCTAAATCAATCGTGCATTTAAAGTTGAAAACGTGATTTTGAGTCGGAAGACAAGTAAAAATTATAGCCCGAAAATCGGTATATGGGCATAGGTCGAACCTTCAAAATGCCATAACTTCGTCAAAACTCAACTCAGATTAAAAAGCGAGAGCTTTTTGATGCAACTGGCTACTGAAGTCATCCAGCAAACTCAGCTTGAGCAACAAGCTGCTAGTGTACAGGAACATCATCGTGCCCACTTGGACATATGGGATTCCATTTTGGGGCACAGCAGCAAAATCTTGGGTTAACCAAATTCAAGTCTTGCAGAACAAGGTGCTAAGAGACATCTCTGGTGCTCCACCCTATGTGAGCAATATGACGCTGCTTTTGGATTATTTTAAGTTTGAATGTTTGTTTTCATTTAATTTAATATAATTAACAGCTGAGCTCGGGGTATCACCAAGTCGAAGCCTCTGAACTAGAGAATTCTTACTTGTTTCTATTTATTTAAATTGACACTAAATGCAGATAACTAAAATAGTCAATGTGCATTCAAGAAAGTGGAATAAACGAATACTTGATAACATTTAAAAAAAAAAATATATGTATATTTTGATTGAAGTCTACAACTTTGATGACCAATCGGGTTTGATTACTCTCTTTCTTTGGATATACAAATGGTCAGGAGTCACTTGCCAGCTTATCATGCATATCAATCCTAAGAAGGGTCTTTGAGTTTTCTTCTACCTGTGAACTGTTGGCTACCGTCTTAAAGCTTATTGGGTTTGGGCTAATACCCCCATAATTTATTTTTAATGATGGGCTTTTCCTGCCTTCAATGGACATTTAAATTGTCTGCGCAAGTCAAATGATATGATAAGCTGATTGACGTGCTCAAAAATCGATGAGACTGCTTAGTTCTGAGTGTAGGTTCTTCATTTTATTAATTGATGAGTGCCAGCAACCGCATTTATACGTCTAGACAACGATGACAACATTTGCTACAGGTCACAGAAAAGAAAAAAAACGAAGGAAAATAAAAACAAAAAACCGATGCTAACCCTGGAATGCTTTTAATTTGTACGGTGAGCCGTTGAAATCATAAATCAAAATGTGTGCAGCGCAAACTGAGCTGTGGAAGACAAGTGCCGCTGTGGTCTCCATCTGATAATCAGCATTTTGTATCTGACGGATCGCGCGGCTAATCGAACATATCACTGAGCTCTCGGACAAATGCTTGGGCATCATCCGCATAAATTACACAAATTGCATTTCCATGTCTACAGTTCTGATGGATCATCGCCCGCGTCGTCTCTGCTCCTTGCTGCTCGATGTTCAACGCTCAATGCTCAATGCTCAATGCTCCATGCTCGACGCTGGATGGTCAATGCTTGATGCTCATCAGCATAATCGTTAAAATAACAGCGCAATGCACTTCGATTTTGTTGACGACGGAGACCGGCTACCGTTGCCCACTGACGATGCCCCTAGGACCCCAGTTTCAGTGGCAGTGGCAGTCGTCAATGGTCCGCAGCTGCCCCAAACGAAACATAGAAGCATCTGAGTGTGTGCGAGTGTTTGGGGGGGGGGAAAGGGAAGAAAAAATAAAACTGGGCGCCTCTGGATAGGCCAATGCTTTGGCCGTTTGTTTATTGTGTCGGTAAATTCGGAGGCATGTTTAAACAGCGAAATGAACTTGTGGATAAACACCATTATGGTTATTTGGCATCCACTTTGGTTGCCACAACGCTTATTTGGTTGCCCACCGGCTGCATTGCCCCGGAGCCAAACAAACATTTTGGGCCTACTATCACTACCTACCAGAGGCTTCTTTCTCGATAATCTTTGAGTCTGCTGCCCATGTGGGCGTCTTGTTTGAGCTGGATTTAGTTATTTAATGCAAAATTGACATGAGTACTCGCAAGTTGACGGCGAGCTGTGACTCTGGTCTCTCTCAAGTGTGCATCTGAGCCGCTTCAGCCCTGAGAAGGTTGTGAGTGTTGTCAGATGGTGCGATTGTGAATGTTGTTTGTGGGTGGCAAAAAGCCCTGCACTTGTGACTTTGTGCCTGCAGCTCTGGGGAATAGTAGCACTTGACTTGTTTGGAAACTGGCAAGTGGTTTTTGTTTGTTGTGGTATTAGGTAGTACAGGCCACAAATGCATTGGCTAAGATAATTCACAAAGCTGCAAATAAAGTGATAAGGAATACGTTAGTTCCAATTTAAATGAAAAGTTAGTTGTTGCTGAAGTTGTCCAGAGACTTTACCATTTTGGTGGCGAATTTTTTAAAATGTTAAAATATTATTTATAAAATACATTTTTAAGTAGATCTTTGAAAATTTGTAAGCTATTATAAATGCATTTTTCTCTGAGTGTAAAAAACTAAACAAATCATCAGCAATTAATCATAGCAAAATTTAACGCAAGTGCAAGCACATCCGAGTTCTGCACTAACCACGATTGATTTTTGCCAGTCGAACAGTTAGTTCCCACACTCAAATCCTTGGCACATCCTTGCCAGCTGCTGCTGCGCGCAAGTCTGTGAAATATTTGCGAACACACAAAAAAAAAATGACTGCACCGAAAAGCAGAAAAGTAAAAATACAAATAAAACAGGGGAAAGCAAGCGAGCCAAGGCAAAAAGGGTGCGACGCTGCAGTAAACTTCCGGCTGACCAAAAATGCAACAGGACCTTCACAGAGGACCTGGTCCATCGCCTTCTGCATACAGCATTGTTTTTGCCGATTTGACGCTCCTGCTGCTGCCGCTGCCGCTGCTCCTGCCACTGCTGCTTCGTTTGTTTATTGCCACGCCATGGCAATACCATACAATGTCCTTCCGGTCATTTATTAACGTCAATGAAATGGGTCCAGTCCACTGCAACTATGAGACGTTCTGATTTTTTGACCATGTTTGCTGTGGGCTGACGCTCGACTTGCCAACGACTTGTCGCATAGTCAACACAAATTTCGCTCACTACGTTAACGTTGCGACATTCGAAGGTTGAGACCCCATTCACGTTCGTATCCGCATAAGGCCAAATTATTGTATACTATAGTATTACTTATAAACAAAAAAGAAAGTTGGACAGTTGAACTTTACAGTTTATGCTAGCTATAAAGTGTTGTGGAGAATGTGTTTTTATTCCGAAGCCAAAAGTCATAAGGCATGTTAGAATATAGTATTTGTGAAACGACATCAAATAAATCTCCTGAATTATTTGAAATGCTATATTGTATGGCATCTAGAGTTTTAAATCCCCGTTGAATGCCTAAAATTATTAAAAATCAATGGCTTTAATTGCATCTGCATATCGATTCTTATTACTTAAAATCGAAATTCGGAGCATTTGTTTCGAATTTATATCTTTAGGTCTTATAGTCTCTAAGTTTAACTTAAATATACGGACAGGTGAACGGATACTGGCGGATGAAACGTTTTTATTGTTTTGAGTTTTTTTTTAAATAAGGAAATACTTTGATATTGGGTGTATCGAATTGGGTAACCTTGCGACTTGTTTGCTTAGTTTCCTGTACATCCTTACATTTGTCTTGCCCACTTCCTGTCTTCTGGACTCTATAGTCTTCCGAAAGACATTAGACACACTTATTATATTCTTCTACCAGTACACAGAAAGGAGGTAACATCTAACCAAGATACAGCCACAAAATCCATTTCGTATGGCAAATCGTATCACAACTGCAATTGCATTACAATGCCATGCTTATTGTTGTACAATTTCATGACAATTTTTCAGCATCCGATCGACGGGGGAGTGGGAAATGGGAAAATCCCATCTGAGTAGCTAAAAAACAAACAGCAAAGTCACAGCGTACATTTGTTTCTTATTTACTTGATGAGGGAGAAGGGAAAGAGAGATAGAAACCTCGAAACAGCTGTGCAATTGGATTTGTTGCTGCTGCTGTCAACCATCAATGTCGTGCATACAATTGTGAATGACACATAAATATTGGCACAATGGCCAAGACGAAAAAGGACAAGGATTACATACACAGAGAGCAAGGGCAGTGGCTGTCTGAGATTCATGCTTAGAGCCACTTCCTTACACTGTTAGTTTTGGCCTGGCCAATATAGCGGCATTTCCGTTTCCTTGTGCAATATTTGTCTTTGAGTGAGTGACACTTTTTGCCAGGACTGTGGAAGCGGCAGAGCACAAAGCCAAATGGTCGGCTAATCCTCATGTTTACGGGGCTATTTACAGCGTGCCCCTGAGAATTTCAACAATAACCAAAAATCGACAACGTATACGAATTCGAATACCCAAAATGCCCTGACAAATTTTTGTTGGCCACCGTTTGCTTATCTTTTTTGCAGTGGTGACAACGAGAAGAAAAACTACTTTGCGAAATTGCTTTAGAATAAAATTTAATTGAGGATTACGACAACATGGGACGCTTACACTTCGAAGGTGAGTGTGTGTGTGTGTGTATGCGTGTGAGTGTGTGTGTGTGTATGCGTGTGTGTGCATGTGTGTGAGCGTGTGTATTTGACAGTGTCTGTGTCGCATATAATGCCTGTTATCCTGCCTTAAGGCTACTTAGGGACTGTCTCACATATTAAACATATTACATTAGTTGCTCCTCTGGTCTGGTCTCGCCTCCTTAAATGGCTCTGGCTCCATGGCCGAGGTCCTTTGGCTGGTTGCACTACCAGCTGCCATTTGAACATGTGTAATCATCGTACGTGTCGGCAATTGACAATTATTATTACGCAGTTTGGTGCCATTAGCAGGAAGTGCTGATAATTTTACCACCAGCTGCTGAAATCGAAGGAGCTCCTCCTAAATTCGGGTTGGGTTTGACAATTGCAATTATGTATCCGATCTGTTAGCTAAATGTGTAAGTATTTAAATTAATTTATAAAATTGATTACATATATTTGAGTGCCAAATAACTATTCTCAAGTCTTTTCAAACTATAAAAAGCAGATAGGCCATGCAAAAGAAAGTGTACAGAAAATATAACATATCAAATGAAAATTAAAGAAAAATAAATGTTTATTTTAATAATAAAGAAGTGAAATACATGATAACAATAAAAATGAATCTAAGAGTCAAGTCTTAACCAAAATTTAATACTATCATACCTAAGGAAACCGTAATAAAATAATTGCAGTTAAACCAATATATACCGAAGTTTCTGAATTTCTCACAAATTCGTTAACCGAGCCAATCAGATATTTTTACAAGATTCTGCATTGCCAACAAATTCGAGAGATATTCTTCAATTCACTCAACTTCTGCACAAAATATGAAACCACGATGAAAACAAATGCTAAGCATATTCGCTTCAGATAGTTAACCGCTGTTCTTGGCAGCCAAATCAAACTCCAATTATATTTAAATAGCATGAAAAGCTATTTGATTTCTTTGCCTAAAACCCATAATTACAACAAATTGTCAGTTGCTTGTGCACTCTCAGGGCCGATTATTACGGCTGCGTGATGGAAAATTATACGTTAACAACGAGACCCAGTAAATTCCAATAACATTTGGAGTGGTCGCCTGCTGGCATTTGAGGGTATCGAAATTCAAATGACATTTGTCACGCGAGCCTGTCGATTTCAAATGTAGACGACTATTAAAGTTGATTTCATATTGAAATTCTTAAGAATTATTTGCTTGCCGCTTAATTATACCCAAAAGTTTTGAATTTTTCAGACAACGCTTCGTTGATTTTAATAACTTTCAACATTACTTTTTTTCGCGACTTCTTTTCGATGCGTTGCATTTTATGCGCTTAAGGTAAAGTTTTTAGCGGTCTTAGCTCATTAATCACACGGCACAAAGAGGACCAGCTTCACAAAAATAATTGAGGCAAAATTCCAAATGAAACTTTAGAGCAAGGCAAATAACAGAGCGAGTCGCTAGCTTGTATTCAAGTCCAACAAATCAGCGTGCAATTTGCTCATTGAACTATGATCGCTTCCAAAATTAAAGTTGAAAGTCTTTTCTTGGCTGCGACTTGCCAAACTTGATGACATAAAACTTACGCTGCTGCCACGCAGTAAAGTTAGCCGCGGCGCTTTTCAAAAACTTTGCGTGATTTATAACGCATGCGAAACGGCTAGACTAAGCAAACTGCGACTGAGCTTGCCACTGAGTACTGAGCGCTGCAACTGCCACAGGGGTACTGAAGAGACACGTTTTCAATAAACTTTTCGCCGAGACATATTCATATTTTATTCATAAATTCATACAAATGGCATTTAAAATGCCCGTCGAAAGCTGCAATTGAAATGTGAAGCGACTTTATAAAAACTTTTAATGTAGTAGAATTATGAAATTATTGCTGGGCACCTAAAATGATATGAAGCTGCTTAGCCAATAATAAATAAAAATAATAAATAAAATGAAATTAAATCTAGAAAAAAGGAAGGGTAAGGAACATTAAATGCTCTGCTAAAAACTATATCCCGAATTAATAAAAAAATTAAAGTATGCGTTTTATGATGGTCAAAATGCACTTACTAAAGTAGCTTTAACTTACTTCAGTTTCCTATCACCCTAACACCCAATTTTTTCACTTATACGATGTGTTCCATGTATTAAATATCTTGCTTTAAAGGTGTTGCGTTCGTACGGATAGACAGACAGAACGAACATTCCACAAAACCAATATAGTAGTGTATTCCATTTTAGATTATAGTAATATTTTTGTATATATACTGGAATTTGCGAATATATAGATACTTGGTAATGCTGTGAAGCCTTGTGACTGGCGCTCGCTTTAAACTGACACACACGCCTTAAAAACACAAACGAACCTTTCTTCTCTGTTTGTTTCTTCAAAATCAGTTTCCACCTGCATCCTTTCAGGCGAAGCAGTCAAACGAGCGGCAACTGTATCGGTTCCAGGGTCTACCTTTTCAGGCAGGTATAAAACGCGTGCCCTTTTCCAGAGGTAGTGTATATTTCTACCTTTCGTACGATTAGCATTTGAAATCATTAGCCCGTTGCTGGTGCTGGTGCTGGTGCCGGTGTTGTTGCTGTTGTTGGTAATCGGCTGCAAGGTGCATTCTGGAACCACATTCGTGGTCGACCAACATCATCATCATCATCATCATCATTTTATCTGGCAATGTGCATCTTTCTTGCATTTTTTTTGTTTTATTCTTTCTTTCGGCCCGTTTTGCTTTTGAAAGCCAACGGCGTCAAATTTGTAAATGCACCTGGATTTTATTCCTTTGTCTGTCTCGGACGATATTTGTTTTCTTTTTGTTGTTGGTGTTCTGTTTGATATATGTATGTGAGCATTACTCTACGTCTTGTTGGTTATCCTTTGACATTGTGGACGTGCAGCCGTTCGGGAATCATCATCCATCAAAAATGATTGCCGAAAGATGTTTCATCTGATTTGAAATTCAAAAACGAGCATTCAATTAGTTTAATTGCAGTCATTTTGGACTCTTTCAGAGCAACCCAGCAGGTGAAATTGGTATTAGCAAATAGACTCTATCACTAGTTATTTGCAGGATTTGCACATTCAGTCTATGTAGATGGGTCAGTGCTGTAAATAATAAATAAAATTAATTTGCGGACTGAAAAAATAGAAATAACGTAGATTTTAGTCCAATTTAATCCCATCCATCACAGAGAACTTACAGTTTAATATAAACCATCTCCTATATGTTGGAATTGAAAAAACCTCTAGATGTTCCCTCCTAGATTTTAATTTATGTTTCCCAACAATTCCACTTTTTGGTATTCCTACTATCTGTTCAGAAAATAAAAAATTTACAATATTAAAATTATTTGATTTGTTTAGACCAAATTTTAAAAGTAATTTAAAATTCAGTGAATTAAAAGCTCCGATTTTAATTCGTTGAAAATTCTCATTTGAATAAGATATTGTCACATATTCATTTAGACTTTCAATGCAGCTATACAAGATTTTGCTGCCTATTTAACTCATATCATTTTGATAGTACCGCCTCCCGTAAGTCAGCATCTCTACACCGAATCTGATCTAAAAATTCGAAAATAAAAACGGAAAACAACAATCCGAATGTGCCGCCTCAACATAAATTTAATATGGAAAGCTCATGTTTTGCGGTCGATGGGACAACCTGTTCCTGCTATCAAAAATCACATTATTAATGTCGCTCGCATCGCGACCAACTGAATTTGGTCAATCCACTGACATTGTACGGTCGTATTTCAATGATAGCATAAGTATATTAAACATATGCTATCCACTAAATGAAAAATCAGTGCTCCGAAAATGTCGATAATGTGAGGCCTGGCACCACTTGCGCCGCTCTATCTAGTCGCGCTTATCTAAACTAAAGTTTCTTTTAATTAAAAGCAAAGCAAAGCCAAACCAATCGACGTGAGAGAGACTGTGCCAATGACCCGCATCAGTATCTCTGGCCTCCGGTCTATCGACTCTGCCGACTCTGGTCTCTGGCGAGCAGCCGAGATTCGTGAGGCCAAGACAAACGCAGTAATGCACCGTCACATTATTCATGGCGTTATCAGTGGAATGGTCTTCAATGTGGCCGGGCCAACACATGCAGCTTTGCGTAGAAATGTGTGCTACATGTGTATATGTGTGTATGTGTGTTTGTGTGTTTGTATGTTTGTATGTTTGCTTGTGCGTATGTATGCCGACTGCAACACTTTAAAAACGTTAAGCTGCCTACATCTATTGGTTTTTGGCTTTCAATTTTTCCAATTGGACACCAGCCAATTCGATTTACAGCACTCATAGAGCCCCCATGCACTTGGGCCAATTTGAAAAGTAGACGCTGAGTGAGCGATAAGCGTTCCAAGCGATCGAAACGTGCTCAATTTGTAGAAACCTTGGGCTTGACTTCGCTTGGCATACAAAATTGCATGGCGGGAAAAACACTTTCCCATTCGTTTTCGTTGAAATACACCTGCATACGCCACAGCGCCAGGATAAGTATCTGTAAATGCCTTCACGCATTGTCCTGACTGTGCTCCGTATTAATGACGGCACAGGCACAGGACTCCGTTTGCCTTTCTCCTACTCCCCATCTTAGGGACCCTATAATTTGTGCCATTGCTTGCGTGTGCGTTGCAGCATTATAACCTGTATTTAATAACGGGCAGCAACTTTTAATTTATAGGCGTGACTCCGCTCCATGTTATCCTTGAAGTTAGACTCTACCTGCCTACCTGTCGCCCAGCCATAAAAAATGAATCGACGTTCCACGTTCACTAAAGAAATATATTAATTAAAGCAAAATGCGGAGCAGCTACAGGTCTTAGTGTTGATTGCCGTTCGCCAGGGCGATTGACTGCAGGTGATTCTTTTGAGAACTGTTGGGAAAATTGCTTCCATAATTGCAGTGATTTCTCTGCACTCATTGTTACAATTTCCTTGTGCTGTGATGTGTAGCTGTCAATCGGAGTGGCTGACAATGACTGTCGAGTTGTTAAGTGTTTACGTTTATCTGCAGTTTGTGTAGAGCGAGCATTGACAAGAAAATGAATTGCAGCAGGAAAATATGTTCAAGTCAACAAATTATAATTGGAAAAACAACATTAGAAAATAACATGTCTTAAAGCAGGACTTGGAATTTGATTGAGCAAAAGCAACCAATAGATTGAACTATCCAAATGCTATTAATTCAGCATATTCTTTAGATGTACCTATAATTTTAAAGACTAGCACATTAATTCCCTAATAGCTGGTTATTCTATAATTTTAGCTGGCCTTGAATCTTCTTTTCTAATGGTACATTCTTCGTCTCGTGCTAAGTTGTTAAGCTTATAAAATTTGTTAGAATATTTCCACGTTTTAAGCTGTAATCATGCTCGTAAAAAATGCAAGACTTCTGTTCCCTAGGCCATTTCACAGCTTCGTTTTATGACCAAAAAGCTAAGCCAAACAGAAAACGTTGTCTTTAGGCACGAAATCAATAACAATTTTTCACAACTTTAAGAATATTTTTTCACACCCAACAACACAAGAACGAAACAACGAACAACCGACTGCCTTTTATAACGTCACACAAAGGAGTCCTAAATGATATTTATGTTGGCATTTATGTAAAAACCACAAATAAATACCATAAAGCATATGAGAAAAGTCCAAAAACCCGATGCGCCTAACATGCGTGTAAATAAATGCGAATAAGTAAAGAGGCCCCCTTTGGATTTTCGTGTCTAAGCCTTTTGAGTGACGCGTAAATTAAATAATTTCTTTGTCCGCTTCACAAAACGAAATTTACATAACACTAAAGAAAAATTGTTGAGCCCTGCGTCAGCGGGAGACCTCAAGCCGTACCCTCCGATTACCATACAGAATGGAGAGAGCCGCAGACTTTCCGACGACCTATTGAGCCGCAGCCGAGAGATCGGCTCAATCGAGGCTCAGTGGTAATTTAAATTTCATTAGTGTCCACTACTGTTGACCTCAGGCCCAAAATACTTACAAATGCACTGAAAATGCTAATAGAAATCTCAGCTGGCCCAAAGACAAATGCACATTTCTGGCACCTGCCTCAGACTCTTGAAGCTTGAAGCACTTCAACGCCGTCAAAGACATCTGCAGGACAATGCACGTGAATTTGTAATTAGCCTCTTTCATCACTGCACTCACTTTGATTCCCAATTAAATGTTAATAAGTACTTGAATCGCTCAACTCTTTGGAGCCGCCCGAAATTGTTTACCTACGTTTGTCTCAGACAATGGGACGCTTCAAACCAGAGCGGAAATGTGTCCATTTAAATGCTAAGCAGCGCCCTCTGGTGCCGGTCGCATAAATTAAACTTAAATGTGCACTCTACGATTTCCGGCGCCCATATAGATAACACTCGTCTGGTGTCCAAATTCAAGACCGAACTCTCGTTTGAGTGTGTTGCCGTGTTTTTTGTCTCTTAATGTCATTTATTTGTAATATTGTCAAAATGTTTTCGTTTGAGTTTCTTTTAGTATTGTGCTCATTCGACCTAAGTAACTCAATAAGTTAACAAAGTCAGTTTCCAAATGTAACCAGCGTCGATTTCCAATGCAAATATGTGGCATGTGTGGCATATTGCTTTGAGTTGTTGTTGACTGAAAATACTAAGCAATACTTGGCATACAAATGTACGAGTTCGAATTGTGATAGGTAAAGTGGGAGTGGTATTTCCTGGTACATACATATATCTCAACTCGAGCACTCTTACTTCATTTTTATAATCATTTTACATAAATAAGTAAAAGAAATAAATTATAATTGACATTTATTTATACAGAGTAGATTTAAAGTTACCGAAATCGATATTTTTTGTAAACTAATGTGATCGAAAAATAATATAAAAATATAGGATTTATTTCTATGAACTTCAAATTGACTTAGACTGAAAACCTTACTAAATAGAGAAGCTGAAAACAAGAGCAATAAATTTGTATTTTTCTAACAAGAATTTTGATTGGTTAAGATATGTATTTCCATATATTTCCCACTTCAGTGTTGCCGTGAAATGCAACTAAATTACCATCTTTACGTTTAAGAAGAGGCTGATATTCTGCATGGACATTGCTCATTTCTGCATCCCATGATATGCTCCTAAAAACGGAAGGCCTGGAGCCTGTTGATATTCCCGACATGCCCCACATTTATCACAAGCCCAGCTGGTTGAACTCTCACAGTACGGGAATTCAAAACAAAAGTTGGCTTAAATTAATGCCCAGAGCCGGGCTATCAGCTGCCTGTCGCCGTGTGACACATCAAAATAATCCCGACAGCTTAATTATGTACGGTTTAATGTGCGGCTCATTGCCAGGAACAAACAATGACCGAGCGGCAAGCACATCCTTTGCAACATTTCTCTGCTTTTTTTTTTTTGTTCATTGCCTGGAATGTTTGTGTGAAAGGATTTATGCACAAAACGCCACCCGCATCGCTAAGGATAACCAGGCACATCACATCCCAAATATATGCAGGCTTTTATGAATTGCCATAACGCTCGGCTGAGTGGTTTAAGCGACGGTCCGGCGGCATGTGAATTTCGAGGTAATTATTTGCAAACAAAAAAATGAGGGAAAAAATGAAAAACCCGTCAGCACATAGCAATAATTTTCCGGCTGGGCCTCAACTTTTTAATGAGAAAAATGTAAGCAAAAAAGCAAGTAAAAAGAGGACGGCCAAAAAAAAAAAGAGAAAAAATGTAAATAATTCTTATCACTTAAATGAGAGACAACTGTCAAATATCACACCCCAGTTGGAACCGCAACAAAACGTTGCGCAGAGTGTGGAAACTAACACCTCGGGCGTTTGTGCAAACGTTTCTTATCTGGAGCCCAGGACTCAGAGCCGTGCAGCATCAATCAGTAGGGGCAGGAAGTTGCTTATCGCCGCACAAATAATCACACTTTAAATATATCAAACGAGGCTGAAAAATGAAAGCAAAAGCCCGACACGACACATGTGTAGATGATGTCTGTTGTTTTCTTGTCTGCCACTCGTAGGTGTTGTACAAATGTTTGCTGGGGGATTTTTGGTTAGTTTGGCTGTGACAAACAGCGTATCTGAAGTTTTCCTTTGCTGCGTGATTCGGGCTAATCCCAAGCGATAATTTTGTGTGTGCCCCTCGGGACGCGAGTGAAATAATAATAATAATAGCTGACATTGACATTGCGCAGCCAGCGATAAGTTTCAAAGTAACATATGCCGGTAATGATTCTGCTTGATGCACGTTGCTTGATGCTGATGAATGTGTCGAGTGGAAACTTGAACAGCAGCCACTCGTGACATATGCCCATGAAATTGTCGGTTAAAAACTGAGTCTGGTTAATGGGTGTGGTGGGTTGCAGCCGCGCTGATACGACATCAGATAACCGACTTACTTGGCTTTGCCGTGGGTGGTTTCAACGGGTGATCAGGCTCCAAGCTCAACCGTACGTGATAAGTGCGGTAATAACTGAGCTGCCTTAGATTGTTTTAAAGTGTTACTCAAGTTAAAGCATCAGCTTTAATCGAATACGTTAGAATCGTCTTTTCAGCTTCAATATACATGTCATGTTATGTAATGTCTGTCGAAATTTAAAGTTGTCGTAAGTCGTAACTTTAACATCGTAACAAGTTAAACTCTTTATTAAATATATATGTATATGATACCCTC
Organism: Drosophila nr. fundita; assembly: GCA_035044245.1. Classification (NCBI taxonomy): domain Eukaryota; kingdom Metazoa; phylum Arthropoda; class Insecta; order Diptera; family Drosophilidae; genus Drosophila; species Drosophila nr. fundita. The sequence continues at coordinate 753,025 of JAWNMG010000622.1, read as the reverse complement.
CGCATCAGAACACAAATTTCGAGCTTGTCCTATAAGTACCTTAAGTTAAAGACATGTGTTCTTCAAGATTTGATTTATATTCCAAAAATAAATTGTATTTATTTACGCTTAATTTTTACATTTTACAATTAGGTATTTAGCACCGCTTCCAATCAATGACAGATTAATGTCTGCTCAGCGTTCCACCCTTAACACATTTCTTATAAATATGTCGTTGTTTTTATATCGCCGCTATGGCCATTAATATCAAAATAATTTATAAGAAATCTGTTATAGTCTTATTAACACTCTGCCTTCAACTGTAGCGCCATCTGGCATCAGCTGCTTAACAAATTGAGATCTCTGGGCCCCCGGGCGCAGGATGCATGTGCTCGTGGATGAGTTGGCACCTTCTCGTAAACCGCATCGCGACATGAACATAAATAAATGAAATGAAAAGCGTATCGAATGTGCCACAGCTGTGGCAGTCCAGCAATTTGCAATGCCTCGCGCCACGCCCTGCCGACCACCCGCCCCACAAAATTTATATTGCACAATCAGCGCACAAGTGTTGCACTCGAGGCGCCTCTGATGTGAAGGGCAATGCCAATGCCGCACACATGCAGCCACACCCACTTCACACACACACACACACACATATATATACATATATATATATTTGAGTGTGTTAGCCCACTACACAGTATCGAGTTGGAATCGGTGCGATCGCCCACCTTTCTGAAAATGTGCTGCACTTCACACCAGGTCTACAAATAGACCGAAGTTGGGCGTTTGGATCAGGGAATCGTTCAGGAATGGCTGAGGGAATGACTGTGCCTAATGCGCTTGCACTTGAGCGCTGCTTGCTCAAGTCGCAGCTGATGATGACTACGCTCTACGCTGCTGCCTCAATTCCAGCCAGCAACACAAATAAATTAAGAATTTTAATGCGGACAGAAAACAAAGGGACTTTGTGCATGGGCTAAGACCAGAGACCGGTCCGGCGGCGTCGACACGACTTCATGCTTAATCAAAATGTGTTGTAGGCTCGCCTGCTCTGATCCTTTTGAACTGCCGCTGCCACTGTAATATTTAAACCAGATCAGTTCCATGCCGCCAATGCCGCCGCCGACGTTGCCGTTGCCGTTTGCTGGGACTGGGAACAGCCATCGAGCGAGTTTGAATCAACTTATTCTTCTGGGGAAAATTACCACAGCTTTGCTAATGAAAGGCAAACGAATGAAATTTTAACGAGCCCACAAAATCTTAGGGTAATGAATGCCTCAGACCGAGTACAGGACCTCCTGTGTTGTTTGTCCTTAAAAGGTGATAACGCCGCCGTTTTGTGTTCCCATCCCTTTCCTTTTGTTATGTAACGAATTTACAATTTATGTTGCGCTCAATTGTCTCAGTTCAATTATTAATATCCTTTTAGCGCAAATGACAGACATAATCTTTTTTTTTTTGCCAAGATATGTAGTGTGTTCACGCCTTATAAAGAGCGTTTTCAATTTTGCTATGGGAGAATTTATTAACCGTAGCTTAGAAATGAGGAAATCCTATTAGGAAATGCATAAAAGGCAGAGGCAAACCTATTTCCGGCTTGATTGTTATATGATCTCAAAGCTGCAAATCTGTATATTGGCTAGAAAAATGTATGAATATGAGTCTAAATTGTTTTAAGTTAAGCCAAATAAAATGGAACAACAAGCTTTGGTGCTAATGTAAGCAATCTTGTCACTATTAATGAGTCTAAATAATTATGTCGGGGGGATGAGTATATATACAGGCTTATACTTTTGCAAATGGAAATTTAATTACTTTTTAATATCATATAAAATGACCCTTCTTTGGTAAACGAAATATTTTTGGCATTCCTACTTATAACTCATTATTTCATTTTCCCATAGGATTAATCAAATTAAGACTCTTTCTGGCGTTGGGCAGTCCCAAAAAGTAGGTTTCTTTGCATGATTGCTCACAAGTTTTCTATCAGGATCAAATCAAAGTATTATTCTCCTGAGGCCATATTTATTGTAGCTGTAGCGGTGTGTTTGTACTCATATATAAATTTTGCCTTACCAAACTTCCATTTAAAAATAGAATATACCCTAACAATTTTATTCTTATAGACCGCAAAGGGCTGCCATTAATGAAATACGAAACTATAGATTAAATTAACAAGCAAAACCAAGACATATATACATACATACATATATTCAAGCGGCCAAAGAAAACAGCTAAAAGTAAACATGCGAAACTCAAACATAGGTGAATGTGAATGAAAGGGGAACTAAAGAACCAGTGGAAAAGAGTAGACAAATGTTTGCTTGTGCTTACAAAATGCACTGAAGTATGCACACAGGCTGGTTACTGAATGCCAATGACAAATTTATGTATAAACTTTAGCGCTAAAGTGCCACTAACTAACCCGTACAAAGACACACACACATACACACACATTCACACAATTTCGAGTGCAATGGCACGACGAGGCGCCTGGGTGTATGCTTTATGAATAGGGCATAGAAAATGCAGTTCTATGAATAGAGAGGACGCCCTTCGCCCTCAGCCCTCAGAAGAGCGAAGAGAATGCCTCAGGCTCGCCTGAGCACTTACAATAAGCACTCCCGCGATGAATATTATTAAAGGAGACCCATTTGAAAAGAGCGGCGGCGCCCTGACAATGTCAATGTGCTGACTTCTCTGGTCGACTGGGGAGCAGCTTTTAATGATTTATTTGAGAAAATTTACACGTGAACCAAAAAAAACAAACACACAAGATGAATGGAATGTGCACACACACACTGATGCATGAAAATGGAAGGAAGACTGGCACGGGGGCATTTTCGGGTAGAAGATACAGATACGAAAACGCCTGTATTAAGTTGCCAGACCATGAAATGCTTTGGCACGTACGTAGCGCCAATTTTGCGAAGCTTTTTGCATAAACAAAAGGCAGGTGAGAGGCAGCTGTGCCGCCCTCGGTCTTAGCCCATTTCATATTCTTCTGTCTCTTTATCACTATATTTGTGTGTGTGTGTGTGGCTGTGTGTGTGTGTGTGTGTGTGTGTGTGCGATTTCAGTTACAATTCGCGCTTTTTCATATTTTTTTTGACGATTTATCATGCGAAAATTGTCTGGGCGAGGGTTACGCTCACTTTGCATATGCAAACCAACATTGCTATTATTATTTTACTGCCCGGTTTCCTCGCATTTCCTATTGTTATTTTTTGTTGCTTACCCTGCGGCACTACGTAAATTTAGTCACGTTGTTTAAATAATAAACTGCAGCATAAGCACACCAACACACACACACACACACACACACTCACGCACATCCACAAGCGAAATTATGCAAAAATATCATCAGATTCGGAGAATGATGACAATGCGCATACGACATGTGGCTTAGCCAAAGTCTCTCACGGCTAGTAGCCAAAAACTGATGCCACAGAAGATACAACTTAATCAGTGAATCGTTAACTGAGTTACGGGACAGGTGAATAACTTTTGCTGCATTCAGGTTGGCCAAGATAAGACAAAAATTAAACACAATTATTTATTCCGTATCGCGAAGTAAATATCTTTGACTTCTAATTAGCATGAAATATACACAAATACACCGAGTCATCGATAAGGTGTGTAATTTAATGACAATAATCAAAACTTTGAATATGGGAAACGAGTCTGATGAACCGTTAAAGCTGAACAGAGATATGCATCTGCTTTTGCGCATTAAAAAACGGGTAGTCCGAGGCAGCAAGTCGCACAAATTTATATCCGTCTTTATAGCTTAATGCCACCCATAAAATAGTAAAAACATTTAACGATGCCTTGGAATTGTGCAGAAAAGTAGCTACACGATCTGAGCTGAGCTCAAAAGTTAATGACTTAATAGTCGACGGTATCTCTCGTTGTTTCTTTGAAATTTTCTGGAAAGCAAATATGTAAAATCTCAATATATGTAACATCTTTAAATATGTAATCCAATTAAAAATGCATTATGTTTAAGTTAAAACTTCTGCCAGAATTTACTTACATTTTATACACTTTGTAAAAACTTAAACTTTATTTGCAATTATATTTTACGCTGTGAAGTTTTAAAAACTTGTTCAGACTAAACAGCTGCTGTAACTCACATAATTACCATTTTCAGGGAGCCAGTTGTTAATTTACCATAAATAACTTAACGTACTGCATAAACTCAAGATTGGACCGGGGAGAGGGGAAAGGCTGCCCACCTCAAGCGCCGACCTCGACCTACAGCAATTTGTTACATTTTTGCCCCGGCGAACATAAAAATTATTACACCCGTTTGCCAACTTTTGGCAATAAGAAACAAAACTCTAGTCCTGAATTGGGGACCTACTTTCGCCAGAGCCAAATAAAAGGGGTTACCAAATATAGCCAAATACCATATAAAGAAGCGCAGAGCAGACAGCATCCGCCGCACCCTTCCCTCGCTCTCCCACTCACATATAAGGTCATAAAATAGTTGTCGCAACCTGGCGGGATAAGAATCTGACTCTGTCCCAGACTCTTCCTAGAGCGCTTGCCTTCACAAACAAACACACACACACACACACACACACACACATACAGGCACACACACTCTGATTACTTCGTTAAGTTGCATGTTGGTACAAATTGTTTCCAAAGAAAGGCAATGGAAATAAAAATTATTGCCCCAAAACAAACAGGCAAGGGTTAAAGGTAATCACAACAGCATGAAACTTGTGAAAGGTGCCTGGGTTGTGGCAACTATAAAGCTACACTATATAAATAAATAAAAACAACAACTGCAACAACAACAACAACAACAACATCTTGCTGTGATTATCTCGACCAGAGATTTTAGTTTATAGTGCATCCTAAGATCTAGTGGGAGAAGGGGCAACTCCTGTCAAATATGCAGCTCTTATCATATCAGATATTGTCATCGTTTGAAATGATGCACAAGTGTACCAGAACCAGACAACAAATTAAAAGCCACTCGCTGGGAACTTCATTAGAGAAAGTCGCAGACGATGACCCGCAGATCCCAGACCCCAAACCCAGACACAAGACACAAGACCCAGACCCAGACTCAGACCCAGACTCAGACCCACACCCTTTGCCTACTAATTTTTAGTAGCTGTGTTGTTTTGTGTTTTGTCAAAGCTAATTAGTACGTAAAAACATTAACAATGAACCGCAGTGACGAATATATGATCGCCTCAGAGAGCCAGTTTGAGGCCCTTAGTTCGACTGCATTTCAAGTGTGAAATGCATATTTTGTCTTACCCAAGAGCAAGTTTTGGGCCAAGTCATTATTACAATGGCATTTGCATAATACGCGTATTATGCGTATTAATTACAGCGCAGACATTTGCATTTAAACGCCTATTTGCTGGCCAGGCCAACAACAACAGACGAATCAGATCGGTGGTGGGTCTCAAGACCCAGTAGCTAATATCATCTTTGGGCCCAACTATAATTATTAAATTAACAGACAATGCGTTGGGTTCGCCGTTGGCTAAAGACCTGCAAGATGCGTACATTTTGATAGGTTAAAAAGCGACCACCCGAGCGTGGAGAAAGAGCTGAAGATGCAGCTACGAGATGGATATGGAGTTGGAGATGAAGCTGAAGCTGGTCCCATAAACAGAAAACAAAAAGAGTTATTATGTGCAAATTTGCATAAATTTCACGCTTGCCATTGAAATGATGCCAAGAGGAAGTTGTTAGAATGTCTGCAACTTGGCTTTCTCAGGCATCGCCAAAGTATTTAAAGTATAGAAAATTAATTTCTTAATCACTGTTTTCGAGTTCAATGTGGGTGTCCAGAAAAGGAAGTCGTTTGTCTTCGCGAGAGCTGGGAAGGCAGCCGAAGAGTGATCTCTAGTGTTTAGTATTAAAAATGCATTTAAAAATATCAGATGTGTTAACACTAAACACGCGCTTTACAACCACATAGCTTTTGATGGTAATAAATAAAGTTTAGATATTCTTATAATTATATGCAATAACTTTTACTCGGTACATAAGGCATTCATTTAGTTAGAATATCAAAAGAAAAACAACTTTTATCACAAGATTACGTAAACTACATTTTCAGAGTTTCTATCAATTATTATTTTTTAGCTCAACATCTTGAGAAGTTCACTACCCAAATGATGAACATCGGAGAAATGCTGCAAAAGGGATTTTGGACATTTTACATAAACCTTATCACAATCGGCACCCGCATGTCCCAAGCGTTCGGCCTGCATATAATCGTTATCCGTGTGCTCTGACAGCGCATCTTTTGAGCTGGAAGGACTATCAAAATAAACAGTTAGTTCAGTTTGTGGCAAGTTTACTCGCACTCGCACTCACGTCAGCAATATGTGCAACAGCTCCCCCAGCAGACCGTTGCGTTCATCAAACGGCGCTGCTGAGCTCTCGCAAATACTCTTCAAAATACACTGCCGACCATTGAGATGCATGCGAAGAGCCATCGTCTCGAAACTTTTGTAAATGGACCAGCGATATCCATTTAGCTCCTGTGTGGTGTCTTCCACATCTGTTGAGGCAAGGCCCAGTTCCTGATCGGTTTTCTGCATGACTTGCTGAAATACTGTCGCATTATCCATGAGCATTCGATCTGTTATTTCGTGGAACTCCTTTGTGCGAAGGTGCTCGGCTCTATTGGGCAACAAATAGTGAACCTTTAACACGTAGCCAGTTGTAATGGACTCAATGTCAAGATCATCCACTGGTATACCAAAGCCAGCTATTAACTGTAATTAAATCGCGTCAGCACTACAAAGACTTGAGTTAATGAAGCATACCAACTTTGAATCTGGCGGGTCGGGATCGCGGATAGATGAGGGGCAGCCAGCGTGCCTTCCGCACCAGCAGATCACTTTCATAGCTATGGCTTTCGTTATGGGCCAAAATAACAGTCAAATGAGCCAAACTAAGTGATATTAGCCACACCAAATGTATTTGTGTCATATCTGCATATATCGACTATCCTTTTCCCAATGTGCTTCAGGTATGCCAAACCGCACAGACCCGCTGTTGCCTTTTAACTATACTAACAACTTTGGAAAAGACAACTTCTTACTTTCTTTTATAAAACGAAAGTGCCAAATGATAAAATCAAATTAAGCACAAGACCAACTCGATGCCGTTGAATCACGATAGCCATATCCAACATTGCTGTCAACACTGTCTGCTCATTAGCTCAATGGCTGTAAGAATCGATAAATTTTATAAAAACTGCCGACTTCGCGATATTTCAATTTACACCTTTACTATCTCAATTCTCTAGATCAAACATTGATTATTAATTTGAATAGATGAAAATTAACCTACATTTCAAAACAACTTTTGTAGTTGAAAGTTAAAAGAGAATTTGGGTTTACTTGATTTAATTTGATGGACTCAATTAACACTAAAATCAAAGTCAATTGAAAATAAGCCACACTCTTAAATAATTTTAAATTCTTATAATCTTCGAAAATTCTGCGTATTATTGCTAAAAACTGAACTTTTCCAGATTGTGGTGCAGTTCACTAAAGTGATGCAACAAACTGTGACGACACTCTTTGAAGACACGGTCACAGCCTGCCCCTGTTTGTCCCACCTTCTCGGCGTAGTAGTACTCATTATCCGCATGCTCAGACAACTTGTCCACCGAAGAAGAGGGCCTGTAATCAGTTTCAGACTTAGACCAGTTGCCGTTTCAAAGACAAGACCCTTTACTTACGTCAGGAGTATATGCAGTAGATCGGCAATGAGTCCATTGGTTTCATGAAAAGGTTCCTCGGCTGCCTCGCAGATGCTCTTCAAGACACAGATGCGTCCCTGGTTGCTCAGACGTTTCGAAAGACCCTCCAGGCCCCTGTACATCGTCCAGCGGTAACTGCTCAGCACCTGGTTAGTTCTAGCTAGTAACTTCCTGGTGCTCTTGCCCAAATCATCGACTCCGACCAGAAAGTTCTCGAACATGGGTCGACGTCTACGTGCTCCAACGGATCCCAACGTGGGCACTTGGTTAATGGGCAGAGCAGTCGGCGTTCGCAGTGAATTTACCGTCTCGGGCAGCCAATATTCTGCTTTGAGGACATAACCTGTCGTTACCGCCTCATTGTCGAGATCCTCTAGCGGTATTCCAATGCCACCAATAAACTGATTAAAAAATGGTTTTATATTTAACCTTCAGCCTGGAACTCTATTAACTCTACACACCATAACACGAGTTGGAGATGTTGCCGGAAAGATGAGCCACGGGATGGGAGCCCTTCTGCTACGGGCGTGTTTCGATAGGCTTCCATAAGCAGCAATTGTACTCGAAAACAAATTACAGATCATACCTATGTATAACAGTCTACTTATTCTCGAATTCATTTTTTAATTATTTTAATTTTAAATCACTTCTGTTTTGCAGACGTTCTTAATGCTTTGCCCAGCAGTGAGTTACTGATTCTAATAGCATATACACAAAAAAAACTTCCTAAAGTTCTTGGTTAAGCATTTATTACCGAAACAAAATCAGTCTTAAAAACAACATTCTGTTGTCCAGAGTCTGCTTTCTTGCAACACTGATGAAATGTTACAAATTCTATTAATTAGCACCAACCGATTAACGCTTTCCACCCAGCAGCCAGAAAAGTTACCAGGTTAGCTCTGATACTGTGTGAAACTTGCATTTTCTAGTTTTACTCAGTTTTATTGGAAAATAAAGAATAGCCTTCAGCACAACTGTTAAGCCAGAGACTATGAATATTTAAGATCTACTTTAATTATATTTAAAAATTTATTTATATAATCGGCAACAACCCAAAAGCAAATCAAACATTTGAAAGTTAACAAATTAGATTTACGATTTAAATGAATAAGGAATATAATAAATAATATTTGAAAACAAAAAAAAACTATTTAACTTTACTAGAAACCACAAATTATCAATAAAAGATCCAAAATACCATATGCAAATCAGGTCTATTTCGTTGTATACGTAAATCGGGGGAAATATATCTTATCTCATTACTTTTCTAAATTTTTAACTAATGGTCTTAAATATCTCCATCGTGTAAGATATATAATGGACTTGGGTATCTACTAGTCGATCACTATATAAAATGTGGAAATTCTGAGGTCTGAACTGCCCATAGGCTTTTTTTTAGTTCTTATGACGAATTCAGATTTATCATAAAGGAAAGGTGTCATTTTTAAAGAATCTGTACTTAATATAAAGTTGTTAATCAGTTAATTAATAATTTTTAGCGCATTTCCATTTTGATATAAAAAGTGAATTCTTATTTTTGAATCTAAAATTCTATTCTTTTTTATTTCTACTTATTTATTTTAACTAGATGTTTTATAACTTAGTCTTAAGGTTTAAGTTCAACTTGCTCAACATTCTCAATATTAAATTCCTCATACCACTTTAAGCATCTGTCTGTCGCACCCTGTACTGACTAACTGTTTCGACACCTATTTGTTGCTGCTCATGTGCAACTTGCCACTTGCAACTTGCAACTCGAAACTTCTAACAGTTCACATTGCGCATTGTTCGCGATGGGTTCAAATCGTTCCCATTCTTGTGGCAACTTCTTAGTTGAATTGACTCTAGTCTTGCTGACTGTAAAGATGACCAGTGCAGTGCTGTTTTTTCCACGTAGCAGTGGAATCGGAGTAAGCCAATTCCATTTCAATAAAATCACATTTTAGTTACATGTTTCTTTAGATCTTGGCCGCAGTGGCCATACCACTGGATCTAACATATCGCAATGTGTACATGGCCTTCAACTTTGAGTCCAACTACGGCTTGCCATCAAATAACTCCTATAATGAGTGGATCGATAGGGTGAGTGCTTGAATTCCGACTAGTCATCCTAATATACGGCTTTACATATAGTGGGATGTCGATGAACATTTTCTGGGCATTGGGAACAATGTGACGAACATCAATGGACGCAATCTGGAGAAACGTGCGATTTCTAGAGCGCACCGCCTAACACGTCACGACTTCTATCGGGCGATTGTTAACTATTTGGGTCAGTATGGCTATAATGGCACGGCCTGTTTGCTGCGCACCATTTGCGAGGTGAGCGCTGCTCCACTGGATGCCGACAACGGCGTATTGGGCAGCATATTCAAAATACTATTCATGTAAGTTGTTGGGCATAGCATCTCGGGTGACCCCATGCGAGGAGAACTTCCCAAACTAATTAGTGGCCTCATGCCGTTTACAGGCCAACAACAAGCGCCGCCGAGTTGCGGCTCCAGCACGTGGACACTCTCTACGATGCTTCACAGTTTGGCACGCGCGGCTTGGACTCGGACTGCGCTGATTACGTGGCTGGTTGTGCGCACAGTATGCTGGACATGATAAGCGTTCTGCTCTGAATCTAATGCATGCGTGTCTGCACACTTAGAATGCAATATCCCAGCATGCATGTAAGATGTAAGCTGTAACCGACCCAAATTTACTGCTCTACTAATTAAACGTTTATCGTTAACACCAATAAATGTTAGGCTTAAAGCTAACTTAAATTCAACATTTGTATTCGTGGGTGTCTGCTTTTAAAACAAAGACTTCAATTTCAAATACAATTTTTGACAGTGTATTTTGAGAACAAAAACGAGTAAGAATTGTGCTAGACTATAATATAGCCTGAACTCAGCTTAAGTAAGTTAAATATTCGACCATAACTTAGTGATTCTTCTCAGATTTTTATGGAATTGATGAATAATAAAAACAGCTGTGACTGAGAAATAGTAGACACGGACAGAGTCGGCAGTTGACCCTGGTCAAGAATTTGTATGTACATATTAAGGGTTTTCAAGATGCTGCCTTCTGCGTGTTAAATACTTTTGCACAAAACCAATATACCCTTTTACCCATTTTTACTAAGGCCAGGGTATAAAATTGCGAAAATCTGTAGCAATGTTTGCATAACAAGCAGCCAACTAAACTTGCTCGCCTGCTGCGTGAAATGTTTTAATTTCGCTTAAAGCGTTTAAGACACCGCATCGCTCTGGCAACAAAATCCAGATGATGGTGATGAGTACTGGTCCTAAGCTGGCCGCAAAAGCAATCCGTAAACACACACACACACACAAATACACACATGTATTCTCTTAGGGTCCGAGGGTATATTTGTTGAGCAAGGCGCAGTGTTGAGCGTTTGTACCTTCTTTATTTCACTTACTTCTTATTGTTTTTTTTTTTTTTTTGTTTTTTGGCAGCTCTTCGCCTCTTTGATCGCTTTTTCCGCTCCTTTTGTGGGCTAACAAAAAGAGAACTCTTTTTGTTTGCGGTCTGAGCCTGTCAACAATGGCTTACATTTGTACATACATACATGTGTTTTAGTTGCTGGGCCAGGTTTTGTTCTTTGGCTTTTTTTATTTATTATTATTATTTTGGCTGTTTGTTATTCCTTTGATTTGATTTGCCGCCTTAAAGGGAACTCGCTTTTGTTCATAAGACGGTCGTTCCTTGACGGACTGGTGAGAGCGAATTACGCCTTCTTTGATTTCGCAAACCTATTGAAATCATAATTAGAAGACAAACGCTTCAAGTTGTTCTTAGCACAATAGCCAGGCAACAAAGCAGAAGTGCTTATTTGCGTCGTACAGCTAAGACAAGGATTCCTAAGCCCTAAGTGCTAATAAAGATAAGGAAGGGAGCACAATTTAGTTGAAAGTTGAGGAAGCTATTTGATTTCTACTCCTTGCAGCTGGAAGTTGAGTAAACATAAATAAACATTTTAAAAGGATCTTTCAAAATCATATATACACTTTACTTTGTTGGTTTCGAAATATCATCACCGAATCGAATATAAGTTCTGGTATGCATTTTTGTTTCCGATGTAGTCTGTAGTCGGGACAAATATTATAAGTTGCTGAATCCAATTAAAATTCCGCTTTGTCACCCTGCTGCTATAATATCATATTTAATTTACATGGAAGCATTAAAAGCAATGTGCATGTGTGTGTGTTACACGTTCAGGAGTACTAAAATCGATCTTTAAATAGTTTTTTCGCTCTTTATGACTTTAAGTAAGTTCAAGTCACGCCACTGATTTATTATCCATAGTTTCCATTTGCTGTTGTAAGTTACGCTAGAACTACAAACACATACTGAACCAATTTAATAGACTTGTCAAAAAGGCAACCACATAAAATGGCAGGTGGCTGTGTCGACTAAGCCGCAGTCATTTCCTGTGGGGAATTGACTTGCGTTGGGTTTCTTCAATGGGGCTGGCACAAATTGATTTGTAATTAGCTGCAGTTGCAGTCAACAATATGATTAACTTGGCATTTGGCGAGGCCCCCACAACCATGTGCTGTCTAAGGTTACAAAAGAGAAGAAGAAGCACGGTCACAGATGTGCGCAGGCGTGGATGGGCCTCAAGGAATAACATATCCACTTGAAAGATGCCATGCATAAATTACACTAAAGGAATGCATTATCCTTGGCGATTGACAGTTCCTTTAAGTAGCCAGTCGGCACTTAATATGGGCACATGAGGGCGTTCTAGTGAGTTGTAAACGCGTCTGTTGAGGCTGCTGTGGTTTACCCAAAGTATTCAGCATGTGTCAACAAATGTTGGGCTGTCTACGGTTCTGAGTATCCATAACATATCATATGAACTATTCCAATCCGTGGCAGTTGACAGTTGTGTGCAGTCCGTGTCATAAATCAGTGCAGAGCATAAAATTACATTTCCATTTCAACGCTGACTTTGATTGCTTTTTCTTTTTTTTTTTTTTGCTTATTGAATTTATATTAAATTCATGTTTTTTTACACTTGGCAGTTATTAAATTAGTCTTAAATCCACTTTGACACGCGCATATAAACATTAATTGAATTCCCAAATGAGCAGTTCAAATGAAACTTGTAAATGAACAGTGGTTTTACCCACCTCAACAATTGGATTAAATGCATGAAATAAAATGGCATTCAACTGGCGCATTTGTTTGCGGGATTTTAGGCTTATTTAATTTAGTTAATGAAATGTTTTTGTGTAAGGCTTTCAATGGTTTGGCTAACCAATAAGATTAGGTCTGCAAAGCGATGCATTGATTAACAATAATTATTAATTAACAGGAATTTTAACATAAAGCAAAAAGAAATATTAATTAATAAATATAATTGTTATAATTGAAACTCATTTTATCGAAGTGCCAATAATGTAATACCTTTGCAGTCAAATTGTCAATAAAATTTACTTAATTAACTTGCCTTCATAAACTGGAATATACAAATGCATTTTGAGCTTACAGACAAAAGGAAATTGATTTCATTCAAAAGCTTATCGGTTATTCTTACAGAAGCTATAAAATAATCCTGTGTTCACAGAATATAAGGTTGACAAATGTCTCAAAGCAAATCATTTTTCATACAAGATAACACCTTTCACCCGACTGTTTCAATAGAAACTACTTGATCGGAATCGGAATGGAATCGCTTTATGTATTGGAAGACATCTGCTCCTCAGTTCATCATTGTTTGTCTCTCTCAATTTGCTTTTAGCTTTGAAGAAAAATGCTTTTTCTAAAAAGCTTAAAATGAGCTAATCATAAAATTCCAACTCACATTTATCCCATGAACATTTTGAATAGATTCACTTGACTGACTATTTCTTAACTATCATCTGCACCTGAGCATGAGCGTATCAAATTGACGGGAAAGCAACTGCTTCTAATCATTAGCTGTTGTCAATGTTCCCACGAAAACTGGCAACAGACACCGCCTTATCGCTAACATCAACACCTAGTTTCCTGCTTAATCAAAAGTCATCATTTTCTTTGCATAATTCTAGTGAAAGGTCGTACAGTGATGGCCCAAGTCATCATCATTCATATTCATGTCTGCCATTTGGAACTGCCCCCTTTAATGCATTGCACTAACAAAATCCCTCCAGACAATTTTTAGCCTCCCCTCAGCCCTTGGCACTGCATTCATAATTTGATCGATTGCAGCGTTTCCAAACTACTTTGACATTAATTGACTCCAAATATGCACAAGCGCATGAAATTATGAAAATCTTATTAAAGTCAACCAGCCAGGCGAACGCTTCAATGAGCCTTTTGTTGGGAAAAGTTGAAAAAAAATATATAAGAAAAAAACTTCACCAGGCAAACTTCATAAATGCTAATGTGGCTGGCTGGCTTGACGGGCTGGCTATGAAATGATTGATGGTCTTAGCCAGGGCTAGGTAAAAATTCGGCTCTAGGTTTGAGGTTTCTATTTAGTATTGAGTGCAAAATTATGCGGTGTGCACACCTACTGTCAAAAGAAAAAGGATCAATTCACGACAAAAAAAAAAATGCACCTTTTACCTTTGAGGCGGTTTTCGGCAACCCTCTGAGCCAATTTAATCCAATGGCTTAGACACAACGAGCTCATCCTAAGCGCCTTAACGCATGTTGCAACATATTTACTAGGACCCAGCAAGGATTTAGTTATTGTTGCGTTGGACAGCATTGCAAATATTTTGAGGTTGCCGCCTTTGTGTGCGATTCCGGTTGCCAAGGGCGACTCTACAATGATCTCAGTTCGCTTTAGACAACAGTTCTTGAGAAAGAAGAGCAGAAATTGTAAAGACATTACTTATAGGTGTGTGTTTGTGGGTGGAATATCTTATTGACAAATGTTATTAGAATCCCTTAATTCCCTTGATAATTTCTATACATAGTTTTATACAACATAAACTCTTGATTTAGGAAGCCGTCTGCATTTTATGTATTACCTAAACTATCCTCACATGCAAACCAATTTGCCAAGCCCAAAACTGGCTCAACTCACAGCCGACTCACATGAAATTTGTATGTATGTAAAATGTATTCTCAGCTCTTTTGTACATTATCAGACAAAACGTCTGACATCCTGTTTTGTTTGGGGTCCTGTGCGTGTGGCGCCATAAAAAGCATTTTGTGTAACTGCGGCGCAAACAAGCTCGAGACTAATTACAGCAAAAGATAACGCCAGAAAGCAAACCGCACCAGGATAATAATCTAAGCAAATTTATCAACACACACATACACACACAAAGATTCAAATGGAAATGTCCATGTGTGTATGTGTATGGGTGTGTACGAGGAGAGAAAAAAAGGCACATACAAATTTATAAGCCTCGTGCTTTGCATGTGTGCAACACCAAGGAAGACATACACGAAAGGATACAAGTGAAAAATTATGCGATGGAGACTTCAGCAGACAAAAGCAAACAAACGCCAACAAACGAACAGGCTAAGGGGCAGCCCCAGTATTCAGTTCAGTTGTTTGTAAAGTGTGAACTTGAAGTTAAAACATGCCACGTGCCGCAGGCCAACAGAAAGGACGCACAGAGCCCATAAGCTGAGATTTTACCCAAAACGAAACTTGAATACACTTGCCAACTATTTATAGTATGTCAAAATACTTAAATTGTAAATTGCATTAACTTTGCTACAAATAGTAAAAAGTTTGTTGATTATTCGTTTTTTGCGGGTTTCCCCAATAATTTCCATTTCAATATTCCCAGATATATTTTATATATTGCATTAAAAATTCTAATTTTCTAAATCATAAGTGACAATCATAAAATAATAATTTCATTCTTGGACAGTTAAAATTTATATACATTTTTTTTTAAATTAAAATTTAAAAAAATGTATATGATTGTACATCTTATATTTTAATTACTTTTGTTTTATTTGTAAAATTCATACGCTACAATAAGTCCAGCATAATAATTATATCCTTGGCAAGAACTTGAAATTACAAAAAAAAAAAGCCAGCTTACTCAGGTAGATCAAAAAATTGTTCTTGCTCCAAAAATAATCAAAAGGCAAACGGCCTCCGAAACGTGTAGCAGACCACCCTTAACCCCCCTACAGCACTTTCACACTCACACACACACACAGGAAGAGAGTCCTGCCTGA
The DNA here is from genome assembly GCA_035044245.1 of Drosophila nr. fundita. Taxonomy (NCBI): domain Eukaryota; kingdom Metazoa; phylum Arthropoda; class Insecta; order Diptera; family Drosophilidae; genus Drosophila; species Drosophila nr. fundita. The sequence continues at coordinate 737,136 of JAWNMG010000622.1, read as the reverse complement.
GTAACAGCTTTTTAGCATAAATTTCGCGTTACACGGCAGGAAGTCGTCGTGCGTCAGTTGCTTGCCACAATTTCCATTAGCGGCACAAGGGCCACATGTGACGTTGCCGCTGCCAGAGCGTTTGACATTTTAAGGAGCGCCAAGCGAGTAGCCCCACAGGCAAAGCCCAGAAGTCGATGTCCTGCCCTGCCCTGCCCTGCCCTGACATGTCAACTGTGCAACACGCACAATTTGAGGCGAAATTCTCAAAGGTAAAATAAATAGAGAAACGATGGACGAACGTTAAATACACATAAGTGAATAGCGTGGCCAGAGAGCCAACAAATGGGATGAAAATACATACCTCTACTTGTAGCGAGGCCAGCCACAGTTCAGTTCAGTTCAGTTTGGTTAGGTTCACATCTCCCCCCGGGTAGATCCCCAGTTGCCCAACACACCTGTGTTGAGGGCTCGAATTTCAATGAAATGTTGAAATAGAAATTAAATGCCAGACCGCATTTTAGACTAATGCCAAAATTACGCGCTCGCAATGTGCTCGTATCAGCTTACAGAAGCAACAGCATCTTTCTGCCGCCCCTTCGTAGTACAGGTATCCAGTGTGTATCCTGTGTGGCAGACTGGCAGCCTGAATCAACCACAACATGTACACCTACTTCCTCTGTGCAGAGCTATTCTGTGCTGTGCTGTGTCACATGAGACGCTTTACCAAATAAAAAAATATTGAATACCCACCGGGCCCAAACCACAATGCCAAGGAAAAGGTGGTGGCCCAGGAACAGGAACAACCCAACACTTAGTTTCGGAAATGGCTCATAGCTGAGCTGAGCTGTGCTGAGCTGCCTATGATGTTGTTGATAGATTGCCATCGCCGGTAATAGTCTGTGGTCTGGGCGCAGTAAAGTGTTTTGAATTTGCCATGCACAAAGCATCCTTTGCATGTGCAAAAGTTAGATAGGCTCCTCGATAAGTTTTAAGCGATTATAAACGATTCGTCGATATTGTCAAAGGCAATGGTAAATTGAGTGCATTAGGCCCAAGCAAAGGAACCATTTGCCAAGATATTATCCGACGAAGGCGAGTGATGAATATCGGTTAAGAGATACAGAGAATAACATGTGGTAGTAATGTTACATAAAGTCGCAACGGCAATCTAAGACCCGCAATAGATTAAATGATGCCAAATCTTAATTATTAAATTATTATGCATATATAGCTTATATCTCAGGGTATTTCGAAGTCGGTTGCGCCTGGCTGCAACGTTCTCTTTTGTTTATTTATTTATTTAATGCCGAGCAATCAACATAGATAATTACAACAACTAAAAAACATATTAACTGAAATAAAAGGTAATATTTTATGCATTTTTAATTTAAATTACAACAAACATATAATCATTTATTATTATTTATATTATATTATTCAATTACCAATGCAGCATGTAATTCCGTAATTAGCATTATTTTTATACTGAAAAATATTGTCGATTGCTTAAAAGTCGTTAATCAAACATCAAGCAAAAAGTCGCATACACACCAGAGTTGTCCAGAGTTGTTCTTAACTGACAAATCAAATGGCAAAGGTAGTTGAGAACTGCTTTTGGCCAACGGCCGACCAACATTAATAACACTTCAGTAGAAGCGCACAATTGACAATTCGGAGAAGCGGACCCACTGCTCGATATGCATTTCAATAAAAGTTCCGACAAAGGCCGTAAAACAATTGTGCAACAACGGACAAAGGAGTCACAAAATTACAGAGCACTTTGAGGTCCATGCATTTGATTACGAAGAATGAGTGCGAAACCTTGAAGCTGGCAGTCCGAGTCCTGCCCAGTGCATTTGTCATTGGCCCAGAGTGTGTGCTGCATGTGGCAAGCCGAATGTTGGACCGTGTCGAACAATTAGTCCACGCCCCTGAGCATTTTTACACCTGGTAATTGCTCCACAAAACGTCGTGTAATTTTTCTTTAACGAATCTCAAATGACTTTTGTCCTTTGTTCAGCAATGTGGACCGCAAGGAGTTGGACCAGGTCCGGGTGCTGTACGCAGGATTCATTTGTTTTGTTTTCAGCTGCAGGGCAGCCATACATTCGCATTGCTTACTTTATTAAAGCGTTGGAGACATTTATGACCTTGGTCAAAAATATATACGAGCTGCATTTTGGCTACATGATTAATGCTTCAACCTTGGCACAATGCTGGCAATTTGGTTTTGTGTGCAACTGTTTCTATTGAGGCATTGTGCATCTGTAGGCGTTTTGAGCTGGACTCTTTGTCGGCACAGCAGCATTCCTTACACCTCGAGAGACGGCTGCTTCTTTCTTCGACTTAATGCGTTTACAATGAGACCGAGAGACGAGAGATGACTTTTGAATTATTGTTCCAAGGAATCGAACCTTTACAATATTTGGCCAGCTGAAAATGGGTCAGCATGGGTTACACACACACACACACAGGCACACACACTCATACACACATGCGTAAGTTAAAGTATAAAAATAATAAGCAGCGTGCAAACTTTTGCACATTCAATTGATGACTTTCAATGAGCCATTTGGCTAAATCGCTGGGTCATCAGGTTGAGGATGAGACTGCCTCATTACGGACCACTTTCCCGGGGCCAATTATTGAGAGTGTGGTTGCGCGTGGACTTAAATTCAATTTAAAATGCATCAGACTGTTTACCGTAATAATATCAACACACTTATGAATGCCTGCCCGCAGTTTTATCTTACAAATATCCACATTATCGCCCTCAAGCGTCCAACCGATTTCTGGCTCAGCCATTTGCACAGGCGCACAGATCAGGACCAGTTTCAGTTTCAAATTCAGTCTGCGCTCTCTTCTCCCAGACGCACCAGGTGCAATACTTTAATGAGCTTTTGTTGTTCTTTTTGACTGTTTCTGCTGATGTTGCTGTTGCAGTTGCTGTTGCTGTTGCTGCTGCCTCTGTCGATCTTAACGAGTCGCCGACATCGACAGCGCTTGCGGCTGCTGGGTTTTATGTTTATATGTATTTTTTTTCTTACTTGGCTGTAGTTAAATAAATTTAAACTTGCCACTTTTTTTGCAGGCAGCACGCAAGATTTTTTAAGGCACAACAGCTGTGAATACCCTTAGTAATTTTCATTAGAGGGTATACACATGTACACTGTGGAATACGGATTTTCTAAATCTTCCTCCCTAACTAACGGTATGCTATGTGCTATGCTTGTAGTTAAGTTACTAAATGATGAAATCGATTCTCCTGCGTTGACATTAATTTTGATTCATTTTGTGGTTCCCCCCAGACCTACTTACTTAAGTTACTCTTACCACATCTCTTAACCGCTAAACGAGTAATTATTCTATGCATGAAGTGTACTCTGTATTGATTAGCAATCTTAAACTTTTCCTCTCGACAATTACATTTTTGCATGCACTTGTTGGGCATTTTAACTAATTCATTTTTTGTGTTGGACCAATTTTCCGATTAAATATCACGAGAATATTTATAAATTTTTCAGATTTTAAAATTTTAATCTAAAAAACACAAATATTAGATTTTATTTTGAATTTTACTATGCTTAATATGTTCAGATCTTCAAATTCAGAACGAATTCAAAAAATATTTCGTAGCATCTAATAAATTAAAAAAAAAAAACCAAATATTAAATTATAAAAAGATGTCATCAAACAATAAACAATTATTAATTTAATTTAATTTTTACTTACTTAAAATTTACTTGTATATTTGTATGACTATTTCTGCTAAAATTAGTCGTTAATAAATAAATAATTCGTTTTAAAAAGTTAAACTAGTTTATAAATATTTGAATTTATTAATGCTACAAACATAATTGTCTAATGTTTAGGAACCTATGTAATCGTTGTGCGACTAGAGAACTAGACCAACTGCAGGGTAATTGGCAGTCCAACCAAGCGTTATTCATCTCTCTCTGGTTTCCATACCATTTGTGTTGAGTTTTTACTGGCATGTTTCTTGTAGCTGTTCCGCATCGCGCTGTTTATGCAGTTAACTGATATTTTTGCATGCCAGATGAAAATGCTGTGTGCTGTACCAGTGCACATCTGTTATCCTGACAGCAGGCAGGTGAGGCGAGGACTCGACCCGCCCTTCCTCCCCCGCTGCTCTCGCAGTCGCCGCTGTTGCCGCTGCTCGCACGCTGGGGAGGTAATCGATCTCTTGTGGTTTATTTACATCCGTTATTGAAATTCGCTTTTTGCCTTTGCTTGTTTTTGTTGTTGTCGCTGGCCTTTGTTTTTGTGAATTGGCTTTGTAGTCCTTGCTGTTATTGTTGTTGCTGATGGTGTATTGATGACAATTGCAGTTCGGCATGCAGCTGGAACTTCATTTACATCCGGTTAACGCTTTTTACACCCGATTTTTTCTTCCGTTTTTAGTTTAAATGGCAGCCGGCGGAAGTAAAAAGCATCCCAATTCTTTAATATTTATTTCCACATTAGTTTACTGATTTTTATATATAACACAAATTTAGGAATCAATTTCCAAACAATGGATACTTGGACAACAAGCCAAACAGGCATAATCCTTGAGCTTTATTCCGGAAAGCAGTTTTGATTGGCAAATATTATTTATTTGTTTCCAAGTATTCTGTATATTAGCATTTTTCTTATTTTTTAACTAAGTATCTACCTAACATTTTATTTATAATTCGATTAGAACAAGGTTTCAAGTAACAATACTCTACATAAGTTATTTTATTTGAAACTAAATGAGACTCGAAATGAAGAAGATATATCACTAGCTATAAATACTTTTTAAGACATTATGTATTTATTTAATCCTAAATGGGACAAGAAATCAAGAAGAAATATCAATAATATTTTGCCATAATGAATTCACTATCGCTGAAAACTTTTTCCCACATTCGCACCAGCCGCATTCCCAGGCGTCAATCAACTGAATTTGCCTCACCTGTTCTTAAGTATTCATAATCAGTAATTTCACTAGCAATACCAAATTATACATTTCTGAAGCCTTACTGCCACAGAAATATGTACCCAATAAGCAGGGGCAGGCAACTTCACCTGTCCACACGGATTTCTAACTTGTAATACCAAAATTAATGCTTTAAAAAGAACACAAAGCAATCCATGACATTAAAAAGATAAAGACCTGATCACACACACACACACACACACACACACACACACACACAGGTATATTGAGATTCCACCTGCAGTTCAACATATAATAATCCCATCAGCATTTTTGGATACGCTTTGCAAATGAATTGTATCGCGGCCGGCAAAGTCGAACAACCTGACCAGACAGGGACAGAGACCGGGCCACAAAGCGTGGATAATAATAATGTGGAACCGAAAATGAGCTGGGATCGGTCAGGACTGACGACTGGCAAAGTGGCGACTGCCGATGCGGACTCTGAAGTTCTGTATTTGCACCTGCAACACTCGCTGCAGACATTTTGATGAGCCTTGCGCGGCTTATAATTAAATTGAAGTTGTAGATACAATTTGATATCAGCAGCGTTGCGCTCCATAAAACATATGCATATAAAAATTATATAATGGCTAAGCGTGCGTTTTAGAGGCCTTGGCATTTAAATTTGTATGAAAGGGAATAACACCGAACGAAACCCTACATAAAAGTCGCATATATAAAAATGTGAAAATGCTAAGTACGTTGTCCAAGACTTGGCTTTCGAATCTGCCTTTATTCATTTTTTTACCCTTACAAAGGGTATATTCTTTTGTGGTGAAGTATGCAAAGCATTGAAGAAAGAATCTCAGTTTTGCAGATAGTGGAACTTGGAATATATCAATTTTCTCTTATTTTCTTTTTTGCTTAGATAGCTGCTATTGGATTCTAAGAAAATATATTTTCCTAGCTAAGATAATAATTTTTGAAAGAAGTAAGCAAAATTTGACTAGTTTGTGATATGGCTGCCAATTTTATTCGGGCATTCTGTGGCCTGTTCGAATTCATTTGTACAATACACGTAAAAACAAAAATCACATCCATATCCACTTTATAAGCCGATCCTTTACAGCAGTTCCAAACTGCACCACCAAACAATTGAATTGAATCCACTTCTATTGTAGAGTCCGTTTGACAGCTTATTCTCATGCCACACATTTACATTTATCGTACGAGAAAAACTGCAAATTTAATGTAGGCCTTAACCGAAAATAAAGCTGAAAACTATGCATATATATATATATATATATATGTATTGTCATTGTCGAATAAATCAAAACTCGCACACAGGTCGTTTTGCCAAGCTGCAATTGTATGCAAAAAAACAAAAAAAAAAAAAAAACAAAAAAAAGCGAAAAAGCGAAATAAATAAGTGCCGCAGGTGGCCACAAACTGTCGGCCGTCCAATTGTCTTTGAACGGTTCAAGTGTTTGTCTTTGCATCCAGTTGGACAAATTTACATGCGCGCCTCGCACACAATGAGGCAGTCGCAGGTAGGCACGGCTGGACATTCCATTCTGGCCACTGGACAATGGCCACACGTCGATATTCAAATATACATTTTTCCCCCTTATTTTTTTTTTCTTTTTTGCGCTGCCTGCTCAAGGCACACATTTAAGCATTAATCGCACCGTTCAAATATGTTTTAAATGGAAAAACTTGTGAAGGATATTTGGTCGTGTCATTTCCGCCTTTGTAATGCTCGTTATCCTTTGACAGAACGTGTGACAAACGTACAGCTGTGTGGGTGTCCTATTATTGAAAATATTTGTAATTAAAGAGCAGCTCTTAAGCAGTGTGGAAGTCCAGCGAGCGTACATCCATCAATCATTTTTTTAGTAATCTTTGATTTTGTATGTAAATTATTAGTTTTTTCTCCTTTTTATACCTCTGTGCAAAACTGATAAATCCGGATTATATTGATAACTGTGGAATGAATCAATCTTAATGACTTTTTCTTGGGTGAAGATCCATCGCTCTACGGGTTGCATAGAAAATAGTAAATTTGACGCGTATGATCAGGATAAATGATCAGATCAAGGCGGTTGAGTGTACGAAATCTGTGGAATTTATAAAATTATACATGTGTTTATAAAATTGGTATTAACATCAAACGATTTTTATACTAAGCATAATATTAGAATCTTACAGAGACTTTAAAGACAATTTCTACCCATATATCTTTTGGCAGACTTCTTGCTTTAGACAGGCCCCGTTAAGAACTGTCAAATCTACAACGATCCCCGAATGTAATGGACTAATTGAATTCGGACAGAGTGTTTCCCAATAATGAGAGACAGCTCCCTTGCAACATCTTCCACCTGTTTCTGGATTCTTTAATTTAAATTATATATTCACCAGCCATAACTGCGGTTTACATACATTAAAAAAAAAAAAAGTTTTAATTTGAAGAGGGGAACATTTTGTGCTGACCAACTATAATAGCAACAAGAACAGTAAAAATGATAATATTAATAAGGGCGTGCAACATGCAACTTTGGCATTTGCATTGTTTACGGCTACCGGCAGCCGAAGGAATTTTCTCGAAATTGGTAAGTCATTTTGCTACTTAACGCAATTAGTTTGTGTTTCTTTAATTATAAAAATAGTTTGCCAACAAAGTTTTGTGCGCTGACATTTATTTGGTGTGTAGCCTCCCCTCACCAATCCAGTGTACCCCACTTTCCCCTCCACTGCACACTGAACTCATCAAAAAACTTGTTCGACATTGGCAGCATAAAAAGTGAAAAGAAAAAATGAAAACGCAATGAGAAAAAAAAAATGGGAAACTAACAAATTTTATTTAATTTTTGCTGCGTTTCGTTTCGTTTGCTATGCAAATTTGGCGCTTTTGATGCGCTTTTAATTAGTCCGCTCTCTCCCCGCATGGAATAACGCGGAAATCCGCTGTCAATCGGATTGTTGTCTTTGTTTTTCTATGCTGATTCGTATTGCACTTTGATTCCGCCCCCCATTTCCCAGCCACTGCCTGTCAATCGCATGCAAATGAGCTCGTTCTTTCGCTCACACGACGACAGCAGCCAGGTGTGACCAGGTGCTCTGTTTGGGTGTTTGGGTGTTTGGCTGTTTGGGTGCGGCGGGCTCTCAACGTTTTACGTTTTTAGTTTTATGCTGCGAAAATTGAAGTGTCCTTTGCATATTCAGCAGCATGCAAATGCATTGCACTCAGCCTGCAATTACAACACCACTCGATTCGAGGGGACGCTTTTCGCATGCCTCCGCTCCACATAATACCCGGCAACCATTAAAAATGGCACGAAAATAAGGGTATAACCAAAGAATATATCTACGTACATATCTAGAGTCTTTGGCATAGAAAAGTTGTGCAGTTGTATGTATGTGATAACACCCCAAAAAATAATTAAGTTTTTCTTGTTTTTATAATTAATTTCTTAATATTAGGCAAAACATTATATATTTTTTTAGAAACATTTCCTATCGTTAAAAACATTTCTAAAAAGTTGCAATGCCAACCCTAGTTTTTAGAAAAAATCATTCCGAAATTGATAAACAAGTAATGAAACTTGGCTTGGCTTTCATATTAGAATTCCTGTTCTTTAAGAATATGAATTTTAAAAACTCCGTATATGTAAAATCTAAAAACTTTAATGTCTAATAACAATTTAAGTATCAGAAAAGCAAATATACGAACATATTCATACATATATTATTTTAATTTTAGAAAAATCCACCCTGAAATTTGTAAATGCAAAACCTAGTTTATAGAACCATAAATTTTAGAAATTTACATTCTGATTAATATGTAGACCAACCATTTGCGCCAAAAGTAAGGCGACTTGCATAAATGCAGGGCTATTTTTTCATGAGTCTAGGCACATTAGTCTAAATAATTTTAAACAACTAATTTGATCGAACAATTTCCGCCTGTTCAGGATATATACATATAATTTGACGTTGCTTTGATCTTAAGTAGATTAGCCCTATGTATTTGAAAAGATCTATTCACATATTACACTCTTATTTATTAAAAATAAAAGATCTTTTACAAAAGTTAGAGGGGCCAATAATGGTAATAAAATTCGTATTAAAAAAATAGGACGCACAAGTCAAATATAAAGTGTTTTAGTAATATGGGCCGCCAAGGAATTTACTTTGGCAATGTCTTTTTACAATGAGAACCATATCAGCTAATGTTGTAATATGTAACGTTCTTTAATTATATAATTTAAGCTAAGCTAAACTAAGTACAATTTATTCCCCTGTTTTGCTAGTGCTGGCGGCTGCTGCTTTCGCTGCCTGTGTTGCATGATGTTTGGCGACCGCTTCCTGGGCTTTGCTTAGCTGTATGTATCCTTCGTGTGCACGCGAACGTAGCTCGCTTTCGACACTTTTGTTAACCGATTTTGCAATGACTGCCTCGATTTTTTGCGATTCATTAAATTTTCCCTTCTTCGCTTTGATGGGCGCATCTGTAAAAGGTAAGCAAAATGTAATTTAATAGTTTTACATTATTGTAGATCTACTCACTTGATCGACGTGTAAAGGCTGCTTGTTTCTGCTGTTTCTTCTTGTTTTGTATGGCAGCCGGTAACTTAGCTTTCTTAAATTTACCTTGTGGCATTTTGCTGATAATAAACAATAGCTACGCTAAAAGCACGTTTTTCTAAGATTGTTTTTATTTCACACAGCTGATTGCCGATACACTGTATGGTGGTCAGCCGATAGGTTATCGAAATGTTAACGCGAAAGTGAGCAGTTAACGCACTTAACCCTCTGTAAGAATTCTTTTTAGTTTGACAGAAAGACGAATTTAATATTCCCTTTTGTAGTGCATTTTTATACAAAAGATCCCACCTGAAAACAACTTGTAACCATTATAATTTAATAGAAAATAACATAATGTTATCTTTTAATTTCTTAAACAAACAATATTAACTTTTGCCACTACAAAATAAAATTTCACATTCAATGCAAAACGCAAATTATTATTTTGACATTTGTTTTAACAGATAATAATTTAACATTTAAAAGCGCTAAATATTGTTGTTGTTATATAATTTTAAATGGGTTTTTTTTTGTTTTTTTTTTTTGTTGTACATATATGTATATTTATAACTATAATTATTATTTTCATACACATAACTAAAATCTACAACGCGCTTCCGATTTAAACTCGTATTTGTATTTAATGTATGCTGCTTTGTCTTTGCTCGCTTGGCGCGCGCTTTTACTCACTTTGTGATTAATGCATTATAATGTTGTTTTTTTTTAATTTTTATAAAAATATTTTTCGAAAACTTTAATGAATTATTAAACGTGTGTGTGTGGATGTTTATGTTTTCAAGTGTGAAACATATATGAAACAATTAACTCAATTTTCCGACTATAATGCCAGTTACGACTAATCCTATTATCACAGCAATCACTAGAAGTATTAGTATCTTACGGCGGTGGCTATTACGACTGGCAGCCGCTTTCTCCAATTCGCTGCGCCCCTCCTCCACCCTGACGGTCGTTTGTTCAATCGATTCCTCGATGGTGCCTGCAAATTAGAAATTCGAATATGATAATATTTATATGGTAATAATATTTTGATATTTTAAGAGACCCTGTTAAATTACATAACAATTCATGAGAATTTTTAATAAAAATATATAAATTCAAAATTTTTGCAATTTAAATTTCATACTTCAACTCATTTTTAATTTAATTTAAACTAGTTTTAGCTTTTAATTATTTAAATACCCCCAGACATTTTATAATTATTTCTTATTTTTTTAAATTTTAATGTAATATTCAATTTTATTTTTAATTTAATCTTAATTCTTTTGTACTTTTTGTATTTAAATGTTTCTTTAATTTCAAATTGAAATTAAACTTTTTTATACTTTTTTTTTGGGTGTTTTAGAATAAATAAATAAATGAACTATAGACAGCTGATCGAACAGCTGCCTCATAGAAAAATCAAAACAAAATCGTTATCGGAACAGGAAATCGATATGAAAACAAATCCCAAAATTTAAAAGATCTTTAATCTTTATGTATTGATTGTACTCACCGATCACCTCTCCCTGCACAGTGACCAAGTCGCTCAGCTTGTTCATGATGACATTCACATCGATGATATCTGCCTCGATTTGTTCGACTTGGCGCTGACGTTCCACGAGCATATCGTGTTGGCGCTCGAGGCCCGCCTGCTCTTCCCGCTGCTCCTGCAGCAGCTCCGATCTGGCACTAATCTCCGATTCCTGCTCAGCGGCGGCAGCCTGATAGCTACGCCGGGTGGCATGCGAAATTCGCTTCTGCTGCGTTGAGTATTTCTCGACAACGTTCTGAAACTCATGGGTGAGTTTATCCAGCTGCAATTTCTGCTGGCGGTCGCCATGACGCACAACGGCTTGGAGCCGTTGCAAGTCGCTGCTGGTCGCCTGGACACGTGTATTGGTCTTTTTATTGATGCCGTGTATTTTCTCGCGCAACGCCTTCAAATCTTTGGGCGTGCCAATCAATTTAAGTTGCTTCTCCAGCTGCTTGGTGCTGCTGTTGATCGCCGTGATATTGTGGCCAATATCCTCGCTCAGCGAGACAAACTCTGTGGGACTGAAACCGGAATTGCCCGAATTGGAGGCAGCCGCAAAGCTAACCTCGGGTGTGGCCCCCGATGTGGCACCATAATCACGATGTGTGCTGCCTCCTCCAGTGGGATTATTGAGTGCCTGTGACATGATAGTAGCCCTACTCTCTGTCTGTTTCGTTATAAATTTAATCACTCCAGATCTGTTTCTGTTATCTTGGGTTTTCTTCTTTTTTTTGTGGGTGGTGTGTTCTGTCTGCGAATACAAAGAACTTGAGTTATGCTATGTTGGGGCCTCAATGCTTACCGCAACTGTCTACAAGCTAAAGCCCCTCGCATTACACAAGCAAACAAACTCGAACTGCGAGCTAAACAAATGATTCACTTTAAGCACAGAGTTTATCAGACAAGCTAACATATGACCAATACACATACACACACGCACGCACCTAACACATATATGCAAACATATGTATGTCGTATGTCTGCGGGTGCAGAACACACCAACACACACATCTACACAGTGGTTGCCAGCATTTATATGGCTTCCAATTATTAGTATTAGTTACCTAGGATTTACTTCAGTGGGCAAGTTGAAATCCAAGTTTCTTCTCAACTAATTTGCCCAGTGCGCAAGCCTTTCACTGCATTACACACAAAGACACAACTTATTATCGATAAATACCATACTCTTATTAGCCATGCTTTGCAGCCCTGCACTCAACACATTTGACAACACTGAACACTGATAAGCTAAAGAAAGTGCGCGCCAAAGTGAAAAAATCCGAATTTACACTGTTTGATCATAATGTTCACGTCTTACGATTTCCAAACTCATGACTTGATTTTAAAATTTGTACTTGACCATTAAAACTATGCGAAAGCGTTTGCCAAAATGCATTATAACTTAAGTCTTGCCCTTACGATACAAGATAGTTTAGAGCAACTATGTATTGATAATAATTGAGAGCTGTTGGAAGTGTTACTAAATACACCGTCCATTTGCGGAAATTGCAACTGCATAAAAAAGACGACAAATACTTTTTCTTTACGTTGTTTTTGTAATTCCGTAGCTTTAACGTACAGAGTTATGCTAAAAAGTAAAAATCCTCATTACTCTTGTCCCTCTGGCTGGCATTTTATTTAGTGGGTCTTGGCGGCCAAACGCTTGTCGCGCTCCTCCGAGATGCTGAGCTTAACGCCCTTGCCCTTTGGCAGGGAGATGTAGGGCTTGTTGCCCTTGCCAATGATGAAGACGTTGGTCAGGCGAGTGGCAAACACATGTCCCTGCGAATCCTTAATGTGCACAATATCGAAAGAGCCGGGATGACGTTCACGGTTAACGACGGTGCCAACACGACCCAAATTCCTGCCTCCGGTGATCATGCACAGATTGCCTGCGAATTTAAATATAATGTTTATTATTACATTCAATCTTTTTCGGTTTTGTTTTAAATGTAATTGCACGTAAAAGTTACTGAAATGGCTGATAAAATGGACAAATCAGAGACCGTCGTATCAAAAATTGCTTTGGGCTTTGTTTTTGAACCACGCAACTTGATTTTGAATGCGCTTTGTGGTCTTCGAACCAGCCAAGAATAATCATCAAATAAGTCTTTTTGGCACCTACCCGAATCGAATTTGATGTAGTCGGTGATCTTGCCGGATGCAATATCCACTTGCACCGTATCATTGGCATGCACCAGCGGATCGGGATAGCGGATGGTGCGTCCATCGTGCGTAACCAGAAAAGGAACACCCTTGGCACCCAATTGTGTCTTGCGCACCTTGCACAGCTTGTACTGCAATAGCCAGAAAATAATATTTAATAATATACAATAGAAATATTTAATAAAGAAATCTCTTAAATGTAGCCTAGTTTATAATTGAATTAGGTTGATTTGTAATTGCACGTAAAAGTTACTGAAACGGCTGACAGAATGCTCAAGAATCAGAGACCGTCGTATCAAAAATTGCTTTTGGCTTCATTTTGAACCAATTAGCGTATGGATGAAAAATAAACACTAAACGGTCTTCGATAAAGCCCACCATAAACTAATTGCAAGTAATCTTCTAGTATTCACTTTATTCTTACCTTGGCCTCCTCAGCGGAAATGCGATGAATGGTGAAGCGACCCTTGACATCATAGACCAGGCGGAAGAATTCACCCGTCTTCTCAATGGTGATCACATCTATAAAAATTATATAGAATAAATAAATAATATAAATGAATAACAAATAAATAAATCATACACGTAATCAATAATATAAGTTTATGGAATATAGATATATTAAAAATATTATTGATATAGTAATAATAAAAAAGTTATAATTTAAGAAATAAAATAATATAAAATAAATAAATATGAAAATTAAATTAATTATATAAATAATATAAATATAAATTAAATAATAAAATAATTAAACATAGTATAATAATTCAAAATATTTTATAATAATTAAATATACGTAATAATTTAGATAAATGCCAATTGCAAATTGGTCTTCTCTGCGACGACTCACCCATGAATCCAGCTGGATAGGTGGGATCGGTGCGTACCTTGCCATCGACCCGGATGAGACGCTGCATGACAATTTTGGTCACCTCGGCGCCATTCAAGGCGTACTTAAGGCGATTTCTCAGGAAAATCAACAGCGGCAGCGATTCGCGCAGCTTGTGTGGACCGGTCGAGGGACGGGGAGCGAAGGCGCCTCCCAATTTGTCCAACATCCATGCCTTGGGTGCCGCTAAACGCTTCAAATGTTTCTTAGGTCCACGAGCCTACAAAAATATTAGTTAAATTAAATCGAATTCTTTTTTTTCGACGTCTCTGCAACAACAAACAAAACTCGAAGTTTTTTCATTTAAGCGAACGCACTTTCACATAAATGCTCACATATTCCACAATCGCATAGTTCGTAGCATAATTTTTGTTATGTTTCACTGCGTTTTTGTTTGTATTGCGCGTCGATGGCAGCGTCTTTAAATTGCATTTATGTTTTTAGTCTTACCATCTCGTACGATACGTAAAAAAGGAAAGGAAGTTGGTGAGCTGTCAAACCATTTGACAACTGTTGGCAGCGTTGCCATCGCGCTGCACTTAGTGTGACCAACGCCGAGGCAAACAATGTTGCATAACGCATGCACGATTAGGGTTGTGAGTAGCGCGCCCGCAATATTTCGAAATTCAAAATGCCAGTGATTTCTTTTACAATTGTTTATTTTTGTTGTTGTATGTATAATATAATAATTAATAATGCTTTCAAACTCACACAATTTTCGTTTTAGGTATTATTAATTACATTCTGTAAAACCTACTTAGACATTAAACAGTAGTGTTGTAAGCAAACATTGTTGCCAATTAACTGCATTTCGCGAAACGTTTTGCGTTTGCGTTATGTATTTTTTTTCTCTTTTTGTTTTTGTATCTAAAGCACATCGGCTTTTTTATTTGTTTGTTTTTATTTTTTTCTTTCCTTTATTTTTTGTGTTTTTTGAGAAATAATTTGATTTTTGTTTTTGTACATAATACAAAAAATGTATTTAGCATGCACGAAGTCCTCTTATAATGAGACTTAAAGTGTATGAAATAAATTGTTAGAAATATTAATTAATGTGTAGTATGCAAGTATGAATGTTACGTTAGTATTTAAATGGCTACGCATGTCTGTCCAACTGTATGTCCGTCTCTCTGTTTGTCTGTCTGTCCATATGCATATGTTTAATTTTTTATGAGGGAGTTCGCATTTATGTTAACGTTATTTCATTTCTCTTTTTAGTTTAGTCAGTTTATTGTAGCTGTTCTTCTTCTTCTTGATGATCTTTTTGTTGTTATATTTTCAGTCCAACTTCTTCATGGATTTGAGTGCACGTTCGCGCAGCTGTTTCTCCAGATCCTCATTGATGCCGAGATTGCCAGTGATGAGCAACGGCAACTTTCCGTTCCGCTTGGCAGCCTTCGTGGGAAGCTCTTCGTCGTCGTCATCGACGCCGCCGCCGCCGCTGCTGGCGTCTGAGCTGCTTGCGTCTTGTCGATGCTTGGCGCTGCTGCTGCTCTTTCGCTTATGCTTCTTATGCTTCTTGCTCTTCTTGCTGTGCTTCTTATGCTTCTTGTGTTTCTTCTTCTGCTTCGATGACGACTCAGCATCCGACGCAGAGTCGCTTTCACTTGTATCGGCCGCTTTCTTTGATTTCTTACGTTTCTTTTTGGGCAAACGTTCATCCTCCGATCCGCTGGCCACGCCTCCTACCCCCCCACCACCACCCCCGCTTCGTGATTTTTTATGACTTCGCTTGCGACTTCTGTCGGAACTTTTCTGCTTGTTGTCTACCATGAATGCATCCGTTGGCAGCAAATCATTTGACATGCTGCGCTGCAGTTTCTTGTCTCCGCTGCGTCGGTGCTTCTCCGACGACGCCACAGTCGTTGTTGTTTCCTCTTTACGCTTCTGATTCGCCACCAGCTGTTGCTGCTTCTTCTTTGTCGCCTGTCGCTCATCGCTACTGTCGTCGTCGTCACTGCGCTGCTCACTGCTACTGCTGCTGCTGGCAGAGCTACGCGGCGCTTTAGCCTTGTTACTCGACGACTTCGCTGACGCTGACGCAGTCTTTGACTTTGACGTTTTGGCGCCGCGTCGCGACTGTTGACGCTGCTGCTGCTTCTTATGCAGCTGCTGCTGCTGCTGGTGGTCGTCGTCGCTGTCCTCGCTGTCATCGGCGCTACTGTCGGAGCTGCTGCTTTGACTTTTGTTGTCGCCGCTGCGAACTTTCTTTGGTGCCGACGCCGCTGCCAACGCAGCGCTGCGCTCATGCGATTTAAGGAACGGCGACGGTGTGCGCGACAGGCTGGCAATACTGCGGCGTCGCTGCGTCTGTGACGGCGGCTGCGACTGCGGTGGCGGCTGCGACGTCGGCTGTGACTGCGACGGGGGTGGCTGCTGCTGCAGAGACTCTGATTTGCGCAGCGACTGCGATTGCGGCTGCGACTGCGACTGCGACTGCTGCTGCGCCTGCGACTGTTGCTGCTGCTGCTCCTCGCGACAGAGATCGATGGTATTGACAGAGGGACCAGCAAATTCCACAGAACGACGTTTGCGCTGCTGCGGCGGCTGCCTTGAAGTAGAACGACTACGACTGCGTCGCTGACTGCGACTGTGACTATGCTGACTGCGACTGCGCGAGAGACTGCGACGTCGCGGCGGCACTGGACTGACACTGCGCTGCTGCTGTTGGCGACGCGGCGGCGGCGGACTGACGCTGCCAGAACTGGAGCGACCCATGCGTTGCTGCTGCTGCTGACTGCGCAGCGGCTGGCGCTGCTGATCCCAGCGATTAAAGTTAGCTGGCGGCGAACCGCGACGCTCGAAGCGACGCCCAGGCGAAAACTGCTTGCGGAACTGCTGCTGCTGACCCGACTGCGGCTGCTGCTGCTGCGGCGACTGGCGACGGTCGCGTGAGTAGCGGTGCTGCTGCTGCGACGACGGCGACTGACGTCGATCGACAAAGCGACGTCCGCCGCCATTGGGACTATTCTGCCTGGCCTGCCAGTGGATGCGACCGCCTCCCCGATGATTGTTGGGGCTATTGCCACGGTGCAGCTGCTGCTGCTGCTGTTGTTGCTGCCACATGTTACGAGGATTGCCGCCGCGCCCACGCCCACCGCCGCCGCCGCGAAAATGCATCGGCGACGAGCGACGCCGATTGTTGAATCTGTGTGCAGGAAAATAATGAAAATTGTACATTAGAAAAAACAGTTGAAAAACGACTGCAAAAATGGCAAGTGTCGAGTAGCGAGTGTAGAGTATCGTTAATTTAAGTGCTGATTTTGACAGGTCGAATTCACATTTTTAACTGGCTCTTAAATGGCAATTAATAAGTCTATCAGCCAAATCAATTTGTTGGCCCTTGCAGTTCTGGAATATATATACATACATTATGGGATAGTTGAATCGCCGATTATGCTCAAATCTATTTCTAAACATTTTGCTTTCGGGTTTTTGCTCTTTTTACTGCAACGTTTAGTTTCTCGAATTGATTTTTGGTTTTGTATTAATTTCCGATATTCCTTATAGTAAGACAAATTTTTGATTGTAATCTCAGAGGTGTTTTTGAGACAAAAGTTGTCAAAATAAATTGCCTATCGACATTTTGGACAAAAGTTATCAAAACAATTGGTTTTCAAAGCTGTCAAAATAAATTATTAAAATAATTTTAGCCTTTTACTGTACATTTTAATTGTTTAATTATTTAATCCATGTTTTAGGTTTTGCATTTTGACAGACTTTAGTTTTAATTAACTAAATAAATCATTTGATAACTGGTGTATAGATTATGGATTCTTACCGCCTGGGTGATCTGGAGTATCGCATGGGCGATCTGGATAGCAAGCGGGAGCGTGAACGGCGTCGCGAATTGGAACGCTGGAACCGTCCACCGCCGCCATTGTCCTGGCGCATGGGACTGCGTCCGCGTGGCGAGAAGCGTCTGCCATGTGGCGGCAATCGTCGTCCACCGCCCCCGCCTCCTCCTCCTCCACCAAATTGGCGGGCACGAGCATCGCCACGCTCCATGGAGCTGGCGGAATCATCTCGGTTATTGCGATACTGTCGCTTATTCTGCACGCTGTTCTTATTGCGCCGATGCTCGAACTGCTGATCCTGCTGGCGCTCGGGCGACAGCGAGATGCTGCTGGCCCGAGAACGGGAGCTGCGTCGGCGACGATTGCTCCGGGCCGAGGAGCGGGATGAGCTGTGGGAACGGGAACGCGCCGCTACAGAGCCTTTTCCTCCTGCCGAGCCTTTGCCTCCTGCTTTGCCTCCACTGCGTGATCTAAAAAACAAATAAAAGTTATCAATTGCCATGGAAACATAATTGTTGCTGGTTAAACTTCATTTTCAATAACGAACATTAAACATTGAAAATGTTGCTTAATCAAATTTAAGTTTTATATGAATTAAAAAATGAGTAAACAAGCAGGTTGAAATATTTAAGTATCGCAGGACACAAATATATATATATATATCTGCATATAAGAATCTACATCTAAATCTACATTATATATATATATATATAGATATATCGTAAAATGTCGTCATTGAATGTAAAATGTGTGCGATATTAAAATAGTTCAAACATTTTGGCTTAATAAATCAAATTTAAATTTAGACAAGAGAAATCAAATATGCAATTTCTGCATCATTTCGATTTTAAAAAGTTGCAATTTTCAATTAAAATCTTTACAAACCTTACAAATCTTTAGACAGGACATAAATATATATATATACCGTTACGAACAAAATAAGAACACACTCATAAGAAGTGTTTTGAAAGACGTATTTCTTAAATTTGTAAGTTTAAGCAACTTATGGACTCTTATGAAACGAGAGGAACAAAAAACTCTAATTTTATTTACATTTTACATTTTTCAACATATTTCAGCAATTTTATAACAATTTGTCTTTTCAAATTTGTGTTGCTATTATTTTTTCGCAATAAAAATCTATATTAGAATCTACAACTTGCATCGTTTTAATTAATTTAATTCAATTATGTTGCATTCTGTTGAAATAAGTTTGAATTTTAACGGCAACGATAAATATCGCTACGTCGATTAATATTATTGCTATGGTCACACATGTATCGTGTTCTGCTTTATGTATTCTATAAGTCAGTTGCAGTAAATACTTCACAGTGTAAAGACGCAGGCAGTTGGCGCCAAATAAATATAATCTTCCACAAAGACAAAATTCAACACATTCAATAAGAGTCAATTTCAATTTTTGGAGTCTATTTGTACCTGGTGCGACTACGCGGTGAACGCGAACGTGAACGGGATTTGGCCTTGGATTTGGTTTTGGAGGCGTTTACCGATGACGGCGGCGACGACTTCTTTGCCACAGAGTGTCGTCCATTTAGAGTCTTTGCTGTGCCACCAGCCGCATCCGCTGAGCGATTGGATCGTGAGCGGGAATGTGAGCGACGGCGACTCGAACGCCGCTCTCTGGATGTGCTCGATGGAGGAGCTGCTGCTTGTGCTCCTGTTGTTGTTGTTGCACCCGCTGCTGCACCCGTTGATGCAACTGGTGAGGCACCACCACCCGCACCCCGTTTGCGTAGACGTGCCGCTGCATTTGCGGCAGCCTCGCGTGCTGCACTGTTAATGGGTGGCGGTACCGCAGTGTTGTTGTTGTTGTTGGACGAGGCAGCCAACATTTTGGAGGATATGGAGCGACTGCGTGAGCGAGACTTGGATCTGTCGTGGCGCCGCTGCTTGTCCCTCGTGCGTGACTGCGAACGTGACCGGGATCGGGAGCGTGTCGAGTCACGTTGACGCTGCTGATGATGCTGGCGTTGCTTTTGCTGCTGCTGTTGTTGCTGCTGCTGCTGCTGTTGTTGCTCCTCCTCGCGCTTGAGTATCTCATCCTTTTTCTGCTGTATGAATTCGGCAGGAATGCCACTGTCGCTGTCCTGGGCGGAGAGCAGCAGCGACCAGAGTTCACCCATAAATTGACGCGCATTGCGTCCGTTGAGGAAGCCAGTCATATTGATTTGCATCTTTTTGGGGCACGGATATTTCTCCTCCTCCAGCTGATTGTAGACAAATTCAACAACAACATCGTCCTCGATATGCAAGATATCGGTGATTTTCTTGCTTATCCAGGGACGCAGCACATCCAACTTCACCTTGGACATGTCCACGCGCTTGTTGAGACAATCCCCAAATTTCATTTGCTTCATTAGCTTCTTCTCCTTGTCGCTGAAGCGCGTGTCCTGCTGCTGATTGGTGCCCTAAACGAATAAAAAACACATCCATTTATATTTAATATTGCAACACTAGATTACTGGATTCTGTTACACGCCAATATTATTCGCCTGTTTACACACACGCACCCACACACACACACACACACACCCAAAAAGCATAAGCAAATCATAACAACAACTGCTGCTGATCATTAAAAGAGAAATACACTCAAATTTTTCCGGCTCTCTCTTCATCTTCTTCTTATTCGTGTGTAGCTCTGCAGGGCCGCAGTTTATCGATTGTATTGAAAGCTTCGGCTGCTGTATATGTATGATAAGCACCCTTCTGCTAAACTTTGTTCAACTCAACACAAGGCGTAACAACAACGTACCGTGAACATCATTTTGAGATGAGAGCCACTTGCACTCAGCTAGCTAGCGTTACGTGGTTTTTGACTGGGGCACCGGCCAACAATTTGCGTTGTTTATATTTCTGTGTGTTTTTTTATATCATGCCACACAATCGATGCGCGCGCTTGGCAAATGAACAACAAAAATAATGTTGTAATATTTGTAACTGTAACCCGGCACCACGCAACAAAAATTGTCACATATACATACACACACACACGCACACACTCGGCGTGTGTGTGTTATTGCAAGTGCGAGGCGACTAAGTTTGCGGTGCGATAAATGCACACGAAAACAGAACACAATTGCAATAAGTGCTATAAACACACAATGTTATTCCGTCGCCAAACACCAGATTGCACTTGCAATAAATTTTGCCAGTTTTTTGGCCTTTTTTCTAATTTTTCGCTAAAAATTTATGCGTGTAGCTAGTGGTGGCACGAAGCAAAACGATACACGGCAACCAAGGGATGAGACGATGGTTGCAGCGGCAGCGCATGCACTTTAACCGTAAAAAAGTATCGATAGTGGTGAGTTTCGGTGGGCCAGGTAACCTCCAGGTGCACAAATATATCGTACTCGATACCTTTTTTATTTCAAAAAGAGAAGAATTATTGTGATATGAATACTTGCGTATCGGACTAAATTAAATTCGCTGCGGCAACAGCCAAGGTTTATTTAAAATAATTTAATTCATTTAAAATTAGTACATACAAATACATTTTAACAAAACGTTAAAAAGGCGTTTTATAATTAATTTACTATTTGTAAATATAAACTAAATTTGTTTGTTTTGCCATGTAAATTGTTAATTTCATTTGTCGGGTTTGCTTTATTATTTTTTTTTTACTACAAATCTAATAATTTGTATTGCAGCTGATGGTGCGTGCGTTTAATGATATTAAATTTAAATGTATTAATTTTAATTTAAAACTTAATACTATCATTATTTTTCGAGCAAAAATCTATTCCATTTTTACAGCGACAGGGAGAGATAAAGAGAGACAATCTAGAAACGAATAATAAATAACATTGAACATTTGATTTTGCTACGAAAAATAATTCCACATTTAAGCACATTCTGCCGCTCCACCCCATCATACGTAAACTCGCTCAGTTCTTTTGGTTGCTGTTGTGTACCAGTAAGGATCACACTTTCGAATCCCACTATTCCACATCCCACCTTCCATCTTTCGCTCCCACCCTCTACGGTATCATGTTCGGCTCCTGAGCGGCGCCCGTCGAATACTTCGGCTTGCAAACGCACCCACTCTCAACCAGCACATAATCCTGACCGGTCAGCGTTACGGGGCCAAGTGGTATAACAAGGAACAAATACGGCACATATGTTTGCGTGCACTCTCCGCGTACCACGTCGCATTCGGAGGATCTGCAGAGTGAAAATATGTTGTTATTTATAAACACGTTTAGAATTTATATATGAATATTTATTTATTACATTCTAGACTTAAAGATATACAAGAATAGAATGGAAAGTCTAACAACGCTAATAACAATTTAATCGTATTGCCAAACGTTATCATTAGCAAGATCATAAATACAAATATGATATTACCGTTACAATTTGGTTTTCTTTTATTCAATTCATGCGCCATCGCTTCGATCGTTCTCTTTTGTTCGCTCACGAACTTGAAACAAACACATCACGATCACGAATCCGATTCGTGAACGAACTTGAGCGAAAAAAAGCTTGCTTGGTAGATAATGTTCGATCAGCTGCTCTCTGATATACACTTATAAAGTTGCGAAAAACATAAAAGCACCACTTTGAAATTTATTCTTGCGAATAAAAAAAAAAACAAGACATTGACATTTGAAAATTTTTTCAAATTATGATTTTTGGCTTAGTATTCCTCCAATATATTTACACACACATTCATTTTTTGTTGTTTTTTTTTTTTTAATACTCACTCGCACACCTCGAAGACGACCTGCTGCAGCAGATCGGGAAACTTTTGCACAATGGTCACGGGCTGACCCGAGGTCAAGCTAACGCCGTACATGGGCGCCGTGGTGTTGTAGCGCGTCTTGCAGAGTCTCGCCGGTGTATCGCTTTTGCACTGTTGCGCCGGCGTAGCGTTCTTTAGCGAGCGACCTAAGCGAATCGCAAAAAGATACAAAATTAAAAAAATGACCGGTTAAGCAATCATCAATCAAACAGAGTCAGTCAATCAATCAATCAATCAAACGATAGAATCAATTGCGGCCACGCCATGATTATCATTAACGCATTTGCGGCTGACCGACTTACCATAACGATTGCTTCCGATAGCCTCATTGTTCACCTCATCGTAGGCCCTCAACAATGCACTCGTCGTTATTGCTGGATCCAACGTGCTGGGCAATTTACTTTGGCGTCCACGTCGCGAATTTCCGTTCCAATTGGAGAATGTGCGCGCAACGGCCGCACTGCAATACATATGTAGATGATCGGAGCAGAGGCGTTAGAAAAGAAAGTTTTGCATACTGGACAACACTGACTCATTCAAAATACACACACACACACACAAATGCATACCTGGGATAAGGCGCATTATTCGGACCCAGGCAGTCTAGGGAATCTGTCAACGCATCACCCGACAAATATTTAAGTCCACGCGCACCGACGCATTTGCTGGGCGGAGGCGCATCGTCAGCGCTGCTGCTGCTGCTGAAGCTCGGCCACAGCGCCGCGTTGGCGCATCTGAGTGCAATGCTGATGACGCAGAGTGCCGTTAGCTGCTGCAAAGCGAGTGAGAGAGAGAGAGAGAGAGAGAGATACAAAAAAAATAAATAAAAACCGTTTGCATGCATATCTCAATATATTATCTATGTATATTGTTAGCGGGCCAAGCCTCTTTCTTCGCTCATAACGGGAATCGCGAACATGCCAATAAGTGTCAGGCCAAAAACGGCTACGTCATCCATCATAAAGACAATAAATGCAACAAATGCGTGCTCACTAGATATTATACCCTGTAGGGAACCCAGATTACAGGTGTATCAGTCGTTTGCCATAAAATCGAATTAATTTAATTTTATCTAATTTTTACTATTTTTATTATCTTTTACTTAGTTCATTTTTTTTTTAAATTTTGTATTATGGGGATCAACAATATTGATATAATTAATATTTTGGCAAGATAGAATAAAAGCGGGTAATTTTTCTAGAAAATACGCAACTATGATCACTCTGTCATAACTTTTAAGCCTGGCCTGTGTGCTTGTGGCTTTAACGCCTAATATAATTTCCCAGTTCCCAGAAATACTAAGTTACTTACATATGTATGTGTGTACATAAATATTATGTATGAACACATGAATTGTGAGTAGTAAGCAATTTCGTTTTCATCATCAACAAACCACAAGCTCAATAAGACAAATTTCTATTTTCTTTAAATAAAGGCGGGCGGTTACAGACTTGACCCGCTTCAACTTTTTTGTAGTAAGTTGTTAAGCAAATTAGTAGAACTCATAAATAACCACAACAACAACAGCGGCAGCAACAAAGACAACCGCAGTCGCCCCCATAATCATACGTGAAAGTAAAAACAAAAGAAGAAATTCCAATTGGCGCGTCCAAAAGCGGACAGTAACAGCAACAACAACAACAACAGCAAGAAAGACGTGAATACATTTTTGAAACCATATGCAAAGTTGGCTTCTAATACGGTCTGAACTTTTTATTGCCACTACTTTTAGTTTTATGTATATTGTTGGCTTGATTTTTTCTTCTTTTTTTGGTATTTTCTTTCACTTTCTCTGTGCAGATTTTTGTTGATCAAATGTTGGTCTGACCAAAAAAAAAAACAAAGGCGTGAGGCCAACGCCGAAAAACCAGTTACGATTGAATCAAATTGCAGCAGCACAAAAAAAAGAGATTCCCGCTGAGAAAATCATTTCACATAAGCCGCCTTGCTAAAATGATAATAAGCTGAAGTCTGACCGTCGCCGTCCCCCGACATGTTATAACGTGCACTGGTCCCCCACTAGCAGCGTTTGATGTTTATCAATAATAAATAAAAAACAAAATTAATTGCACTACCCATGCGAAGTTATTTCGAAATTGATTTAAAACATTTCTTTTATTATTCGCATTACGCATGCCTATCTATTTACCGTTGTCTGCATCTTGCGTGATAAAATGTTTCATTCCATGCGAAAGCATTAAAAAATAACGACAAAACTAAACTAAACTTTCTTTTCAATTGCACATTTGACAAAATGATTAAAGTGACAACCGAACTCATTACGGCCCATTGCGTGTTTGCCGCTGGTGGGAAGTGAATGAAAGCGAAATTCTATTATTTAATTCTTTTCACAATTCACATTACATGAAATTAATGATAATTTCGTTGCTCTATTCAGGCAGGTCTGGTCTGGTCTGGTTTGGTTTCACAGTCGGGTCTTCCTTCATACGCAGCGGGGCCACTCTCACCTGAACTCGAAACTCGACGCTCGAACTTTGGCTGGCCCTTTTGTCAAATTCTTCTGGTAGTTGTCATTAAATGCTTCCATTGTCAATGCCGGTTTTTAACTTTCTGTTTTTCGACAATTTCATTTAATAATCATCATAAATATATATGTATATGTACAGTGATGTGTGATGTATGCATGTGTGAATGAATGAGTATGTGTGTGAAGCTTAGTTACTCCTCGAACTAATTTCACATTAATGGCAATTTGAAGCATTCCAAGCGTCATTCGTCGTCGTGTGAATGGCAATTGGCTGTGGCCGCCTGCCTCCAAGGCGAATTTGGATGAAAATGAGAAAAGCCTAATGAGGGGCAATATATTCGTAACTAGCCAGCCGCTAACTGTTTGTCATCTTGCTGTGAGTTCATTCAAATTGAGTTGGGGACTCTACACAAAAAAGATGCAAATAATTATCATAATTATGATAAGCGTTTTTTGTTTCCTTCTCATAATTGGGTTAGAAATTGTAAAATCATGCATTAATCAAAAAACCATTGAAGGCGCTTACAGCCACAATTTGAACTTTTTCGGACTAATGCGGCGTCATTAAGCGACGACAAAAGAGCGCTTACATAACAGAAACAGCAATAGCAACAACAGAGAACGTAAAATAGCAGCGGCAAACGCACTAAATGTCATATTATACATGTATGCATGTATGTGTGCGTATGTGTGTGTATGTTTTTGTAGTTGATGACTTAACGCGTAACAACAAATAAAAAACAAAGTAGACAAGGTGAGAAAGAATAAGAACTAAAACTACAGCAAAAGAAACAGCAAACGATAAACAGCACACACACACATATATACATATGTGCAGACATATAAGGTGCCGTTATAACGAGGTTAACGACCCATATTCATCCATCTCTCTCTGTCTCCATTTCTCAATCTATCTGTCGCAGATGTGACAGAAAAGCATGAGCATTTAATAAAGAATATTTAATTCTCAGACACAAAGCAACAATTGGCTCCGATAATGTGGGGCGCTCTCAGCAATAGTTCAAGTGAAAATTGGTTTTTGAAAGCAATGAGGCGACGACAGATTAAATTGACAGCCAGCAAACAAACAAACAGCGGGCAACTCGCAACTGGTTTATTGATAAGCAGCTGTTGGCACGCAGAGTGCAGAGTTCCACATTTCATCCTCATTCACATTTACACTCACATTCATGATGGAAGTCAGTGATGGTAATCTCTATTGATTGAAATAAATTACTATTCGCTGTGCTTGCCTCGCCTCGCTTTGCTTTGCTTTGCTTTGCTCTGCTTGTCTTGGCACAATTTTCAAGGTCTTTGTTGCTGCAGGATCCGAAATGTTTCAACATGTTGTACAACTTGTCGAGCATGTTGATCATTTGTCGAACTGTTCTCAGCATCGCTTTGATTTTAAGCCGTTGTTTTTTTTGTTTTTGTTTTCTTTTTTCTGCGATTTGGCGTGATAACCCCAAGCGACAAAACTTTCAATATGCGGTTTCTTTTTTTGTATTTTCTGTTTTTCGCTTTGTATTTATAGAGGTATGCAAAGCACGTTTTCTCAGGCACAAACCACGGTGCGCACGAGGATTGCCATTTGTATCTGTAGCTTTAGTTTGGAGAGCTTCAAGCACTTCTGCTGCTGTTGTGTGACAGAGATAGACGCTGACAAGTGCAATGTCTGCGGTTGTTGCCGCTTCTCTCTTCCTCCCACACGCCGGATGACGACAGCTTTCATTTTGGGCTGCTTCGCATGCTACGTGCGTTCTTTGGCCATTGTCCGGCTGAAGTTGGCGGTTGGCGCGTGGAAACGAGGTTAAGAGCAAATAAAACAACAAATTTCGCTGCCCCCAAGTAGAACCGAAATAATAACAATAATAATTAGATACAGTCGCTGACACTTTTACTCATTACGCCTTTTGTTTTTTGCTTCTTTGGACAGCTCCCTAAAAATTTCACTAAGCAATTCTACACGCTTTTTTTATATCTTATATCCATCTGCTGGAGGCAGACACGACTCATCAATTATGGGCTGAGAGACAAGTACTGTTAGTTCTTGGCGCTACATTAAATAAGCCAGTTAACACAAACTTATAACAATTATCATCTATAAAACAGCAATCAGAATCAGAGATGGCAATAATGGCAACAACATTTTGACCTAGAAAGACTGAAAAGACTTCTTTGTTTTACCGTTTCAGTTTTTCATGCCGCTTATGCACCGTTTTGCAAATATTCAGATTGGTTGCTTCTAAGGTTGGGTTCCTCTGCTTCCTCTTCGCGTCACACTCAAGAAGAGGAATGAGGAATAAGAATAAGAACAAAAGTGGCCACGCATGAATGAGATTTCCACGCTCAAAATATGAACACACGCATGTGTATATGTGTGTGTACCAAAAGACCGGCTCCACACATTCACTGACACACACTAAAAATAACAAGAAAAATAAATAAATAAAAAAGCAACAACGACAATCACGGGACACCGTATAAAAATCAAAGTATGAATATGTTTAGCCTACTTTTTATGAAAACTTTGTTTTCTGCCCGCTGCTCTTTGAATCAGTATGGGAATTTATTTTGAATCGTCTTCATCATGGTTTCTGAACAGGCGGAACGGGATTGCATGAACATAGTGTTAGTGTCAAAGGTTTGCAGATCGATGAGCTTAAGCAATCGCAGATAAAGAGGTTGAGTAAATAAATGCCTGCACAATATTTCATTCGAATTATTACTCAATGCGAAACGTGCCGATCTCTTAAGAGATTTTGTTTTTAAGAATTTATGCTGAGTTTTGCTGTGAGCTGTTTATTTTTTAAAATTATTAATTATTATTATATGTATAAGATATGTATGTATGTTTTATAATTATTTTCATGTTTCTTGATATTATTCACATAATACGATATTTATATTTTATAGGTTCACTATCACTATCAATTTAATTTTCATTGATTTTAAATGAACATAAATGCAAAAAAAATATTATTTTGGTTGTATTCATAAAACCTATTTAAGGGAAATCCCATAAGTGTATAATTGAAACGTGATACGACTGGCAAAAAGTGCCTAGTAAAAGTTATTTGAGCACGGCAAATTCATTAAAAATTCGTTGCGTTAAGGCTGTAACTGTGAGTGTGCGTGTTGGGTGTGCGTGTGTGTGAGCACAGCAGGCAAAAAGAAAGTCAATGAAAGGTGCTAATTTCAACAAGTGATTGGCTGACAACACAAATAGGTCGTCGTCATCGTCGTCGTTGACATGCAAGCCCAGGCAACCAGTACAAATTCCTGATGGAGCGAAGAAGAACAAGAAAAAGCCTAGCAGCCAAACCCAAAATCGTTTAATCTTTAATGGACCCACCAAGGTGTTTCTGTGACTCTCTGCCAGGCAGGCTGCACGTACACTTACATACATATTTATGTACACATGTACACACATATTTTTAGAGTTTTATGGCATACAGGTTTGCATCGTTAAAAGGAATACAGACACAACGACGACAAGAGAACAACAACTGAGAACAATGACATGAGCAAAAGAGAGTTGGCAGCCTGAGAGAAAACTTCAACTTGAAGCTGAAGCTTCCTTTGCAGGCGCTTTATTGGCTGCTGTTGCCTACTGTCTGTCTTCATACGCTGTACTAAAGCTAAAATGTAACAGTAAACACATTTGTTTCAAGTGTTGTTTCAAGTCCCTTTGCTCATCTCTTCAGTTTAGTTGATAAATTAAAAATATTTACTACTCTTCAAGAATTTATTTTTATTTTAGCAAAGATTATTTTACAGCCGTACAGAGTATCAGCCGATCGAGATCAAGAGAACTTTTTAGTTTTTTCTTCTTCTTATTTTTCTCTTTTTTTTTGTAGCTTATTGAGGTCACTTACTTTGACAGAACTTCTACTTAAGCACCGGTATTCCATTTTTAAAGTGTGTTGAGTTGTTTATTGATCTGCTGTACTTGGGAGCAGCTCTGTTGTTTTGTGTGTTTAACGTTTTTTTCTTCTATTTTGTTTGTTGTTGTTTGTGTGTATACAAATTTGATTTGCTTTCTTCACAGCACTCGATCGAAACACGTAACGGACACACGAGTCACAAAAGAATTTCAATTTCCACAGCTCAGCGTCTTTTTGGTCTTTTTTAAAAGGAGTGTTGAGAAAACAACGCGGGAAAGATGCTGGCAAAATCAGCGAACCGAACAGCACGAGCGCTCACCTTGGACTGACGTGCACAGGTAACGTTAACCATTCCTTAAGCACTTGGCCGCCCCTCTGACGTTAGCTGCGTTTGCGACTGCGCGACATCGCGACTGCGCAGCGACAGCAACGCATTGCTCGTAACCTGTTGCCGTCGTCGCCGTTGTTGTTGTTGCTGTTGTTGTTTACTCTGGAATTGGAGAATTGGTCTTGGTCTTGGTCTCGGTCTCTAGTTCGGTGACGGTCTCGCTGTCTGTCTTCGTATTGGCCATGGTGAGGGCCGATGTATGCGTGCGCGAGCATCGCAAAACTGCAGCAAAAGCAGCGACAGTCTAACGCCAAAACGCACATGCAGCAATGGAACTGAGAACGCACAATTCTGACGCAAAACTGTGCATAAATCCCAAATGCAGCGTGGACGTCATTTTATTGTTGCAGAACATTTGCAACCATTTGTCAGCTGGCAGTTGACAGCTTCAGTTGATTACAGTTGACAAAGAGTTTCTGCATTATTTCAGGCGCGGCCATGGCCAGGAAATTTATAAGTCAATCTTTGAAGGGGACACTCAGCAGTCTACCTTCCATATTTTGTGGATGTAACCTTAAAATATTCTATTTTATTAATTTCCCAGCCTCCATTCGATGTAAATCCAGAATTGGAACACTTTGTCTATGTTTATCAAGTTTCAAGTCTCTAACTTTGAGGTTGCTGAAATAATACACTCTTCTACCTTCGATATCAGAGTGTAAACATTATGCAATTCCGCACATATCAAAGCAATAATATTATTATAACTATTATTATTCGAAAATTTGTAAAAATTGATTGATCGAGGTTATAAATTTTGGAAGATGAGATTAAGAATTAATCACTGCATGCCAATTCAACAGATCAATGTTGGGTTTCGCCTAATCAAACTAAATATGTTTTTGGGATACGGCCAGTCCTATTAATGAGTATAATTAACTAACTGTAAATCTTTAAATAAAATGACATTTGTGCTTGTAACAAAGTGTGCAGTTATTCAGTAATCCCAAAGCTGAATCTAAATTAATTGTCTTCCTGAAAACAATCAAAATCAGTGTATTAAGAATGAATGGCAAGAACCATTTAATGGCAAACTAAATTACACGTTCCACTTTTAACATTTGTTGTTTTTGTTACAGGTAATGGCTTGTAACAAATCAAACGATTTTGTTAAAGACACACGTTAATTTTGCATTTCTTCATTAGTGCGTTTCAGGAGCAAGCACAATGAATAAGTCCGAAGACTCATTGAATAGAGATGGCGAAGATCAACAGGGAGCATCGATGATTCTTTTTATCATAATTGGCTGCATTGTGGGCTTGGTGGTGCTGTGTCTCTTTTGTGTTTTCATGATAGTTTGCGCTCCTTGTTTGGCCCTCATGTGTTGTTGTTCGGATCAAGTCGAAGATGGCGATGATTAAGTTGCTCAGCTCTTTGATATGAAAATACGTTTGGATACCAAGCAAGACCAGCAATCAAGAAAGAGTGAATCCAACTACAGTTTGTGAACTATTTATCACTCTAAATTATAATTAAAATGAAAATTAACTCAAAATGAAACATTCCCAAAATGCAGCGACATTTTATTTTTATTATATTTGTAATAATTTGGTTAAAAAAATGTACACTCTATTTAGCTGCTTGTGATCACATAATAACAGAGGTAATAAAGAATAGTAGAAAAAATAAAATAATATATACGAGTATAGCTGTAAATTTGTTTGCAAGTGAAATAGGTATATATGATTTTACTCCATTCGGATCGATGCAATTATAATTTATATTATATACATAAATATATTATATATATATATATATGTTAAATTGAGCTTCAGCTACCTGTGACACTGGCTGTCTGGCTGTCTATAGCTACATATGTACATACTATGTCTACAGATGTCATTGAAGTTTTCACCTGCATGAATAGAAACTGAAAGCATTGCTAAAGGGCTGAGACTGACTGCATTTGATTGAATTACAATTAATGGTATTGCATAACAGCATATTCTGTAAAAATCTATAAATACATATGGATGTATGCATGTGCGTCGATACTAAAGGCGCTTTTCATTTTGGGAAAGTTGCCGTTGCCAAGCGATATTAGTTTTAATTTGTGATGGTTATTAACAAAAGATGAAATAAAAAATAACATGCACATACGCACACACTCAGTTACCAAACTTTCAAAGTTGCGCTTGTGTTCACATTTCACTTTGGTAAAATACAAGAAATTTCAAGTCAATTGTCGTCGTTGCCGCCATGCAGAAAAAGTGTTTCGACTGTTGGCTTGGAGTATAAATAATATTAAATTAATAGTAACAATTGAAACAAATGTCACACTCGCAGCGCGCAATAATAAAAACATCGTGGCTGAAACATGAGAGGCCGTTATATGTTGATATGGTTGTTGTTAGATGTTGTTGATGTTGTTATTGTTGTTGTTGTTGTACTAGCTGTCCACACGGGTGTCATCGACGCGTCGCATCGTCTGCCTTCATCACACAGTGGGCCCAGCACTGGATATAGTCTCAAAGTGCATCATAAAATGGCCCTTACTCAATTTCTTTCGTTTTGCCCATTTCAATTTGTGATCAAATATCCAGTTAAGGTTTCAGTTCTTGGCTATTTGAACGGCAATATTATATAATATATATATATATATATAATATAAAACATTTGCATTTGAGACCACTGTGCACCTGCCGTTGTTTGGTCATCATTTTCAGCGAAAGTAACTGAACAAGTTCCAATGCCAATTGTGCGGTACTTTTATTTTTATTTTTTGTTTTTGTGCTTACCAACTAAACATGAACAGTCGTAGTTTGGTTGCCAAAAAGAAGCGAAAACTCTGACATTGCGTATAGAATTTAAGATGGAGAGAAAGTAAAATCAGGTTTGCCGATCAATTTTTGTTAAATTTTTCAAAAGTGTGCCTGGAGAATAAGAGAAT
This sequence comes from Drosophila nr. fundita, assembly GCA_035044245.1. Classification (NCBI taxonomy): domain Eukaryota; kingdom Metazoa; phylum Arthropoda; class Insecta; order Diptera; family Drosophilidae; genus Drosophila; species Drosophila nr. fundita. The sequence continues at coordinate 704,838 of JAWNMG010000622.1, read as the reverse complement.
TCTTTAGTCTAAAAATGTTTAAAATTCGCGTACAGCTTTAAAATTTCCTTGCAGTTTTTGAATACGTTTTGGTTGATGTTCGTTTTACGCGCGCCCAATCAATGTTGCATTAGCGTTATCGACTACAACAACAATACAACCGTGCGTACAACAAACAACTGCTTACCAGCACTATCGCCAGCAACCGTGTGTGTGTGTGTGCGTGTGTGAGCGATTGAAGACAATGGCAGCGGCTGCGAACGGTGTTGTTCCTACCCTTGCAAGTAAATATCCAACCATTAAAACACATTTAATTCCATGCACATCCATTGCTGTACAGGCGAACTATATAAGACAAGTGTTTGCGTCATCCCGAAACGTCGACGGTGCATATTAAAAGGGCTTTCGCCTGAGCGCCCTAACCGCGTGTAAATACATATACACATACTCGTATATACATATATATATATATATATGTATATATAATATACATGTGTTGGTTACGTTTTATTTTTTCTATGTATTTGTAGTTCGCTCTAGCGTGGCTGTTGAACTGTGGTCGTCAGCTGGTGCAAAGCAGCCATATGAACACAAGTCCAATTTGCCGCGAGAGGAGACGAAAAGTTCGCGTTCAATCTGCTTCAGTCCGGATGGCCGTTATTTTGCCTACTCGAATGGCGTTGCGGTGAAGGTGCTACACGTGCCCCCCACCACTTCCAACACTGATGGCACCAACACTGCGGTTGGTTGGCCGGTGCAGTGCACGTTGCCCCGCCCGAAGGCCTTCTATCTGAAGTTCTCGCCGCGTGGCAATTATCTGTGCACCTGGGAGAATTATGCCATTACCAAGGATCGTCCCGAAGGTGCTCCCAATTTGCTCGTTTATGATGTGGCCACGGGTACGGAGGTCTTTGCCACTGTGCAAAAGAATCAAATGGACTGGCAGCCCTCATGGTCAGCGGATGAATCGATCTTCGCATTGGTTGTGGGCGGCGAGGCGCTCTTTTATGATTTGACCGCTGGTTCAGCTGATGGATTTGCGAGCACTTCTCGGAAAATTGGCGGCAGTCGGGGCGGCATGTTGTCCCTCGGTCCGGGCAATAGTCCGCCGTATTTGGCATTTATTACGCCCGGTGCGAAGGGCGCACCCTCCATGTGCAAGCTCTACAAGTATCCGGCTCTGGGCCAGAATCAGACTGTCGCCTGCAAGAGCTTCTTTCAAGCGGATCGCGTTGAGATGCTGTGGAACAAGCGGGGCAGTGGCCTTCTCTTGTTAACCAGCACCGAGGTGGATAAAAGTGGTGCCTCCTACTATGGCAACCAGGCCGTTCATTTTATGGCCACCAAGGGTGACACTTGCTCCGTACCATTGTCCAAGGAAGGACCCGTGCACAGCGTCAAATGGAGTCCAAAGGCTAATGAATTTGTTGTCGTCTACGGTTTCATGCCCTCCAAGGCGGCCTTGTACAATCTCAAGTGTGATGTTGTCTTTGACTTTGGCGAGGGTCCGCGCAATTGTGCCTACTTCAATCCGTTTGGCAATCTGATGGTGCTCGCCGGTTTCGGCAATCTGCCCGGCGCGGTTGAAGTCTGGGACATCGGCAAGCGGGAAAGGATTGCCAATCTGAAGTGTGCGGACACCACACACTTCGAGTGGCATCCAAATGGAGAGTGGTTCGTCACGGCGACAACTGCGCCCCGGCTGCGAATTGGCAATGGGTGAGTCAGTCTGAGACCAAAGATTGTCTATTTAATATTTCAAAATTATTACTTTTGTAATTAGCTTCAAGATCTATCATTATTCGGGTGCCTTACTGCATGAGACATTTTGGCCGCAGGGGCAGGAGCTGCTCGGCATTGAGTGGCAGCTGTATGCGGACAATACGTTTGCCGAGCCCAAAATAACGAAGGCCAAGCACGAGGGTATCAAGTCCAGTCAGCCTGAGGCTAGCAAGAAGGTGTACACACCGCCCCATTTGCGCTTGCTAAAGGAGGGCAAGAATCCGGAAAAGTATTTGCCGCAGCCGACGGTGCCGGGACTTCCAGCAGCAGCACCAGGTAATAGCAGCCGGAAATTTTGGCATAGACAATATGACTTGGATAATCCGATAATGAGGCGATACCAGGGCGAGCAGCAACAGGGCCAAGGCCAGGGCCAGGGCTCAAATGTCGCCAGCTCAATGCGATCCAATCGGCGCTATCGACCCTACCAGCATAGGCGCTACTAAATTGTTGTAAAGATACATCATCAATCATTCCGTTCCACATTCTCCATACAAACCCCCCAAAATGTAGGATTTTAGAGCAACGTTGGCTGTAAGTAAAATAAATATCGTATTGCCTACAACACATCTAATGGTTATTTAGGTATATTGTAGTCGTCTCTCTTTATCCGACTTATCGATGATATTTGGCGAAACAAGTTTATTGCTAGGCTCTTTATGGGTTAGCCTTTCTTAACCTGCTCTACACTGCTCCTACTCAAACCTCATCAGTATATATACATATATATATATATATATATATATATATATAAATATCCTATTCTAAAACGATTTAACATCTTTCAAACAATAACTTAAATATATTTAATAAAAATGGACTGACTTATAAGCATATATATAAATTTGTATGTAATAATTTGTATAGCGTACGGTCTGTGAATCAAATAATGTATCTTTCTTATACATAGGTCTTAATTTTATCTCTTTTTTTATTTTTTTGGGTCATCAAAACATTTTTCCGAACTATCAACAGGCAGTCGCTAATTGCTCTCATTACTCTTTTTTCTTTATGATTTGCAGGTTCGGGCAAGACTAAGAAGAAGAATAACAACAGCAGCAGCAACAAAGCCAGGGGCAACAATTCCATGAACAACAAACAACGTGAAACAACTGGCGATGCTGCTGCCACACCGCAAGATGCAACCGTAACAGATGCAGCTGCAACTGATGGTCTGGAGCAGCAGCAGCAATTGCCTGCAACTGGATCAGGATCGGCGGCTGCGACAACCATTGGTGAATCGCCGCGCAGAATTGCGCCGCCAAGACAGCGACAGCAGCCACGGCAACAACAGCAGCAGATTCTTCATCAGCAGCAACAGGTGCAACAAAGGTCGACTGAGCTTGGTAGCACACCACGTCATCCTGACAATGCCAATGGCAATGTTGCACAAAATAACAACAATAGCGACAAGGATCGCAAGATCCGTAGTGTTGCCAAGAAATTGTCCGATATTAAGAAGCTCAAGTCGCGTCAGGGTCAAGGAGAAACCTTGGAATTGAATCAATTGAATAAAATTGAAATGGAAGCCAAATATCTGGAGGAGCTCAAGGCGCTCAAATTGTCCGTCTAAGAGCGACGTATGCTGCATGCCATCAACTGTTAAATGTGTGATACAACAACAACAAAAAACAAAAACAAGAGTTCACTGCAACTGCAACAACAAGAATAAGAATGAGAACAACTCGAAACACTCCGGAAGTTCGTTTTTCAGGGTGTCGTCCATATTATGTACTTCCGTACTTCTTGTATTTTTCTTTAAGAGAAGTGAAAATGTGCTGTTTACTTTACGTGCGCAAATTTTTCAAAGTTTAAAAAAAAAACATTTTTCTACCATTGTGATTTTTTGAAAATATATATATTTTTTGGCAATAACAATAATAGCAACAAGAACAACAAACTCATGTATATGTACCAAATTGTGCAACACAGTAAATAAATAGTTTCCAGATGAAAAAACATTCGCATTCACGTTTCCCAATTGGACTTCTTTTTCACGAACTCCTCGCGTCCATCTTCCTTGACGGCCACATAATAGCCAAGACCCTCGTATTTGTAGCGCATATACGCAATGTAACCAAAAACTCCAGTAACTGCAGCCAGTCCCAGGCCCATTACGATCTTATTCTATAAAAGTAATTTTTACAAATCATTGATTTAGTGTTGAATCAGTTTCAATTTGGGTGTATGTTGCGTTTACCGGTTTTGTGTACAGTTCAAAGTTGATGAGTCTGAAAGCACTTGTGCTGCGCATGGAGCGTATTCCATCTCCGGGCTTTGTTTCTTGTTTGTTGTCACTCATTGTAGATTAATTATATTTTTTAAGTAAGTCTCAAAAAGGCATTGCACAATTCTGGTAAACAGCTAAAATACATGTGTGCGCCTATCGATATCGATAGTTATACGCAGTTGCTGGGCAGAACAGTCGATGAATACAAAAGTATCGCAAGGTCAGCATATTAAGGTTGTCCATTTATTTTAGTTGCCTGATTAACCGTTAACCTAATAGTCAACACACGTCATATTTAATTTAAAGTATTTGACAAAATAAGTGAAAATTAAAAGAAAGCAACTAACCATCGATAAATCAATTTTTAATATTTAGCTTATATTAATAAATGATGAAAACACATATTGAATTTGATAGCGGAAAGAATAAGAAATGACAGCCAGCTATAATTCCCAATTGGACCTCTTTTTAATGAACTCTGTGCGTCCATCTTCCTTTAGTGCCATATAATAACCGAGGCGCTCGTATTTGTGCCGCACGTAGGTTATATAGCCAAAAACGCCAGCTGCTGCAACTAGTCCCAGGCCCACTAAGACTTTGTTCTACGAAAACAAGACTTCAGTTTCTTTCAAATTACATTTAGATGGCTTTACCTGTGTTGAATTAATTTCGGCGTTGATTTGCTTAAATATATTTGTTGTTTGTGTGGGGCGTATACCCTCACCGGAGTGTGTAATTTTCTTGCCACTCATAATAATAAATTTTTCGAATACATATGAAATTTTGACACAAAATACAAATAACAATAACGGCAAGCATTGAGCTACAGAAATCGAAATCTGTCGATAACGGAACGGTAAAAAGCAAACTGACATGAAATACGAAATCTGGGATGGGATTAATTGTTGGATTTATGTAAACTTAATAAATTTTACATATAGCTTTATGTACATATTTGAGAGTTTTGTGTCTTCAATCGTAGCACAAAAACCAATTTACAAAATATATGTTTCATATATAAGTTGTGTTATATACAAGAGAATTTTGCTTCCCGGCTGCTCTACTCAAAGTCGAACTGATAGCCGCGATCTACGAAGCTAAGGCCCCGCTCAGAGCTAACGGGAAAATCATCCATAAACACAATGTAATCTTTGTAATCTGCTGAATGTTTCAGTTCCTGCAATTAATGAAAACAAAGAAATTAATGAAAAAATAAAAATATTTAGCTAATACCAATCACTCACCGTTAGATCTACATAATTCTCGAAGCCACAGAGAATATAATAAATGAGCAGTGGTCGACTGCGAGTAAATTTACTCTGCTTTTTATTCGGCTCTCGCTGCTTTAAAATGTTCAATGCACGCTTTAGAAAGTTGGGTGTCAGCTCTCGACAATAGGACACATCCAGATGATGCAGTTGCGGACAGAGTTCAATGAATTTGAGTAGCATGTCATCGCACAAATATGTCCAGTTGCGTAGGCACAGCAGCTGCAGGTTTGTCATACAAGTGTAGCGCTCCAGGAAGTCAATGGCATGTGTCCAGCTGCATATGGCCAGGCGCTGAAGCTTGCGATGTGACCAAATAGGCAAGTTGGCATCCCAACCCGGCTCCAGTGGCATGTAATAACCATCGACTGCAACGCCAACAATATCTGGCGCCTTGCGTTCCATTATCTCGAAGAATTCGTGCACCTGACGAATCTTGTGATCATGGCTATCCACACTAGCCAACGGTGGTATGTACCACTCAGTGTCCAGGAGAACAATCAACTGTTTGAGTGCTGGCAGTTTGAGAACATCGTTTAAAACTGATTTCAACGTGGCCAAATTAAGCTTTAAGATGCTGAGATTCTTAAGGTAGTCGACGCAGTTATTGAGACGCAGTTTGCTGATAACATCATACATGCGTATGTCCAGCACTTGCAGATTAAGCAATTGACTGTAATTTGAAAGTAAATGAAATGTTCCAATAAATGAAATATATACAAAATACCTGCAAATCTCATCTAGATATTTCTGCTGCAATTCGTATTCCTTGTGCTGATCCTCGTACAAGTGCAGCTCTTGCAGGTGACGAAAGCTCGATAGATATCGGCCATGAATTGGTGTCGTCAGACGAAGTCGCAGCAAATTCGGCATCAATTCAGCCATTTTCCATATGCTGCGATCCGATGGGTAGCAGTCCATTTCCTCGGGATAGTAATAGAAGCTGGTCACATTGGGCAGCTTATACACTTGCATCTCATCCAAATCCTTCAACAAGGTGCACAGACAGGTCGACACATTTATGTGGCGTATGAAGGGACGCATTTCTTGTATGAAGTAGCACAGATCCTCATAGTTGGGCAACAATTCGCGCCACATTTCCAACTCTAGCTTATCATATAGATGAGAACTGCGCCATCGGTTCAGGCATATCCATTGAAAGCGCTGGCAGACTCTGGAGAATGCCACTTCACTGCGCAAATCCTGCAGACGCTCAAATATACATTCCAGACAATCGTTGTTTAGCTTGAATATATCCGCCGTTTGTCCGCCGGGCGTCGGCGGCTTTGCAAGTGCATTTGACGGCTCTTCGGCCATAATTGAAAGATTGTAAATTGTTTTCCTTTTGCTTTACAATATGTTTTCGGTCGCAACTGCGTTCTAGTTTGCTAAGTAAGTTTAATTGACTGTTTGTTTTGGCCAAGAGTACAACGAATTTACAAAAAGTCGTCTCATAACAAACAAAATTGAACCACAGCTGTTTGAGGCCAGTGTTGACAAATAGAGATGGCTACTTAGTTCGGAACGAGTTCGCAGTAACTGGTCCACGACAAATGAGCTAGGTTGGTGGTGTCGATTTTGTTAGGTTATTCTCGGTTTTTGAAAAATATTTGAAATAAGTAATTTACAACTTCTTTATAATATATAATTAAAAAATAAAAGAATTAAGTAATCTAAAACTTAAAAGTATTATCATGCACACGATTAATTGGTTGAAAATTGTTATATAATAAATATTAATAAAATTATGTACAAGTAAATATTAATACAGTATTCAAAATCAATTGAGTAAATGTTAATAAAATATAGTAAATTAAATGAGCAATAGTCTCGATTAATAAACTGCTTAGTAATATATTCGAATTGTACAGCACCATTTAAAAGTGCTGTAAAACTAGTAGTCGATTGGCAGCGAACTTATCGAATATATCGACACAACACGTGTGTGTGCGCCGCACTGTTTTATACCTTTTATTGTGACTGCAGCGAACAAGACGTTGCTTAAATTTGTTAGCGTGAAGCAAAAAGAAGGATTTAGTCAATTACAATGGCGGAATTGCAAAAATTGACCGATGCCATAGTGCTCGAATATCTCAAAACCAAGGATAAAAATATGTCTAAAGTGTTTGAATCTAAAACCAAAGCGGTAAGTTTTGCTCGTACTTTTTTTTTCCCCCAAGCTGCATATCAATTTGTATGCTTTTTGTGTGCAATGCGGCGGCGGCTGTGTCGGCAAATGTGACTTTTGTGTGTTTGTGTGTGTGCAATCGATACAATTGAAAATAGTTGAAAAATATTGGTTTGGATAATTTGCGCACTATTCCATGATTTCCGACCATGCTGAAAAACACGTGTTTTCACTAACCAACAACTTTTCTTGCATACTTGTGTTTTTCCAATGCGTCTTTAGTCTGCCGTTGGAAAGAATACCCCGAAATTGACAGAGATCTTGGCCTTTTATCAGAGCACAAAAAAAATACCGCCATTGAAGAAAGGTGGAACAGATAGTGACGACAGTGATTCCAGCGATTCAGATGAGGTAGCGGCACCGAAAACAAACGGCGGAACAAATGGAAAGGCAGCAGCAACAGCTAAACCTTCTGCCACCTCAAGCAGTGAGGATAGCTCCGAGGAAGAGCAGCCAACGAAAAAGTCGTCACCTGCTAAGCCAGCAGTGCCAGCAAAGAAAGGAGCTGCTGCTGCATCTTCAAGCAGCGAAGACGACAGCTCGGATGGCGAACAGCCGCCGGCGAAGAAGGCAGCTCCAGCTGCTGCTGCAAAGCAAGCGACCAAACCCGCATATTCCAGCGATAGCAGTGACTCGGAGGGGGAGGAGGCAAAGCAGAAGAAACCGGTAGCAGCTGCTGCTTTGGCGAAGGCACCAGCTCAAAAAGCAGCTGCATCCTCCTCCAGCGAGGAATCCTCCGATGAGGAGCCAGCTAAAAAAACTACTACGACCGTTAAGCCCGCAACTAAGGCTGCTTCCAAAAAGGCAACCGAGTCCAGCAGCGAGGAGGACAGTGATGATGAAGTGCCGGCAGCAAAGAAGACTGCAGCAAATACGAAAGCAGCTGCATCCAGCAGCAGTAGCGAAGGCAGCGACTCGGAGGAAGAGCAAAAGAAACCAGTAGCTGCTGCAAAAAAGGCAGCCTCCTCTAGCAGCGACGATTCTTCCGATGAGGAGGAAGCCCCCAAAAAGACATCACCGATTAAAGCCGCCGCACCGGCCAAGAAAGCCGCAAAGTCCAGGTCGGACTCCTCCTCGGATGATGAAGAACCGCCCAAGAAAGCAGCTGTCAAGGCCGTAGCGCCAGCCAAGAAACCACTGGCGAAGGCTGACTCTGAAGACTCGTCCTCAGACAGTGATAGCTCGGAGGATGAAAAAACTGCAGTGAAGCCGGCTGTCAAGAAAAACGAAGCAGCAGCTGCCAAAAAAGAGGAATCCTCATCATCTGACGATTCTTCGGAAGATGAGAAGCCGAAGAAGCCAGCAGCAGCCACCAAGGCAACTGCCAAGCCAGCTGCTAAGAAGGATGACAGCTCCTCTTCGGACAGTGGAGAAGAATCCGGAGAGGTGAAGGCCCTGCCAAAGCCAGTGGAAAATGGAAAGAAGCGCAAGTTCAGCGGTGCCGATGTGGAGGAGGAAACCCCAAACAAAAAATACAACAATTTTGTCAAGACGGGCGAACAGCAGGTGAGTTGTCAAGAAGCATTAATTATAATCTAAAGGAAAGGGCAGAAAAGTCTTCAAAGTGTTAAAATGGGATAAAAAAAAGGTGATAAAATACGTTTTTCCAATATACACTTGCAAAAAAATAACAACACTCTCACAAGAAATGTTTGCAAAGATGTCGGTTTTTGTACGTTTAAGGAACTTATGAATACGTTCTTAGAAGTGGAAGAAAACTCTTAAAGAAAATTCTGTAACGAAAAGACCATAATTTTCTTTTGTCGCAACAATATGTCAATAATTGAGTAACGAACTCTCCCAATCCTATTCAGAAAGAGAAGGCTTTCGTAAGTGGAATCTAGACTAGAACTTGTTGAACGTAATCAAAGCAAAATCTATATATAATGGACAACAAAAGCTACTTTTTGGAGGAATTGTCAAGATTCAAAATTGTTAGATCAAGATGAAAGATTTTAAGTTGATGTTTCTGCCCGATCCCAAAAGATATTCAGTGAACTAATCTAATTGGCAATATGTGCAATAGCGAAACAGCTTCACATCCACGCCCAACAACAACAACATTAATAATAATGCCAACAACAAAAGTGGTGGTGGTGGAAGTGGTCGTCGAAGATCGCCTTTCCGGCGTGTGCGCACCGAGGAGGTGACTATCGATTCACGCGTCCAGGACAATTCGTTTGAGGCGAAGGTGAGTGCCACAAAAATGCATTTGAGAGGGTACGCGCGCTGTCTATGTGTGTGTGTGTGTCTCTTGTGGGGCATTTTTACTCCTATGTTTTTAGGACAGTTCCGGGAGGGGCTAAGAAGTGAAATTGGGTGGGGTTACACACAAATAAGCTAAAGCGCCTTTCGAACTCAAATCATTTGTGGCACTTGCCTTTAGATTATTTCAATTTGTATTTGCCATTGGCTTGCACTGCTTGGCTAATTTGTGTTTAACCAATTTTTGCGTTGCTCTCTTTAAGGATGGTTTCAAGAAGTTTAACAATGGACCACGTGGACGCGGACGGGGCGGCGGCTCTGGCTTTGCCGGCCGTCCGGATCGTAGCACTTGGGAGACTAACAATGAGAACGGCGAGGATGGCGGCGATGGTGGCTTCAAGAAGACGGGCGATCGCAAGAGCTTTGGCGGCTTCGAGCGCAAGTCCTTTGATGGACAGCGCGGTGGACGCGGCGGAGGTGGCCGCGGTGGTGGTTTCGGTCGTGGCGGTGGTGGTTTCGGTCGTGGCGGCGGCGGCGATCGTGGTGGACGCGGTGGATTTAGCCGTGGTCGTGGCGGTGGCGGCGGCGATCGTGGTGGTCGCGGTGGATTTGGACGCGGCGGCGGCGGTGGTGGTCGTGGTGGGGGCTTTGGCAATAAATCTTTTGATGCGGCGCCAAAACAAAATAAGAAGATCACCTTTGACAATTGATATGCAAACTAGCTTAGACATAGATATCCTCGCTACGCAAAAACAAAAAGGAAAAATGCAATCCCAAATGAAATAACTGTCAAAATAATGTGGATATATTTTTATCCCGTTATTATGGTATGTAGTTATTTAATTTGGTGTTTTATTTTACAACGCCCCCAAACATACAAACACACAAACACACGCACCTTAAAGATAATACATATTTGTTGTATACATAATAATATTAACTAACTTTTTATATGCGATATATATAAAAACATAGAAAAACGCTGCCGGCTCCTGGGGAGAGCGCGCCAGCCTTGATTTGAAACACACGCGCGGCAAATCCTTCAAGCACGAGAAGACCAAAAAGAAGCGCGGCAGCTATCGGGGCGGTCAAATTGACACTGGCGTCAATTCCATAAAATTTGACTAGATTTATGTTAGCACATAACATATATGCGTACATATTTTAATACATAAACTTAAATATTTAGTTTGTAAACATGGGCTATAAATTGAATGGCCAATTATCGATATAATGTTTATTTTGACTACTTATGAACCGTTGTTCAGCAGCCAGCATATTATATACATAACTTCAACCTAAGATCTGGTGAATAAATCGTGCTGCAAAATGATGTTTTTATATTGTTATCACTTAACACTTGTGGTTAGCGCTGCTGAATGACAGTGCATAAAACCATAGAATGGCATCACTAAATATTTCATCATTTTGAGTAGCTCCGTTCTTCTACACGAAACTTCAATATATAATACTTAAGATCAATCGCTATTAACGACTATCAAACATTTTGTAGATAGCGCGTGAAACATACATGTAATAAACTTATGAAATAAACTGTTTCGTATTTGAATTTTATTGTGCCATCTATTCAGATTATAATCCAATTAAGCATTTCATTTAATATATGATATTTAAATGATGTAATTTGAACCACTACATTTGGATGCATTGCATTAAATGCATTGACCAATGATTAATTAATTTAATTTAATTAGATTTGCCAATAACAATGCCAATGGAGCCACGAGCTGAACACACTGCGATGGTAATACTTATGTGGCTGAATCTGATAAGCACTTATTACCAGCCGGGTGGCTTCTGGAATGCCCGCCAAAGCTGGCTGAAGGCGGAACCTGTGGAAAGCCACCATATGGATAATTGCCAAGATATGGTAAGATGGCATATGAATTGAAGCTCTGCGGCATGGGAGTTGCAACCTAGGTCGGTTACGGCATTTGCACCTGGGGCGGCAGCGGCGGCTGTTGTTACTGGAGCGCCAGCAAGGGTATGCTTGGAATATTGTCGCCACTGGTCGATGTGGATGCATAGTGTGATGGCATCGCTGGTCAGATCCTTCAGCAGCCTCGACTCTTCGATTAAAATTACTGATCTTATTCTTATTCTTATTCCTGCAGATTGCCGGAGAGCTGAATATCTTATCGTAAAACCAAAATAACGACCAGAGAAATGGAAAACATGATTTCAAACGAATGCACTAATTCTGGAGTCTGCTACTTGGTTTTTTAAAAATCTCTCTGCTGATAGAAGACCGATTACCTTGAGGAAATTATATTTATTACATTGGTGCAACATGGACTCCAATGAAATGTCGCATTGGAGTTCGTGTTTAATTGATTGATTGATTATCGGTCGTCTATCTGAAGAATGCTGAGCTAAAGGTATGTAGCAATGGTGAAGTAAATTATTTCAGATATCCGAAAGAAAAACAAACAACTTTATTTCTTCAGAAGGTGTGATATGTCGTGCTCATTTGATACCGTTTCGATATAGTTATATTTAAATAATTCTAAGATAAAAATCAACATTAACTCTACACACTGTAGATACGATCCAAAGAATAGTCAACATTTTCACAATATAATTAAGGTCATGTCTATTATTAATGAATTAATTCCATTCGCTTAATTTATATTCATTTCGCAAAAAATAATATATTATCAATTAACACTTTTTTCGCTGTTTTCGAAATTTACCTCAATTTTAAAATAAATCAGACTATAGTGGGCCAATCTTTCGAAATTATTTTTCCAAGAATACTCACCTTAGGCAAATCAATTAATTTTCCATTCATTTTGAATTTATAATTTTATTTAGAATTTCAATATTGTGTTTATGTAACTTCGTATCAATTTTGTTCATATGTTTAATTTTTCCATATTATATACACATTTGGTATTGAAAATGTATTGTCAAGTTGTTTGCTTGTATGTTTAGGGGGTTTGCGAACTTTGCCATTCATATACATATATCTGCATATATAGTTTATAGCAACAGTAACTACTTGTAACTTTATAGCGGGTGCTATAACAGCAAAGCAGAATAATGGATAATAATTACAAATTATATAATTAAATAATCACAATTGGTTGTAAAACTTTACTTTATATAATTTAGTAGGTAATATATTATTCGAGCTACATTTTATTTGTGTGTAAGTGAGATTTTAAAATGTAATCAGCATATCAATTTACAACTTCTTAGGGCATTTGCTTGTTCGAGGCGATAAAAATACAGCAGAGATTCGATATAACATTTAACTACATACAAATGTATCGGTTATATAAGGGCTTAGTGGGCGAGAGGTGCGTGTGTTTTAAAAATATATCAACAAAATACATATACAATCCCTTTATATAAAGCATATATATGAGTTAGTAGTTTATGTGAGATTCGAGTGTTTTTGTTTTTGTTTTTGCTTCTGCTTTTTCTTTTGTAATTCTTTCTCGTTTACTCTTATTCGGACATATAGGGATAGTTGATGTCACGCAAGGGCACAAATGTCTCCTTAATCGACTGCGGCGATGACCAACGCAGTATATAATGTGGCCCACCTGCCTTGTCATTGGTGCCAGACTTCCGGCCGCCTCCAAATGGCTGTTGTCCCACCACAGATCCCGTGCACTTGTCATTGATATAGAAATTGCCAGCTGCTATTTTGAATTCTTCCAGAGCGCATTTGATAAAGTCTCTGTAAGACATAGTTTTGTTATAAACATATATATATTTAGATCGATTGACTTGCGCTGGCTGCACTTACTCATCCTGTCCAAAGACGGCGCCGGTCAGAGCGAATGGTGTTGAAGTATGCACCAGTTTCATGGTCTCTTGCAGATCTGAATCCTTATATACGTAAATAGTAACCACGGGTCCAAAGATTTCCTCAGTCATAATGCGATCCTTGGGATCTTTGGATTGCACTATGGTTGGATTTATAAAGTAGCCCTTGCTATCGGAATACGTGCCGCCAGCAAGAATCTCCAAATTTGGACTCTTTTTGGCATGCTCAATGTAGCTGGTAATGCGTTTAAATGCTTTATCATCGATAACAGCCGATGTGAAAGTGTTCCAGTCCTGCACATCGTCAATCTTTAGTTTGCCCACTTCGCTCAACAATCCAGCCTTGATCTGCATCCAAATTAAATGTTATTATTATTTGGATTTTGGATTTCGGATTTCGTCGACCAGCAGCAATGCTTACCTGTGGCCACAGGGACTCGGGCACATACATGCGGGAACATGCCGAACACTTCTGGCCACTGTACTCAAAGGCCGATCGTATTGTCGCGGTGACCACGGACTCAGCATCCGCTGACGCGTGCACAAAGTGGAAATTTTTGCCGCCACATTCGCCAATGAGGCGCGGGAAGTTGACATATGTATCCAGATTATTGCCCACTTGCTTCCACAGTCGATTGAATGTGCTGCGTATCAGTTATGAAAGTCAATGAAGTGTGGCATACCAAACAAAACCAGATAAAACTACTTACGGCACCGAGCCGGTGAAATTGATGCCCGCCAAGTGAGGCGAGGCGGTTATTGTGTCACCAAACACTGGCCCATCTGCAGGTACAAAGTTCACGACACCATCGGGCACACCAGCCTCGCGCATTATGTTGAAAATCCGCCAATTGGACAGTAGAGCCGTGTCCGAGGGCTTCCACAGCACTGCGTTGCCCTACAACAGACAGCGGACAGAAATAGATGTTGATGTGGATCGTTGAACACATATTGTGAATACCCAATCCCTCCACTCATACCATCAATGCAGGAGTGTAGGCCAAGTTGCCACCAATCGCAGTAAAATTGAATGGACTGACGGCGGCTATAAATCCATCAATGCCACGATAACGCATCGAGTTCTTCGTGACCTTTATGTTCTCGCTGATGGGCTGATATTTGACGCACTCCTTGAGAAAATAGGCATGAATGCTGCGAATAAGACAAATGTTTATTATTCTTTACTGTTTAAAGTATTCGAAGGAAACTGAGAATGCTATCACCTAATTAATAGATGACATGTATAAATCGGGATCAATTGCAAGATGCACATAGATTGTATTTTCAAACGGCATAAAATTTATCAGCTCAGCTGCCCTTCAGATTAAGTTAGAATTATTTAATAGAAGACCCATAAATCGGGATCAAGTCAAATAGCAAAATGCTAATCGAGAAACTATTTATAAAATGAATATGAAATAGCAAAATTGTGTTGTCAAACCGTATAAAATCGATGAGCTCTGCGGACGAATCGATTTCAGCTTGTATGGCCGTCTTAGCCTGTCCCAGCATGGTGGCTGCATTCAACTCCTGACGATATTTGCCGGCCATTAAATCAGCGGCACGATCCCAAATCCGTAAGCGATCCTCCAGCGGTACTCGGTCCCATTTTGGTTGCGTTTCCACAGCAGTCTTGATGGCCTTCTCCAATAGTTTCTTATCGGCATAGTAGAATTGCGCCAACTTGTGCGCATGATTGTGTGGCATCACCTGATGCATTACCTTATCCGTTTTGTACTCCTTGCCACCAATGACAATGGGCACCTCCTCACATTTGGCAGCGGTGCTCTTCAGTGCCTGTTGCAAGGCTTTGCGTTCCTCGGAGTTTTTTCGATAACCCAATATGGGCTCATTCGTAACACTGACATCTTTCAGCTGTGGTTGTTCAACAACGCTGCCCAAACTTCGTGCATAGCTGTTTGCGATTGGAGAATTGTAATATTATTAAAGATATGCTTGTAAATTAGATTAAATCATACGTTTGAACAATGCTTTGCGGCACGGAGGAGGAGCCGATGGCTGGAGAACGCATCAATCGTAACATCTTGTTTGCTGGGAATGATGGTTTGGGTTCGTGGGTCGACTCTGATGTACTTGTCTTGTTATGCAAACGCTAGAATTTTGTCGCTCTGCTGCGATAACATAGAAAAAATACAAACGAAAAAACAAAAAAGAAACGTCATTAATTCCATTTATAGCAGCAGCGCTTTTATCAGCAACCTTGAACGTTCATTGGGGGCCTGACTCTGGCAGCCGGCGCAGCGCCGCGTGATTTTTACTTGATAAGCAGCCAAACGTGCGACAGACACACACCCACTGTCAACGTTACAGATAACAAAGTACTATGAAAATACTTTCATATACATATATATGTAAATTTACAATCAAATCAAATGTCTCGTGCGAACGCAAATGCCAACTGGGCAAGTGTTGTGTAAACGTGCGAGTTTCTTTCTCACAGCTCACACAGAACGTGCACATATATAAACATACACATATATACATAAATACACACACAGGTATCAGCTGTTCTCGCTATGCTGCGACTGTGGAAATTTCCCACTGTCAAAACTTGTGCATGAAAGTAGGAATGGGATTCTTGTTCTGGTTTTTATTTTAGATATATTAAATACGATGAGGGTAGCTCGAGCGAGAAGCAATGCACGAAAAGCACCCCAGTGCAATCTATATACATACAAACGTGTAAAGTCATCTCTTTTTTTGTACATTTTTGTTGTATTAATTTCAGTAAATATGCATGTAAATGAATTTGTTAGTTGTGTTCTCATTCTGTTGTATTGATTGAGTTTTACCAATAAGCTGGCGGCAACTTAATCTATGTAGATATATAGCATAATATACATATATATATGCCTGTATGTAATGTAATAAATGGTCACAAGTTTTTGAGGCCAACTAAAACATGCGCACAAATACAACGATACTCAGCTGCAAGCTAGATATACACAGATTCTGGCAGACACACACAGATGCACTCACTCATGTACGTATGTATATGTTTACGTACAGGCGCAATTTGAATGCACTTCGTTTTGTTGTATGTGGGCCGCATTACGCAATGTTTTGATTTAGCTCTGCCATCCACTTTAGAAGTATTTATTTTCAATTTTTCACTAGGATGTCAGCATTATTGATTGCTAATTTTTATTTTACATCTATCGTAATTTTAAGTCAATTACTGCTTACTTTGTGTACGTTTTATTTTGCGAACGATGTGGAGGGAGAGACACGAGAAGTCTTTGTGATTGTTTGGCCTTTGCGAGACTACCTACGTAAGTATGTATTCATCCGTTAGAACAGAATGTGTGTGTAGGTGTGCTCAAATTTTAAACTTTAGTTTGATGTCACAGCTGATGCCTATCGATAGTTTTGCCGCTTTCCAGGCACTTCAAGATTTATTACTATAAACGTGTTTGAGTACCGGAGAATAAAGCAAGGAAAAAATTTTGTTTTAAGTTTGTAATATTTTATGAAGCAGTAGGCCAACAAGATATCAATATTTGAACAATCGTATCTATGCCATTGTATATATTTTGGTCTATTTACCTATTTGTCTTACTATTGACCTAGTTTGTATTTCAAAAATTGATTACTCCCATGAATATATCGATTAATTTTGCATGCGACACTCATCGCTTAATTTGGGGAGCGCGCCAAACTTGTGCACTACCAATGCATACATTTTACAGCACTTAAATGTGTTATCGACGTTTGGCGGGAGGTTTGTATTTTTTTTTTAAATATTTTGTTTTTCACAATTTGTGTGAATTGGGAAGAATTTAACAGACATATTTAATTTTTATATTAAAATCATGCATTTAATAGTACAACAAAATCAACTACTGTTCAATACTTAATCGCTATGTGTGTAATGTAAGTGACTAATTAACTTAAGCATTTGTCCAGTGCTTCAATTAACCATAGTAGCCTCCGCCGCTACTTGCACTTGCGCTGGCAAATCCTCCGCTGCTGCTCGCATAGGCTGTGTCTATAAGAGAAAACAAGTCCAAAACACTGACACATATATACAATGCAAATTGCAGAAATTTTAAGAATTTGTTAGAAATGGTGCATTTTACTCACTCAACCCACTATAGGGATAACCATATCCATAGCCCGGGTATCCGTAGCTTGGGTAACCATAGCCATAGTTTCCTCCGCCGCCGCCTCCTCCGCCGCCTCCACCGTAGCCGTAACCAGGATATGTGTACCCATAGCCGGGATATGAATAGTACGATGGATACCCGTATCCATATCCATAGCCATTACCATAACCACCATAGCCGCCTCCATATCCAGCACCTGCACTGGCACCCGCACCCGCACCAGAGCCAACTCCTCCAAAGTACGGATATCCATTATATTGCGATTGCACCAGTTGGCTCTGTAACAGGACAGCTAACAAAGCTAACAAGCATTGCCAAAAACAGCGGTTTGTTGAAATATCCTGATATGCCATATTAGTTGTTTATTCCCCGTGTTTAATCTCACTGAAATTCTTGTGAACACTGCTTGTCAAAATCAGAGCGTTAGCTGTTTTTATACGCCATAAATGTTATTTTATTTTTCCCAATTTGTACTCTGAAACGATTTTTAATAGCGCCTAATCATTCACCATTTGATCATCAATTGCTGAATGTTGCCGTTGCTGTCGTTTTTTTAAATTCTAATATTATTTTTTGGCTAGCATATTGTTTGTTCATTGGAGTGTGTCGAAAATTGCGTATGCACAGATTTTACAAATGTAAAGACCTTCATTACATTATCATGAGGTTATTATAATTTGGTTGGCAACAAATAAAGGGTATTAACGCAAACTATAATTAAAACACTATGAATATATAAATAAGTAAGATGTGCATGAAGTTACCCTATCAAATGTGAAAATACTGGATCAGAATCATTATTAGTTAACTTTTGCATATTTAATAAAAATATAAAAGCTTCATCCATAAAAAAAATATTGAACTACCAACCATATGAATGATAGGCATACATAAAAATATGGTTCTTCAAAATGAATGCAAACATTTCAGATAAGTTTCGGTTGCAGATTTTGCAACAAATGCTTTATTTAAAAAAAATGGAAAGAAACATTTACAATAAGTATTTATGCTTATTATATTGGAGAAAAAGTTAAGACGATCAAACTAATATTTTTCGACGGTGTAATCAACGAGGGAAGATTGATAGAAGGCAAGAGGAGTTGGATGACACATGAAGATTTTAATCCCATTTGAAGCCACTTAAGAAAGAAATTAAATTGGTCATGGAATGTAAATTTCTATGAAGGGTACACAATAATGCGCAAATGGGCGCATATTTTTTTCGTATTAAATTGCTGGGTATAACATTTAAATAAGTATTAATCATATGACTCAGAACAACAGTTTTGTTTACTTTATAGGCATTTAAAATATTTTTTTATTAGTTTTTTATTTTAGGGGTTTACCAGCGCCTACTTCTGATTTAATGCATAAGCACTGTCATTAACCTTACAATTTGATGACATGACATTAAAATATCAACTGGGGTGATTTTTGGCTTAAGTATAATTTCCAACTCTTTGAGGTTCAATGGTCCGAGTGGTCAATGCTCATCAACGCCCTTCAATTGAGGTCGGCTGTGAGCGATTAATATTAACCACACTGTGACCATAAATATAATTATAAATGTTTTTCTGGTGTTTTCAATGCAACGCAAGTTCATTGTGAAGGATTTTATTTGGATTGTTTGAGTTCGATCGCCGCGCTTGCCAGAAATTATTAATATTGCTGTTACCTTGGTAAGTTTAGATGGTTAGAGTCATAAAGTTAATGACATAATTCTAATACTGAAAATATAGTTATACAATATTATTGGAAAATGTTTTCTAAGGCGAGCCCCATAAATTCTGTTGTTTTTCAACCCAAGTTAAATATTTTCCTAAAGATTAGCTTAAGATAAAAGATTGAATTTTAAATGAAATTCTGTAAATTTTAATTGTTTTTACATCAATCCAACCATTTCTTAAATTATAAAAGTTTTCATGTGCTGATGGAAATTTCAAAAATTGCTGTTGCGTTTTGGGGGAATATTCCGCCCAGAAATTATTATATGTCAACTGATTAGTAATTCCGTGGAACTAACTGCTAGCCCATTACTAGACCATTTGTTATGGCTGGCCTTGTTATTGCTGTGTATCTATGCATGTATGTATGTCACAGGGCCAATTTGCACAGTTATTTATTCGTAGATTGCCATCTGTTATTCTACTTGGATTGGGTGACATTATTGAAAATTACGCTGCACTGAATCTTGAGCACTCGCCTCGGCAAACTTGTACAATTTGCGTTTAAAAATACAAGTCACAAAACTTGAAAAACTTTTGTTGTTTGCACACACACATGGGATGTATTTGTGTGCCACACACACACCCACACACATACACACACAAGTCACATACATTTGCAATTGTGTACACAAATTGTGCACAACATTTCATTCATTAATTTTTAAATCCAGCGCAGCCCGCCCTACACTGCCCAAAAACGTTATGGCGACAATTTTGTTCCGTTTCTAGTGTTGTTTCTGTTGGCATTGTATTTGGTGGTTAGCATAGCATTTCATTCCAATTCCGCTTCGTGCCATGGGCTGTAAGTATTGTAAGCAGCTGACGTTTGCTATTTTTTGTATTATATTTTTACCCTTCACCATCTCCTCATCTGCGCTTGCTGTCATTTATTGTTGCTGCACTACATGGCTCCAGGTGTTTTACTGGATTGTTGTTATAGTTGCTTCTGTTGCGAGTGGGTTTTTAGAGTGATTTTACTTTGAGTTGCAGTCGTTTTGCGCATGTCTCATCTCAAATCTATTGTTGGCTGCAACATGGCACCCTGTATCGCTAGTTGTATTATAATTACTGCGTTTGAAGGCAGCGATTCTGGTATTTGTGGTTATATTTATAAAAGATCAGCTGATTCACAGATACAATTGTATTTGGCTTCAAGTTTTAAATATTATTGGGAGAATATATGAATTTGAAACAGCATAATTTAACTTTCGAGATCAATTCGATATTTTGTCTATAACATCTAAATCATGATGCAAGATGTGTCACGACCAGAGAGTCAAACCGAAATTAGGCTACGATTGTGGAACGCAAAGCATTAAAATTTTGATATTCCCTCAACTTTTTTAAGGTGTTCATCTTAACTAACCTTGATTATTACCATATGCTATTGTCATCCTACCTTTATGTAATAGCCCAATACAAGAGATTGAGAAAATAAGTGAGAACGTTCCAGTCGGGCGTAACTACCTGTGGAGTATTCTGAAACATTTGAGCAAAAAAAAAAAGAAAAATCACGGATTTTATAAACTTTACATTTAATATATATATATATTGTTATGATGATATTGTTACGGTGTTTTGGTTTCCATATTTATACTACCGTCTTTAAGAGCTCTGTTATGTTTTTGTTTGAGGTTCTGATTCCGTTAATGAATATCAATCGGTAAACATACAGCTTTGATTCCGGTTTGGCATCACACTCACGACAATGATGGAAAAATAAACAATCAAATTAAATGATTTTTTAAGTTGCATTATTCCCAGAATAATTCAGTAAAACATATACCTTTGTTCATTTACTATAGTTTGTATACAATAGTCTGATTCCTGTCTAACTAAGACTTCTTTCTTAGATGTAAAAGTACTGTTTATAGTGCCCACATAATTATCATATTCGGCTTCTTTGTTCGTTTGTTTTAGCTATAAATTTCGAATATGACAAATCAAATTTCCATTTCTGTCACTTAAAATAAGTCGACAAATTATCCCGATCTGATGTCCACGAAAGTATGTCTTCAAATAATATATTTTATTCCAAATCATAATATAATCTATGATGAATGAGGTAAGTACTCACTCTCAAAAATAAAGTATTTGTTTCTGAAATATGTTTTCTAAGAAACCGACTTTTACTTCTAAGGAGTGCTACTCTTTCTGCTGTTTTTTTGAGGACTTATTGGCTTAAATCACAATCTACAGCAGCATATTCTGGCAGACAAGGCATCAGTTGTCCATTATGCTGGTCCAAAAGAAGCTCAGTGAACCGCCTAAAGCTGACACAGATTTTTTTTTTACCTATCTGAATGGAAATTTGAGCTTAAATGGGTATTCTTTTTACCCAGTCCTGTGTGAAGTTCTGCTCACCTTTCAAATATTGTACCCCCTTAAACACACTTTACATATTAAAAAAAAAGTTTGTCTATATGGGTAAGAGGAGCACAGAAGACAAGGAGCATCCTTCAGCAACTTCATTACACATTTTTCGTCTGGCGAAATATGCAAATTGTTTGACCAGCTCGACACTCGAGCGTGGGCTACTCGTTTTTGTTTGGATTTTTTCGTGTAATTAATTAAAAATTTTGTTTCCACAGCAAGTTTATTCAGTTTTGTTTTTTCATTACACTTTGGCCTGTTGCCTGTTGAAATTGAAAATATAAAGCGGTAATTAAAACTTGGAAAATATCAGAACGACAACATTAATTGACCTAGAAGGGGACGACGCGTCGAGGAGATCGCAAAACGTTGACCAGAAAAAAAGAAAGAGAAAAACTCACTCACTCACAATCAATTCGAAACTCACTCAAAGTCAGGTGCGTGCCAAATGCAACTGCAAATGTTACGCATACGCCGCAAGTAGCAAACGAGGCAAGGCACACGGATTTCGCTCTCGCTCTTTCACTCTTTCGCTCTCAGTGACAATAAGTGCATGCGAGATGAAAAAAATCAATTAAAATGCACTCGAGTGCATTTTCAGTTGTGTGTGTGTATGTATGTGTGTGTGTATGTGTGTATGTGTGAATGCTCTCCTGTAAGAAATGTGTTCTTTTATTATTTAGCGTGTATGCTGCCAAAAATAAGCAATAGGCAAAATTGTTGCCGCTAAACCCCAAAATTTACCGCTACCCATCCCCTCCTCCGCCCAACTGTAAACCATGGTGATTCGCTCTCCCACGCTGTGCCCTTACTCAGTGCGGCAAAATTTCAATTCAGTTATTTGTGCAGTTTCGCTCAGTCAAGTTGTGTGTGTCCTGTGTGCGCTTCACATCACCAGATCAACCGACAACCGACAAGGGACAATCGACAATCGACAACCGACAACCAACAGCCAACCAAATTCAAATCTGGCCACACAGCAGCTAAATAAATAGAAAGACCAACGATTGTATTACCCATTCTATGCTTCTCTCAATCCAATAAACGTCGCCAAACAAACAAACTGCATTAGCAACCTGCCCCAGTGGCAATCGACAGACGCCGCCAAAACCGCAACAAACGTCATCATAATAAACCGTTAGTGTGTGCGCGTATGTGTGTCTCCGTGTGAGTGTGTGTGCGAGTGAAAGAGAGGGTGAGAGAGAGAGTTTCAGTGTGTCCGCGTGTGTGTGTGTTTCTCTAACTGTAGTTTGGCGCCTAAATTATCAAACGGGATAATAACGAAACCAATTAACAATAACCAGAAACCAATCAGTGAACTAAACCAAAGAATTTACAATTAAGCGCAAAACTCATTGATTCGATTAGCGTTGCCATTTACAGAGCAATGCCCATAAATAAATAAATCCATCTGTAATTTTGACGGGTGAGTTAATGAACAGTTATATTTCTAAACTCGATAAATTTATATTAAATATGGTACAGTTGTTCGTTGTGTAAAATAAAACATTTCAATTGATGATTATGCCCATGATTGGAGTGCATGCATCGATAAGCAATCGATAACGATTTGTAAATGAAATTATACATTATTACCATCGCCAGATATTCCGTGTTTTCAAAGTGGAAAATACGTATGCAGGTAATCCAATTAATTCCATTAGAAATCCGTATTCTAATAAGCCTTGTGAAGAACTGAAGAGCCGTCTCCTCCGACCCTCCATCATCACTAGCCAAGTCCATATAGCCATGTCGGTCTGTAAGTCTGTTTCCATCCGATCTAGTCTCTCACTTTTATAGCTAATATAAATATTGTCTGGTATATATTTCTGTAATTATGCATTATTTATATTCAAATTTTATTCCTAATCCATTTTCTTTATATTTAGCTATCTCCCCAAATTTTCAATTCTTATTCTTAATTATGAGCAAGTTCCCATCACATTTTCCATTTCATTTTTAATTTCATTGGCAAACAATTTCTATTTCTATCATCTATCATAATCGGCTGACAGTATTTGCTCATCAGCCTTAATTTTGAGTAGCTCCTACTTTTAATGAATCCAGTTACTTGCGATAGTGTCAAGGGCCGGGATAAAGTAATTTAAAGCAATTCGGTGGGAAAATCCTATTAAATGTTTAAGAAATTTGCTCGGTCCTCGCTGCGTCGGAACACATTGTTCTCGGGCGAGAACAATGGTGAAGGCTAGCAGGACTAATTATAACTTCACTCGACACTAGGAAATATGGAAATGAGCTAAAAATGAACTTAGCGAGACAAAAAGCAAATGAAGTAAATAATTTAAGGGCACAAAGTTAGAGTAAAAAATGTAACCAATATAACTCTCTAAAAAAAGAGACGCACGGCAAACATAAAACAACATGCCGCACATTTGCACAGCGAAAATATCAAAAGTATATATATGAAAAAAAAACGCAGAAATGAATGAAACTATAGAATACGTGCACAGTAATGAAAGGCCTGGGGCATAAGTTTTAAATAAATATTTGACTGTGTATATGTGCATGTAATTTAACAAAAAGCAAAAAAAGAAATATCAAAAAACGCATATAAAAAAGCAGAACGAAAGCCAGCCAAAGAAACGGACAAGAGTTGTTTTGAGCAAGTAGGCTGGGGATCGTGTGGAGAAACTGCAGCACATGAAAATTATGACGAATTATATTTAACTATGGGCAACAAGGAAGTTGAAATACTCTAGGGGAAATGCAATAGCTCTGTTAACTTTACGTTGTGTTGTACTTTGTGTTTTTAGTATTTCCACTTGTTTAACACGTAAACAATTTATTTGTATGCCAAACGCAATCGAGACAAACATATGCGTAGTCAGTAAATTAATAAATAGTCAACAGCAGCGGGGAGGTTTTTCTGGAGAAGCATTGGCGCTCGGTTGTCTCGCGCTCCGTTTGCGTGTCGGGACGCGAACTACACTTTATATAAATAAAATTGAATTCCAAAAGAGATTTAATACCAATGGAGAAAAGAGTTATTGACAAAATTCTCTTTTAGCTATGGCGCTCTGCGTTTTAGCCTCATCGAAAAAGAGCCGCACCAAATTGTCCTTCTTCAGCTCATCGCCGGCCAAGCGTTCCGCTCCCTGCCAGCGAAGGATCGATGGTAGCACTGTCAAGGAATACGGCGGCTGACGGAACTTGTTGTCAACTTTATCTTTCCAGGCAGCCCGATTGCCAACGTCCACGTTGAAAATCAGCGAATCCCGATGAGAATATTCACGAAAAGCGTTAGTTACGATGTCCTCAACTGTGCACAATATCAAATTGAATATATATTTGAATATCTGTTTGATATATCTGTGATTTATATATGTATGCACTCACCGGCTACGCAGTCGGGACACCAGCTCTTTCCCGTTTTATCCTTTTCTCCAAAGAATTACATGTAGATAAGGCAATTGGGTTTTGCGTGGACTTGCAATGCATCCTCCAACTGCTTGTATCCATGTATCGGAAAATATTGCGGCATCGTGCTGCTTGCGGCGAGTGTGCGATTCTTGTGCGATTCTTGTGCGATAAGTTCGTGTGCCGATTGATAAGCTGGATAATTCTCGCTTAACAACCTACTTTTGTTATCGCCAACACAATTTGGTTCAGTGAGCAACAAAAACAAACCGGCAATTTTGTCGTCTGCGTTATCTGGTCACAAGCCGCGTGCTGCCAACCTGCAATATGAATTTTTTGTTTTTGGTATTTTTTTTCAAACGATATGTCGACTGTAAATTTCAATTTAAAATAGTTGGCAACGTTCTCAGCAAACCTTGTGCGTTAAAATTTAAAAAAAAAAAAAAAAAAAATACTATATACGCTAAAATTTGATTTTTGTCTTCAAATTTAACTTGTCATTTATCAATGGGAACATATAAGTAATATGATTAAGGTCAAAATTGTATCTATATGCAGGATGACTTGTGATTTAGTTGTTATACCCTCTCTTTGGAATTAAATGTTGCTGCTGATGTGGACGCTGAAGAGTGGGCAAGGTAAACATGCAGAACAACAAAACTGCCTGACTGACTGCCTCATTGTTGACTGGATGCACGTTGCGTGGGTGAATTGCGGACAGAGGACGGAGGTGGTGGTGGGGTGGGTTGCTTTGCTGCATGAGGGATTGGGGGTAGGCACTATTAAGGTCTTAACAACGGCGACGACGCAGTCTGGCCCCAAAAGTAGGTTGAGGTAGCCGCCAAGCGCCGCCATGTTTAGAATATGCACACAAAGCGTAAGGCCAACAAAAGCTGCTAAAAAGGGTTGCCAGATGATTGCGGGGTATATCTGTGTACGCGTGAGTGGAGGACGGGCTTGCAAAGTGGAACGTGTAACGTGGGATGTCGGGCGGTAGGTTGTTTGGCGGTGCAAGCGACTGGTTGGCTTAAGGACGGGCAGCCTTGTTGCTGTAGACAGTGTAACAAAAGATTTGCTTAGCTTTCATGTAAAGCGTAAAATACAAACAATTATGCAGCTGGTTGGTAGGATACAAAACGTACCCCTTACCATAAACCCTTCTATCTACGACCTCCCACCTCCTAACGGCAACGAGCCCGCATTTCCTATTTAGTAGGCCGTCGAGCCACTTGAGCCCGAGACTTTGCTACTTGAAAATTTGGACAAAGGCACCTCGCCTCAGTGTAGGCGACCGTTGCTTGGCTGCTGACGTTCTGGCAATCTGCCGTTCTGACGTGATTCGAGGCCTACAAAATATGACAAATTGCAAAATAATTGTGCGCACAGTTCAAATGTTGCGTCCTCGTTGTTGTTGTTGTTTTTGTTGTTGCTGCTGGGTCTGTTGGTGTTGTCGTTGTCGTTGCTGTTGCCGTTGCTGTTGCCGTTGCTGTTGTCGCCAGTCCAACTTGCAATATTAATGAACTCTTTTACATCGTCTGTCATTTCCATTGCATTCGTCGGCTAACGCAACCGCAATGTTGCGATGAGTTCCCCCCCATTACCCCGTTACTCAAGTTTAGCCGATAACGGTACCCCGTCTGCGCCAAACTATTTGCCTTGCTGCGGCGTGGGCGTAGACTCCAGCAGAAGGTGGGCAGAGAAAGCACCATCCTGCATTTAGTTGAAACCAGCTGCGCTTATGCGTTTCTTGTTTTTACTTTAACTTTATAATGAAAAACTTGTAGTCACGAAATTTATTAATGCTACCTCTTTGAATATGGCATCGATACTTTTATGTAACCTATCAACTGAAAATCTATTCAGAGAGGGTTGAAAAATAAGCTCTAGACGGAAAAGTGAAGCTTTGACTCAGAACTTAAATGCATTTTGGAATTTATTCAGCTCAAAGCTTTAATTTTCTTTGATTTTCGATTTGCTGGTCTCGTTTTAAATCTGAAACCAAAGCTCTGAACTGTTTTCCTTGGCTAGTCAAATCTTAAGTCCTGGGAGACTGTAGTTAGTCTGCTGACATTTAATTTTACTTCGTTTTCTAAAAGTGTTATTCAAATTCACATTTGTATTTGAAATTTTATTTTTTCGTTTTATCAAATACATTTTCAATTAACAATTTTTCTTTATATTTTTTTTTTTGGTCTTTTTCTTAAAATGCCTGTTTTAAGTCTGGCTTCGAACTAAATATTCCAAAACTGTTGTAAGTTTTGGGATTCAGATTAAGGTAGACATACATATGACACTTAAAACTCATCCTTCGACCTAGAGATCGTTTGGC
This sequence comes from Drosophila nr. fundita, assembly GCA_035044245.1. NCBI lineage: Eukaryota > Metazoa > Arthropoda > Insecta > Diptera > Drosophilidae > Drosophila > Drosophila nr. fundita. Next base: position 677,454 of record JAWNMG010000622.1, on the reverse strand, counting down.
AGATACATATAGACTAGTGAAGCTGATCAAGAACATATATACTTTCTGAGGTCGGAGACGTAGAATACGTAGAATATGAGTCCTGAGCACGGGCTGCGTATTACCGTAACGCATGAGTTTGTGATAATAAAGCGACTTACCCGCACGGAACTGTCTAAAATATTAACAATATTTTCGTCATAATTCGCCGCAGCTGTGGCTGCAACTGCATCCTGCGACTGTGTCCCTACGGGGATGGTGGGGGTGGTTTTGAAGGGCGGAACCAGCATGCGAGCTGGCATCTATGGGGCTCCCAAGTGAACATGGACGTGCTCGCTGTGCTTAAAGCTAGTTACTCAAATGCATTTTATATGGCCCTCTGGCCGTTAAAATTTTGTTTGCATTGCCTCGCGGGTATTCATAAAAGCTTGAGGATATGCATCGATGCTTTAAGCTGACAGTTTTGCTGTAGTCGTAGCTGGCTACAGAATGGGGCAGCAGAGCAGAAGAGGAGAGGGAAGAGGAGCTGGCGTTCTCTCTGTCGTGACGAGCTAGTTGGCGTTGAAACTGAAAAAGGAAATTAAAGGAAAATGTGCGTTGCTCGCACAGCAAGTTTGAGTAATGGAACTTTATTCGGTCTATACAAACAGTTGCCAGGACTGGCACCCAGACAGACGGTCAGACAGACAGACAGGCAGGAATGCCAGTTGGACTTATAACATGCCATCATTCCGGTACAGTTTGCTTGTGTGTGTGTGTGTGTGTGGATGTGTGCTGTGTGTTGCTAGCCAAAAACTTATTAGACAGACGGAAATTGAATATTGTTCTTGCAAAATTGTTAAATGCTTTTTTCACTCGGAGCGATTCGTCCCTATCCTGGCTGCCGTTGACGTGTCCTTTTTTTCGCTCGACTCCATTTTTGCTGTTTTTCTTGTTGTTGTCTGTGACAAGTGTGTGGTTTTCCCTCTTTGTATGACTTTTAAATTGTTTATTACAAATACGACATGTAATTAGCAAAAAGTTATCATTTTGGAAAGAGTTTATTACAAAGAACGGTCTGAAAATGGTCACGTAAAAATAAAGTTTCTTTTCGACAATTTCAAAACATTATTTATCAAGTAATTAGAGCTCACATATATTTATATGATAGTTAACAGCATCGAAAGTTGAATTCAAAATTTTCGTCGTAAAGTACATGAAATGTAGTTATTTTTTTTAAGAAATGTTTTTAAAGAATTTGCTGAAAGTCAAATAATCTGAATAATATAATTATGTTCCAAAAAGTGAAATTATTAATATTAAAACCTCTTCCCTTTTGAACTTTCGTTCAAGAATGTTAGGTTCTTTGGGATCGATCATTAATTTAGTATATGGAACTAAAAATTGAGATATGGCAAACCATGCAATTTTCTTGAGCTCAATTCGCCATCATCTTTTACTGTAGAATTTGAAAATTATTTCATCAAAATAATATAGCATATATATGTATATTATATATTTATCGTTTGCCGGATTTCAGGAACACATTTTGCATTTTGGTTTTTGATTCAAAAACATATAAAAATCGTCTAAGAATTTATTGCAGATTTCAAAATCAGCACATTCGATTAAATATTGAGTGCCTTGATGAGCTCTTACAAAACTGATGATGCGTTTAGTGCATCAAAGCTGACACTGAGCGTGAAATCAAGATTTGTTTGCTTTTGCTGCATTCTAATTAAGCTTTATTGACCCGCAGTTGGTTTCTTTGGTTGAATGCGTTCTATTTATTTCCGTTTTCGTTTTTCTATGCATTTCGATTAACTCGGAAAAGTTCTTGTATTTGTATTTGTCGACGTTTTCTTGCAATAAGTATAAAATGAAATAATGCAAAGATTAACAGTCTCAACTAGTCCTGAGAAGTTAACCACTATGTGATTGCTACTAATAGGAAACAACTATTTAAGAATCATAAACAGTTTGTATTGGACAAGGAAAATAGTTTTTTATTCAACTAATTCTTTGCATCAAAGCATTACTCGGCGCTTGACTTAACTTTTGATGCATTTTCCGCAAAACTACCAGCATTAAGTGGTTAATTAACTGAAGAGAACTCGCGTCACACATACGACCCGTTAGTCGCCTTGGTGAATAAGTCAAGCACCTACGGCGCCAACACATAAAACATTTTAGCTCACGTCATCATTAGTTACACTTTGTACCGTACAAAATGGCATTAAGCACAGAAATGTAACTAAATGCTTTTAAATTGTAAATAAGCCGCCAGAACTTGTACATGTTCCGCAGACTCTGCTGATTATTAAAGCAGCTTTTGAATCGTTGTCTGCGGCATCTCATTCCATCTTTCTCTCTCTCACTCTCTCTCTCTCTCTCTCCCTGTCTCTGCCTGTCTCTGTCTCTGCCTATTTCTCTATATCTTTTAATGCCACTTTAGTGTGCCGCTTGGCTGGGCTTAAACTCTTTGCTGGCATTTGAGCAGCAGCTGCACAACTGTAGTCGTTGCAATATCTGCAATGCCACTTTGCATAGTCGTGGAGGCTAAACACACACACAGGCATACACACATACACACACAGACACACACACACACACAACTTGGAGCTCAGAATTGAAGTTCAATCCTCCGTTTCTTCTTGGCTACCAAAAAACAGAAACGCATGTAAATTGGCCAATTTTGTGCTGTCCCTGGCAGGCCAATCCGCCCCCAATCCCCAGTCCAACGTGGAAATCCTTTTCTTTTCATTTGTCTTTTTCCTACGTTTGCTTTCTTTTTTTTTTATTTTTTTTTTTGGCGTGCACATCTTTTGATTTGCAACTTGCGCGCTTTTGTTGCATAGCTTTTTTTTTATTATTTTATTTGTTGGTACTTTGACTATCGTCGAAAACCATTCGCAACTGCAGACAGGGAGAAATGCATTTCACGGAAAGTTGGCTGACGTTGCCTGCCAAAATGCTGGAAAATTAAAATTGAAGCTAATGGTATTGCACAATGTATATGCATATTCATTTCCTTTTACAAACGCGATAGCGAATGAGAGGCCATTAAAGTTTTGACTACTACTTCAGTAAAAGCTGGTTTGTAATTCAACTTACGACTTGAAGCTAACGCTGAGCCTGATCTTTTAAATGATTTGAGCAGTTAGTTGGTAATTGATATATTCCACAGTCATTTATTTAAATTCTAGAAATGAAAATCATTTGGATATATTACCATGCATTTTGTCTAAGTCCAAACCAAGGTGAAGTCAAATATGTACAGTAAATCATTATAAGTCCCTGGCAAGAAGCGACACACACATAGATTTTTCATTTTCAAAATAAAACCTTCATCGGTGAGCTCTGTTATTTCTTGAGACAACTCGTACAACACATATATAATGGCCATGTAGGGAGCACGTAAGCTATGCTCCTTTGAAGTAAACGTTTTTGACTGCTGCTTCTCCACATCCCCACTCGCTCCATGTGGCTGTTCAAGTTACATCAATCAAGTCTTGCCGTTTTGCCTGCTAGTGCAGCGGGAAAGTATGCTACAGTTTTTGCACTTAAGTAGCTTCTGCTGCAGCTGCAGCGTGCGTTTGAGTTGACTCTGTGTGGAATTTATTGTTACTGCTGAACACCACACAAGTTGGCAATATATTTGTGGCGCGGTAGCATATCTGCGATTTGTCAAGGCAACCAGAGCAGCAGCAGCAGCAGCCGCATCGTGAAAACCATTTTGACTTCTGTCGTCTGCTCATTAAATTTTCAAATAAATATTATGCTCGAGCAAGAGCACCAAATTATTAATGCCTTCGTCAAACTTTGGGTGACCGCAAAAGCAACTCGCTGTTAATATCCACTCAAGGTGTGTAGTCACTGAGGAATTCTAATTTGATTAGCATTCAGCAATTCCCTTCCAGCCGTCCTTGCTGCACTTGCTCCCATCGCTCCACTTGGCATCTCAGATTGATGTCTGGCAATCGCTTACAGGCGGGCTTCATTAAAAGTTTAGAGGCTGCGATTGGTTGCGGTCTTTGCTGAGATAGAGTTGCAGCTCGAGGTAAACTACCCGCAACATTTCATTAAAACTTAGGTCGCAAAACTTGCGTGGAATGCGAGAAAAGGATGCTCTCGACAGATATGTGGCTAACGAATGGTTTCTAGTAGAAAAAACCACAGAAAAATTGCGACAAACTAATCGTATTCAAATGAGTTCGTTAACTACTTGTTCTGGGTATTAATTATTTGAGATATTTCGACATGATTGAATTGTTAGCCAAATTTGATTAGGGGCTGCATATTAATTTGAAGAAATTAATGGCTGCAATGCCTAAATAGAATTTTTAATGGCATTTGTGAACATAATTTGTAAAGCTGTACTAAATATGAAAGCTAATTTATGTCTGACATTTAATTGCACTGCAATAAATACTGATTTGATTTAATTTTAGTTCCATATCGAGGAAAGTGTTAGTGGCAAAAACTGATTAAAATCCCAATGAAATATTTGATATGAAATTCCAATTAATGTCACTAAAAAAACGAATTGTGGAATCTGCTGAATGATTAGCTAATACTGTGGAAACCAAAGTTGTTTTTTCTTCAGTGTGTGGACATCATTTTAAGATCATTACTAATTGCGTAAAGCACACAAAAGCATGTAATTAAAATGGAATTAATTGAATAATAAATAAATGACATAATGCCCAAGAATTGTTGTCATGCATATTCCAATGCCCAATTAGCCCATTTCACATTGCACTCAAAACACTTGAGATAGGAGCATGTCGCAAATACATACCTATACATATACATAGATTTCGCTTGCTGTCCCTGTACAATTAAATTAACAATCTTTTATGCATTTCTAAATGTTGGTCGGTGCGGATTTTCAAAATCAAAAATAATTACAGCAAATATTTCAGTTTGTTCTTGTTGCTGTTGCTGATGTTGATGTTGATGTTTTTGCTGCTGCTGTTGTTGTTGTCTCTGTTGCCATTTCGCATACTTTTGCGTAGCATTGTGAGCAAAATAGAGGGAAAAAGTGCAGCTATAAATAGAAGACATCAGTGGCGAGTGGCAGCGGCGCTGGCACTGTAAGTGCCTCCTCATCGGCTGGGAACGAGACGAGTGGATTCTCATCGCATAGCCAAATGCATTCGCTGCCTGTCAGCCGACGCCTCGCCTCGTTTGCAGAAGAGGCGGACGGGCAGGAGGACAAGAGCGGTGTTGGATATGGGGATTGGGATGGAGATGGGGATGGGGATGGGGATGGTGGCTGCTGGCACTCAAGATGTCACAGGGCTGGCAGTAAAATCTTGAAAACTTTCGCTCCTCGAGTGCGCGCATAAGACCCAAAGTTTACTCAGCTCGATAAGTGAGCCCTTAAGCAATGAATCGACTGACGAAATAAAAAATATAAAATATATTCTTTTATAAATTATAATAAGGTGTTTAATTGGTATCATAACATCAATATCAAGAGAAAATCAAATATTATTTTTATTACGTCGCTGCACTTGCTTTCTCTTGTTATGCAATATAAATTTGACAAATCAGTTGTTTACTTAAGCATTTTAATTGGCAATTAGGTTGATTTAAGTCTAGATTTTAAATAACTTTTTATAATTATTTGAGGTTTTGACCTTAAACTTTTTCAATACGAAAAAAGTAAAAAGTAACTAGTTGCAAAACTTTGTACATTTTGTAAATGTCGGCAGCAATGATTTCAATGTTAAGAAACTTAATATGGCTTAACCGTTAACGACTCATATAAAATGAGTTTTAAATACTAATAATAATACGAATGTTGCAAAATATTGTTTTTTACATAAATATAAACTACCTTCTATACAAAAATTATTATTATTATTATTGGGGGCCTCATGCACTGCGACCTGTTAGGTCATCTGTGTCTCCTTCTGAGCCTATAGCTCTTCTATCAATCCTTACTCCTGCACTGGCGGTTTCATGTATCATTTGAGCTTCAGAAATGTTTCACTATGATAATAAACTTTTTTCCGGCTATTCAGTTTGTCATCATGCGATGATGAGGATTCTTTCTCTTCAATAAAACTTAAAACTTCAATTTAGTTTTACAAAGCAGAAAGTCATGCCCCATAATATCATTGTTAAGTGAGGTTGCATTGCAGCCCTAGTGAATGGCATCACTTGTCTATTAGTTTGCGTATATGTTGTCTATATATTATGTACTAAATCTGTCGTTTTCCTTCAATATGTCAACGGTGTTGGCCGTTGACGTCGCAGCCATCGCCATCGCCATCGCCATCGCCATCGTAGCAGGTCTCTTTTTTGGGCTTTGCTCTCGGCTGGCTGGCTGGCTGGCTGACTGGCTGGGTTGCGTTGTGTGTGTTGTCGTCGTTGCGAAAATTTAATTAATGTGAAAATTTGCACAGACTGCGTCTATTTATAAGTTGTTGTAAGTGCTCGCCATTGCGTGCCCCGAGCCGCCACTCCCCTGGCTGTAGGCCCCACAACATGTACTATGTATGCCATGTGCAACGTAATTGAAATTTGTGCCGCATGCAGCCCAGGAACTATTCGAATACTTTGAATACTGGAACTTTGTTTGAATAAGCTAATTTCTCTCTGACGTGGCGTTTTATTACACGCTAAAGCAACATCGATACTCACGCGTGGATGAAATGAAACCTTGATCTTTTTGTTCCTTTTTTATATATATATATATAGGGGTTCTCACGGCGTTGTTCACGCTTTAATATGCAAATGTGACATGCTGGTGATTTTCATGTTTGCATATCAAACAATTTGACGCGTTGCGAATGCTCCATTTTGGGCGGGGCAGGGGCGCGTCCAGGCGCCAGAGACTATCCCGACAACATCCCGATGACGACCACTGCAAACAAAAGCACTCGAAAAGCTGAACAAGCTGACTGTAAACTGAACTCAATGTCAACAGGCTGAACCCTTGACACGCTTTTGTTATACCCTAGGATTTAGAGTCATTATGGCCATGCCAAATACCATCATTTTGACCACAACATCCCTTTAAGTATAAGGAAAGTAATTATATATTAGAAAACATTCTATTATAATACAATAAATATATCTTTGAGCATTTATTTATATATATATAATCATAATGTCATTTTGCAGTCCAGTAATAAATATATTTTTGTATATTTTTTACATCCATAAATAGTTTAAATTTGAAGTCCCCTTTTTCGATATATTTGAATCATGATTAAAATTGGATGTCTACTTGCAATGTCTGATAAAATATGCATTTCTGATTGTATTCAAGAAAAGTTAACTATTTTCACACACTGCTTTTACTTTGATTTTAAACTTATATTTTAAATTGGCAACAGGGTATTTCACCGCCTCTTAGCTGAAGCTGTGCAACGGGTTTTTTTTGCTGTTGAGTTCCACTATCACACACAGGTGAACTCTCATGTAGTTTCCCTTTCGCAGCTGGAGGTGGACGTGCCTGCTTGAGAGTCTTGAGAGCATCAGTGAAAAGTGTAATTGAGTTTTGATTTAAAGTCCTTTGATATCAGACACAAGACCAGCAAACCACCTGGGTCGCCACATGGTTAGGCGACTACTTTAACTTGGCTGGCTGTTCGCATGCTTGACGTGCTTTTGTTAACTTATCGGAAAAGTCAATCGATAGGCTGCCGTCCCTGTATGCTTGTGTGAAAGTCCGCAATGCCCAGACTTCTGGCCAAATAACAAATAAAAATAGTTGCAAGCACAATAGAAAGTTCTTCGCAAATTGATTTGTTGCAGATGCTTTTGGGCTTTGCGCTGCCATTGTCAGGCAATGCCAGTCATGTGGTCTCTATACTCGAATTCGGTCTGATACTTTAATTACTTAGACTAATTGAAAAGTTTTGCTCCCCTCTTTTTTTTGTGGCTACCAACTGCAAACTACAGATTGCATTTTAATTAAACCCCATAGTTAAATCGGAAGTTCAATTCCAATTGATTTTTATTCGGTTCATATAGGACTGAACAAAAATGTTTTACGTTCCAGCAAAATAAGAAAAATACTTGTTTTCCGCTTCTATGAACTATTAAATGTAAATAAAATTTTAACTGAAGTTTCCATTTGAAACAGTCGACCGAAAAGATAACTAGTAGTGAAATGCGGTTTCTGCAATAGGAGGTAAGGAAAATTTTTGATTAGGTTCATCAAATATTTATTTAGTGCTTTCTGATTGGGAGAAGGTCAGCTGATATTCCATATTTTAGATAATTTTAGGCTTTCGACCACAAATCGGAAAGTTAAGACAGAATAGTCGAGATTTTTGGTTGACCCTGAGTGGGAAAGTACTTTTCGCTTGTCTTTTCACATGTTCCTTGTCATAACTCAGAGGAAGCCTCATATATAGCTTAATCATCTTACTAAATATTCTGACACACTATATTCATGGCATTATAAATGGAAACTCTTGAAAACAACGAGTTAAACGTGGTAAATCAAAAATAATTCCTCTAGCGTTACTTGAATTTGTTTATTTTACTATGCATTATAAATTCGATAAGCTTGCAGTTTACTTCTACACATAAATTGGGAAAGGTAAAATATCTTAGAAGCATACAAATTGTATGAAGCTATGTCTAATACTTTAATTGCTATGATTTTAGATATTAACTATTCACTATTACCAGTAGTATATAACACACTTACAGTTCCAGATGCAATAATAAATTATGAATAACCATAGCTAAAATTGTTCACTATTTCCTGTCGCAACATGAAAACTTCGAAATTTATTTATTTAATTGGATCTTTAATAGCATGTATCTAAATGTCATAACAAAATTAATAATGAATAACCGTAACATAAAAAAAACATAAGACAAACTTCAATTAAAGAAAAAACGAAAAGAAAGGTATTAAATTTATATACGAGGTGTGTTCAAAAAGTATCGCCAATTTTGAATTTTCGCGGGTTACGTATATTCGAATTTCGATTTTTTTTGTAGCGTTATGTTGGTACTCATGTCTCTCACTTATGCCGACAAGCTCGGCCATTTTGAATGTTCACTTAATTGTTGACAGCTGCTTTGCTTGCACGTGTTTTGGATCGTCTTCGATTTTTGCTCAATTGCGACCAAAAACAGCATCGCATGAACAATGCTAATGAGATGTTGGACTCTGTCCGCGACGACCCAAATTTGCTCCAGAGGGTCATAACTGGTGACGAATCGTGGGTTTATGGTTACGACGTGGAAACCAAAGCTCACTCATCTCAATGGAAGCTGCCGCACGAACCAAGACCGAAAAAAGCGCGCCAAGTTCGGTCGAATGTGAAGTTTTGCTGACAGTTTTCTTCGATTGCAGGGGCGTGGTGCATCATGAGTTCTTGCCACAGGGTAGAACGGTCAATAAGGAATATTACCTGCAAGTTATGCGCAATTTGCGCTAAGAAATCCGAAATCCGTGATTTTGAGTCGGAAGACAAGTAAAAATTATAGCTCGAAAATCGGTATATGGGCATAGGTCGAACCTTCAAAATGCCATAACTTCGTCAAAACTCAACTCAGATTAAAAAGCGAGGGCTTTTTGATCATAGTTTTGCCCCTAAATCAATCGTGCATTTAAAGTTGAAAACGTGATTTGAGGTCGGAAGACAAGTAAAAATTATAGCCCGAAAATCGGTATATGGGCATAAGTCGAACCTTCAAAATGCCATAACTTCGTCAAAACTCAACTCAGATTAAAAAGCGAGGGCTTTTTGATCATAGTTTTGCCCCTAAATCAATCGTGCATTTAAAGTTGAAAACGTGATTTGAGGTCGGAAGACAAGTAAAAATTATAGCCCGAAAATCGGTATATGGGCATAGGTCGAACCTTCAAAATGCCATAACTTCGTCAAAACTCAACTCAGATTAAAAAGCGAGGGCTTTTCTGATCATAGTTTTGCCCCTAAATCAATCGTGCATTTAAAGTTGAAAACGTGATTTTGGGTCGGAAGACAAGTAAAAATTATAGCCCGAAAATCGGTATATGGGCATAGGTCGAACCTTCAAAATGCCATAACTTCGTCAAAACTCAACTCAGATTAAAAAGCGAGGGCTTTTTGATCATAGTTTTGCCCCTAAATCAATCGTGCATTTAAAGTTGAAAACGTGATTTTGGGTCGGAAGACAAGTAAAAATTATAGCCCGAAAATCGGTATATGGGCATAGGTCGAACCTTCAAAATGCCATAACTTCGTCAAAACTCAACTCAGATTAAAAAGCGAGGGCTTTTTGATCATAGTTTTGCCCCTAAATCAATCGTACATTTAAAGTTGAAAACGTGATTTTGGGTCGGAAGACAAGTAAAAATTATAGCCCGAAAATCGGTACTATGGGCATAGGTCGAACCTTCAAAATGCCATAACTTCGTCAAAACTCAACTCAGATTAAAAAGCGAGGGCTTTTTGATCATAGTTTTGCCCCTAAATCAATCGTGCATTTAAAGTTGAAAACGTGATTTTGGGTCGGAAGACAAGTAAAAATTATAGCCCGAAAATCGGTATATGGGCATAGGTCGAACCTTCAAAATGCCATAACTTCGTCAAAACTCAACTCAGATTAAAAAGCGAGGGCTTTTTGATCATAGTTTTGCCCCTAAATCAATCGTGCATTTAAAGTTGAAAACGTGATTTGAGGTCGGAAGACAAGTAAAAATTATAGCCCGAAAATCGGTATATGGGCATAGGTCGAACCTTCAAAATGCCATAACTTCGTCAAAACTCAACTCAGATTAAAAAGCGAGGGCTTTCTGATCATAGTTTTGCCCCTAAATCAATCGTACATTCAAAGTTGAAAACGTGATTTTGGGTCGGAAGACAAGTAAAAATTATAGCCTGAAAATCGGTACATGAGCATATATGGGCATAGGTCGAACCTTCAAAATGCCATAACTTCGTCAAAACTCAACTCAGATTAAAAAGCGAGGGCTTTTTGATCATAGTTTTGCCCCTAAATCAATCGTGCATTTAAAGTTGAAAAGCGTGATTTTGAGGTCGGAAGACAAGTAAAAATTATAGCCCGAAAATCGGTATATGGGCATAGGTCGAACCTTCAAAATGCCATAACTTCGTCAAAACTCAACTCAGATTAAAAAGCGAGGGCTTTCTGATCATAGTTTTGCCCCTAAATCAATCGTACATTCAAAGTTGAAAACGTGATTTTGGGTCGGAAGACAAGTAAAAATTATAGCCTGAAAATCGGTATATGGGCATAGGTCGAACCTTCAAAATGCCATAACTTCGTCAAAACTCAACTCAGATTAAAAAGCGAGGGCTTTTTGATCATAGTTTTGCCCCTAAATCAATCGTGCATTTAAAGTTGAAAACGTGATTTGAGGTCGGAAGACAAGTAAAAATTATAGCCCGAAAATCGGTATATGGGCATAGGTCGAACCTTCAAAATGCCATAACTTCGTCAAAACTCAACTCAGATTAAAAAGCGAGGGCTTTTTGATCATAGTTTTGCCCCTAAATCAATCGTACATTTAAAGTTGAAAACGTGATTTTGGGTCGGAAGACAAGTAAAAATTATAGCCCGAAAATCGGTATATGGGCATAGGTCGAACCTTCAAAATGCCATAACTTCGTCAAAACTCAACTCAGATTAAAAAGCGAGGGCTTTCTGATCATAGTTTTGCCCCTAAATCAATCGTACATTCAAAGTTGAAAACGTGATTTTGGGTCGGAAGACAAGTAAAAATTATAGCCCGAAAATCGGTATATGGGCATAGGTCGAAACTTCAAAATGGGACCAGGGGCAAAACTATTGTTGGGAATTGCAAAACAAGTTAGTTTTTGAAGCACATTGGCAAATAGAGCTAAGTCAATCATTTATTGCTACACTTTCAAGCAGCTTTGATTTGATCACAACTGTCACTCTCTACGCAGCCAATTTCCCGTCATTGTTTTTCCACGCTTTTTCCACTTAGAACTGTCGCATTACCGCAGGGTAGAGTTCTTGGACCTGCCCTGTACACATTGTACACTGCGGATTTGCCGATTCCGGTTGCCAGAAACACGCTGCTTGCCACATACGCAGATGACACTGTGTTCCTTGCTAACTACTCCACTGCTTGGAGAGCCTCAGCGGTTATGCAAAGGTTCTTGGATGGTTTTAGTACCTGGGCCAACCGGTGGAACATCTGCATCAATGAGAACAAGTCTCAGCACTGTACGTTTGCGCTCAGGAGTGGAAACTGTCCAAGCGTCCGACTCAACAACACGATCATACCTCAGGGGAACCATGTTCGCTACCTGGGTATGTATCTGGACAGGAAACTTACCTGGCGTAAACACATACAGGTCACGGCAGCAGCGTGTAGATCCAAGAGGCTGAAACTCAACTGGTTGCTGAAGTCATCCAGCAAACTCAGCTTGAGCAACAAGCTGCTGGTGTACAGGAGCATCATCGTGCCCACATGGACATATGGGATTCCATTTTGGGGTACAGCGGCAAAATCGTGGATTAATAAAATTCAAGTTTTGCAGAACAAGGTGCTAAGACACATCTCTGGTGCTCCATACTATGTTAGCAATTTGACACTGCACAACGATTTCAGTGTACCGACAGTCATTAATCAAATAAACCGACACACAAGTCGTTACAATGACAGGTTGCATAACCATGTCAACCCATTGGCCTGCTCACTAGGGTCGAATTCAACCCGCAGACGCTTAAAGCGCCTCCACACCAGCGATCTCTGGACAGTTGGGCGTTAATATTTTCCAATTTTCTTATTAGTGTTCTGCAAATGTTACATTTAATGTTAAATTGATGTTACGTAATATTGTAATATGTTAATACCAATTATTTGTTTATGTTATTGATTTAAATCCGCTGTCATTATATATATTTTCAAAACAATATTTTATAACCTTTCAGTAGGTTGATTAATATTAAATTAAATTGCTACATCAAAAAAAAAAAAAAAAAAATGGTTCTTTGATCCATTTTTTTGAATAGGTAAAAATCGAAGAAGATCCAAAACACGTGCAAGCAAAGCAGTTGTCAACAATTAAGTGAACATTCAAAATGGCCGAGCTTGTCGGCATAAGTGAGAGACCCGCGAAAATTCAAAATTCGCGATACGATTTGAACACACCTCGTATATATATTTTAATTATATATATTTTAATTACAATTTGTATAATATGAAAACACCGTTTAAAATCTTTTGTTGCCATTGAAAAAAAATGTAGAATTCAGCAAATGAGTAACTTGACAAGGGCGGCTAATCATACGGATTTGTTATTCGTTTCCTTTTAAGTTAGGATTCTTTTCTGAAGGGACTGAGAATTTATATACTTTCTAGTCTTGCTTATCGATTCGTAACTTTATTTGTAAATGTTTTTTCTCATCTGGAAAGTTCGATTAGCCACGAAATTTGTCTCGCTTGTTAAGTCTGATGTAGCTTTCAACGCTCTTTGCTGGCCCCACTTCTTTTCATTGGCACAATACACATAAAATCTTGTTTCCTGGCAATTATGCTTAAGTGTTCAGTTAGGGATTTTGTTAAACTAATATCCACTGTTCTCTTACATAATGAGCTCTTAATCCTCATCACAATTACAAGCGCTGGCCACGCGACAGCGGCAGCAACTTGCACCTTCGTATCCCAAACTCATTACAACCTCATTAAAGCGTAGCCTTATGGAAAGCAAAAAATAAAAAAATGTTACAACGGTGCTTAAATTTGTGGACCCGTCGCTCCTTTAAACAGTGAAGCTGTGCAGACCCCTTTATAATTGCCGCATATCGTCGCCAAAAGCAACTCTAACGGAAAATATTTTGTAATTTAAAACGCGAACGCGCCAAACCCAAAAAACCAGCCGCACACCTTTGTGGCATTGGAGTTACCTCAAATGTCAGTGGCGTTGGGGGGGGGGGGGGGGGGGACAGCCAGTTGCAATGTAGCGCTAATAGATCCCAAAGCTAAAGCCCACTGGGTCCCAGTCTTCCCTCTGTGCCCCCCTGTCTGTGTGTGTGGGTGGATGTGGGCGGAACTGGTACTGGGAAATGAATATTGTTTCTGTGTTGGGGCCAGAGCAGCCGCACGAAGTCAGCCAAAAATGTGTTTTCAAAACGAGCTAAAACCCAAAAGCAGTGCACAGTTATTTTAATTAGAAACGAAACAATTTGCATATTAAGTGCGAAAGAGAGGTACACGCTGACAGAGAGAGAGAGAGGGAGAGTGGGGAAAAAGAGCAAACGTCATGTAAAATTTAAAATTTTTGTAATTTAGTCGAGGGCGTTTTTGGACTCTGGGGATCAAACAAACAATAAGTTAACTTAAGTGCACTTTAAATAAGTGATGAGGCTGTTTTTAGCAACAAATTAGAGAAATGGCTTAGAAAGAAAATGCGAACATTTTCCAATTCAGCACTTGGAAACGTATAAAAACAAGCGGAGCCAACTTAAATAGCAATTCATGTTTTGCCAATGAAGAAAGGTTTACAAAAAAATGGAATGTGATCAAAAACAAAAATAGAATTGTTGTGAATGAAATCAATTTCAATGAAAGATAGTTTGCTAACTGAACAAAACTTGGATGGGAAAAGTTTTCATTAATTATGAATGGAGCGTGAGGTTGGACTTAATGCAATCTTTGAGTTTCTATATTTTCCGTGCAGATTTCCCCATGACCTTTATATTTTCATCTTGATTGCTATGACCCACTTAGCTGAGTTTTCTAGATGAAAATTGACATATTACTGTGATTATCACAAAAGCTTTTTACTCGACCTACTCTCCATAACCACAACAGGAAATTGTTGTTTAGATGTACATATTGCTTGTGCTGCGATTGGCAGAGTGAAAGGTAAGGAAAGAGAGTGAGGGAGACAGAGATAGAGACACAGAGAGAGAGATAGAGATAGAGAGGGGGAAATGGTCGCAACTTGACAGCTAGAAGAGAGAACTCAGGCAATCAGTCAATCAGTAAGCAACTAACCGAGTCATAAAGTCAGTCAATCAAATGCAGAAAGTCAGAAATCTCAAGCAATACCAATTGATGAGAGCAGGGAGATTGGAGAGGTGTCCTTAAACGTCTTAGGAGTATTCTCTTGATTTGTTTGTTTGCTTGTTTCATATAAAAAGGTCTTCAAAGTGTCTTCCCTTCTTTGCCAGCAGAAACCCAAATTCAATTTCTTTTTTGTTATGCACCAGAGGACATGCAAACAAAACTGATTTGAAATGCAGCAAGTGGTGGCCATCGCCAGGGGCATAACATTTGGACGTTCTATCCGCCCCCAACCCGCCAAAAGACGTGATGGCATGTAAGCTGATTCTTTGCAAGAAGCAGGCACGAAACGAGAAAAAAGGGAGATAGAGAGATAAAGAGTGAGAGAGAGAGACAGATGTTTGGCAAATGGACATTGAGACTTTGTTGGTGTTAACAATTTTGAAGTGACAGAAAGTGTCAGCTGCTGTCAGCACTAAGGAAATTTGAATAAGCGAATAGTAAAGTCAAGACGCGACTGAGGACGATATTCTACTATTATATGATAATATGTAACGAGGGTTGTTCATTCTATAATTCACTATTTCCCCACAATACAATTTTGGTTATATGTATACCCCAAATGAAATGAGCGATTTGCCTAAGGTTATGCAACAATGGTTTCCGCTAGTAAGTTTGTTTGAAACATGTTTTATCGCAATTCAAATAAAAAAAAATAAAAATTATATTTCAATTAGTTGATTAAATAAGTAAATTTGAAACTTCTGAGTCCATTTGTGCAGATTCAAAAATATTCTATTTTATGTCATATTGTTAGAAACTTGAACTGAATTATTATGAAATTTTCAGCTAATAAATTAAAATATTTCTTTTAAGCATTTAATTTAACTGAAACTTTAAAATCACAGTAGGATTTGTATAAGAGAAGCTGAGCTTCTCCAAATGTTGGTAATTGAATATTTCAATGGGCACCGCAAATCTGCTAGAATAAGCCAACTTAAGCTTCATTTTTTAAGATACTGATTATGTCCAAGTGCTTTCACCTTGCTTAGCTTGTCATTTGCTCAGCTGAAAGCCCATAAAAACAATGCTACTGCAAATCTGCTCCGCAGCCTATTTCGTATTCATGGCAGCACACACGCCAAAGCATCTTCGTGACTTGAGAGCCTTCATAAACTTTGACGATTTTTAATTGCCCTGTTTGAGATGGCCTAGGCCAAGCATGTCATGGATCAACTAAGTTAAAAATATGTAAATCACCACGTCGCCGGCCTTCTCGCGTGCAGAAAAACACACACAAAAATCGACAAAAAAAAGAAGAAAGGAAAACGAAGGAAAATAAATAAAAATAAAAGAAAGAAAAGTGAAAAAACCAACCCATGAAATTTGCACATCATCATTATCAACACAACAGTGAAAATTATCTGCAGAAGTGAAGTTGGGGCTCGGAAGCCTGTCCGAAGGTACTAACAATGTCGTAGCCACAGACCTGTGTACCTCCCACCACCCCAAACTCCACCCCTAAAAGCAATTGGGTGGGCTGCGCTGACGACGACGCGTCAAATGCCTCACGGCGACTTCAACTTTGTTGCTGTTGCTGCCCGGCTGTAACACGGCAAATAAAAATTGAAAGCAAATGAGACAGCAGAGACCCAGAACAAGGAGGCGGATGTGAATGCAGACACGGGGACAAGCGGATGTCGCTCTCTGCTGTCCCGGTACAGAAACCGAGCCATATACCACGCCACTCCACTCCACTCCACTCCAATTCAAGCCCCAACGTTCCCGACTCTGGCAGGCAGCTGAAAACGCCGAGTGTCGAGTGTCGGCCTCGGTTTCGGTCTCGGCTTGGCTTTTCGAGTGGTTGATAATGCGTGACAGGACCAGGCCAGACCGCCGGCAACACCACCCACAGAAAAACACCCCACTCACCCGTTCTGCACGATTCCTGAATTCAAATTTGATGGCGTCTGTGTGGGGAACAAGAGCGCACAATGTCCTGCCGCCAACTCCCGTTTTCCCATTTTTCCTGGCCGGATGTGAGACGACAGCGGCGTTTGTCTATTTCGTCTGTCCCATCTCATTCTGTCTGTGTCTCTACGTCATCCCACATCCCCCATCCCTCTTCCTCTTCATCATTGCTTTTCCCATGCTCCTTGCGAAAGTTTAAGCGAATTAAATTATTTGCTTTTTAGATTTCAATATTTCCGCAGTGGAGATTTTTAGTCGATATCAGTGGGCCGTAAAGTGGTTTGTGGCTGCGTGTGTTTGTGTGTGTGTGTGTGTGTGTGTGTTTGGCTTGGAGGGTATCTAAATTGAGTTTGATGATGCGCTGTAATCATAAAGTGCTTTGGGGCTGAAAATATTTTAGCCTGGGTTAGCTCAGGTAACTTAAAAGAGATAGACTTGCATACTTACTCGCATCCTTATGTCTGAAAATCGTTTCTTGGCTCCAATTTGGAGAAAGTGTTGTAAAAATATGGTTTTACATGTACACAAAACATACATACATATACTGGACTCCGATGATGCTGACAGTAAGGTTATGATTTTTGAACACTTCAACTTTACTGTTACTACCTTTAAAATGTTATTGATGGTTATAAAAAATGTGGGTATACGAAAAATGTACACTTAAGTTTATTTATATCACAAAATTTAGCGTTGTCGACGCTGTTTCGTTTGCTTTTGAATTTTACCTGCAATGTCTACAAATACAAATTTAAATAAATATAATTATAAATAAAAAGAAATAATTAAGTACTAAAAGAACAAAGCAATAGTGGGCGGATTGTACACATACATATATACATGTATATATACTCACCTGACTAAGGAGTACTTCATATTAAAGTCGAATTGAAAAGATTTGTACATTCTCATTTATTTTATTTTTAGCGTCGTTTGCGCTTGAGGTAAGTTTGAAATCATTAAAATATATAATTTATGCTAACACAAAAACAAGCAAAAAATGGGAAAAACGCTACCAGACTGCCAAACTGCTCTCAAGGTTTTCTTTTCTATTTAAATTCCAACTCTAATTCAATTTTCCCGCTGACTTTGCCTTTTAGTCGCGTTTAGGCGGCAAAATTACTTAGTGGGGGAAAAAAATATATATTTATATATACATATATACTATATAAATAAGTGAATTTAGTGTGGGAAATGCAAGCATGATTATTATAGCACAGCTGAAATTTTTTATTTGATTTTTTACTGTCTCGCAGGCACAAATATTGAGCCTGGCAGCTGGAAACAGAAGGAGAGAGATATAGATATATATCTAGAGAGAGAGAGAGAGAGATGGGTGGGAAAGTAATGCGTTTGAGTTTGAGTTTACTTTGCTCGGCCAAAGTTTGCCCGGCTTGAGACCAACTTGGCTCACACCCGCTGCCCACTGCCCGCTGCCCGCTGCCGTGTTGCTCGCACATGCGGTTGGACTGTGCATGAGGTGGTTGTGGAGGGTTCCAAAACTATTGAAGCGCACACAGCGCGAAGCGCATTCATCTACTCTGTGTGGGCGGCAGCGGCGGCACCGACAACGTACTACACCTCCCTGCCCCGACCCCCCCCTCCCTGCTGGAGTGAGCAAGTCCATTGCACGCCTGAATGGTCGCGCAAAACATGCCATCATCATCATCAAAGGGAAATTAACCTAAACGGCCATGAAGCTGCTTGCTGCGCGTTACTGCCACTGAGGTTCTTGTTACTGTTATTGCTGTTGTTGTTGTCTTTGTCGTCATTGTTGTTGTTGTTGTTGGTGTTGTTGTTGTGTTAGCTCTGCGGCTGCTTTGCACAGTTTACAACAAGCCAGAGCAGAGAGGGATTGTAACTGGTGCTCTGACTGCGAATGGCCATCATCAACTCCTCCTGACTCTTCGCCCACATTTTTGCTGATTATGAGGTTGAGCAAACTGCAAAATGTGTTAACCTCCGGTTTGGTCGCTCCATTTTGATTGCCGTTGCTTCTCCCCTCACCTCCTCACCCGTTGCAAGCAGGGGCAGTTGAGCCAGTGCGTCGTCCAAAGCCGCTGCTCGGCATCTGGGCTTTTAAGTGAGCCATTCTGTGTGGCATGCAAAAAACATTCAACTCGTCTTCCTTTATTTGGTGCTAATTGTGGCTGCTTTTGCTGGTTAACTGCGCTAATTGAACTCCTTGTTGAGTCGGTCGGTTTGTGGGTTTATCGATAAGCCCACTCAGCTATGAGATTTTAAGGGCAACATTATTCATTTGGCTCACTCGAATCGCCCCGAGAAATGTGTACCTCGCCTCGGACTGAAACTTTGTGGGATGTGCGCCTTGTGCACAGGATATTGTCAAACTTAGCATTTCCATTTACTTCCACGTAGTTTTGCTTTCTTAGTTGAAAGTAATTTTTCTTACAGATAAAAATATTTAATTTAAGAAACAGTGACAACTAAACTTTTGTTAAGCCCACAGGATATTGTCAAACTTAGTGTTTGCACTAACGTACTTTTGCTTTCTTAGTTCAAAGTAATTATTTTTTTTGACACAAACTTCTACATATGATAATCTAAAAAACAATGAAAACTAAAGGGTTAAGTTTTTTCTTACCAAACTTGCATTTTAAGCAAGGTTATTACTAAATTCAAAGTGATTTTGCTTATTTAAGTTCCATATAGCTTCCTTAGAAATTAATGAAGGTACATAACTAGGTGGACTTTGGTCCGTAAGTGTATATAATCTTCTGGTTTTTGTTTCTCTTTTTCAAACACATTTTCTGCCCATCACCGATCCAAATGCGAATGAGATTTAACTGCTTTATCTTTTTAAAGACTTGCGACAGTTTGGCAGCGTAATTTATGGGATTTTGGTAGATTTCGCTTGGCAATTACATAATTTTCTTAACACAACTTTACACCGCAATCCCATCAGGCAATGGCAAAGATCTGTTCACCCCTTAGCAGTTTAGACAAAACTTTTCATAATTATCCCTGCCGTGCCGCATGTCCTCTGTGCCACAGCGTGCTACAGTGACGAAAACTCGGAAATCTGTGGCGGCTTTGGCCAAAGCGCTCTGGCAGCTGTTGTGGTATACACTTTTAGCGTGTGACAAATGAAAATACATAGCACTGAGCCCTTGTTGTTGTTGTTGTTGTTGCTGTTGATGTTGCTTTTGTTTTGTTGTTGCTGTTGTTGTTGTTGTTGTTGTTGTACTAAATGAAGCAAGTGCACAAAAAGGCTAAGCAAGCATATTCTTATTAGAGGGCTCTCTGCCAGGTAATCCACATTTATAAAAATAGTCATTAAAAGGGATGCTTACATGACACCACACAACACACAGCACAATACACACAACACAACACACAGCACAACACATACAACACAACACAGCACACAACAACAGCACTTCCCAGTGACCCTCCCAGCTTTATAAATACATTTTAATTTAGCTTTGTGCATTGAAACATATTTAAATTAAAGAGCAACGGCTTGTGAAATGCGCTCGCTCGCTCAGCATATGTGAAGTTGGTCGTGTCCTTTGCCATTTTTAATACAGTTTATCAATGTCCAATGGGTAATACGCCTTTGCCCCACACTGAATCGAACTTATTTGCGCTTCGAAGCGTGCTCAATTGTGAGAAACCGTTCGCTGCTTTTGCTCCCAGTGTGTGTGTCTGTGTGTGTGTGTGTCTCTGTGTGTGTGTGATTGTGTGTGTGTGCTTGTGTGTGTCCGGTTCAGTGCTGCCCACAAAACCGCTATTTACATATACTTCCATCATATGGATTTGTAAAGTATTTGTAGATAATATTTTCATTAAAATTACTATTCGGTTCACTGATGCCCGTCTATGGGAATTATTTTGTTCTGTGTTGCATGATTAAATCTTCAAATTCTAATCGTCCACATTTAATGTCTATATATTATTAATGTCATCTATTTAACTTTTCTAAAATGGATTATTCAATTATAAATAAGCTTGCAACACAATAAATAAAACTGAAAACACCATTCAATGTCACATTTTCCATATGCTTAAAATGTATTTCAGTCGGTACAACATAATATTACGCTGCCTAAAATTTCCCTGCCGAAATAAAAATAATACAATGTATAAGGCAATATGTCAACTTATTTAGGTATATATACAACTTTTTGCCGGTTGAACTGTTCTGCTATAATTCAAAGTAAAGATTAATGTTGGATTAACAGAGTCACGAACTATAAAAAATCAAGGTTAAAAGTAGATCCACAAACATCGGAAGGGACTGCTTAAAATTCAGCTCGCGTGTTCGTAATAATAACAGCAACATTTTCGATTTACTGTTGCACATAACTTTTGAGAAATTACAATACAAATAAATAAATAAACATAAGAAACATTTCCCTGAAAAAGCCAGATGTGGCAGGAAAAGCGGTAAAGTGGCAACACTGGGCGTATTTCTTCTGCTGTCCTGCAGTCGTGCTGTCCTGCTGTCGTGCCTGTCATCCGTTCGATAAAATTAAAACGTCTGCTCATGTGCAAACCTCAGACCAGACGAGAGCAGCCCGCCCAGACCAAGTTTGCTTTGTTTATTAACTTGGCAATGTCCTCATGTCCAGACGCTCTGGCCAGTTTTTCCAACTCGGTCGGTAACCGACAGTTCCTCTTTTATCTCCACAAAATGGTACATTCAACTTTATGCAAGTTTGAGGCACGTAAACATTAAATATCCGTTGATAGTTATTTTAATTGGTGTTGGAATAGTTGAAGTTGGCAAATTGCCAGATTTGCAAAATATGTTTTTTTATTGACTTTGCGGACAGAAACAATTGGGTTTAGGCGCACAAATATTTCAGAGTGTTGTTTGATCATAATAAAAACACACACAGTACGTGAAAGGGAAATTGGAATTTTGAATATTGATGTGATATATTGATATATATATATATATATATATATATATATATATATATATATATATATATATATATTGATATCAATGTGATGAAAGTTTTTCACTCTTTTTGAAGCTAATAGATTGAAACTTGATACATATTCATGTTCAAGATACAAGTGCATCACCATTTTTCTACAGTTTTGAAACTAGATTTTCACAAAATTGTATTTTCAACATATTTGTACACTACTTTTAGATCATTACGTAGTCGGATTTATCCAATGCAAAGTTTTTACTACAGTTTCTCTTTTTAATTCGACCGCCCAGCGATGCACAGCTGCTGATTTTACAAGTTTTGTATGACGGTGAATAGCAAGAGACACACAGAGAGAGAAAGGGAGAGAGATTGAGAGAGACAGAGCACCGGGGGATCAATGGCCATTTTGCCAACTCTTCACTTTACTTATTTATCGATAATTGGAAATTGCAGACCTGTTGTGAGCCCCCTTTTCCCGCACCCATTTGCATACACTCAGTGACAATTTGCCATTCCTAGCCACATTATCGGGAAACCAGCAGCCACCACAGTGGCAAGGACGAGTGAGCTGAGGCATTGATACATTGATTCATTAGCTTGACAACGCCACTGAATGCCATTATTGAGGTCTTGCATTGGGAAAGGGTTGATTTTCCATAAAAATGAGCCCTTCTCTAGCACAATATAGGCGCCAGTAAAGACCAACTGGCAATGCCTGCATATTTGCGATAAATGTCAATCCCTGCCTCCCATTAGGCTCCTCTCCTTCTCTGTACAGCTGCCAGCTGCCAGCGGGTTGCAGTGGCTAATGAGTTGCTAATTAGAACTGCGTGTGTCAAATGTGACTTTAAATTACAATCAGCTACAGCAAATTGTTGCAAGCGAATGCTAATTGGTTCACTTTGCAATTTCACTCTTAGCTAAATATAACCATCAAACTGGAATGAGTTTAGGGGGAAGCTGTGTTTTATCGATTCTGGATTAACTCTTATAGATAAATATCCACAAATATTTATATAATATATGTGCCCTGTAGTACGTAAGAGTTGCACAGAATTCATTTCTTGATATGAACATCTGCTTCAATACTTTCCTTAAATTTATATGTGTGAAATGTAAAATTTGAGATGGCCTTTTTATTGAAAAATAATAGAAATAGATACATACAGTTAACGAAGATTGAAAGAGAGCTGTTGTTGTTGTTTTTGTGTCTCGATGTGCATTATAACAGTAAACATTGTTCTTTTAACATACTATACAATTCGCGATACAAACAACCATATTTTTTATATATGTATATTCATTTTAATAATATGTTATATTCAAATTGATCTGCAGCCAGCAAAAAAACTTATATATATAAATTAAAATGTTTCTTTATTATAGAAAAAATATTTTATATTTGATATTTTTTTAATTTAAACATATTTTTAAGCTTTGCGTCGAACAAATTAAAAACATTACTCGCTTGACTCATCAAACAGTTTATAAGAGCTGATTCTATTTATTGGTTATGATATTGACATAAAGCAATAAAAGTACAATTTCTACAAACTGTAAATGACAACGTTATACGTATTATACACAGACAACAAAAGCAATTGACAGCATTATTATAAAGAGCCTTTAACATTTGCATATGCATGTGCCGTTGAGCTACTTGTTTATCTCAAGCTCTGACAATTCTGTATATCTGCTCAAGTGATTTCAAGTAGTTCGCTTGGCACAGCTGCTTAACTACAACCTACAGCCTTGTCCCAAACAGTCTCAAGGCAACTTCCACTTGCAGTTCAAGCTCATTTGGATTTGTGCTTCAGCTGCATACCTCGACTAAAACAGCTCAAAGGATTTTCATCAAGCGCTTTAATGCTTTTGACGACAAATTTCGGTTGATCGCATTTGTTTTTTTTGTTTCATGCCGCATCTAAAATTTTCAACACCATTGGCTAAAGAGATGGAACTCTAGGCATTATCCTTTCGGAACATGTAATTAAAATATGCGCAATTAAAATGAAGCAAAGGAAGCCCACAATGCGTCTAATTCGAGTATGAAAAATGCAGAGACGACACTTCATAAATGTAATTTACATATCACATTTTCCACCAGATGGGAGCCAGGCATATAAATTGAAATTTCATTAAGAAAGTTCTCGCTTTCGCTTATCGCGCAGCATGCGAAAGAGGCGAGACGCTCTCAGTGCGCTCTCTCTCCCATTCCACTCTCCTCCGTCCCTATCTCTCTCTCTCTCTTTCTCTCTGCCTCTCTCACGTCACTTCAAAATTGAAATGTATAATGGCTTTTGCATGTATGTACATACATATTTCCATGTATATACATAGATAGATGTATGTGTTTGTGTGTGTAGGCGCACTTGAGCGACTTAATTGTGTCGTGTTAACGTCAAACACATGCAACAAACATGTGCAAACAAATGTTGTCAGTGTGAGCGTGTGTGTGTGTGTGTGTGTGTGTGTGAGTGTGTGGGTGGAACTCTTCGGCACGTTTATGTCAGCGCCGTGTTGACAGATTCAACCACCCAGCAAAAAACCCGTTACAAGCCTACCTTTTGCTCGCACACATACACACAAAGCCACTCTTTTATTTTATAGAAACACATACATGTACAAACATTCACTCAAGCGGCAAAACATATCCGTACACATCCGTTATGCCGCCAACGACCCCCAAAGAACACACCATCCTTTCTTTCGCCGTCGCCGTCGCCTCAACCCGACCCCCTTCACCAACCACGCCCCGCACAGTGCCTGCCAGGCAGCCATTGCCACCTGTCATAAATTTCCATATGCGGGAGAGGTTGAGCAATTTTTTTGTACTTAACTGCAGCGTACAGGAAATGAAATACTCTTTCATCATATCATATAGAGCATGTGAAAAGGATTGAGAATTATAGCTTTCGAATAAAGTATATCAACTTCAGAAACATACATATTTTTTACAACTCTTTATTTTTTTTTGTTTTTCATAATCTCAGAATTAAATAAAATGCCATTTTTAATTTACCATCGCTTTGCTCTTAAGCCTTATTTAATCTGGCGGTTATATTTTAAGACTGTTTCCGGATTACTGACGGCACACTGTAGGCTGAAAAGTCACCTAATCAAGCGGGGCATCTCTCTCAGCAGCAGAAATCTTACATCTGAAGTACAGAATTAGAAGTCGGCTTTATGATATATATATCTTAGAAATACAATAGATAAACAACTTAATAATAACCCAGAAATATAATCAACAGCGCAAAATAGACACGCTATCTTTATTTAATTTTATAATATAATAATATAAAAATTATCTGTACGATTACTTTATTTAAACATAATTTCTACCACTTTAATATAAATTATTTAAACAATTAACATAGAGCTGAAGGCTCTAGCAGCCATGCCTTCACCAACAACTGTCTTTTGTAAACAAACAATTGAATCTCAAACTAATTTGCGGCACATAACACCAATATGATGCAACTAATCCCTCTTTATTAATTGGGGCTCAATAAATAACTATATTAATTAATATTCATAAGGAATATGAATAAATTAATATTAACAAAAAAAAATTTTACTGTTTCAATAATTTGTTCATTTTTTTCATGGCAAATGCTTTTAATATTAAAACAATTTATAAATTTATTTAATTAGTTTTTTTTTTATTGTTTTGGGCATTTGCTTTTGCACGATTACTGTTCGAAGTAAAACTAATTAATTTCGCTGTCGAGTCAGTGGCCCACAGGCACAAATTGACTTTGGAATTTATGCCGTTTCATCTGGTTTCATATTCCAATGGGGCCCCACCTTTGGGTAGGGCATGATGCGAACTTTTTGACTGAGTACTACGGCATAAACGCAGCTGTTCCGTTATGATTGAGGCTGCTGGGGGAGCTGGCGGCTTATGCATAATAGACATACTGTATATGTGAGCGGCTGGAAAAACCATTTCCATAACTGACTCAACGATTCTGCGTCCGCTTTTCGATTATGACAATGCTAAAAATACCGCGAGTTAAATTCAAATGCATTTTTTTCAATCACCGGATTCCCATTTGACTGACCATCCATTTTCCTCTTTCATACGTAGTTTTTTTTTCCATTCCATCCATTGTTTGTGAAAATTCAATTTTCATTTTCACAATGGGTCGCTTTCGTACCTGTGCACATATGCGAGAGCTGGCCAAAACTGGCGCCATGCTGATAAGTTTTAAGCCTTGAGTGCTAATCAAATGCTGGCTGGCCAATCAATTTGGTGTCGACGTCTGCTAATTAATGTGTTTGCAATGGTGCAAGGCTGCCCGCCTGTTGCTGATCCCAGTCCCATCCCCATCCCCAACCCCTCCATAATGAAAAGTGAAAGGCAACTGGTACAACAACAACAGCAACAACAACAAACAGCTGGCCAGCAAATCGAAGTGCCTTGAAGCCCCTGCGACTGTGGCCAGTTGACAGTTTCATTAGTTGGTTAACATGCAGGAGGTGCCAGCTGCTATTGCCTGTTTGTTTGCATTGTATAGCCATGTTGTGCAGGATATTGGCTGGCTTGCTTGCTTGCTTCGTGTGGGTGGTAACCTTCCTGTGCCTTGTCTTCTTGTGGCGTACACCGGAAATCGCCTGATAAGTTTACGTTGACATGATGCCGTACTCTCTCTCTCTCTCTCTCTCTCTGTCTCTATCTCTCTCTGTCTCTCTCTCTCTCTCTCTGTCTCTCTCTCTGTTTCTCTCAACCCTTATCCATCTCTCTTACTCGTTCACCCTCTACTTTCTGTTACGGAGCGTGTTTGTGTTCGCAGCTGAAAGCTTTCCTAACTTGATTTAAATCTTAACTTTTGACCATTTTCCATTTGACATCCTTTTTGGTTACTAACTTCATTGTGGCTTTACTTTTTAGGTTCGCCGAAGTTTTCAATTGATTCTCAAAGTGAACATATGTAAATGACAATTTTCATAAATGAAATAAATTCGACCTGATTTTATTCCCTGAATACAATTTTCACAGTTCGCTGCTAAGCTCTAGGTTGAAAAAAGTTAATAAATTAATGAATAAATGATTTTATGTTGGCAATCTACTAAGAGATTGAATAAGTTGTATGACATAAGAATATAACAATATAACAGAATTATTGGAGGAGATGATAGCAATGGCAATAACCATAATAGTTTTTCTTATAAAATTTGTGACTTAATAATTATTTGTAAACCTTTGGCAGACAATTTAAATTTAACAAATATAAAAACAAAACTTTTTTTCTCCCTCACATCATCAAATTAATTTGTAACTACTACGCATGTTTTTATAATTATTTATCCTTGTTATGTTTGCTGGATCATTATAAATAATTAAAATCATTAAAACTTAATTTTTTCCCCTTTTTTCTTTTTGTTTGTTGCTTTTTTGTTTTTCTTTCTTCAATATTTACCTTTTTGAACATATTTATTATTTTTGTATGTGTTTAAGTCGCAGGCAGGAAATAGTATTGGGGACGGAAATGTGTTCTAAAAAGGACAATTGAAATCGTATGAATATATAAAATGCGGATCACTTGCTAACTATTATTTGTGATTGATACAAAAATGAAGTATTTATGGAAAATGCTCAATGAATGTTGGTGAAAATACAACAGGAATCTTAACCAAATAAGAATTATGTCTTGATTTGTTTGATTATAATTATAAATTGCTTTGAATTAAATCATAAAGCACAAAACATAAATAAAATAAATGCGAAAAATAAAAAAGATTTCTTTAAATTTTTTTCTTAATAAGAGAATAATTTTCGAAAAGGTGGAAACACCAACCCAACAGTTATTAGATAGTGGTCAATAATCTATAAATAGACTTTCTAGATATCGGCATATCTTTATTCACCTGTTACATACATTTTCAATAATATTACATATTTTGCATTTTTATTTTAAATGTTTCTAGTGCTAAGCCGAATAGCTTATAGATATTGACTGTGAAAATCTGTATAAATATTTGCAATGAAATAATGTTATCAAACCGATGCTTGCTCAGCATATCTGTATATGAAATTCCATTCGCAAACAGCACAATGCTGGGAAAATGACTCAATGCTGTTAGTCTATTACATACATCGCTGAGCAGCAGTGTCCAATCATAGCCCTTTTCAAATTGGAAAAACCATTTAAATCCGGCAACAGCTCAAATCGCCTTACAAAATCGAGCACGTATACACCTTTTAAGCAAGTCTCACACCTGACCCCCCCCGGCACCCTGCACCCCGCACCCTGCACCCCTTTCAAAAACGAGAAAATGAATACGCACACACAACAACATTTGCCTGTCGTTTTGTGCCGTTGACCCATAAAAACAATAAAGGCAGCAGCATCATATGTCCAGCAAACTGCGCAGGACAGTGCGGTGAGCAATTCCAATGCAAAATTGAACAAACTGTCAGTTGCAAGGGCAGATCCGAAGACCTATATACACTATACACTACACTACAGCAAAACACAACCCAAACATAACACTACACGTCACCAGCAAGCACTTCTTTTGTGCCCGTTCTCCATTCACCTTGTGCCTGTGTGGCCATCCTCACAGTGCCTCCTGCACCCTGCACCTGCCAAAGGACATACATAGCTGAAAAATAATCGCATTACACTCTGAGAATTTGATAACGTTTAAATTATGCACAAAGATTGAAAAAACATAAAAGTTTCGGCAATGTCATTTTATCGAAACAAGCTGAAAATTATTTAATTAATTGTTTTGATTCTTGTAATTGATCAATCAAAGCATTTTCATTTATAATATGATGGAAGATATATAGATATACATACCAAAGCAAGATTCGATTCTTCGACGCCACTATCAACTATGTTACTAAATATAAATTTAATCAATTTTGTGTTTTTTTTAAATGTATTTAAGTTATTTAAACAGACAACATTTATCAAATCAAATTGGTTAGTGTTGGAAAGGTTTTAAATAAGGCTGAGAACAAAACTCTAGAAATAAGAATGGCATAAAAAGTTGAGCATATAATTAACTATTTCATTTTAAAATTATAATTATTTATACACATGAATTTGCACCTATACTATAAGATATAATGCTTATATATTTGATATATTTAATCGATGTTTCCTCCAGACTTGCACATTTTTTCATTTCGAGTTAGTTGTAAAATATCGGAAGTGCTCTCAGTGTATGCATAGGCTGTCCAACTGCGGTTTAGCTCACCGTTGTTTTTGTAACTTTGTTAGCCAACACGCCGACACACACATACACATGCAGCTGCACACCTACACACACACACACATGGACATATGTAAGCATGGGGACACATGGTGCTGCTGCTGCATGATAATGGGCTATTGGACGTGGTGTCGATGCTGGACATCACGGGGCTCTTGCCATATGGGTTTATTGGCGTTTGTTTATTTGCCTATGCCCATAAAAGTGAACGGAAGTTAATACTTTTACCTGGGATTTTGCCATACAGCTCACGCAGGTGGCATTGTTTAATGTTTGATGAGTGTGTGTGTGTGTGTGTGTGTGTGTGTGTGTTGTTGTTGTAGCTACGCAAACAGAGAGAATGGAATTGCGCTAATGCGCTTATGGCATATAGCATACATCATATATAGCATATAGCACGACATTGCAATACCAAATGATCAAAATAAAAGTGCATGCGAAAATTCCCGTGTATCTGTAATAAAAATAGCCAACAAATTGACTTTAAGTGCACAGGACCTTGGCAAATATGCAGGCAGCCCTGCTCTGCGGCCTGGGATTTATAAATTTGTTATAACACATTGTTTTACGTTGGCTCAAATGTAATTGTTAGATGAAAGTGGGCGGAATAAGAGTGCCAGCGCTCAATGGAGTGGCATAAACACATGCCACGATACGAGTACACAAATTGACTGCGTGTCAGTTGTGATAATCATTTCCTTGAACTGGACAGATAGAGTGGCCGCAGTGGGAAAGCGAAAAGGAGGAAAAGCTGACCTGTTTCAACACATAATATTAGTGTGGTATCGATAGAAAATGGTCTAATGTATTGCAAATATACTCAAGCAGGACTTCACTACATTGAGAATATAGTTTCTGATATTATATAGAAGGAAAAGACTCTACACACCAGCAGTACAAAGTTTATGAGTAAAGGAACTTGCCACATCTAGGTGGCAAATAATAAGGTTAATTGAAATAAGTTTATCATATTTTGATAAGAGAATATGTACTTATGAAGATATGAAGATAATGAATTCTGTTCAGATATTTAGAAATCAATGTAAAAAAGCCATCTGAAAATCCAATTCAAATATTTAAATAACAAATATTTAAAAACTAAAAGTTTGTTCGTGACAAGCTGAATTTGTAGTTTTAATTAAATTGACGTTAACTCAATTTGGAAATTAAATGAAAACAAAAGAATGCTAAAACAATAGATATCTATTTTGTACATTAAAATTTCTACTATATGGCTTTTAATTAATTTAAATTATTATTATTATTTTAATTGGGGGAAAAAGCTAGCACTGCGACCAAAAATGTCTATTGTGCCCCCTTTCTGAGCCTACAGCTCTTCCATCAGTCCCAGCTCCTGCACGAATGCCAGGATATTTGTTGGGTTGAGGGTTTCCATGTACTTGGGCCTCATGACATGCTGCCCAAGGATGCTGCATCTTTTCCTGATTAAGGCGACGCATTCTGCTAGGATGTGCTAGGAATCCGCCTCGCTTCCACAAAACCTGCCTACATCGCTAGTATAAGCACCTAATTTGGTTAGGTGACTCGCAGTCTACAATGTTCTGTCAATAGACCGGGGCTCCTAGTCGAGCCTTCTCGCCTAGCGTCTCTTCCTCGCTTAACTTTAAGCAACATTGTCCTAAGCCAAAGTCCGTCTTAGTTGACCATCTAACAGTCTATTAACGCATTCTTATTTCATCATTGTCTGATTCTGGTCTTTACTTAAGCCAAGTGAGTGCCTTGTTCCTTGTCCTTAGCGTTGCACGTACGGGCAGGATTGCATTATTGTGTATTAGAAGCAGCAGGTTGCAGGTTGCAGGTTGCTGGTTGGTGCCACGCCAGCTACTTGTTACACAATTTTAGACTTTGGCTAATACGTTAAAAGCCAAAGTCAGAGGGGAACGTCGACGTTACATTTTCAACGATTTCATTTTTTATTTTTATAAAATTTTCACTTTGATTTAATATCTTAATACCTTTAAGTGAACATCCGATTTGCCGGTTGCCTTCAGCATTCGCTTCCGTTTGTCATTTCGCGAGTGTGTGTGAGTGTGTGTGAGTCTTCTGAGTCTTCCGTTGCAAGTGCCGAGTTCTGTCAGCACCGGCATTATCCCCGCAGTCAGGGTAGCTGTAAATCACACAGACTCACATATATATATACATATGTATATGTGTGTGTGTATATATATATATATATATAACTAGTGGAATAGTTGACACAGAGAGGGACTAAAAGTGGCGTAGGAAATGATGCTGTGATGGCTGCCAAGTCCCGTATTCTTTTGTATTATGAATGTAACTGTAACACGCAAGCAAACAACGAACACGCAGTCATCACAGTCGCCACAGAGCACCACGGAGAGAGGGAGAGAGATGGAGAGGGGGACAGTTTGTGCAGGACATTTTTCTAAACTGAACTCGACTCACGGAACTTTCAGTGCCTGTTGGTGGCCGGACGGGCGCATCGTTCGCATCGTCGCCAAACTGACGGATATTCCGGTGCTTCTGTCAAACGCTTGTCATTTTCTGTGCCATTCACACACTGACACACTCATCCACACCCACACACACACACACACACACACACACACCATCACACACACAGCAGTCCTGTTTAGCATCTTATCGGCTTAAAATGCGAAAATTGCAAATAAATACGAAAAGTTTCTCTCGCTTTTGCCCAGCTTCTAAATTATTTACTTGGATTTTATTTAACGTTAAACGATTGAGCGTTGCACACCAGCCACTTGTATGCTCTGCAGCTTGTAGCTTGTATTTTGTATCTTGTATCTTGTATCTTGTATCTTGTATCTTGTATCTGGTAGATACTTGAGAAAGTTGACCCAACGCTTGAGTTGGGTGCTAAATGTTATCTTTAACTGGCTACTCAATTTGTGCTACAATTGTTCAACTTGTCCACTTCGTGTGCGTTTCAATTGCTGCTCAAATAATGCCCATCCACAACTCGTCAGATTTGCAGATAGTACTCCAGCAAGTGGGAATTGATATTTGGGTGCTGTGTGTGTGTACCAACTGACAGCTATTGTATGCTTGTCAATATTTGTATTGCTTACATTGCGAAACATACTAATTAAGTTGCACTAACTGTTAAAGGAGCACATTCTGTAGAAATATATATATTAAGTATCGATATCTATAAATCTAGAATACATTTTACTCATCTTTGAGATGTAATAGTTTTTTTTAGATTGGATGATACTTGTCCTACTTGCATAGCATATATTATAAAATGTTCGCAGAAGAGACTTCAATTAATTGACTTTATGCAAC
This sequence comes from Drosophila nr. fundita, assembly GCA_035044245.1. Classification (NCBI taxonomy): domain Eukaryota; kingdom Metazoa; phylum Arthropoda; class Insecta; order Diptera; family Drosophilidae; genus Drosophila; species Drosophila nr. fundita. Next base: position 645,123 of record JAWNMG010000622.1, on the reverse strand, counting down.
CAACTCAATTATGTTGCAAGGCTGCGTTCAATTTCACGAACCGAATCTCAAGTTCGCACAGACGGATTTGAAGGAGCCGTTATAGTTCAGGTGTAGGCAGCAAATCCAAAGGGGATGCAACTTACCTGCCCAACTTTAAATAGCCGAGCAGAAATTTGGCCAAAAACAATTTGGCAATTTTCCACTTTTTATGCAATTAATCAAAGGCAAACAGAAACCTTAGAACAACGCTCAACGTTTCCAACTCATGAATATTTCTACAGGTTTATATATGTATTTATATATATAGACATACATATATAGATATATATATATTTATAGATATGGCTGCAATCGTCTGTCAGCCTCGAACGCCGTTGTCTATGGGTAGGAACTCAAAAGTAAATTCAATTAACCCTACGGACCGTTGAGAGCATAATCAAATACACTCAGCCAATACAAATAAATGTGGACGCTGACGATGGACCGTCCGTAACGTACTAAACCAAAACTAAGCCGGAACCGTACTGCGGACTACGGACTACGGACTACGGACTACGGACTACGGTCTACGGGAACGAGCCACGCGCACACTTTGAGGCAATCCACTACAAATCAAGCAGACTGGCAGACGTAAGGTGCCGAGGAGATGGAGATGGAGACAATGCCAATGCTGATGGTGATGTTGATTTTTAAGGGAAGAGCGTGACACAGGGTAGGAAGGGGAAGGGGAAGGACAGAACGCTTAAACCACAACGACGCAAAGTAACTAATTATCTCGCCTTATCCCCCACAAACGGGCGCTGTATGTTTACCCAAGACCACAGCTCTCTCTCTCACACTCTCTCTCTCTCCCTATCTCTCTTTCTCTCTCTCTCTCTCTCCCTCTCTCTCTCTAAGCACTCGAATAGGCAACATTTGTAATATGTGCGCCGAGAGATGTTAGTTCCAGGTCTGAAGATTCGAACCCATAACTACCCTAACTGGCTGGTCGCACCACGCAACCACGCAGAAATTGAATGCAAACTCGATGCTTGTATCCAACTATACATATATATATATATACATATGTGTGTGTGTGTGTGCGTGTGTGTATGTGTGTTTGTATTGCCCCAAGGGGCAGCTGGCCAGTTGGCTGAGATCTCGAGCAAAGCTTCAAATGAAATGTGTCAAATACTCCGACACATGCTGCACTCAACTGGTTACCATTGGCAACAGTGTGTTGCAAATACCCAACCAAATAGTATTCACAGATCTACATGCTTCCTCTCTATTACTCTTTCAGTGGCTTTGTATATCCTTCAGTGGTTAATTACACCTCAAGTTAACCCGACCTCAAAATCCGTAAATATTCCTTATCAGCAGCAGCAGCCAAATAGAAATGTCGGTTTTGATGCCAACTTGAGTAAATGAATATTAATATTAATTACTTCTTGCATATAGGGAAACTATTGGAACTATAGAACGAAATTAGTTGAACGAAAACTTAGTTGTCATGATTAAACTCAGTTCAGCAAACTATTTGCACCATAAGTGATAGAAAATTATTGACTACAAATGGGAGTAAATAAATATTGCCACAAAAGTTTGCAACATTTTTGAAAACTGTCGATTTTATTTGGCAGTTTTTAATATAGGCAAAAGTTTTTACTCTTTTTTTTTATCTATTTTGAAGAAACAATTTAATTTCTTGTATTTCAGAGTATATTAAATTTTAACTATATATTTGTTAGAGTGAGATCTACTTTATTCGAAGTCAAATTTTTTGCAGTACATTTTTTTTATTTATTTTTTTTTTAAACAAAAATAATAGCAATAAATAGTAAAAAAAATAGTAAATAAAAATAGTAAAAAATAGTAAAAAAAATAGTAAAAAAAAGCAATAGAAAAATGCAAAACAAAATAATTAAAAACAAAAAAAAATATTGTATCCTTTATATATATTATATTAAATTTATACATCAAATAAATGAGCAGCTTGACTGCTGCTGCTCTGAAAGGGTATCTAGTCATCAGCGTGCGAATTTTTGCTCTGCTTTTTGTGTCTTTTTTTTTCGTAGAGCAGAAAAGTGAAAAAAGTGAAAAAAGTGAAACAGCCGACAGAAACAGTGAGCAGTTGGCAGTTGTAGTAGTGTTTGGCCATTGTTTGTTGGCATCATATTTCGATTTTGGGTTGGATTTTGGGGTCGGGGGTTCAGTTTGGATTGGATTGGACGGAGCTGGCTACTTCGCTACTTCATTTGATTAGTGCGATTTTCTTTTGAGTTTGTGTGCTGATCGTTGTTTGGGCCATGTTTGTCACTTTTTGCCTTGCTCGGGAAATTGGCATTGGCAGCTTGTTGGCATGCAACCAGCACAGAGTTATTGGAGAGCTATGAACACAGTTAGAATGCTACAATAACTGTTCACTTCCTTTTGGCTATGAATCAGTCACTTTTTTGTGTGTTAAAAATGTGAAAATATAATCAAAATATATGAGTATAAATAAATAAGTATATTAAAGAAAATAAATTGTAGACAAATAAATAAATAGATTCTTTAAATTATTATTTTTAATACTCAGAAATATTCATTTTTATTTTTAATAAATTAGTTTTTATAAGAAGCTTTTCTATTATTGAAAAACACCTCAAAAGTGCTCACTTTACTCGCAAAAAGATGGCATCAATCAAAGTCAATCACCAATCAGTCAGTTACTTTAGTTAGCATTCAATAATAATCAGCATTCTCTGGGAATCAAATTGTTGGTATTAGTAAGCATTTTCTCAAGGCACTCTCTTGTTTTTACAACAAATAAATTGACAAAAACATTATTTCAGAAATTGGCATGTTTTAGCCAAGAGCATTTTGAGCTGAGCTGAATATGATCTGTTGGAATATCTGATATTATAAATCAATACACATTTTGAATTCTGAAGGCGATTGCATTATTCAAAAATAACTTTCAAACTTATTTACAAGAGGTTCTCTGACAATATAATAATATATATAAAATAATAGTTTCAATTACAATATCTTATTTCCCCCCCATTTTATACATATATTTTCATATTTATTTCCGATATAGCCATGTCGGCATAGCTCTTTGCAAACCTGTCTCTCAGTTTAAAAACTTAATTCTCTATTTTGGGATCTATTTATTATTATTGCTGATTTTTGGTTTCTGGATTTTTCCAGTTTTCGCTTCACTTGTTTGAAAATTGTTGTTTATATTTGAAAATTGTTGCATAATTGATGGGTTAAGGCAAACCATTTAATTGTGCGTGAGTTAAATCAGTGTAAAAACTATAGCTACAAGAACAACAGAAACAACAAGTCCAACATTGGTGTTGGCATTTCGCTTTCGGCAGTTTGGCTGGCATTATAGAGTGGAAAAAGTTTTTGATATGCTCCTACAGCATTTTTAACTTTTTTTCGGGTTGGCTTCAACAACGCCAGGCGGCAGTTTTCGTTTTTTTTTTTTTGTGCTTGAAATACAATTTTGTGGCAAATTAAATACACAAACGAAGCGTGCACCCTCACACAAACACACACAGACAGGCACGCACACACATAAGCTCAGCATGCGCCGCACAGCATGCAACGAAAATTTGTCTAAAGCTGCGTGCGTGAAACATTTTCAGCTAAACTGTTCAGCTGGCGTGTGTGAGTGTGTGTGTGTGTGTCTGTGCAAGTGTATGAGAAAAATACTTGAATATCATTTATTATATATATATATATATATATATACAGTGGGGGAAGTAAGAAAACGGGCTCAGTTCTTATTAAGATTTTGTGGAACTTCGTTTAGCTTTTTGCTCAAAGTTTCCATTTTTTATACTCTGATATCGATGGTCTCAGGGTATACGGCTTAGAGATAGCGACTTGAAACTTGGAATATATACTGGTCTATGCCCGGGTCAGACAAAGTGTCAAAATTGGACTACTACATCGATAAAGTCGATATTCGCAATTCGATAAGGCCACAGTTCTACCATAATTTAAAGGCTGAAGTCAACAAATTTGGTTGGTGGGTTGTGGGCGATGTCCTTCAAAGATAGGGATATGTCACGCCCGTAGATATATTACTGGTAGCCGCCATTAAGAACCAATAAGAAATTATTATTATTAAAATTTAAAGACAGGGGCACTAAATTTGAAAACTATATTGTTCGTAACCCTCATAAAAAATCCGGATAACAAATTTTGGAGCACGCAAAGGCAGGTTTCTAGCCTATGTCTACCAATTTGAAAGGCAAATTTAGATAGTATTTCTTGGCTACACCCAACCTGTTCTTGGCTACCCGTTATCACCGGGAGTAACTTATGGTATCAGAGTATTTCTCAGTCTGTTAAGCCCGACTGCAACTTTCTCTCTGGTTCTTTTTTATAAAACATGCAAAATATTTAGCGAACAAGCCGCGTATTTTGGTTATTGATTATAATCAGTTATGTAAGCTGTTGCAAGTCCCACAACAAAATTACGTTTGCCATGTATGTATATATATTATATACTATGTACTAATTGAAAGTGGGTAAGGACTTCATATAACTTGCTCAAAAGATTGGAACAGTCAGTTTTCAAGCATATAGATTCTTGATCAGAATCAGCAGCTGAGTTGAGCTAGCCATGTCTGGGAGTCTATCCGGAATACTTAATAACCAGATTATATCTTTACAGATAACATTTCACAATTCCATTATTAGTCTCATTTGTCGCTAACGAGTAAGTGTCAAAATATTGCATTTTTTTAACTAAAAAGATTATAATAGAAAAATTAATAAAAATAAAAATGAAAACGAAATTTGTTTTTTTTTTTTTAAATTTGCTTTCAGCATTCAATTATAATAAATATACAAAAATTATAATAATTAAATGATAATTGCATTTTTTATTATTTATTATTCTTATTATTATTATTATTACTTATTACTTATTATTTTAATTTTTAAATCATTGCAAAAATATTTTTAAAAAATCGGAGCAAATTTACAGAATATTGTTCCATATGAGAAAATGTGCATATAAAAAAAACTTAAATATAGTAGACATTATATAAAGTAGGATTTGCTGATATTATAATCAAACGATAAATTTCTTCCTTTCATTGGGAAACGCCACCGTTGCGCAATATCGATATAAATCGATTACCGATAGCAAAACAAGATGCAATATTAAAGATGCTGTTTTCTAGTTTGCCAGAAGTAATTTCTTAATTCAGATGCACATAGCAAACCAAATGTGAAGCATTCGTTCCAATTTTGAACCCAAGTTGCAGCATTGCTTAAGGCCATGTTTAATATTGTTAAAGCAAACTGAGTTATCATTGGGGCAGATATATGCTTGCCTTATATCTTGTAGTTTCCGCTTGACATACTTGACTACTGGCTGCCCACAGACTGCCCCCAGACTACTTGTACAGTTTTTTCTACTTATGCGAATGGGTCCGCCACTCGATGTTAGCTGTGCCCGAGGCAACTTTAGCTTTCAATTTACCTAATTAGCAGCAAGTCGCCCCCAGGCTGCGTCCCCGTCCCTGCCACAGACCGTGACACTCATGACCAAGTTAGTTGCCTAGACACATGTTTTTTGTGGGTGCCAGGATATCCCGGATGTCGATCCCAAATGCGGCCTGCTTATCGCGTGTGTGTTCGGATTCGGATGCCATTTAAGTTGTGACTGCTGCTAACTTCTTTCACCATTGTTCAGCACTGGGCGTATTTAAGCCAACCCCGCCCAGCTTTGAGCCAAAACCTTTTGTCGTTGTTCCAACTTTAATAGCGCATTTTCATGTCCACAAAAAATACCATAGTATATATTAGCATACATTGTCGACTCGTATTTAAAGTCAGTGCATATATAATATATATACACAGATAGCTTACACACACACACACACACACACGCATGGAGGCTGCTGCTGGTCATATTTTAAGAGATAGGCAAAACATTAAGCGGATTAGTTTCTTGAGTACTGTGGAAATTCTTGGGCTGGCTGCGGAGCAGAGCGCTTCACCTTTTGCCAGTCGGTCAGGTGTGCAGCCATTAGTTGTGTGTGTCGTCCTCGTCCTCGTCCTCGTCATCATCGTCGTCGCAGCGCCCCTCAGCGCCCCTCAGCTCCTGTCGGGCATAAGACTGTGTAGCTAAATATTTCCTTGCCTGCGCCACTCCAGTTAGTTATAAATTGTTGGCTATTAGTTTAATGAACTTGTAGATTCTTTGGCTCTTCTTAAGCACTCTTGGCCATTTCACTCTGCCCGGCTGCGTTGCTAAGGCAGCCCCTTGCCCCGTTTTCAAGTGGGTCTCACAATTGGCTCAATCGCTCTGAGGCTGAATTACATGCGGAAAACTATTTGAAATTGGCATAATACGCATCCAACTTGACCACATTTGTCATACAATCTGCTCAAATTGCTACTGAAATAGTATTTGCCCAAGTAAATTATATATATATATTATATATTTATCCATTTAAGTGTATTGCTTTTAAGCTTAAATCCTTTGAGTTGGCTTAGATGGCACTTGAATATCTCGCACACAGCAGATTAGAAGTAGGATTGAGGGATTTGGAAAGACCTGGACAGTTGTACAGGGTATGTGAAATCATCTACTTCTAAAGTGTCTAGAAATGTATTCCTAAAATGCCTAATGGTCAATGTTCTGTGACTGTTCAGTTTACTGCTGTAAATCATGGTGTGTCCAGTTTACAGAGATCCTTCGATAGAGTGGCAAAACTGCAATTCTTCCAGCTATGATTTTCCAATGATTAATTTATTCTGAGGAATCAGGAAAAGATGCAGCATACTTGGGCAGCATGTCACGAGGCCCAAGTACATGGAAACCCTCAACCCAACAAAGATCCTGGCATTCGTGCAGGAGCTGGGACTGATGGAAGAGCTGTAGGCTCAGAAAGGGGGCACAATAGACCCTTTAGGTCGCAGCGCTAGCTTTTCCCCCAATTATAATAATAATAATAATAATCATCTTTAAGTAATCATTTTAATCATTTTAATCTTTCTTATTTTGAAATATATTTATAATTTCTATATTATTTTAAAGTAAATTAAATCAAATTTTTTAAGCATCTGTATTTTTTGTGTCAACTGATTTTTAGTTGACAATAAATAAATAAATAAATAAAAGTAAGTTTAATTACTTGTGGATAGTAGATAATTATTATTGTTTATTCTCTCGTTTGATGAATAAATAATTGACACATTAACATTGCTGACGATTATGATTAATTATTGATTTATAGTCAGCAAACCTGAAGTCGGTTTTGACATTTGACTGAGTACCCGGCGAAGAAATAAACAATTTAGCGCGATTACGAAAATTTCAACTGATTATGGGAATAAGTGAAACTCAAATGATGTATTTGGGAACAACTGACAATTTGCCCATAAATGTAATTATTTATTTATTTAAAATGCGAACTGTGTGTATTTTTGTACAGAGATGAACATATTGATTTGCGCAGACAATTGGAGTTGATTCCAAATTCACCAGAACCTAATTTTCAAAGAGTGTCCTGTCGAATGTCCATATCGATCCTTATGTTCAAATCGCTGTGTGACCCACTTTTCCACATACTTTTCCACACACTTTTCCATACACTTTTCCACCCCCCCCTCTGCAGTAAACCACATGCATTTAACTTTCGCACATATATATGAAAAGTTATTGCGAATTTTGTGTGTTGAACAGAGAAAAAAATCAAGATTTTTGTAGCTCTGATGAAGAAATTGTTGACTTGAGCCGAGTTGGCAACACACTTAAGTAGCGAATCTTATTTACTTGATTTTATTCACACAGCTATTGGCCAATTTAACATTAAAAGTGGATTTTCATTGTCACCAATTTTCCATATCAAATTATACTTTTTTTTCAGCTTGCATTTTGAAATTTATTACTTTTCTTTGCCAGCTTAAGCTTAAATATTAATTAATTATTAATTTATTTTGTCACTTATATAATAATATTTAGATATTAAATATTAAGGATTAGAATTTAAAATTTATTATTATTATTTATATACATATTTATTTAGTTTGATTTCATTTAATTTTCTTGGATTTTCTCAATCCTTGCATTAAGCACTGATATTTACTAGAGCAATTCTAGCCAGCTAGCAGGGTTTTTTGCTGAGTGTACTTGTAAACTTATATACACTATTTACTATCTATATAGTTGCTTTTATGTGTGTGTGTGTGTGTGTGTGTGTAAAAGGGCTGCCCAACACAACCACACACAAAATGTGATTAAAATTTTATGAACATACAAATACAAATGGATGAAAAATGTGTATATATGTGTGTATGTGTGTGTATGTATGTGTGTGTGTGTGTAAGTGTGTGTGTGTGTGTCAGTCATTATTCTACCTTGAACCTCCATTCTAGCCACTCAAATGAGTTTAATTATAATTAAATTAAACTCACCGCCATAATGCACTTCGCCTGTATCACACTTAAGCATATTTATTTTGCGTCAATATTTCAGCATTTCTCCTGAATGGAGACGGGATGGAAAACTTAATTTCTGTTTCTGCTTCTGTTTCTCTTTCTGTTTGTTTTTGCTTTTGCTTTTGCTTTCACTATCATCGATGGTGGCAGACTCTCTTTGTAGCCGGAGATACTTCTCTTTTGGTCTATGCACTTTGGGTGCCTTGGCAATTTAATTAAGCTCCACACTTATCGCAGCACCAGCTGCATGTGTTAACCCATTTCCCAGAAAATTTCTTTCATCAGTGCATTGTTTATTCCCCCACACCATTAACAAAGTGTAAAATGTGTAAAAAGTGTGTTAATTCTCCGATTGGATAAAGTATATATGTTCTTGATATGTATATAAGACGGAATCGACCTTAGCTATGCTCGTCTATAAACAAATATTAGAAGCAATAAATTTAAAATATAAATTCTTGAATACCAAGCGACGCTCAAGTGTATATCATTTTATCGAAAACTTCCTCTTTTTCCTCAGTGTCGATGAAAATCGATTAACGATTGCTGTAAAAGCCACATTGCTCAAGATATAGCTTTCAATTCTTAACATTAATTAACTGTAATAATATTATTCCACTTTATAAATTTGAAATACATATTATTTTATATCACGCGCATATCGATGAAAAACAATTATCGATAACAAGAAACGATATCACAAGAAGATATAACTTACAAATAATTTTGATTAGCAACCAAATTTCATTATGATCGACTAAAAAACATGAAACGAAATCGTATATATATATATATATATATATTTTTTTTTTAATTGTAGCATTCACTACACACAGGGTATCTCCTAGTCGGGTTCTCTCTACTGGAGCACTCATATTTGCTTTCGCTTCATCTTTTTTTTCAGTTTCATAATAACTTGAGTGCTTCTGTCTCTTTTTCTGACTCTCTCTCTCTCTCTCCCACTCTCTCTCTCTCTCTCTCTTTCTGTTTGTGTGTAGTTATGCGTGTGACATTTAAATATGTGCCACGCCCACACAGCCCCCAATTAACCCACCGTAAATTTCTCGTTTTTTCGTTTGCAATTTTTTGCCATTTTTGTGTGGAGCATAAATAAATTTTTATTTTTATTGAATTAATTGACTTTTCTGTTTATGTTTGTCCACGTCCTGCTGCAAGTAAGAAAAACGTTGCAGGGGCATGTGGCACAGGTGTATACACACATGCATATATATACAATATAGTCAAACGACAGATGTGCTCGGCATTTAGCACTTTAGCAACATTTTAATCTGATTTGCGTGTGGCAAATAAAATATTCTTCTATTTTGGGCTTATAAAACAAATAAAACATAACTGTGAATTTCTTAATCTTAAACAAAGGTTTTTTATTTACTTGTTACCATTATTTTTTATTTTATTTAGTTTTATTTTATTTTTTATTTTTCAATACCCATACAGAAAATTTAATTTAATTAAACGAGGCAGTAAAAACTTTTAATCTTAGTATTGCTTTAAGTTAGGATTAGTTAATATACGATAGTTAATTGACAACATAGTATTTCCTATTCTACAGTTTTTCAGTATATCTGTTTACTTGTCTGTTTCTGAATCAACTTCACTCTTAGCTTCGTATTGAAGGGGTTATCTGAGAGGCAGCATCTGTGTGGCAATATAGTACAGTATGTATATATCGAGCAGGCTAGTTAATTTCTAGATTATTTGCGATTTTTAAGCTTTGCAAATATATTTAGGAGTTTGCTTTTCGTAACGTTATCAATCATTGCTTTTGTTTATATAATGAAAAAATATATTATTTGTTTAGCTTTCCATTTGCAGGCATATTTTATAATTAAAACATCAACTCCCAAATGAGATAGTTTCAGTAATATAAATTGATATCAATTTACCATTAATTTAAAGCTTTTGGTCATTCTGGCAATGATGTCCGGCTCCGTTTTCCTGGTTGCTCTTAAATACATCTGGCAACGCTAGGCCTAAGCGGCTAGCGATCAGCTGATGCTGATGCTCTTTGCAAAATCCTTCTTTGCATATTTGCAGAGAATCGTTTTAGTTTGAAAATGTAAAAAAAAAATAATAATTTGAAACAATATTTATTAAGAGACAGATGAGAGAATAAATCTGCAGCAAGTAATATTTTGATTTCGCATCTAAAATTTAAATTTGGAACAATTCCTAAAAAGAAGCGTTTTAATCTTCTAGTTCAAAGTACATTTTATGGGTTTTCTTTTAGTTTGATAAATATAAAAATATTGTAGTATTAACTTTAAATTCATTTTTTCCATACTTTTCAATACAAAATGGTTTTTCGTTTTTTTGAAAAAGTTTTTCTTGTCTTTGATACATGGTTTTCTTATTAGAAATCACATTTTGTTGTAACAAATTATAATTTAATATATTTGACATTTTGCTTGAAAAAGGATTGAGAAAATTATGTATATGTATTAAAAATAATTATAATGCAAATAAACAATTCATAAAACACATCAGCGAGACTAAATTAAATATTCGCTGCTAATCCAGTTATAAGGAATTAAATAAATGCAATTAGTTTTGCTGGGATTTAGTTTTTGATGTATGAATACGATAAATTTAATTAAATTGCTTTGTTGATGGAAAAGTGTGTTTTAAGCCCTTTCACAGTTAATTGCGGTGCATTTGTGTGGATAGAATATCGCAGGTATTTTTAAAATTAATTTCAATTGAAAATATGCGCAGATTAATCGACTTTCATTAATCCTTGTTTACAGCAATAAACCATAATGAAAACAACATAAAACAAACAAATTGCTTTCGAATGCATTCGAGTTGCACTCAACTTGGCAGCACTTTTTTGTAATGCCACACAAACAAAAACACACACATCTGTAACACATTTAAAATGTGCACTCAGAAATTCACTCAACACTGTCGCATGCTGTGCGCAACAAGTGCAAGTGAGACAACTATAGTTTCGGCAGCACTTAATGCACTCACAGGCTACGAGCAAACACACCGCTGGTTAACAGTCAGCTGTTATGTTAACATGGCGCACATCCCCAAGAGTATGCAATGCTATTTTGAACCACACTCAGTTTAGGGCAGAGTTAACAGTTTGAGTGGCATGTTAAACAACAGCACTGCGGGTGGCGTTAACACTCCAAGAGAGAGCGACAAAGAGAGATACAGAGAGCGAGAGTTTTACAGCCCGTTTGGGTTGTGTTTGTTCTTATAAGAAATACTGAGCGCAAAACTGAGTCATTTATAAAAATTTAATGGTGGTGTACGGTTCGTTCAGCTCGCAGCGCGTTGCAACGTCTCGATTTGTTGGCCAGTGAAAAAATACAGAAAATTCAGAAAATACACAAGCAAAGCAAAGAGACCCAATAAAATTGTATTATGCATAGCAATTGTTGTCTCGCGTCCCCGTGCAATATACTGTGACTAAAAAAATATCAAAAGAGAAAAATAAAAACAAAAATACATCTCAAAAACAGCGCGTCGCGTCTAAAATTGCAAATTGCAATAAAGTCTGAAACGTGAAGAATATAAAAAAGAGGAAGAGCACAGTGTATAAACAGCAATATTTGAAAAAAAGCGGCAAAAAACAAATCACAAAACTAAAACAGAAAACAACCAAACATACTACAACAACAACAACTACAGCTACAATTGAGAAAATAATAAAAAAAACGTGAGCGCAATATATTTTTTTTCTTCCCATTTTGACTGCCCAACGCAATTTTTAACCCGCTTTTTGTTGTCTGCCGCGTGAGTTTTTTTAGTTCTCTCTCTGACTCTCTTTCTCTCGCTCATGTACTACTGCAAAATGTTTACAACGGTTTATTAAGTTTATTGTTTGTCAGTTTGATTAACAACAAATTAAGCATAATTAAGTGTTCCTTCTCTCTCTCTCTCTCTCACTTTTTTCATATTTTTGCCTTCCCGTTCTTCTCATCTTCAGCCGGCAAAGCCGTCGCGTGTTGCGTGTCTGTGTCAGTATGTGTGTGTGAGGTGTATACAGTTTTTATGCCCTTTTCTCATAAGAATTTTTTGGAGTCGCTCAAATCAAATGTTAAAATTGAGTTTATTTTGCAAATGTCTCTATTTGCATGATATTAATCAATAAAAAAAGTTGCAATAATTTGAAAAAAATTACTAAGCTATTGTATTGAAAAAGCGATTAATTATTTATGTAAAATTATTAATAAATGCTGCAAATCCATTTTTAATAGTCAATAAGTTTGTTGTCATATTTGAAAAGTTGTTTTAAATATAAATAAAATAAAAAGTACAAAATTATAGAGCATTTGAAATTTGTACACAGAGCACAACTCCACTCTTGGAGTGCAAAAAAAGAAGTAAAGCCAGCATCCACAAACACAGACAAATATATTTGTACATACATATATATATACATTCACATCCCCACGCCGCTTTAAATTGATTTTTGTATAGCGGCGGCGGCGTCGCATTATTTTCTTATTTGCTTCTCACGTTTTGCGTTTGCTTGAGCGCTCTTTGTTTTTGCTTCTTCTTTTTGTTGTTATTTGCTTCCTTTTGTGCCTTGCATTTACGCGCCTTTGCGTTTGCCTCTTGCGCTCTTGCGCAAACCGCTCTCTTTCTCTCTAAAATGTTCAATGTGTGAGTGTTTTTTCATTGTACAACACTGGCGTTTACCAGTTGGGATTTATGTATATTTTTCTAATTGGCGTGGGCAGCAATGCGCACGATTTTCTTGTTTTTAAGAATTTACTTTAGCCGCCCTTTTCCCTTAATCACTTCCGCCTGTTCAACTTTTTGCGAGGCGTTGCTCGAGTTTAATTCTTATCAAACAGATATTCATTCACAACACCAACTGCATCAACTTTGAGTAGTTGTTTTCTCCTTCTGTCCCGCCGCCTATAAAATTCAATTGTGATTACTTTTAAGGCAACGTTGCCGTCGACGTCGTCGTAGTCGCTTCACTGCACTTGAAAAGAGACAGATTTGAATTTGAATTTACGCCCGTGTGTCTCTCTTTCTCCCTTTCTCTCCCTCTCTCTCTCTCTTCTAGTCTGTTTATTTCAAGCTGAGGCGTTTCTTTGTTGTTTCAATTTTTGCTACCTTGTCACTAAAATCACTTACACTTGGCATGCTGCTCACCAAATTCGGGTTTGGATTGCTTAAATACTCAAATAAGCAAAACTATCAGCGATATATTTACTCTTGCTCATTTATTGACTCTGACTTTGAAACCAGAAATCTTTAAGATTCTTATTCGAGTTATTTTAAGAATTGTGTGCGGCAAAAAGCTTTTGCAAATGTATAAATATATATATATATTGAGTGTATAAATATATATATATTTAAGCTTGAAAGCCGAGTCTCACAAATTGTTCTCTTAATAATAATATAAAAAAAACGTATTGTGATTCAGCACAGTGAAATAATACCAATTTATGCAAAAAAAAAATTACTTATTATGCATGTGATTAACTGTACAAATATATGTGCATATATTCCATTGTGTTATTTCATTAGATTTGTCTGTGTGTAGCAGGTGCTTGGAAACGCTGCAAAGTACAAGATTTACAATATGCAGATTCTGATTGCCAAATTGTTTTAATATTTTGATTTTATATTTTCTGTACAAGTGAAACTAATGCAATTCAAGTTTTTCTAACAAAATTGAAATAATGTTCAATATTTGATTTTTATTGTTTTCTATATTTAATTATATTATTAATTTTATTATATTTTTGAAAGTGTAGAATATTTTTTAAAATATATAATATTAACTTAAATTTATCATAAAATCTTTGTGAACAATTTTTAAGGAAAAATTCGTTACATTATAAATTTCTTGGCTATATTTGTATACAATTTGCGTTACAAAAATTTGTATATCATCCTGCAGATAATAATCTTTAAATATACTCAAAAATTGAGTAAGTGAATCTCAAGGAATTTCATTAATTATGCAGTCACATTTCTGACACAAGTTATCTGAAAACTATAAGGGAAACTAGGTCATAAGTATCTAGCCCCGCATCCTGCCCATTTTTTTGTTAGTGTATAAATAACTTTTGTGTATAACAGCTATCTACCAAATGGTAAACAGATTTAAATCTTTTTATAACCCATTTTGTTGTTTTATTATTTTGATCATTTTTTGCCATATGTGTGTGAATGATATGCAGCCACTTGTCTCGTCCAGACCAGTCGCCTAGCGCACATTTTGAGTCGGGCTGCTGCTGCTGCATTTATTGCTCTTCTTCTTCTTCGTGTGCTTCTTAGCGGTGCATTCAGTTGCAATTGCTTTGGCGTTTGCTTTATGTTGCATTTTCTACTTTACTGCTGCTGCGCCTGATGTTGTTGCTGTTGTTTCTGTTGCTTTTTGCACATTCTTCGCACTGTGCCTATTTTGTGTTTTTGCTTTTTTCTTTTTGTCTGGCCTTTCATTTGTATAGCTCTTGCTGTTGTTGTTGTTGTTGCTATTGTTGTGTGCATATTTCTTTGCTTTTTTTTTTGCATTTACTTTGCCTTGTCGCTTTGCTCGTTCTGCTGCGTTGAATTTCAACCTGCCAAGCGAGCATAAAACGTTTGAGGGGTGTTTGCATGTGTGCGTGTGTGTGTGCGTGTGTGTGTGTGTGTGTTCAGATTGGTAGCTGTACTTTGTTGCATTTTTCTGCTGCATTTTCTAACTGGTTGAGCTTGAGCTTAGTCTCGTCTTGGTCTGCCCTCTCCGCACCCCATCCTCCGCCCCCTCCCCACCTATCTGTGATTCCTCTTTGTTTTTTGCACTTATTGCCCATCGTCTGTAGGCCGTTGACTGCATTGAGTGCCGTTCCTCTCTGTCTGCCACCCTCTCCATCTACTCCTCCCCCTTCTTTTCCTCCTCCTCCTCCTCCCCCTTTTTCGTATTTTTTATTGTTGACCCTGCGCGCCACTTATTGCAGTTTCCTCTTGCTATTGCATTTCTTTTGCTTCGAAGCCCCACAGCGCAATGTACTCAACCCGTTTTCAGCTCAGCTCAAAGCTAAAGTGCTGCTGGGGTTTGTGGGTGCGGGGTGGGTGGGGTGCAGTCCTCTGCCCGTTTTAGAAGTGGGCGTCGCCTTTTTGCTTATTGTTGCTGCTGGTGCCTTCGAGCACTTAACCGCCTTCCGTCTTTTGTATTTTTTTTTATTTCGTATGTTTTGTTTGTGCTTGCTGCATTTTTCACACTCTCTCTCTCTCTCTCGGGGCAAAGACCACCATCAAACCACCTGACCAAGCCAAGACTTGTCGTCCCCCTCCCAGTCCTCACTTATATGTCATTTAGACGGCGGGCTGAAACAAATCTTCCTGCCCCTTTTGGGCTGGTTAAATATGCAGCTCAAATGTAATCATTATTGATTTTGTGCCCAGCCTGCCTACCCAATTGCCCCCGGTTTCGAGACCACTTCTGGCATTCGCCGCCCCTCCCTCAACCCTTTCAGCCCACTTGCTACCTACACTGAACGTGTTTTGATCAACTTTGTCTGTTGCAAAATATATCGAAATTCAATTTATGTTTTTACTTGTTGCACATTTTTTTGAATATTTTGTATTACATAATTATTTTGGATAAATCTCAAGCTCATTTTTTAATATTTTGAGGTTTTTATAATCAGTCATTATTTAGTTTTTGCATAGATCAAATAATTTCTTGTATCTTTGTGTTTCCCATAATTTGCCCATATATAAATTCGATTGCAGTTTTCTAGTTGCTTTTATAATATATATTTTGTTTTGTTAATTTGATATTTATTTTGATTTATCGATATTTTTACTTGTAGCAAATTCGTTCAAATATTTCGTATTATTTATTAATGTTGAAAAATGAAAAGTTGTTTTAATAATGTTATGAGAATATGCATATATCTTAACTATACAGCTTCAGGAAGGTCTTTGCTATTTGAAACCTTTTTTCCCATTTTTTTTATATTTGTATTTCCAATTATTTGACTTTATTTAAGTTAGACTTACTTTTGCCTTTTATAATATTTTGGTCTATAAGCAAAATCTACGCAGAATTTTTATTTTAATCTTCTAAATATTTGTTTAATTTAAATTTCAATATTACATTTTAGTTTTAATTTAATTTATTTTATATATATAGTCATTGAATAAATGAATAATTATTTATCTTATTTACCCAAAATGTCATTCATAAATCAATTCTATCTGCAAAAATTGAATTAAATGCTATTCATTAGCAGCACATTTATTTTTCTCAGTGTGCAGTCGCATTCAGTTGAAGTTGAAGTCGAATTCTCCGCCGTTGGTTTCTGTTCCTGGTTCTGGTCACATTGCTATGGCAGATTATCATCCAGGCTGTCAGGTCAGGTCGCTGCTGACTACTTAAATATGCAAAACGTTGCTGCTTGTTGGCTATTTGCGGCCGGAAAAGCAACAACCTTAAACAGGGGGTGGGATAAGGAGAAGGTGAAAGGTTAAAGGATGGAGAGGAAACAACGCTCTTTTTGCTAGGATAAATGCGGGCTCGGCTGACAGGCTGGTTGCCTGCCTGGATGGCTGGCTGGCTGTTGTGTAATGGTTGTGGTATAGGGAGGGGGAGAGGTGGCGTGTAGCGAGATGGTTTCACACAGGACACTCTTGACTCTTGTTGCACACACATTAGAAATTTAACAGGTTAATGTCCAGAGTCGTAAACGAAACCATTTATTTATGCGATTTGCACGACGCCATCCCAACTTTCGGCAAGGACTTGATATGGTTGCTGCTGTTGTTGTTGTTGTTGTTGAGCCGAATGTTTTCCGAGTGCTCGTAATTTACATAATATATATGTGTGTGTCCTCCCCGCCCCTCCCAAACCATATCCATCTCCCGTATCCATCTCTCATTTTGGCTCCACTCAAAATAAAAATCCCCAAGACAGAAGCCGGCTTTCTCTGAGCTGCTGCGAGTGTGAGAGCGAGACGGAAAAAGGACCTTGAAGGGCTTTGATAATGACCCCACCCCCCGTACCCCCACCCCTTAGCCCTGAGTACACTGTCGCGAACATCTGATGCGTGCCATAAGCTCAACATTAACGATAATGTATGTTGTGTGTGCGTGGGTGTGTGTATGTGTGTGTGTGTGTTGGGGAGGGATGTGGGCTCCACAGCTGTCAGATTTGTCAGTCAGAACTGTCTGGGAGCACGAAAATAAGTTACTTGCGATGCAAGAGGGCTTACAAGTTAGAAAGACACAAGAAAACATATGTGCAAGGAATTCTTGTAAAAGTATCGAAATACACTCAAAATGAATACATTGAGCGAACATTTTGGATTGGTTTGTGTCTAGCAAAAGTTAATTCATCTTCCTAAGTGGGTCGAATTGGATTTGTTTTCCATCACTTCTAAGCTAAATCATGCAACAAATGTTGGATAATTTTGCATTCAAATACACCCATAAATCCCATAAGTCGTATTAATGTTTATTTTTTTTTTTAAATATAATACAAAATTTACATTTTATTTTTAATTTAATTTAAGATCTTTTTTTACGTTTTGTATATTTTTGTGCCAACTGACTTTTGTTGACATTGAATAAGTAAATAAATTAACATGTGGGTGTGTAGCCCTCCCTTCCTGCCTGCTCCGTCTTGCGTACGCCCCTGATTTAAATATGCCTTTCGCTGGCCCCACTTCAAGCTTTTTTCCCCCGGGACGCGTCTTTGGGGAGAGATTTACAGCTTGCGTCCAATCAGCTGTAGCTTTCAGACTCCATTTAAAATCGTTTAAGCTCATTTTGGGCTTACGAAAGAAAAATGTGCATAAGTCTATTAAAAATAAATATTCTAATGTTTAAACTCAATGGTTAAAAGTTTAAGCTAACGGTTCTTTTTCATTTGAATTTTATTAATCTCTAATCATTAAAATGTTTTGGCCTGGTTTTCTTTATCTGAATTTCCCCAACTAATTTGGCACTTTTTTTTAAATTTTTTAATACATTTTTAATTTTATTATATTAAATGAATTATTTTCAGTTGAATTGTTTTATTTGTTGTTTTATAATTTTTTTAAATTTATCCATAAATGTCAAAATGCTTTTAGTTAATAAACAAAAAGTAGTATTTTTCATAGTTTATTTTATTAAGTTGAAATTCATTTTAGCTTTTTTTGGCAAGCGAAATAAATTAATAAAATGCTCAAAATATTTCTATTTTTTACTACTTCCTATCATAAAAATACGAACTCCGTTTTGAATCAGTTTTCTACTCAAAAACTGGTTAAATGATACCAAATCGTGTGCTAGAAAAAATCCAATTGCTAACTGAATTCGAGCTCATTTGTGACTTGCAATCATAATTGCGGCTTATCAAAAAATCGCATCTCTCGCAAATTGGCCATAAATGCAATTTGATGAATGCAGCTGCAAAAATTCCAGAAAATTTCCATTAATTCTTGGACCTACTTGTGCATTGTTAGCCCAAGCAGCATCCGGCTGTTGCAAACAGTTGCCTGCCACATGAGTCTCTGTCTGTCCCTCTAATACTATTTCTTTCTCTTCAATTCTCTTAACCAGTCGCATTGCATGACTATTTCTAGGAGTTTTCTGACCCAGCCAAGTTAGCTGCTGCTAATTGCAATGCAACAACAACAACAGCAACAGCAACAACAACTGAACCAATCCAAAAATGCCATCGATTTTTCCTTAGCCGTCTAAACAGCTTTTCCAAATTTGTCAACGACGGCTGCAGCTTGGCCATATATGGAGTAAAACTCGAAAGATTTTTCTTCCAAGGAAAATCCAATTCGTCTTTACAATGGTAGCAAAAACCATTTTGGGTTAGCTATTTTATTTATTTACTTTATTTATGTATTATATCGATAAATCGTATGATAAATCGAAATCTTTGTTTTTCATACCCTTATAAAGGGAGCAGTGAGATCGGAGTTTTAGTTTGCAGATGAACAATTCTATAAACAAGATTTTTCTATATTACGGTTGTCAAACCACTTAATATGCATATTTATTATTATTGTTTCTGACATTTTCACTAAAAATCTAATAACAATATATTTTTATTGCAAAATTATTCTATATAAAGTCATCAGTTATGCGTGTTAATCTTTAATTTATTTATTGAATATTGACTAGTATCAGTCGACATTTGAACAAAATACCATCAACATCGAATTACTCTATAAAAGGTTAGGCTAGGGTATGCATTAGTCGGCGTGCATTAGCTTTATTTCATTCTTGTTTTTAATGCTCGATCTCAAAAAACTCAAACGTCATCATTAAAAATTTGATTCGCTTTTTTTTGTTGTTGTTGTTGCTACGAAAAATGCTTTTACTCAGCAGTTTTCGGTGCGGGCAACCTGTTAATATTTATTAGCCTACATTCGCCTCTGCTTATTATAATTAGCTGACACGCCGATCTTGCTTCTGCTTTTATTACAACTTAATTGTATACATAATAACTAGATCGATTTCCAACCTTCAAACAACACACATTGTATTTGTTTCGATTTATGATGGCACACCCCAGTTTATCTCCTACGGGTATTCAAATATTTGGTATATTATACACATGCATATAGCTATAAGAATGGGAGAAGAATGCTTTTATAGACGATGTTAGACTCGACTACTGGTTTTGTTCTGAAACTGGGAATATCACAATAGCATCGATGTGGACAAATCGATAAAGTTTCATATTATCCACAATTTTTATTTGTCAGGTAGATTGCCTTATATATTGACATACAAGTTAAAATCAAAGTATTGCTGATTGGATATCGATAACAGCGATAAGTTCAAATCGATAAAACACCATATCTCCAACAATTTAAAAACTATAGTCACTAAAGTTTGAAGGTAGATTGCTGACAAAATACTTTCAACATCAACAGATGCAGAAATCAGTTGTTATGTTTTAAACAGAGTATTCCCTAGTCTAGCACTTCTACTGCTTCACAAATGCTTCAAAGTATGGCGTATCAGTTTGTTAACTTAACAACTTGCCGGTTTAGTGAGTGAGCTGATAGCCAAAGAGAGCTTTTCACACTTCGAACTACAAAAAAAAAAACTAGCAACTCTAAACAACGAATTTATTGATGGGCAAAAATAGTCATTACTAATGTTATACAACAGATAGCTGTGCTGATTTAAAATCACAACTATCCACAAAAGTCAACAAATATTTGCACAAATTTATATTGTAATATATCAATGTAGCGCTTTGAGTGAGAAATTTGAAATTCGATTAAGAGATGTTGTCGGCTTGTTGGCTTATTAAATTATAATTGTTGCAAACTATAAATAGATTGATATAAATTACAACAACTACGCTTAATCACACTAAATTCGATCTTTGCTCTGAGTGAATTTTTCATGTTTTTTCTCCCCTCCTCAATTTAAACATTTATTTTCCAATGAATTATCCAAAATGTGCAAGCTGAGAGAAATCATTTAACGAAAGAAACTGCTACCCACATATTCCCACACTCGCTCTCTCTCTCATTCTCTCTCTTTTGCTGTTAATCTCATTATTTCTAATACAAT
The DNA here is from genome assembly GCA_035044245.1 of Drosophila nr. fundita. Taxonomy (NCBI): domain Eukaryota; kingdom Metazoa; phylum Arthropoda; class Insecta; order Diptera; family Drosophilidae; genus Drosophila; species Drosophila nr. fundita. The sequence goes on along the minus strand of JAWNMG010000622.1, from coordinate 624,186 downwards.
GGCTCTCTGTGTACTCCAGCATTCTTTCTCTCTCTCTCTCAGTCTCTCGTTCTCTCTTTTGCTCTTGCTCTCTGTTTATATGGCTTTAACGATACAATTTTTGTTGTATGCGTGTTTTTTTCTTCCTCTTTTTTTAAGTTTGATTAAACCAAATCATGCCTCAGTGTTTGTGCAGTTGTTGTTGTTTTTGCTGTTGTTTTTGCTGTTGCTTTTGTTGTTGTTTTTGTTGTGGTTAACCGCGTTGTAGGCATTTGCATTCATAGCCAAATGCCTATCGTTGTTGCTGTCGCTTTTTTTTTTGTGTACATTTGTATATGTGTTATATTATTATGATTAGCTGGTGTTGTTTGCTTGTTCGCACTCTCTGCTCCCGCTCTAGCTGGCTAGCTGACAAGCTGACTAGCTGACTGGCCGGCAAGTTCATTAACTTTTGTTTGGAGCAGCCAGCAGCAGCCAGCAGCCAGTAGCAGCACTAGAAGCATCCAGCAATCGGCAGCCACAATTTGTCAAAAATATTTGCTAGACATGCGATTTGAGAATTATGCTTCTGTTTTGATATTTCAATTTCGCAGCGGTAAATAAAGGTCTTGTTGGCTTCTTCTCTGCTCTCCTATCCTCTGCTCTCATCTCCTCTGTATGTGTGTGCTTCTCTCAGTTGTATTAACCCACTTGGATATATATTTGTGTGTTGTTTTGTTATATATATTTGGAGGTGAATTACGTCCGGTTGCCAGGCAGCGCAACATTTGCTAAATTCGCTTTTGGACATGTGTAAGTCTTGTTTTATTCCGATTAGCACTCAAAAGTCGATCTCCACCCAAGTTGTGGACGATCTGGTTACCTGTTGTGCCGGTTTACTTATTTTGGGGCTACCAGCCGTTCCAGTTCCATTTCAGCGTCGCATTAATAATGTCTGACGTCGAAATGTCTCTGTCAAAATGACACTGAACGGGCAAAAAAAAATTGTTTACCGGTTTAAAAACATTTGTCTTGCCTAGATACCGACCGAATTATGCGATTCTATTTCCTTGTTGAGGAGGGAGTGTCTTCATCATCATCTTCAGTGTGCAATTTTCAATTTCCTCGTGATTTCGTCCAATCAAAGTAAAATTTGTGCTACTTGTTTATAGTATATATATATAGATTTTATAAGTAGTTTTTGGCGCTTTTATGCACTTGTCTTGCCACAATCATAATAAATAAACAAGCAAAAAATTCGAATTGTGAAACAAGCTAAACATCTGTTGATTTATGTATGAGTGAATATTTTAATTTATATCTGCAAGCATTCATTTCTGATTTTATTGAGTGTGTGCATTCAATGAATGAATTTAATATGCATTTATTCAAATAACGTGAAGTTTGACAAAAAAAAATTTGCCAAAAAAAAGTTTGCCAAAAAAAAAAATGAAACCTGTACAACTTTTTATGCAAAATAGTTGAAATATATACTTCCGTCATAATTTATTTCAGGGCTTGGCTTAAATCACTCAAACGTTCAAGATAATAAAAAAAATATTGACTTTTTGACTAATGCTGTGTGCATTTATTTTGTTCTGTTTTGCAGGTACGTGTTCCATGCATTGATTTCTCAACCCCATAAAACAAGTTCACAACAAATATTTTTGCGTAAGTCTAAACAGAAGTATATATATATATATTTATTGGGCCCATAAAACTAGCTTAATAGTCTAGCCCTGCTGGGTGAATCCATTTCCAGGTAGCGATAAATATGTAAAAATTGTGTTTCGCTTTCGAACAGATGTTTTAGTAATTAAAGATTCATCACTCTGCTCGCTGACTGACTGATTCACTTACTGGCTGGCTGCATTAAGCTATCGACAAGTCTTTTAATATGCCAAGACTTCATTATTCTTTCATGGGGTGGGGAACACTATAAAGAGAGATCGACCTGAATGAAGCTAATGATGCTGATGCCCTGCCAATATCAAATCAATATTAATCACAAATATCACTTAATTCCTAATTCTGTACTTATCCACAAGCATGGGGGCTACAAACCAAATGAAAAGTTTATTTTTTTATAATTTTGATCTTATATTTGGCATTTCGATTTAGGAGAGATCATTTTGATGTTTTCCCCAAGTGAAATATCTTGGTTTAATTGCCACTGGGAAGATGAGTCGCCGCTAGCAATAATCGAGTCGTAGAACTTGTGCAACCAGCAACTATGGGGCATGTTGCGCTTCAGTTCTTCTGTGCCAAGCGAATCTTGCGGTATTCTTCTACGAGCAGCGAAATAACAGAAATTAAATAATTTATTTTATGTTTTTTCATTTTAATTTAAGCATAATTACATTTTATTTATTTTTTTTTAACTGGCTTTTGATACTTTTTTATCTTTGCTGACTTATATAAGTGGAATAAAAATAAAAAATAAATTACCTGAATACTAGTAGTAAAAAAATTGATTTGTGTTGCAAACATGTGTTTAAATTAACATTAAATTATTCTAGAATAGGTTTTTCAGTTCATTATGAAATGATAAACCTTTTCGAGTATTACTTACAATAGACTATCTATGGTTAAGAACTTAAAACTTCTGGTCTCTAGAATAACATTTCGACATGCATTTGTGGTTGGGGATCTTCATTAACTCTTGTACTAACTCTCCCTTAAGGAACTCTTTTGCTAAGTCTCATAAATTTAAGAAACACATTTTTTAATTTAAATTCAAATAATGAAAATTGGTTTTTGTATTTTTCCTTTTTTGACTGATATAATATATAATATATACATATATATAATAAGACATAAGATTATCTTTAGAAATATATGTTTACATTTGCAGTCCATTAGCAGATAGTCGTCTATTGTATTAGACTAGTTTGCAGTTCAGTGAACCTCAAGCTCAATTCAATTCTGGGTCATTTAGTCAATTTGAGCAGCTATCAAGCCTAAAAATAATAACTAGTTGCTGTAGCTACTAACAATTTCCGTTAAACGCGTTCGAGTCGAAGCTGCTCCCAAGGAAGTTGCTTATTTTCAGTTATCCGCCATCCTTTTCTCTCTCTCTCTCTCTCTCTCTCTCTCTCTCTCTATGTATATATCTCTCTCTTTTTATTTAGTCTACTTTGGGCACAATCAGTGGACTGCCCTCAGCTGTGTGGTCTGCCATTTGAAAGAGTTTAAATTGTATCTGAAGCAAAAAGAAAAACATCTAAAACGATGACAAGGCTTCAGAGTAACGCAAAATTCATCTGGTGACTTTCTTTTCAGCACACAGCTGAGCAGAGTAAGTCGAATACAATGGCAAAGAGCAGAAACTAGTTTTCGATATTTTCCAATAGTTACTGCAACATACTTGGGCAAAAAAAAAAAAACTTTTGCTAGTCTGCCGCTGCGGTTGCTGTGCAACACCACCAGCATCGTCAGCACGGACCAAAACGAGAGCCAAACTCTCGTATCATCGTCCGTCAGTCAGTCATTCAGTCAGTCTAAAAGTTTTCCATCATAATCTACTTAACTTTTGCTGCAATCAATTGCAGCCTTGTGTTGCAGTTGTTGCAGTTGTTGTTGCATGTGTCGCCTCATTGCATTTGAGTTGCACAGCCTCTTCTCAGACTGTGGCTCTGCGGCTGCTTTCGCTCTGCTCTCAACCCATATTTATGCAATCTCTTTGTGTATGGATACAGATACAATAGTCAAGAGCCAAGAGTGATACTGATTCCTTCTGCGTTAATAGAAAAGTTGTCAATGTTTTTCAGTTGATGCTGCGGATGCGAATGCGAATGAGAGTTCTTCTCTTATACATATATAAAAGATGTTGCAGCTTGTCTGTCTGTCTGTCAGCTTGCCGTTTGCATAGATGTGTCTGTCTGTCCGCCCAGCTGCCAAGCTGTGTTGTGCCGCTGTCAATCAGCTACAGCAACAGACTTCAATACAAGTTTTGCTTTTCTATTTTCTAAACCAGACATGCACACAATACACACACACACACACACACACGCAGAGACAATCTCAAACACAGATACAATATCTTATGGATGCATTGAAGCGTAATTGCACTTGCCTCTCAAATCTCTTTCTCGCTTGTTCGCTCGCTCTCTCTTTTTTTTTTTAGTATAGTTTAGTTGTGTCTTTATCTCAGATTTTTGCTCTCATCGAGCTGATTTTTGAACTATCTGTATATATATATATATATGTATATGCTTATGTAGATATATACAGTTGCGAACAAACTAATAGCACCACTCTCACAAGAAATGTTTTCAAAGCTGCCTTTTTACATGTATACTTTTGAGAAACTTATTAATACTTTTTGATATACGTATAAAATTGTATGAAAAATGAAGAAAATTAAAAAAAATAAGGGTAATTTTTCAAATGTGCTCTTAAAATTATAAAACCTTGAAATAAATAACCGATTGCTATAAAGTTCGTAAGTGGAGCATTTATTATTATATAGAAAAAAACCTAAATTTATAGGGGAATACTCAACAGTATATTTAAAATCCATATTTGAAAAAATTTCAAAACGAATGGTTTGTTTTTGCATTCCTAAGAAATAATTTCGAAGTGGTGCTATTATTTTTTTCACAATTGTAGGTTGCTGAAAGAGCAGCGAACATTCCTTACCCTTTGAAATGAATCTTGTTCTGCTGTGAGCAACTTTTAAGCTCAAATTGCAAGTAAATATTAATTTGCATTGCCTTTTCTTTAAGTTTAAGCTTTACTTTTCATATTTTACTATGTTTTGATTTATTTGCAAAATATTTATTTTTGGAGCGCATTTACGAGTTCATTTTTAGTCAAGCTTAGCTTCAATTGGGGCTGGGCTATTGTAGCTTTGTTGTTGCTTTGCGCCTTGTTTTTTTTTTATTATTATTTTTTGCTTAGGCGTGGGACGAACTGACCCGCTTTGCACTCACCTATTTGGCTATGGCTATGTGTGTGTATAGATATTTATCCGTATATGCAGCTGTAAATCTTTGTGTGTGCTATGCACATCTCGTTTCTCCAAATTGCCAAATGCTCTCGCCCTCTCTCTCTCTCTATCTCCCCAATTCTCTCTCTCAGTCTGTCTCTCTGTCTGTTTGTCTGTCTCTCTTGTTCGTTGGATGTATCTCAAAGTGTACACGTTGAGATTTAGCACCGAGTTTGAGTCTTTGTCGTTTGCGTTGCTGCTTCGGCTAATTGTTTTGTATAGTCATAGCCATATCGAGAGCTGGTGAATATAACTCTATGTATACGAGTACGGCTATCTACTTTTGTACAAGCATCTCGTTTGTGCACATAATCGTAATTGATAGTTTGACTTTAACACAAACACACACACACACACACTTGCCAATCGAGTACAATGTGCATAAGTTAAGGGCTTGTTTACGTGTCGCTGTTATTGATGCTGTTTGTTGCCTGATGTTTGTTGTTGCCTCTTGTAATTGGATACTTAAAATGAGCCAAGCCAAGCCAACCCAAGACCTTCCTGCAAAACACACACAGTCATACATATATATATGCATATGCATGTAAGTGTGTGTGTGGTTTGAACTCTGATATTTTTGGTATTATAGGGCAATGCCAGTTCAGTGGAGGTAATGCGCATACGTATACGTACTATCCACTTTGCATTACTCATACGTCATGTGGTATCAACTACCAAATGCCAAATACGAAATTATGCGCATCCCAAATAAGTGTAAATTTGTCTAAAAGTACGTGAAAAGTTCATTGTGCGTTGCTGTTGTTGTTGTTGTTGTTCCTTTTGTAGTTGTTGTCTTTGCTTGTTTCTATCGTTAACTCAATCAAATGTGTTTCACTTTTCTTCTCTCTCTCTCTCTCTCTCTCCCACTCTGTTCAGTCTGTTAATTGTGTGCGTGCGAGCGAGTGTGCAGCAGGAGCAGCAGCAGCGACGTCGCAGTCGACAGCTGCGTCGGCAGATTGCGTGTGCTTTTCGTTTCGTCGGCTACTTATTTATTTTTTTCATGCTGTTCTTTTTTTGCTGCTTCGTTCGGTTTTGTTTTTTGCCTTTGCATTTTGCGTGTATCAAGCGTTCATTGCCTCCTCTCTGCGCCTCTGTTTTACAGCTGTGTTTCTTCTTCGGTTGCATTTTAATTTTGTTATATTTTTAACGCGTCGCGTACAACTGTTTAATCGCTTATTTTTTGTGCTTTGATTCGCTTGGCATTTTTTATGTTTTTTTTTTCTGTCGTGCGAAATGATTTGCCCGCGTTTTCTTTCTTTCTCTTTGCGTGGGCGATTGCACTGTGAACTCTGGATCAGCTGCGTGTGTTTGTGTGTATCTGTGACTCAAGGTCAAATTGAATGACCTTTCACTGATTTATGTTTTGTATTGTATGCTGCAATCTAATGTTTGATTTGATTCTATATCACGTGCTATGCGAGAAATGTTTAGTTTATTTTATGAATAAACTCATTCACTTATTGAATGTATTTAGATAAGCATTGAGGCTTTTGAGTTCTTTGTTCTACATCTTATATCGATTGTTGGCTTATCGAGGCAGTGAATATTGACTCAGATAAGGCATACAATATAGGGCACATTTTTAGTGTCTTTCTGAAAATACGGATTTTATATAAATATAATTTAGCTGACTAGAAAAACTTTGAAATTCATTAAAATTAAATTAAATTTTTATATTAATAATTTGTTAGTAAGCTTTACTTATTTCCTATGGCTAATATCTAATAGTACCAAAATTAATTTTTATTTTCACACTTACTGCATGACAAATAATAATCATATCATAAATCACTTTCTTTTTGCCGACCTTTCATTGGCTGTCACTCAACAATGTAATTAGACACAAGCGAATAAATTCATGTGTGAATTATTAATACGAATTTATCGCAGCGTTAATCGGACTGTTAAGTGTTTTTACTCAAACGCTTAACTCCAACAATCTCGTTTGTTGTTGTATGCCATATATATACAACATTTAACATAACTACAACAGCCCCCTTGCTCCACTCTCTCTCTCTCTCTCTTTCTGACTCTCCCTTTCTCTCTGTCTCTGTTAATCGAGCGAGCAGATTACTTATCATCAATATTATGGGCCTAGTCAAAGCTGTTATTGTTGTTGTTGCTCATTGCCAATCGCAATGCATGCCGTGCATTTAATCAGTTTAAAACAACGCTATAAAGTGTATATGAATGTGTGTGTGTGTGTGGGTATGTCTACATGAGTATACACATACGTCTTCGTTTACTTATGCACAGGCAGCGACACAGGGCTGCATTTTAGTAGCTTTAATTTAATTTCAACTGCCCAGCAATAACAACAACAACAACTAGAAAAAGCTGTTTCACATTGTAATTTACGCTATTTTTATTTACTTGTGCCTTGCAGTTCGCTTTGCTTTTGCTTTGCTTTTGCCTTTGCCATTCTCATTGTTTCTCGCTTTGCTGCTTTTGTGCAGCCTGCTGTCTTTTTGCATATTTTTACTTTGGCTTGCGAACTATTTTTGTTTACTATTTACTTTCGCGTCGCCGGCAGTTGCTTGTGTGTTTGGGTAGTTGGGGAGGGAGGCTGGGGTGGGGGAATTCTTCGCGCTTAGTGCGTTGATTTCCCGACCTAGCCGGCGACAATATTTGTTGTGCACTCAACAACAACGCATTGCCAACACAGGAAAAGCAGCCAGCTCGCAGCTCACAGTTCGTAGTCGCAAGAGACAAAGGCCAATGGGGAAAGGCGGTACTCAATTCTCTCCCTCTCTCTCTCTCTCTCTCTCTTCCATTCTCTGGGGTGTAGCCCCCTTGCGAACGCCACTGCTGCCTAGCTGCATAGACATTGCTGCCTAGGCATTTTGCGGTTATTGCACAGTGGAGTTTGAATTTATTTATGAAAGAACAGAAACTATCATAAATTATAAACGTGAAATTTATTTCAAATTTTAAATACAATTTTCTAGTAATAGAAATTTACTTGAATATAAAAATTACTTGAAAATATGGCCTTGGTTTGATTCAAAGTCTAAAATGATTTAGAATGGTTTTTTTTCTTCCACTATTTAAAAAGTGTAAAACTTATTTAAAAATGTCTCTTTACTTTTCTGTATTATTTATGCTTTTCGTTCAGTTGACTACCAAATGGATAGTCTTTTTTTTCGTTCTGATTTTTTTATTACAAACTTTCCCACGCTGTTTTTTTTTTATGAATGTTGTCCCCCCAACGAGACCACTGTGCCATGTTTCGCTAGCTTTTGTGTGCCCCCTCTCATTCACACTCTTCCCCTCTCTCTTACTCTTACTGAATGTCTGCGTGCACTGCCTCGCAGATAAGTTGTTGTTGATGTCGTTGCATGCCACACTCGCAATGGCGCAAAAGTTCCTAGACCACTCAAAAAACAAAAAAAAAAGAACACAAAATTTATATGCGCCGTCGCGCATGCAGTCGCCGTCGCTGGCAGCGCAGCCGGCGTCGAATGTTGACACGTACAGCGGCAGCGTCGACGTCGCCGTCGTCGTTGGCGTCGTCGCGCCTTGTATGGCTTTCAATGGCAGCAGATTATTAATATTGCAAATGTGTGTGTGTATGTATGTGTGTGAGAGAGAGAGAGGGAGAGAGAAAGAGTGAAATGTAGCGTCGAGCCTATAAATATGTTTTTGGCATTAGGCCTAGGCCCAGGCTTCAGTTTATCTTATGCTCTGCTCATTTTTACACTCTTCGCAAATGCACATTTCAATTTCAATTTTGGCACGAGGTACACAAATGTTTGAAATATTTATCTCAAGTGAATGGGGTTTACAGTTAGCACATGCAGTTAGTTACATATTTTATAGATATATATTTATATATTTAGATATATTTATATATATGTATATCCGAGCGATCTTCTTTCTCTCTTTCCTAATTTCGCCAAAATCTTAATCTTATAAATCTTACAACTATTTCTAATTTGTATACTCCGATACCGAGGGTATTATTGGTTATGTACAATGTGCGTCATGCTGTCTGTCCATCTTTATGATGGCTAGGAAATCGATAAAATCGCTAGTCCCACATCGATAAGGCCACAAATCTCGCACAATTTTAAGGCTATAGTCACCACATTTGGTTGGTAGGTTGGTGTCTCTCAAATATCTGCGTGTGCCAGGCCCAAAGCCATAAACAAATTTAAATGGCTATATCTTCCGCAGTTTTAGTTAGTTCCGTCAAATTTGGTAAATATTTTACTAGTAGACATACAACAGTCGCCAAAGCCGATATTTCGGAAAGTGTAGATCGACAAAATTCAAAAAAGCCTTTAGCAATTTGAAAGGTAAACTTGGACGGTAGATTACTAAAAATCTACTTCAAAGATAGGTATTTCCTGGCCACACCCACCCAGTTCTTTGATACCTGTTATCAGCTGTTATTACTTATGGTATCAGAGTATTTCAACGTTGACACTTGTGTTTAATTTGAATTTAATCTTAAATTAAATTAAATTTAATCAATTTATTATCTTTTGTATTATTTTTGAGTCGTCTGATTTGATAAATGATTAAAAAACACTCAAACAAACTAGTTCCTTGTCCAATTTTTAACTGAAATCTTTATGTGGAAAACTTAAACCTTTTTCATACATTTCGTGGCTGAAGCTAGAGCAGTTCAAAAGCAGATCTACGACGATCGTTTCAGAAAAATACACATTATCCAAATTGCTTAAATGAGTATTCAAACTTCGGCTTGGCGAGCTCAATTTGTCGTTCTTTTTTTTTTTGGGTGGGGGGCGGTGGGAATGTTTTTTTTTTTTTTTTTTAAATCTTTGTTGCCGCTGACTACTTGAAATAATTGCGAAAAACTGCGGCGGTTGTGTGGCAGCTGCTTACTCTCTAGCAGGCAACCTGTCTGGCTGCCGTAGGGCGGCAACATCATTATCATATTTAATTATCATTGGTCTGCGAGGCAGCAACAGCAACGCACAATGCACATTGCACTTTTCTCGGCCTATCAACATCATCATCATCATCATCATCGTCGTCATCAACATGGTCGTCGGTTGCTCGACATGCGCGCTTTGTCTGTTGACTTGCACTGTGCATCCACGACCATATCGTATGCTGACTATATATATATATATATAAGTATATATAATATATATATGTGAGTGTATATAACATGCTCCATGCACACTCCACTTGGTACTGCAGTTGCTTGTATGTTGTGTGTGTGTGTATGTGTGTATATGTATGTGCAGTCTGTGTATAGCAATTGAATATTTGCAAGAGATTTCCGTTCATTAAACCCGACAGCGAAAAGCAGAAAAGCAGCTACAACAGCAGCAACACCAGCAACAACAGCAACAGCAACAACAGCAACAATAACAACGAATGAACGACGGCACAGAGCAACGACTGTAGGCGGCCTTTGAGTACCGATGCCCCCTTTCCCTCCGCCACTCCCCCCTTTCGCACACTCCTCTCTTTGTGTGTTGCGTCGTCCCTGGTCTGCGGCCCTCTGTCGGACCGGACTAGCTTCTGGCTGCACTGCTGATGATGATTTGTACTACGACGAGTGCTTCGCATTTAATTTTCTATTTTTTATTCTGTGCTCTTTTTTTGTGATTTTTGTTTTGGGAGCTTCGCTATAATTAAATTCCTCTTTAAAGCTGCGCATCGCCTGCCTATCGTTGTTGTAAGCATACCCTGTACACACCCGGCTTGTTTAAATAGGGTATTTTTGAAGATAACATACTTATAAAGTATTTACACATACGTTTATCAGCATCAACAGTTCATTTATTACAGATAATATGGAAGCTATAGACACCAAGTTTGCCATATTTCTCGATAAATTCCCTCATTTTCGATAACAATATTTGTCGCATTTATTTACAGTTTGAGGCATATAGGATATCTCCCCGTCATGCACTTTAAACTCATTCAGTTTTTGTGATTTTGTGCGCTATTGCAAAATTTTGTTATTGTGGGCGCTGAATTTGGTGGCAGAAGAGTCTCAGCTGCCTACGCTTTGGGGGCAAAAAGTGTGCAAGTTTGTCTCACAAAGTCCAAACAAAGTTTGCCTGGAACGGAAGAGTACTTATAAAGTTAATGTGGGCCGTAGCACTCAATTTGAAAGTGATTGCAGGATCTGAATACTTTAAACTTCTTAAACATCGACCGGCAACAAATTGAAAGCCTTGCAAAAATATCGTTTCTTATGCACAAAGTAATTTTTTTTTTGCAATAGGTAAACCGCAGTCAAGTTTAACCAACGAATAACTTCAAAAATACATATTTGATGATGAAATCTCTAACAGCCAAATTGAAGTTGAGAGTGGATCCAAATTGTCTTTAATGTCCTCAATTGAATTGTCTTTGTTGTTCGCCCATCTTCAAATGTCGTTGACTCTAAGCCCTTCCCAAGAAGAGGGAGTATTTTCGTTCAAAGTTTCAACATTGAAGTTTATTGAAATGTACAAATATAATTGAATCCGTTATTTGTTAATATTTAAAATCATAAACTATTATGTTATTTAATTTAATGGCGAGAGCTTATTTTTTAATAAACTTAAGATCAACTGGTATCTCAATCTCTGATAGACATCTTTCGTCGTTAATTAATAGTAGAACACTTATTTTATTTTTTTAATGTGGACTGCAAAAAGTTCGTTATTTCAAAAAGGTTTTAAAACATGTAAAATTGAAACTAAAATAACAAATTAAATTATATGCAATGAAAAGAAAAAAGAAATGATAATGAAATGTAGAAGGGGCATCATCATCATCAACAATATTCAATACAAGAATTGAAACCCAGAAAAAACCCAAATCAGAGTAAAAATTTTGAATCAATCTATCTTAAGTTCAAATTGCTGTGCATTACTCAGATGTGGGTTTCTCCGAGCTTCGCAGTAAATGTTGAACCTTTTTATTTAATAACCCAAATATTTTATATTTTACATAATAAATGTTTATTTAATTACCTTTTTTAACCTCTTTTATGAATTTAAATGTGTTTTTCACTGGCTTCGGGTCAAGTGTTTTTTTATTCGTTGAATTTCGATTCCCGACGGGGCTTAAAATGTTTCTCAAATTTGTGGAAATAAATAAATAAGTTTTTGCTTTCAGACTTTCGTTGACATTTGCCTGGGGCTGCCGCTCATTCGACTTGATGTATATAATTAGATTAAGCATTCGATGATTGAGATCAATGCAACAATGTTTCAATGTTGCATTGCAACTCGCTTGGACTTTTCTGGCTGCTTATCTAACAATAAGTTCTTTCGCTTTTTGCCGCTTGTTTTGTGGCCTCTTTTTTGTTGGTGTTATTTGCTTTGTGGAGCATTTTGGTAGAATCCAAGTCTCGAAGCGCGCCCACAGCTAAATTGGTCATGTGTGTGTGTGTGTGTGTGTGAGTGTTGGGAGCGGCTTAAGCCTAATACAACTACTATTCTACGTGTCTGCATTGTTGATAACTCCTTGCACTCTCTCTCTCTCTCTCTCTGCTGACATGTGGCAAAATGCTGGCTGCTTCTAATTGCCGTGTTATTGTGTGTGTGTGTGCTCCAAGGGGCATGTGCATCGTATGCTGCATGTAAGAAGTTCGCCCTGGCCCGTAGTTTAATGTGCTCTCTTGGCTCTTGGCTCTTGGCTGAGTTTATCATAATACCTTTGAAGATATTTGCGGCTGGCAACGAAGCTACTTCTAAGCAGACTTAAATGAATGACTGACTGACTAACTGAGTGAGTGAGTGACTGTCTGCCTGACTGTCTGTCTGTCCGACTGACGTGTGGTCGGTCCAAACTGTGTGGATTGCATATATATACAGCTGCTTTATGGCTTGGTTTCGTTTCGTATTTGGCCATGTAAAATTTGCAGTGCTGAAAAACATGTTTCTCCGTCGCTCAATCCATGATGTGGCAGTGAAAAACTGTTGAAGAAAAAAACTATAAACTGCATGCTGCATGCAGCAGTTCCCTTCACAGATGTTCGTAATGATGATGATGATGATGATGATGGCAAGCAAACACGCCAAGTTTTCAGCTTTTGTTACAGCTACCCGCTGCCCCTCCCCATCCCTCCCCTCGCATCATGCTGCTGATGTTGCCTGGGTCGTCGTCGTTATTCATAGAACATAGCGAACATGTTTGGCCATTTTCTTTTCTGTCGACTGGCTGGCGGCCTGTTTGTCCGCTTTTCTTTCTCTGTGTTTCTCATGTCTCCTGTCTCGTGTTGTCTTTGCCTTTTCCATTTTTCCTTTCGCAGCAGCAGCGGCAGCAGCAGCATTCATGCATTTTTCCTGCTAACAACCAGATGAGACAGCCAAGTTGAGCCATAAGCCATAGGATGCAGTTGCTGCTGGCCGGTTTTTGGGCTGGTTTTAAGAGTTTTACCTGCCTGCACTAAATATGCACTAAATGCTGTCTACTTCGCTATGCGAACTCATATGTGCATTCAGTTGTTGTTTGGTCGGTTTCTGGCATTCTTCTCCTTCTTTTCTTGTTGTGACTCTGCTGATGAAAGTGCCACTTCAGCATAACTTGCTCGCTTGCCAGATGAGTACACGGCAATAAATAAATGACTCTTGGCTCAAATACAAATGTTGTTTGTCGCACACACACTGTACTCAATAAGTGCATACTTCAGCTCTTTCGTATGCTCCATAAAATGTAATCTTCGCTTAAGCTCTGCCTCTGCCTCTGCCTCTGCCTCTGCCTCCACCTCAGCTAATGCTCTGGCTGATTGTGGCACTTAAGCTACAAAGTAGCGCTAAAACAATGTGCAACAACACTCGCCGAGCACTTTTCCCCCACTTTGTATGAATTTTCGTTAGTTTCTCGAAATGCTTTTTTTTTTTTTTTGGCTGCGTAGCTATTTTCCCAAAATCCGAGAGATTTGTTTTTACCAATGATTTGAAGAAAAGAAAAATCGAATTTTTATGTTTATTTTTGCTTTCCCCAACTGAATCAGTGTTTTCCGCTTACTTGTAAATAATTTTCCTGTCAATTTTCTTTGTTTGTTTTGTTTGGCTTTTTACTGCTGTCTGCTGCAGTTAAAACTAATCCAAATTTCTTTTGTTTTGCCAGTTTCGGGAGAAGATCTTGCAACAAAGCTGCTAAAGTTGATTTATGTGTGAACATTTTAACAAATGTTGTTTAGAAATCTTGCGAATTTGCAATAAAAGTACCACTAAAAGCACATTGATAAAAGCTGGGATGAAAAAGCAGCTAAACACAAGTTTCAGCAAATTTTGGCAAGCCTTTCAAGCAGTCGGGATGAGAATAACTCCAAAAGTAGTTCGTGGAATAAGAATCAAGCTAGACCAACTTGGATCCCGAAAGAAGAGAGACTTGAGATGGGCAGAGGCACCAGGATTCAGACCAGTTAAATGTCTTTCAGGCGGCTATAATCGAAAACGAGTTAATCAAGTAAAAGGAAGAACAGGGTAAGAATACTTGCCGGTCTCTGGATAGCACATTGTAGACTTAGATGTAGATTTGCTGATCATAAGAAAGATTTCTCAAAGCACATCAGGAAAAGATGTATTATCTCAGGGAAATATGTTTAAGGAGGATTTAAGTTTGAAGGAAGAAGAAGACATTGCTAAATTATTAATATAATAGAATATATAGTAGCTTGGAATTAAATTGTGTCGAAAATCGATTTTGTTCAAACCCCCCTCAAACCCCAAATATATTTAGTATTCATTGTATTCGTTAAGTGTTTTCTACCATCATTTTAGATTATGCGGCATGCAGACCATTAAAGAGGTCATTGCGACGGCATTTGGCATATTCAACTGCCACTTTTGGCCATCATCAACGTTTGCTACGAATGCGTTTCAAGTTGTTTGCCATTTTTCAAGCCATTCATCAATCACACATTCAAGTTGAACATCTTTCGACCATCCGCCCGCCCGCCCTCTCTCCCTCCAAAAGTATCTTTCGCTGGACAGCTGTGGCAGCATTTGCCAAAAAATGAAGTTCGCCCTCAGCTGAACCCAAACATGAAACAGAAAAATAAAGGAAAATGAAGAGAAAAATAGAAAAGAAGCTGTGCGCCGCCAAGTCTCTTGTGTAGTTTGAACAAAGGCATTTCCTTAAGCGTTCGCTCAAGTTTCATTAACCAAAAGCAAACTTTTAACTGGCTAAAAGCAGGGCCAAAAAGAAAAGCCTCCCTCGGCTATGCTTGCCGAACAAAAGTCCAGATCCAAAAAGTCCCAAAAGGCTTGTCCAGGCAAAAGGAAACGCTGAAACGGCGGCACCCGTGCGGCTTTTCATTATGACATGGTAAACGGAAAGGGAAGGGGAAAGGTAAAAGGGAAGGCGAAGGGGAAAAGGAGCCTAAATTTTTGCTTTATTAAAATCTAATTTCTTATTTATGCAGCCAATTTCTGATGTTGTTGTTGCTGCTGCTTTTGTTCTTGCTGCTGCTAGCTGCTGCTGCTGCTGCTGCTACTGCTGCATGTAACTAAACGCGCTGATTTTTAATTAAATTTTTAAAAATTTATTTCAAGCCGCAAATGTTGAGCACACAAATTTATATTTGATACGATTTGCATTGCACTTTATGATTCGACTTATTAGTTGGCATTTAATATTCATATTGCTGTTGGCCATTTAATTTGAATTCCTCTCTTTGGCCTTTTCCTAATTATTTTTCTGGCCCAGCACAAATCCAATAAGCATTATGACTTCTTCTTCTTCTTCTATGCCTTGCCAAAAATGTACTTGCTACACACCCACGCACACACACACGCACACCATTTTGCTGACTCCCTTAAACTTTATAGCCCTGACGACTGTCGCGCTAAATATGCCCCCGAAAGCGCCTCCATTCCGCCTCCGCCATCGCCCTCTCACCCTCGGGCGTCAGCTGCTCGCGCAGAGTGCCTTCAATAGGCAACAATTTTTGTTGCTTTATTGAATTAAAAATTGAAACTGAAAGCAGGAGTCGTCTGCGAGAGAGAGTCCTGCGACAGCGCCAGTGCTGCCCTTTTGAGCGCACATTAAATTAATAAATTAAAATGGAAAGCACTTTGTTTTAGCACTCAGTGCTGCTCCTGGCTTTTGCAACCTCCCCCACTGCCCCACGACATGCCCCGCCCCTCCATCTCTAGATTCACTTCACTCGGCTAAAATTATGAATTTACGTCATTTAAGAATGTCATTTTGCTTATGAACATTTTTAAATTAGCCGTCGCGTCGCGCATTCGATAAAAATGAAGTAAGTCCCGCCATAAGAAAAGCGATTTCCAACGCCTCATAATTGCACAAGGAGGGGAACACAGAGGGACAGCGACAGAGAGACACAGAGAGAGAGAGAGAGGTAGAGAAAATCTCAGAATCCAGTTAAGTGGCATTCGCTGTGCCTCACAATGGGCAAACCCTGCTTCGCTCTGCTGATCGAATTATTTGAGTTTATCACTGTGTGTCCAACTTGTAAATGTTGCCTTTTTTATGGGTGATCATATTTTGATGATGTTGCCATCTTAACTTAATGTTGCTTTGAGTATGAAATAAACATTTTATGCGAATAAAAGTGCTAAAATTCGAATCAAAGCGTTTCACTGAACCAGACCCAGACCATGTGGATTTCCCATATGCAAAAACCAACAAATAAAATCAATAAGCTGAGCATAAAGTGTCATTCAGCGGATTTTGATTTTCTTAAGTTGAGAAAATGATGTTGCTGGTCTGATTGGGGTTTTTCACTACATTTTCGCCAATCACTTCAACTAATGTTTATTATTTTAATGTAAATATAATAGATAAAAATAAAGATATTTGTAATATATTCCTACTAACAGCAGTTTAAGGTTAAAGGTGTTCAATTTTTGAATCTTGGTTTACACATTTTTCACCCACTGTGCAAGCATAAAATACCTTTAGGCGGTGTTTTTTTGTCATCTGCGTTGGCTGCTTCCTAATAGATTTTATATTTTGATTGATTGCCTCGCTGATTCAATTGTTGTACCACGCAAAATTTCCGCTTCGCTCTATTTCAGTTTCCTTGAATGTATTCTCTGCCTGCCGGCTGTCAACTCAGCCCCGCCTCATCGTCATGCCCATCATCCTGTCTGTCGCCCACCCCTCGCCACTGGGCTTGGCTTATGTAGCGTGTGATTGTTTTACTTAGGGCTGCTTATAATTTGGCTCCCCCCCCCGCCCATCCAGCCGTCTGTTCGCGCTCAGCTGCTGAGACAGGACTTAACTGCATTATTAGCTAAATCCGTAGCATAAATTTCAATATTGATGCTGCTCCGCAGCGAGACAGCCTAAATGAAATTTAATGCAATTTAAGGCAAGTCTCATATGCTGACACCTTTCTTATTGTTGTTGCTGTTGTTGTTGCTGTTGTTGTTGCTGTGGTTGTTCTCGTTTTTTATTTTTGCCTTTCTCACTCTGATGCGAAGCCATACGAATGTATGTGTGGAGGAGAGGAGACTGTGTGCAGTCGTCAAACGCTATTGATGCGCACTGTTGCATAAAAGCCGATCCGATCCATGTGTGCCCCAGAATGAATGAGCCAAGCCATATCACTTCCTCTTCTTCTCTCTTTCTCTCGCAGTATCTGCCTCTCTCTCTCTGTCTGTATACACGCTTTTAGTTGCCATGTCAACTAATATGCCAAAGTTTAAACACGTACCACGCCCACCAAGCAAAGCTGCCCACACCCAATGGCATTTTGACCGAAAATCTATCGATGCCAGATACAACACTCAGACACATACATACACGTGCATACACACACATGCATACACACACACATACCTACAAAATAATAATACCACTCTCACAAGAAATGTTTTCAAAATTATTAAATCAATTTTAAAAGTGGAAGAAGACTTAAAAGAAGTGTGAAAGAAAAAACAAAAAAATCTTGTTCAATGTTTTTTGTACTTTTTAAATTAAATTAAATTTAAATTATAAATTAAATTTGATGATAAAGGAAGAAAATGAATGATAAAAATATTAGCACAATTTGTACAAATGTGTGCATTTAATACGAAAATTGGAAATAAATCAAAGAATTCTATAAAGTAAGGAAGTAGTGCGCATATATATATATATATGTATATATATATGAATATTATTATTGTATTCGCAACATATATATATATATTCACAATCGCAGCACGTGTTTGGGAATATTTGATCAGAGTTTGTGTCTGGCTATATATAGATACTCCCACAGGTAACTGTGGTTGGCTGTGGCTGTGGCTTTTGATGGTTGCTGCCAATTGCAGCTTGTTGCGAATCGAAAGTTTGAGGTTAAAGCTTACGTTACTAATTAAAGGAACTTTTGTACTTTATTTTTGTATTGGGCTTCGTGCGCAATTTAATTATGCCTAATTAACAAGAGCTTGACCCAGCAGCTATATTTAAAGGTGGAAAGTTTCTGTTGCGTAGCTAATTTAATGCATGTAGGCCATAAAAAATAGTTGAAATAATGCGATTTATAAGAAATTGTAGCTGCTTGGGCTATGCTACTATTATTTATTGTTATATCTTTGTAGAGCTGTTATTAATTTACTCTTTGTTGAAAATTATAATGCAGCTAATCAATTCAGTCGCAAATAATGGAAATCTTGCCATAATTAGTTGTACAATGTATGCCAAGCGCTAAACTTGTAATTTGTTTATTTGTTATGGCAACGTAACTCCGTAATATGATTAACATAATTATATCTATGCCCTTCAGTTTGTGTTAAATGCAATTTAATATTTTTCCATCAGTCGATTCGCAGTTCATACAATGTATTGATGTATGTGCTGCTGCAGGCATTGCCAACACACAGCACATCTTCAATGCTTACTTACTTACTTACTGGTTGGTGTCGCATCTTAACAACCTCTCTGTGAAATTAACGCCCAGCCACTGCTAAGGGGGCGTGGGGTGGGCGTATAGCTTTGACGATGATGATGATGGCAATGCCTTGGCATATCGCATTTCATGCTTCGGCTTCAGCAGCGCGGGCTGGGTGCTAAAAAGGCGAATGCCCGCCAAATAGAGAAGCGAATAGGCATTAAGTGAAAAAAAGGTGAGAATGGAGAGAATGATGGATGAGTGGGAGAGGGGAGGGGGTTAGACGCTTGCTGGCCGTAATTTATGCGATTGCAACGGTGACTGCCGCTACTGCAGCAACAACAACAACAACAAGAAGAAGAAGTAGAAGAAGAAGCAGCAGCAGCAGCAGCAAACAACAACAACAAACAAACATGTCCGACCATATTTTCACTCAGTGTGTATTTTTTTAATAAGATTTCTTCAAGCAGACAACAACGATGACGGCGACGTCTCAAGACAGATGTGTGTGTGTGTGTGTGAGTGTGTGTGTGTGTGTGAGTGTGCACCAACATTTGTAATGTTTCGTTGCAGTGTTTGCAACGCGTCGTTGATGCCGGTGTTAATAAAGATTCACCCAGCTGCTAACCAGGCGGGGGGGCGGTTCAGTGGTTGGGGGCAACCCACTGGGCTGCTGCTGCAACTGCACCTGTACTAGTGGAGGTGGTGCGGGAGAGAGGGGGGTGGTGCAACGGTGTCTGTCTATGGGTGGCCTACTTAATTTATGAGACGCGAGAATTTGCAGTGCTGGCTGCAAACTGGCGAGCAGCAGCACAAAGACACAGTGTAGGAGGCGGGGAGGGGTGGGGCAATAGCAAGTGTAGCATAGCGCAATTTGTAATTAGTGTTGGTACACGGCACAAAATCTGGTGCTTCTGCTCCGGCTTCTGCTTCAGCTTGTAAAGCAAATGCATCCAACAGATACTTAACGCTCTAAGGCGGCAATGACGCCGACAACAAATGCAACAACAACAACAACAGAATAATAACAACAACACCAAACAACAGCGACAACAACAGTTGCCATAATTATGGCGTTGCCAGGCGACATCTTGTGATTGACCGCATTAATTGGAGAGACAAAAACAAAGACAAAGACCATCTGCAGGCGTAATTAGAGAGAGAGAGAGAGAAAAGATACAAATGGAAATGGAAATCGAAAGCGTGAAATTTTTGATTTATTCAACTTGTGAAGAGGTAACACCTTGCTAATTGTTTGTTAACAACATCTTCATTATTTTATTTGAGTATATTAAATTATTTAGTACAATATTATTGTTGTTTATTGTTTTATTTGATTGATCTGCACAAAATTGGACAGCTTTTGCAGTTATTTTAGGGTCGCAGCAACAATGCTACAATTCAAATCTTGGCCCACCAGACATTTCCCATTTAATTTGCAATTACTTCTGGCTTAGGCTCTGTCATTTCAAAATGTAATCCCTGGTATTATATTAGAGACGTATTCTCATCCCAAACACATACAAACAAGGAAGCTGGCCCCAAACATTTGGGCACATCATGTGCTTAATACTAAACTTATTGGATTATTAATAAATGAAGTTCTCACTCTCTCTCTCTCACTCTCTTTCTCTCTCTGTGTGTGTGTGAATTATGAACACACGCAAAAACAGAGACACCCCCAAAGATGAACTAAAATTCTAGTTAGACAACAGCAATTTTGGGCTAGAGTTAAATTTTAATTGTTTGCATATTTGCACACACACATACATAGAAATATATATATATATATATATATATAGGTAAATAATTCATTGTATAAGTTGGAAATTTGGCTTGGGCCACATTTGGTTGGTTGTTTTGGTCATCAGATGACTTTTGTGAATTTTCTAATTAAATGTCACTTCATGTTTTTTGTGCCTGTGACACTTAGGCATCAAAATATTTTGCATAGTTTTCCCTCTGGCTATGGCATCATCATAATCATCCTTTACCACACACACACACATGTGTATGCGTGTGTGTGTGTGTGTGTGTGTGTTGCCTATTCAGGGCATTAAATGTCCACGTCATCATATGAAATGTGACATAGATGTGAACATAAAAGAATGAAATGAAAAAACCTGTGCCAACATTTTGTCACTTTTTGTTTTTTTTTTTTTTGTTTATTTGCCATCTCTTCTGTGTCATCTTCTGTGTGTTCATTGCATTGTCTATGCCAGTTGTCACATGTTTGTATTGTCTATTGTCTTCTCTCTCTCTCGCTCTCTCTCTCTGACTCTCTTGTGTTGTGTTATAATCCTTAATCCTTCTGCTTTATTGTGCATTTACATGTCAGTCTGTCTGAGCCTGAATATATGCGATAGAGAAAGCAATGACTTCATTTGGGACGATTTTTGACACTACAACTCTGTAGATGCTGCTGGTTGTCTTGATTTCCCTTTGTGGCGACTATTCTATGGCAGTTGTTCATGCGGGGTTATCGCTTTTATCTAGCCACAAAGAAGCCGTTGACACGCATAAGGACAATGAACGATTTCTCATCAAAATAGTCGAAACTACAATCAAAGCCATGCTAATATTTCAGCTTAAGCTTATCGATACAGCATCAGTCTCTGAAATCGCCTTGCATCAATAAATAAAAAATAAAAGTAGCCCCATTTAACTATTCATAAACTTGATTTCAGGCAGATTTAAATCATTCAAAACTGGAAGCAGACACCACTTAACTTTATTTATTTACTTGATTTCAGGCATATTTAATTATTCCACTTATAAATGGGTACAAGGGGCTTAATGGCTTTTTGTGAACGTATACGATCTATTCTTAATCAGGAATATCGATTTCTGCTGGTAATATAAGCCACAATAATAAAGGCAGAGGCTTTTAAATGAATATATAATATATCTTGAATTATTATTGATATTGTATTCGTTACACGTTTGCAAGCAGGTTTCAGTTCGTATTTTGTATCTGTGTAGGCTTAAAAAAAATGAGAGCAATTCTACGCAATACTTTAAAAGGGAAGATTGTTAAAATAGTACAAGTGAGAATGCTCTACTCGAGTGAGCTTGACTACGATGTACCCTGAACCCAGTTGTTAAATATATTCTTGTCTTATTGGCAAATTTCCCATTAAAAAGTTTTACACTTAAATGTGAGCAAGCCTGCAAGTGCACTCTTTTCTTATGGCAGACCTTATGGAGACTAAGGCAATGCATATTTGTTATTCCAGTTATTCCAAGCCCGAACTGACCCGAACCAACCCGAAGCAACTCGAACTGATCGGAACTCACCCGAACTGGCTGGCAACAAACACGTGCATATACTTACATACATACATGCACATATAATTTTAGGTAACGGGACTTTGTAGAATAAAAACAAAAACATATTGACGCTCGCGTCGATTATATGCCATCTCTTTCTCACACATGCGCTCGCATATTTATTTGCATACAGAAAACGCTTGCGGCTGCTGACAGAAATGAGAACACTATGAGAATATATTTTTTAACTGTAGCTTGGCTGTTTCTCATTCGATCTTGATGAAATTTGGATAGTTGATCCTTAATACGCATATACGAGTATATATTATGTTGTTTCTGTATATGTTGATTCTGATCAAGAACATATATATATACTTTGTGAGGTCAGAGATGCTTCCTTCTGCCATTTGCACAAAACCGTTATACAAATTTTGGAGGGGTAACTGGACTATATTTAACAGCCGTTTGGCAGGGAATTATCGAAGTCGAGTTGACTCTCGACAACAGCATTCTTGCTGGTTTAATATTTGTTTTTCTGCGTAATGCGTGCCATTAGCAATAAGTACAGAAGATCCAACTGCCACAGGCGCACAACAATTGCTTCATCATCATTCAGAATTATGTTGGCCAACCCAATCAATGAAGGCTCTTTGGTGGTTATCGACTAAAGTAACTTTCAATCTATTTGCCCCATGCATGGTCCACCAAATTCCCAGCGCTCGCTGTCTCCATATATATATATATAGCTGTATAGTATAGTAATATGTAATAGGCAATTTCGGCGCACACACACAAAGGAATAGCAAAAAATATTGTTTACACACATATATTTATTTCGGTTATTACACACACAAAGCCAGGCCAGCAGCTTGCCACGACTCAGAGTTGTCACTCCCACTCAAAGTGGGAGGAGGATGCCGTTATAGTTTCGCTTTTGTTGCCATTGTCGCGAGCAGGGAACATAATTTTAATAGGTCATCATATTAAGGGATTTTGTGCAATTTGTCTGAATAGGCTGCCACACCCACACACACACACACAGACTTGCACACACTCGCAAGAGGGCTTAGCTGCTATTGTCATAGTTTATTTGTTGTAAAAATGAATTGAGTGTAGGCTTCAGTTCTGTTTGTATTGATTGCTGAGCCTCCTAGGGAGGCTGTGTAGCCTATCTCACTCTCTCTCGCCTCTCTCTCTCTCACTCTGGAAATCTCCAAGTCTCTGTCTGCATTTCTCTTTCTCTCACTCTAAGTGAGGACCTATTTCGGTTATTGGCCATTTGCCACAAGCTGACATGTGCGTTTAATTGCGTTTCACTTATTTGACACAAAATTAATATGGCACTCGGCATTTGTGTGTGTGTGTGAGAGAGTGTGCGGATGTGTCTCGTGTGTGTATGTGTGTGTATTGTGTGTGTTGAGGTGTGTTCAGCCCTTCTGCTCCTGCGGCAGTTGTTGCCCACATAAGTATACTATAATTTTGGGCACATGCCTATTGTTTCGGCAACAGCAATTATTATGTAAGCAGCCCCTAATTCTCACTTTGTATGAATGTGTGCATAATTAAATATTTCTGCAACATTTGCGTTTTGCAAGGGATGGAAGCAGCACAATGCCTTATCAGAGAGGGCTTCATGAATTGTGTAAACTTTTGATTGTATTTGCATTGCAATTAAATTTAGGTTTCGAGTCCACGAGCAAAAGCCAACAGCTAACTGCCATTGAATAAATGTTTTGACCCTAACTAGTTACATGCTAATAACAGATTGAATGTCAGATTATTATATACATGATATGGCAAGTAACTTTAGCCTGAGAGTGTCTGATGTCTGTTAAATTAAAAAATAAAAAAGATTATATTAAATTGTCATAGCTACTGAGTATGATTTTAAAAGGAGCTCTAATTCGCATTGAGTTATTTTTGGCTTTCAAGTATTTCAACAAATTTCGCGGTTGGCGGTTTGCTTTCGTTCAAGTGCTGTAATGGGATAAGTTCTTAAAATGCTGCTTTATTTTTCAGCTCTCAAGTTTTGTGCTTTGCAGACGCATTATTATTACTACTGCCACTGCCGTTGGGGGGCGGAAGTTTGATTCAAGTTTCAACCCGCCCCCAAGCAGCTACAAAATGTTTGTACGCTTTTAGTGGAGCCCTTAAAGTGCCAAGGCAAACGTCCAGTTGGTAAACATAAATCAAATTATGTGCACGGCAAAACGGCTCGGCTATAAAATCTGCCCAAATGTTATTAAGTGCGGCCCAGGGACATTCATCAGTCCGAAGAATGCTGCTCGTTGACTATTTTTGGGCTTGCAGCCGAGTATTTTATGTTATTAATATTAATATTATTATGTGCATAAAATTGTTGTTCGCTTCTGTCTGTGTGTGTGTGTGTGTGGTCGCAATTATGCACTTTAATGAGTTTTCCCTTTGACCCCTGCCCCCGCACTTCCCACCGGTGGTCCAGTGGCAGCTGCAAATGTGTCAGGTGTCGCCTGTTTGGCTTATGAAAATTACACACTCAGGAAAACACACAGCAGCCAGCCAAACTGAGTCGCACATGTGCATAATTAATCCCTGAAAAAAGTACACATATATACATATATATGTATGTATATTAATTTCCGTCATATGACTTTTAGCTAGCACTGTACTTCATCTGTGTGGTTGGGTTAAGCAGAAGTCTCAATGAGTCCCAATTGCAAAAATGTGTAATGTTTTCAAGTGAGCTTTTAATGCGATTTATTTAGTTTAAAGTCTACAAAATGTGTACAATTTTTGTATACAAATTTTGCTTCGAACTCATTAGTCTTTTCGTAAATATTTGACTTTTGTTTATTGGCACTTTATTTGCGAAGAAGTTTCCATTGACTGCATAACTTTGCCATTCACATATTTCTTTCATGTGCTTTACAGCAAACAACAAAGCGAAAAGTGGCTCTAAAGTTGCAGCTGTTTTCCTTTTGGACAATTAAAGTAAAGTTAATGAGCATTTCTCGCTCACACGTTGCGTCAACTCAACAATGTAACTGATTGGATTTCTGTGAGACACTGATGCTTAACTCAGCCAAAAGCTCAAAGGTTAATGCTTTTCTTAAAAAATAAGATTAAAAACCACTGCTCTGATTGCTTTGCTCAAGATTGACTACACTGACAGACATTAATTAAAGTTGTTCCTTGCTTCTTGTCAGCGAACTCTTGCTATAATCAGAAATCCTGTATAACAGAAACCAGGAAAGTTTGGCAAATAAACGCTTATTTCATTGACTTTTTGAGTGATTGCTGTCAAAATAATATAATACACCATAAAAATATAGATAAACACTTTTTTTTAGAAGAGTTCAATATATCCCGCAAGGGAAATTAAATCTGAATTTTATTTTCTGTTTTTTTTTTTTTTTTTTGGCATGCTTCTTGACTATGATTAGTTTATCTATGGGAAGTTAGTGGACACTCCAGCAAAGAGTCCAGATATTAATCCAATCGTAACTGAACCAATTCGATGGTTTTTCCAAACTGTTACAGTTATTTTTCATTTATTTTTATTATGCAAAAATAATCTTGCTTGGATAAATTTGATAATTTTAATTAATCATTTTTTTTGTATTTACTGTAAAAGCGACACAGAACTTAAAAATAAAACAAGTAAAATATAAGACAAAAATAAAGTAAATGTTTTTTTTACAAAGGAAATGCATAAAGCTGAGTTTTGTCCTTTAGTTATATAGATATAGAGTACTTGAAATACTTTGTTTTTGAACACACAACGCAAAATGTTAGCCCTAAATCGACTTGCTCATTAAATAACTTTGCAGCACTTTCATTTTTAATTTCACTCCTTGCAGTCGACACAAGAATTGTGTAATGTGTGAGTAATGATGGGGCTGGCTGGTTCCGCAGACGACACAACACCTGACTCGGGATTTCAGCTTTACTTTGCTGCTGATGATGATAATGGTGGCGTTTGGCGGTGCTGGTGGATGTGGTGGATGGGGTGTTGGCTGTGGGGGTGGTTGTGGTGGTGGTTTGCAGACGACAACTTGACATGCGAGTGTTGTTGTGCTGCTGACTAGAAAATGGCATTTTGGGGCAGAGTGAAAGCAGCCACCACCACCACCCGGCGACAGCTCCGCCAACTGTGGCCATAGTCGTCTGCAGTTGATGTTTGTTTTTCCAAACCTCCTACCAAAAGCGGGAAAACTCTGAACATCTCTCCCTCTCTCTCTCTCTCTTTCTCTCGCTCTCTCTCTCTCTCTATGTGTGACTACGACGAAAATTGACGTATAAAGTCAACGCTGCCGTCAACAAAAGTCTCTCAACGCATGACAGCATTTCCATCCGTTTCTCCATCCATCCATCCAACCATTCAGCCGTTCATCCAGCCAGCTAGTCCAGAGCATCGTGGATATGACCCCGTGTGTGTGGCACGTACAGCATTTAGTATTTATTGTGCCGCTTCAAGAGTTTCTTTTTTTTCGTTTTGGAGGCCGAAAAAATTCAATTGGTTTTCCTTTTCTTCATCTTCTGGGGGCCGAAACAATGTGTGGCAACAACAAACAGCTTCCAGCTTATACAAAAAGGTGCAATATCACAATGGCAACAACTGTTGTCAAGCCAAATTATGATAAAACACAATGTTGTGCGCCACAAAAGCGGGCAACAGTTTTTGAACGTGCCACAACTTTATTAGGAGATTCCGAGATAAGCTAACACATAATAAAATTGTGCGGCAAAAGTTGTGCTTACAACTATTGGAACTAAACTAAAGTTGCTGCCACCTGCAGCAAGTTTACCCATCGATATTTTTTTCCATATCAATAGAAAAACCTTTTTAATTTGAATTCCGTTTCGTTGTTAATTATCCACGTTCTGGGAAAAATGTCATAAATTTCTGCACAAAATGCAGTTCATTC
Organism: Drosophila nr. fundita; assembly: GCA_035044245.1. Classification (NCBI taxonomy): domain Eukaryota; kingdom Metazoa; phylum Arthropoda; class Insecta; order Diptera; family Drosophilidae; genus Drosophila; species Drosophila nr. fundita. Next base: position 597,287 of record JAWNMG010000622.1, on the reverse strand, counting down.
TGCTTGATGGAAAAAGAAATTGCAAAAGAAACAAAAAAAAAGAAGAAAAAACAAAAACAAAAAACAGAGCAGCTCTTTCATTATATATCTTGGTGATTTGTGGCACTGTTTTTCCCATTGCCAGGAAATTAGAGAATTGGCACACACAAGCCAACACACACACGCAGCGCACAACAATTGTGTGTGGAAAGCTAAAGAAATTAGAAAGCAAACCGGTTGCCAGTCAGACTTGGCACTTGTATGCGAGTTAATTAAAAGAAAACTAGTTACGACGATGCGTTTGCCTTTTAAAGTTTGCCACCATCGAGAAAAGTCATTAAGAGCTGTTGCCAAGTGCAACCACCGCTTACGCTGCGTATGATTGATAATGAGTCTGCAGCAGGAGTCTTTCAGTCGAACTCAGACTCGATGCTGCAATTGGAGTTGGAGTTGGAGTCGATTCCAATGCGGCGATGTCTTCATCTTGGCAACGTTTCGCTCGACATGCAATGCAAACAATTTACTATGCATGTAACGGAACTTATTATTTCATTGCCCTTCCCACAGACTGTCTGCCTCTGTCTGTCGGTCTGCCGTTCTGTCCGTCCATCTGCCTGTCTGCTGCCAGCTGAGCTCTGTGGCGCTGTCTTGCCACAGCAACTCACAGCAGGCTACCCCCTGGCGACAGCTTCAGGCTTGACTGGCTGTCGTCCGTCTTTGGTTGGCGTATTCTGGTCATGTGTTGTGTGTGCTGCTCCAATGCCACCTCGGGTTCACACTGCTCCCAGAGCTTGATATTTAGATGTGCGCAGTGTGTGCTCTGAATGTGACTCTGATTCTCTCACTCTGGCTACACTCAGAAAAAATCTACCTAAATTAAGTTAAAGCTTCGTTAAAAAAAAATCACCCTAAAAATATAATTTGTTTCCAGTTTTTGGAAATAATTACTAAATATTAGGAAAAATGTTTTTAAAGTTTAGTTAGACTTGCCCCAAATCGAATTATACAAAAATATGGCGAATTTTTATATTTTTTATTATTAAAATAAAAACATTTCTAAAAGAGAAAATGTAAATCATAATTTATAGAAAAAAAATCCTTTCTAAGATGCAATACATTGAAGAAATTTACTTGCTGAATAACAGCACTGAGCAGACAATACAATGCCGAGACAATGATACCCCTTTTAAGCTTTCCAGTAGACAATGTCATTGGAAAAACGAATTTTATTAGATTTGAAATAGATTGAATTGAGTTTAACTTTCAATCAGTTTTATGACTGTCTATTTAACTTTTTATTAACGTTTACTTTAAGAATTCATGCAAATGAAACTTCTTTCATATATATAAAGCCAAAATTGCCATTTGTGGATATCTTAAAAGAGGTATCATTGTCTCGACAGGCGAAATAGTTTCTACGAACAGTTATCTGCGCACTGTGACAAGATCTCGTTGAAACCCATCTTTGTATGTATGCGTAGATGTGTGCCCGTCGAGAAACACAGAATTTTGTATGTCGAGACAATGCTACCCTGTTTTGGATGTGCACCATGCATTTTGCTGGCTGTGGTTACAAAATTGGTGAACAGTTAAAACACCCCACTTTACAGGTTACACATCAGTATTAAAAAACAATAAATTGAAAATCGAGTGACAACTCGCACACAAAAAGACAAGGATTATTGACTGTTGCTGCTATCTTCGCACACATTCAAGTGTTTGCGCGATCCGATAGCAATACAGCTGCTCTTTTCGCACACATAAGCCATTAGGGCCCAGAGGCTCTGAGACAGAACCTGATGCTGCCTCTGTGTAGTAATAATAGCAAATTGACATTTTATTAAAATTAAGTGTAACTTTTTTCTAAGTGTATGAGTCGAATTCAAACCATCTGTTTGGGTACTCCTTTTTCATTTCAAACAATTGTCATACCTGTGCCCCAATTCACATTTTTATGGCATTGTATGCCATCATTCTATGGGGCAGAAATGTATGTTCAAATGTGAAATATGCAAACAATTGGTTTAGTTTGACATTCGTAATTTACTTTACTTGTGATTGCAACTGGAACTGGAACTGGAACTGGAACTAGCATTGGCATGATGATGAATTCACAAAGTTGTGACATTCTGCCAAAAAGTTGATTCTAGTTTCTCTAGCATGAAGAAGATGCATGTTCTATGTATAAGGTGCAGAATAAATTATGAATGCCAGCCCGGCCGAACAAGGAGAGCATATTAAATGTGTTTGCACTTTCCGGCAGGTGAGCCGAGACGAAGGTGGAATACAATATGAATGACTGGGTTGAGAAGTGCGCCATTCTCTGACAGAAGAAGCTGCAGAAACAAAAAATAAGTTGGAATTATGATGTCTTTGCCAGCAGAAGTTGTTTTAAAGTTTGTGGCATGCCGTCCAGCAGTCTTTGCATACCTCGGGCACCTTTGTGTTGAATTCAAAATACCAGCTGACTTAAAATGGTTTCTGAGTTTCTCTTGCCACATAAAAGATTACCAAAATACAGGGTCTAAACAATGCAAATACTTGCATTGCCGGACGGATTTTAATATTTTGATGTAGTCGATAAATGTTAATTGTTAAAAAAGGTAATGCTAATGGAATAATTATGTTTTATTAAAAATGTGTATTGTCCGTCTTTAAAGTTAGGGATCGACTAAAAATTGTGTGTATTTGTTGCTGAAGTGCCCCAAGCTGGGGCACTAGTTATTGTCACACCTGGACAGCATTGCCGATTTGCATATTTGTACAGAAACATGGAAATATGCATGCAAATAATTGGGCGTGGCAGCTGTTGTTGGGACTGTCTGTTCGCTCTCGCTATCATTGACTCCCATGTTGTTGGTATTGTTGTAGTTGTTGTTGTTGCAGTTGGAGGAGTCGAGTAGCAGCCATGTTACAGTAAGGTGCACGCGGGCAGCCAAATTATGCGCATTTATTTATACGTTAATGCTTTTTACAGTTGCGACCCGCATAAGTTTCGCGACAAGCTCTCCGGACCGGGTTCTGGCAGTGTGTGTTTGTGTGTGTGTGCAGACTATATTCTATCTCTAGGCTGAGTTGCCGTTACATGGGGAATTAGTGTGCATAATTTCATAAGCAACAACGACAGCAACAACAGCTGAGCAAGTTGCTGCTGTGGCAGCCATCGCGTTGGCCTGTGCAAATATTTTGGAGCATTGCCTTACTCCCCCCGCTCCGTCACGAAACAGAACCCGCAGCCCCCAGAAGCCCCTTGGGGAAATGTTTTCGCTGCTGCTGCTGCTGCTTGCTCTCTGTCTCTCTGCCAGCGGCAAGCATTCAGAATCATATGCGAAGTCTGCATGTAAAGTTATGCTGGGAATTTGTTTCGCTTACACGAAAAAAGTAAGCGAATAAATAAAAAAAATATTAAAAAGAGCGAAGAATAAAATAAACTGAAATATCGTTGTGTGTTGTGTGTGTGTTGTGTGTGTGTGTGTTGTATATCTGTACTAAATTGCACATGATGTGATTTCAAGCGTAAGAAATGCCTTTGCGGTGGCAAGGGGCAAACCATCGATACTATATGCATATGCATGTGTGTGTATGTGTATATGTGTTGTGTGTGTGTGTTGTGTAGTCTTGTATGTCCCATCCGCACTGTGGAATATGCATATAAAAACTTGGCGCAGTTTCAAAGTTATGTTCGAGCAGAAAAAAAAACGACAACAAAATTGTGTATCAAAATTACAACAAAGCTCACGAGACTTTTGTTGTTGTTGTTGTTGTTGTTGGTGTTGTTGGGATTTCTCGTTGAGCAAAATGCCGGAAGCCAGAAAAATGGCTGGCAAGTTGACTCGACTCGACTCGACTCGACTTAAGTGAACTGAGCGGCAATTTGATTAAATGCCTTGCGCGAATCTTACAAAATAAATAAGCTAATTTCAAATAAAATTTATATATGAAATACTTACAATTTCCAAATGCATACAAATAATTTATGAATTGCGTTTCTCTTTGTCTCTTTGCAGTGCAACAAACTAAATACAACCGCTAAGCAACAGTATTTTCGCTCAACATTAAAATAATATTACTAATCATACAATACTAATAATTTCATGCAAAATCTATAGAGCGGTGATTACATGTTGCATTTTTGAAATAAAAAAAGCCAAAAACAAAAAAAGAAGAAAACAATAACACAAACCAGAAGAGACGAAGATTTAAAAAGAACGCAGCGAGCTTAAGCCAACAAAATAAACGTAGACGATTAGTAAAAGACACCACCAATTTAATTTGAACAGAGATTAAGCAAAACACAATAAGTACACAAGCAAGACATATATGTCTATATATATATGTATTAGCCAAAAAGTCGAATCGATGTCTGTGTGCATTATATTTTAATCATACATGCACGATATACTCTACAAACAAGTATATTTACAACGTAAGCCTTCAAGTCGCAGCTAAAAGACAAGCAGTAGCAAAAAGAGAACAAATCGACCGCTAAATCGGTCAACATATTGCTGAGGAGCATATCCATCTAAAAAAAAAGACAAAAGTCAAACAAAACAAAACATACAAGAAAATGGAGGACAATAACACAAGCGGCAGTGCGAGCGGTGCGCCCATCAAAGTCGAGGATCCATCGGTGACACTCACAATAAGGCTGATTATGCAAGGAAAGGTAAGTCAACTGTCAACATTATAATTTAATCATGTTTTTCCACTGACTCCAGGTGAAGTAGTTTTTTTTTTTTATATATGTATATTCTCTGATACATTTCAAATCCCATTGGAAGAGATCCTCAGCGTTAGTCCAGTCAGCTGTGTATTTTCCGACGCCTGACGGAGTGCGAAAAATATCGTATTATGCTAAGAATATAAATAAATAATAACACAAAAGAAAAAAAACCTCAACTGAGTCAGTTAAAAAAATATTTTATTTATGAAAGGGGTCAACAAATATTTAAATATTATTTCCCAATACAAAATGCAGTCATTTTCATTAGATTCAGTCACATGTCAAATGTCAATTTCCAAAAATAATATTAGCCAAGGCCATTTTTTGTCGCTTTCAAATGAGCTGTTGATTTTAGGGGTCTTTATGATATGTGTAAACAAGTTAGGAAATTTTTGACAGTATGTTTTCCATACTTAGTATTTTTGGGATTTTTACACATGAAAAAAAGGAAAACTTTTAATAAATTTATATTATTTAAATTGAAAAAAGTGCAAGTTTTTACGCAAATTGAAACCTGCGATTTAATTGAGTTGCAATTGAGCTAAAATAACAGTAGAAAGGGCCAATTGCACCATTATTTTCAGAATTCCAGAAAAGTTTTTCTTTCTAAATATAAATTCTTGCAAATTAATTTTTAACAAATTTTTTTTCCATATATCTAGTAATTATTTGTACAAAAAAGTGTCTTTTTTGTAAATTTTTTTGATGAGTGTATGTTAAATATTTATTTATTATTATGTAAGACTTGAAATGTTTGAATTTCTTTTATAATAATCTCAAGTGGAGCTCCAAAGTGTGTTGAGAGTTTTAAAAGCAAATATGGACACACACAGCCTAACTGAGGACAGGCTAATGTTGTTTCCACAGTCGAGTCGAGGCGAGGCGACAGGCCTGCCAATCAGTTTCAGCGCCAGACGCCTGCCGGCCACCCCCTCGCCCGAATAGAAACACAATTTGTTTGAGAACTTCGTAGCTTTGGGGCTCTTTATGAAATTTAAAATGTAAATTTTGAAGCCCACCTGTATTAAACGTGTAAGCCGTAATGCTCCCCATCGAATTATGTCATTTTAAATATTAATGGGAATTTTCCCAAGCCATTCCATATCAATAAAATGTAATACAATGTGAGAGAGAGAGAAAGACGGAGAGAGAGAGATGGAGAGAGAGAGAGATGGAGAGAGAGAGAGATGGAGAGAGAGGGAGATATAACATAAAAGGTTGCCGGTAAAAAAGTAATTAATATTAAAAATGAATGCGTGCATTTTGTATGTAAATTAAAATTAAACACGCCACACTTCACCCATTATTGCAAACTGAAGAAAAACTGAACGAAACAGAACGAAAAAAAGAAGCAAGAAAATAAATGTAAATAAGCAAAAACCAAAAAGATAATATTTAAAGTCATAAAATGCAAGGCATGCATTGGCTATTAAAGAATCATTACAGCCCGCAAATATGAGCAATAAAAAGAGGAACGCATCAATAACTGACATAAACATAAAAACCGCAGCTCATCAGTCCGGAAACATATGTGGATATTACAAGATAAACAAACATAAGAAAATTTATGTATATTTGAAGCATTTCTCGGCCAGTTTTGGGATAACACAAAACATTTGCTCAGCATGCATAATTAACTATGTTGTACCTCAAAAAACCCATTTCAAATACAGAGGGAGATATGCAATTAATGCCATTAAGATATTTAATTAAAAATAATAAATTCTATTTGAGGAATGTAATTAATTAGCTCGAAATTTACTGCAATATGTGTAATAAATGCATTTAAAATACAGCAAAATAATGTTAAGGAAAACAGCTGTATGAATTACACAAAAAGCTAAAAATAATCAACTAGATTTACTAGAAAGAATCAAACAGTTTGGAAGCTGCTTAAAGTGCATCAGCCATAATGAACTCAGCTGACATTAATAAGACATATATCTGATAGCCATGTGTCACAAAACCGGGCTTAAACACCAGCTTATTTATTTAAGCAGAGTTGCGCGAAAACAACTCTTCGAGCAGAATCAGCTGCAATGGGGGTAAGCATAGCAAAAGCGACAACATTCAAAAGCTGTCGGGCAACTCGGAGCTGTCGGCGGAGCCGCCTCAGCCTGATGTGGGGTAATCTCGTGTCGCTAATCTCGCTTCACATTACTTAAAATCCGATTTGTGGCAACGATGACGACGATGCAAATTGCGCATTTGAAGAGTGTGACCTGTCTTTGATTTAAATATAAGTGCGAGCATGTTGTTGTTGCCAACTTATGTGTGTGTTGCACTGAAAGGCAGCGACAGGTGCAACACCCGTCGCAGATAAGGCGACAGAGCAACGCAGGGCGCCAGAGCAGAGAGAGAGAGAGACAGAGAAAGAGAGAGGGAGAGAGTGGGAGAGCGAGCAAGACACAGAGATGTACACATTACATGATGTGTAGTTGAAAATTGGCAAAATTGCCAAAGCAAGAAAAACTAAAAAAAAAAAAACGAAAATGAAAAAATTTGCAGACAATTTATAACAAAAATAGCAACAGACAGACAACATTTCTTCGGGTTAGGGGGTGTCGGGAGATTGTCGGAGGTTCGATCAGCGACAGTATCCGTGAATAATTGCACACTTCTCGGCCCCAGCTAAATAGCAGCGCCAAAAACTAAAATTAAGTGTGCAAATATGTAAATAAAATATATATACAAGTGTTTTCGCTCATTTTGCTGCATTACATACGTTTTGGGCTTTTCGAATTTGAGTTTATTTATGCTGCTCTGCACAAGGATTCAGGCAATAAATTCTCAAGGCACTTTGAAAAGTGCCGACTAGCCCCCCTTGCCACCCTCACCCATCTCTCTCTGTGTGTGTGTGTTGCTCTCTTGATCGATAGTTATAGATTAGCGTGATTTATGAGCTGCCGCCAACATCGTTGTCTGCTGTTGGCCAAGTTGACAAATCCACACACACAGACAGACACATGTAAAATATGTAAATATATTTTTAGCGCAATGCAAATCAGAAGGCAAATATCAAAAAAAAAAAAAATGGAAAAGCAAACCTGAGTGGAAATCAAGTAAATTTTCAATTGACAAGAGCTTTGAATTTGCACAAGCAACATCCGTGTTGACTTGTTCAATTGAGCATGCAACGAACGTAATTGTCCATAAATAACTGTTTATAACTCTCGCAATATCTGCGACCCTTTCAGGATGCAAATTGGGCATATGGTTTCCTAAACCTATCACGGGTAAATAGGAAACTTTGTTAGAGTATTTTAACAAACATGTTGTAAAGTGCATTAATGATAATAATATATGTTGAGGTAGGTCTCAAGTTACTCGGCAGAAATGAGCATGTCAACTGACAATGAATAATTAAACTCGTTTTGGCCACATTCATTTTAATAAATCATCGTTCATTAGTTGACTGCCGTGCTCCTTCCTTTCGAGGTAATTGTCTGCTTAACAATCACAATCACAATCGATATGTGCAATAATTTATTATTTATAGTCATATGCACTTTTCAACTCTAAACAATATGAAATGCATTCGCTAAATATATTTGTAAATGTTTCGCTATGAGACCTTTAAGCATATCCGAAATAGGTGCAAATGCATTGTGTAATAAAAGTGTTCTCACGATTGCTCAAATATTCAGTGTTTTCATATAAAACTGTCGATATGAACAACATTTCATTTAGAGTGCATAAATAAATCAGCTAATTATAATTAGACAAGCGGCTGTCAAGTATGGCGCACTGCCCACAAAATTCGCATTCAGATGCCGTATTCTACTGCTCTATGCCAATTTCACTAATTAAAAATGCATGATTCAAACAGAAACAACTGAAACAACTGAAACAACACAAACAACACAAACAACAGAAACAAAGGCTGCAGCACAGATACGCAGACAGACATTCGACAATTGCAAAATACTCGATAATTCTCTGCGAGAGTGCAACCCACTTTTGGCTAGGGTTTCTGTGCAATTTGCGACTGGCTGCCAACATGCAACAACAACAACAAGAACAACAACTGCAACAGCAAATACAACAAAGCCAACAAAGAAACCAAGAAAGCCGAAGAAGGCGAAATACCAATGCCTAAACAACACAAAAGGTGCAGGCAGGTCTTGTGCCTCACATTATCTGATGCAGCAGAGTCGCATACATGTTGCAGCATATATTTAAGGCAATTCAGCAAATTAATTTGACAAAATATTTGAAATAACTAGCCATTTTCAGTAATATTCAATGCTCGAAATTCGATTATTCATTAAATTCAGATTTTGTACAATTTCCTTAAATTTGCCACGCCTTTTGTTGCATTTAGCTTAAAAATAAATATTTTTCATCATTTTCGACTGCAAAAAGTTTCTCAATCCAAGACTATATCTTTAAATCTTGATCGTTGTCATCATTTGAATAGTGAATAGTGAATGAGTCATTGAACGAATCCCACCTGAAACTCAACTTGAATGCAAATTAATCAATTGTTGAATGATTACTCAGCTCCAAGCTAGAAAAGCATACTTTGCCGAAGCAATTGCAAATCAAAGGCCCAGGCTATATCTATATATCTGTTTATATATGTTGCAATTGTTCTTAATGCACCTTTTCTCCAATCTACTTTGAATTAGCTTATTATTTCAAGGCCCGCTTAGGGTCAAAAATGTACTCAATAGGAAAATTAGAGAATTCTAATTGCAATTGTTACATTAACAGCTTCAGTAAATTCAAGTTTTGGTTAATTAGTTTGCCCTCAAGGAGCAGAGCTTGTCCATTTTGCAAGGGCTTTGTTAGAAATCAAAAACTAATATTTATTCAGTAAATATGCAGCTGAAATGAAATTCAATTTTAACCAGCCGGATTATTGGAATGCGACGCAATTGGCCTCCTCAACGTGCCGCAAAAGATATCATAGTGAATTATAATATTCAGGTTGACGCTTGGCTGATTTTTCTTTTTGTTAGTTTTGTCGTTAATTAATTACTTGTGTCACTTTGCGTTCAACTCCGGATTGACTCATTTGACGGCTGACGCTGGCTTTCACACAAAACTGAAAACAATTGAAAACCAACGATGGAAAACAATGAAAAAAGAAACATGCAGGAACAAACCGAATATTACATTCCCTTCCACCTGTTCAAGTCTTCAAATTTTGATCGGAAATTTTTGATAAAGCTACAAGTTTGTCATAGAAGAACTCATTAGTGTAGCGAATGTTTCTTAGAAAGATTTTAAGCATAGTAATCAGATAAGTCTGATTATGATATTACTTATGATATTATTCGAATGATTAAGAATAACTGTACTCTACTTGACGAAAATATTATAATGCCCGCTGTGAGGATAAATCTTTGAAAGGCACCAGTTCAATCTACCTCTTCTGGCCTTGGCGAATCATAGACTGTGGGCATAAACCCTCATATTGTCAGCTGACTTCATTATGCTGTCAGTTTGTATTTATATATCTAATTAAATGGGTATTGCTTACAATTTCGAGGCATCTTTAATGGCACTGAGTGAAATGTATTCTCCAAATCCGAATCTGGCACAAATTTATGGAGAAAGCGTGAATATTCACTTATGGGAGAGTATCCAGCTGACCTGTTTATGAATTTGAAATTTATTTCTTTTGAATTGCTTACAATTCAATATCAACTCAAAAATGTTTATTGCATAATAAATACATATTAAAATCATGTTTTATTATTTAATGTAGACTAAAAACCCTCCACAAATTTTAAAAAGGTATTAAAAAATGAATATTTAAGCTAAAATTGAATTACAAATTTATATATTTAATGATATCAAATTAGAAATTAATAATAATATACATAAAAAATAAAAAGGATTTAAATTGTAATAAATTAGTGATAGGAAAAGTCAAAAATTTATGAAGAGAGAGATAAAGATAATGATAGGTCAATCTCTGAAGCTGTACAGTAAAAAGTAAATTATTCACAGCTATGCTGAGAATGCTGAGTGATTTCCGGGAGTTATGTTATAGTCGTAGTCATAGAGTTCAAAAGTTTCAAGAATCGTTTTAGATCGCTCTCTGAGCATTTCTCTGAAATGTCTCTTAACGATCTAACTGTGCTATTTAGTTTGCAAAAGTGTTCTTTGAAATACATTTCCAAACTTTAGTCACCTAGCAGAGACACCGTCTAATTATCAGCTCATTAAATGTCAGCCAGACAGACAGACAGACAGACAGACAGACAGACAGAGCAGAGCAGAGCAGAGGTAGAAAACTTGAACCGATTGTCTAATATTCTCAAGCGAGCGCAACATTTTGATAGCCCATTTATCACACGACCAACTCGTAAAGCATGTGGCCAACAAACAAGAAAAACAACAACAAATGGCTAAATAAAAAACACTATAATAACTTGGAACAAGAATTAACAACAACAACAACAACAACGAGAATAACAACAATAACAACGAGAACAACAAGAGGAAAACGCATTAAGAGGTCCACAGAATGGACGGTGCTAATTGTGCCGCAACAAAAGAAACAAAAAGAAGCACAGACACACATACACACACACACACACACACACACACGCACACACACTTGCACACACAATTTTGATGTTAGTAGACCACCGGCACGAAGAAGAAGAAGAAGACGAATTGGTGGCAGCTTAGCGCAGACTACAAACAACAACAAAATAATAATAATAATAAAAATAATAAAAAACTCATGCTGAGCGTGCAATTTTCAGCGGCTGCTGCGTTGGTGGAAACTATTTGATTTTTTTTTTTGGCTTTGGTCTCTCTTTGTGTTAATGCGACGGCGTTGAAAATTCTCAATTCGCAAAAAAGCCCAAATAAATGCGATGCATGTAACAGAAAAATAAATAAGTTAACAAAAAAAACAAAAAAAAAAAAAAACGCTGCCAAACCGTGAGAACCATTTATGGAAACCGTTTCAGTCGCCCAAGAAAAACTTTGCCACAAAATGTTGGAAAATGCAATGTGACAAATGTTTGTGTCAGGTGAGGGGAGAGGCGATGGGGACAGGCTGCTGGTACACGACATGTGTGTGCCGCTTGTTGCACGAACTGCTGCTGCTGCTGGTGGTGCTGCACACATGTGTGCTCAATGCGTTGGTCCACTGCGCCACTGCAGCACCCCCCTTCACCTGCAATCTTTTGCACTCTTCGCACCCTTTTTTAATAAATCATGCTGCACGTTTGTTGCACTGCATTTTTCTGTTGTGCGAATGTGTGTGTGTGTGAGTGTGAATTTGTTGCTGCTCCTGGCACTCGAAATGAAAGCAGAAAAGTGCAAACTGGCAAACTGTACAATTAAATAATTTACAATTTGCCCCAGCAAAACAAAAGCAATTACAATTCTCCACAAGTCGCAGCGAGTGGCATTTTTAATTTGATTAAATACAAGTAAGGAAAAAAAACACACAATCAACAAGAAAGACGACACACTGGAAAAAAAATGTCGTCTCTTTGAAGCGTTCTTAATTAAGTTGAACCTACACAGCAAGTCCAACTTATCGTTGAATATTCAAATATTCTATATATATATGTATAGTATTATAATTTATTGTACATTCCGTTTACAAGGCCACATTTCATAAGTAAAATGCATTCCTCTCCAAAAAGTATTGATCTTCAAAAGCTTTTAAGCCATTTCAGAGCCCAATTTGTTTGGAGTCAGCCAACCAGACACACTGTCCACAACCAACCACCACATGCACTGCTCCATGCGGCACATGCATATTTTGAGGCAACAATTCCACATGACATGCACAATTTTGAATGCACAACCGCAAAAGTAAATTTTTGCATAGAAATCGTTGCATGATGTTGGTGGAACTTGGCAAGTTGCAAGTGCAAAAATTTAGCATTTAATTGCTGGCATGTAAAATAGCCAAAAGCCGGTTTCCATGCTGGCTGCCTGCCTGCCGGGGGAGCTGTGTGTGTGTTTTCAAAGTAATATTTAGCAAAATGGTCTCTTCAGATTGTTGATTGTCAGACATATTTAGCAAAAGGAGCAGCTGCAACAGGGAACAGCAACAAAACTCAATCAAGTGAAAGTGCACAAAATTGTGTGTAACATTGTGCGTAGCATTCGAATATTCAATAAGTTTGGTGGCTTATCGCTTGACCCACACAGACTTATGCAAATCGTCTAAGCTTTTGAAGCTGTCAATGCCAATTGCACCATCAGCAAACTGGGCTGAGAGAGATTTGGGCTGATTGTGGGTTGACCTGACCACGCTGTGTATCATAATGATGATGAGCGTGCCTCGCTAATGAGCAGCACATCAAACTTAATGGCCATTGGTCTAGGCCACATCTGAGTGTGTGTGTGTGTGTGGGTGTACTTATGCCAAAGAGAGTGAGAGAGAGACAGAGAGAGATAGAGCATATAAATTATGGAGGTCTGTCAAAATTTGTCTTGGGTGCAGACAGGCATAAGAACACAATTCACAGACGCGTACTCGTAGACCGTAATCATGCTAATAATTATGGCAATTCCTGCTGACTTTTGTGTATAATAAATATTTCGGCCATTTAGATTGGGCCACCATCACCATAAATATCATAGAAAATGGCCCGTAATGCACAATCAACCCACAAAAGCAGAGAACAACCCAGTTGAGACGGATTCACGTAATATTTTTACACTGGCTTAGAGTAGAATGTACCATTTTATAATAATATTGTTTTGCGCGATTCTGCATTTTGTGACAGACTGGCAAAATGCCCAAAATTCTGTACACCTTGCATTGTCTCTCTGTGTGTGTGTGTGTGTATGAGTGTGTGTGTGTGTGTGAGACAATGGATGGGTATTTAGAAATTAAGATAAACATGGCGACAGGCATGAGAAGTGCACTTTGTGAAGGTTACTACAGATTTTTGTACTAAATTCATAAATGTCAAGCTTTAAAATTATTGCCATTTCCGGAAAACAGTAAATTTTCCATTAATAAATTCATTAATGATGAATGCTTCAATAGAAAAAATGCTTAAATATTTAATTAACAAAATAAACTGAAAAAACAAGAGAATATTTTATATTAAATTTCCTAAATATATATTTTTGCATATATGAAGGCTTCGCAGCCAACCAGCAAAGTTGTAGTTTGTACTCTAATATGTTAGCTTACCCAATTTCACAAAATTACAATATTAAATAGCTAGTTATAAACAAAATAAACATCTGCAAACACCAAATATTTTTATTGCATTAAGTATTTAATATCCTTGAAATGTTTACGTTTAATTTGTGGAATTATCGACGTTATTACGTAGATTTATAATCCCTTATTGAACAGCCTAAAATGCTTTTAATTAGGTTTTGGGCATTTTTAATGGTTGCATCGAGTTTTTGCTGAATGCCGCCAACAAATCGCAGTTTTCGATTGCACAATCTAAGACACAAATATTCTGCAATATTCTTCAGATACAGATACAACTGCAACTGCAACTGCTGTGTAATTAGTGTGATTTATTTAACTAAATATTTTTGTAATGATTGCTTCGCAAGACTTGTTCAAGTTTTAGTGAGTGTCAAAAATTGAGTTTTTAACGTTTTGCAGGACTGCCAATTAGAGCTGTCAACACACATACATATAAACATATTTGTATGCATTTTCCTTCATGCAGATTTTTAGCATCAATTAAAACGCGCAAAACGAGCTGGCCGCAAATTTCATTACAAAATATGCATGCGGTTTGCGTTAAAAACTGGCGTTTTTAGTTGGTTCTGGTTTTGGTTTGAATGTGAATCGCTTTCTGTGTCACTTAAATATGCAAAAGCAGTTACACACACACACACACACGCACTCACACACACACACATACACACACACACACATATGGCAGAAAATCACTTAATATTTAATCGAATTTGCACATCTATGGCGACGTTGGTAAATGACAGAAAGAAAGCTGAAAGCGGATGCAGTTTTTGCTAGAATGGCAATTGCTTTATATGGTCAAAATAAATATAAATAACCTTCTGTTCTTTATTTCTTTATGAAATTATAGTTTCCCCTAACCCAGACTACATTTTGATTCTTTTTCAAATGTTTCAGTTAAAAATCGAAAATTGTAAATGAAAACTTGCAGCACAGTCGAACTTCTGTATAGTGGAATTCTCGTTTCGAAAAGCTTTTCAACACAACACAAAAGAAAATTTTTTTCGAAAAAGCTGCGTACTCGAAATCGATTTGAAGTGGGCAGAATATTATTTCAAGTGTATTTTTTTTTGCAGTTGGCGAAAAATAAAATATTGCAATGAAACTCTTTCAATCAACATAAAAAACTATATTTTGTATTTGATAAATACTTTTAAAATTGATAATACTAATTGAACATAATTTTTTTTCTGGTTATGTCTTTACAGGAAGTTGGTAGTATTATTGGGAAAAAGGGTGAAATTGTCAACAGATTTCGTGAAGAGGTAAGTGCACAGATTACGTACTAGCTACATACATACATAGACGGAATGTTGTACATATGTATTAATGGGCCAACAAATCTTTACAGTCTGGTGCCAAAATTAACATTTCGGATGGCTCATGCCCGGAACGCATTGTAACGGTATCTGGCACAACAAGCGCAATCTTTGCGGCATTTACGCTAATTACAAAGAAATTTGAAGAGGTATGTGTGCGCTAGATCGAAACGGATGCGAGTCCAAAGCACGATTGCATAACACAATAATTGATACAAACACACCAAAATAGAAATAAACATTAGAAACAAAAACACAATTGAGCAAAGCAAAAAACACAGAAAAAAACACAGAAAGAAAAAACAGAAAGAAAAAAAAAACAATGGCACTCCACTGCCAGATAAGAGAAAGTCTTGGCTCAAGAACTAAAAAAAAAAGTTCGAGTGTTTATTGTACTCAATTCTGAATTGTTGAATTGGATCACGCTTCACATTACTAACTTGAAACCCGTTTCAGTGGTGCTCGCAGTTCAATGATGTTGGCAAAGTTGGTAAAACTCAAATACCCATTCGATTGATTGTGCCGGCCAGTCAATGTGGATCGTTAATTGGTGTGTACACAAGCCAAATAAATAGATGGACGACATCAAAAATAGTAGAAACCGCTGAAAACACATTAACCCCAGCTGCTGCTACAATAATTCTAATTTGATTCTTTTGCATGCGACAGGCAAGAGTGGCTCAAAGATTAAGGAAATACGCCAAAGTACGGGCTGCTCCATACAGGTGGCCAGCGAAATGTTGCCAAACTCCACGGAGCGTGCGGTTACCTTGAGTGGCAGCGCTGAGCAGATTACCCAATGTATCTATCAGATATGTCTTGTCATGTTGGAGGTAAACACAATCTGTCTATTCAAATCAACATATTGCATTCAAAAGTAAACAAAACCGTAAACGTTTTCTGGAGCCAGCTATTTTTAGCTAGCGACATAAAAATAATACCCAAAAATTTTAGACGGCCTCAGTTTAGTTTTCGTGCTTTTTCGCTTCAAGTTTTCCATTTCGGCGGATTTTTATATTTTGTCTAAATTGAAAAACATGCAAAATACTCGTGTGAATTTGAAAATTTAAAGGTGTAAATTTAAAAAAAAAATAAAAATGAAATTAATTAGTCGCAGTTGAAAATAATTTAATGTCGTCTTGCTGATAGTGCTGAAAAGACAAAATAAATTTGATTGCAACAAAGAGATATTTTTTGTGGGCTTTACAAGATAAGCGAATAAGCGCGAAAATAAACTTAGCCCGGCTAAAGGCAGTTTAGGGCACTCGAGAGTGAATATAATTTATGGGCTAATTTAAATATTTGCATACGCTGAGCTCAACTTGTTCCAGTTCTGTTCTGTTTACTTTTTTCGAATGCATCTTTTTATATATTAAAATGCATAACTAATGAGTATTTTGTTTATACAGTCTCCGCCACGCGGTGCTACCATACCATATCGACCAAAGCCGCAAGTAACTGGGCCAGTTATCTTGGCCAATGGACAGGCCTTTACCATACAGGGCAACTATGCGGTGCCCACACAAGAGGTACGTACGTGTACAGTGTGTGCAAATTGTTTGTGTACGTCTAGTCTAAGCAGTTTTAAGTGTTTTAAGAGGTCAATTCAAAATATCATCATCTATAACGCCGCATTCTATATCTAGTTACTCTCGGATCTTTCTCTCAATTTCTATCTCTTTCTTTTTTAACCCAACACCTACAATTAAATTTTCTTTAATTTTCTTTTATTTTAATCTGTTTATTTACCAATTTCATAAGCTAAATAACATTTGGTTGTCTATACTATAATAATTTTAATTTTCTTTTGGTTTACCTCTATGCGCGTCCAGCAACATCCTGTTTGCCTCTACTTCTCGTAACAACTTGATTGATAATTTAACTTCTTCAGTTTTATGTCACTTCTCTATCTGCCTATCTGTGTGAATAAATGCCTAAATCAAATATGAGTCTTTAGTTTGTGTATCCACTCAAATTAAAATTAAATCCACTGCTCGTTTAGAAATATCCAGTTATGATTTGCACCTCTCTCTCTCTCTCTCTCTTTATCTCTCTCTCTTTCTCTCTCTCCATCTCTCCTCTCTTTCTCTCTATCTATGTAACCTACAACCATAATTATCGAACCCCCTTTGAACCTTGACAGTTGTCTAGAGCCGAACCGACTTGTGACCCCCTTTGCAGTTTTGAAATGTCCCAAAGAGGAGTCGCCTTCAGTTGGGTTCCGTTTGCCAATTGTGCATTGGGCCTAATTGTTGGAGCTTCTTCTCCACTTACCACCAAGTCTTTTACCACGTCTTTTCTTTGCGCTCATTCTTCATATACATATCTTGTACCTTGTTGAACCAACCCAGCCAAAAGAATTTCCATTTTCAAATGTCCCAAAGGTGGCCCAAACCCCAAAAGCAAACAACTAATGTTAATCATTTACAGAAAATCAACTAATTGATTGATCAACAAATATATATTTACAATAATTTAAAATACAATTTTTTACATGTTTTGTTTTTGTGTTTGTTTTTTTTTTTTTAGTTTCTTTCGTACTCTTTTCTCTCAGGTTAAGAGCTTGTCAAACAAGAGTGTGTGCACTCTCTCTCTCTCTGACTCTCTCTCTCTCTCTCTGTCTGGCTTTCGTCCAGTGCGTCGTGTCTGTTTTTGGGGGCGGTCGCACTTTTGGGATCGTTTGCATTAGGGTTCTACATTGCGGCGCAGCTGCTCACCGAATAATATGGCGAGTCGAGTGAGTTTGTGCGGGGGCTTTGCTACTCTGTCACTCCTCACTAAAAGGGTCTTCTCTCATCTCTCTCTGTTTTAATCGAACCGAGGGCTCGCGTGCAGCGTGTGGAGAAGTATGTTTAACTACTACAACACTAGCTCTATAATATAATCCAAAAATAATTTATACCTCTCATGAACAACACACAACAAACCAACAAAACCAACAAACCAACAAAACCAACAAAACCAACAAACCACAACAACAACCAAACAACCGATTTAAACTCCTCTTGAGTGCAGAAACTAATTTTACTCGATATTAAATATTAAATATTAAAAACATCCCTCGATTAAACAACATACAACCGCAGCGACAACTTTGCCATTATCTATCCAACGTTTATTGGTACATATCATAATTTTGTGTAGCTTATACTTGCAATAGACTTTGAAATGTTTTCTTCATTTGCCAAACAACAAATCCATTTACGAAACAAAGCAACAAATACCGACCAACAGCAGCAACAACAACTGCAACATCAGCAACATCAACAACAAAAACCAACAGAAATTCAGATACTTTTAGATAAGTCATACCTACATATGTATATATGTACATATGTGTATGTATCGTATATTACCCACCATTTATCATATAACAACAACAGCAACAACAACAACAATAACAGCAACAACAACAATAATTCAATTAGCAACTGCAAAACAACATACTATTCAAAATATCGTCCTGCCCGAGCCCTCACATCTACTCTACTCTGTCCGTTTATAATCGTATATAAATACATATATACAATCTGCACAAGAATATCAAACTATATACAACAACAACAACAACAACAAATAGTCCTTTAAGCCCCTGCCAGCCATTTCGCAGCTCCAAACAAAAGTTTTGAAAACTATACCAAAAAGTTTATGTTGTCACATCAAATTCAATTAATGTCCGCAAACAAAATCAATAATTCAAAAATAGTTATAACATCAATTGCAAAACAAGCTAAACTCGCCTCGTCTCTCTCTCTCTCTCTCTCTCTCTCTCTCTCTATTCCTTTCTCTCTCTCACATCAGTCCCTGGTTATTGTCGGTGTTGGTTTATAGCATAATGCGGCGTGTAGTGTATAATGAAATAAACCCAAATCACTTGTCGCTATATCCACCAGTTGCCAGTTGTCAATTGGGTACACATTGAGTGCAATTAACTGAATTTCTACCTAAATTAGTCGAACTTTAATTGATTGGGATTGACATTTGACGATATACAATTTGGGTACCGTTTGACAACTACATATGTATCTGTGGCTATGCGCTAGTCTTGTTGACCTTCTCTCTAAAGTATTCTCTTAGTCTCTAACCATGGTTTGTGCACCCATCGATCCCATCCACAAGTGCATTGGTACCCACTCCACCAAGACCTCAATCTCTTGCCCTTTCCGTAGCCAGTTCGTTCTCTTAGTTGTTATCATTTGTTTCGGAGAAAGTACCAAACCCGCCAACCCACCACCCACCTCATATCATTTATCAAAATCAAAATCCAGCCTTGTCAGTCAGCCTCGTTTACTACACCAAAACTCTGCACACTTTGTTTTTTTTTCTCTCTCTCTCTCGCTTCCTGCAAAAGCTTTTTCGACGTCCCGATCGATCGATAACTATATGCAAGCTTCCAATCAAAAATAATACTATAGCGAAATGTATATTTAATAAGCTCACTATTTCAATTATATACAAATTATCTAGCTCAAAATTTATTTTTGGTAAATCATTTTTGTTCTTCTACTTTTTTCTTCTTTGGAAACTTTTGCAAAACAACAATCAATCAAAAAATAACAACAAAAAAAAAACAAAAAAAATCAATTAAATTCCCATAAACACAAAACGATCAAAAATTAATACCAAACCCTACAAACAACAATTAAAAAAATATAAATAAAAAAAAAAAACTATTAGACCTGTCCAGTATTTCCACTGGCCTTGGCTACCGGTGGTCTACATGCTGGTATTTCAGGCTTAGCGGATCCTTTGTTAAAGGGGGCACATTTACAAGGAGCGGTACCAGCACACCACCATCACCTACAGCAAATGCCCGATGTGAGTTTTAATTGATCCACGAAAAAAAAAGAGTAAAAAAAATTAAACAAAAAAATAATAAAAAAAAACCAACCAAAAATCATCAGAAACACAAAAAAAAAAAAAATAAAAAATATATCCTCCACAAGTCGAGCCCAGCATTTGATTCTTTTTTGGCATGTGTTGCTGTATTGGAACGCGACCCTGTAGCTCTAGCCGAATGAATCCATTGACCGACGCCAACCCGCGCCCCTTGTTTGCTCCACCCCCCCACACACCCCTAGCTAGTTGTATTTGTGCATTGCTGTTTGTTGTTACTCGTATCGCATTTCCCCCCTCACCCAGCCAGCCACCCTTAGTCGTTTCTCCTGTTGTTGTTACCACCCCCCCACACCATCCACCATATCTGTCTGTGTTTTGTAGTTTGTGTTCTTGCAGTAGTTACCTTTACTACCTCTGGCATTTCTTTTACGATACCCACGTTGCAACTGTGGCCTGGCCACATTTCAATAACATTAACGTCACCTTGTTGTTCCCCAAGCAACTGCTGGACCACAAAGTTGTTGCCATTTTTTTTTTGTTGTTCTGTCTGTGTGTGTGTGTGTTTGTTTTGTTTTTTGTTTCCGCTTTTCGTTCTGTTAAGCCACACTAAAAATCCGGCATCTCTGTGGAAAACCAGAAAACCAGAAAACCGGAAAACCCATCAAAGGCATTTTTATGTCGCGAAGTTGCAGCATATAATTTGTGAATTGTTGCAACTTGCTGTGTTTACCCCAAGATATGTTTATTTAATATGCCCAAAACACGACTTTATTGTGACTAGTTTGTGTTTGTGGCACATTCGTCGTGCCCCACCATCCCCATCCCCCACAACTGTTACACAGTTGCAAATATCATTTCCATTTGTAGGCGAACTGCATAGAGAAATGTATATGTTTTCACACAGCAAAGCAGAGCGCATGTTTATTTATTTATGCACTGGATAAATATTTGATTTCTGAAGTTCTACAAAAAATCCAAAACAAAACAAACAAGAACAAAAAAAAAACACTCACACACACAGATACACCTACACATTCAAATTAAATATTTTGTTTTTTGTCCCTCATCTAAATAAATATACATACATTTATATATGTGTATGTGCGTGCGTGTGTGTGTAGCATTTTATATATGTAGTTGTGTGTGCAACACTCGTTCAAAAGTTATTCGCAAATATTTGATTCGATTTGATTAATTAATAAATTATACGAGCGGGTTTGCAATGATTGTATAGTTCACCCTCCTCTATCTCCTTTTCCCCATGCTTGGATAGCTTCTGCATAATACATGTACATATACATATGCATATGCATATATGTATGTATCTGTGTGTGTTTTTTGCTGTAGGTGTTGCGGGTGAAAAACTTTCAATCGCTATGAATATGCAAGTCCTTGAATCGGACAAAAAACGTTTTTTTTTTTTTTTGGGTTAGAGACAGAGGGTTTCTTTGCATATGTTGTTAACTGATTTAAATATAACTTGAATGTGGAATACGTTGAAGAATTTTAGAGCAGCATAGAAGAATATACCAAAATATTAGATTTAACAAGAAATCGAACTAAATTTTGACAGTTACACATGAATCCGTTGAAGCCATCACAATTACATATAAATCACCCTCTTTATTTGACAAACCATATTGTAAATGGCCAAGCTAGTGTTAGTTGAGGTGCATATTCAGATTCATATAAAACAAGTTAATTGTCGAAGCGATTTCCCAATATATAACTACACATTTACAAGATCTTGATCCCTTCAAGCTTTAACTCTTAATTATAATTGTAATGTGGTGCTCAGTGTCTAGTTGTTAAATGTATGAAATACTCCTTACACAGACATACACAACCTTATGTTAATCGAATAGTACTTAAAAAACAGACTCGTCACTCAAAAAAAAACAATTCTCAATACGCAGAAGGATACAAACGACAAAAAACACTAGCATAAGAACCACAAAATACTCTTGTAAAATTTCATGAATCAATTCTACACACACACACATATATATATATATATATATATATATATTATATATATATATATATATGCACAAACGCAATCATACCATTTTGTATACATGTATTTTCGAACCTGTACAAAATGTGAATAAATCTGTAATTGTTATGTAAGCAAAATTAATTTTCGTTTTCGCTTCGCTTCTTGTATTTTTAATACTTTTTGTACTAATTTTAAGGCTTTTGTTCTGTGTTTGTTCTGTTTGCGACTTGTTTGAGACTTGATTGTTTTCTTTCTATTCTTAATTCGATCCTTCTGCGTTATATTCTTTCCTCAAAACTGTACGCGCGTTGTGTTGTAAAACCCCCCAACCTATCCGAAAAGAAAAAAATTAAAATAATATTTGTCTACTTATATATATATGTATTCCAAATCCAAATCAGACTTGACAGACTCTAATGACCGAATGACTAATATGTTTATGCCCATGTACTACTTACCTTCTCTCGAGAACATAATCACAATAACAACTAATAAATATATATATATCTCTATATATATATATATATATATGATAAATATAAATAAAGTGTTAATCCCAATGTTGCTCAATGTTTCAACAGGTTTCTAAGAATCCATTGGCCAGTTTGGCCGCCTTGGGCCTTGCCGGCATGACGCCAGCCAGCACTGGTGGCATAAATCACACAGGTAAGTCTCTTTCTCTCTCGCTCTCTCTCTCTCTCTCTCTGAGTGTTTGTGTTTTTGTGAGAGATTATGCAGAGAAATCGATGTATGCATGTACTAAAAATCGATGTTTTGACCTGGGCCCATTTACAGCTCTGGCTGCCTTGGCAGGGTCACAGCTGCGTACGGCCAATGCGAATCGGGCACAGCAGCAGCAGCACGAGATGACAGTGTCGAATGATTTGATTGGCTGCATCATTGGCAAGGGCGGCACCAAAATAGCGGAAATACGTCAGATCTCCGGCGCCATGATACGCATCTCCAACTGTGAGGAGCGCGAGGGCGGCAACACTGATCGCACCATTACCATCAGTGGCAATCCGGATTCTGTGGCATTGGCCCAATACTTAATCAACATGAGGTGAGTCTGCTCGCACTTGATACATACTTCCTTAACCATAAACAGTATATAGTAATCTGTGTGTGTGTGTGTGTGTGTGTATGTGTATGTGTATGTGTTGTCTAACAAATTTTGTCGAATTGATTTGCAAATTGACAAAGTGAGAAAGAAGGTCTAAGGAGGTCGTCGGTCGTTGGTCGTCGGTCGTAGGTCATATCGGTCTCTCAGTACATTTAAGCACTCGTTTATCATTATTAGCGTCTGGGCGAGCGCGTTCAAAATGTCAACTTAGAAGTTGATACTTGATGCTTGGAAGTTGTAGTTTTAAGCTTAAGCTCAAGCTCTCTGTCTAGTGTATAAGTCGCAAGCCCGCATTTAGCAACGAATTGCTTCTTTCATGTGTAGTTCTGAAACGTACTGAAATGTAAAGCACTATTTCATGCATATAGAGAAAAACTTAGCACCAGCAAAACTCTCTTAACTCTAGCATTATACATCTATAATTAATTCTATATATAAATATATAAACCTAGCTTCTAGTCTACTACTACCTATGCTTGTATATGTCCCACGTATACAAAAGTCTCAGCTCAGCAGGCATTTGAAAGGAGGAGGAGGAGGAGCAGGAGCAAAATGGACAGCACCAACTAAAACTACGTCACGCGTCGCACTCTCTCGCACACACGAGCAAAAAATACACAACTGGAACTGAAACTGAAACTGAAACAATTGGTACTTCAAAACAAACTGCAGTTCAACTTGTCATCAATAAAAAACAAAAAAAAAAAAAAATGCTACAAAAAAATCAAAAACAAAAAATCCAAATAAAAACTATGCTCCTCTCTCCCCAACCCGCAACAAAACTAAACTTAACCAAATATCCCAACAAACAAATAAAGTTCAATCCCTAGAAACTTTTCAAAAACTGTTTCGGTCAAGTCCAACAACTAGAAAATCAATAAGATTTCTACTCCTACAAACCCAAAAAAAAAATACAAAAAAATTAAATTTTGAACGACGCTCCCACCAATAAACAACAAACCAAACATTGCGCCCAAAAGTTCTCTCCAGAACTTTGCTATCTATCCGTTTACTCCGAACCGTTCCTCCACACAAACACCTCCTTAACCTTTTTTGCATAACAAAACACTAAAGCAATTCAAAAAGAAATGACCAACTCAATTCCACAAAATCACAAAACCAAAAAAAAAAAAAAAAAATACAAATTGTTTAAAAAAAAAAAAAAAAAAACAATATCCCATAAGTTCCTTTCTCTTTCTTTCTGTCTCTATCTATCTCTCTGTGTACCTCATCCACAGCGTTGAACTGCAGAAGGCCAATCTTCAGGATCAGGCAGCTCAAAATGGCACTGCAGCCATATCAACTGTTGGTGGTGTTGCCAGTGGTGCCACAACAGCAGCAGTGGCAGCAGCGGCAGCAGCTGCAGCTGCTGGTGGTGGCGGTGGTGGTGGTGTTGGTGGTGGTGGTGTGAATGGCAGCAGCTGTTTGACGGTGTCGCTCACTGGCAACTGCAGCACCAGCAGCAACAACAGCAGCAGCTCGGCCAGCAGCAATGGCAGCAGCAGCGCCACCAACTATGCCACCAATGGCGGCAGCCAGAGCAATAGCAGCAGCAGCAACCACAACGGCAACAGCAGCAGCAATGGCTCCTCCACTCTGGGCATCAACTCCTCGGGAGCCGGTGCTGCTGGTTTGGGCGGTAGTCCACTGGCATCGGCCCTGCAACTGTTGACCAAACCCGGCGCGATCACCGCCCTCTCCAATCTGAGCGCATTGGATTTGCTCAGCCTGACGTCGTTGGGCAACAATGGGAACAGTGCACCCGGCGGACCGCCAGTGCAGACTACGGGCGTGAATCGGGCCAAGGGCCACTATGCGACATCGCGGTTCCGCCAACATCAGACCGAGACTGGTGGCGAATCGGAGAAGGCGCGCAACAAATTCAACCCGTACTAGGGGCACGCCAAATATCTGCAGAACAGACGGCGCAAAAGTATACCCAAGAAGAAAAAGAGATCATCATTTGCTTATAGTCGAGTTAGAAGTAGCTTTTTCTAGTTGTTAACAAGTTCATACCGTTGCGACAGCTTTAGAGTTTACGATTCTTCAAGAATACTGCTCTTATCACAAAAACAAAAAAAAAAAAAAAAAAAAGCAAAAAAAAAAATTAAGTTCTTAAGTGTAAAGTTTGTAAAAGTATTTGAAATTTGAAGACAATTTTTACACAAACAAGTTGAAAGCCCAGTTGCTGCTAGTTGCAACCGACAACAGTATCCAAATTAGTTTATAGCAGAGATAATATTGCTTACGTCTTAGAATGCAGCAATATCTATGATTTTTCAAAAAGAAAATAAAAAACCAATGGCAGACTGTCCAAGACGACATCCATTATAAACGAATTGAATTGGAACAAACACTTGAACAATATTGAGTATCGAATATAGCGAGAAGATAGAGAGAAAACAATTGGGAAGTAAATAAAAATAAAACATGGAATTAGCCCAAGTATTGTAATCAAACTTTGACCAAGTGAAACGCAGCTTAAGGACCCCTTCTCCTGGTAGGTGTTATAGATCTTTGTCCTTATCCCTTTTTGAAAGTAACATTAACACACACAACTATCGTACATTATAGAATTTGCCAAATTTTAGCGCATCCTTAGGAAGAGAGAGAGTGAATTTTGTGAATTGCTTACTATCGAATACCGATACAACATGTAGCCAGAATACGTGTATACAAAAATAATTGAATTAAGCACATACAATATTGCAAATATAATATTGTACCCGCGCACCCCCCCCTCAGCCTCACTGTAACATATTATAACATCATCTAACCCCTTAGCCTACTCGTAATCGATCATATTTCCTCTAATTAGCAGATAAGCACTAAATGTATTTTATGCTCTAACCTCTAAGTATAAAGGCCTCCCCTCAGCCATGTGTCGAAAAAAAAAACTTCTTAAAGAAGTTGAAAGAAAAATTAAGATACAAAAGGAAATTCCAATGCATTGTGCTCAAAAGAATTTGGCACAACGACTTTTATGGACCAATTCGCTCTAATTGACACAATCCACGCAAATGAGCGTACAAAAGAAAACAAAAAATATTAAAAAAAAAAAAACTGAAAAATGAAAAAAGTTGAAATAAGGAACCAGAAATAAACATTAATAAATAGCCAATCGAAGGCAACAAGAGAAACATACACAACAAATGATGATGTGTGCAACATTATGTTGTACTCGAATCGAGAGATGTATGTTGTTAAGCAAGGAGCAAGAAGATCGTTATTATGTATTCGACTTGAAGTCATGAATTGTTTTTTAAATCATAATCGGATTAGTTGTACCCTATTCATTTACTATTTTCTAAATTATTGTATTGTATTTATTATTAACGATTGTACATTTGTTATTATTTTCTATTGTATAACCAAACTATTTTTGAATTGGTAAAAAAAAAAAGATTGTTGAAATGAAGAAAAAAAGTATTTGGAAATTGAAATTTCTCTCCTCTTTACACAATACATACGGCTAAGAATTTGTATTATTTCTTAAGGAAAATGACACACATTGTAATAGTTTTAGTTAGTTAAGCTAAGCGGGCTTACGATTTTATAACCAAATCATATACATACATACAAACAAACATACAAACATACAAACAAACATACATATACTTACAATATATACTCGTATATGCTACATTTATACAACGTAGATTGAGAAACGCATAGCTCTAAAGATACTTGTAATGGATGTATGTACTACTTATTACTTTAAATTAATAGACACACTGAGAACAATTACCAATTGTAAAAGAATCGCTTTTTACCCTTAGTCGCGATTCTTAGCTGCGCCTACAAGCAGAACAACAAACAAACAAACAAGCAAACATATTTATATGCAATCAAACAAAATTATAATGAAAACTGCGTTTGTAATAAAGTGAAGAAATACCACAACAAATAAAACGACACGAAATCTACATTTACATTTTATTGCAGCTTTTATATAGCCCATTATCGTTTGTCTTAAGTGTATATATATGTAAGAATAAAAATCGAGGACATTTTTTGAAAACACATTCAGTGTTTCAGATATAAATGGATCTAGCCTAGCCAAGACCTGTCGTAGGGCAACAAATATAACTCAATTTGTATTAATACATTACATACATACATTTCCCCATTTATTCTCAAACTTGATGCAGAAGTGAACTAAATCGTTTTTTTCATATTTCAACTTTGCAGAATATCAATGGAGACCGCTGGACTGCCCATACCTGGTTATCATTATATCGCACCAAGTGCAATTGTTAAAACGCCCATACACTAAGTGCAACTGCAACAAACAACAAAATAAAAAACAAACAGTAAACAGCAAGCAGCAAAAGCAACAACATCAACATCAACAACATCAACATAAACAAATCGAATGCAGCGAGGGACTGGAGCCGATAAACTGCATCAACTGACAACAGATAGCAGATAAAAGATAACAGATAACAGATAGTAGGGACTTCGGCAGCGGCGACTACGGAACGATCGTCAAATGTTAAGTTATAAGCAATAAGTAAAGAATAAAAGAGTAAAGGAGTAAAGAGTAAAGAAAAGCATAAGAAGAGAAAGCAGAAAATCATACGACAAGGTCGAATCAGAAGAAGGTGAGCATAAGGCATATATAGACACGTCATATACACAACGTTCACACACAGACATGTAAGAATACATACACGTTATATTTATTCATTGATTCTTATTAATTATGATATTTTTTATTAAGTTTAAAATGAAAAACAAAAACAAAAAAAAACCAGAGAAAATAAATGAACTTTATGTTGAAACCGTTTTCGGGTGCGCTACTTCAGTGTATGCGCTCCCTCACCGTAAGAACAGAACAGCAATTAATTGTAAGATTAGTCAAAATGAAGACAAATGCAACAATGCAGAAAACAAAACAAAACAAAACAAATCAAGCAAAAAACTAAAATCAATAATATTAACCAACAATACAGCAAAGTGAAAGAAAATTTCGAAATGCAGTTAAATTTTAAGCCAAGCAATTGTGCATGCGCGCATAACCAAAAAAAAAACACAAAAAATAATAAAAAAAAAACAAACAAACAAAACAAAAGAAAAGAAATAAATAAAATAAAGTACATCAAGTTAAGGCATTATGAAACAAAAGCAAAAACAAAACACAAAATTAACAACGGCATATAAATAAATAATATTAAACCAAGCCAAGCCAGGCCAGACAGCAAGCAAAGCAAAGAGACAGAGACAGAAACAGTTTACTTAAACAAAGATACGAACAGTTAATTTCCACTTTGTTAGGCGACGAGAATGTTGTGTTTGTTGTTTATGTTTAAATTTATATTTATATGCATACAAACAAACAAACAAACAAACAAAATATACATACATACATATAAATATGGCGGTACACAAACATATATATATATTAATTGATATAATAATTTTTAATTTTATTATTTTTATTATTGTAATTGTTATCGAAATTGTATTTGTGATTTTTGAATATGTTTAGACTGAAGGACAAAATTAATTCTGTTTATTGATTAAACTACATAATAACTATGATCTAATTAAATTAAATTAAATACGACTTGATTTTTCAACTTTCGAAATTAGTTATAATTTGTTAAACGAGAAACGAAAACAAAAACAAAAACAAAAACAAAAAACAACAACTGATCGTAACATTTGAAGCCAAATTTATTTTTGTTAGATAAACTTTTTGCAATGTTTTTTTTGGTTTTAGCAAAAATGTTAAGCTAAGTGACAAAATTCAAATTACAATAATAATATTTAAGCACATTTGCGGCGTTAAAAAAGACTTTCTATTGCGTGGAAAATGAGAAAAATGGATTTAATTTTATTTAATATTGCAATAATGCTTAAATTAAAGTATAATTTTATTTTCTTAGCTGTTAAATTTATACGCAAAACAACAAAACATCAAAAATAAAAAGATTTTCAATGTTAAACTTACAAACTTAAATTAATTTTATTTTAAATTTAGTTTTAGGCTGGGCAGCAAGAAGCAAAAAAAAATAAATGTGGCTTGTTTAAACAAATAAGTAAATTAAATATAAAGCCACAATAGTAACAACATGTAGTTACACACACACTAACAAACTGTAGTAACAAAGCACACACACACACACACATACACACATACACACTAACACACACATACACAGATACAGATACAGATACAGATACAACTGTAGGAGCAGAATAAAAATAAAGACAAATTTTAATATGTGTTAGGTTAGGCTCCAGCGGAGAAATCAAATCCGTAAGCTAGTTAAGGAATTTGTTGCTATAACTTTGTGTGCAGGCAGCTCAGCTCGCAACACAGTCGGCAATATGTGTCAAATTTTGATTATACAAATTATGAATACAATAAGAGACATTTACAAAACGAATTACCCAAACATATCCACAACAAAAATAAACCAATTTAAATGCAACCCAATTATTGTAATCATCAGCAAGTTAAATTACTCAAAACTACAAAACATATAATGGAAAACATATCCCAAAAAAAATGCATATTATTTATTTAATTGAAATGTAAAATTATGTGTTTGTTTTGCAACAGTTCTGGTAGAACAAATGTTGACAAAGGATCGGTGGAAGGATGAAAGAATTTCAAAAGAGTAGCTCTTAGTTGCCACCAAATCAAAGATTCACATTTGTTATTTTCCTTTCTTTACTTACTGTCTTGCATAATAATAATAATAATAATAATAAAAAAAACACTTATGAAGCAAAACTTGATTACAGGAAATTGTTAATAGTATAAAAAATCAATTATAATAATGATAAATACATTACTGTTAACTTAGACACACTCTCTAATCATAATTGACTAAAAATTAATGCTAAAATGACAACAACAAAAAAAAAAAACAACAGAAACAAAAGCAAAAACAAAATAATGAGGATCAAGCAAAATGTGCAACACAGGCAGCAAAATATCAAGCGAAACTATTTCGTGATTTTAGTGACAAATATTTCGCTGATGACAATTTGAAGCAATCATTTTTGAAACAAGAAGACGGAGCAGACGAAGAAATAAAAACAAACAAAGAATGAACGTTAAATGGAAGTAAATCCGTATATCTATATATAAATAAATTATATATATCTATATATAAATATACATATATTAAATAAATTATTATGTACACTTGTATTTAATTGTATTTGAAATATTTAGTAAATTTTTTGCGCAAGTTACAACCAACTAAATAAAAAACCAAAAAAAAAAAAAAGGAAATGAGGAAGAAAATAATGAAAAAAGACGTTGACGGGTTGACAGCGGATAGTGATTGGGACTATTTGTAACATAAATAAAAGAAAAGGGATAAATTAATTATGTGCATGTGTATGTATAAAGAAACTACATTTAAAATAGCTCAAAAGAAAAACGAAAAAAAAAAACAAACAAAAAGAACAAAACAATTTCAATTGAATTTTTACTAAATATTGTGTATTTGTATGTAAATTATTAAAACAATTTGTTGAAAACTTGTAAATTTGCAAAGGAAAAATACGTGTAAGAAAAGCAATTTTAATGGTGCCTTAAAAACCAAACCAAGCAAATTTCTTCTTGCCCCACATACTTACACACAGAAACACTACCAACAACAAACACATCGTTGTGTAAACTATATGGCATGTGAGTTTTTCTACCTTTCCACCGCGTTTCTCTCAACATTTCCTCTCAATTTTCCCTGCTTCATTGCCGCATTGCCGCATTGCGTGCCACACCGTAGCCCGCAATGTGTGTGTGTGTATAAATATTTAGTTAAATATACAAACTTATGCGTGTGTGTGTGTGTGTGTGAACATGCATGAGCCTCTTTCCATAAGGAACTTATCCCTTTTAGCGACATTTGACCCACAATTGCTCTAAGCTATTCGAGTTTCAACAACCAAAATAACAAGAACAACATCCAGTGTGTAGAGTTGCCCGTTATAGTACTTGAAAATAATAAAGAAAAGTTAAATGCAAAAAAAAAGTAAAAAAAAAACAAGAAATAAATGAAAAACCAACAAAAAAAATGTATTTACATGGTAAATTTATTTAATAAACGTAGCTGCAAATAGTATTTGAACAAAAGATTAAACACCGAAACCCGAAACATTAACCGGAAATATAAACAATTAGTCAGCAATATAACAATATAAAATATACACACACAATTATAAACACAAAAACACACATAAATGTTTCTCTCAGTGTAATTACAAATCAACTTAAATGTATTTGCTCACAATTTTACAATACATGTCGGAAAACAAAACGTAAACAACAAATTCTGCACAATATGTGGAAAAACAAAAGCATTTAAGGCACTTGACATAAGGAACGATGAATGGCTATAAAATTATTGTTAAAAGACAATGTAGGACAAAACATATTTATATACATATACATAAAAGAAGACGGAATGGAAATAAAAAAAACAAGATAATTATTAAGGTATTTTAGATATTCTTATTTAATATCCAGAAAAAAAAATGAAAAGTGAGAAAAATATACGAGGAGAATTTTTAATTTAGAAGACATATTAAATGGAAACGTGTTAGTAACCACAGCGGTAAATTCGGGTTGAAGTATGAAATATGCAAACTTATTAACTAAATATTGGTGTTAGAAAGTGTTAAGCAAAACTTTAACTGAAAAATCATGTAATTTGCCATAGAGCAAGGGACAAAACAGAAATGTGCCCAATTTAACTAGCTGAAACTGGCACCTAAACATTATATTATTTGCAAATATAGAAAAAATATATAGGAATAGGTAGAAAGCGAGGGGAGAGAGGATAGTGATAAATTGTAGCCAGCTCTCAGCTTAAGCGCGTCTATTTTCATTGACTAAATAAATTGAATTCAATTTTCAAAACTTTAATGTGCTTCAGAAGCAATTTTCCAGTGTTGAGATTGAGTGGACATTCAGCGTGAAACAAGAGTAGAAAAATGAATTGGTTTTGAAGGTTGTCTGATTTGCAAGATTAATCGTATGTTTGTGTGCAATTTTCAGCTAGTCTGATTGGGATCAAAGCTAAGTCTTCGAACATGAAATGATAGACAAACGGATTTGTTAATGCTACTACATATGGTGAATTGGAATGACCAATTCTCGATTCCCATATAGTTCAGTGATTCTCAAAGCCTTGTGCGCAGACAGTGTAAGCAAAAAATAATACCGTTTAACTATATACATACATACATACATACATATACGTATACATATACATATACATACAATACATAACTTACTCGTATACCATTTTGTTGCGGCATTATCTCGAATGGTTCAATACCAGCAAAAAGAAAACTAACTACGTGTATTCCAATTCATCAAAGCAATTGAAAAGGGAAAATTGAAGGCATGCTATGCGTATTGCCAGTAAATACATATTCGAAACAGCTAAGGTTTCTCAGCAATTAGAATGACAAGAACAACATATAACCAATAAATGATATACAGCAAAGGATTAACTTAACTACATACATAAATACATATTTACACAAATACAAACATACATGCATACAAACATACATACATATTGCACACTCTAACATGGTCATTAGACACACAATACAATATCTCCAGAGAATGTTTACGGGCCGACAGAATTGGAATTGTAATTGCCGAATGAAATTAGCACATTGCATATATATATATATATATATATATATATATATATGTGTATATGAAACATACAAACTGTTTTCAATAAAATTAACACTCGACATATTAGGTGTTTTTGTATATGTGTAAAAACTATTTAAACAAAATGAAAAGCAACTCTAGCTAATAATTGAAAGAAACAAAGTCTTAAGAGCAATCACTATTAAGACAATTGCATTTCCGATGTAACAAATTCGAAGTACTCGTAAAGTAGCAAATTAGCTATTAAGTGTCTCTATCTCTGTTTTATTTCAACGTAAAATAAAAGAATGAAATGCAGCGTAAAATTGATAAAACTGAACAATTGGGATCAACTTATATTTAAAATATAAGATTAAATTATAATAACAAAAAAAAGTACACAAGCGTTAATAAATCAGCCCCAGAGTTGTTGATAGTTGCCACTCAACTAAGTATATGAAAAGTATTGCAAAATTGTGCCAAAAAAAAAAAAAAAAATAAAAAAAAAATGAACAACAGCTCAATAGAAATCAAGCATAACAAAAAACAAGCAAACAACAACTGGCCAAATGTTCGACACAACAATTTTAGTTCAAGCAACAACCAAAAAAAAAACAAGAACCACAACAACAACAACAACAACAACACAAAGTGAATTTGCTTTTTTGGGGGAACAACACATAGGAATTATACGAATTTCAACAATACGCAAATTTATGTGAATTCATTTGTAAGCCAATAACATTGACAGCTATTTAAAGTTCATATTGCGCAAAATGAGCTTATTTAAAACATAAAAAAAAGTACCACAACCAATCAAACAAAAAAAAAAGAAAACAAAAAGAAAACAATACTTACTATATGTATAAACCTATCGGGATTTACAAACAATATTCAAGTGGCTGTATTTTCAGTTTAAACTATGTATATATATTTCATATACGGATATTTCAAAATGCGTGCCAAATCGAAAGCTAATACACTTAACTTAATATTTTATTTCGAATGTTGATTGCCCCACATTTATTTGAACGATTTTATTGAAGATGCAAATTCAAATTCGAATATTCTCGCTATATACAATGTATTTCAAAATGAATAAGGCTCTTTGGAAAAATCGTTGCATACTTTTGAGAAAATTTATTTATACGTGTTGTATACATATAATATATATACATATGTATGTATTCTTTCATATCTTCATCTATTATGATATGTCGTTCATTAAATTTGAAAAGCATTCTTAATATTTATACCACAAATATTTTGAAAATGAAAAAAACAAAAACAAAAAATGAAAAGTCGTATAATATAGGAAAGGCAACTTAATGCGCATTAAATAACAAGAAAATATTTGAAAGATGTATTTACAAGTTGTAGAAATCTGCAAGGCAATCATAAAACTAGAGCTTCAATAAATGAAATGAACAGTGTCATATGACAAATTGGACACAACTTTAAGTAATTGTATGAATGGCTAAACAAATAAATAGTTAAAAATGCCTAAGAATGTTTTTGGAAAATATATATTTAAGCCAGAGAATATTTGCGTTATTAATGAGTAATAAATGACAAAACTAAATGATAGTGCCAATTTGTAGTGCAAATTTTTGTTTGCCGAATTGTTTGACGGTCTTATAATTTTTTGTTATAATCGTGTTTAAAGTACACACAAAACAGTTGGTTTCAGAACCACCAATTTTTGGAAATTTTCAAACCGATAAAAAACGAGAAAAAATAGTGGATAAAGTAAAATACTTAGCACACAGCACCGCTTCGTTTTTGATGTGTATAGAAACTAAACGATGAATACTTAATTCAATTGGAGAGCTGAGATCTAACCCACAAAAAGTAGTTGACGACGAGCTCTAGAGCTCCAGAATACCTTTTTGTTCGTTGCACAGCCCACACAGCCCAAAATGATAATGTTACACCATAGATGATACTTATTTTGTATATGGCAACACAAGACAAATAGAAATGACATCATCAGATCCATTATGGTTAAAATAAATTGTATTTGAAAGCAGCACTGAACAACTTTTAGATTACAATAAGCAATAATGGATGTAAAATGTAAAATGGAAAATTCAAAAATAAATAGGGCATTAAAATGAAGAATGAAACTATAATGAAATTAAAACTTGTTTATTTGTGTACAACAATAATATTTAAAATACTTCTTAAATGTGTACTATCACTATATACAAAAACGTAAAAAAACAAAAACAAAATACATAAAAATTACATTGCATAGAAAAGCAAGAAACACACAAAACATACTCGAACAAGATTGAGCTGATCGTTGGGACTGTGCTGGCGAGGCACACAATGTTGAAAATAACTGGAAATTTGTACAATCCGAGCAGTTATTTATTGAATTGGGAATTAATCGAACTATTTTGAAAACTCAGCCTAGCGAGTTTTCCAAAATGATCATTGAAATTCGAAAAGAATATGGTTTTTGTCATGCCCAGCAGAGTCCCATATGGAGAGGTTCGTAAGGACACAGAAGCATACAAGAATACTTATACATATATAAGATACAGAAACACATACATAATCACAACAAAGTTTAAACAAATACAACCGTTAAACTACATACAATAAGCAACGGTAAAAAAGCGGTATTAATTCATCATTGCGAAATGTACAACAAAAATGGTAAAAAGTTGAAAAACAAAAAGGAAACAAAAAAAAAAAAACGTAAAAACAATACAAAAAAGCAAACATTATTTACAATATATTTACAATTCTATAAAAATTATATTTAAAAATATTTACATATATATACTATATATGGACAAAACCAAATCATGATGTGTTTGTACTTATGCACGAGTTTTTGCGAAACAACAGACACAAACATGCCATGCAACACATAAACATTAACAAAATCCAAATGCAGACAGACATCGTACATACATATGTTCAACAAAAGTTATACACATACTTACATATACAAATACATGTGCAATAAAAAAAAAAATGATAAGAAATGGAGATACACACAAAGTTAAGTGCATTATAATTGAATTTATAGATTTAAAAGACAAACAAAAAAAGAAAAAAAAAATGAAATTGAATTAAAAATGATGAAGCTATTAAGTGAGTTATTTAAACGGACTACTGTAACGATTAATGCCAGTGCATATGTATTTATTCACTACTCATATATACATCATATATACAAGACATACCTACACATACAGCAACATATAATTTCGTTGAAATCAATCATGTACCAAATTGAAGTCAGTTACTCAGCATACCATCATCACATCATTACATCAATTATTATCATCAACATCATCATCATCATCATCGATACACACTCAAACAAACACACGAACATGTATTGCAAATTTAGCCAAGTCAAGAATGAATTTAAAAAACAAAGAAACCAAATACAATGCTAAATGTATTGCGTTCTCGAACTAAATGAGTTTTGTGTCAAATTTTTACTTCAAATACCAAAATACCAAAAAAAAAAAACAAAAAAAAAAAGAAGAAAATAAGAAAAGTGAATAGCAAACTAAAACACGAAATCATAAGAACATTGGAATATTTGATGATACTTTCTATGTGTATTTGGTGTGAAGTAAATTGAAATTGAAATGTACCACAAATAGGGAAAGAAATATGAAAATGATAATGAAAACAAAACCAAAAGTAAAACAGAATTTAACACAATTTTTGAATTCATTAAATAAAGGTATGTGTTTAGATATATTCAAACAAAATAAAAACTAACGGCTTTTTTATTAATGTGGTCCATCGAAAGTAAGTACATCATTCCCATTGTTGGAATGCCGTTTTCAACTGGTTTCGAAGTCCTTATCTAAATATATTGAAAAATATTCAGCGACAATTTTAATACTTTAAAATTCACTGTCTAGAGATAATGGAGATAAGAAATAATCTTACGCAACATCAGAATCAGACAACTATCACCCAAGCGTGATGCGCATGAATGAAAATAATGAATGATCGCAAATATCAGGCCTTAATCACGTTTCGGTAAATACTAGAGTGTCGAATTCAAAAGAAAGAGAGAAAGTTTAGTCTTAAGAGCTATAATGTTCTCATAAATTAGAGAGAGGATTTTAATTGATTGGTTTTACGAATGATAGGACCAGGCAATTTTCTGCATAGTTGTATTAAGCTTACGACGAGCTCTCTCTGTTTAGTATTCATTGTATACCAGCAAGAGCAAGACTAAGTCGGAGTGAAGGGGAAAGAGTTCGACAATTGATGAGCACTTTAAGATAATAATTGACAGCTTGGAATTAGAATTGTTTTAAAATTAATATTTTTATGGGGCTGCTGACATCAGTTGACATGAAAAACTCAACCAGTCAAACATTCGCCGGGAAAAATTAAAGGTATTTATCAGTAGACTGTAATTTTGAGAAATTAAAAGCTGATTATAAGCATGGAAATGACAAGTTGTTAATGAGCAAAACGCTTTACAAAAGCTGGTACGCTAGATAACTCAGAAAATGTAGTTTTATGAAAGCGGCTTTAAGTCAATTAAGAAAATAAAAAAATTCAAATGTAGAAAAACGTAAATTGAAATTAGTGTACTAACTAAAAAACGTAAATATATTGCAAAATTTATGCTTGTTAACTCATCCATTCATAAAATGCCCGCAAATAAAGATAATTTTATAATAATTCTCATTAAATATTCACATTTGAGTTTTGTTGTTTTTATTTCAAATCGGACCACAGTTTGGACATAAAGTTGCCTGACCTTTACGCTTCATCTCTAGCGAGCTGTACATATACATAAATATATAGCAGTTTCTCATTCATAAAAAAATCGTAAAAAGAGCGGGACGAAAGAAAGAAACGAGACAGATCGAGAGATGAGATTTGGTTTGTGAAAGCATTGTGAGCATTTATAAATATATATTAATGTCTTTATAAATACGATTTACATTTCCGATTTCAGCCAGAGATAGTCAACTTTTGCAATCTGTTACACTGGCTGATAGTGTTAGTAATCGTGAGACTTAGACTGGTTGAACAGGGGGAACATAAATCTTGGAAACACCTGCCGAGCACGTACAGATCGCCAATTCTTACCTCATTACTTGGAATTACTCCTGACAAATTTCAAACAATCGAAGTCAATTAAAATACAACTTGTATGTGTATTCAGAGCTAATTGCGTTACATTGGAAAACCGATTAAAATCCGGTTTTTAGTTTTGTAAAAGCTTTTACAGTTGTCTCTGTGTAAAATCCGCAAATTGTTCAAGGTTGAAGCATTTACTCTGCGCGTTAAATAACATATGCCGATATTGTGGTTGGTCATGATAGTGAAATATGTATACATATTTGCACATATTTACATACATATTTCTGATATTTTTTGAATGCTGCCAACTAATTTTTTAGTTACAACTTGGCCAGTGAGCGAAGCAAAAAGGGAGAAGTAAGTGATTTTGGAAACATCACGCATTCAACACGTGAACACTGCAAAATGTCTCAACTGAATTAACGATCATCAATTGCTGTCATAAAATTGTATTTTCGTATTGTATTTTTTCATAATTGCTGTTGTCAAAAGTATGCTTTTGTGTACACTTTAAAAAGATCATTAAATATCGTTATTTATTTATTATCCCCATCTAATATTTTGGCCTTTTTATTTCGGTGAATAATAACGGTGAATAGACTCTTTATGTTAAATTACGATGGAGAGGGGTCCCTCCCTCCTCCCTTGATCGTAATCGTAATGAACTGTGTAGGCTCAGCTGTGGGCACAACTGTAAAACTGCGAAGAGCACAGTCCGAGTGAACGAGAATATTTCGAATTAAGTTCGACAGGACAGGGTCTAATGAGAGACCACTTTGCAAATGGTCGGAGCCTTCCTCTGAGAGAGACCGGAGAGCGAATGAATGAATGCCGTGGAATGAATGCCGTGGAATGAATGCCGTGGAATGAATGTCGTCGCTGGCAGTGTGTCTCGGCTTTTCGTGCCGATAACAGCGTCGTAAAAGTTATTCGCGTTTAAAAATAAAACTTGCCAAATAGAAGCGAACAAATTAGAAAAACGCCCACGTATAAATAAACTTTGGTTAATGTCGCAAATTGAAATTGTTAATTGTGCACCAATTTAGATAAATAGATGACGACCATCGATGAAACACCACCGCCATCGGCCACAGTCCAGGCAACGGCACCAAACCAAACGGCTGTGACAACCAACTCAAATGCCGATCCCGAGGATATTACACTGGATTACATACTGAAGCACATTGGACAGTTCGGTCGCTTTCAGCTGATCATCTTTTTGCTGATCTGCTTGCCGATGATGTTTCATGCGATGTTCTCCGTGACGTACGTCTTCACGGCTGGCACTGTGATGCACAGGTGAAGTTTGCTTGGAGTTAGTGAATTGGTCAGCAGCCAGTGACACGTGAACTCTTCTTCAACTCCAACAGATGTAACATTACAGAGTGCGATAGTCCCAGTAGCCGATACGACGAGCCCTGGACGGAATATAGCATTCCCAAGAATGGCAAGGAGTTGGACAAATGCAACCGCTATGAAAACAATGAGCTGTCTGGCTGGGATCAATCTCAACAGATTTGCTTACCTGACAACTACAATAAGGACAAAAAACGGTGCTCCGACAATGAGTTCGTTTTCCGCAATAAGGAATTAACCATTTCCAATGACGTGAGTATCAAAGCTCAATTTGCGATCAACCACGTCAGCCAGACGATGTTTGGGGCCTCGAGGCTTATCAGCCAATTAGATAGATATGTAAATCGGAGCAAATCGCATAATAAGAAGAACTGACGACTCAAGCGAATAATGAGCTGTGAAATAATTGGTTAGCTGCAATAAAGCATTGCGGAAACTTTTCCATTATTCGCCATTTGCATTGTTGGGGCGCATATCAAATAAATAGTGATTAAGTATGGAATCTTTTCATGCCCCCAGTTTGGAATTTACTGCGAAGATGAATGGAAATTATCCATGGTCGGCACCATAAAAAATCTGGGACAATTCTTTGGCATACCGCTGGGCGGCATTGTGGCAGATCGGTAAGATCGGTTCTAAGCAGAACTTTTTCCATGATAATTCTAATTGTCTTTTCCATTGGTTTGCAGTTTTGGTCGCAGCTTTTCCATTGCGTTGGGCGGCATTTTGGGCGGCTTGCTGGGCTTAGTGCGCTCCTATTCGCCCAGCTATATTTGGTTCCTGATCTTTGAGTTCCTTGACAACGTGGCCAGCGGCACCCTGTACTCCACCTGCTTTATCATCGGCATTGAACTCGTGGGTCCGAAGCGACGAGTGCTCGCCTGCAGCGTGATAACAATCTTCTATGCCATCGGCGAAGTGGCTCTGGCCATGTTTGCCAAGGTCTTCGAGGACTGGCGCCATCTGTTGCGGATTACCTACGGGCCGGCGATGATTCTGCTCG
Source organism: Drosophila nr. fundita (assembly GCA_035044245.1). Lineage (NCBI taxonomy): Eukaryota > Metazoa > Arthropoda > Insecta > Diptera > Drosophilidae > Drosophila > Drosophila nr. fundita. The sequence goes on along the minus strand of JAWNMG010000622.1, from coordinate 557,058 downwards.
TCTACTTCTGGATTCTGCCTGAGAGCGTGCGTTGGCTCCTCAGCGTTGGCAAGGAGGAGCAAGCCAAGGCAATACTGCGTAGGGCGGCCACGGTGAATAAGCACAAGCTGTCGGAGAGTGTGCTGGACAAGCTGGTGATTGCCAATCGGAAGAAGCTGGAGCAGTCCGAAGAGGGAAGATTTCCCATTCGCGAGGCGTTCACCAACTTCAAGTGGCGCATTGCCAACTGCTCCTTCTGCTGGAATGTCCATGTGCTCGTGTACTATGGACTCAGCTTGAATGTGGTGTTGCTGGATGGCGATAAGTACAACAATTTTGCCTATATTGCGCTCGTCGAGATTCCGGGCATTTTTTTGCCCCTGCTCATCATGGATCGGTTTGGCAGACGCTACTCCCTATGTGGCCTGATGCTGTTCAGTGGTTTGTGCTGCATTGGCACCATTTTTGTGGAAGGCGATCAGCAGGTGCTGCAACTGGTGCTCTTCCTGGTGGGCAAGCTGTCCATCACGGCCAGTTTCCAGGTGCTCTACTTCTTTGCCTCCGAAATATTTCCCACCAACCTAAGGAACAGCCTGCTCAACTTCTGCGCCATGATGGGCAGATTTGGTTCAATGCTGGCGCCGCAGACGCCGCTCTTGGTGAGTCCTTGCTATCTTTCCCATATTCGAAGGTTAAACCAACTTTCTCGATTTAGGCCAAGTATTATGATAGTGCGCCCGCCATTCTGTTTGCCACCGGTGCCATCCTCAGCGGCTGTCTAACGCTCTACTTCCCCGAGACCACCAATCTTGTCTTGCCTACCACGGTAAAGGAAGCAGATGCCATTGGGGTCAAAAAGAAACCTCCAAAGGATCTGGAGCTCAATCTTCCCGCAAAGTAGCATCTAAACAATCAGTAAGCAACTTAAACACAGAGCGGGGAAGGGCAGTTAATTACTCTTAAGTTGTTTTCTAATTTTACATAATTCCCCTTCGATTTATTTTTTTATAATTGCTGTTGTTAAAAGTATGCTTTAGGGAACACTTTAAATTCAATCAATTCAAAAATCATTAAATATCGTTATTTATTTATTATCCCCTTAACCACCCCATTGTTCTGCACAAGTCAAAAAAAGAAAGTCAATTTAAATATTGGAAAACTTAATGATTTTCGCAAGAGCGGACAAATTTTTAAATACACATTTTTGTAAATCAAGTTTATTTAAAAGTATGATTTTTGTGTTACTCTCTCCAATTGATACGAAACGCATTTCTCATTATACAATTTTGTAGTGTTATCAAAACATTCGCAGATACTTTCACAATAATCAAGCAATAGAAAGTCGTCAAATTAATAAGAATTGATTATTTTCGGCATGGAATACAATTGTAATCAGAGGCGCAGCCAGACTTTCTCAAAGGGGGGGCTGAATACCTTTTCTTTATGACAATAATTAGTTTGTTTTTAATTTTAGACACACTACAATATCAACTTATTTTTTGACCTCTTTATTTCGGTGAATAACCCAACGAGTCTATGTAAAATTACGACGGAGAGGGGTCCCTCCCTACACCCTTGATCGTAATCGTAATGAACTGTGTAGGCTCAGCTGTGGGCACAACTGTAAAACTGAGCAGTCTTACAACTGCGAAGAGCACAGTCCGAGTGAACGAGAATATTTCGAATTAAGTCCGACAGGCCGGGTTCTAATGAGAGACCATTTTGCAATTGGCCGGAGTCCTCCTCGAGGAGAGAGACCGAAGAGCGAATAAATGAATGCCGTGGAAATGTTGCGGTTGCGGTTGATCGCTGTTGATTGTCCCTGGCAGTGTGTCTCGAGTTTTCGTGCCATTAACAACGTCGTAAAAGTTATTCGCGTTTAAAAATAAAACTTGCCAAAAAGAAGCGAACAAATTAAATTTGTTAATTGTGCACCAATTTAGATAAACAGATGACGACCATCGATGAAACACCACCGCCATCGGCCACAGTACAGGCATCGGCACCAAACCAAACGGCTGTGACAACCAATTCAAATGCCGATCCCGAGGATATTACTCTGGATTCCATTCTGAAGCACATTGGACAGTTCGGTCGCTTTCAGCTGATCATCTTTTTGCTGATCTGCTTGCCGATGATGTTTCATGCGATGTTCTCCGTGACGTACGTCTTCACGGCTGGCACTGTGATGCACAGGTGATGTTTGCTTGGAGTTAGTGAATTGGTCAGCAGCCAGTGACACGTGAACTCTTCTTCAACTCCAACAGATGTAACATTACAGAGTGCGATAGTCCCAGTAGCCGATACGACGAGCCCTGGACGGAATATAGCATTCCCAAGAATGGCAAGGAGTTGGACAAATGCAACCGCTATGAAAACAATGAGCTCCCTGGCTGGGATCAATCTCAACAGATTTGCTTACCTGACAACTACAATAACGACAAAAAACGGTGCTCCGACAATGAGTTCGTTTTCCGCGATAAGGAATTAACCATTTCCAATGACGTGAGTAACAAAGCTCAATTTGCTGACGACTCAAGTGAATAATGAGCTGTGAAATAATTGGTTAGCTGCAATAAAGCATTGCGGAAACTTTTCCATTATTCGCCATTTGCATTGTTGGGGCGCATATCAAATAAATAGTGATTAAGTATGCCTCTTGGAATCTTTTCATGCCCCCAGTTTGGAATTTACTGCGAAGATGAGTGGAAATTATCCATGGTCGGCACCATAAACAATCTGGGACAATTCTTTGGCATACCGCTGGGCGGCATTGTGGCAGATCGGTAAGATCGGTTCTAAGCAGAACTTTTTCCACAATAGTTCTAATTGTCTTTTCCATTGGTTTGCAGTTTTGGTCGCAGCTTTTCCATTGCGTTGGGCGGCATTTTCGGCGGCTTGCTGGGCTTAGTGCGCTCCTTTTCGCCCAGCTATATTTGGTTCCTGATCTTTGAGTTCCTCGACAACGTGGCCAGCAGCACCCTGTACGCCACCTGCTTTATTATCGGCATTGAGCTTGTGGGTCCGAAGCGACGAGTGCTCGCCTGCAGCGTGATAACAATCTTCTATGCCGTCGGCGAAGTGGCTCTGGCCATGTTTGCCAAAGTCTTCGAGGACTGGCGCCATCTGTTGCGGATTACCTACGGGCCGGCGATGATTCTGCTCGTCTTCTTCTGGATTCTGCCTGAGAGCGTGCGTTGGCTCCTCAGCGTTGGCAAGGAGGAGCAAGCCAAGGCGATACTGCGTAGGGCGGCCACGGTGAATAAGCGCAAGCTGTCGGAGAGTGTGCTGGACAAGCTGGTGATTGCCAATCGGAAGAAGCTGGAACAGTCCGAAGAAGGAAGATTTCCCATTCGCGAGGCGTTCACCAACTTCAAGTGGCGCATTGCCAACTGCTCCTTCTGCTGGATTGTCAACGTGCTCGTGTACTATGGACTCAGCTTGAATGTGGTGTTGCTGGATGGCGATAAGTACAACAATTTTGCCTATATTGCGCTCGTCGAGATTCCGGGTTTCTTTTTGCCCCTGCTCATCATGGATCGGTTTGGCAGACGCTACTCCCTGTGTGGCCTGATGCTGTTCAGTGGTTTGTGCTGCATTGGCACCATTTTTGCGGGAGGCGATAAGCAGGTGCTGCAATTGGTGCTCTTCCTGGTGGGCAAGCTGTCCATCACAGCCAGTTTCCACGTGCTCTACTTCTTTGCCTCCGAAATATTTCCCACCAACCTTAGGAATAGCTTGCTCAGCTTCTGCTCCATGATGGGCAGATTTGGTTCAATGCTGGCGCCGCAGACGCCGCTCTTGGTGAGTCCTTGCTATCTTTCCCATATTCGAAGGTTGAACCAACTTTCTCGATTTAGGCCAAGTATTATGATAGTGCGCCCGCCATTCTGTTTGCCACCGGTGCCATCCTCAGCGGCTGTCTAACGCTCTACTTCCCCGAGACCACCAATCTTGTCTTGCCTACCACGGTGAAGGAAGCAGATGCCATTGGGGTCAAAAAGAAACCTCCAAAGGATCTGGAGCTCAACCTTCTGGCAAAGTAGCATCTAATCAATCAGTAAGCAACTTAAACACAGAGCGGGGAAGGGCAGTTAATTACTCTTAAGTTGTTTTCTTAATCTTGCCAAAACATTGCATTTCTTTTAGTCTTCTGATTACTATGCGTGAATCGTGGTTTGTCTTAAGGTATGTGATAATATTACAATTAGAAAAGTTTTTACAGGTGTCTCTGCGTAAAATCCGCAAATTGTTCAAGGTTGAAGCATTTACTCTGCGCGTTAAATAACATATGCCGATATTGTGGTTGGTCATGATAGTGAAATATGTGTATATATTTGCACATATTTACATACATATTTCTGATATTTTTGGAATGCTGCCAACTAATTTTTTATTTACAACTTGGCCAGTGAGCGAAGCAAAAAGGGAGAAGTAAGTGATTTTGGAAACATCACGCATTCAACACGTGAACACTGTAAGATCTCTCAACTGAATTATCGATCATTAATTGCAGTCATAAAAAAAATGTATACTATGAGTTTTTATATTTTTGTGCTTCACCCAACCAACAATTTTACATAATTCCCCTTTGATTTATTTTTTTTATAATTGCTGTTGTTAAAAGTATGCTTCTGTGAACACTTTAAAAAGATCATTAAATATGGTTTTTTTATTTATTATTAAATAAAAAAAAGGCAATGATTTTCGCAAGAGCGGACAAATTTTTAAATACACATTTTTGTAAATCAAGTTTATTTAAAAGTATGATTTTTGTGTTACTCTCTCCAATTGATACGAAACGCATTTCTCATTATATAATTTTGTAGTTTCACAATAATCAAGCAATAGAAAGTCGTCAAATTAATAAGAATTGATTATTTTCGGCATGGAATACAATTGTAATCAGAGGCGCAGCCAGACCTTCTCAAAGGGGGGCTGAATAGCTTTTCTTGATGACAATAATTATTTTGTTTCTCCCTCCGCCCTTGATCGTAATCGTAATGAGCTGTGTACTCTCAACTGTGGGCACAACTGCAAAACTGAGCAATCTTATCACTGCGAAGAGCACAGTCCGAGTGAACGAGAATATTTCGAATTAAGTTCGACAGGACAGGGTCTAATGAGAGACCACTTTGCAATTGGCCGGAGTCAGTCTCGGAGAGAGACCGGAGAGCGAATGAATGAATGCGATTGCGGTTGGTGTCGCTCGGTGTTGATCGTCGCTGGCAGTGTGTCTCGTGTTTTCGTGCCGTTAACAACGTCGTAAAAGTTATTCGCGTTTAAAAATAAAACTTGGCAATTAGAAGCGAACAAAGTAGAAAAACGCTTGCGTATAAATAAACTTTAGTTAATGTCGCAAATTGAATTTGTTAATTGTGCACCAAGTTAGATAAATAGATGACGACCATCGATGAAACACCACCGCCATCGGCCACAGTCCAGGCATCGGCACCAAACCAAACGGCCGTGACAACCAATTCAAATGCCGATCCCGAGGATATTACTCTGGATTACATACTGAAGCACATTGGACAGTTCGGTCGCTTTCAGCTGATCATCTTTTTGCTGATCTGCTTGCCGATGATGTTTCATGCGATGTTCTCCGTGACGTACGTCTTCACGGCTGGCACTGTGATGCACAGGTGATGTTTGCTTGGAGTTAGTGAATTGGTCAGCAGCCAGTGACACGTGAACTCTTCTTCAACTCCAACAGATGTAACATTACAGAGTGCGATAGTCCCAGTAGCCGATACGACGAGCCCTGGACGGAATATAGCATTCCCAAGAATGGCAAGGAGTTGGACAAATGCAACCGCTATGAAAACAATGAGCTGACTGGCTGGGATCAATCTCAACAGATTTGCTTACCTGACAACTACAATAAGGACAAAAAACGGTGCTCCGACAATGAGTTCGTTTTCCGCAATAAGGAATTAACCATTTCCAATGACGTGAGTATCAAAGCTCAATTTGCGATCAACCACGTCAGCCAGACGATGTTTGGGGCCTCGAGGCTTATCAGCCAATGAACACCAGACTCTGACAAGCATGGACTTTGATAATAAATCATCAGATTTCTGCACATTCCATTGGACCAAGTGACAGTTCAGGAGCACACTGAGGCATTAGCAGCCAAACTCTGTGCATTTATTTCACGGGTCACAAGCCCGGGGCTTTAACTAGCCACGCGTCAACTATTTACATTCATTGATTAGTCAAATACCCACAATCGGGGCCTTTAATTATTTTTAAAATCAAGATAAGAATAGAGTAGGAGCCTGATATAGTGCACAGCGGAAGTAAGTGACTGACTGATTTCCCGACTGACTTGTGTAAAATGTTTTTAATCTTTAATATGACGTATTCCAATTAACTATGGGTCTCTGATACTTTGTAGTTTACACTGTAAACAATAATTGATTGCTTTTGAAGGTGTTATTATGTTTAAGATACTTAAATATTTATGGATGAATATTAATGTTAATGGAAATAAGTATTGGAAAGTAATAACTTGATTTCTCAAGAGTAGGAGTTCAAATTTATAAGCTGCCACAGAACTATACGATTTAACGTTTTTACAACTCATTTATAAAATATCTTTATAGTCACAAAGCTAGTTAGTTTTTCGGGTCTTATTGTAAAGATAAATATAAAGATAAAACAAACGAAATTAAATGCCAGTTAAAAACAATTGGAACAACAATCTCAGATAATCCTTTCAGGTGTCGCTCAACTTTGGCGCTAAGAAACCAAGCCAACGCCAAATTAGTATAAAAATTGCGTATTTTCATTGTTTGCTATTGTATTTTGTTTGTTTATGTTTACCACACATGGCGTTTGATAAGCTGCGTATTCAAATTTGTATCTCTTGGCCTACTAGGGTGTGAACGTAAGAAGAAAATAAATGTGCCACAAGTCAATGTCGTAGACTCGTCTCGACTGAGTCTGGCGTGCTTCAATCATTTCATTCATTTTCAGGGGCAAAAGAAATTGCGGCTTTCATAGACACGATTAGATTAGATATGCAAATCGGAGCAAATCGCATAATAAGAAGAGCTGACGACTCAAGTGAATAATGAGCTGTGAAATAATTGGTTAGCTGCAATAAAGCATTGCGGAAACTTTTCCATTATTCGCCATTTGCATTGTTGGGGCGCATATCAAATAAATAGTGATTAAGTATGCCTCTTGGAATCTTTTCATGCCCCCAGTTTGGAATTTACTGCGAAGATGAGTGGAAATTATCCATGGTCGGCACCATAAACAATCTGGGACAATTCTTTGGCATACCGCTGGGCGGCATTGTGGCAGATCGGTAAGATCGGTTCTAAGTAGAACTTTTTCCACAATAGTTCTAATTGTCTTTTCCATTTTTTTGCAGTTTTGGTCGCAGCTTTTCCATTGCGTTGGGCGGCATTTTGGGCGGCTTGCTGGGCTTAGTGCGCTCCTATTCGCCCAGCTATATTTGGTTCCTGATCTTTGAGTTCCTCGACAACGTGGCCAGCGGCACCCTGTACTCCACCTGCTTTATCATCGGCATTGAGCTCGTGGGTCCGAAGCGACGAGTGCTCGCCTGCAGCGTGATAACAATCTTCTATGCCATCGGCGAAGTGGCTCTGGCCATGTTTGCCAAGGTCTTCGAGGACTGGCGCCATCTGTTGCGCATTACCTACGGGCCGGCGATGATTTTGTTCGTCTACTTCTGGATTCTGCCTGAGAGCGTGCGTTGGCTCCTCAGCGTTGGCAAGGAGGAGCAAGCCAAGGCGATACTACGTAGGGCGGCCACGGTGAATAAGCGCAAGCTGTCGGAGAGTGTGCTGGACAAGCTGGTGATTGCCAATCGGAATAAGCTGGAGCAGTCCGAAGAGGGAAGATTTCCCATTCGCGAGGCGTTCACCAACTTCAAGTGGCGCATTGCCAACTGCTCCTTCTGTTGGATTGTCCATGTGCTCGTGTACTATGGACTCAGCTTGAATGTGGTGTTGCTGGATGGCAATAAGTACAACAATTTTGCCTATATTGCGCTCGTCGAGATTCCGGGTTTCTTTTTGCCCCTGCTCATCATGGATCGGTTTGGCAGACGCTACTCCCTGTGTGGCCTGATGCTGTTCAGTGGTTTGTGCTGCATTGGCACCATTTTTGCGGGAGGCGATAAGCAGGTGCTGCAACTGGTGCTCTTCTTGGTGGGCAAGCTGACCATCACAGCCAGTTTCCAGGTGCTCTACTTCTTTGCTTCTGAAATATTTCCCACCAACCTTAGGAACAGCTTGCTCAGCTTCTGCTCCATGATGGGCAGATTTGGTTCAATGCTGGCGCCGCAGACGCCGCTCTTGGTGAGTCCTTGCTATCTTTCCCATATTCGAAGGTTAAACCAACTTTCTCGATTTAGGCCACGTATTATGATAGTGCGCCCGCCATTCTGTTTGCCACCGGTGCCATCCTCAGCGGCTGTCTAACGCTCTGCTTCCCCGAGACCACCAATCTTGTCTTGCCTACCACGGTGAAGGAAGCAGATGCCATTGGGGTCAAAAAGAAACCTCCAAAGGATCTGGAGCTCAACCTTCCCGCAAAGTAGCATCTAAATAATCTGTAAGCAACTTTAACTCATAAATTAAAGCACAAGAGAGTTCAAAGACACAACTCGGCATCATTTATTATTATACACAGGGGCGTACACAGAGGGGGAAAGGGCAGTTAATTTCTCTTAAGTTGTTTTCTTAATCTTCCCAAAACATTGCATTTCTTTTAATTTTCTGATTACAATGTGTGAAACGTGGCTTATCTTAAAATGTGAAACAATATTACAATCTGATTCGCGAAAAACTGTGCACGCCCTTGATTATACATACTTATATACTTAGATATATAATCACACATACTGAAACACACTGGAAAATAATAAAAATTGATTGGAATAAATGCTACTTTTAGAGCCAAAATGCAATATTATATATTTAAACATTAACATTAAAATTAAGAAGTGTATTCAATTGTGTTAAAATGCATTTAATGTTAATTATGTTAAGCAATAAAATAAAACTATTATAGAAATAGTTACAAAATGAAAAATGAACAGCAACAAATGGAAATTAGCAAAGCTCTAAATTAAAGCCACCATATCTTCGCTAAAAATGAACTGATCTGCGAATTATTTTCATTACTATTTGCAGGCTCCACTCTATCTGCGAAAATATGGAAAGATTCAAAGGTGTTTCACACAAATACGTATTTCCATCTGGATGATATATATCAACCGATATGTGATCAACCAAATACAAAAAGACAGACTGAACTATCTGGAATCGGGATCAATTTCGATTGACCATGAATTTAGATACCCTATGGAGGCGGATAGGTCTCTATTTACAATTTCCGATAAATTATTAAATCGTTTGGAAGAATATTACATAATCATTAAATTCTGTACAATCAAAAATAGATACTGAAAATTCTGAATTTATTGTATTTATAATAACTCTTAAGATTATGGAAGTTTCTTGCAATGTTTAAGTAGCACGGTCTTCTTATAAACAATGTTTTACTTTAAGGTTTATAATAGAATTAATAACAATAATAGAGAATAAAAAAAAAAAATGGTTTACATATATATATGGTTAAGCTGATTTATTATGGCAGCCGGATCGTTTTTCAAGGCAGAATGGCAATTGATTAAATTAATTGCAAACATTGTAAAGCAACGATTTTTTCAGTTGGGAACTCAACTATTACAGATATTCTCCAAAAAATAATACTCGAACTTAGTATCTAGTGCATCGGTTTCTGATTCAGGTTAGCTTCAATTGCTTTGAGTGAAAAATTGGGTAATTGACTTGTTACCCGAGGCAGAGTTTAAGGTACTGTTTTGCTGCTTTTTAGCACGAGGTGGCGGGGAGGCCTCCTTGCTGTTGGAGTTGCTTATTGTGCGCACTTCCAGTTGGTTGAGCTCACGCTGCAGCTTTTTGGCCATGTGAAAATCCATGTGCTCCGGCATATTGACACTTTTCACGTAGGTCTTGCATCCGGCGCAGAGCTCTAAGGGTGAACTACTGCAGCTGGGAGGTGGCTCCAGTGGCTGCTTGGCGGCTAGAAATTTGGCTATGCTGTTCATAGGCTTTGCAGAAGTTGTTGCAACCGTTCCAGCAGCCTTTTTAGCCTTCTTCACAGGTGCGGGCTTCGCCGCGGGTGAGGGAACTGCAACTGTAGTGCTGACTGTAGCGTTTAGTCGACTGCGTTTCATTTCCTCGCGCTGTTCCTCGCGCAGCTGTCGATTCAACTGCTGGGCAAAGTGATGATCCCGATGGGTTTGCAGTGTGCTCACATCGTCCGGCAATTGGGCACCACACTCCTCGCAGCTGACCATGCTGACCAGATTTGCACTCAGCTCGGGCTGAGCGTACTCAGCATAGCTGCTTCTATAATCGCTGGCTGGCGCTGGTGCATCCATGGAATTTTCTTGCTTCTTCGATGTGCTGGGTTCTTCTTGTTCAATAGTGCAGCTTGATTCGATGTCATCCAGTTCGGCGGCCAAGCCATGCATATCAGAGGAGTCGTCACCTTCAGCGGATGACTCATTTGGCAGCTCTGCTGTTTTGTTGACTTCCTTCTGCTCCTGCAAATACTTGGCAAAGAAGCTCTCCTTTAACTCGGGTGGCGTTGCAACAGGCCCTGCCTTCTCGTCGCCGATCTCTTGTGCCACAGAGGATCCAATCAGTTTCCGCTTGTATTCTTCAAAGAAGCTCTTCTTGGGTGTCGCAGCTGACTTTAGGGCCTTTGCTTCCTCATCAGTTTCTGATGTTTTTGCTTGCAGCTCATTTTCGTCTGCTCTTCTGTTCGCTTCAACTTCAGAGTTGTCCTTCACAATCTGTACGTCTTTGCGCGTTTGCAAGTAATTGGCAAAGAAGCTTTTCATTTTCGCCTCTTCGGTTTGCTTCGGCTTCTGCACGACAAGAGGCTTCTCCACTGGTTCCTCAACGCTAATGCGGCGCTTTTTGGCCGCCTGATTGGCAAACATGGTTTGCAGGTTGTTCTGCGAATTCGATGCCGTCTCAAACTTGCCCACGCTGATGCCCAGAAACTTGATGGCATTATTGAGGGCCGCATCGCTGCCTGCACGCAGAAATGTCTTTGTGTTGGCCTTGATCACTTCGAGTGCTTGTGTGGCCAGCGTATCCTGATCGCAGTGCTTGAGTGGCGAGGAACGGGAGCTGGCCACCTCCTCACCATCGATATCCTGCACAAACTGCACAACCATTTGCTTTGCCTTGCGATTGTTCTCCATGAAATCCTTCTCCAAACGGTCGTTCATTTCGCTCGCCAGCTCACCAAGCCAGTGCTGCAGACTCTTGAGTCCGGTTATGTTGTTGCGACCCGGAAATTTCTTGCAACAGCCAATGCTCTTGGAGTAAAACCGAGGAGTGACTGCCTCCAAGTCAATGCCACATGCAATCTGATGTAGCCAGGTGCTAAAGAGAAATACCAATTTTACTAATCGAAATTCAATTCACCTACCAGTTAAATTCAACCTGTGACTTACCCGCTCTTCTCGTCCAGCTTACGTTGCAGCTCCTTTTCCGAATACTTCAGCACTTGGCCGAGAAACTTAATGCCCAGCGATTCGCAAACTGTTTCACCGAATTTACCGCCCAATCCCCTGATCTTGCCCACGGGCAGTTGATCGAACAGAGCGGGTATCTCGCCCAGCGGTAGAATTGTCTGCTTGTTGGGCTTGTTCATGCCCGCCCCAAGCTTGGCCAGAATTTTGTTATGTGCAATGCCCGCTGAGCATTCGTAGCCCGTTTCCGCCTTGACCGCTGCACGCACCTCGCCCGCAATGCATGCCCCGATGAGGAGACGCAGATCGCTCTGACGCACAGCGGGCAAATCGTTAGCATCATAGCGAAGCATAAAACGCTCATCATCCACAAAGGGATTGGCAAAGCGATTCGTTATCTTATTCACATAGTCGCCAATGTTTTCGTACCCGACGGCATAACTATTGACCAGCTCCTGTGGCTTTAGTGAAAACGAGCCCTGCAAATCAAAATGTGAAACAATTAATTTATATTATTATTATCTATACTATTGGCAGCAGCAGCAACCAACTTTGAATGATAATTTTGGAACCATTCGTGGCTTAATATAATTAGCTTATTGTTAAACTTAATTAGATATCCACACTGTGTTAAGTGCAGTTTGAGCTGCATAACTCTCGCTGATCAAACGTGTTTATTAGTCACTCTCGTTGTTGAGAATGTTTAGCGGTGACTTCAAATCTTCATTTCGTTCGTCGGTCATTAGCTACTCTTGTTGTGCATAAAAGGCTTCTAGCCTCAATGTATATTGGAACTTTATAATGTAGTAGAAATAACTTTGTGTTATTATTGTGTTATACTGGAAAATAAAGCTATCAAGAAGCTGATAGCGCAAACATATCCATATATCTATATATTTAACAAATGATGGATAAAAATGTGATTTCCATCTATACAATTGCGAAAATAATAATAATATTACAAAAACGAGAAGTTAAGAAGTGGAAGTCCTCTCTTTCTATCATTATGAATCAACTTTAAACGTATTTTCCCGTGAATATAATATTTATATATTTATATTATATTTTTCCATAATAAATGCAACATATGTAATTTAATTTTTGCTAATAAAAAGCATTTCTGGAAGGAGCTGAGGCACTCACCGTCTGGAGCTGTTGCACGCGTTGGTTAACCGTCTCGGTGATGTCCAAATAGGCCTCGTCGACGGAGGCGCGTTCCAGTAGCTGTGTAAAACGTTGCAGGACATTTGCCACTTCTTTGCCGGCATCGCGATATTTGCTGGTATCCGCTTTTTCACGGATATTGGGCACCGGGCAGAGAACGATGTCGGGGCAGAGTGCCTTGGCCTCGTCGCCGCGCATGTGGCGCGTGACGCCCTTGCCGCGTGCCGCATAGTTGACGGCGATGATGCCACCGCCGCGCCAAGGGTTGTATTGGACGACGGCGAGGGGCTTTCCTCGGTGCTGGGGTTGTTGCTTCTCCTCCACTTGGCAGAAGAAGCAATCCATGTCAACGAGTAGAACGATGCGGTCGTACTTGTTTTGCATGCCGACAAAGGCACGCGTTGAATTACTCATGATTTTAGCTTAAGATTATGTGTTTTACTCATTTTGCTTCAATTGCGCGGTTAATTTCACAACCAACAAGCGGCAAACAGATGTAGCGAAGCGATAACTTAGACAATGTTATATCGATATGCATCGAAAGTTAAGCATCGATATTTACTGAAATCAGCTGTTTAGCTGGAAAGACTTCTGTTTGCCATGTGGCAACGCCGGAATCAAAAAAATGTAAACAGGCGAATTAGTTTTGTTGTGCGCATAAAAATAAATAAATAAATATGTTTAAGTGCATTACAAATTATTTAAAACGGGTTCTTAGTCCGCAAATATAAACTTAGTGTCAAAAGCGGCTCGAAGCTTGCACTTTGCTGGCAACGAAGCTACTTCCGCTTTTTCGAATGTACGAATATATTGATTGAATAATTAATAATGTGGAGTGAATAATAATTAAGTATTATTTCATTGTTATATTAATGGTGTTATCTATGTGAATATAGTGATTAATCTATTTATATGTAACTTGGACTGATTGCGGCTTATTTTATACAATTTTGGCAAGCCGCAGAGCTATTGATTTTTTCGAATACCGCTTGCCGAATGCATTGCACATACAAAAACACTCAAACACGCCCACAAATACTCGTGCACAGAACACTCACACGCAGTACGACAAATATACATACACAGCGACTTAATCATTTTGGGTTAATGCTCGCAATTTATTATCAGAGCAATTATCGATTTGCGTTTGACCAGCGGCAGGTCAAAAATAGAATATTCCGTGTCGCGCTTTGGTTGATCTATTTCCGGTTTGTGTTCTATTCTGTTCCCTGTTCCTCTTCCTGCGGCTTTCTTTGAGCTGTGCGTCATGTCCAAAAAATGTCATAGCTAGCTTGATTTGTATTTAGTGTTTTACGTGTGTGACCAACTTATGGCTTAATTTGGTGAACGCACGTAGAAACTGCCCAGCCCAAGCCAAGTGGCAGTTATATTTATTGCATGCCTAAATACTGTGACAGCCTCTGCTACTTGCCTAAGCGATTTGAGTTGCTTGTTGTTGTTTTTGTTTTTTTGTTGGTGTGGGCTGAGGTTGTGGTCTTTGCTATTTTTATGTGCGTGCAAAGGTGTGTTACTGTGACCTAATTCTGTATGGTTTATGAGGCTAACAGAAAGAGGAAGAGGAAGTGGCAGGTGCATCACTGACCTGCTGTAATATCTAATGACATGGCCATCAAAAATCACTTAACGATTTGTGTAACATTGTTAACTTTTATAATGACTATACAATGACTCAAACTCATTTGACTAATGCTATTTTTGGAATTTCTAAGTACTTTAGGTTGTAGTCTTGACTAAGAAATTATATATTAATTAACTCCCACAAATATATTGAATAATCTTATCGGCAAGTTTATGATCTGTAACCCGTTTTTAATGAAAATGTGGCAATTCAAGTTGACAAACTGAATACATTTACTAGAATCACTTGTCCATGTCCATCACAATGACTTAACGATGTACGTAAGGTTGTTAACGTTAATAATTACTACACAAATTATTTGTTTATTTAATGTTGATCTTCGAAAATAGTTTATACATTGAAAATAGTTGTAAAAAAAAACGCCATTGGATTAATTATATTTTTGGAACTAAATTTTTTTTATTGTTTTGGATTGTAGACGTGACAAAGTAATTTTATATTTTATTAACTTTCCTTATTTGATAACTGTGTGTTGACCCGCATATTAATCCCAAATGAATTATTGAGAATTTCTTTAAATGAAATTGTGGTAATTCAATATGACAAACCCACAACTGACTATATTTACTAGAATTACGCTACTGCTGTTTGCTACCCAGTCTCCAGCATTAACCCACAATTATGCTAATGGCTCAGCAACAACCACTTGACCGACCATTTTCCCCTCTTCTCTCAGTAGTCAATATACAACCCACTCAGTCTCAACACTTTGGGGGGCATTCAACAGCGAACAACCCGCAGAACTCAGAGAGATATTCTCAGTCGGACGACGGACGCCGGACGATGAAGTCACTGGGGCGTTGTATCACACACCACAGAATTTTGAATTCCATTTGATTTGAGTGATTTTTTTAGTTCTCGTTTACTTTTCTATTAGACTGCGTGTAGTGACGACGCCTGTTGACATGGTGAAGATTCTACAGGCCTACAATTTTGCCAGGCAGCACACATATGCGCTCAATGGCGACATCCTGGCCGCCACCCTGATTGGCAACAATCGCATCGCCATCAGCAGCGCCGAGCAGTTCATCGAGATCTATGACATAGCTGGTAAACAACACCAGCAGCAATCGGAACAATCGGATCAACAGGAGGATGCCTCAGTTGCTGGAGGCACAGGAGAAACTGCCTCACCCACACCTGCGAGCGATGAGCGCATGCCAAACAGGTATACACTGGCCACGGTGGGTGAGGTGGTGCAGTTAATCTACTGCGAAGCGGGTAAGCCCTGATGCTTATTAAATAGTTAACAATTATTATGATAGTCATTTTATTTAAATACCCTTCAGCAAGGTCTGTTTAGATTAGCCAATAGCATTTAGTAAATTAAAAAAATTATCAAAAATTTACAGACTGATTAAAATGTTTATCCTTTAAGTAAATCTTATTGAAAAGTTAAATTGCAGCAAGAACGTTGAACTCATCAAATTTTATAATTTTTTTTTTTAAATATTGCGTTATGTTTTAGATTTTCTTTAAAAGTATATAGATTTAAAATAGCTTCTCCAAATTTTTAGTTCGTACTTCAAAAATCTTAATAGTATACAAAAATTTAATTGATATTTTGATACTTTTCACACCTTTTTTTTTTAAAGATATTTTCTTCAAATGAATTTCAACAATGACTTTTAAGTTCAGCAAAAAGGAATCAACAAATTAAAAAAAGTAAATAAATAAAAATTAACAGACTAATTAAAATGATTATTCACAGTATAAATCAAATCATTTAGTTATTTTATAATTTAATATTAATTTTATGAGTTAGTAAAGATAAATTAAATAACTCAACTGATAATATAAAACTAAAAATTCATTAAAAATGTCTTTTAGAAAGTATCAACTGCAATTTAAATTTAATAATTCTAATTTAAAGTTACGTGTATATTATTGTATACAAATATTCTTATTTAAGTAAACCAACTATTTTTAAGTCCTCAACAATTCCTATGAAATTCATTTAAAATTGGCTTTGAAAAAATGCCAACCGCAATTCAGTGTTAATTTGATGTGCTAATTTTTGTCGTATGCAGGCAAATACCTTCTGACGCTGGAGAAGGAGCAGGCTGGGAGCCCGGTGCACTCGAATAGCACCAGTATTAGCTGCACGTCGAGCAGCAACAGCAACACCGTCTGCACCGAGGATGAGACGAAGATGTTTGTGCGGATCTATGCCAACTTCTGGAAGTTTCCCGATGCCAAGCTGAACGAACTGCCCATCACAATACGCATCGCGTCGATGACGACGCCGAAGACGCCGCTGGTGGAGAGCGTCGATGTGATTGAGTTGCCACTGCGCAGTCCACCCGAGCTGGTGCAGTGTTGCCAAACGTCGGGCAACATCATTGTAAGCAGCCGGGATCGCATCTATCTGTACGAGTACACGCAGTGCGTCCATGAGAATACCCAGCCGAGATTCTCCTTCATCGACTTTCTGCCTTTCAAGTTCTTTGTGCAGCTGAACTTTGTGCCGCTGCGCCTCTGCCTGGCCGAGAATGTGATCGCCTGTCTGAGTCATCGTTACTGCGTTGCCTTCAAAGTGGTGGATGCACTGGCCAACAAGGCTACAGCAGCATCACCGGCAGCTGCCCATGACCTCAGTTGCCTGGACAACGATTATGCCGGCGATGAGCCACTGTCCGAGTCCCTAAGCTTGGGCAGCAAGGCAAGCGCCGCGGCTGTCAGCAGTACGCACAGTCAGCAGAGTTGCGACAGCGATTCGCTGCAATCCTCCAGCAGCGCGAAGCCCGCCAATCTGGGCAATCATCATACGGGCCTGGCAGGTCGCACGCCCCTCGATTTCAATGTGGCACGAATGGTGAACACCGCCTATGGACGCGAGTTTGAGCCCGAGTTGCGCTCACAGTGGGATCAGTGCGATAATGCCAGCAGTCGCCAGGAGGACAACAGCCAGGAGATAACCATAGCGCCTCAGCGCGCCACCGACATCAAAATCAAGCTGATCAACGAGGCGAAGGCGATGAATGTGCGTGGCATTGCAGCCGGTGGCAACAACAGTCTGACGGAGGATGCATCCGTACAGTACGATGTGCGCAAACTGCTCCAGATCTGCATGAGGACATCGGAGCCACAATCGAGGGTCTTGGATATATTGCGCTGCTTGGACTTGAAGGCGATTTATCAGCGCAGCAGCAGCGAGCAGCCGCAGCTGGGGGAGGATGAGGATGATGAGTACGAGATGGGCAATCAGCAGGTGCCCAGTGCTGTGACCACGTTCAAGCATGCCAATCGACGCACTCTCAAATCCTCGCAGCATCAGCGTTGCGTGGGGCACGCTCTACTCGTGGCTAGCAGCGTGGATGGCTACTTGTATCAGTTCTGTGCGCAGGGCAAGTGGTACAGCGAGAACGAGAAGCCGGTGGCCAGCTATAGTTTTACGGCGCCCGTGTTGCAGGTGCATATCAATGATTATGTCATCTATGCCATCACCTCGGAGTCCGTGGAGACGCACACCTCGCGCATCGGCCACAAACTGTTCCATAATCGGTTCGAGTATCCAAGCATTGGCGCCCTATTTCCCGAGGAATCTTCACCTGATGTGAGCTCAGCGATTGCCGTCATTGGTCTGGCTGCTTTTATGCATGTTCAGTTTGTCTGCGTCAATCGGGAGCAGCTGGTGTTGATCACGAATGCGGCGCTGGAGCTGCACAAGCGTCGCAGCACTGGCGAGGTGGCCGTAGTGGCAGTTAAGCGCAACATCGCCGCCCGGTTGCTGGCTGAAGCAAAGGCCAAGCACAGCAGCTTGCTGAGAAGCAGCAGTAGTGCTGCCCCCTCCTCGGTGGTGAACGAGTGGACACTGTACAACCTGGAGGTGCCGCGGGTGGAGCACATCATTGAGGATCTCGAGGGCATTGCCGAATCGTATCGCAGTGCGAGCAGCTCCAACTTCTACGATCTCATGGAGGAGGCGCACGTCATGCTCAGGCTGAGCCTAACCCTGCAGGGCGAGCGTCTCGGCGTGGACAGGGAGCAGGCACTGCGCAAAATGTTTATGGCCAATTGCCGCAAATTGGCCGACTTTTCAATACGGTAAGTGATTCATTTAAATGTTTGTTTTTCTTTTAAGTTTATCCTTTGATATTCTTTATTAGTTGAAAGCACAACTTAATTATTTTCATTATTGTATTAAGACTATGTTTATTTATTTACTTATTTATAAATGGTTCAGGGCTAGTGATCTATTTTATCTTTCTTTCTTAACATATTTAAATTAAAATATTCTTTGTTTCCCAATTCATTTCTCTCTATTTCTTGTTAAACAGCTCTAATAAGCAAGAAGTCTATTTGCAAGCCACTGGCTTCTATAAAATGTGCCAGCTTCAACTCGTGGACGTTTACAACAACTATATTCGGGAGTTCGAGAACAGTGAGCAGTTGGTGGAGACATCGCAGCTGGTTGGCCTCATCTATGCCGTGAAACTGTTTCTGCTTAGCCTGGGCACGGATCGGCTGCGCTCTTCGTTTCTCCACCAAACGGTGCCAGCGTATTTTACACCAGCCCGAGTGCTGCAACAGGGCTACAAACATGTGCCGCTCTCGCTTGAATTTCTCAACATGTTCATCAAGCATGCGCCAGGTGATTTGGCAAACATAATGCTCAGTTCGCCTGTGGTTGCCGATGCGATGAGCGGTGAGCTGATCAATTATCTGAAGTACTTGACGACGCCGTAAGTATCGATGGAGTTATCAAACTGAATCTATAACTTATTCAAAATACATATTTTAGCACACCCGATGAGAATCTGCTGCTGGCTGTAACAGCCTGTCGCATGTCCAACTATCTGCTGGCCCAGGAAATAATAGCCAAGTCAACGCGTCGCACTTTGGCCGTGGCTCTGATCAAGCACAAGAACGTTCTCTTCGATGACAGCACGGTGCTCTATCAGCGTCGCCAGCAACCCGACCACCAGCAGCAGTCCCAATCAACGGCTCGTAAGCGTTCTCGGCGTGGCGCCACACAATCCAAGGGCAAATCTGCAGGCGGACACATCAGAGCCACGCCCATGCCCGCGCCCAGTGCAATTGTTTCGTTCTCCGATTTCTGCGAGACGATTTTGCTGGCCAACGAGCAGCCCGCTCTGATTGAGGCCATATGCGATGCATTCATCCACGCATTGTGCATGGAGCACAGTATTACGCTAGACGTGGTGCTGCAGCTGTTCCTCAACTACATTGCCTCGCACATTGGCCAGAAGGGCTACCAGACCTCGCAGAAGGTGTTCGTCAGCATCCTGCAAGTCTTCTATTACGATCTGTACGATGTCAGCTTGTCGCTCCAGGCGCAGGAGGTGCGCTCCCAGACGCCGCCACAGCTGGACGATGACTACGATGACGAGTGCAGCAGTTCGCGTGCTCCATCGCTGCACAGCGAAGCTGATGTGCACTCGCTGTCCAGCTCCTGCGCCAGCTCGGCACCAGATGAGCGCTCGATAAGTGGACGCCAGCAGCGGATTGTTTACGACCAGCTGCAGGAGCAGCAGGGTGGATCGCCCTATCAGAAACGCAGCTCGAATGCGTCGCTGTCGCAGCCGCAACCGGATGATGATGTGGCTGCCACCAATCTGAAGGGTCTCAAAATACTCTTTCGCATGTACATGGGGCGCCTGAAGGCGCTGAGTGACCTAATCACCGACCTGCAGTCCGCCGACGTCGAACAGCAGAGCAGCCGCGAGGATTTCCTCAATCTGCGCATGGAATGCATTGCCTACATGGTTGGCATGGCGCCCAATTACTGCAACAGACCCAGTGTGCGGCATGCCAACGAAACTCAGTCCAGCAAACTTATCTATGTGCCCTATATACCCGACTATAAGCTGCCCGAGGGCGAGGAGTATGAGCAGCATATCAAGGCATACATACGACCGATTCCCTGTCTGCTGGAGCGACCGCAGTACTTGAATCGCTTGCCGCCCTTTGAGCGCAGCGACTTCAGCTATCCCAAGAAGGATGAGGGCGAGTTTGAGGTGCGCTTCACTGGCTGGCACAATGAGCTGCTGACGTTGACTCTGAAGGTTCAGAGTCTGCTGGCCTCCAGCAAGGTGGATCGCGAGATCATTTCGGAGTTTTTGGCTTTCATACCGAAATCGCCGCACTTGATAGGCGTTGATAGTTTCTTGGTCATCATATTGCCCAAGAACTTGGCCATCAACTATATGCTGAGCTTTTGCCCAGCATTCTTGTGGCAATATGGCAAGGTGAGTTATTGTCTACATTTATTATGCTCGTAAACTAATTAGTTTTGCTTACAGTCCTGTGGGTTTACACCCAAGCACTGGGAATCACTGCTGCGCAAGATATTAAGCAAACAGGATGCGTTGCCCAATTGGAAACCACACATTGCAGGTTGAGTCCTTTATATATTTATGCAAGGAGTATGTGTTTTAATTGTATTACTTTCCCAGAAATACTCAACAATCTGGTGGCGGAGCTGAGCTTCGAGGAGCTGCTGCAATGCTTTCCCAGCGAGGTCATCCAGAATCGGAATACGGCACAATACTTTGCCAAGGAGTTTGCAGAAACTTGCGTATTGTACGAGCATGAGCAACTGGTATTTAAGCGACCCGATAAGCCGGAGGGTAGTAGGGAACATTTGCCCATGGATAACATTGATGAGGAGAATGTTTTCGAGCTGACTCTGCGCAAGGCGGTGGCCAAGCAGCGGAGCATTGCACTACGTTCCATGATTGAGTCGACGGGCACTCAACTGTTCGATGCAACCAGTAATCCTATGTATAATCTATGAATAGTCCGGGTCTGATCTGCACCTGTATCTGTATCTGTAGATGGAGCATTCCTCTTTTAACTAGTTCGAATATTATCATATTGCAAATTCATAAGATTGATTGTCATAAACTATAAATCAAAACATTGTTGTAGTTGCATCTCAGAGCAGCAAATGTAAATTGTATCGGTTTACATATATATACGTATATATATATATATCACAATACATACGCATATATGTATGCATGTAGAGTTATTATTACAGTCTCAATAGCGAGGCAATATTTATTAATATTTTTGTTTTTAACACAAACGCAACATTTCGATCGGTTTTTGTAAAAGTGGTTTTTAGAAAAGATTTACGACTTACTTATTTAGGTTGTACACTTAAAGTAGACACTTATGTGCAGTATTCGCTGGTGGCACGCCATATTTAAAACCAGTTAAAGGCCTGTAAAGCGGCTCAAAAAAAAACCTACCAAACTAAAGCTGTTATTGAGAACAAATTCTTGAGCTCACTGAGCACCCGCTTCTCGACTATTCTAAGTTCGATGTTTGGGTTAGCTTTAGTAATCTTAACTATGGTATTATAATTTTAGCTAAACATTCTCTCTCTCGCTCTCTAACTCACATACAAAAAATACAAGTGATATTTTTGAAATTCTTGCATAAAGTTGTAACAATAAAGAGCATCAATTGTATGATAAAGAGCTCATTAAATTATTTATTATTAAGCTGCCAACGGTTCAATGCCTTCGCACAGCTGTGAAAAGTGCATTTGAGCTAAGTTTTTAGTGTTTAAAATATGAGCCGTAGCCAATTAAGTTACTGGCGACGCTTATTAAAATCGTGTGAAATAGCTGTGTAGAACCTGCTACATCCGCAGCTACGCCCCCCTCCATCTTCATCGTGGATATCGCGGTCAATTAAATGCGTCAAGTTTACAAATGCGAGGCAAGTGAGGCACGTGAGACTCTGGGCAGTTCAGTTGCCACGAGTCGGCTCTGCTTGAAGCATGGCACAGCCGCAGTTGGATGTGGAGGCCGATAAAAAGAAGGCAGCAGACTTATCGCCAACGGAGGAGAATATTTTGGATGCACTTATTATTCAGATTGGTCAGTTTGGACGCTTCCAGATTATCAACTACGTGTTGCTCTGTTTGCCCATCATATGCAACGCCTTCTTCTCGATATCCTATGTCTTTACGGCCAGCAATGTGGTGCACAGGTAACTAAATTGTGAGTGAAGAATTATATTCTAATTACAGCTATTTACAGATGCAATGTCAGCCAATGCGATAGTCTAAACAGCAGCTTCACTGAGCCCTGGTTAAACTTCACGACCCCTCAGCATAATGGAGCCTGGGATCAGTGCAGGGCTTATGAGGCAACACCAGAAAGTGGTGGACAATGTGAAGCCTCCTTTTTTGATAGCAGCCATCCTATCGACTGCCAAGCGGGCTACAAGCTAAGGGGTGACGAAAAAACCATTTCCTCAGAGGTAAGTTTGACCAAAGAAATCAGCAGCTTTAGTCTTTGTAGCTATAAAGTCTTTTGTTTAACTCAAAATAAGGGATTTTGTATTTTTCTTTTATGAAAATAATAATAAATAAATTAAACATAAATTAGGGAAAAAAGTTCGTTTTATATTTAAGGTGTGCTTATCTGAACATCTCCAGATCAAAATTATTTTTATTAAATTTTTAAGTTTATGTTGCATTTGTTCATTAATAAAGTCAACGGAATATAATTCGGGTTGCAAAAATTTAATTTAATTTAATTTAATTTAGTTAACCTTATTTATTTCTTAATTTCGTGGACTAATTCTGGTTAGAATATTCATTTTCTACAAAACAATTTCGATTTTGGTAACTTTTCCTATCTTTACAGTTTGGCATTTTCTGCTCAGATCAATGGCAGCTGTCGATGGTGGGCACTGTGAACAACATTGGACAGTTTGTGGGCATACCTTTGGGTGGCTTCTTGGCAGATCGGTGAGTGAAACGTAAACTTAATCTGGAAAGCAGACACATAGCCAACTATAGCTTTTCTTTTACAGCTACGGACGCAAGTCGCTGCTCGTTGTGAGTGGTGTTTTGAGTGGCCTGGCTGGCTTTGCGCGCTCCTTTGCATTCGACTATTACAGCTTTCTGTTCCTTGAGTTTCTGGACATGGCCGTGGGCAGCACACTGTTTCCCACTGCCTTTCTGCTGGCCATCGAGCTGGTGGGGCCCAAGCATCGTGTGGCGGCTGCCACGGTCATCAGTTTGGCTTATGGGCTGGCAGAAGCGGCACTCGGCTATCTGGCCAGCATTATACTTGATTGGCGCTGGCTGCTCCGCGTGGTCTACACTCCGGCGATGCTGCATCTGCTCTTCATCTGCTTGCTGCCCGAGAGCGTGCGCTGGCTGCTGAGTCAGTCCAGGGAGCTGGAGGCTGTGGAGATTCTGCGCCATGTGGCGCATGTCAATCAGCGCTCATTGCCCGAAGCCCAACTGAGCGAACTGGTGCGCAACAATCGCCAGCAGTTGGCCAAGTCGGAGACTGCCACAGGAGGTGGCCACTACACTGCCCGGCAAATCTTCAATACACTCGGTCTGCGCATTGCTCAGTGCTGTTTTGTGTGGTTCACCAACACGTTCGTTGCTCTGGGCCTGACTCTGAATGCAAGCAGATTGAATGGCAACAAATTCCATAACTTCAGCATGACGGGATTAATGCAACTGCCCGGCATTCTGCTTGCCACGCTGATAATGCTGCGCATTGGCAGACGCTGGTCGCTGAGCTTCTGCCTCAGCACTTGTTCCATTTTACTGATCGTAATGGCGGTTTTGGAAAAGGGTGAGCTTCAGAATCTTTTATATATTATCAGAGAAATAATAAAGGATCACACTTACTTTCATTTCCCAGATTACCCAACATTGTCTTGGTGTCTATACTTTCTGGCAAAAATGACTTCAACTGGCAGCTTTATGATATTGTATTTCTTCACCTCAGAAATATTTCCAACCAGTTGTCGCAATAGCATGTTGTCATTCTGTTCGATGGTGGGTCGCTTCGGCTCCATGTTGGCGCCTCAAACTCCGCTTTTGGTTAGATCGACACTTGACACAAGTGATCCACTTTTAACTCATCTTTTTTTTATATAGATAAACTACTATAAATATGCGCCACATTTGCTGTTCGCCACATTTGGCATGCTTAGCGCAGTCTTAGCCCAGTTCTTCCCTGAAACTGCCAACAAAGTGCTGCCAACAACATTGGAGGAGGCTCGTGCCCTGGACAAAAGTCAGCCGGTGAAGGAACCAAAACAATCAGCAGAAAAAAAAGGCTGCCGTCTAATCATTTCACAACTTCTGCAAATATTTGGTTTCAACTGACAATTGTAAATATTATGAACAGATTATCGTATCAAATGCCATGTAAATATATCAAATTGTAAATAACTGAGCTTAGTGTGAAAATTTGACAAGAAATCTGTTAGTGCTGCTTGTTTATCTAATCAGTTCAAATGGAGCTGTACATAAATAATAATATTATGAAATACAAGTCAAATGAAGCAATCAATAAGCCATAAACATTAGTGATTTGCATTACACTTTCTAATGTACAGTTGTGGATTTATCATTCAGTCATTAGCCCCAACTCGATTTATCTTTATTCAATACAATATTTTATTGAATGAGAGGTAAAATGCCCATTAATCTATTTATAGTTTACAACATACAAATGTATTCTATGACGACAGCAATTTATCAATGATTTATTTACATTTAATATAAACTTAAATCGGTTATCTTCTGAAAACTTGTTTGATTTCGTAATTCGAATGATTAAGAACGTGAGTTCACACGTAGTAATATAAATATTAGTCTCATACAATTCTCACGGGAACTAGCCAAGCAAGTATTCATGAGCAATTCAAACAATCATTCAGAATTATAGATACAGGTAACAGGCAGCAACAGCTGCTTGGAGTAGACATAATGTCGGGGCGGACTCTGATAAAAGCCAATCAACCACAATAAATGTGTTATAAATTGCCGTCATATTTGTTATCAATCAATTGGTTTGTTTAACTATTTGGTTTCCTCGGTGCAGACGTTAAATGCGATTAACCAGCAACATTAGATAAGATTAGAAAAGCGAATCACAACACTTGATAGGGTCGAGATAAGAGCAGAGCAGAGTAGGGCTGAGCAGAGCAGAGCAGGGAGAGCTGAGCTGAGCAGAGCGAGAGCTGATTAAATCTAAGCAGCAAACTGGTCGGAAAGCGGATCTCCCTCGCAAACGATGTGAGCATGCCGCCAAGTGTCGTAATCAGTCAAACGCAAACAAATGCAGAGCGTAAAATCACTGGCTGCTTATTTTTAGCATTTTTCGTATTTTTAAATTATTTAAGAAATGAATGACTATAAATAAAAATTGAAAGCTAAACGATAAATTAAAGAAGTACATTTTGAAATTTGTAATTATTATTATTAAATTATTAAATATGTTTCCACTTCCACATAAGTTATAATTTAAGTTTCTCTCTTAAATAATCTACGCATTATTTTTCAACCGGTTGATTTGCTGGGCGCGCTCTGCATGAATCAGTCAATGAGTGGCATTGCTCAGAGTTAGACGCTCCAGAGCAGTTCAGTTGGGAGCCGATTGCTGCACATACATATAACATGGGCTATAAAAAGCAGACGAACTTCATGTCGTATTTGTGAATCGTGCTCGCTTAACACAGACAGATAAAAGTGCATTTAACACGTGGACGCGAAGGCAACTTGTAAATGAACCCAAGTTGTTCCAACTATCGCGCACATGTCTGTCGGCAAGGGGAGTGAAAATGGCAAAATCGCCAACGCCAGTGAGAGCCCAACAACGTCCATGGGACATGTAGCTGGAACTCGGACTGCTGCCGAGAATGGGAACGTGGAGGCATCCGCTGCTGAAGATAACTCACTGGATGCCATTCTGGTGCGAATCGGACAGTTCGGGCGATTCCAAATCATTAATTACGTGTTGCTATGTGTGCCGATGGTCTTCAATGCCTTCTTCTCGATCTCATATGTGTTTACCGCCAGCACAGTGGTTCACAGGTGAGTTGCCTCAACATCAACTAAATCTGCATCGCCATCTAAAAGTGACTGTTCCCAGATGCAATATAACACAATGTGATAGCCCGAGCAGTATGTATGAGGAGTCCTGGCTGAATTTCACCGTGCCCTATAAGAACTCTGCCTGGGATTCGTGCAACCGATATGTGAGCTTGCCACCGGGAGGGGAACCTATTGCATTCAGCACTCCCTCGAGCGATTTATGTGCTGCCGAGTTTTTTGGTGAGCGCACTGAACGCTGTGGCACTGATTTCAAATTCAGAGATGAAGAGGAAACCATTTCGACCGAGGTAAATAATCAAACTGCTTGAGCATAAGCATTTTTTTGAAGATTTTAGTGAATCTATTTATGCAACACCATTATTTCAGGTCTTTCAAAATCATGTTTAGGGTTTTAAATTTAAAAATTGCCAAATACTTACTAACCATAATTGTGAAATTATTTCTAATAGTTGTTTGTAATACATACAAAATAGTTTATATTAAGGAATGCATTTTCATAGCCGGGTATTTTTATTTTGCCATATTGGCCATAATGTTGGCTCCAAGGACAGCTCACCTCAATATTCAGAAACTATATTTCTAAAACGCGAGATTTAGAGCTGTTTTTTTCTTTAATTCGAGTGTGACTTTTCTAATATTTCGTTAATATATCCAGTTTTTCTGCAAACAGCATTCATTATTTTCAGATTTCATGTGAAATATTGATTATTATTTCCATAGCATTGGTTAACTAGTATTAGTATACTTTTAGGCAGTTCGGTTTAAATACATTTAAAAGAAATTGTTGCATACTTTGAACAGCGTGTATTTGAGGTTATTCTCCAAATAAATCGTCTAACTAAACATTTCTGATCGCCTGGTATTTTAGTGGGGGAACAATACGAAAACTCGAAGAAAAAAGCGATCGCATGTGAAATATTGATTTTTATTTTCATATTATCTTGCTCCACCTCTGTATTTCTCCTCTGTGTATTTGAGGTTATTCTCCAGTTAAATCGTTTAACTAAACATTTCTGTTCGCCTGTTATTTTGAGTGGGGGAACAATACGAAAACTCGAAGAAAAAAGGGCTAACATGTGAAATTTTGATTATTATTTTCATAGCATTGGTTAATTAGTATTAGTATACTTTAGGTAAATCGTCTAACTAAACATTTCTGTGCCTGGTATTTTAGTGGGGAACAATACGAAAACTCGAAGAAAAAAGGGCTAACATGTGAAATTTTGATTATTATTTTCATAGCATTGGTTAATTAGTATTAGTATACTTTAGGTAAATCGTCTAACTAAACATTTCTGTCCGCCTGTTATTTGCAGTGGGGGAAAATACGAAAACTCGAAGAAAAAAGGGCTCACATGTGAAATTTTGATTATTATTTCCATAGCATTGGTTAACTAGTATTAGTATACTTTTAGGCAGTTCGATTTAAATAAATTTAAAAGAAATTGTTGCATACTTTGAACAGCGTGTATTTGAGGTTATTCTCCAAATAAATCGTCTAACTAAACATTTCTGTTCGCCTGTTATTTTAGTGGGGGAACAATACGAAAACTCGAAGAAAAAGGGCTAACATGTGAAATATTGATTATTATTTTCATAGCATTGGTTAATTAGTATTATTATATTTTAGGTAAATCGTCTAACTAAACATTTCTGTTCGCCTGTTATTTTAGTGGGGGAACAATACGAAAACTCGAAGAAAAAAGGGCTCACATGTGAAATTTTTATTTTTATTTTCATAGCATTGGTTAGTTAGTATTAGTATACTTTAGGTAAATCGTCTAACTAAACATTTCTGTTCGCCTGGTATTTTAGAGGGGGGACAATACGAAAACTCGAAGAAAAAAGCGATCGCATGTGAAATATTGATTTTTATTGCTTGCTCCACCTCTGTCTTTCTCCTCTGTGTATTTGAGGTTATTCTGCAGTTAAATCGTTTAACTAAACATTTCTGTTCGCCTGGTATTTTAGGGGGAACAATACGAAAACTCGAAGAAAAAAGGGCTCACATGTGAAATATTGATTATTATTTTCATAGCATTGGTTAATTAGTATTATTATATTTTAGGTAAATCGTCTAACTAAACATTTCTGTTCGCCTGGTATTTTAGAGGGGGAACAATACGAAAACTCGAAGAAAAAAGGGCTAACATGTGAAATATTGATTATTATTTTCGTAGCATTGGTTAATTAGTATTAGTATACTTTTAGGTAAATCGTCTAACTAAACATTTCTGTTCGCCTGGTATTTTAGAGGGGAACAATACGAAAACTCTAGAAAAAAGGGCTCACATGTGAAATTTGATTTTTATTTTCATAGCATTGCGTTAGCTAGTATTGAGGTATACTTCTCAGGTAAATCGTCTAACTAAACATTTCTGTTCGCCTGGTATTTTAGAGGGGGAACAATACGAAAACTCGAAGAAAAAAGGGCTAACATGTGAAATATTGATTATTATTTTCATAGCATTGGTTAATTAGTATTATTATATTTTAGGTAAATCGTCTAACTAAACATTTCTGTTCGCCTGGTATTTTAGAGGGGGAACAATACGAAAACTCGAAGAAAAAAGGGCTCACATGTGAAATATTGATTTTATTCTTGCTCACCTCTGTCTTTCTCCTCTGTATTTGAGGTTATTCTGCAGTTAAATCGTTTAACTAAACATTTCTGTTCGCCTGGTATTTTAGAGGGGGAACAATACAAAACTCGAAGAAAGGGCTCACATGTGAAATATTGATTATTATTTTCATAGCATTGGTTAATTAGTATTATTATATTTTAGGTAAATCGTCTAACTAAACATTTCTGTTCGCCTGGTATTTTAGAGGGGGAACAATACGAAAACTCGAAGAAAAAAGGGCTAACATGTGAAATATTGATTATTATTTTCATAGCATTGGTTAATTAGTATTATTATATTTTAGGTAAATCGTCTAACTAAACATTTCTGTTCGCCTGGTATTTTAGAGGGGGAACAATACGAAAACTCGAAGAAAAAAGGGCTCACATGTGAAATTTTGATTTTTATTTTCATAGCATTGGTTAGCTAGTATTATTATATTTTAGGTAAATCGTCTAACTAAACATTTCTGTTCGCCTGGTATTTTAGAGGGGGAACAATACGAAAACTCGAAGAAAAAAGGGCTATCATGTGAAATATTGATTATTATTTTCATAGCATTGGTTAACTAGTATTAGTATACTTTTAGGCAGTTCGATTTAAATAAATTTAAAAGAAATTGTTGCATACTTTGAACAGCGTGTATGGTTATTCTCCAAATAAATCGTAACTAACATTTCTGATCGCCTGGTATTTTAGTGGGGGAACAATACGAAAACTCGAAGAAAAAAGGGCTAACATGTGAAATATTGATTATTATTTTCATAGCATTGGTTAATTAGTATTAGTATACTTTAGGTAAATCGTCTAACTAAACATTTCTGTTCGCCTGGTATTTTAGAGGGGGAACAATACGAAAACTCGAAGAAAAAAGGGCTCACATGTGAAATTTCTGATTTTTATTTTCATAGCATTGGTTAGCTAGTATTAGTATACTTTAGGTAAATCGTCTAACTAAACATTTCTGTTCGCCTGGTATTTTAGAGGGGGAACAATACGAAAACTCGAAGAAAAAAGGGCTAACATGTGAAATATTGATTATTATTTTCATAGCATTGGTTAATTAGTATTATTATATTTTAGGTAAATCGTCTAACTAAACATTTCTGTTCGCCTGGTATTTTAGAGGGGGAACAATACGAAAACTCGAAGAAAAAAGGGTATCATGTGAAATATTGATTATTATTTTATAGCATTGCGTTAATTAGTATTAGTATACTTTAGGTAAATCGTCTAACTAAAAATTTATGTTCGCCTGGTATTTTAGAGGGGGAACAATACGAAAACTCGAAGAAAAAAGGGCTCACATGTGAAATTTCTATTTTTATTTTCATAGCATTGGTTAGCTAGTATTAGTATACTTTAGGTAAATCGTCTAACTAAACATTTCTGTTCGCCTGGTATTTTAGAGGGGGAACAATACGAAAACTCGAAGAAAAAAGGGCTCACATGTGAAATATTGATTATTATTTCCATAGCATTGGTTAACTAGTATTAGTATACTTTTAGGCAGTTCGATTTAAATAAATTTAAAAGAAATTGTTGCATACTTTGAACAGCGTGTATTTGAGGTTATTTCCAATAATCGTCTAACTAAACATTTCTGTTCGCCTGGTATTTTAGTGGGGAACAATACGAAAACTCGAAGAAAAAAGGGCTAACATGTGAAATATTGATTATTATTTTCATAGCATTGGTTAATTAGTATTAGTATACTTTAGGTAAATCGTCTAACTAAAAATTTATGTTCGCCTGGTATTAGAGGGGGAACAATACGAAAACTCGAAGAAAAAAGGGCTCACATGTGAAATTTTTATTTTTATTTTCATAGCATTGGTTAGCTAGTATTAGTATACTTTAGGTAAATCGTCTAACTAAACATTTCTGTTCGCCTGGTATTTTAGAGGGGGAACAATACGAAAACTCGAAGAAAAAAGGGCTCACATGTGAAATATTGATTATTATTTCCATAGCATTGGTTAACTAGTATTAGTATACTTTTAGGCAGTTCGATTTAAATAAATTTAAAAGAAATTGTTGCATACTTTGAACAGCGTGTATTTGAGGTTATTCTCCAAATAAATCGTCTAACTAAACATTTCTGATCGCCTGGTATTTTAGTGGGGGAACAATACGAAAACTCGAAGAAAAAAGGGCTAACATGTGAAATATTGATTATTATTTTCATAGCATTGGTTAATTAGTATTAGTATACTTTAGGTAAATCGTCTAACTAAAAATTTATGTTCGCCTGGTATTTTAGAGGGGGCATGCGCTGGAAAATATTTCATAGCATTGGTTAATTAGTATTAGTATACTTTAGGTAAATCGTCTAACTAAACATTTCTGTTCGCCTGGTATTTTAGAGGGGGAACAATACGAAAACTCGAAGAAAAAAGGGCTCACATGTGAAATTTTGATTATTATTTTCATAGCATTGGTTAATTAGTATTATGTATATTTTAGGTAAATCGTCTAACTAAACATTTCTGTTCGCCTGGTATTTTAGAGGGGGAACAATACGAAAACTCGAAGAAAAAAGGGCTATCATGTGAAATATTGATTATTATTTTCATAGCATTGGTTAATTAGTATTAGTATACTTTAGGTAAATCGTCTAACTAAAAATTTATGTTCGCCTGGTATTTTAGAGGGGGAACAATACGAAAACTCGAAGAAAAAAGGGCTCACATGTGAAATTTCTATTTTTATTTTCATAGCATTGGTTAATTAGTATTAGTATACTTTAGGTAAATCGTCTAACTAAGGGTAGACGTCAACTAAACATTTCTGTTCGCCTGGTATTTTAGAGGGGGAACAATACGAAAACTCGAAGAAAAAAGGGCTCACATGTGAAATATTGATTATTATTTTCATAGCATTGGTTAAGCTTAGTATTAGTTATACTTTTAGGTAAATCGTCTAACTAAACATTTCTGTTCGCCTGGTATTTTAGAGGGGGAACAATACGAAAACTCGAAGAAAAAAGGGCTCACATGTGAAATATTGATTATTATTTTCATAGCATTGGTTAATTAGTATTAGTATACTTTAGGTAAATCGTCTAACTAAAAATTTCTGTTCGCCTGGTATTTTAGAGGGGGAACAATACGAAAACTCGAAGAAAAAGGGCTCACATGTGAAATATTGATTATTATTTTCATAGCATTGGTTAATTAGTATTATTATATTTTAGGTAAATCGTCTAACTAAACATTTCTGTTCGCCTGGTATTTTAGAGGGGGAGCTAACTAAACATTTCTGCAGATTGTTATTTGCAGTGGGGAAAATACGAAAACTCGAAGAAAAAAGGGCTAACATGTGAAATATTGATTATTATTTCCATAGCATTGGTTAACTAGTATTAGTATACTTTTAGGCAGTTCGATTTAAATAAATTTAAAAGAAATTGTTGCATACTTTGAACAGCGTGTATTTGAGGTTATTCTCCAAATAAATCGTCTAACTAAACATTTCTGTTCGCCTGGTATTTTAGTGGGGGAACAATACGAAAACTCGAAGAAAAAAGGGCTCACATGTGAAATTTTTATTTTTATTTTCATAGCATTGGTTAGTTAGTATTAGTATACTTTAGGTAAATCGTCTAACTAAACATTTCTGGTCGCCTGGTATTTTAGAGGGGGAACAATACGAAAACTCGAAGAAAAAAGGGCTCACATGTGAAATTTCTATTTTTATTTTCATAGCATTGGTTAGCTAGTATTAGTATACTTTAGGTAAATCGTCTAACTAAACATTTCTGTTCGCCTGTTATTTTAGTGGGGGAACAATACGAAAACTCGAAGAAAAAAGGGCTCACATGTGAAATTTTTATTTTTATTTTCATAGCATTGGTTGATTAGTATTAGTATACTCTCAGGTAAATCGTCTAACTAAACATTTCTGTTCGCCTGGTATTTTAGAGGGGGAACAATACGAAAACTCGAAGAAAAAAGCGATCGCATGTGAAATATTGATTTTTATTGCTTGATCCACCTCTGTATTTCTCCTCTGTGTATTTGAGGTTATTCTCTAGTTAAATCGTTTAACTAAACATTTCTGTTCGCCTGTTATTTTGAGTGGGGGAACAATACGAAAACTCGAAGAAAAAAGGGCTCACATGTGAAATTTTGATTTTTATTTTCATAGCATTGGTTAGCTAGTATTAGTATACTTAAGGTAAATCGTCTAACTAAACATTTCTGTTCGCCTGTTATTTTAGTGGGGGAACAATACGAAAACTCGAAGAAAAAAAGGGCGAACTGTGAACTATTGAGTGAAATATTGATTATTTTTTTCATAGCATTGGTTAATTAGTATTATTATATTTTAGGTAAATCGTCTAACTAAACATTTCTGTTCGCCTGTTATTTTAGTGGGGGAACAATACGAAAACTCGAAGAAAAAAGGGCTCACATGTGAAATTTTTATTTTTATTTTCATAGCATTGGTTGATTAGTATTAGTATACTCTAGGTAAATCGTCTAACTAAACATTTCTGTTCGCCTGGTATTTTAGAGGGGGAACAATACTGAAAACTCGAAGAAAAAAGGGCTCACATGTGAAATTTTGATTTTTATTTTCATAGCATTGGTTAGCTAGTATTAGTATACTTTAGGTAAATCGTCTAACTAAACATTTCTGTTCGCCTGGTATTTTAGAGGGGGAACAATACGAAAACTCGAAGAAAAAAGGGCTCACATGTGAAATTTTGATTTTTATTTTGATAGCATTGGATAGCTAGTAATTTAGTATACTTTAGGTAAATCGTCTAACTAAACATTTCTGTTCGTGCCTGGTATTTTAGAGGGGGAACAATACGAAAACTCGAAGAAAAAAGCGATCGCATGTGAAATATTGATTTTTATTGCTTGATCCACCTCTGTATTTCTCCTCTGTGTATTTGAGGTTATTCTCCAGTTAAATCGTTTAACTAAACATTTCTGTTCGCCTGTTATTTTGAGTGGGGGAACAATACGAAAACTCGAAGAAAAAAGGGCTAACATGTGAAATTTTGATTTTTATTTTCATAGCATTGGTTAGCTAGTATTAGTATACTTTAGGTAAATCGTCTAACTAAACATTTCTGTTCGCCTGGTATTTTAGAGGGGGAACAATACGAAAACTCGAAGAAAAAAGCGATCGCATGTGAAATATTGATTTTTATTGCTTGATCCACCTCTGTATTTCTCCTCTGTGTATTTGAGGTTATTCTCCAGTTAAATCGTTTAACTAAAAATTTCTGTTACTAATTACTAATTACTAATTAGCAGCTGGTCAATGACAAGAGTTTGTTTTATTCCTTTTTTTTCCGCAAAAAAAAAACAAATTTCCAGTATATGCTCCGCAATGCCGATCCCAATAAGAATCATGGATTCAATTTGTGGAAGGCAACGCGTTGTGTCAAACGGCAGCCACTCAGGCGGATCCCCATTATGCGACCGGACAACACTTGGTGTCGATCGGAAGCAGAGATTGCATCGGCATTTGCGGATGAGCTGCAAGGCCGGTTCACGCCATTTGCGCTTGCGTCGCCCAGCCAGGTACAGGAAACTGAGGCATTTTTAAATGCAGAGGGAAACAATATTTATTCAGTTGTGTACACACATTTGTGTGGGTGCGTGTTAATTGAAATATATTGTGTTTCAGTAGTACAGGGATCCTAAAATTCCTTTGAGCAGCGCCTGATAAATGGCTTGATTAGCAGAGGAAGAAAAAAGCTTGTCATACTTAAGTTTGCAATCTAGAGGGATACCCAAATCAACACATTTAGTGCTTTCAAGGGAATAATAACTACATTATTAAATGCTTTAATTTAAATATCATTAAGTGAACTCGATTTCTCTTGTAATTTTCAAAGTTTGGCATCTTCTGCAAAGACGAATGGAAACTTTCGATGGTGGGCACCATAAACAACGTGGGACAGTTTGTGGGCATCCCCCTGGGAGGATTCTTTGCAGACCGGTAAGTCGACAATCGCATTTCGATTTGAATCTTGACACTGAGCATATTTTTGTTCACTTAGCTATGGACGTCGCACTATGCTGGCTATTGCTGGAGCGCTGAGTGCCGTTATGGGCATCATCCGTTCCCTGTCCAGCAATTACACAATGTTTCTGTGCTTCGAATTTCTGGACATGGCCGTGGGCAGCACTCTGTTCCCCACGGCCTTTTTGCTGGCCATCGAGCTGGTTGGCCCCAAGCGACGTGTGGCGGCTGCCACCATCATCACCATCTTCTATGCAGTGGGAGAGGCGCTTCTTGGCATTTTGGCATCGCAAGTGCAGAACTGGCGCTGGTTGCTGCGAGTTCTCTACGCGCCGGCAATTCCGCAAATCCTCTTCCTCTGGATTCTGCCGGAGAGCGTGCGCTGGCTACTCAGCCAGGGCCAGGAGGAGCGAGCGGCATCCGTTCTGAGGCGGGCAGCTCACATCAACAAGCGTCCTCTGCCGGAAGAACAGGTGGAAGAGCTGCTGGCCAACAATCGCCATAAGCTGCAGCAGTCCAATGAGAGCCAGTATCCAATCATGCAGACAGCCCGCTTCCTCGCCTGGCGCATTGCCAACTGTTGCTTCTGCTGGTTCACGCACACCCTGATTGCCTTGGGCCTGAGCTTGAACTCGGTGAATCTGGGCGGCAGCAAGTACAACAACTTCATGCTCAATGGCTTTGTGCAAATTCCCGGCCTGCTGCTGCCCCTCATCATCATGGATCGCATTGGCAGGCGATACTCGCTGTGTGCCTCCATGTTGCTCTGCGCCATCTGCATGGGCGCCTCGGCAGCCGTTGGAACAGGTAAGTCACCAAAATAATAAATGTACCTGGCGAATGTTAAATATACTCAATATTCACATTTTTATTTAATCTTGAGCTTATTGAGTTTTTGAGAATACATTAAAATTGAGATTTCAAATTTGAATGGGGCATTAAATTGTTTTGACCAACTTGTAAATCTAAAACACATTGTATACAAATAAAATATTGTCATTCTGTTTTATATATATATTATATATATATTTAAACTATATAATTTTTTTTTTGTTTTTTTTTTTAGATGATTACGCTGGCTCGCTGACGCTCTTCTTAATTGGAAAGTTGGCTATAACGTGTAGTTTCCAGATCTTATACTTTTTTACCTCGGAAATGTCCCACCAATGTGCGGAATAGTCTCTCTCTCTGTGCTCTATGGTGGGTCGCATTGGTTCAATGCTGGCTCCGCAAACACCCTTGCTGGTAAGCAGACCCCATTTTATGAATGTAACCCATCTAAGTCTGTTTTTATATTTTTAGGCTAAGTACTATGAGCATGCTCCTGCGATTTTATTTGCCACTTTTGCGCTTGTCAGCGGTTGCCTGACGCTCGCTTTTCCAGAGACAGCAGACAAAGTGCTGCCCACAACAATGGAGGATGCCCGCGACTTGGATCTGGATCAGGCACGCCAAAGACGCACACACGGGGATGAGGAGCAGGAGACGCATCGGAAAATGCGTTGATCAATTTGTTGAAAAGACCTCCACAGTTAGAATGCTTGCTGGCAATTGCTATTGCCAAAGCTTATAATTTGTCCACGCCAAACGCATTTCTTGTTGAGATTGTAGTAAGTTTATTCTGTGCTTAGTATTAAGAA
Organism: Drosophila nr. fundita; assembly: GCA_035044245.1. Taxonomy (NCBI): domain Eukaryota; kingdom Metazoa; phylum Arthropoda; class Insecta; order Diptera; family Drosophilidae; genus Drosophila; species Drosophila nr. fundita. The sequence continues at coordinate 520,595 of JAWNMG010000622.1, read as the reverse complement.
AAAATGTCGATTTTATTGTAAGACTTACGTTTTTATTTTTTATAGTATTTTTTATATTTGTTTTATAAAAAGTCACAACTGGCAAAATATTCAAAATAATCGTTTTCTCTTTGAGGATTTAAATAGCATGAAAAATATATTTGTATAAGTATTATTTTATAACAACGCTAAAATAAGAACTAAAATAAAACTTTGTCAGCAGTTTACTTTGGCACATATGTACCAACAATTGTACTCGTAAAAATGTAAATTCGAAGTAACGGAACATTGCTTGAACTCATATAACCAGCGACTGTACGCTTTATAGATTGGTTTTTCATCTATAAATTAATTATGCAGCACATTAATATGACTAAACTTTAAATTAATAAAAATATGTAATTCCTTAAAGTGCCATCTAGCGGCTACAGCGAACAGGTGTTTTTGTTGTGTAGCGCCATCACTGGAAATGGAAGAGAGTTAACTGCGTAGCCAAGTTTAACACCATTTCAATTGACGGCCCAATGGTATGCTACATTATTTACATAAGCAACATATAATTTATATTCTATGGTTCTGACGAGCTATAAGCCCAATTAATTTGTGCTAGAAGTATTATAAACACTTATTTTATGGATGGGCCTAAGGTAGTAAGTAATTGCATTATACTTCCGTTAATCAGTGAATCACTTTACAATGTCTTAAAAGACTCTTATTCCGATGGGAATCCACATCTTGAACAAAGTGTATCAATTTCAGCATTTCGATCATTAATTATTATTAGTTGCAATTACAAGAAAACGCCGTGTTAACAAAACAACGGCAAGGGCAACGTGGAAAACCTTAGAAAACTTTTTGATTATGGATTGTGATGAATAAAACACAAATTTACGTAAATGTAAATTTCAGTAAAAAAGGAAAATAATATATATATGAATGTGTATGTTAATATATATATTTTATAAATTTATAAAATTAATTATACATTTTAATCATTAAACACTATTAAAAAGTTTCTCAAGTTTTCTGGAAAATTCTTCCAAATTCCAAATTTCTTAGGCTTTTCACCAAAAGTTGCCATTAACTGACGCTGGCCATAATTGATAAGCAGGGCGCACCTTGAATAGTCGGCCATCTATTGAAAACTGCAAGTTAAAGGCAAATATTTAATTATCTGTTATACAGTAAATACATACGTATGTATGAAGTTCACACGCAGCGTTAATGGTTCAGTTTTATGTGAGATGGGAGTGTGTGCATTTAGTGGCAATTAATGCTGAGAGACAAGAGGTCTCCTTATCGGAAGCGTCTTGTTGACATGCTGTCAACTTACGCAGCTCGATGATATCGCCGATACGCAACCTTAACTTTGCCCCATCAATAATGGCCGAGAGTGCTGCGACTCAGTTGAAAGTCGTCAATGATTGTGACCAGACATGAGTGCGGACTATGAGAGCAGCTACTATGCTTTGCGCAGCCGGTAAGTCCTTGCTCAAGTGTCAAGGAGTTAATTATGGAAATGAATATCCTCAGCAAGGTGCGCGATAAGCCTGCGCTGTGGGACTCATTTCAGGATCCGCCAGCGAAGCGATCAAGTGGCTCCGATGCCGACTGGAAGAGGCTGCAGTTTTTCATCAAGCTCTTCAAGCTGTTCACCTACCTCTTTGTGTTCGCCGTCGTCTTGGCCTCCAGCGTGGCAGCCAAACTGACTTATCTCTACATGGCTGGCAATACGAATGGCGTTGCACAGGTGCGAGTCTGCAGCAAATACCGTAAGTCAAGGCCAAGAATGGAATATTCTCTGCAAGGATACACAAAATACTTGGTGGCATAGTTTGATGAGCATCACCTTTACTCTCGTGCAGTGCTACTCGGTGGCCAAGTGACGGCCGTGCCCAGCAAGCTGGAACAGATTGCCTGGGTCTGGGCCCTGATATTTGCCTTTGCCGCACCGGAGCTATTCACGTTTCTGCGCGCCATGCGCATCTGCATGTTTAAGCGCGAGCAGAGACCAAACGGATTGGAAGTGGCACTGGTGAGTAATGCACGACTACACTCAGAAACAAAATCCCCCTGAATTTAAGTAGTAAATCACTATACTTTTGCAGCCAAGGATTCCTCACTTTATTATGCAAAAAGTAAATTACTAAAATTGATGGTTGTGGCTTAAGTTGGAAAAAAACACAATATTTTTGGGATTGTCAATTTTCTTTTAAGGCGATTATCTAAAATTTGGGGAAATTTGTTTTCTGAGTGTAGTATCTACATTGACAAGATTGTTAAGCTTATTACTGTTGCCGTTGTTATTGTTATTGGTAATCAGGTCACACTGTTTGAACTGTTGCATGTTGTTGGACTGGCGCTGCTCACCTTCACCGTGCTGCCCCAATTGGATGTGACGCGTGGAGCTATGCTGGGCTGCTGTGTCTGCTTTGTGCCGGCGCTTCTTAGTGAGTAACACACACACACACCCACACACACGCAAACTATCATGCATCAAATACCAGGTAGCATCTTATCAGCCTCATTGTCGTCCGGACTGACAGCAATCAAATTGATTGCCTTGCGCTCTCCCTTTAACATTATTATGATTACTATTATTGGTATGACATTGTTTTGCAGACCTACTCACTCGCACACGTCTGCATTGGAAATCAGGGGACATTGTTGTGTATGGCGCCTCAATTGTGGCTGTGTTATCATTGGGCAGCGTCTTCCTCGTTTGGCCAGTGATGTCCACGCAGCTCGAGTTGCAGTTGCTAGCAATTCCGTTGATATTGGTCTCGTTTCGCTGGTGGGAAAACTTTGCCACTAAACATGAAGCGATTGGTGAGTCAACTGATTTTGAGTATATTTTCAAGACTATATAGCACAATGCAGCACATTTAATGTGTCTGATTATGAACTATGTAAATTATTCCCTGTACATATTAAATCAGGTAAGAATGCTCTAGTAGAGTAAGCTGGACAAGGAGGGCAAGAAGTATGAAATTGTATGAAATGAATTCAAATGAGTCGATATAGATATGTCCGTCTGTCCTTCTGTCAGTCAGTTGGTTGAAATGCAGAAAATTAGCTTAAAATTAAAATATAATTTGATTTCCAGTTTGCTGAAATGTTTTCTGAATATATGAAAATGATTCATAAAATTTGAAACGCTTTTATTTTGTATTTTTAAAGCTTATTCCTAATGATATTTCAGAACACCTATCTTTTCTATACACTATCCAAAATATTGGAATATGTGAAATCTAAAAATACAAATATTTAATAATAATATAATTCACAAAAAAGGTAATAAGAAGCCAAACAGAGAAATTTGAAATTTGTGCTAAATTATCAGAAATATGTACCTTGAAATTATTAAAAGAAAATCTCGGGTTTTTAGAAATATTCTATTTCAATAATAAAGTGGGTTACCTTTGGCGCAACAGGTATATCCAGATTGATTTTTTGCCGAGTGTGTTTGAACAGCCAAAGTAGGCTAACCAATAAATCTTACAGCTTATCTTGGAGATAAGCTACTCTATCCTGCTAGATAGATTTGGTAAGTGTAGAGTGTGCTAAGATAGATTGTTATAGTTACACAATAAGATTAAGTCAGTTAATTAATTGATTCCGTTGATCCATTCGCAGCTTATATTATACGCAATATAAGGTGCACACGCTCCAGGTACCACACCTATTTGTACTTGGCGCCTCTGAAAATTGTGGTCTTTGGGCTGATGGGTTTTCTGTTGCATGGCGAGAGCTTTATTGAGTATTTCACGCTGTTTTCCAAGGCATGGCAGACGCATGCCATAACACTAACGGTATGTAAAAAGCTCATTAAGTTGAGTTGTGTTGTTGTTGTTGTTGTTGCTGCTGCACTGACTTTCGGTTTGACTGTCGAAATTCCAGCACTGGGATGGCTTGCAAGATACGGTTAATTTGGCACACACGTCCAACAATGGCAGCTCGTTAATCAAGTCCTCGCCAAGAGCCCAATACTCGCTTCAGTCGAACAGCAGAGCCGTTATTTACGCAGTCCTGCTGCAAGTTGGCTCTGCGTATTTGTGCCACATTTTCGGCAAGTTTGCGTGCAAGATAAAAATACAGCATTTTAGCTATTCGCTGCCGCTGAGTCTGGCAACGCCAGTCACCGTTATTGTGGCCACAATTGTGGCACAAATGCGTGCCGCGGATATCTGCTGCCTGCATGGCCTAATCCCTGACCACCTGACGCTGCAGGCGCTTGGAGAGAATCTGGAGCAGCTGGGAGCCCGCAGCGTGGAATACGCCCTGTGGCTGTGGCCACTTTGGTTACTGGCACAGATTTGGACTTGCCTACACATCTGGCGGCCGAGAAATGATCGGAATGCACCCACCGAGAAGCTGTACGTGTGTCCCTGGTACTGCGGCCTGCTGGTGGATCAGTGCTCCATAATGAATCGACGCACGCTCGACTGGAGCGATGAATACTTCGCCATCAAGGTGGGTAAACATGGTGGAAGAGGAGGAGTACCCCTACTCTGCTCAGCCAGCAACTAATTGCGCATAACGTTGGCAAATGTGTGACTTGAAGTTCATGTTCATGAATTATTGTAATCAGGCATTAACATCTATCATCCAGTCAACTTGGAGGCGTTGGCAGCTATGCCTCTCTTAGTGTGGCATCCCATTGCTACGCCCACACGCATTCTCATTCCCATTCGCATTCCCATTCTCAGCTCCGCTCCTCAATCTCTCAATCTCACATTTATTTGCGCAGGACTCTTTGACTGCGTCGTGCTTCGCTTCGAATGTCAGGCAATGTAATTAAGTTAAATGACGGGGAAACTGCAAAGTTTGGCGGGGAAATATTTTGTGTGCCCTCTGTCAGAGCCTGTCCCTGTCTACACATATGTGTATATTCACACATTTATAGTGAAATTTCCATTGCGTAGGTTTTCGTCAATGCGAACTTAATTAAAAGTGCTACAATTTGGCCTCCCTGCGGTTCATAAGGAATTTTTGTTAGTTGTCAAAGGGCTTGGCTCCAAAGAGTAACACAAATGGGAAAAACTAATTAAAATAAAGTCGCATTTGATGATTTTTGAGATTGTTAATTAGAATTACAGCGAATTATGCATTTGAAAGGGTTGTAACGCTTTAAGGGCATTAAGAATCTAGTTTTGGCCGTTAGTTTTGAGGATTAGAAATGTTGCTACATTTTTAGATAAAGTTAGAGATGTTAGGCTTAATAGATTTTACAGAAGCTCAGAGTGGGCATAAGATGCGATCTTATGTCAGAATATTTATTAACATACATATTATAAAGCCTAGAATAAATTACCTGCAAACTTAAGATTAATCATATTGCATATATATCTGTCTGAAGCATCTTACAATTAATAAAAACAACAATTCAAATTTGGATACTGAGAAATAAAAATCGGACTGCAAAATGTTCTGGTTGCTTCACATACGTGAAGAAATTAAAATTAAAAGGCTTCTTTTCTAAATAAATATTCCAAAAAATAAAGAAATGCTATCTCTTATTCTTAGAAATAATGCTTTCGAAATATTAGAAAAATGTACCTTGGAATTACGGGAAGCAAAACTCTGTTTTTAGAAATATGATTTCTTAATAACAAAGTGACATAAACTTGTCGCCATAAGTATTGCTATTTTTTTCTAAGTGTGCGAGTTAATTAAATATCAATATCTGCAGATAAGATACGAATTTTAAAGCTGAACTCGTCGACCTAATTAAGAACATATATATTTTATGGGGCTGTAGTTAAAGTATTACTTGGCACACATAATACCATTTAGGATGACTTATGCGCATGGAGTAAAAGTATATAAATTTAAGAGTTTGTGGAGCGAAAAGTTCCAGCTTTTCAAATTTATATATATTTTTCCTTTTTTTTTAATGCGCGAAGAGAAATCACTTGGCAAACATTTTGTTTTATGAATACTGCATAAATTTTGAAATAAATATCGCACACAGAGCGACTTGACGGCACCTCGAGATCCCGTTTTGGCATCGGACATAGATGCCAGTCGGGATATACAGGAGGCGGACAAAATACCGCAACTGATTGTTTGTGCCACAATGTGGCACGAGACCGAGGACGAGATGATGGAATTTCTGAAATCAATTGTACGCTTGGATGAGGATCAATGCGCAAGACGCATGGCAAAAACGCATCTAAACGGCGGCAAAGCGGATGATGAATACTATGAATTGGAAAGTATGTAAATAACACAAAGTGCAACTATTTTGCATACCCCAAAAAAGAACTCTGCAGAAGCAAGGACTCCCATTACTTTCGAGTGTCCTGCTGTCGTCGCATTGATATGCATATTGCAAATGTGTTTGCTTTTGGCTTCCCCAACAACAAAAAAAAAAGGCTGTCAAATTCGAAATATATGCCAGCCAAATGCGGTGCTGCATAAAAGGATGCTTGAAATAGATTTGTACACTATTTGTGGGATTTGACGTCTTAATATTCTTGCATTCACTTGCCAAAATGGCGTCGAGCCAAGAGTTGAGCAGCCAGATGGTATCGGCCATAAATTTGCTGAGTCTTTGTTTGACAAGTTTACGACTTTTCACGCTGTCAAATCTATCTCTGTCCCTATCTCTCACTGTCGCTCTCTCTCTCTCTCTCTCTCTCTCTATACCTGTAGCGAACATTTTCTTCGACGATGCTTTTGTGCTGGACGAGCAGCACTGCAAGAACAAAAGGAACCCGCCACTAAACGAGTACGTGAAGACATTGACACGCACCATAGACAAGGCGGCCTTCGAGATTTATGGGGTCAATATTAAAATCAAGCCACCATTGAAGATTGAGACGCCGTATGGAGGCCGCCTGGTGTGGACACTGCCAGGACGCACCAAGATGGTCGCCCACTTGAAGAACAAGGACAAGGTGCGGCACAAGAAGCGCTGGTCCCAGGTCATGTACATGTACTATCTTCTCGGATTCCGCATAATGGAAACGGAGCAACTGTCGGCGGTGCGCAAGGCGGTGATTGCGGAAAACACCTTTCTGCTGGCGCTCGATGGGGATATCGATTTTCAGCCGCGAGCCGTGCAACTGCTCATTGACCGCATGAAGGCGATTGATGAGCTGGGCGCCGCCTGCGGTCGCATTCATCCGGTGGGCCGTGGTCCGATGGTGTGGTATCAGAAATTCGAGTACGCGATTGGACACTGGCTGCAGAAGTCCACGGAGCATGTGATTGGCTGTGTTCTCTGCAGCCCCGGCTGCTTCAGTCTGTTCCGGGCCAGTGCCCTCATGGAGAACAGCGTGATGAAGCGTTACACTCTGGTCAGCTCGGAGCCCATGAAGATGGTGCAATACGATCAAGGGGAGGACCGCTGGCTCTGCACTCTGCTGCTTAAGCAGGGCTCCCGGGTGGAGTACTGCGCTGCCTCGGATGCATTTACCCACTCTCCGGAGTATTTCAATGAGTTCTACAATCAGCGCAGACGCTGGGTGCCCTCAACGCTGGCCAACATCTTCGATATACTCGCCGATGCCAGAACCGTGGTGAAGAAGAACAACTCGATATCAACGTTGTACATCCTTTACCAGGCCATGCTCATGATTGGCACCGTCCTCGGACCGGGCACCATATTCCTGATGATGGTGGGCGCATTGGTGGCCGTCTTTAGCATCGATATTTGGACGGCTTTCCTCTGGAACTTCACTCCCATTCTGCTCTTCATTCTGAGCTGCGTTTATCTCAAGCAGAAATTCCAGCTGCTCATCGCATTTGTGGTCAGTGCTCTCTACTGTCTCGTCATGATGGCTGTCCTCATCGGCATCATTGTCCAAATGCTCGAAGATGGTCCCCTGGCGCCCGCGTCCCTGTTCTTTCTTCTCGTTGCCGTTCAAATCACCATCTCAGGTAAGCCATTTCGTTCAACGCCTATCTTAGATAAGCCGTAGATTATCCTGTAGATCGGACTTAATCGGTTGACATTTAATATTTAGTTTGAAGCTTTTCAAAAATAGAACTACTATTCAAATGTATTAACATAAACAGCTGTGCAATGTCCTTGCATGGAATCTACCAGGTCCTTTTGTTTCAGGCTTTGCTTGATAGCTTAAGGCGTACGACCAATTTCTCTGTTACTTATACATATATATTTTTTCAGGCCTCATGCATCCTCAGGAGTTTCTGGCTTTGCTATGCGGAGTCGTTTATTACATAACAATACCCTCGATGTACATGTTGCTGATGATCTTCTCAGTTTTCAACATGAACGATGTCACCTGGGGCACTCGGGAGGCAACCGTGCTGAAAGATGACGAGGAGTCACATGGGAAAGATCACGACAACTATTTGCCCGGGTGGTTAAACGACCCGCTGCTCATCGAATCGGAGCTGGGCGAGATTTCACTGTTAGAGCAACGTTTTTGGAAGGATATGATTAGGCAGTATTTGAAGCCATTGGAGCTGAGCAAGGAGCAGAAGCAAGCCATGGCCGATGATCTAAAGGAGCTGCGAAATATGGTTGCCTTTGCCTTTGTCATGGTTAATGCAATATTTGTGCTGATTGTGTTCCTGCTGCAGCTGAAGAAGGAGTTCTTGCACCTAAAGTGGCCCATTGATCCCACTGATTTTGTGTCCTTCGATCGCGACAATCTGCAGGTGGGCATTTACAGGCAGTACAAGGAACTGGATCCCATTGGCCTGTGCTTTGTCATATTCTTTGGCCTAATATTGGTCATACAGTTTATAGCCATGTTCTTCCATCGCTTTGCGACAATGTCCCAGCTCCTTGCCGCCACCCAGCTGGACTGGTTTCGCTCCAACGGACAGCTGAGTGACGAGGATGCCGTCCTTGAGCTGAACGGCAATGCTGTCCACATAGCTCAACGCTTGCAGAGACCTCGGAGATTGTTTGATGATGATGACGATGACGACGATGATCATCATTACGATGAGCTGGAGTTGGGGCAGCAACGCGAGAGCATGGTGCGTCGTCAGACTATTTGCCGGCTGCATGAGGAGCGTAACAAGGAGCACAGCGACTACAGCGATCTGGTTAGGAACTTTGAGAAGCGATTCTTCGGCGAGGATGATCTGAACATGAAGAATCTGCATTTGAGCCGCAAATCGATTAAACTCTTCCAGGAGCGTCGTTCTGTCGCCAAGGTCAATGCAGCCACTCCCAGTGGCACGCCCACTCCGAAGAGGGGCAAGCGGCCGCCTATTGCGCCTCTGAACGCGAAGAAAGTCAGTTTCAGCACCACCATGCAAATGCACAATAATGGTGGCTACGAGACCACTGAATTCTAGCACTCAAGTATTATGTCTTACATAATAAGAATCCTTCAAATATCTATCCACTATGCATCCCCCTTAACTACACACAACTAACTATCTCTATCGAGTCTGTAATCTAAACTTAAAAGCCCTGTGGCAAAAAAATATAATTAATTGCAATTTAACTCAAGTGGTCGTCAGCGAAGCTTACTTCCACAAGGACGTCTTGCGGCTCATTAGCATAATTACAAGATGGGGTCCCATAGAGCGGTGTATGGGGCAGAAGGGAAGGGAGGGGGTATGACAGGGTTCTGTCATTCATCAGTGTCGCGAAGACGGTGGCTTCACTTAAGTGCTCCTCCACTGCGCTTTTTGTGCGAAGCCAAGCCGCGTCAAGCCAAGCAGCAAGTTCGCCCCTCCGGCTGCAAAATGCGGAATGCAAATCAAAGTGTCATTAGCTTGGATTTGACGAGGTTTCTGCTGCAATGCACAACTTTTTACTTTATACTGCCTTCTGTCTTGAGCGCAATAGGGGTGTGGGTTGAGGGGTGTATTCTTTCGCCTAGGTGTTGGCAGAACTGCTTTGTAAGTGAATATTCTTGGTTCATCTTTTTGGAGTCAGCCCAAAATAACAGAAGGAAAAAATCACTTTGCCAACGCGCATACATTAAAAGGAGTTGCAACATGTGGCACGTCGATTGAGTGTGTAAAAGAAACACTGCCAAAATAAAAGAGAAGCAACTGTTACAGCTGGAATAAATTTGTCGGCATCCACAAAGTGATTGCGGGTACTGAGAGAAATGAGATCAATATGAGAATATATTTACGACTATATCTTGGCTGATTCTTCCCCGATCTTAATTAATAAAGCAAACTTGATCTGCTCCGCGTATGCGAGAATCTATATTCCAAATTTGAAGCCTCTATCTCTTACAGTCTCTGAGATGTGCGTGTTCAGACGGACGGATGGACAAACGAACAGACAGATATGGCTAAATCGACTCGGCTGTTGATCCTGATCAAAAATATATATACTTTATGGGGTCGGAGATGCTCCCGTCTGCCTGTTACATACATTTGCACAAAACCATTATACCCTTTTTACCCTTTTTACCTTTTTCACGTTTTTTACCCATTTTAAATGGGTTCAGGGTGTAAAAAGACGACCTGAGCTGAAAATATAATTAGTTCTATTAAGTAAATAAAAGTCGGAGTAAACATTAATAAGAAATTTCGAAATGAATTAAACATGCTACATTAAGATGAAAGAATAATAATTAGTGTACACAATATACGCAAAAAAGGATATAAGAGAAAAAGTACGCAAAAAAGTTTCTTTTCAAATTGGAAAACTTTTCACATGGTATTATCTTGATTTATTGCTTATTTCTTAAATATTTGCTTGGGTAAAACAGTTTTCCGCGGCAATCAATTGGATAAAAGAATGTAGAATGCAAAGGAATGAAATTTTAATTTGTAAAAATAAATATTCACTTAAGTTTCATAGAATCAATTAAAATTCACTTGCTATTTAATCAATCAGTTGTGCATTGGCTAGTTGAATTCAGAAACCATGTGCAAGTTTTTATTTATTTATTTATTTTTATTTTTGAAAAATGTAAAAAATCATCACACAAGATATATAATAAATAACAGGAGTGAATTGCAACACTTTCAAATTCGTTGACTAGAAATCTGGCAATTTGTTTAAAAAAATATTGATTATCCTTTTGGCCAATCAATTAGCTGGCTGCACTCAAAGGCAATGAACAAAAATGCATTGGGGCAGAAAGACACTCCGCTGCAGCTGTAGCAAAGTAAAAACGGAAACTTTTTCGAAATTCAATGCGTGGTTTGCCTTTGTAGATGAATCGTTGGCTAGTTGGCTAGTTTCAATTACAGTTTATATAGATGACCTATTTGAGGTGTAAGCAAAAGAGACACTATTTCAATTGATATTTTGCGGACGCTGCACATGCTTAATATTGTTTTGTTGAGTTCAAGCCGCAGGCTAATAAATTCAACATTTATTCATATTTATGGATAGTCGCATTTCTTGTGCAACAATAACTGCTCAGCGGACACATAAAACAAAGTGGCACGGAAACGGCATCGGCACACAAAATACAAAATACAAAATACAAAACACAAATAAAATAAAATACGATTGAAAAACTTTGCAACAATGTTTTTGTACGCTTTGGTTTTTCTGCTGCTGTGCTTGGCGTTTGTACAGTGAAACCAACAACTATGCGACCGGCAGGCATGTACATAATTTTGCACTTATCTGACCTCAGGCCGTTGGCTCAGTGATGCAGTGGTGCCGTGGTGCAGTGGTTCAGTTTTGCTCTTGTTATTGTATTTTATGGGCTTCCTATGCATTTACAATTGCAATCCAGGCCAGGACAACGGCAAGGACACGACGGGACACGCAAACAGCAAAACAGCAAAACAGCAACAACAAAACTTTGTTTTTTGCTTTTGTCATTTTTAATGTCATTTAATTATGAAAATAATTCTGAGTTGATCGCTTGCTGGCTCAGTGGCTGGCAAACAGCTTTTGTCCCCAACTTGTCCAACTTGTTCTGCTTGCCACTGGTGCTGATGTTCCTGTTGTTGTTTGTGCAAAAATAATTAAATGAAAGCTGCAGGATGTTTGCGCACAATGTGCACTGATTATATGCCGTGCCGTGTCCTGTTGCCAGCAATGCCCCCTGGCATTGTTTTGCTACAGTCTAGCATATTTTGACCTGCCTGACAGCCTGCCTGGCTTAAACAGTTCACTTCTGCAACCTTTAAAGGTCAAAACTTGTTATTTGCATTACATGCTGCAATTAATTTTGTAATGATATGGGTTTTTTTTTGCGTGCGTGTGAGTGGGTTTTTTTCTTTCCGGCTGAGTGGCATTTACTAAAGTGTTTTCCGATTATCATAATTTCATTTCATTATCTGATATGTCATTTGTAATGAGTTAACTAATTTTTAATTAAAAGTGCTCACGTAGCTAATATATTCAATTGCAAAGCAAGTATCTGTTGGTTGAGTACACCCATGAAAATATATAACTTAATTAAAATATTTTAAAAGTACGCTTGCGAAAAATTTTTGTACAAAAATATAAAAAGTGGGTTAAAAGTTGAATTAATGTTAGATAAAGGCTTAATTATAAAACGCTTTAGAACTTTCCTACTGTGCCGGCAGAATAGCCTAATCTCAGCCAGTGAGAATGTGAGAATTTAGATAAGACTGCTTAAATAAGCTTCTTCCTTTGCCTAGCTTCTTTCTGAGCAGTTTCAAATTACTGCAACACTGATTATTTTATAATTAATTACGTGGGCTCAGATCCCTTTTCACTAGTCGTGTATTTGCTGTCTTCAATTAGTCAGCATTTGAAACTGCAACTGCATCGCAAAGTGCTGCAGCAACATGAATGATTGGCTAAGCAAACACAGCTCTCCGCCAGATAAGAGCCCAGCTCTCCCGTGCCCCATATGATAAGCCCTGCGACTCGACTGAACTGCTTCATGTTCAAAGTGTAAATGTTTGCCATAATCTGCTGCAAGTACATATGTTGGGGAGCGAGTGGGCCAGTGAGTGTATATGTGTGCTGTTGTTGCTCTGCCTGTGATTGATAACAGTTCTAATTGGATCCCAACAAGAACTGGTGGTGATAGGGGGACCGCTGTGCCAAGGGGCTGGCCCCTTCCCATTTTAATCGCAATCGCAATGAGCACTTACATTTACACATGTTTGCGCTTCATTATCAGTAAGCAGCCGGAGTCCGTCACTTGGTTCGGGCGTGCACGGTTCCAAAACAATTACGATTCAGTAGTGTTCATTGGGTTTAACGGTGCGGTTCGCTGTTCGCAAATCTCTCGTCGCGATTCTGTGATATTCGTGTGCTCGGATCCCACTCAGGATCTTCTCTGACGTAGCTCTAAATATAATTCTTAAGCTCATAAATACTTTACGATTGACAAAATGCTGCGCTATAGCTGCAAAGCACTTCGCAACAGTTTTTCAAGCAATGCTTGGAGGGCGGCCAGTTCCCACGGATCCCGGCAACCAGTGAGTGTAAGCGAAATCCAATTGGCATACAAAGTGAAAATTAATTGCTCTAAATTAGTGTATAACATTCATTATCGCTTGAGCGTACAACATTATCTGGCAATATTATTGCTCAAAGCTGATTGGGGTCAAAACGGGTAAAGTGCTTACTCATATCCTATATCTTTTTGACAGATTTCTTCACTTGACTTACTTAACTTATAATTAATTTCGGAATTACATGTTATAATCTATTCATAATTAATTTCTAAATTATGTTGAATAATTGCTTTTGTGCTAGACTGGGTTGATTAGCAGCTTATGGTTTGTTCAATAAATCAATTTAATAAAAAGGCAGCTCTTTAATAATTGGTGTGACTTATCTCAATAGATAATTAGAATAATAGAATAATTAGAAAAGCGATATTCTTTCTTCTAAACAACATTTCTCTTGCCAGTTAACTATTGGACTTTGGTGTCAATTACCCAATTCAAAAAAAAGAACCAAAAATAGGTTCAATTGAAGTCATTGGCTAGACACTTGCAGTATCTACGTATATATAAGCACTTGTAAGCTTTCATACTTTCAGAATGTAGACAAAAAAAAAAACTGATAAGAGTTTAATGTCATTTGGGTATGAGGGAAAATTTCTGGCATTGTTGAAGCTAATGATTTCAGAAGAGATTATGACGTACTTCGGGATGACCACAGTCAACATTAAATAAACTATGACAATTGGTTGACTTTTTCCAAGTCCGTGTTATGTAAGCGACTTATTGGGGACACTGCACACTAGTAGATTATGAACCGAATTTCCTTGGCACTAAAATTTAATCAGCACTCAATCTGCTCAATAAAAAGGCATCAAGAACGACAACAACAACAACAACAACAACAACGACAAAAGCCAGAGCAGTCGCAATGTAGTTAAAGATTTTGGTTCGTATTTTGTTTATGACTCATCGAAGTGGCAACAGCTTGGAAGGGCAGAAGTGATTCTGAGGGTCTGAAATGGGCCATCAAAATAATGCTGGGGTTCAGCTAATTGAATGGACAGCTGAAATCGATTTATGTTTTTTGGGTTAGAGGCATGCTGTAAATCATTTGCAGCCTGGGCTCCGATTGAGGGACATGCTAAACATACAAATGGGGTTTTACTGGCGGCATGGCAAGTGTGACAAAACAAAACAGAGCAAAAAAAAAATTGAAACACAAAAAAAAATTGTATTTGCCGGACAAGCTGATAAAATGTCACAAAAAGCGTTTGCACAGCATGTCAGCTGTTGGTACAGTGCGGCGTATACGTGGTAAAATAAATTGTAAAGTGTAAATATTGTATTTCAAAACTACAGCACGTACACTGAGAGAAAAAAAGCTAGAGGCAACGTAAGTGTGGCAAGCGGGCGTAAAGTGTGTGAGAAATGCCAGCCGGTTTTTTTTTTTTTTTTTGTTGCCTGTGGCATTTAAATGCCGTTCGCCGCTCGTCTTTTCCAATAAACTTAAAGCTCCTTTAAATATACATAGACCAGCCCTGGCCCCGGGCAAGGGTCGACAGCTGCATTTGCATACGTCCAAAGTTCGTAGTCCGTAGTCCGTAGTCCGTAGCCCAGAGTCCGCAGTTCGCAAGTTCGCAGTCCCTACTCCGGAATCCAAAGAGTCCAACGTTGCCTTTGACACTCAAAACGATTTGGCTAGGTCAGGGTCGTCACTTCGTCACTCCCGGCTGCCCGGCTGCCCGGCTGCCCGGCTGCCCGACTAGTTTTCCGGCGTCATCGTCGCCCAGTTTGACACGTGTTGGCAGTAATGGGGCAGCTACAGTGCTTTTGTGTGCCTCTGTTCGTGTGTGTGTGTGTGTGTTTGTGCGCGTGTGTGTTTGCGGTACATCATAAAAAGTGAAACAGTGGGAAAAACAACAACATGACAAAACAAAACAAAAAACAGCGTTGCAATTGTGTCGAGCACGAGAATCAAACAGCTGTTGTCGTTTTCTGATTAGATCTCTGGGAATCGCTCGAGAGCTTTATTATGCTTAAACACTTGCCACAAGAGATAGTACAACGAGCACCCATGAGATAACTAAATATATAACTGAACTTATTCGCTGATTCTAAATACTTGCCAAAATTAATGCTCTCTTGCTTGAGTTTAATATGCCTTAAAAAGCCTTTTCTATTCTGCTTATCTTGCTCTCTTTTAATTGATGTTTTCATAATTGAAATTGTGCTGGAGTTATAATTATTTTGATTATAGCTGCCTTATAGATTATTTGTTAATTATATTTTGATTTTAGCCACAGTACACTGCCTGCTCTCACTGCGCCTACGATTATTTTCATAAACATTTGCGTAGGCCGTAATCGTTTTTCCACAGTTTTATTGGCGATTTTATGGGGTCTGTCTGCTGACGGCTATAAATTATTCCAGCAAAACAAACTTTTGGGCAGTCAATAATTTAATTGCTTAGTAATTAGATTTTTGACAGCAGCAAGTGTTAACTTTTGCCAGCCGTTTTTCCAGAAGAGCAACAACAACTGTTATCTATATGAAAACAACGCGAAGCTCAGCATTTGATTACAAACAATAAAAAAAACTGGCTAAATGTGGTAGACATATTGTTGGCATGTTAAACGCAATGTCAGCAGTAGGTTAAG
Organism: Drosophila nr. fundita; assembly: GCA_035044245.1. Classification (NCBI taxonomy): domain Eukaryota; kingdom Metazoa; phylum Arthropoda; class Insecta; order Diptera; family Drosophilidae; genus Drosophila; species Drosophila nr. fundita. Next base: position 504,666 of record JAWNMG010000622.1, on the reverse strand, counting down.
GCAAACTATTTGCATGGGGCGTTGACGCTCGACTGTATTATTAGAAATTCCGAATTGACCTAGTAAAGGAAAAACAATTTCTATTTGCTGTGGGCTAATAATTAAAAAAAAAGTAAACAAGTTATTTTTATTGTACAATAATTGAAAATTAAGCACAATTAAGTAATAATTATAAATAGGTTACAAATTATAAAATAAATAATAAACAATTATAAATAAAATATTTATATATATTTTCATTAATTATATCGGTATGTATTCGTGTCGTGCTTTTGTCTTCGGTGTCCATCTCTAGTTCAGCTCTTTGCATTTAGCTGATGAACGCACCGTTGACAGGCAGACAAAAGATTTGCCCATTGTTAGACTTTTACTATTGCTGTTATGCATCAGGCGACTGGCAAAATATTATGATAAGAATCTAAACTGAGCAATGATAACAAAGCGAAATGTTCAATAGCCAAAGTCAAGCAAGCAAATAAAAATTTGTTGGCATTTCGACTGTTTTGTGTGTGGGACGGGACACCTTTTGATCACCTCAACATTTTTATGGAGTGTAGTTTCAGCGCATTTATTACTTGGCCAGCAGAAAAGGTTGTTCTGATGTCGTCAATTTGAATGTAACGCAATGAAAATATTTACGCCTCAATTTAATTTACAGCTCAATCGTGCGATAATTGGCATTGCGTTCTCGCTTACCTTTGCCGTTGCCTTTGATTTCGTTGTAAAACACGCTTTTTATTGCGCCTGAGGAAAGCCAATCAATATCAAGTACAAACAAAATATGGAATAGTCACCGATGTGTGCATGGCGCGTTGGCGGCGACGCTGATTGATTGATGTGCTGCGTAAAATAAAAAATCAGCAAAATAAATTGCATAATGGCAGCACAAAAGATTAGACGAGGGTGTGTAATTAAATGAGAGCCGCTAAAAAATACTGATTTGCAGTATGTTATCAAAGGATTACGTTGCAAAGACTCGACAGGAAATCGATCTTAAACATAGCACAAATATGCTCCTTTTAAGACTATTCACACAAACACTCGCATACGCTTCGAATTCAATACATTTGAGTAATTGAGCTAGTTTGTTACACAAATTTGTAAAAAATCAATGTAAAAATATCTTTTAACATTGTTGAATTTACTTTAATAAATCGAGCTAAATCGAATATGAAATATCTTTTTTTTTTTGGCAAATGTTTTATGGTATTTCCTGCCTAGGTATTAAATATTGCTGAACGTGTCTGTTATTTTGATTTTTCATTGGCTGTGTGATTGTTGACGGAAGCATTTGCTCAGCTGATATTTCCGACTGTCAGGCATCAATCCAGCTTCCGTTGTATTTCCCAGAAGACGCAACGTTGACTTGTGAATATAAATTTAAATTGTGTGACTGTCAAATTTGATTTAAAATCACTTTAAGCCAGCAACTCAAATCGATAAGTCAAATTGCACTTATGCTTTTTTTTTAAATACATTTTTTAAAGGATATTTATTGCTAAAATGCTATTATGAAATCCATTAGTCATTATTTGTAATTTATTATCTTGGCGAACATTATGTATACGCACCGTGCACCGTGCAAAAAAACAATTGCTACACATAACAGCTAATTATTTGCTGTTCTAGTTGTAATTATTGCTCTTGTTTGCCTGTTTATTATGCAAATACATCACATTAATGCATACATATATATATATCAAGGCTTGACTTAACGCAAATCGGTGATTATGATTTATACACACAAACGCACAACTGATTGAGCTCAATGATAATGGTTGGAGCCAGGAACTGGGCTGTCTAATAAATTGAATTGCCATCGATTTGTTGCTTTTATTTCCAAGTGTTGTGTTGTCGTAATTTACAACCTCAGCATGTGTTTACAGATTGTCAGAGATAACACACACACACACACTACTTGTGGGGGTTGAGTTGTTGCCCCATTTCAATGACTTGGCTCTCACAGTCCATTTATGAGCTGTGCTAATACTTGATTTGTGTCTTATCTTGCTGCAGTTGTTACCACCGGAGAAGCGCTTGGAGAAGGCTCATCCTCAGTTCACGGAACGTAGTCAGCTTAAGTACGCCCGGCGTCTGGTGGTCAAGTTGGGCAGTGCGGTGATTACACGAGAGGACAATCATGGCTTGGCTTTGGGTCGTTTGGCATCCATTGTGGAGCAGGTATGGTTATTAAGTGCTTATCAGAAATCCAACATTATTATTACACTCTTACTTAAATGACTTTCCTTAAGTTTAATTGCTTTTCATGTTTTGTCATGTGCACTCTTAAGATATTTGTAATTATAGGTTGGCAAATGACACAAATCTGCACATTAAAATTACAGCATCACATAATGAGTTATAATTGATTTAATCTATTTTCATTCACTTTTGAAAAACTTACTTGAGAATTTAACAGAACTTTTGATTTTCCCAATCCTTAAGCATTTTAAGGACTTATCTGTACATGGAGTAAAAATAATCTCATTTATCAATTTTATTTCTGTGTTGTTTTCGTAGTTTTGCTGTTTGATTTGAAACTTTGCTCAGAAGCTCGCCAGTGGCAGCCATAAAACATGCAACTTAATTGGTATTTATACTCTTTCCAGGTGGCCGAGTGCCACTTAGAGGGTCGCGAGGTCATCATGGTGACCAGTGGCGCTGTGGCGTTTGGCAAACAGAAACTTGCCCAGGAGTTGCTCATGTCGCTGTCGATGCGCGAAACGCTGAATCCGAAGGACACCAAGGAGGTGATACACTCACACACACACACTCACACACACACACACATACATACACACAATATGCAATTTAAAGTTTCACACTAAGCTGCTGGCTATTTCATTAGTTCGATGGCGCCACGTTGGAGCCACGTGCGGCTGCTGCGGTGGGTCAATCGGGTCTTATGTCACTCTACGATGCGATGTTTGCGCAATATGGCGTTAAGATTGCACAGGTCGGTTGCGGGCAACACTTTATCTGATTACTTACCACGAAAGTGTAACACAGAGACTGAAACAGAAACTGAAACTGAAGCTAATACATGTATTTAGGTGCTGGTGACCAAGCCGGACTTCTACAACGAGGAGACACGCAACAATCTCTTCTCGACACTCTCCGAATTAATTAGCCTAAATATTGTGCCAATCATCAACACGAACGATGCCGTTTCCCCACCCATGTTTATACGTGACGATGAGCCGGCTGGAGGCGCTCGAAAGGTACGCAGCTAATACCACCCCGGGTCTTGGTAACCACCTTTGTGTGTGCATGCCCACAATAATGTGGCCCTGTGCCCCTGTGCCTCTGTGTCTGTTGCAGGGCATACCCATTAAGGACAACGACAGCCTGTCGGCCATGCTTGCGGCTGAGGTGCAAGCGGATCTGCTCATCCTTATGTCCGATGTCGATGGCATCTACAACAAGCCTCCCTGGGAAGATGGCGCCAAACTGATGTACACCTACACCAGCGATGATGTGAATAGCATTGAGTATGGCAAGAAATCAAAGGTAAGTTGGCTCCACACCTATCAATTCCATTCCTTAAAATTATTTATTTCCAAACAAATTAAAGAAGTCCAAAGAAGTCTAATTTTAGTAATTTTGATCTTGGTAAACAATTATTTAATTTTGAATATAATCTCTGCAAAAGTGTATAAAAGATTTGGCTTTGGATGATTTGATGTAGTTATTGTGATAACTTACTGGGTTAATAGTTTGCCATTGTTTAAAGAAAGAGTGATTTACTTGCGATGCTCAAGGGTTTTTAGTCACAAATGCTATTAAGAATTTTCTGTGACTCCTGCTAGATATTTGTGGCCATTACGTGACAGTCATTTGCAATTGTTTTTTTATTTTCCTGCTGTACCTGAGCTGCTTTCATTAGCGCAGATCTTGGTAAATATTTAAAGGGCAAAAAATGTTGACACCGCAAAAAGTTTTGCTGTTTTGCTGTCCTTGCACAATAATTTCTGAAAATGGTGACAGACGGAGGGAGGGGGAAGGAGGAGGCAAGAAGTAACAGCTGCAGTTGTCGCGTATTGCAACTTAATGGTGTTTATTATGGTAGTTTGTTTATGGCATGCTTCACACTTTGGCTAACTATTCATAATATTTCCCGTCGCTCTGCAGGTGGGCACTGGCGGCATGGACGCCAAGGTGAAGGCAGCCACCTGGGCCTTGGATCGGGGCGTCAACGTTGTTATTTGCAACGGCATGCAGGAGAAGGCTATTAAGACAATTGTGGGTGGCAGAAAAGTTGGCACATTCTTCACAGAGCTAACGGAGAGCGCCAATACGGTGCCAGTCGAAGTGATGGCAGAGAATGGTAAGTAGCACAATTCTGATTGACAAAATCAATGCCACTCGCCAGGAAAGCGATGTAGAAATCATTATATAAAAAGACCTTTTTATGAGGTTAATGAAAAGCCAGCTAAGAAATTAGTAATTGAGATGCAGTACAATACATACATATATACATATATATATAGAGAGAGAGGGAGAGAGGGACCGAAAAAAATGACATTACTCGAACATGATTAATTTCACATAAGTTGAGTTGCTTAGCGCTGTTCGCTGAAGAACTGAAGGAGAGGAGAATAATTAGATTAGATTTGTGTAGTTCGTCATCTGCATTCGTCACAACGACTGATTTTGTTAGTTGGCTTAATGAATTGGATTACAGTTAGTGTCACTTGGCAAACAGTCCGGTCAAGTCTCAACTGGAGGGCTATGCTAAGTGCAAGTGTTAAGTGGCTCTCAATGAGCGCGAACTGGCAAACTGCTCGGGGGCAACACTCGGAAAGTGGCTGACTGGCTGGCTGACTGGCTGGCTGACTAGCTGACGAAGTGGCCATTTAGTTTGCACCGCTGCAGCTGTTGGTGAATCGAGGTCAACGTGTCCGCCTGAGGTTCACCATTGTCAGCCGCACTTAGTGGCATCCGTTGGCCTCACAGCGCCAACTGGTCCGAGTTCTCGTCCTTTTCCTTGTCCTGGGCTGACTAGTCTGTTGTGCAGCTATTTTTAGTTAGCAAGTTTAATTTAATTGTTATTAGAGACAGCTTAGGCACAGCGTTCGCAAACAGCTTCAAGAGTGCTTGTTAATTAAGCTGCAGCTTGGTGAAACTTATTTTGGCTGCTTTTGCAAGTAGCCAGCGGGCGCTTGGAAATGTTGCAAATGTTGCAAATGCTGCAAAGATTAAAGCTCTCAGCGGAAAGTGCTTCCAACTGACTTGACTCATGCTTAATTTGTAATGCAAGAGGTAAGTAAAGCAACACAAGATATTCAAAGTGGACGAGACTCGGCAACTTGTTATGTTTTCTGCTGATAGCCTTCTCGACTTGGTTGCATTTCACAAAGCAAACCCAAAAAAGATTAACTTTCTTCGGTCCATTGATGATTACATTCCATTGCATACCTTGGGATAAATAATATTAATAATAGGAGTGCAAAAGATAATATAATTTGAATATGTAGTCCAATTTAAAAGCACATTAAATTAAGTGTGACAGCTATTAAAGTTAAGTTAAGTTAATTTGGTTGCTTAAATTTAAGACAACTTTAATTTATCTATTGAATTGGCTGGCAAAAGCTAGGATTGAATATATTCATTGTATTAAAGGATTAACTGAGCTAATAGAAATGAGTTGGTGGCATCAATGAGATCAATAAAAAATGTACAAATATAGTCATATATACCTAGTCACATCAGCTGAACGATCTCCATACTTTTTTGCAAATAAAAGGTATTAACTTCAATGTGATTCTGCAAAGTTTCTTGGATATTATTTACCCTCTGATCAGCGACAATCCTTATTACATATACACAAATAAGTATAAGTATAATATAAGTATTTGCGAAATCTTGCAGAGATTTTTATAAATGGTTTTTCCATTTTTGGTATTTTAGGTCAAATATGTGCATATTTGTATTCAATAAAATATGTAAAATTGTTGTCGGGGTTAGGTTGGTTTATAAACTCAAAGCTTGCCACACATTTCATGATATAATTTTTTATTGTAGCAGAAGATTATTGCTATTGCGACAAATCAAATTCGAAGATGCCATTTGGCTAAGACTTTCGCAACATTTTCATTAAACAGCTCGCACGGGCAGTCGACAAATGCAGGCGCTGAGTGCCGCGGAACGTGCCACAGCCGTCAGCAATTTGGCCGATCTGCTGGTTAGCCGGGAGAAGTTCATCCTGGAGGCGAATGCCAAGGACTTGGCCGAGGCGCAGAGGAGTGGATTGGCAAAGCCGTTGTTGTCCCGCCTGTCGCTCAACTCGGCGAAATTGAAGAACCTGTCGGTTGGCCTGAAGCAGATTGCCGAGGACAGCCACAAGGTGAGTGGGAGCAGCAAAAATTTCAATTATATGTCCCAAACCCGTATTAAGTGTTGTATGCGAAAATCAGGCAAGACACTGGGGACCCTAAAAAGTTGAGGCAAATTGCATTTGTTTGGCTGTCATCAAATGTTGTTAAAAGTACTGTTGACTTGCCAAAAATTGAGTTAGTATGCAGCCAGGGATTTGGTCTTGCCTCAGAGCAAAGTGGTCATTTTATGGTGAAACAACAGCAACAAGCAGCACGAGCAACTCTTGTTTGTATGCAGCTACAGCTTTCTGGCTTTAACAACATTATGAAATCTCTAAGCAATTTTACACTTCAACAAAAATTGACACCCGAAGGAAGGAAATGGAACCAAAGGACCTAAGCAAGTGGAAGATAAAAGACAGCTCAGCTACACATACTATACCATATAATGTGTGTGTGGGTGTGTGTTAGTGTGACATTAACCCACACTCTCACACACACATCGTGGCAACAGTTGAAGGGGCACAGACACAGAGAGAGGCGCTTGCCCCCATTCAATCCGAGCCACCCCTTTGATAGCCCTTTTATTGGATGTGATTGTGCGGAAACGTACAACTTTTTCCAGCTTGCCAGAAAAACGTCCTTTTTCTGCTACTCAGTAAAACAGGCAGCGAAATCGTGACACAAAGTGGCAATGCCGCAAAAATCATAAAATGAAAAACGAGAAACGAGAAACGAGAAATAAACGAGTAACGCACTCAATAAATGGATCGAGGGATGGGGAGAAAAGTATGGGAGATGACAATTTGAATAAGGAGAAAGGGCATCAGTAATGTGGTGCAATTTTAGAGATGAGCTCTTTTTATCGCCTAAATCCCTGCTTTCATCTGCCAAATGCAGAATAAAACAGAGTTGGGCACTTGTAAATTGCCAAACGATGACTTAAGGCTTTCGCTTAACAGAAATGCTTAACTATTAAAAAATGTGCTTATATCCAACACACTTAATATCAGTGGAAATAAATAATTTTCGATTTACAAAAAGCAAATGCTCAAAAAAATATATAAATGTTTTTTGAAGGCAAACATTAAAAATTACTTTTCTTGCCCGATGCCGAGTTTAGTTTAGTTTGAATGTTATGTGAAATTTCGCAAAGTCAGTAACAAAAAGTTAAAATGATGAATAATAAACATCTCATAAATGGTTCTCGTCACTTGTGGACTTATCCAATTGTCCTTTGTAAATATAATTTAAAGTTTTGCGCTTTACGATGCCAGAGTCAATAATAATGACCATGTAACCAAATTTACTGAGCTGACTCAACTTGACTTCCAGTCTGAGATTGAGGTTGCTGCCAGGCTTGGGGTCTGGGGGCAGTCGCACAGGATATCGGTCCATGGCCAGTTCACGTTATCTGTAGCCAATTTCCAGCAGCTTTTTGCATCGTTAACGGGACAGAGATACAAAATGGGGCCAGCAGCAGCCCATTAAAAATAAATACAGATTACGGCAAGCTGTATGCCTTGATTTATGTATCTAAAACGGCTCCGGCTCCAGCAGCGCATTAAAATGGACGTTTGGGATTAGAATTGGCAACAAGGAGGCAATGTCGCATAAATACACAGTTATTTCATATTGTCCCCACATTTAGCCATATTTGCCCACTTGGCATATGCGTAATGCATTAACTGCTGACTTGTCAATTGACTTTTATTTATTTGTCCACATTTTCTTCATGCAGAATGTGGGTCGCGTCTTGCGTCGCACTCGTTTGGCAGATGGACTGGAACTGAAGCAAGTGACTGTGCCAATCGGCGTCCTACTGGTGATCTTCGAGTCCCGCCCAGACTCGCTGCCTCAAGTGGCTGCCCTGGCCATGGCCTCGGCCAATGGTCTGCTGCTCAAGGGCGGCAAGGAGGCGGCGCACAGCAACAAAGCGCTCATGGAGCTGGTCAACGAGGCGCTTGCCTCTGTGGGTGCCGAGCACGCCGTGTCCCTTGTGAGTAATAATGCAGCTGTAAGTTGATAGCCCAGTTAACACACTGTAATTGCCCATTTTTATAGGTTTCCACTCGCGAGGAGATAAGCGATTTGCTGGCCATGGAGAGCCACATTGACTTGATCATACCACGTGGCTCCTCGGAGCTGGTGCGCAACATTCAGGAACAGTCCCTCCACATTCCCGTTCTGGGACACGCCGAAGGCGTTTGCCACGTCTTCATCGACAAGGACGCCGATTTGAACAAGGCTCTGCGCATTGCCCGAGATGCCAAATGCGATTATCCTGCAGGTAAACAGAAAGTTTTTATATCATTCAAAGTGCATTGATTGGCTTATTTCAGTTAAGAATTTTGAAATATTATATTAGAGTAAATAGTTTCATAACTAAATCAACATGCAGCAGCAAAATTTATTCTTTGACTAGTTACATTTTGAAATACTTTATAAAATATTGTATTTTATGCATTCAGAAGACTTTGGTCTCATTTGTTGTTTATTTAAATTGTATATGCTTCTTCAAAAAAGAATCAACTAAGTTCAAATTGAAGTTCATAGCTACAGTTTGATTTACTTATAAATATTACATTTTAATTCAATTTTCCAAATTGAGAATAAGTATTTTATGCATCAAGAATATTATTAATACTATTTATTGATTTTTTGAATGGTAAATCATTTTTTGAAAAACAATGTAAGGAAACCACAAGAATTAAATGTATGTTAGTAGCCGAAATTTTCTTATCTAGAGGCAAATATCTTAAGAGAAAGCTTTATTGCATTTTCATTGGATAAGTTATATTTCATTATCAAAAAGCAAAAGAAACCTGCACGTTTGATGCTGAGTGCCACATTTTAATTAGAGACATTTCCGCACCAAAACGCATTGCTTCAAAAATTAATTGCATTTTTTGTTCTGCTATCGTTGTTGCCACATCGTTTACCTTGTTGCAGCCTGCAACGCAATGGAAACGCTCCTCATACACGAGGATCTAATGAGCGGCGAGATTTTCAACGATGTCTGCAACATGCTGAAGCGGGAGGGTGTCAAAATATATTCGGGGCCGCGTCTAAATCAGCAGCTGACATTCGGACCGCCTGCGGCAAAGAGCCTGAGGCACGAGTATGGTGCACTGGAGTGCTGCATTGAGATTGTGCCCAGCCTGGAGGAGGCCATTAATCACATACATACATATGGAAGCGGTCACACGGATGTCATTGTTACGGAAAATGGTACGAAAATTGAAAATTAATTTCAATTGCTTGCAATTGATGCAGAAAAATTAGTCGACCATGGGTCAAGGCATTTATGGGGGGGGGGGGGGGGCAAATTCCTCAGGCAAATGACAATTCAATGTGCTGGTTATAAATTAGTTTAGCGACAGCATTGGGCGCCCCCAGCGCCAGTTTGGCATACTGCGATTTATTTCTGAATTGGCGAGCAATATTTTCAAATATTTGACCAAACCTGCCCCTAACTGGACCCGAACCGTATTATGACAATGGCTAGAAGTAGAAAAGCATATGCGTTAATTCTGCAGAGGAATCAAAAATGATTTAGTCAATTGCTATTCGTGGGGATGAATAGATTTGGAACACTAACTAGGTATAATCAGTAGCGGGATCTGCTGATACTGTTAAAAAACACAAAATGTAAAAAAGAAAACATGTCTTAAAAGGGGGAGCATAGAAGCTCCAACAGTTTGCAGTGCATTCAATAATATCCAATATCCAACTATGCATTCGAATTGACAAATTTCCGATGGCTTCACAAATAATTCTTAAATAAATATTTATCCAACAATTTAGGTAAACACGCACAAGTTGATAGATTGCAGTTGTGACTTAATTTTATTTACACTATATTGATTGCAACTTGCTTTAAATGCAAATCAACTTTTTGACTTGCTAACTGACCTGTGTGCTAATTGAATTAAATACTAAATAAACCCGCTGCCAGGTCAAGTGCACTGGCAGCTTTTTGTGGAATTTGCATGTGTGACGTCATCGTTAGCAGTTTGTGTTTTAGCCAAGGTTGGGATCAGGTTCTCAGGTTCTCAGGTCGTGTCGGTTGTTGGCTGCTGCCACCACGAATTTAAATCATTTGGGAAATTAATTTAATTCAGCACACAGCATGATGTGCTCGTGCTCTTGCCTGCATATTACATATTCTGTTTTACTGTTTTCTATTTTATTTTTTCTGTTTGCTATTTGCTGTTTTTCCGTTTTCCGTTTTTCATTTTCCGTTTTCCGTTTGCCATTTCGTGCAGATGCCGCCGCAAAGCATTTTCTTGGGAGTGTGGACAGCGCCTGTGTTTTCCACAATGCGAGCTCGCGTTTTGCGGACGGTTTCCGGTTTGGACTTGGCGCCGAGGTGGGCATCTCAACGGCACGGATCCACGCACGAGGCCCCGTCGGTGTCGAGGGTCTGTTGACCACCAAATGGATACTCAAAGGTCAGGATCATGCGGCAGCTGACTTTGCCGAGGGCGGACAACGCAACTGGCTGCACCAGTCACTACCCCTTGAATAGTTTTATAGTTGTTGTTGTTATTGATAAATCTTGTAAATACTTTGTGCCTGCAGCATGGTAATTAAAAGAAGGCGTGCTCTGGGCAATGTGCTGTACCTGCATCATCATTCCGAGGGGGGTAATTAACCCAGGAGGGGGCTGCCGGATGACAGCTGCCAGTCTGGCAGTCGCGGCCACATAAGAGATATTAATTCAAGTGGAAATTATTTGAGCGTGCAACTTGCTTAATTAATAAAAAAAAGTGTCTACGGCGAAAGGGGAAAGCTGTCAGGCGCGTATCCTGGGCGCAAAGTTTCTGCACAAAGTTGTTGAGCGCATGCCACGCCCACAATCTGAAGCTGCACGCAGCGCCCAACGCAACTTGAAGCCGAAGCTGGAAGCCCTCAAAAGTATGAACAACAGAAATTGAATTAAAATGATTCGAGCAGCGCGATCTCTGCTTTAAATTGCAAGCAAAATAAAAACCCGGCGGAGAATACAATCGTAAATTAGCCATAAAACGTGGATGATTTCCCAAGTCCCAAAACCCATTAAGTATGCAAACGTCGCCAAGTATTTGAATTTTTATGTGCATTGAGGCAAGTTTTCAGCGCACAGTTTTCAGCTTTCAGTTTTCAGCTCTTGGCGCTCAGTTTTTGGTTTTTGGTTTTTGGTTTTCGGTTTTTCGTTTTCATTTTCTCTGCCTGGCACTTTAGCTAAGTTTATTTTAGTGCTGCACGCTGCATTGCGTGCCAAAGAGCCACCATGGCCCCAAAGCACTACACTGCACTGCACCACCCACCCCTAACACCCGCAAGGTGCCACTGCGCCATGTCATCGCATCACGGCTTTCTGAAGCGTTCTCAGCTACCAATTTGAACTCGGAGTTTGGGCCAGTTTGCGCCATTTCGCCCATTTGCAGTGCCAAACTCAGTTAGCGTCATACTCATATTTAGCGGCGAATAAATGCTTGGGTTAAGCGAAAAGTTTCCCATTGGAGAATTTGAAATCATTTGCATTTGATATGTGGATAACTCTCAAGTCAGCAAATTAGATTGATTTGACGGCAATTAATTACGCCTCAGTTCAAATTATGAATATTACTACTAATTCATTCCAAGAACTGTCAGCTAACAAGTCATTCAAGCTAAGCAATACAAATATTGCAAACAACACATGAATCAAAATGCTAATGAAATATAATTAAAGTAGTAAATACTTCTACTAATTTACTCGAAGAACTGCCAGCTAAAAGTACATTCAAATTAAGCTATTCACATTGCATACCAATTAATTGGTGAGGATGATTTAAGCAACTTTTTGACTGACCCAAAATCCGGCTAGATTTTAAACACTCTGCATGAGGAGCCGATATCAGCGTGTACAGGCCAACATAATTTCTGGAAATTTCAACTGGTTTTGGCGTTGAGCTCAAAGGCAACATCGTACTGTCAATGATACGTATAGTGGCAGCACCTGCCTGTGGCAACAGTCACGTAGTTTTCAATAGTTTTGCTAAGCACTTGAAAAAGTTTTGGCCACACTTTTGGCAGCAGCGAACTTTCAGCTGATACTGCAGTTGGCCAACTAAAATGGGGAGCAGACCCATGCTTGCACCATAACTCACAAGCAGAGAATGCTGCCACTATACGCTACACTTAATTAAAATAATAAACAGTCCGCATATAAATCTCGTAGTTAATACTACGTTAAGATCTGACGATATGCGACGACACTAACAACCGACAAATTGACAAGAAATGTGCTCGCGCCTCTATCTAAACATACATGCCACACACCACACACCACACGCCACATGCCACAGCCCAAACGCCGCACACCACACACACCACACACACACACACACGGAGAGAGACAATTGTCTTCAGTCTTTTCTTATATTTTTGCTTTATTTTGCTTTCATTTATTTATTTATTTATTTGATGTTTTCGTGGCTATGGGCATCTTGGGTCGCACCATCTATGGGCCGAGTGAGTGACCGAAATGAGTGAGCAGCTACTCAAAACAATTTTGTCACATCATTGGCACAACATTGAGCATTATGCAGAGAAAGGCTGCCTAGAAGTGGCCAACTATGTACTGCACAACATTGTTGAGTTCTTCGCATTTATTTATATCAAAAACTTAAAAATATATCTACAATGGGGATGCCTATACAAGTCCTGGCGCATTTTCGCCCTCATGCAACTCAAAGCATCGCTCTTGCCAACTGCAGCAGGCATAATTGAGTGTGCATGAAATGATACAAGCCGATAATTGGGCATTTCAATATTCTAAATACTCTTGGATCACATTAATGCTGCCAGTTCATTTTCTACTGTTTTTGAAGGGAGTCATAAGTCATAAGTCATTTAATCAGACCTATACAAAATATTATTGAAACTTTTATTTATGAACAGTAAATAACTACACAGACATGCTTTGACTTTTGGCAAAACTCAGTTAGTGACCATTAATATCATAATATAACAAATGCACAGGTAGGAAATTAATAATGATAACAAAAATTCAGAACATAACAGAAATAATCTAAAGATTTAAAAATATCTAAAATGAAATGAAATTATAAATGAAAATTCATTTTTATCAAGATTGTAAATAAAGTTTCACAAAGCTGGATATAATTTTCTAAGTGTATTTTATAATCTCCTATATACCATTTCAGCTCTCCATGATAACAAATATAATGTGAGAAGATGATGTAAAGAAATATAAAATCCATATATAAGTGTACTTTGGGCTACGACTTGCACTTGATCTATTTATAAAGTGTTCCAAAAGAATTAATCTACAGAGACTTGATACTCAAGAAGCAATAATATCATATATTCTGCCATTAATCAATATCTATATTGCAAAAACTGAAGCCGATAAATAAAAAAACCATAACTTAGTCAGATAATTCTTATTAATATTTCTACTTTCGAATTACAATTATCAACCATGAGTAAAATAAAAGATATAGAAATTGTAGTTAATGAAGTTCTCAAAATCTGAGTAAATTTTCGATTTTGCAGGAAAATCAACAATTTAATAAAGTCAACGGACCCATATCCGGCAAGTGCCCCGATATAAATATGTTTTTGCGTTTCCGCTCCCATCCCGCTGCCTGATGGGCACAGTGGGCACAGACGAAATTCATCGGCATGTTACTATATTGAAAAAGATCCATTGTTCGAGATGACGGACAGAGCTTATTTAAATGCGAATGTCGACCATAGAGCGAATCACTCTGATTGCCGTCGCTGTGGTATATAGACGTCGTGAGTGGCGTGATCGCTGTGGTGTCTGTTGCAAGGATATAACAAGTGGGGACTTTCTGTATTTCAGTAGTGCTGCCCCATCAACCTCAACAACAAAAATCTTAAGCCAAAATGTGTGACGAAGAGGCATCAGCTTTGGTAGTGGACAATGGATCCGGCATGTGCAAGGCTGGCTTTGCCGGCGACGATGCTCCACGCGCCGTCTTCCCATCGATTGTGGGCCGTCCTCGTCACCAGGGCGTGATGGTGGGCATGGGTCAGAAGGATTGCTATGTTGGCGACGAGGCGCAGAGCAAGCGTGGTATTCTCTCCCTGAAATATCCCATTGAGCATGGCATCATCACCAACTGGGACGACATGGAGAAGGTCTGGCATCATACCTTCTACAATGAGCTGCGTGTGGCCCCCGAGGAGCATCCCGTCCTCCTCACCGAGGCCCCACTTAACCCAAAGGCCAATCGCGAGAAGATGACACAGATCATGTTCGAGACCTTCAACTCGCCAGCCATGTACGTGGCCATTCAGGCAGTCCTCTCCTTGTACGCCTCCGGTCGTACCACGGGAATCGTCCTGGATTCCGGTGACGGTGTCTCGCACACTGTGCCCATTTATGAGGGCTATGCTTTGCCACATGCCATCCTCCGTCTGGACTTGGCTGGTCGCGATCTGACCGACTATCTGATGAAGATCCTCACCGAGCGTGGCTACTCCTTCACCACAACCGCTGAGCGCGAAATTGTGCGCGACATCAAGGAGAAGCTGTGCTATGTCGCCCTGGACTTTGAGCAGGAAATGGCCACAGCGGCTGCTTCCACCTCGCTCGAGAAGTCCTACGAGCTGCCCGATGGCCAGGTGATCACCATTGGCAATGAGCGCTTCCGCACACCCGAGGCTCTGTTCCAGCCCTCATTCCTGGGCATGGAGTCCTGCGGCATTCACGAGACCGTCTACCAGTCGATCATGAAGTGCGATGTGGACATCCGCAAGGATTTGTATGCCAACAATGTTCTCTCCGGCGGCACCACCATGTATCCAGGTAGGTTCAAATTGCCTCGCAAATTTAAAAAAAAAAATTAGACTTATTTTTATTTGAAAAAATTTTACATATCAGCAAAGTTTATTTATATTATTGTAATTATTATTATAAAAATAGAATTCACTTAAATTCTAGCCTTAAAATAAGATTTCAATATTACAATTGATTATGCGGAATATGAAAAATCACAATGCGAATTCTGATATTTTCAGGTATTGCTGATCGTATGCAGAAGGAAATCACCGCTCTGGCTCCATCCACAATTAAGATCAAGATTATTGCACCACCTGAGCGTAAATACTCTGTATGGATCGGTGGTTCCATTCTGGCCTCGCTGTCCACCTTCCAGCAGATGTGGATCTCCAAGCAGGAGTACGACGAATCTGGTCCTGGCATTGTGCACCGCAAGTGCTTCTAAGCATTTAGTGCGCAACGTCAAATACAACAACAACAACCACAACAACCACAACCACAACAACAACAACAACAACAAAAGAAAGAACAACAAGAACAATAAGAACAAGTGGCGTTTATATATAGCCTTTATGAGAACATCTATTATGCATATATCTTTTATCTGACATTGGGTATATGTTTAGCTATGGCCAGGCTAGCTGCATCTGGGCGCTAACAAGGCGCTCCACCCATGCAAAAGTATCTTTAAAATTACATTTAGTTGAAGAAGAAGAGGGAGAAGAGGAAGAAGTTAAATTGAAGGCAAAGAGACCCAAACGAGTAGATAGAGCATCTTTTATATTTAGTTTACATTTGGATTTTGATTTGTTGCCAAGAGTTACACGGAGCTGACCAAGAGAACAAAAAAAGCTAGAAAAATAAAAGACAATCGGATGTACAATAAAACATTATATCTATATATATATATATATGTGTATAAATTAATGTGTCGAAAGCGAAGGCAAAAGCGAAAGCGACAGCGAGTAATCGAAACATTGAAGTGCCATCAAACAATCAGTTGCATGTTCAATAAATGTTGCGAAAGTTTTTTAATTACGCTTACCAAGGGAATCTGTGAGCCTCCCAAACGTCAATCAGCAACTTGCGAAACTTTTCTACGGCCCGCATCTGTAGCTGTATCTGTGAGAATGTGTCTATGTATCTAAGTATCTATCTAATTTGGAGGTGGCCAATTTTCTATACAGTTTGCTTGGCTGTCAAATTTTTCGGCTCAACTTGGTCGCATCTCTCACGGAAGTTGCCCAACTTGTGCCGGATGTGTGCGAGTGTGTGTGCTAATGTGTGTGTGCTTGTGTGTGTGTGTGTAAGTGTGAGTGTATGCTAGTGTGTGTGCCTGTGTAGTTAGCCATGATTTATGTCCCAACTGAGTGACTATATGACCGTGTACATGTGTCTTGTGTTGTCATGTATCAGCTGCGCACTGCAACTTAATGCTCGTTATGTTCCTCCTGCCACATCCAAGTGCATACATATGTATATAAATACAAATATATATATATGTGTATATATATATATTTACCTATATGCATATTCACTTAGCGAGTGCGCGTGTGATATATTTGCAACTTGTCCAAAGTGCATCCAAACTTTGCAGTCACTTTGGAACAACATGCCAAAGACATGCTGAAGCAACAATAAACTGGTCAAAAGTGGTGCTGCTGCTGCTGCAGGCAGTTGGCCATCAACTTTTTGTGACTCGCAAACTCAGCTGCTAGAAACTAGTGCGTAATTACTTGATCAACATGACGAACAACTTTCTCAACTTTCACCTCAGAAGAAAGGAGAACTTTCACCAAAACGATACTACAAATACACTAATTGAGTTGACTTACCAACTTGTTGGTATCACCAACTGCAACTGAACTGCATTCAGAGAGAAACTTGGCTTGATGCAAATGTCGGTTTCGGAATAATTTGCATATACCCTAGCATATTTACATATGCCACGAACATATTAAAGGAGGCAGCTTAAAGTTTGGCATTAGAAGTAAAAGACAGATATAACTTGGGTCATATAGTATATATATGTATATGCTGTATTAGTCATATATACAATATATGGCATATATGATATATATCCGATGTACCCAAACTCAACAAAAATCTTAAGAAATTAATAAAAAAAAATCTGATTTTAAGTGCTTTTTACGTGACAACCTGAATTAGAGGCAATCACATAAAACTGATAAATATGGTGAAAAAAGCAAAGATATCGGTGGAAAATAAAGTTTAAGCAGTGAAAACTCGCATGAAATTTGAAATTTGAATTTGAGTTGAAGTGCTATTTTCAATACTACCAGTAACAAATTTGTGATTTTCCCACTTCTCACAAATTCACTGATATTGTGTCAGAATTGGGAGGCCAACATCCAAAATGTCAATTGGATGCAGTTCGAACAGATATCAAATGACGCATGTTGTTCAGATATCAAAAGACACATACGCAGCGTGTGCCACGAATTTGGCATTTGCCTGTCCACTGACATTTGTCTGTCACTGTGGCCCAACCAGTTGTCATGTGTGGCACTCACATGTGTGTCCATTGTTATTGCCCCTCTATTTACTCAGCTCTTGGCCCGCTGTGACACACGAGTGCGGTGTCATTATTTAGCCAAACAGAATCACAGAAATTAGGAACAACAATCGGGTCACGATAAAATGGCCGCAGGGCAGATCGGTCAGTCGCCAGTTGACCAGTCACTCAATCAAACAAACCACAGGACAGGGACTATCAACAAATGTCAGGCGCTTAGATTTTGCATTTGTTTTGCAGTGTGTCGCATTAAATAAAATGGCTCACAGCCAGTGCCAAGTCCTCAGCCCTTGTTGCCATTCGTGTTGCTTGTGGAGACCCTTAATGTTGTTTTGATACCTAGCAGAGAAATCAATCTTAAGGTGGGCATAACAAATCGGTGACAAATCAAGGACTTTAAACTAAATCACAACTTAAACTATCAAACAACTTGAGAAACGCAGCGCTTAAGGATTCGATTTTTCCAGGAATGTCACATTTTAGTTGTAAGCTGCCACAGGGTATCTATGTGGCTGAGTAAGCTTGTCATGCTAACCATGGCATGCTGTTGCTGTTAAATTGAATTTAATTGCAGCTGTCGCCCAGATTGTAGTCCGGGCTGCAGTTTGTTTAGTTTGCTTCCAATTTTCATTTTGGGGGAATTGTTTTGTATTTTGCAACTATTGCATAACTGGGCTGCAATTCAGTTGTTGATTTTATGCTAATTTAATGCACTTACTCGGTTTCAAGCCGCACCCTTCGCAGCCTCCAGCCATTGATAGCACAGTGTGTAATATAAATTGCTGATAATGCGCCGAGCAAATATTTGCCATTTTCATTATGTCAATTTTGCATGGCTTATGCAGCGCAAATATTGGCATTAAAGCCAAGTTAACGAGTTGGGGCACCCAGGAAGTTTCGAGACCAGAACGGAACTGGGACGTGACTTGGACATGACATGGGCGTAAATGTAGACGAGCAGACGAGAACGAGAACGTGAACGTGAACATGGACATGGACATGGGCATGAATGGAGCTGAGCTCGTCGGTTGTTGCTTTTGACATGCTAACAAATTGTTTTTCCGGCTTGAGGTGCACCACATGCAAACAGGAAATTAATAAATAAAGGGCCAACTGCAAGCTACAACTTACAACCTACAACTTTAACTTTAACCCGTACTCACCAACCCTTACCCACCTAACAGCTGACCTTAACAGACTTTGACTTCGATAACGACTCGCTCTCATTATCATCTCTGTCAGCGTCCTCATCATGGTGGGGTTGCTGCCTCAAACAGAAGCTGACAAAGCCACCAAAAATATACGTTCTGCAAATTAAAATAACTCGACCGATAAGTTTCACTCTGGCGAAATATGCAAACTACTTTTGAAGAGCTGAGAATTAATTACTCTTTCTGGCACATTAATCTTTGTTCTGAATTCCGCTGACATTTCATAATCATAATTTGAAGATGATCATCCAGTGAAACGGAATAAAGAGGCAACAGTGTTGAAACGGCTATAATAGCTGGCATCGGGAACTTAAACTTGACCCTTTTAGCAGGCTAAAGCGAAACCATTAAGTTAAATGCGATATTTGATATAAAGAGATATATAGAGCATAAGCCAATTATGGTCTTGTTTAAATATAACAATATAAAATGTAATATTTTCAGCAAGCTGGAAAGCTGCCAACTTAGAAAAAGAAATTAGACAATTGCATAGGACTAAATAATTGTATAGTATAAAATACTTCAGCATGCCAAATCGTTAATATAGCTCAGCAATGTTATAAAATTTGTTGCATCTAATATTTATTAATCTCAATTGCTATAAATAATTAGCAACTGTCTGATAATTAACATTAGCTATTTAATAATAGGATGCAGTACAAATACCCTAAATACAGCCAACAATTTAGAAATGCACTCAACACATGATCATTATCATCACGCTGTTCACTGAGGCATCATTATTGAGGCATCATCAGCAGCAGCATAATTGTGCATTGAGATTAAGCTGTTGCACATTCGATGAGGCACATACATATTAAATGCTGCAGCATTTCTCTGGCAAGGAGATGTTGCGGAGTATTTCGCTTATCTCTTCAATTGATTATAATGCTTGAAAAGCATTTTTTCTATTTTTCAATAATCACAGCACTTAATTACGAGCAGCCAATAATTGATTAAAAGTTCAGATTGCAGAGATATAACGAGATAAAGAAATGATACTAAAATAGACGGGAGAGAGAGAGGGAGAGGGAGACAGAGACAGAGAGAGAGAGAGAGACGGAGAGATATTGCATAGAGTTAACTAAACGTGAATGATGGAATCTCGTCAGAATCGCCTACATCCTCCTGCCTCTCCTGTGCCAATTCAAAAAGCATTTTGCGTTGCCATGAATACAGATCGGGGACGTCGTTTCTTTTGGAGCTTAAAGCCACACACACGCATACACACACACGCACACACACAAGCACATGCATATCTGTGTGAACCATTTTGTCTTTTACCTTTATAAATAAGTCAGCAGCAGGTGTGGGGAGCGGAAGGATTGGTAGGCCAAGTTGGGTTGTCGTCCTGGGTTTTTGTTTGGGTGTTGTGTGCCGTGGCTCGTTACACTTCACTGGCTGCAACAACATTGACAAAGATGCGATAATCGCTTCATTTAAGCCTTAAGCCTTAAAGCAGGCCTGTGCAGGCGTCCAGGCGGATTGTTAGTTGAAAAATGTAAGGGAGTTGCCCTCATCAGAATTGATCCATTACTGAAGCTGTTGTCGTCGCCAAGCCGAGCTTTTTCCCAGCTATCCCCTTCATTAGTCGGTATTAAACAGTTTCGTTCCGTTAGCTCCTCGCTTGACAAATCCATCAGTCACCTCATTCCTTGTGGTTTCGATGGTCTTAATGGTTTGCCGCTTTAATCGGCTGACTACTGCCTGCTTCGCTTTAAAAACAAGAAATGCCACAAATTATTTTTAACTACGAGTATACACAATATTTTTTTCCATTTTAATATATTTCTGAAAAATAAACAATATTTCAAAAAGTAGAAGTGCAAACAAATATTTTCAGTAATATATATAAAATATTTAAGAATATTTACCCAAACTGGACAAGCGCAAAAAATACGATTTCTTTATTTCGATATTTCTTAAGTATTTTATATTTGCAAGAAAATATTCCTGTATCCGCTCAAGAATGTGTGTCATATGCTTATTTGCCTGCAGCTTGCAGCAACTTTACGGCGTGCAGACATGCATAAGTATGTTGCATATTCATTTGCACGTGCATACTTAATGCATTTAGCAATCCGGAGTGCGAACAATTGTGCGATGCACTCCCAAAGGAAGTGTCGGACAATTTGGTGTATTTTTGCACACCTTGAGAAGTGAGGCGCCAATTGAGTGTGCCGACACGCGTACGCATTTAAATGTATACACTGAAAATAAACAAGTAAGAATGCTGTAGTCAAGTGAGATCGAATGAATTGAAGGCAATTCTTAAATGAAGTATGTCAAAATCGTTTGGTATCTGAATTAATCTGAAGAAATGGCCAAAGTTCTCTTTCCCTAGTATTAATATTATCTACTTTTATTGTCAATTAATTTCTTTGGAAAATATGTTGCAGCAAATTTAAATGAAAATGTGGTGCACGCCAAATCAATTTCACGATTGGTATACTAATTAAATTAAATTTTCAATCTTCGACCTTGATTAGCATATTTGAAGTTAGGGCCGTATATAAATTTATGCTAATAGCAAATGCGCACAGGCTGGTGCATGAAAATAAAGTGTCACATAAGTCAATACAGCACGTGGCTTAAACGGAGACGATGAAGTCGCCCGACAGGCTGTTGAATGTGAACATCTGGCGCTTAAAGCCATCTCAATTTACATAAGACATGGCAGATGACGACTTGCAAAGCGCAACAAGGTAAAGTGGGCTCGTTTTACACACAAACAGACACACACACGCACACATCCACCACCCACACACCCACATACACGCATAAATTTATATCGATGTGGATTTGGCTAAGCAGACGCTATTTATGTGGTTGCAATGCTCGCAAACTGGAGAGACAAACACTCACAAGCACTCTCACACACACAAACACACTCCCAAACACACTCACAAACACACGCACACACATCCGCGCTTTCGCCCACATATATATACACTGGAAGTTGGAAGAAAACCGTTGCATATAATACAATAAAATCGACGAGCAGAGCAGCGGATGCTTTGAGAAGCATTTTAAATTGAGTGAAAAATCGTTGAGCCAGTGAATAAGCCATCTTCAGTCAATTATGTATTAAGCTACTCAGTGCAAAGAAAATCTGTACCTTTCTTTATTTTGTATACCCTGTAAAATGTAGTTATTCCAATATGCCGAGGTTAGCAACTCCAAGTTCATATAGTATATGTACTCCTGACTTGCATTAAAAAATGTCTAACAAATTGCGATTGGGAATTCTGACAATTAGGAATTCCGAGAATTGGGCAGACATACTTTATTTTATTATTAAAAATAATTAAATAATGGATATTATACATCTGGTAATAATAAACTGAAAAACTAACAGTTATTTAATGGGAAACCCAGAAAAAAACCAATAGGGTTACAAATCAGATCTAATTGAAATTTAAAAGGGAAGGCACTGTAATAGAAAAGAAGAATCTATTAATTAATTAACTTAAGGTAAAACGAGTTCTATGAGTAATCTCTTTCAAGTTAACAGAGCTATTAAAATTCTTAATCATGCACTCGAATTATTAAAGCTAGTTTTAAATTAGATATGTATGATTAAATTAGTCTGAGTTCAGGCTTGCCACACAAAGGTATTTATGCGAAATGCTTTTTGCTTTCCACAATGCTGATTGCCAGTTACATTTTGTAAATTCAACGATTCTTGAAAATTTGTACTAGCAAAGGCTCTTGAAAATAAACTATTTCTGCGCCACACTGTGCATGGCAATCAGTGCTTAGTAGTCAGCTTGCCTTTTTGGCTCCTTCCGAAATTGACTGTTTCGTATGGCTTAGGAGTCGACTCTTGTGGCAGAGTTCAAGTCGAAGTGGAGGCAGTCAACATTTTCGGTGCTGTTGCTCAATTTGGCTTTGCGCTGTCTCTCAGTTGTTGCATACATAATTTGTTATTCGCTCTGCATTTTCTTGCTGGCTTTTTCTCTCCTTCATTCATGCATTTCTTTTGGCACCGTTATAATGTCATATGAAGTGGAAAAACGGCAACGTTTGGCAGACAGGACGACTGCATTTGGGCTGGTCTCTGGTGTTGGCATTGTCGAATGGCTTTCATTTGGCTGGCACAACATGCCGCATATATTTTAATCTGCTGC
The DNA here is from genome assembly GCA_035044245.1 of Drosophila nr. fundita. Lineage (NCBI taxonomy): Eukaryota > Metazoa > Arthropoda > Insecta > Diptera > Drosophilidae > Drosophila > Drosophila nr. fundita. The sequence continues at coordinate 481,669 of JAWNMG010000622.1, read as the reverse complement.
TGCGAACATTTTGTGGCTCTGACTGTGCTTCAGCTCTGGCTATTTTTGGTTTCTGAGTGCGCTGCACAAGTGCAAAACTATTTTCATTTGCAAGTCGAACAAAGCCGCAAACTAGTCAGTCGAGGCGGGGGTCAAGTCAATGGTTGCCCTCCAATAAAAACTTTTGAGCAATTGTGCTTAAGACCGCAGAAAAGTTGAAAAGTTTTGTGTGATTTTATGAATATTGGCCAATCAAACCCAATTGGTTCGAATAGAAGGCGCGTGCAAGCTGTTTAAAAACAATTTTGCCAAGTTGGCAGGCAAAACAATATCGCGCTGCATTTTGGGAGAGTTTTATTGATTCCGCATTGCGGTTACTTTTCAAATTGTAATTGCAAAACCCTTTTATTTCAATGTGTTTACCAAACGCCCACGAAAAACCCCTTAGGCCTTTCCATAGCATCGCTTAATTGCGCAGCGTCCGTACGGGGAAAAAAGAAAATCTTTTTCGCTTGAACACCCAATCAGGCAAATAACCCAAGAATGCGGTGGAAATCTTTTGTTGTGCTCGCTGAACATTTCTCTTTTCTTCATTTTGTTTTTAATATATTTGCATTAGGTTTCGTGTGCTTTGATACAATTTCTGCAGCGGCATTTTAATAATATTCCTAAATTGAATATTCAATATTTTCAAATTACGCAAATTCCTCGCGATCTCTTTCCATTTTCTGCAACGCCCCCCTTGCCAACCGCCCCCGTTTGTTTGCATTTTTAGTATTGTGCCCTTGGCTTTTCTCATAATGTTAAACAATATGCACAACTTGGAAGGCAACCGGCAAGGTGAGAGGTGGAGTGTGGAGCGTGGAGAGAGGCTGAAGCAAAAAGGTTAAGGGAAATATGGCAACTGTTTGCGGCTTACAGTTATTATGCTTTAGCTTAGCTAAACGAGTTGGTAATGCGAGAGTTGTGGCCATGATTTATGTGCTGCGCGTAAACAACGCAGCAAAAAATGAAGGAGGAACAAAAAAGAAAAGAAGCTGGGAAAACTCAACTCAACGCAGAATTCGAATAAAACCCAGCTGATGAGAGGGACGTCAAGCAATGCTGAGGGGAATATGAATTGACAGGTTTTCGGTATCTATAAGCAGGAAACAACTTTTGCTAATGTTATTTACATTACACATTTTAAAAAGTGCAAAATACTCTTATAACAGGTGGCAGGTAATAATAGTAATCTACTTCCCAAGGTTGGTAAATTTTGCTATTTAATTGCTGGAGATGTAGGCGGGATAGCAAAATAATTTTTAAATTCTGTAACTCAATTAACTTCAAATTGTATGAGATATATAGATTTATCGATTTAAAACATCAGGTATATTGATTTATTTACATATATATTCTTTTGCCAGCAATCTACGCTCCAAGTCTGGTGACAGTTTCGATTTGGACTTTCGATTTATAGATACAAACTTGGTGGAAGACATAAGTGTGGAAGAAGGCTTTGAAGGACAGCTTTAAGCTTGGGGACATATGTGGCCTTATCGATTTGCAATTATTGATAACAAATCTTGCAAGTTTCAAGTTTCTAGCCTTAAGTGTATCGAAAATAGTTGCTTCCATTCATAATATTACAAGAGTATATAATGAATAGAAGCAACTTCGGTTTTAGAGTAAAATCATTATTATATAATCAGAGAACTTATATTAGAATTGCTTATACATTTAAATTAGTATCAAGAGCTATTAATTATTTTTCTGCAAAGCCAATTTGGCATTTCATCAAAGTAATTATTACATCAGTCATGCATTAAATAATAATTAGGAAGACCTCTTAAGCAGAAGTGCCAATTAAATTGATATACATTACCCAATCGATTGAAAAATTACGAGCTGTGATTATTTGCGAGTATTCGAATTTTTAAACATTATTTCGAATATCACGCTGTATTAGTTGGTTACGAAGCGGAAATTGATGCACATGAAACCCAATTAATTTTTAGCAAAATGTGTAATTTACAATTTAAGAGCGGGGCTAGCAAACCCATTGCTTGCCCCAAATAATCCTTTTAAAAAAGTCACGAAAATGTGTGTTTTTTTTTTTGATTTTGTGGTTAACAAAACTGTCAGAACCACTTGCCACACTTGTCGAAAACAGCAGTTTGCCGCAACCCAACACAACCAAAATCAGAGTCAAACCCAATTCAGACCAATTCAAACGCCAAACTTTGGCGTTTTGGCCCTTTTTTTTTTAAATTTTATTGTGGTTTGTTTTTGACCATAAAATTGCGTGAATTCGAATTGAAACTGTCGGCAACGGCATCACGTCAATAATAAAATTGTTTCAGAATCGTTTCTCCTTTCGACCATCGGCATGTTTCGCACGTTTTTAATATGAAATTTCTACACAGTTTTTGCACTGCATGTAATGGCCAATGAAGTTGCCACAAATCGCATTAAACATGCCCCTGTATAAGTATAAAACTAAATGATTGCAATTTTTAGCTTTAACGGCTCTGTCGACAGTTGGCCAAAAGCTATGCTTAATATTTGTGCTCAATCAAATTTGCAATTGCAATCACACAATTTTGATGGTTTTGAATGTTGTGAATTGTTTTTGACAACGTAATCAAATTTGACAAGTGAATCGAAATATGGTATTTGATTATTTTGGGCAAAAGGGTAATTTACTTAATAAATAGCTAATCTTACACACAACGATTGAAATGATTTATTGAGCTATTAATGTATTTTTTTTAATTGTGAGAATTTAGTAGAATATGATATTTAATACACAAAATGAGAAGCCTTCTTTCAAAGAGACAGGTATAAATATGAAGCATATTTCGCTGGTTCTTTCATTCTCTCCTCTTATGCGCCCTATTAATGCCTCATTCGCATAAATGTAAACAGCTTTGGCTGCGTTCTGTGCCCCTCATGTGGCCAGAGCGTTGGGCCTAAGCCGCAAGTGTCCCAGCAACGATGGAGTTGCATAATCTGAGCAGAGACAATGCTCGTTTTGCCTGCCTGTTGCGGGCAGCATACACACGCTCACATCTTGTCACTGTTGTTGTGGCAACGCAAAATGCAAATGACATGCCATTATCCCCAGCAACAGTAGCAGCAACAGTAGCAGCAAAAGCAACAACAATAACAAAAAGTAATAACATCAATGTAGCAACAACTACAACAATGGGGAGCAAATGCGAAGATGATTCTGAAAAGAGCAAGCTTGACACGGCTTTTTGTTAGCCCTAATGGCTTTTAATTGTTTTATGAAATTGCGAAAAAAGAAAATTATGAAAAGCTCATATTGCCACAGCAGCAACAGCATCAGCAGCAGCAGCAGCAGCCAGCTAGCATGGCGTATACGCAATGCCCCATTGGCCTAGCGCATTCGCCGAGTTGCAAGCCGAGTGCAATGCACCCAGTTATGGAGAGGAAGGGGTGATGCACGTTGCACTCTCATCGTGTTTATAAACAAATTGTGTTGACATTTATTGCCACATTTGCCAGGCTAGCCAAAAAAGGCAGGCATCTGAACATTACTCGTATTTGGCCCCCTCTTCCACTCAGTGCCAGGCTAAGCAATTAATTCGATGTGTTTATGGGAGGCCAGCCAAGCGGATTATTGTGTTTTGAAAACAAACTTGCAGCAGTGGGTCAAGTGGCAGCCGCAACCAAAGCAGCAGAAAGAAACCCGCAAGTTTACACTGAAACGAAACTTTAATTGGTGTTTCGTCTTTTCCACTTTTCGCATACTTTACAAAAGCATTGGGCTTTTCCTCGCCCTCTCCCGTCTCACATTTTCATTTTCGTTTCTTCTTTTCGCCATTAAAGATGAGAATTTCCACACAAGAAAAAACAACCGTTCACAATCTAATCAACTTTCAATTGTAAACAGTTCTCTTTTCCTTCTCAGGCGCACTGCTTTGCCGACTCAGCGAATTTCCCTTAGCTGCCCCGAATACTCTTAACTTGGTGCTCTCTTGTGTTGCAGCAGAAAATGAAAACAAAGTCTTCTTTCCACAGCACTGAATCATCCGCGGAATCGGGCAAGATACTAACTCAATTTGATTAATTGAAATGCCGTAAGCCTTTTGGTGCAATCTGCGCTGGTCCCAGAGTTGACTGGTTTCTGGCATCAGCCCTAAAAATATAGATTTTTGTAGTCGTGAAAATTTGATTTAAGAAATTTACATTTCTTAATAATATGTTTTGCTTATCTATTGAGTCTATTTTAAAAGCGATGCAAATTAAATTATTCAAATTTAAAATTGAATACTTAAACTAAAATTTAAAACGTAAAAATTAATAACAAAAGATATAAACATATATACAAATATATAAATACAAAATTAAATTTGAGGTATTTATGTGGAGTAAGAAAAATGTAAAACAGCTTAGCTCAGATTTCCCAAAAATATGTGTGCTTTGAAAATTTGACTAAAGGAAGAAATAGAATTCCACCGAGATTAACATAATCGGTTGTGCATGAGTGCAAATACCTAAATAAATAATTAACTTATGTAAAATATATATACAGATGATCGAATAGCTGGTGCCAATCTTACAGTTTATGATTTGTGCAATTGGAAAGCCAAACTAATTGACTTTTTGAATTCTTCGTCACAATCCTAACTAAAAATGGTTGTTAATGTAGCTTTTGTGCACTCTTATTTTAATCCGTTTACTTGCATTTCCGGACAGCATTTACGGATGACATGTTCTAATTACCGGTAAATGGGCAACTGCTCAGTATTAATTACGTTGCTTTGGACACGACTATGAGCATTGATTTGCGCAAAGCTGCAAAGCTGGACACACTATTTAGTGGGCAAGTTGCGCATTGCCCAAACGAGCTGTCTTTAATTGCAAGCTTTTAGCTATAATTTATGCTAAATGCAATTTTGCCTTCTGCTTGGTGACTGACTGATAGCTAGACAGACAGAAAGTCAGTCAGCTGTCGGACTTGCTAACTGACGTTGAGATATTTTGATGGTGCCGCTGTGACAAACGGGGTAGAAACAAGGAAGCGAACAGAAAGCAAAGAGTCGTATAAAAAGTATCTGTTATTATGATTGTTTAGTGCTGTCGCCGGAAATTTCATTCAAGTGGAATGCAAACGAGGGGATAACAATGCTGCAAGGACAACGACAACAACAACAACAACAACAACAAAAACAACAACAAAGCATCATCAACTGCAGCCGACAAAACTGCAGCTTTAACGAGAGAAAAGCATGCACAGAAACAATGAAAACTTATGCTTGAAATCAGAAAAGGATTTAAAACAAAGATAACCAAAAAACATGCCAAAAACAGAATGGCAAACAAGAAAAATAAACCCGAAAAGCAAAAATCTGAAGACAATTTATAAAACAACAGCACTGCCATAAGTTGAACGATGAAGAGTATCCGAGTATCTGAGAAGTTGCTTCATTGCCAGCCAGCTGTTGCGAAAAGTTGCTTTGCATATTTCATGGTCCTCGTTCTTGTGCAATTGGCTGAATTTCAACATTAACTCATGCAACATGCAGCGATCTGAAGGGAATTGCAGCAACTCGAATACTTATTTCTGCCCCAAACACACATGTATGTGTGTCCAATGTGTGTCTTGCTCATATGAATATGCAGAGGCACTCACTCTCTCATTCACATTCATTCACTCAGCGCACACTTCGTCAGTGTCTCTTGCGCAATTTGGCTGTTGATGTTACAGTTTAATCATCGCCATTACGCGAAAAGCGCCAATCAGCTTTTTTTAAAGGATGCAGCAGAAACAGAGAAAACTCACTTAACCACATGGTTTGAATGCATCATTACTATGGGGCACTTCATAAGCTAGCAAAGCATATTGGCATCTGAATTGTTATGTTCATTAAATATTCATACTTATTTTATTCTGCTGACGCCATCTGCACAATATAAATATACACACAAGTCAAGGGTTTTTTATATTTTATAAGCTCTGATATATTTCGAAAAACATCTGCATTCATTTATTTGATCAATATATATATATAGGCAACCATTTCTGCTTTCTACTTATTTTTATGTAAGCTGTGTTGACATTTTTATAATTTATTTATCATGTATGTAAATAGTTTCAGATCCACTCGAACTTTTCAAGCGACTCTCGCCAACTGAGCGGCAAGTGAAACAATAAATGATTAAAAATTTTAATAATGTACGTGAAATTAATGTCGGCGTATTTTTCCTGCATGTCAGAACTTTAATAAGTATGTTGTGGATGCGTCGTTTAAACACCTGCGGATGTGGCTGAGGCTGCGGTGAAGACAAATGCTTGCCGAGAATTACTTTAAGTGTTTTATTATTAATGAAAATAATTAAGCCAAAATGAAAAGAACGCACTTATTTTCCAGAATTTCTTACGCTACTGAAATTGGCCAAAGTTTCGTTGTGGAATCGCCATGACAAAAGTGATTTATGCAGCAGATGACTCTCGTGTTTTTAATTTCTTACAATATAGTATGATTTTATGCAGTGCAGCTCTCATTTGCATGCTGTGTGACTTGTAATCAGTTTTAATGAAATGCCAACATTACGTATACGCAATACGGGGCATTAAAGACGAAGAGTCAACAGAAATGGCGCAGAGCCGCACAGCTGTGTTACCAGTTTAAGGCAGGCCAAAAGCGAAATGGCCAACAATTATCGCCAAGTCTCACGTTCACACACACCCACACACAGTGAATATAATTGAAATTCAATGCCGCAGCGACATGAAGTACAATTTATGCGCAGAACCAAAAGACGAGGCAAGTAGGCAGTCAGTTTGCATGTCATTCAGCCAGTTAGCTCAGCCAAGCGCAATTCAATTAAATGGTGCCAAACCAATTGACTTAAAGTTCGCTGCCAAGGCAAGTCCAACCCAAATTAAGGACTTTCTCAAAGCGCAAGTCAAGTTCACGAATTTCTTTACTTTTTAAATACATTGAAAATACGCAAATGCAACATGTTTGTGTCTATACCAAATTATTCATCTGCTTATTTTTTATAAGGTTGAGAAATAAAAATATCGAGTAGCTGAAATTTGTGCAACCAACTTTTGTGGCAATGTCACATAAACATAGTTACACATACATATTCAATTTCTTAACACTCTCAGTCCCAGTGCTACATTTAAATTTGATTCGTTTTATATTTTAAATCGAGTTTGCCAACAAGCCACAATCTTCGTCCAGCACTCTTACACTTGAACACATTTTTAAAACCATGAAACACGCTAACGAAGTGTTTGAAGTAGCGTGAAAAGCTCTTGAAATACCACAGTAAAACAAATAGGAGTGCTGTTAACAAGAGAGCTCGACTGGAGATACCCTATACCCATGACATTAACAATGTATGTAATTATTTATTTATTTCTCAGCTTTTTATCATAATATTTTAAATTTTCCATTTTAGATGGTTCCAGGGTATCGTCAACAAATAGCTTAATTCAAGGAGTTTGTCCGACGAGTTTGTTAGTTGGCCCGATGCCACTTGAATAGACCACGCAGCTGGTCTTCAGCGTTCTTGTTGCCTTATTCCATTAGGGGCAGTATCGTTTGGGAAATGTTCACAAGCACATTCTCCCACAGAGCCAGTAGGGCGCCAATGCGCCAACCTAATGCAAAGCTGAAGGCTCCTTCGCTGTGTCCTGCGCTTGTCATTACCATTTCATTTTGAAAACGCTCACGCCCTCGAGCACAAAGCAACATTTGTCTTGGCTGCCGGCCTGCTCTAAATTTGTGTATGGATATAAAACAAATTGTGGACATTAAAGTGCCCCATCAGCCTGTTCTGTATATATTTGGTTCGCCTTTGTTTGCAAATGACTTTTTATCCATCTGTTTATTATGCGGCCCAATAGAAAAGCCATTTGTTAACCAACGTATTGCATTCTTTCACAGGCATCGTTCGACTTTAAAGCTTTAATACGCCATTTCCAATATATAGTATATAAATATATACGTGCTACTCGAATGCCACGCCCACACAGGCACGCCCCTGGACAGCACTTTATGGACTTAATATAACTTAATTGCTGTCGCTTGCAACACATGTGGGCGCCATTAAAATCAAAGGCAGCAACCTCTGCCTCTGCCTCTGGCTCTGCCTCTGCCTCTACTTTTGCTTCTGATATTGCTACTGGGCTGCTGACGACACATTTGTCACATGCGAAACTGATGACAAACTGCCATTCAGTCGACTGATGGCTGTATGACATATTTATTGGCTGTTGGCCGGTCAGTTGTGGCCCACTCTTGTGCAACTGGAAACACAGTAATTAGCTCAGGTTATCAAAGGGAGATCCAGTGTCATTAAGGTGTCTGCAACTGCAACATGGGGATGAAAAACAGAGTAAGAAATTAAAGCAAGTAATGGAACAGAGATAAGAATGAGTTCTATTACTGATATCTTGTACCCAGCTGTTGAATACATTATTCTAATTTTATTGCCAAATATCTATTTAAAAAACTTTGCACACTCAAATGTAAGCATGCGTGGAAACACTCTCATATCTTAAGGCTGTCGCACAAAAATGCTGTCTATTATCAATTTTATGCGTTCACATTGTAAGGGCCATCTCCTGCGTAGATACATATCAATATGCCATGAAATTTAGAAACGAAGTAACATGGCCATTGCAACCACTAATTGAATTTGTATTGGCCCCGTTCAGGCCAATATGTATGCGCCCTTGCTGCACCTGCCCTACATCCCCCTCCATCCAGCACAACCCTGTTTGTGGTTTAGCACCAGAGCTTCACTTTGAGGTAACTCAGCCCCGTTGCATGCCGTAACATGTCAAAGCAGTGGGTGTGCTGCAGTTGGGAAACTGCTCTTATTGGCTACTGGTTACTGTGTATTGGTTGCAGTGTACTGGTTACAGTGTACTGGTTACCGGGTAATGGCTGGTTACTGTCAGTTATTCCCTCAAAGCATTTCATTTGCCAATTTTCAGCTCTGCTCAGCTCTGCTCAGCTTGCATGAAAATGACAACAGCAGAAGGCAGCAGACAATAAACAACAAACAACAATGTCAAAAGCGTCGAGTTCGCTGTAAAATAGCAGCCCCAAGATAAAATCCAATTAAAATAGCGTATAACTTATGAAAAAAAAAGAAAATGAAATCTGAAAATATGAAATGGTTGACTGGGAAATGCCCTGAAATGACTTTATCCAAATTTTATTGCTTTTATATATAATATTACTAGTAAAGAAAGAAGAATGTATTTCTTATCCAATTGTATATATTAGAAATATTAAAAATAGCTAGCTCTCTAGTAATATAGTATTTATAATTAATTAAATATGAATTAAAATCTTATGTTTTTTATTATTAATAGCTTATGAGCTTACCATTGTGTTCAATTTATAAGTGAATCTTAGTGCAGTAAAAATTATTGAGAAAGAATATTTGTGCTCAGCGAATTAACTTTCTCGATGTGTTACAAACACTGCTGATAGGCAAGTAGTCCATTCGTATACTCTACTCCTTCAGTGTGTTAAGAGTATAAAATGGTGCAGGAGCAGAGCAATGGAAACTTGGTTGAATGTAAAACAAAGCAGAAAATCTATTTGTACCTGGCGGCGGCCAGCGCTAGACAACGAAAGTTTATGCCATGTAAATAACGACATCATAAATTTGGTTACGTTGGTGTATGCATCTGCATATCTCACCTACACACACACACACACACACACACAACTACACACATATGCAGATACATTGGCTGCTAGTTCCGTTTAAGTAAATAATTTTTTGTGCCTGTTTCGCAAGCAAACAACTGCCCCCGCCCGCCCTTAAACTGTTATGCTTTCATGGCTCGATTCGCGTTGCTCTTTTTTCTAGATGTATTTATGTTTATGTTTTTTGTTGCCTTTTGCCTTTTGAAAACACGACAACAATGGCCGCAGCAGCAGCAGGAGGTTCTTTTTTTTGCAAGCCACTCGTCAGGGGAAATAAAAGTTACGTTGACACGGACACCGCCACCAAGTGCCAAGCACTTTGCCCCTGCCCCCGTGTTGCACAGTCAAAGCCCAACGCAATCGCAGCCCAGCATTGTTGTTGCTCAGTTGATATCTGATTTTGCAGTATTTTTTGTGTGAAAGGCACTGCTGCCTTTGCAGTATGCAGCTCGTTTTATGCTGTTGTAAAATGAGCTGCGTATAAAATGTGTAAGAAATTAAAACGATTTGCACAAACGCTTCGCAGCAAGGGAGCAACTCAAGTCCCGGGTCAGGATGTGCCACAAAAAGCTGAGCAACAAATCTCGCAATGAAATTCAACTTTGAAGCTCGGACTTAAAGGTCTAGCAGCTTGCAGCAAAAACAACAACAATTGTATGTTATTTTTAACGTGCACTTTCTCCAGCAAGTGGCAGCAAAAGGAGTCAACTGCTGTTGCAAGAATGTGAAGCGAACTGAACAATCTCTGCAAATATTATCTGCTTGTTCACAAGTACTCACTGAGAATTCGAGGAAGTTGCTGGTTTATATAGCAGATTTCTAATTCAACTACATTTTTGTATATTATAAGTAAAACAAATGCGAATTCACCTTGCCTAATCTAAGATGATTTTTTATTTATAATAAAATAAAAATAAAAAACTCACTTCAGATAATACTCCATTGATTTTCATACTTAAATCAACAACAGTCCAGGCAGACATTTAGTAAAGGCAAAATTGAATTTTCCAGTGAATTAATCCAAGGTTGACAGGTGCTAATGAACTTCGGCTTAACATTTTAATACCCTCTTGCAGGGTATCATAATGTGGTAGTGAATTTTGTCGTTGAACCCATAATCTATATCAACATCACTAGCCTAGTAGATATACTCAGCTATACTCTAAATGTCTTTCTGACAGTCTGTCCAATTTTTATATTTTTATATCCACCTTGGCATAAATCTGTCTCTTTACTTCCGTCAAAGATGAGCTTTAAGTTGAGATGCGAACAGAAATGTAATGTCAAACCTGCCAAAAAAGTTATATCCCGGAAAATGAATTCCGCAGCCTTGAAAGTCTTTATTTTTTGGACTCTGTTTAGATCATATAAATAAATAGAAATTTATTAAATGCAATTTAGAAGTCAGCAGGTTGACTCCGCTCCAAAAGTGTGTGAAATATTTGGCCTGCCTAAAAAGGTATTTTCTTTCTGATTCTTGTGTTAAGCTTGACTTAAGCTGTTTACATTTCAATCAGATGGAGTTCTGAGTATTGGTTGCCAAAGCAAATACCAAGTCAAATACCAAAGCATTTGAAAAATAAATTTAATGGAGATTTACAGTGCTAGCAGCCAAAATGGCAACCATAAAACGGAAATTTACTCTGAACTTGAGGCTTATAGCTGGCTTTTGTTATTATTGCTGTCAGGAGCCAAGGGCTACGGTCATAAATGTGAGCTAGTAAATATTTTTCCTTTCGAGCACAGGCAAATCTGTTTGGCCAGAATGCTGTTTATTTGTTTTCGTATTAAAGTCAAATTGCGTTTAAGTAGCCGAATTTTATGGCTCTGTTTTAGATAGATGTAGATGTATGTGAGTATCTATACATGTAGGTATGAATGAGTATTTGCGAACATGTGTATTCAACAGTTGCTGGCTGGCCACAAGAGTATTTGCAAATTCAGCGCATGTTGGCAAGGCCAAAAAGTGAATTGGATGGCAAAAATAGCCATGCAACATTTTTGCCGAGCTTCGCTTATTGCCCCTTAAGAGCTAACAAGCTGAAGAGCGGCGAACGGTGGCAGCAGGCTCAACCACATATGCACATTCGCATGTTCATGTATACAAAATTGTAGCTTTATTTATATGTATATATATTATGTGTGTGTGTGTGTGTGTGTCCGCTGTGTTGGGGCTGTTGTTGAAATGATAAGCATGTGTGCAATTAAAATGAAAGCGTGCCTCCTATGTTGGTTCCATGACTGTGACTGCGACAACGGCAACAGCAACAGCAACATCAACAGCAATAAGTGAAAAGCAGAAAGAAGCAGAAGGGCACAAGTGAAACAGCAGCAAAGGAAGTAGCAACAACAGCATCAACAACAGCAACAACAACAGCAACAACAGCAGCAACAACAGTAACAACAGCAGCAACAATAGCAACAGCATCAGCAATGCCGCAGACCATGACAATAAAACAAATGTCTCCTATTTTACATAAACGTTGTGTGCAAAATTGTTGTCCTTGTTATTGTTGTTTCTGCCCTTCATATGACCAAGAAGGAAATGTACATCGCAACTGTCTGGGGTGAGAGTGGACACTTGTGAAAACAGGGGCGTTGATTAAAAGGAGATTTACCCAATTATTTATGGCCGAAAATAATATTGCGCAAATGAAACAAGATTCAAAATGCAAAAGCTTAAAGCAACCACAAATGTAAATTAATATAGTAAATTATTATAAAATAAATATACAAGTCATCTACATATTAAGTATTACCTGCATGAATTCCCTGCATTACCATTTGAAAAGCCGAATCGAATTGGCTGAAAAAATGTTGTTTCTATGTTATTTTGCTCTACACATATGCAATCCCTGCCGGCGCACTTCACTGACCTTTTCCGGCACATTTATTTTAGATTCAGCATGCAAATGCGATCTGCACATCAGCTTTAGGTTTATGGCAGCCTCGAGCAGTCAGCAGTTTTGCCCGAAAAGTCAGAAAAACAACGAAAGTCACTTAAGAGCTCATTAAATTCTGTTGCTGCTACCAAGAGGCGGTCACGTGTCCTCATTTGATGGTGCCCCAAAACGATTAATCTGCAATTTCTGACGCCAATAATTAGTGCACCGACTTTGCAAAGCTTTGATTTTAGGAGGACCCGAAAAGTAAACAGTTCACGCTGAGAACCGGAACGAAGACCAGGCCAGACTAGAGCCTGGGCACAGCACTGGCACTGGCACTGGCACTGGCACTGGCTGAAAATGAGCAATTAGTCGTAATAAAAACATCAGAGCTCAGGCAGCAACTAACAGTCAACGCCTCGTGGCACGGTTGGCAGCAGTGGACTCCTGCCACGGCCTTTGTTTTTGTTTGTGCTGCCTGAAACGACGTGCACTTAATTCAAATTGCAAAAACTTAACCTCAACATGTGCACAACCCAAACACACACACACACACAGGCAGACTTGATGAAGCCCCCACAGAAGAGGCGTAAAATTAACACACATCCGAGACGGGCCCAGGAGCTGACAGCAGCAGCAACAGCTTAGACATGCAGCAAATGGCCGACAAATTAATGAAATGCAAAGCGATACTCAACTCGAATGTGTTCCACATTCCTTGTCCAAAAGTTCAGAAATTTCATATCTGCAATAGGTGCAGAAATTATTATAATAATCTATTTGTAATGTTCAGTTTTATTTTGAATGTAATTAGATATATTTTTATCTTTAGGTTACAGAAAATAAATTAATAAATAAATAAATAAATTAAATGCTGGCGTCAATTAATGTTATTATTTATTTATTAATATGTTTATTTTAGTAACATATTAAAATTATAATTAAAACTTGGAGAAATTGCGAAGAAATCGCGAACGGGAACACATAAAATGCCATAGAAAAATGCTGCCAACGATGCGTTGCCTTCTCTGTCAGCGGTCGGCTGATGTGCTGCCTGCAAACCGATTGAACAGAGTGAGTACTCCACAGACAGACAGACAGACAAGCCGACGCACAGACAGACAGTGTGTCAAGCAAATAAACAAACCAACTAAAAGACTAACAGACCACCCAACATGCAACATCCAACCGGTAGCGTGCAACTCCGTTTAGGCAGACAGGGAATCATGTTGAAAACTTTTTGATGTTGCCTGCATTTTGCTGCTCTTTTCAAAGATTTTTTGAGTTCTTTTTTCTGGAGTCTCACTTGGTTTTTCTGATGGCACCTGCTGCTATTTGTCAGCCCTGGTGGTGCACTCACACACAGATGTGGCAGGTTGTTATGTTGACTACATAAAAACTGGCTCAGCAGGTTTATGAACTGCACACTTTTTTATTGTGACTGGCTGGTTAGATGTTTAGGAAATGTGATGTGCAGTTGGTTTGTGTGTCAGCCGGAACATGAGCCGCTATTTCCGGTAACTGTGTCGCTGTTTCCAGCATACATTTGGCATTGTCACGTTGTACCATTTGCATAAATAAATAAAAGCGAGTGAGCAGTGCAAAGCGTATAAGTTCTGGATAAACATAACATGAACAACAGACATAACAACGGAAATATAACATACAAGTTAAGATACTCTATAGTACCGAAAATGTGGTTTAAGCTTAATAAAAACAGTGTATTAAGATTGCTATTAGGGTGAAACATCATTTTTATCATCATTTTTTCTACAAAACATAAATATTTTATAAGCAATAAATATTTCATTTTTTTCAAAAGTCTTAAAGAGCATAAATGCAAAACAACAGAAATAGAAAAAGAAATTTGTATATGCTAAAGTTAAGATATTCCTTAAGAAGGGAAATGTAGCTTTGGATGAATTAATAAAAGTGAGCTGAATATAGAAACAGGTTGGGTGGTTATTTCCTTCAATAAAGTTCGAATTATTCTCATAGCTATCGATCTTAAAAATAACTTTTTAATATTCTTATATCTTCTACTTCAATAACTAAAATTAAATACGATTAATTATTTTATTTTGCTCACAGATTTACGACAAATATGCTCGTAAGTAAGTATTTCTTGTGGGTTTTCTATATTTGTTTTATTTAAGGAGCTAAACTGGCATTACTTGTTTTCTGTGCCCATTTAAAGGGCATTCCACAAATTCTGTGCCATTTCGCGATTTTGTCAGTTTTGTTTGTTTGTGTGAATCATCTTCACCGTGGCTGCAAATGGTGCAGGCAGCGCCTAGCGGAAGTCCTTGTTTGTTGTCCCTTTTACGTGGAGCCCGTTAAGTGTTTACGTGGCGGATTAGTAATAAGTCGAATGTGCATTAAAGTGTCGCACAGCCGCACACAACTGTCACGTGGCAAAGCTTCTGCTTCTCACCGTAAAGACAAATGTTTACAATGTGAACTAACCGGAGCGTAGAGTATAGATCTTTACAACTTTATTCAGGGCCTGAGTCAAGGTCCGGTCGCACTAAAGAGGCGTCGTCAAGAGGCGCGTCAAATGCAGGCACTTAATCAATCAAAGCAGCGAACGGGCCAAGACCAACTACAGACTGGTTGCCTGGGAGGCAGACAGCTTGAGCTGGACTCAATAGTGTCCTTATTAGACGCTGACCAATGCTTTGGCCCATGCTTTTGGCAGCACAAATTATGGCGTTGCTGTCCAAACACTGAGCTTTTACTAGAGCCGTCTTTCAAGGACTTTTCTTTGATGGACTGATTGGCTCCCATGTTGGGCATACTTGTAATGTATTGCCTGTACAGGCTGGCAGGCAGGCACGTTGTCTCTTTGTGTTTGAGTTGCCAGCACAATTTGCCTTAGTCCACATGCCAAATCCCTGTTTAATACATTGCCAGCTTTCTCCACAGCTCCACTGTAAGCTATCTACTCCACTGGCCGGATACTAAGTTCGTTTATTGGTAAGCCTTGGGCTAAAGGCCTTGAAAACATGTTGCCTGCTATCGGGCTCAACTGGCCGTCTTACTTATCTCGCTAACGTTATCGAGCTGGCAAAAAACTGTAACCGAACCTTTCACGAGAATGATGGCTGTTCAATAGATACTGGACTTGCCTTGGCATAAACGAGTAATGCCAAGATACAATCTGAGCTACTGTAATAAAAACCTTACTATTGAAAGTGTGATTTAATTTAAAACTTTAGTAATTGAATTTAATTACTGAAGCCGAGTTTAGAATTATTCATTACCTGACATAAAATCTAAAATATCCAATTTCCAACAGGAAAGTCGCAAATTTAACTGCATAAGTAAGAACAAAATATAAATAAGGAATAATATATTTTTAAAGCTAACGATCGGTTGATTCTCTTGAGACCTATTTATTTATTTGATATATAATATTTATTTATTTATAATAATAT
The DNA here is from genome assembly GCA_035044245.1 of Drosophila nr. fundita. NCBI lineage: Eukaryota > Metazoa > Arthropoda > Insecta > Diptera > Drosophilidae > Drosophila > Drosophila nr. fundita. Next base: position 465,673 of record JAWNMG010000622.1, on the reverse strand, counting down.
TTTACGTAATAAAATAACCAATAGTAATGGCCTTCAGTTCCAATCTAAATAAGAAAACTCGCATTATATAACTTAAGTCCTTTTTAAGCATTTAAAATTATCCTACATAAAATCTAAATTATAACGATTTCAATTAGGAAGCCACAAATTTAAATCTATTAATATTACATGCATTTCCATTAGCATTTATATATATTTAACTATTTTTCTTTTCCTTTTCCTTTTGTTATGCTCTCAGTCTGCCTTTTGGCAAACATCGCACACAATTTTCAATTTTCCGGCAAGTATCCCTTTGCTGTTCTTAAAGTTTTGCAAAACTTTAGCGAAAATTCTTTGCGCCCTTTGTTCGCTGAAAAGGGTTTAATTTCGGATATTTTTAATTAATGAAAATATTTTTCTGTGCTTAAAAATAATGTTAGAATCGCCCAAATGCTCGTAACTTGTATGGTCAGGTGCCACGCAGTGTGCTTTAAAATGCTGCAAAACAGCCACGTTAAATTGTGGACTTTAATTTTGTTCCATCATTTAAGTAATTCAGCTTGGTTGGCTTAGTGGCCAGCCAATTAAGCCAAGTATAATATTGCAGCCAAGTGGAGGACATAATATAAATAAAATATTGTGAAAATGAAATGTGGTTGTGATATTCAAGTGGATGATGCTTAAATTAATTTTAAGCTCAAGCGTTTTTTCTATTTATGTTGTGTTTTTTCTCCGTTTTGGGCCCAAAGTCGCCAGTTCTGTTGACGGCTTCTGTGGTTTATGTATGGGCCAACGTAAGCATCTAACAGCCCAAAACAAACTGAAGGGCTCATAAATTTCATAGCAGACACACCGACTACCGCAAGCATGCGTAGAACACACCCCTCCACACACACACACACACACAGACAGACACACACACTCACACACACACACACACACACACAGGGCATATGCAAGCCAGCAGCTTAAATGTTTGTGTTTGCAAAACATTTTCCAACTTTGTTGTCTTTAAGCTTTTTGTACTTTTGTTAAGGCGCACTAACAATATAAAGTGGCAAGTGTGGAAAGAGGGTGGGGGGTGGAGGGCATTGCGCTTTTATTGCCAACACATTGGATTAGTCGAAGTCGAATGTTGAATGTTGAATGTTGAGTGTTTAGGTATGCGTGATATATTCACACTGCGAGCATTTCGCCACAAAAGATGCGAAGGTTGACAAACAGCTCAACACCTGCGGCAATTAATAAATGACACTCGCAGTTACAGCCCTTCCAGCGAGGGAGAGAGGGAGAGATAGAGAGAGCCCGAAACCTGAGAGACATGAAGTTCATTAACTTGTGTACACGTGTGGCACGTGGCACGTGGCATCGGCTTCATCATCAGCTGAAACTGTGCGCTCTCGTAACTGGCTCATAATTCATAGACGACACAATCAATCTTCTCCATTTCACTTGGACTTCGACTTCGACTCTTTCATTCATTTGCATGCGTCTGCTGCTGGCTGCCTCATTTGTAATGGTCAACGGATGACACTGAAAATGCGTACACAAAAATCCGCATTGTTTGCCCGCTGCATAAATATTTATGAATAATTGCCATAATTGCGAATTTTTCTATTTCGGTCACAGTATCTATTTTTTGCCCTGTCATCCAGACTGATTTTTGGCCTACGAAATTTGTGGCAAGCTTCCAAAGAGTCACTGCTCGAGACAAATTTGTGTGGCACGTGCTTTAGTGGCAATTACAAGAACAGCTGAATGAAAGTTAATCAGTTGAAACATGACTGGAAATATGGTTAATTTCAGAACATATGAAATGAGTTGTTGCATTGAGGCATGAATAATAATTACTCGTGGAAACCAACAACTAATAATTTAATCGAAAATGGGATTCATTTCAATTACGTGCATTGGAGATGACCTCCTCAAAGAGTAATTTATAGAGTTATTGCGCTTATCAATGTATTAAAGTGAAACTATATAAATTATGAATGTGCTATTATATTCATTTTACACAGAGTCTCATAAATTATGAGTTATGCAGCTGTATCTAAACCCTCATCAATTTAAATTGATTTATTTCCCTTTTTTAATCATTTATTTTTTTACGATTCATTGTTTATGATTTGTTATTTTTATCTGACTGTTTTTCACTTTTTCGCTGTAAATTCAAATATGTTTGGAAGTGTTGGACCATTTTATTTACATATCAATTCATTCATGTTCATTTGGTTTCCACTTAAACAAATATCACAACTATTTCGACTCAAATTAGAATCGCACTTTTTATAATTGCTTTTATCAATGCAATTCACAGTGTCCACGAAATGTTTATTTGTTTTCGCGAGTATGACAACATTTATGACTATATCTATTTTTAATTTATATTCATAAACGGAAAAAAGTGCGCAAATGTGTTAATTTTCACTGCCCAGTCACACTGTCGCGCTCTGATATTTGTTTATTTATGAGTGAATAGATTTTCCATGATTTCCACACACACATTTGGACTCTGGCTATGTGGTCTGACTTTGATGTGGGTTTCTAAAAATACACGTATTAAAGTGCCTTCTGCTTGCCAAATGATTTGTCTTTCATCGACAACGACTTGGATTCTTGGCTGCCTTTGATTTCTATATTTATTTCGATTATTCCAGTTGAAATCGCACCTTGCCCTTGTCCAGCCTTGCACCCCTTCTTCCATGTTCTGTGTCAAGTTTAATGAACATGGCCAAAACCGAAAGTGAAAATGTGCTTTTCATTTCGCAGCACACGTCGAGGCGATGCCTCAGAACTTGCCCCTTGTCTGATTTTAGAGAAACACGTGCCACATAAAGTATGTACAATTTTATTTGTATTCAGCTCTGACAGATGGCATTCAAATTCAAGGTGGTGCCGTTTGCGTGTTTACCAACGATTAGACAAATATTATTAGGCTTTGGAGCGTATAATATCTTTATTGGACAGACTGCAAGCCATAAAGTAGATGCACAAATGGACTTTTATATAATATATTATGTATAAATAAAATGATGATGAGGTCTGGAAATTGTTTTCAAGAAAATGGAGGTAACTTGGGCACGTAGCAGGGCGGAGGGTATTATCAGTTATATTCCTTTAAAATATAAGCCGGCAGACAGGCAAAATTACTATTTTCTCTGAAAAGGTATAAATAAGGTATGATAAAAAATAAATTAATAAAATGTGTCCGAAATTTATGTTTGAATTCAATTAAATCTCAAACAATTCAATTTCATATAAAGTCAAGAAATGTACTGATATCGATCAGTAAAAATATAATATAATAATAACCATCTTTCGTATATTACTTCTTCTGCAGATTACATAAAGCATTTTTTCAAAAATTGTTAATGAAATGGCAAATATTTGTAAATGGATTTATTCAGAGGGTCGTGAGAAACGCCGAATATTAATCTGAATTACGTATTAATCCGGAATAAGCACAAGGAAATGGCCAGGGTTAAGTAGGCGTCATGACAAGCCTTTGAAAGTGAAATATATTTCATTAGCAATAGATTCAGTGGTAAAGAGGCAGCTCTTTCAGAAGACCTTCCTAATAAGCGGGTACTCAAAGTTGACCTTTAACTCCCAACTACGTGGGTCATTAGGTTTCCCCTGCGTCCAGTAAAAAGAAACTCGTGTTCGCCCTGAATGAATTGCCGCCCAATGAGCCGCATAATAAACAATTAATTAAGGTGCCAAGTACTAATAAACAAATAAGGCAACATCATCCTCCTCCCCCGAACATCCGCAAACAAAGCAGCCTGCCGCAAATTGTCCAAGCCCAAGCCCAATGCCAGTGCTCAGCAATGTGGATTATTTAATCAGGTTAGCTTTTGGCCATATTCGAGCACAGACCAAGTGTCATTGACTGATGCGATCTGGTGGCATGAACTTGAAAGGAAATTAATTATAAAGCACCTTTTGTTCATAATTTTAGCGAATCCTTTGTCCTTTTCCTCAACTGCGACCCCTTCTCGCTCTGTTGACTCTCGGTTTCTTCCGTTGCACCAGCTGCCTGTCGAACCCTGCTGCTTCATTAATAAACATTTATTTTTTCAATTGGAAATGGTTGCAAAAGGGTATATTGATTTGATGAAAATTATGTAACAGTCAGAAGGAAGCACATCCCATCCTATAAAGGCAAGCTCTGACCTTGGGAATTTCACAATATAACTAAGACATATTAAACAGCTGTGATCAGGGTATATCGCAGGAGAAACCAATCGACTACAGCATTTTTACATGATATTTTTTTAAGATGGAGGAGGTGGTTGCTCCAAGGTGTTTGATTAATAACACTGCTTGGTGGAGTTCAATTTTTATAACGCTCCGGTGAGCTGTCAACAACTGCCGTTTAGCGATGCCAAGTCGCCAATTATGTGCACCGTTAGTCAAATGAGGCAGGGTCGCAAGAGGCTGCCACCCACTGCGGTGTGTGGCGGAAACATTTTGCAATTTTCATTTCAACAATAGAAAGCAATTACAAAACAAACTCATCTCCAAATGAGAGTGTGCAAACAAGGCAAATAAAGTGTGTTGAAGGGGAACAAATGCGTTGCACGCGTCGCAACACTGTTATGCAAGTTGTGCGAATGGGTGTGTGTGTGTGTGTGTGCGTGTGTTTAATGATAATAAAATGCACACGTCTGGGCGGGCTGATGACAGGTGTCAAAAATGGGTTGATTGGACACGCTTGGAATGATTTCTGCTTAAAAATGATAATAAGAAAAAGTCAAAAATATCTGAGGAAAGCCTATTTAATAAATATATTCAATTAAATAACAAAAAGTGTGCAGCTTAAATTTATCATATCTGTAAGCATATTCATCAGAGCTGGACACAGTTGCAAGTGCACAGAATAAAATATAGTTTCATCAGCATATTTGGGCAACGCTGGATTCAGCTTGAATATCCAAGGCCTGCGATCAGATTCCACTACAGAACCATCGTGGAACCCAAATGGAAAAATAGACACCTTCATTAAAATATGACAACAGCGATTTATAATTATGATAAGTTAGATTTAACAAAATCAGTTCTAACAAGGCACTCACAGAAAACAGTTGAGTTAGCTACGAGTACAAGGAAATTTTTAATTTATATATTAAATACTCCACAAAGTAGAGAAAACAAAGGAAAACTTATGTAATTACAGGTTTTTTGCCTCACGGAATACTTGGAATAATTAACTATCAGACTGTTTTTTCTATGCTGGTATAATTGCTGCACTCGCCATTAAGCTAAGCTTTCGAGATTAGCTTGCCAACTGCACATTCAAATACTCCACGCTGAGAAGCCTCGTTGCGAAATGGACGTGCCCTTGATGCCATCTGCGTCTGCTGTGGGCGTTGCGCATACGCCGCGTGTGTTTGCACTCCTAATTACAATGGCGGACATCAAGCGGCTACTTGCACTCAACCAACAATGCAGCTCATGCTCCCATGAAGCGCCGCCCAGGTGCGTCGAGGAGGCGAAGTCAAATTAAAGTCACCGAGGCCCGCTAAACTAGCAAAATACGCCGTGAAATGCAGCCAAACGGATGTCGTCGTCGTCGTCGTCGTGGAAACTTTGTGCAGTTTATTGTTGACTAGAGTCGACACCATTTCCGGCATTTGGGCGGCAACAGAAACGTGCAACTTGTAGCTTGTAGCTTGCAACTTCAACCTGCAGACAGTTTGTTTTATGATTCAACGAGGCAGCGAGCGTTGTTTGCCCATGGACTTCCTCTAATTTGTTCGCTATCCTGCCATGGAAATGTGCGAGACAACTTTGCGCTAACAGTCACAGTGTTAGTTTTTGGCTAACTAGTTGATAAAGATGCTGCCCCGTTGTTTTCTTGCCGCCAGCAATTAGCCAGTGAAGTCAGCTAGATGTGTTAGTTATCTGAAAGTTGGCAGCATCGTGGTCAGAAGCTTGGCAGTTCCATCAATCATTCAATCCCATGACAACCTTTCGATTTACAGATAACCTTACCAGGAAAAGATATTCAGCAATATTTGCATAATTGACTCTGTTCCACTAATAAGCGCCATCAATCTTGTGAGCAAAGATAAATGGTACCGAAATATGAAGCCAATCATTGTTATGCTCATAACTTTTTAGCATCACGTTATTAACATCGGACGAATCTAAAGACCTGTTTCCTATACTTTACTTAACTTTATTTTTAAATGCGTATAAGGATTGAATAACTGGCAATAAGTACTTACGCACGCTGGCAAAAAATGTTTACAATTTTCATTTACAATTTTATTGCAATTATTTTCGCTTAAAATAACTCATTATAAGAAAACCAATTATAATAAATATATGAATGTGTTTTATGAAATATATTTGCATAAAAATATTGAACGTATTTTAATTATGCTTATGTATATACATATTATTCAGAACATAATTTTTTTTTAATTTAATTTCTTTTCTTCCCGCTCATTTTAACTAACAGCGATTTTGCCAGATAAGTTTGATTAGTGGCTTACAATGAGCGAATACTCACTGGCTGGGAAGTTGCCACGTCTGTGTCATGTGGCAGGTGTTTACACGTATCTGGCTGCCCCAATGTTGTCCACCTTAACAATAACTTACTTTAAGCCTTAATGAAATTTAGATGTGAGCAGTTGACCTCCGGTTCTTAATAAGATTATTGCCATATTTTGAATAAAAAAGTATATCTCTCCTTCATATCTGTATCAAATCCTAAAATTCTTTTGTTCAATTATATTCTTCATTACTTGCAATTTTGTACTTTTGCATATAAGTGGCTTGTCTGCAGATTGAATTATATAATTGTTTTGAACCTTCACAATTTTATTCACTTCACCTAATTCATAATACAATTAAATTCACTTAATGCACATATATTAATTCATCACATTTTTTTTTTTTTTTTGGCAAACATGATTGTGTGCATGACAAAGCCAAAAATGTATTCGCACTGTCACATTCAAATTATTATTCAATTTATTTTTAATTTATGAAAATAAATGTAATTCTTGCATTTGTTGCGTGCAAAGAAGGAATTTAAATGAAATCCTTATGAATACAAAATGACAGAGTAAGTGAATTCCATTTAATTAATTCCCTGCTTACTTTTAACCTCGACATTCATAAGCATTTCCATTTAGAGGAGCGTCCTTCGTTTTGAGAGACAGACACTCAAAAGGTACAACAAATATCAACTGCAAGTGATGTGCGCTGCTTGTTAGCAGACACCATCAAGGATAACAACAGCTACAGCAATAGCTGAATAAAATCAATAAAAAAGCATTTTCATTTCGACTGTCATTAAGACCGAGTTCTACACACAACGCAGCACATATATTCTCATGTAAACCGAGTCTTTACAAGATGCCAAAACTATTTCATAAACATTGAAAACATGTCGTTTTTTTGCGCTTAAATGTGTAATAAAATGTAATAGCCCGGCAAAAGGACGTGGCAAAATTGTTTGCCATGCCCACACACACATACACAGACAGAGAGAGGGAGAGAGAAAGAGTGGGAGAGAGGGAGAGAGAAAGTCGTGTTACTAGCAACTCAATTAAAACACTTCATTAACACATGCTGCAGAGTCGAATAGTGGAAGCATATCCTTCAGCTGCCATGTACTTTTTAAGCACTATATTTAATGATAAAATGCTTTCGTTATTTTTTGTTATGTTTGTGTAGCATTAGGTATGAAATTCAATTGTGAGTGCATGCAACGAGTTTGTGGCCTCAAAACATTATAGAAATCATACACCATAGAGCATTTATTGCGTTTCGCTCGAGCCATTATTATTTTTTGTGGCTGTGCAAACATTTGCAAACTTTTCAGTACACTGTTATTTAAGCATTCGTTTGCGTGTTGAGTTATGGCCCGAAGGACATAAATTATAAGGCGCTCGCCATTAAAGGGTTTGACTAAACATGCAATCGCGTTTAGGCCAACAACAATTGCAGGCCAGCAAACAGCAGCCAATTAGTCATTGAAATGGGAAATATACACCCACACACACACACACACACACACACACACACACACATACACATACATTATTAAAAACGCATAATTAAAATAATCGCAAAAAGCTAAACAGAAGCCAATTATTGCTCATTTAGTTGTTGAAAATCACGGGACAAGCCGTTAATTAAAATATCACCAGAATGTTTTTTCAATTGCTAAGCGGTGTAAATATTTCCAAATATACCCAAACGCTTTAAAGTGTATACAAATTTAACTTTGTACAATATGTTAAAGGTCAAAGGTTAAACAAAAGGTGTTAGGCAATTAATAATTAAATCACCGCTTGCACCATTGTCGCCCATTTTCCTCACTGACGCGTAAATATTTCATCAAATTTGTTTTTAGTACTTTAATAATATTAAGCAGATTTATCAGACTGTAAAAAGAAGCTTTAGTTAAAGTTCGTAACTCTAAACTTTCCGATGTTTGGATCTTAAACAAAATAAATCCTTGTAATGAAGTGTTTTGAACTTAATATGACAACCTAAATATTTTTTTACAATATGATCGTACTTCGACATACTTTCGATGATCCTTATTAAAAGTTATATTTAAAATTTGTAACACATTCAAAATTTAAAGAAAACACTCGAATCATCATTTTAAAATAATAAAGAAAAGAATCTTTATTATAAATGATTAATTAATTAACATTTTCACAACTCTTTCTTTAAAGCTCTGTTAAATCCAAGAAGCGGCTGCGAAACCTCATCCAATTATGACAACTGCATTTGCCAGCCGCGAACGCAGCTGAATTGTGCATCCTCTAAAAGATGCTGCCAACTGGCAACAACACAGAAGCACTTCACTCATGGTTGTTTACACACACACACACACACTCACACACACACACAATCACAGACAATAGCGCTTAGTCCCAATTGTAGCATACAAATGAGCGCAATTTGAGTAAAATCTGAAGTTGAACATCAACTGCAAACTCAGATAGCAAACAAGTCGGCGGATTTTCACGGCTGTGTAACTGCCAACTGAAATCAATTAGCAAAATGTGGGAAATTGTAGAAATGCAATACACATTCAAAATTAAACTACATTCCCTATTAAATATTCTCGACCTTTACTTTATGTGTTAATTCCACCTTGATATCCCAAAATTCAACCATTGACAATGTTTTAATTGCCTGACCCTATGATATACGAGCGTGGAGAGCACAAGCCCAGAGCCACAATTCATTTCTCGTCTTTGCGTTGAAAAATATTACATACATAATAAAAATCGGATACTCCTTCACCGAGGCCACATTGTAAATCTTTGTATACAAATAGCTGTGCAGAGCTCATGTTTGTAAGAGTTATGTGTGCATTCCTATGAAAATCGCATGTGGATACCATGTAAGGTGTCCAATAAAGGTTGCATCTCTGGTGGCATGGCAGCTGCTCGAGTGCCAAGGGAAATGTATATGTAAACGTGCAACGTAAGCTGCCTCCGCACATCAAATGCATGCTTACATATTAAACTTCAACCTGCGCCGAGGTGCAAACAGCAAAAATGTTGAGAGAAATTCGGTTGATGCTCACAGGAAATGAATGCATTACTCTCACTCTATTATTACGCTTCCCCAAACATACATGCAAATAATGTGAGAGACGACTTGAGTGCATTTCATTGTTGCCTTGAAAATATGTCCAGTGCAAAAAACAGCTATGCTCTCATTTCAGGAGAATAGCCATAACAAATTCCTATTCAACCCATTAATTTATTTTATTTAAATCATGTGCTGCATTCTCATACAACATTCTACATACTCAGCTTTATATACAATGTTGTGTGTTGAAGCTCTGTAGTATACAGTGCAAATGTTGCAAGAGGCAGCAACATGTATGGCAAATATTGCCCCAACTCAACCTCATTCAGTCTCCCACAGCGACAAAGTCCTCGAACAACACAAACAACCTTTTTCGAAAAAGCGAAAACAACACAACATTGAGGATAAGTGCTGTATTCGGTAGAGCTTGACTTGACTTGAGTTGAAGTTAAGCATTCCTCCTCTATCATAAATCGTTCACATTGAAAATTGAGAAGACCAATTTTCTTTCAACTTTTGCCTCCTCTGAACTAGCTGGAAAACTTTCTCAGTTAATAATTTATAATTTGAATTCTTGATTGTGATGAAAAATGTATCCCTCCAACTTGAAATAGATGAAAAATATAAAATACATCACATAAAATATTAAACTCTTAATTGAGTAACGGTGCAACAATATCAAATCTAGGAAGCGTTTTTTAACATGAGTAGCTAAAAAATATATATAAATTTCTTTATATAAAGCAGCTGAAACAAAGTGTGGCTGTAATTGCAAAATCAATTTCCAGTCGATTTCCACTTTGCCTTTGAGCCACACCTACGCATAGCCGTCGGCCAAAGTTTATTACAAAAATCAATATTCAATGAAATTACACGTTGCGTGGGCGTGGCAACGTTGGGCTGTGGCACCAAGAATTAGCAAAGTTCGTTTTTTACTAGCAGTAGTAAAATATCCATACAATCAAACACCAGGTGCGCAGTAAGTGATAAACCTCATTCAATTACTTCTGAGAAAATCATTTCCTGCTTAGGTTTATGTGCGCAAATATGTTGAAGAGAATTTTATGCTTCTTGAGAATATATAATATTTTATGGCAACAAAATGATAAGCCGAAATGTGGGTTGAAGCCTAATTGGACAAGATTAAGATTAAATTACACAAGTCCAAATCTATCCCACTCATCTACCAACGTGTATAGAATATATAACTTTAATGAATATAAAAATGCTTAAGAAGAGATATAAAATTATAAGTCAGTATTATTTTTAGCAGAGCTGCAAGCTTAATCTCTCTAGGCTTATATATATATTAATACTTTACATGTACGCAATTGTATTTTAGTTAATATTACTAAAATTAAAAATTGATATGCTCCGCATGTCATTTTAATATTATTCGCAGTCTATTATTATGTTTATTTCAGATGTATTTATTAGCTGGCTTATCATTTCCGCCTACTGGCTGAAGTTGCCTATTTATTTTTGGTAATTTAATTTGCGCAAATGCCATTTGAACAACATAATTTGATATGCTGGCATACTTATTGCAGGGATTTTCAGTAATGATGTGCTCTTTAGCCACATTAATAGCCAACGAACAAAAAGCAAATCCAACTCATTAACTTATTGTAATCCCCTCATAATCCCCACGTTGCTCTCTGCGCTGCGCATTGTGAATTTAACTCACGTTTTACGAGCTGTGTTCCTCTCCCAGCAGCGTGTGTGGTCAGCTGAATGCTACCCGAGCCCAGGAGAAATGACGGATTGGAAAGAAAATAGACTCTGGCTGCCACTAAGCTAATTAAAGTATTGAAGTTTTTGTCTAATTTGCTGAGCATATTGTTATTGTTGCTCCTCCTTGTTGATGGGCTTAGTGGCATTTATTAGCATTGGTCGAAGGAACAGCAATTAATTCCATTAGCGTCGACAGCGTTGTCCTGGCTCCCGTTTCCATTACCCCCGCCACCTTGGCTGGCACTTGGGCGCATTAAAAGTGAATAGCAAAGTTCACAAGAACAACTGGCCAACGTCAAGGCATGTGGGTAATCAGCGAACGCCGGATGTGGGAAGATTAAGAATCGCATTTTAATTGATCAAATCAATTGCTCAAGTGCCCTGAATCTGGACAACTTTTAAATAGCCAATAATAATTGTGCACTCAGACTAAGGCATAATGGGAGTCCAGGCAGCAAATGGCAATCAAAGCAAAAAAGCAGTGTGCAATAAAAAAGCTGAGTTTCAGAGCGCTGCTAATACGCAAATAAAAAATCTGTTTTATTCTACAAAATGCCCAGTCCCATAGATAAAGTTTTTTTTTTGCTACCAATGGCAATTACATTAAATTTACTTAGGTACTTTCCTAGAAATCGATATGAAAAGAAACTTCAGGATTTTATGTGAGGTTATGACAACAAATTTTCATATTTAATGTATGCTAAATTTAACAGTAATTCTTGCTGCAGGAAACTTTTCCTTATTAACTTAATGTAAACTCCAAAATTAAAGTTACTAATTAAATAAAACAAAGAAGTTTAAGAATGAAATAATAAATAATAACATAAACGATGTAATGCTAACAATTCTGTAAATTATCAAAATTAATAATGAATATGCAGTTGCTTAATATTTTTAATGCTTAACTTAAGCTGATAATTTAAGCAAATATTTAATTAGCCAAATGACCTCTGATTACGCCCCAATAAATTCCATTTAATCACATACATATGAATATATTTTTGTTGGTTAATTAATATGGGCAGCCAATGTGTTGGCTGTCGCCTGGAATTTATGTATTATTTTTTCATTAGCTCTATTTATTCTTTCAACCGCAAATGACAGCAGTTGGCTGGCGTGGAATGCGTCAAAATTACATGTGACAAGCTCTGACTAAATAGTTTCAGTTGTTTACACACAAATTACATAAATTATTCATCACACACACACTCAGTAAACAGACTCACACAAATCCACATTGATGAATACAAACTGTAAGCCAAAATAAATATGCTTTAATTATCCGGTTCTTTGGTAACAACATTTATTTAGCCAGAATGTGTTGCACTAGCCGTTGTTGATTTTTGTTTATGCATTTCAAATTGAATCGATGCGTTTTCCAGAATCATTTAACCTGATCTACTTTTGACAGATGCCCAAAGCCGATCGCTTATTGGAAATACACTGCCCATCCGAGATAGATATCAAGGGTATTGCACAAAACCTGACAATGGACATAAATAGCTATTGACAATTAGCAGGCAGACAGCCCGGACGGACCGGACGGACAGTCCGTAGTCTGCTCGGGCATTGAGCTGTGTGATTTATGGCATTTGTTGTTAATTTGTCTTGCCAATAGAGCTGCTGCTTTATACGGCTGCCGTCTGCAAACAAAAGCAACGCCAAATAGTTGGGCACACAGTGCGTATGCTTGATGTACGGCATCCATTGGCCATTGAGCTTAGGCCACTGTTTCTATGTATGAGTGTGAGCCGGCATTTAGCTTATTTAAACCACCATTGAGTTATGGCCTTCAAGCGTAAGCCACAAACTAAACTGTTTTGTGGACAGCTCGCACTGGGATAGAGAATGAGGCAGATTGAATCCAAAAGCATTAAAACTTTGCTTTCAATTGAACAATTTAAATTGTTAGGAAAAAAAACATTATTTTTTTCAGTATATCTCGTTGACATCGTTGAAAAAAAGCACATATTTAAATCGAAAATTTGTTTGTAATTATTAAATGATTTAGCAGCTATTTAGCGAAATATAATTAAAAATTTAAGTATTAAAAAGTCAGTTTAATTTAGTAGTTTAAAATGCAATTAGATTTAAATTATTTTTGCAGTGCATAATGAATCCATTTCCAGAAAACTCTTTATTTGAATTTAAATGGCACTGCATGCAAATATGGACGCAGCATGAGTTGAGTAACACGTTTCTCGTGATTGAGTCGATATTGACTCTTATTCTATTTGGGTTAACTTGATAATTGTAGTTAACATAATTGGCATCAACCACAATAAGGCTAAATACTTACAGGTGACCACATCACATGCAAACGAGGAACAAATGACAGTGCCATTGCCAGAGCGGGTTTTCAGAGCTCTGCAGCAGCAAGGTGTTCGTAATTGTATGTGAAACTCGTTGAAGGCTTCAATTATGATGTGTTTGCACAGAACCTACTCAAGCACACACACACATAACACACGCACACACAAGCACTTTGCCATGGCTGGTTGGGCGGGTTGTTGTTGCTGATGCTGCTGCTGCTGCTGCTTGACTTGTGGAGCTGCAGCTGTTGTTGCTATAAGTGCACGATAATTGGCGTAAATAGCAAAACAGCAAATTGCCATTAACTATTGGAAAAATGTGCGCTGTTTTTGTAGTCTGCTTGCAACGGGTCGAGTTCTGTTCGAGACTGCTGCTGCTGCTGCTGTTGCTGCTGCTGCTGCTGTTGCTGTTGTGTAGGTGTCATGTGATTACGCGAAATGCAATTAAAAATATTTAAGCTGCAGCAACATACACAACAGCAGCAGCAGCAGCAGCAGTTGTTGCCACACCAGTAGCAGCAGCAAAATAAGCGTTTATTAAAGCACTCGATCAGCTTAAAGCAGGTTGTCTATATGTTCCAATGGCCATCATCTTTGCTTATTTTTCAAGCTTAACTTGCAACGCTTCACAGTTGATTTTTTGTTGCTGTTGCTGTTGGTGTTGGTGTTGCTGTTTCTTTTGCCGTTGGTTGTGTACTCAGCTTATTATTGGCTGCAAAGTGGGGATTTTGTAGTGTTTTTACTCTGCATTTTCTCTGCAGTAGCTATTAATTAACACTTGCCTGTCCTTGCTGTGCCTGATACTTTTTTGTGTGCAGCAGCTTACACTCAATAAGTCGCAAACTCAGCAGCTGGATTAACAAAGTGATATCAGGTAATAACAATGGGGCTTAAACCAAGCGAAACAAATATAAAAGTGGCACACACTCGTGCATTTAAGTTCACGATATTATATTTCATATTTAAATCTCTAAGTAATGGCTGAGCTTAACATGCAGACTCGAAGTTCTGAGTAAAGAAAAGTATGACTTAAAGCCTTTTATATCCTTGTTGTTAAGAACTTCTAGCCCACTATTTGTTGAAGGTATTGAGCATGTGTAAATGTAGTCAAAATAAATACTTTTTCTTTTGATTTTTCGACAGTATTAATTATCTAGAGTATTTTTAAAATAATAAAAGAAATATAGAAAACCAACATGAAATGTATAAACATTCTTTTTATAGATCATCGTATCATATGAAACATTAATTATATTATACTAGGCACTAATCATGTTGCAAAAATTAAAGCTATTTATATAAATATATATTATCTTTGGTATCTTTCCCTACTCACAATTTCAGTTGGAGGTCTGGCTTTAAACTGATAATTTAAAATTTATGGATAGATGAATGTGGCTATACCGACTACACCATGGAGTCAAAGGCGTCTGAAAACAAAACAAAAAGAATAAAAAAAATAAAAACTAACTAACTACTAATCTCCAAAGTCTATGATATGGGAAAAAAACTTTGTTCTTTGATTAATCAGAAAAGGAAAAAACTTAAGAATTTATGCAAAAACTTAAAAAAGATTCATTCAATCTGTAAAGCCAAAGCAGCCTTTTATCTAATAGGCCACTTCTTATCTTAGTCAGCTGCCAAGCAAATGTTTTTACAAATGCGCATAGTTTAGAATAATTTGAAAGAATTGTTTAAATTATACGAAAAGCGCCCCACACAAAAACACACACACACAGAGAGAGAGTATAAAAACATTGCATAATTTGGAGAAGCTTAGTTTGGCAGAAGCCATAAGCGCATTTTAAACAGCCGCAAGAAGCCAGAAAGAGTCTTAGCCAAAAATACGTTGCAAGCTGCGCCACTTGAAGCTCAACTGGTGCTGCTTATGTTAATTTACATGTCTGATGGCCTCACAGCTGAGGCTAAGCATCTACTCACCTGCAGGCGGAGCTGGAAGCGTGGCAGTAGGCATGTTGTGACTAATGCATAAAAATACATATATAATGTGTACATGTAATTTATACAAATATACGTATGCAAAGCTACGCGCCTCTGCCTATGCCTATACTAAATACACTCAGAAAAAAATCCTCCTTTTGAGAAAGTGAAATTCAATATTTAGTACTTGTTTTAGAAATAATTCTTTAATTTAAATTTTTAAGTATTAATTATTGAATTTCACTTTCTGAAAATAAGGAAATTTACTAAAATGTAGGGCAATTTTTTTACGAGTGTGTGCCTATGCCTATGCATTTGGAAGAGCCACGCCCACCTCTTTGACATCCCTGCATGAGCAGCCGCGCGTGTTTTATGGCCAAACAAAATGAGTTTCTCGCATGCCTGCCCAACCTCGGCTCTGCTCTGCTCTGCTCTGCTCTGCTCCGATGGAGCCAAATGCATCTGCATTACGTGACTCTGTAGAGCAATGGAATGGAAGGTGGGAGGTGGGATGTGGTTAAGTTGGCTTTTATCCGGCAGTTGGCAGTTGGGCGCCATAATTGAGCTGAATATAGTTTGCATAAAAATGCAAATTGTCACATATCCTGCACATTTCTATTTAGTTTTGTACATTTACCGCCGCCGTCGGCTCACATTGCAAACTGTTTGCGGCTTATCCCGCCTGTGGCATCTCTATAACGTTATTTGGTCGTGTTTTGCCATACTAAACACCGGCTTTGTTACCCAGCCCCGAGCTGCCAACTAAATGGCTGGCAATTTGTATAGCTGGCGATTGTTTGAATTTATACTGCGTAATGCAACTTTAATTGAAATGCAACCAAGCGAAATTTCACGTTGCGTGAGAGACTCTAAAATCGTTGGCTAATTGTTCTTTGGCTGCACAATCATTGTAGCTGGATGGGTTTCGTGATATGACCAATTAATAAAAACCCATCAGTTGCCAGGCCACTAAAATGCACATTAAATAAAGCCATAACTTTAAATACTGAAGCTGTGCTAAATCCAACTAACATCTTACTAAAAAAGTATCTCTTTTGACAAAACTTGGCTGTGAGAAACCTATGAACAAGTATATTATAAGACCACAGGAAAATAATATATTATTTTTCGCTTGACGGGGCATAAATCAGGGCTTCGTTTAAAAAGAAATTTACGGCCCTTTGCATATTAACATGCCTGGCCGGTCGCAAATGCGGAAAAAACATGCATGGAAAACTAAATAAGATGTACGAAGAAGAGGATACCCAAAAAAAACCAAATACAAAAAAAAAAGCAAAGAGGACAACAATAACAACAGCTTTAGCTAAAAACTGGCACAGATAATCAGGACACGTGCAATGGCGTCAGTCTGTGGCCGCGAGGCTCTTAGCAAAGTCAAATAAAGCCCAAGAGAGGCCCAGACAAGGAGTCAGACAGAGCATTTCACATATGTCTACAAACGTCAGAGTATGTGTGTGTGTGTGTGTGTGTACGTGTGTGTGCATACAAAGAACAACACAACCACACACACACACACAAAGGAACTGCTTTGTTTGCTCGCCGGATGCCAACGGGCGCCATTTTGTCGCCGCTGGACATTGGCCTGATTGTGTTGAATGTTAACAAAACTCAACTCAAATGGGCGCAAATGCTCGCAAATTGTTTAAACAAATTTACTTAATTTAACATTATACACATATGTTGACTGAGATAGGTATGCATTTCTGGTGACAGGCTGACGGAGATAAATTATTTTCAGCTTATCAGGTGCTCACAAAAATATTTATTTAAATATTTAGCTGTCCCAGTAAAACGGTACTAAAATGCTTGAAGAAATTGGCGTACACTTAAAATAAAAATTAATTTAAAGAAAACTTTTCAAACGAAAGCTGGCTCAACGAAAAGAATCGATTCTGTTTCAAGTTCTTGTGCATATTCCAAGAAAAGTCTACATCTTCATGAATAATTTAGAATACGTTTAACTTATAATTCCTATAACGGCTTCGTCGAGAATTTAAAAGCAAACTTTGTTTACTACTCTCAAAATTATTCAGAAAGTGTATAGTTTTAAGTATTTTTCTATATGAAGAGTGGGCAGCTTTCAATGCTAAAGTGCCACAAATTTGGCAGATGAATGATTTCTTTTTTCTATTTGACTGATTGGTTTACGTGAACTAATCACAGGCGGCATTATATTCTGATTCGCATGGTGAACACTCTTCATGCGATATATAAAATGCCATAACTTCGCCAAAAATAATCTTAGATTAAAAAGTGAGGCCTTTTTGATCATAGTTTTGCACCTAAATCAATCGTGCATTTAAAGTTGAAAACGTGATTTTGGGTCGGAAGACAAGTAAAAATTATAACCTGAAAATCGGTGTACCGATAAATGGGCATAGGTCGAAACTTCAAAATGCCATAACTTCGTCAAAAATCAACTCAGATTAAAAAGCGAGGGCTTTTTGATCATAGTTTTGCCCCTAAATCAATAGTACATTTAAAGTTGAAAACGTGATTTTGGGTCGGAAGACAAGTAAAAATTATAACCTGAAAATCGGTATACCGATATATGGGCATAGGTCGAAACTTCAAAATGCCATAACTTCGTCAAAAATCAACTCAGATTAAAAAGCGAGGGCTTTTTGATCATAGTTTTGCCCCTAAATCAATCGTACATTTAAAGTTGAAAACGTGATTTTGAGTCGGAAGACAAGTAAAAATTATAGCCTGAAAATTGATATATCGACATATGGGCAGAGGTCGAAACTTCAAAATGCCATAACTTCGTCAAAACTCAACTTATTTGAAAAAGCGAGGGCTTTTTGATCATAGTTTTGCTCCTAAATCAATCGTACATTTAAAGTTGAAAACGTGATTTTGGGTCGGAAGACAAGTAAAAATTATAACCTGAAAATCGGTGTACCGATAAATGGGCATAGGTCGAAACTTCAAAATGCCATAACTTCGTCAAAAATCAACTCAGATTAAAAAGCGATGGCTTTTTGATCATAGTTTTGCCCCTAAATCAATAGTACATTTAAAGTTGAAAACGTGATTTTGGGTCGGAAGACAAGTAAAAATTATAACCTGAAAATCGGTATACCGATATATGGGCATAGGTCGAAACTTCAAAATGCCATAACTTCGTCAAAAATCAACTCAGATTAAAAAGCGAGGGCTTTTTGATCATAGTTTTGCCCCTAAATCAATCGTACATTTAAAGTTGAAAACGTGATTTTGGGTCGGAAGACAAGTAAAAATTATAACCTGAAAATCGGTATACCGATATATGGGCATAGGTCGAAACTTCAAAATGCCATAACTTCGTCAAAAATCAACTCAGATTAAAAAGCGAGGGCTTTTTGATCATAGTTTTGCTCCTAAATCAATCGTGCATTTAAAGTTGAAATCGTGATTTTGAGTCGGAAGACAAGTAAAAATTATAGCCCGAAAATCGGTATATGGGCATAGGTCGAAACTTCAAAATGCCATAACTTCGTCAAAACTCAACTGAGGTTAAAAAGCGAGGGCTTTTTGATCATAGTTTTGCCCCTAAATCAATCGGGCATTTAAAGTTGAAAACGTGATTTTGGGTCGGAAGACAAGTAAAAATTATAGCCTAAAAATCGGTAAGTCGGTATATGGGCATAGGTCGAAACTTCAAAATGCCATAACTTCGTCAAAACTCAACTGAGATTAAAAAGCGAGGGCTTTTTGATCATAGTTTTGCCCCTAAATCAATCGTGCATTTAAAGTTGAAAACGTTATTTTGGGTCGGAGGACAAGTAAAAATTATAGCCTTAAAATCGGTATATGGGCATCGGTCGAAACTTCAAAATGCCATAACTTCGTCAAAACTCAACTGAGGTTAAAAAGCGAGGGCTTTTTGATCATAGTTTTGCCCCTAAATCAATCGTGCATTTAAAGTTGAAAACGTGATTTTGGGTCGGAAGACAAGTAAAAATTATAGCCTCAAAATCGGTAAGTCGGTATATGGGCATAGGTCGAAACTTCAAAATGTCATAACTTCGTCAAAACTCAACTGAGATTAAAAAGCGAGGGCTTTTTGATCATAGTTTTGCCCCTAAATCAATCGTGCATTTAAAGTTGAAAACGTTATTTTGAGTCGGAAGACAAGTAAAAATTATAGCCTAAAAATCGGTATATGGGCATAGTTCGAAACTTCAAAATGCCATAACTTCGTCAAAACTCAACTGAGGTTAAAAAGCGAGGGCTTTTTGATCATAGTTTTGCTCCTAAATCAATCGTGCATTTAAAGTTGAAATCGTGATTTTGAGTCGGAAGACAAGTAAAAATTATAGCCCGAAAATCGGTATATGGGCATAGGTCGAAACTTCAAAATGCCATAACTTCGTCAAAACTCAACTCAGATTAAAAAGCGAGGGCTTTTTGATCATAGTTTTGCCCCTAAATCAATCGTGCATTTAAAGTTGAAAACGTGATTTTGAGTCGGAAGACAAGTAAAAATTATAGCCCGAAAATCGGTATATGGGCATAGGTCGAACCTTCAAAATGCCATAACTTCGTCAAAACTCAACTCAGATTAAAAAGCGAGGGCTTTTTGATCATAGTTTTGCCCCTAAATCAAATACAACCCGTCGACGCTTAAAGCGCCTCCACACCAGCGATCTCTGGACAGTTGGGCGTTAATATTTTCCAATTTTCTTATTAGTGTTCTGCAAATGTTACATTTAATGTTAAATTGATGTTACGTAATATTGTAATATGTTAATACCAATTATTTGTTTATGTTATTGATTTAAATCCGCTGTTATTATGTATATATTCAAAACAATATTTTATAACCTTTCAGTAGGTTGATTAATATTAAATTAAATTGCTACATCAAAAAAAAAAAAAAAAAAAAAAGCATCTAATGCAGATGAGATATAAATCTTTTCACAAGATTGCGAGCTGCAGGTGCGGTTTCAATTTAATTGCATTTTCCTCTGCATTTTCATTGACGGTGCAGCAAAGTGCAAGACGTGAGTTGGGCGAGAGAGGGGCAAAGCGAATGACAAGGGATTCCTTTTACGCATTATTATTTAACTAACAAGTAACTAGAAAAGTTTTAATACTTTGGTAACTTTCGCTTTAAATTGTGCGCAGCGCAGAGGACAAAGTGGCGCAAAGATGTCGACGACATCCGCGTGTAGCCAGAGGCAGGCAAGGCAGTCAGCCGAAGAAAGAGAGCGGAGCAAAGGATAGACAGAGAGGGGGGGAGAGAGTCAAAACTATGTTTAAATTAAATAAGATAAAATCTTATCAAAATGAAAATAGTTTTACCAGCGTGTGGCTGCCACAGAGAGAAAGTCGATGTAGTGTGCAAGCTTATAGTATTTCAATCACGAATATTTCTCATCAGATACTTTACGGGTTATTTTATATCGGAATACTTGTGGCTGATTTACTTAATCAGCAACAGCATTTCACAGAATTCATTATGGTATAGCTAAGGCTGAAGCTTTGATGTTCCTAGGTTGTCAGCCATAATGTATAAATTCAAATCACCAATGAATGAAATGTAATTTTAGAAGAATTTGAAAGCAGAGAGGAGGAAGGTAAGATTGAATAAAGACCAACAGACTTGGCTTTGATGCAATGCTAAAATGTTTATATGTACGCTAAAATTCAGGCAAAATAACAGTACATAATATAATTGGAGAATAATTTATTTATTATTGACAATGAAACACAATTAAAAACCAAATTTTTTAATATGAATATGAAAACTTCAATAATTAAGTTATATCGTTGTCTCAAAGGAGTCGAAGAAGAACAAAGTGAAGCAAATGTGGGTTTTTATATTAAATCAAAATATTGTAAATCCTTCTTTTTTCCATAATAAAATCACTTTCAGCACGTCGACGAATTTTACAGAAAAGTTAATTCAACTATTAATTTAATTAATCACGTACTATAAAAAAAGGAAAAGTGAACTTTTCACACATTGAGTGGATATTTTCATTTTAAACTTTTCGTCAGAATTCCATAAAAACAAAATGCTTAATAAAAAAAGCTTGTTCACTAATTAAGTCAACCAAAATTTATGTGGTTATCCTCAACTTTTTTGTCCGCATAGTTTTTTATTATTATGGAAAAAGTTTGCAGAAAAAGGAGATGCAAAATTGAGGCCAAAGCAATCTGTGTGATTTAGCGGTATGGCCACAAAATTTGACGAAAAATTTACTGCCACCTTTGTGGAAAAGATTGGGCACTCTAAAAAGTCATTGATAAATATGCCAAGGACAAAAGTTTTGCCCTCAAAGCTATGCAATATGGTGCTGGCACATGACAATGACAAGTCAAAGGGGCCAGACAGGCAGAAATGGTTTCCAGGATATGCCACGGAAGTTCCTTTCACACACATACACACAAGCACACAATCATCGATTGGTCAACTTGTGCTTGTGCGTCCCAGTCATTACCTGGTTCAGTCTCCAGTTCTTTGTGGCACAAACTCACAGGAAGTGCGCACAAAGGTTGCACTTAACCCCGTCAAGCTATTCCAGCTTTTACACGCTCAGAAAGTTATGCCAGCTGCAGGTGCTGAAATGCATCAATGCTGCTTGTGAAACTGAATAATGGATGAAATGATAGCACAATTTGATTTGCAGCACTGCAAGTATTTGTGTACCGAAAACATACCCAATTACATAAGGGAAGTGCACTTTAAAAATGAAGTTTTCCCGTCAAATAACTTCAAATTTTAACGCAATACTTCAATTAAAAAATTTGCCTGCCTTTCTCCTTATTTTTACATTTTACTTTTACAAACTTTACAATTATAATTTATTATATTATTGCTCAATTTAAAATATGAATCACCACTTCAGTTTCCAAAAAATGAAGTCACTGCGATTAAAGAGTTCTCATTTTTAGTTTCCCTAAATGTCAGACAGGAAGGTCCTGATACCTGAGTTTGTCAGTTAAGAAAAATAATCGGAGTACCCGATTACCGAACTGTAAGTAGATTTGTTGAATTAAACTTGGCGTCACATCACACAAATTGGACTCGAGCTGTTCTTATCCACCCGGCCAAACTTGAGTTTCCCGCCTGTCGCACATAACTCAGGCGGCTCAGGTTATTAGCGTAATGCAGCCGCGATTGTCGCAGCAGGATGAGTGGGGTCCATGGGAAGCCTGGAGCCAGGCAGAGCCGTAGAGATTGCCATGTGCATAAGCCGCAACGTGTGCAGCATATAACGCTGATAAATGGCTCTGTGAATGCCCTGGCGAACCGGCAACTGGCAACTGGCAACTGGCAACTTGAAACTGGCAACTTGAAACTGGCAACTTGAAACTGGCAACTGGTAGCTTGGAACTGGCTGGTTTAGCATTTGCATTTGAAATTTATAAGCAGTCATAACTATAGACTCCACTCCGCAATCCTGGCCAACATCCCGTTGCACATCTGCAAACGAAATTTGCCATTATTCGCGGTTCTTAAGTAAAACGCGTGACGAACTGTGCCAAGAAATATGTTCAAAATGCCATAAGTGGGAATGGTATAATGTATATTACTGCTATGCTGAAGCATAATGCGTGGAATATGAAATCTAAAGACGTTTCTTATAGAAACCGCAATGTATTCAATATTTATTGAGCAAACGCAAATATAATCGTAACCTGAGAACCCCATCAAATCTTCAACTATTCACTCGTGAAATATTTACTGCTCGTGGCGCACCAGCTGCAGATGGAAAATATACTTCATCCTGGCAATACATCTTAACTTGTTTGTGAGCATGTCCAATAAGCTTGATTTTAGTGCGCAAATAAAATGCAAACATAAATATCTTTACGATTCAATGCCAAATTGACGCATAATCTATGTTTGCTGATGGCACAACAAAATTGTCGAAGGGACAACAGAAAAATGAAAATTACTTTCAGTTTGCGCCTCACTTGCGTGATGACTGAATGATGATGATGCTTGAATGCTAAGTGAAAAATTATCTTTGAAAGACAATTAACATTCATTTCTTCACGGAATGTCGCCGAATATGTCAGAGAGTGAGTTAATGGGCGATCAAAAGGCACTATAAAATCAGGACATTGTCGGGGCCCATAAAATAATGTGTTTGCCAAATTTATACGTTTAATGTGCTTTGCTCAGCAAAAAATGAGAATTAATTCCACAAACACAATGGAACATTAAAACTGAATTAAATGAATATCTTAGAAGTAAATCAAAAAGTGAAAATGAAAATAAGTCCTCAAAAATCTCAGCATATAAAATTAATCAACCAGTTTATTAAACTTCAAGCAATTGAAACGAATTTTTGAAGTGAATGAAAAAACAAGCTTATGCTAATGGAATATTCCAATACGAGATAAGGACTGCAGTTGAAAATAGCGATTTTATTTAAAGTGAAAATCGAGCGGGCTTTCCACACGCACGTATAAATATTTATGCAAAATAAATGGATGTGGAGCGGCGCATAGAAAAATGCCAAGCCCGAGCTGGAGTACATAAAGGCGGTTCGAGAGAGCAAGCTGCCTGCTTATATTGCGGGAACGCATCGTATAAAATGACACGTTTTAACACTCGCACACCCGCACACCCGCACACACACACACACACACACACACACACACACACACACACATGAGGTGGCGAAATTTGAGCTGAAGCGGGAGCTGTGCATGTGGCCATTGTGTGCAGCCCTGCCACAGATGGGTGCATGGGCAAACCAGCCGCTGAGCGGGTGTGCATCGAGGCAGTTGAGGAGTCGCGTCGAGTGGAGTCGCGTCGAGTCGTGGAGTATATGGCAAGAGAGCACATGAGCTATAAACCGCACTTTTACGTGCACCAAGTACGGTGTCACAGTACAATAAAAGTGCACTCGACTCCATTCCGTCAGCATACTTAAATATATAGATTTTAAATTTGGCTGTCTTAAAGTGAGTGTATTAAATAGTATTTTCACTGCTCGTGTTGCATCGACAACTTGTGGTTTTAGCACATTGCACAACTGTCGTTACGGCAAACATGGTAAATAAGCAATTATTTTGCAATATCTTTGAGATTGACAAAAACCCTTCTCTGTCCTCGTCTCCTTGAATCTGTCTAACTCGATGCGACGGGTGTAAAAAGAAACTGAAATGCTATCAATGTAGCAAGGATCAGATTTGTGGGAAACGGCAAAAGGAAAGCCAAAGTAAAATGTAAAAAAGAGAGGAAAGGAAAAATCACAGATACCAATTCAAACAAGTCTCGAGGTTAGCCACAAGGCTTTCGATAAATAAATCCCTCAACTTACTTTTTAATTATAATATTGAAATTATATTCAAAGTAGCAAAACTGACTTATAATCTAGCAAGATTTCACATTATAATTGCCTTACTTTTGTAAAACAGTTCTGGAACTACGAATTTCTTTCATTCTAATTAAGCTAACGAGCAAGCATGTATCGTGCAACATGCACACACATTCAATTAATAATTAATTTAATTAATTTTCTCTATGTCGCTATTTAGTGCGGTTTTGACATAATTTGCTTGAGGTTTTTACAGCACTGTTTTTAATTAGTGGTACAAATGGGAAATACAAGTTTTGAACACGCAATGTGAGAATGGAAAGCTATTTATTTAGTTATTATTTTAATATTTGAAGTAAAAACAGCCAACATTTAAACAAAGAGAAATTAAATTAAATGTTGAAAAAAAGATATGGATGTAATAAATAGTTCAATTTACTGCAAGGATGGGGAAAACTTTGTAACTTAGTAATAACTATTATTGATATTTTTATTATTATTATTATTATTATTTCCATTATCATTTTTACTATTATTATTATTATTTTTATTATTTGTATTAATTTTACTATTATTATCATTTTTATTATTTTCATTATTATTATTATTGTTATTATTATTTTTACTATTATTATTATTATCATTTTCATTATTATTTTCATTATTATTATTATTATTATTATTATTATTATTATTATTTTTATTATTATTAGTACAAGAATCCAAAATTATTAGTATCCTGTCACCCATTTGTAAGCTACATTTAAATGTAATATTTTATTTTTAAAAACACATACTTACTGACATATCATAGAGTACAAAGAGTCCCCACACATGTAACGCCCTTGTCATTTATTCCCTTCACACATATAATGTGAAATTTGGTTAGTATACTATCTGTTACTGCCCTCGTGTAAGCCAACTCGCCCATGACTGCAAATGTGACCAATTCGCTGCTTTGATGGCACCTCAGAAGACCGCAGCCAGCAGCACTGAAATAACCATCAGCTGCAGCTACTGAGCTGCTCAAACATTTGGCTAACTATTTTTTGGCCAAGCCCTAAACAGTTGTGCTACCTTCCACAGTTGCTGGTCGCTTTTAAATTAAGCAGTTTGAAATGCTGGCCGCAGCCAGAGAAACGTTGGCAGACCGACCGCAACCGCAAACGATTTCTCCACATCCGTGTGGAGTGTGGAATGGAGGAGGGACGGGAAGATGAGTGGAGTGGAGTGTCACCGTTGTAATCGCTGTTGTAGTTGCTTGTAAGTCTGACAACAGCAACAGCAACAGCAGCAAGGGGAAGGAGAGGAGAGCGACTGCAACTGCAACTGCAACGGCAAATGCTGGCAAGATAGCAGCCACCAAATGATAGTTAAGAACTATGAAGCAGTCGATGGCCAACAAAACTTCCATTTGCCAGCTTTATTTTTTTAGTTTGTTTTTTTTTGTTTATTGCCCGTATTCCTAGCTGGCCATTTGCTTTACGGTTAGCCAAGGCGAGTTGGTCAGTATGCCGAGCTGCCGTTGCCGTTGCCAGCCATTTTAATTTCACTTTATGGTTCTCAAACACAAAATCCGTTTGCCACTTTAGATATACACCGAGAGTGAGAGAGAGAGGGAGAGACTGTGTGCGAGAGAGAGAGAGAGAGATGGTCAGAGAGGGATACCCGACCAGGTGTAACCAGGTCTCGTTTTTATCGCCTTTGTTTGTTTGCTGGAGGATGGTTATTGTTTGCGTTACTGGCTATGCCATAAAAACTGAAATTAAATAGGGTTCCCTTCAAGGGACGCAGAGGCAGAGAGGCAGAGAGGCAGAGAGTTAAGTCGAATAAAGAGCAGATAAATGAAGACACCGAGCGTGAAAGGGACAGCAAGTGGGAGTAAATCACGGTGCATGTTGCAAGGCAGCTTATTGCAAAGCATTCAAGTGGAACAAAAAATCGGGTGTACAACACAAGAATAAATAGAAAGACTAATAGTCCTACAAATTCAATTTCCTAGGTAAGGCCCAGAGCTCAAGGAGCAACATAGGAGGCGTAACTGCTGAGATACACAGAAAAACCAACAAGTTTTTCAAACCAGAAATCATCTTTATCTCTAGGACAAAAGCAAAATTTAATAGAAGAGAACTCTTAGGAAACTCAATTAACTGTTTTGGAGCACCTGCACTATTTATCATGAATGAAGATTGGATTGTTTAAGGAAAGATGCTGAAAGAGTCCACTTGAAAATGTAATCAAAATTCCAATTTTAAATGTACACCCAATGAAAGTGGAAGAAAATAATATATTTATTTATTATTTTATGACTAAATCTTTCTCTCTTTAGGGATCAGTAACATAAGTTCCTTATGGGGTCCCAAATATTGTCTGAAATGCTTTTCACATTTCGTTTCAAATTTAAATACCATCTGCAAAGCCAGAAAAATCATAAATCAGTTTTGGTCGAGTGCTGGCAAACAACGCATATATGCCAAAAGGAGGAATGTACAAAAATATAAATAAATAAATAATCTTAAGCGCCATCTCAATTGTGGGTGACAATATTGTTCTTAATGATTTTTTATGGCATTTACCGAAAAGCACGAGATACAAGGATAAAGACAGAGAGGGAGACAGCGTGAGAGTGCGAGTGAGATGGGACAGGAATGCTGGAATCTCGTTGTTACATATTTTCGCAACGAATTGGTTTTTTGGCTGGCAGAATACAACGAGAGAAAAGAAAGAACAAACAACTGGGAGAAGGAGCAGCAGGACCAAAAATGCTAAAGCATATGCGTGTTGCAAAACAACAAAGGACATGAAAAGTGGGAGGGGTGCGTGTTGGGGGCAGCAGCAACTGAAAACAGCTAAAAAGCGCTGAAAGGGGCTGTAGAAGTTTGAACATGATGGGGTTGACTTAAGAATCTGGGGTGACCTGCAAACTAAATGGCTGGCAAGTGCACAATGCAATTTATAATCAAGTTAAGAACTAATTGTTGGGGCTAGAAACAAGGGATCTCTTAATGCATCTGCTAATTAAACTGGCGTCTAACGAGCTACGAACTGCAAAAGCTAATTAGCTTTGAAGTATTCCAATCGCAACAGAAGGCAATGACAGGAGCGACTTATTTATATTCAGGGCTGAATCGAAAAAGCGTTCGAAAACCGGAGATTGTCAACACGGAATTGCCGCAAAAACTTCTCAACTAAATAAAACCAAAGAAGAAAAAAAATCACGTCGGATATGAAATAAACCAAAGTGTTTCGTGTGAGCAATGTAAGTTCAAACAAAGTTGCATCAAGAAATCAAAGTAACTTTCTCCGCTACGCTTTCAACAAGCTTCTGCTTTTTCTTGTACTTGTTTCCATCATCAACTGCTTTTCACTTATCGCAAACTTTTCCCAGCCAACTTTCTGCCTGACCAGAGAAAATTTATATTCTGCACACTGCCACACGATTAAATTGATATCTGGCCACACTGACTAACTCACACAGTTTTTCCAACTACTGCCATACTCTTTACTAGCACTCCGGAATTCTTCAATTTTAAATTCTCTTTCTACATCTTGAATTGCTTTACTCATTTTTCTAAGTAGTTCTTCCTCGCTGATATTTTAACTGCTTTTATTAGTTTCAGTCTGCTTGCATTGCCAAGATTCTGGAATATGGATCTTGTGTGTGGTCTCCTTAATATCCGATTTAGCAAAACAGATTGGAATCTGTGCTGCTTCCTTGCAACGATAGACTGCTCCTTGCTAACCTTTCCTCCTTAACTAATCGTCGTGTTATCCTAAGAGTGATGTTTGTAGATAAATTACTAAATTGTGATATGGATTCCGCTGTCCCATCTCGTGAATAACTTTCTGTGGGGTTCAACTAATTAATACTAATAATTTGAATGGTCTGATTTTTCCATTTAAACACTCACAGAAGTATGATTTATATTTCTTATTTTTACACAATTTAATTCAATTTGTTAGTTTTTGTATTTTTTTGTGGCTACTGTTCTTAGTTGACATTAAATAAATAAATACATAAACAGTGTATTGCGAAGTTGGGAATAGAAATTGTCTAATTTTCTTACTAGTTTTTGTCATGATTTTATTATTTTTTATTCATAAATATTTATCATGCAATATTTTGTTGTTCTCACTACAGTTTTGGGAGTATCTTAAGTTGACCACCTTCAACTCTCAGTTGTCTATTTACGGCAATGGCCAAATGATGCGTGTTATACTTAGCCAGAGTAGAACTCAAACAAGAAGCCAGAAAAGGCGAAGTTTTTTTCGACTTTCTGGCCACTGCTTCCACTGGGTTAATTAAAAAACTTTTATTGTGTATTTGGGATTTGGAATTGTTGAATTTATTTATGGCATATTGAATTGCACGTGGAGCGACTACGTCTACAGCTAAGAACCGGTTGAAGGGGGACTCATCCAATCGGGCATCGCCAGCTGAGCTCGACTGGGATCAGCTTCAGTTGGAGCTGTGCTGGTTCTCTCTGCATGCCACTCGTCCGATTGATAGAATTGAAATCCATGCCTGGCTGCCATTTCGTAGGCGGCCATTGGTCCCCGGGAGCCAAAGTCATAAAGCAGAGGCTTCGGTCGCTCCACGTCGATGGAGGCCAGCAACCGTGAGAAGATGCGCCAGATCTCGCACTGCTCATCGGTGCGCATGAAGAGCATTTGATTGCCGGCGAACACGTCCAGCAATAGACTCGGAAAATTATCGGGCATGGTTCTGTCCAGCCGCATAAGATTAAGTTCCGTTTCGCGGAGACAAAGATGCTGTCCGGGCTGCTTGAGCATCATGCGCATGAAGAGCTGCTCCCGTGGCGAGAGGCGCAGCACGAGCTCATTAGGAATGCTACGTTGACCATCTCTATGATCACATTCCATCGGTTTGTACTGGACTCTCACCTCCGTTTTGCTCTCGTTGAGGGCTTTACCAACACGAAGGATGAACGGAACGCCCGTCCAGCGTTTGCTCTGAATGCTCAAAATGGCCATGGCAAAGGTGGGTGTCAGGGAGTCGTTGGGTACGTAGGAGTGCTGTGTGTAGCCCACCTTGGTGGGATCAGTCTCCGTGCCATTGTTGCAATACTGACCCAGTACCACATCGCTGGTGTCCAGTGTGATGATCTGCTTAAGCACCTTCAGCTTCTCGTCTCGCAGGTCTTCCACACGGTTGCTGTACGGCTGTTCGATGGTCAGCATCGCGAGCAGCTGCATCATGTGATTGGTCATGCAATCCCTGACGATGCCAAACTGATTGAAGTAATCGGCTCGAGACTGCACCGGCCCCTCACACTTCACGCTGATCATAATCGCCGCAATGTGTTTGTTGCTCCACGTCTCCGACCAGATGCGATTCGTGAAGCGCACCACAAGCAGATTCTGAATGACCTGTTTGCTCAGGTGGTGGTCGATCATGTAGATCTGCGACTCCCGGAACGTCTGGCAGAGCTGCGTCTGGTAGGGTCGATAGGTGAGTTCGTTCCTCGCAAAGGGTTTCTCGACAATCACACGATTCCAGCCCGTAATCGTGAGGCACTTCGCGCTGATATTGAGCGTAACCTGATCGAAGATGATGGGCGGAATGGCCAGATAGAATATACGATTGGCCAGCGTCATATTGTGCTTCACCTCTTGTCGCACCATCGCTGCTGAGAGGTCTTCGTAGTCCTCTGGGTTGTCGTATTTGCCACAGCTGCAGTGCACATTGCTCCAAAAGCTGTTGTACTTCAAAGGATCGCGATCCTTGTTGAGACCCATGTAGGGCACACATTTGATGCGATACTTGCCGAGCTCTATTTGGGTTCGGCAAAAGGTGAAAATTTTGGTACCCTGCGGCAGACGATTGTCCCGATAGAGTTGCCAGAGTGCCGGAAAAATTCTACTGAGCGCCAAATGACCTGAGGCGCCAAACACCACAAAAGAACAGGCAGTTTCATTGCTCGGATCGATGGGCAGCATTTTACGGGCTCCAATTTGAAATTTTGTTGGATCTGTCAAAATTTGTATTTTTCTATGTATTTTGTTTTTAAATGTTGAAATTTAAGACAAAGTGACAGAAATACTCTGCACGTTTTTTTCTGAGTGTATGTAAGAGGTCGAATATTTCTGAGAATTATGCATAAGAAAACAACGAAATGGAATTTATCAAGGTTGTCTCGTAAATTAAATCAATTTCCAACAAAACAATGTTACCCTCATCAAATTCTGAATTTTACTTGAAGCTGAATTCCATTGAGGCGAGTTTTCTTCTGTGAACCAGCACTCATGTTCAAAGAAACAGTTTGCAGCATTTGAAACGCATCAATTGTCCATTTCTTAATTTTTGAGCATTTTGCCAATGGGTCAGCTTTGCCCTTTTACACACATTGCTGCTGAGTGGCAGGAAGGAAGGAGGAAAGAGCAAAAAACATGGCAATAGCCTAAAGCCAGCAAGGATATGAAGCTGCAGGCGGCGAGAAACTAAGCATACAATTGCCAAGGCAGTGCTGCACAGTTGCAGGAAGATAACAGGAATAGTGCCAACAGGAAGCGAGACTTGCTGCACCACTTGCAGAGGCAAAGAGGCAAAGGCAAAGCTGCCAGTTGCACATTGAGATTTTCTAGCAACTATTGTTGTTGTTCTTTGCTGCTGCTGCTGGTGCTGACTGCAATTCAAATTCAATCATTACAAATACCCTAAGCTCCCATTCAAGTGCATTGAATGCCCGACGCACATAATGATGATGATGATGATGATGATGATTTTTGTGCTGCTTCTGCTGCGTTGCCATTTGCTTTGTGCACATGTTGTTGGGGGCAGCTAATAGTCCAGCCACGCCCCTTCATTCTCAATCTCCGACCTTTTTCTCGTTCTCTGCATCAAAATGCTCTAATGCTCCTCATGTCAGGCATATGATGATGTCCCATTTTCATTTCCATGGCAATATGCGTCTAAGTATTGTGGACTAAATACAACTGCATCCTGTCCAGACACCCCCCTCTCATTCTCTCTCAACCGCCCCTCCGTCTCTATCGTCTTGACAGTGATAATTAAATTTCCTTTGAACCTGCGGCCGTCTACAAAATGCAATATGCCAAAACATAAATTCTCCTGCCATTGTCTGCGGCATTGCAGCTCGCTGCAAGCGCACAAAAGAAAATTGAAAGTCTTTTTCTGTTTTTCTGTGTCAAATTGCAAAGCACAAAGCAAAACTGTACAAATAAATAGCGAGGAATATTGGAATTCGGTCATTCGGTCCCTGGGGGATTTGAAAAGAATTTTCTCCCTTTTGACCAATTCACTTAACTGGTAGCTGAGCAAACTTTGAACTTAGTGAGAGGAAATATTATTTAATCCGACTTAGAACTAAAATCAATAAACAATTTAGAAAATGCCTTTAAACTGAAATATTTCGCAAAGTGTGTTTTTTTTTAAGTATTACAGCTGCAGCACGATTAAGTCAGTTTATTTTCAGCATCACTAAGAAAATTGCGTAATGTTGTTTATGATGTAGTAAATAATTTCTTGGATTATATATAAATTTTAATTAAACAACTATTTGCAAAAAGCTGACAGAATGAGGAGCTCAGTATCTTGAACCGTCTTTAATATTTTTATCTACAATCTAAATTTAAAGGCGACAATTTTGTTGCCTAAACAATCAAAGTGGAAATGGAAGCCGTAGCCACAAAAATTATAAATAGCTTTAAGGGCATCAAGGGTTTGAGGCTTAGAAAAGATGCCTGAGGCTTATGTCAAAAATATACCAATAGACAAGGAATAAGCAGCTGGCTCAGGTGGAAGGATTTTACAGCTTAGAAGATCTGGTGACCTTTTTCCATTAACTGTCTAAACAAACAAACCAAAAATAAAATCGAGAAAGAAATGGTAGGTGGCATTTAACATACTCTTGGAAATCGAAATGTTTGTTTTTAGTTTGACTTCTTTTAATAATAAAACTACATTTTTTGCTGGCTCCATATCAAGACTCTTACACTTTTACTCCAATATATTTGACATCTCGTAGTCAGGGAGAATTTCACAGAGTCCGTTAAGACTTTGTAAAAAAAAAAGATTGATTATAATAGTCACATTGTTCTTATGGCAGCTGTAGGAATTGGTATTCCGATACAGACGCTTTGTAAAAAATAAAAAGTGCTCCAAGTTTTGCAAAGAAATTGAAGCTGACAAGCAGACAAACAGACAGACGTACAGATGGCAGATGGACAGGCGGCCATTGCTGTATTGACCTCTGTGAGACTATAAAATAAATGGAATCCGTTACAGGAGTAGACAACAACAAACGTGCCACACGCAGCAAATCTGGTCCAATTCACTAATGTGTATTTTGATTTCCTTGTTTTTTTTGCCACGCTTTTTGAAGCCTGCGAAACGTGCCGCAAATAATAGGCGTGCTCAACACGTTGCCAACAGCCACGCCCCCGCTTGACAAAGCAAAAGTGGGAGGCAGAGAGTTGAGCATTGAAGTAATTGGCTTGTTTCTCTGGCTTCTGTCTTGTCTTCTGCTCGCAGCAGTGCCCCAAATGCGAAATGCCATATTCGTGGCATTTATCAAGCGCGTTGACATGCAAAGCAGAAGAGCGGTGGGACACGTGTCGTATGCGCAATAATTCTGCGTGTCAGCACTCAGTTGAAATGTGGCAGCTCAGGTAATTAAAACTGACAGTTGAGAATTCATCAGGCCGAAGGCATTCACACAAAATGCAATTGACATTTGGATAATTAGCAATTCGACAAGAAAAT
The DNA here is from genome assembly GCA_035044245.1 of Drosophila nr. fundita. NCBI lineage: Eukaryota > Metazoa > Arthropoda > Insecta > Diptera > Drosophilidae > Drosophila > Drosophila nr. fundita. The sequence continues at coordinate 432,098 of JAWNMG010000622.1, read as the reverse complement.
CGGCCATAATTAGTTGCAAAAATAATGAGATCTGTGTTTGCATTTGATATTTTGTGGCAAGTTGAAGATTTAAATGCCTTTAATAAAATATTATTCCAACTGAGATTTTGAAGCTCATCTATCATTTTGTCCTGCAGCCAGTAAATGCTTCACAGTCGTTTAGGCAAACAAACAAATTCGAAAGTGTCTTCGCCAAGGCACACACAGAAGACAAATTGGCCATTGACCAATGACCTGACCTTAGCCGAAAGTATCTACATTCGCACTGGACTGCTTGCCTCAAAAGTAGGCAACACACACACGCACACATACACACTGAAATTTGAACACACACACATAAATCAAAGAAGCTTGTGTTTGCGCTTGGCCGGAAATGCCAGAGTGAAGAATGTGAATAAATATTCGGGGCAAATTGAAAAATGTAGGCGCCTTTAAAGTTAAGTTGCACTTTCACTTGCCACTAACTTGGCAGTTGCTTATAATGTGCGACAGCTTGGCAAATTGAAAATGCTGTTCACAATGCGAAAGAAACAGTTTTGCTGCCATTGTGTTGCTCATAACTGCTACACACACTCGGACAGACAGACAGACAGACAGACAGACAGACAGACAGACGGACATTAAGATCATAATTGCAAAAAGACAAGGACATAAACTGAGTCCGGGCGAGACACATACGGTTATTTGGAAAGCAGAGATTGAATTACGGCAGCAAGTGCCAGATGTCTCGCTTCCATGCACTTTATTGTGGTTTATTTGCTTTCATTTACTCCGCTCGGTGGCTCACATAAAATCTAATTAAATTGTTTTATTGCATGCAAGCAAATGGAATGCCTGGCTGTTTGCCAGCCTCAAACTGTGCTCCTCCACCTCAGGGAAAGTACAGTTAAGCCACCTACCCACCTGAAGAATCGCCGCCAACGAAGCAATAGCAAACTTGGGTCACATAATTAAACGCAGACGGATCAAAGTTAAGCGCATTTGTGGCTAATCTTTTATTAGCCGTAGTCGTGCAGCATTCCTCCACAAAGCGAAAACATTCTTATTGTATGCTCAACAATAAGTTTGCAAAGTTTTGTGGCAAGTTGTACACAATATATGAGTTGCTACTTCGCCCACACCGAGCTATGTTTATTTATTTATTTCATGTCGAATAATAACTCTCGGCAAAGAAAAACACAAAAAATTAATTACACTTAATAATAAAATCAAATACAAACAAAGAACAAAACAATTTCTTATTAGAATTTAATCACAGAATTGGTTTAACATGTGTTGCATAGCTTGAGGAAAACTCTGGAAAAAAAACTCAAGCAGACGAAAAATATAAGTGAGTTAGTATTAATTAGTTAAGATGTAGCTTAACTATATTTAATTATTTTATAACAGATATAGCTGGACAACAAAAAATTTGTTTAAAACTGAACTTTGACCTTGCCCAGTTTTAATTTCTTTAATTGCTTTTTTACAGTTCTTTTATGTGTTTTCCTTTTATTCGAAGCGACTTGAATTGAATACCCAAAGCTTGCTCTTCTCTCGGTATAGAAAAATACAAATAGTGAAAAATAAATAAAATTGAACTAAAAATACAATTTGAGACATTGAATTAAATGTTCACTTATTATAACAGATGCGAAGAAGAAAAATGAATTGCTTTAAAACTGAATGTGTTTTATTTTCTTTAATGCTTTTCCTATAGCTCCTTTTATGTATTTTCTTTTTATTCGAAGCGTCTCAAATTGAATGGCCAAGCGTTCCACTACTACAGTAGTCAAGTGGTGGAAATAATCGCCGTCAAGTTTACAGTTCACAGAACTCTCATATTCACATGGCTAATCAAATAGCTGAGCACAAAGCGATTTTTAAGATTCTTTTTGTCCTGTATCTATATATATATATACGAATTGATTGAGGTGTTATTTAAGACTCAGTCAGCATTGAAAAGCAATTTCAAACTTTTCCCACTATCTACAAAGGAAAATCGCAGCTTGGAGCCAAAATAGCCAGAAATATAAGTAAGACCAAACAGCCCAAGACGAGGCATGAAAGTTAAAGGCTATAAAGATGTGCAAAGTGAACATTAAGTAGGACTTAAGCACCGCTTTTGGAGGCGTTACAAACAGACAACTTTAAACACAGATAATGAAATTAATTATCATTATGATAAAGCAAAGTGCACATAATGTTTGCTAAACGGCTCGTTACAATAAGCTTCCTTCCGCTCCCTTTCCTCCTTTTCCTCTTCCTGCTGCTGCCCTCCTTTTCTTGTTAGTTAATTAACTTCTTAAATAATTCATGAACAAACTGAAAAAGTAAGCCATTGTGGTAGCAGCCACAGCCAGCCACAAACCATTGACAGCAGCCATAGTCAATGCCCCATGTACCATGTTTTTGGGCTTTGTTATTTGTAGCCAGAATCGGGGCTGACCTTTCCGCGGCAACCGCAGGCAATAGTTAATACTATTAAGGCGCCCAAGTGTGCAGCTTATTTTGGCACAGCCTTTAACGAATCATTTTGAAACGGGTAACGGCAACTAATTGGCAGCTGTTGCTCAACGACAACTGTCATTGCTTATGACAGATGATGAGTTGGGTCAAGCCTCAGACTGGTTTGAGATGGGCATTTTGAGGTATGGAAACCACAATGCTTCAACGCGTATTTCAAAACTTACTTAAGTTTACTTATGGTATTAAATGTACAAAATATAGCAGAGTTTATTTATATAGAGTTTAAGTTTATTCACAGAATTCAGCTGGCTTCAGTTCATGTATTTTTAGGTGGGCACAAAATTAAATAGTGACATCTGTTGCATTGATAATTCAAATTCATTGAAATTCTTTGCTTGTTTTTATTTATCTCTGCGAAATAAATATCAAAACAATGAATTAAAAAAATATAAGATCTCATCTATCCACTTTTCAGCAAACGAACCAATGTAGCAGTCAAAACTAAATTGTATATCAGTCACAAACGCTTTCTATACTTTATTCACAACGATTGATTTCTTCTTCTTCTTTGAGATGGTGAATATATATATTTTAAAGCACTAGCACCTTTTGAAACAAAAGCTTTTTGTGATATTGATATTGCCATATTTTTCAGAACATATTCGAACATATTCACGATGCGAAATGATCACAAAAGCACGAAAACACGAATTTCTAGCATTCGCAACATACTTTACAAATTGAATGAATGGAATTTTGTACCTTTTGGCAACACGTACAGGCAACAACTTTACATTCTGTAAACATTCGAGAATGTAAAACATATTTATATTGGAATCAGGCTAATTTAGGCATCAGAAACAAATAATGGAAAAGTTCATATACACATATTAATATACTTAAGATTTGCAAACTGCCTTTCGAATTTCAGAAAACGTACAGAGACAGTTATTTTCTACAACAATGGACGTTTAATCAAAGCTATATTTTGTTTTACATAACTATACCAAACAAAGAAAGCAGTAAAATTATTTTCTCACGCCTGGATTCTTGCACGTTACCTAAAATGAAAAGCGAAAATTGAAAATGCCAACAACGATACATTTTCGTTGAAATAAATAAAGGAAATTCAAAGCTCATTGGCATATCTACCTAATTCTGGTCCAATGCACCAGGAAAACACACACCCATGCACACACACACATAGGGTCAAACAACAGATTATGCAGTGGAAAACAGGAGCGGCAGGGGCCGATACCACCAAAGTATGCCAAAGATGGAAATTCATTTGCGCCATAAAGCACAGTTGCAGCCGCAATTGCAACAATATACATATACACACACACATGCATGTTTGCGCGTGTTCGAATATCGATTTGTCTGTGGCAACATTGTAATTTGCAACGCTTTACTTTTGCTTGTTGACTTCTGGCGCGAACTTCAAAAATCAAATAACAGAACGAAAACACAAAATGAACAAGACAAAAGAGAGTAATTAAAGTCATTAAAGAAATGGCTTTAGTTTGAAGGACTTAAATATTATAATAGCTTACATTTAAAAGAAGCAGATTATTTTTCACTTATTTTTCAGTTACTGTGGACTCAAAAGAGTTAACAATTGAAAAAAAAGGCTCTAAAAATGCAAATTTTTAATTAATTAAATAAAGCTTAAAAAAAAGTTGGCAAAAAGTTAAAAATGACAAATGTTAAATATAAACCAGGGACGCAAAACCCAAAAGTAGAATGATAAAATAGCCATAAAAAACCATCAGAATTTGTATGAAAAAAAGGTTTTCAAAATAAAAACTTCATATTAAATGCAAAATTAACGTTACAAAATAAATGCCAAAAAAAAATTAAATCAATTAATTAAAATAAAATGTATTATGAAATAAATAATATAAAAAGTCGCATTATTCAAATGTAAAATGTGGAAACATTTACTGCAAGGATTGAGAAAACCCACAAAAAACGCAAGCAGACCAGATGCATTGCGAAACACTTACAAAATGAACCATTTATATGGATGTATATTTTTTCGACGCCATTCAGCTGTTAATAACAAATGGTAGATTGGAAATTGTAAGCCAAATGTATTTCGGTTTGCCAGATATTCTTTATGGTTCTCTCTGCAGTTGCACTTATTCGAGTACTTTAAGTATTTGCTAGTAATTTGTCAAAGTCTGACCTTGAAGTCCCTTTAATTTTATTTTTACTACTGTTGGTGCGAGAACATAGGCAAATAGAATGAGCAACCCTAAAACATGAATTCAAAATTGAGATATATATATTTTAGGCAATAGCTGAGTGTGAAATAATTTTGGAATCTACATTGAGCCAACGAGTAGGATCCCAGATGGCCAGCATGAGGCCTGTGTCCTGAGCTGTAAGCCCAGAGGCGATTAGTCTACAAATAATGGCCTACATATGAATCACAGTTAGAGAGCTGGCAACTTATGAGTTCCACTCTCAGTGGGTGGGACAACTAGGGGGAAAACGTGTGTTTATGAAGAAAAACTGTTGCCAGTCAGTCGAGGCTCTAAAAACTGATGTATCCCAGCCCAGTTGCAGTTCCTAGATCTGCTCCCTGTTGGCTGTCTTTAAAAGTTTTGTCTTTGTTGCAAGTACAATCTAGTTTATTTTGTGTATTTTATCTTGCTTTGTCTCAGATAGACAGACAGAGCAAACGTGTAGTCAGTCAATTGGGGTTGTTATTATGAAGGCTGCTTGTGCGTGTTGCAAGAAGAACAAGTTGTTGTTGCATGCCACTTAGAATTAAAACTTTAATTGGCTCAGACCAAAAGTACAACAATGGAAAAATTGTTGACAATGAAAAACAAAACACTGACAAGAATGAGAAGCTTTGTTTAATTGTTATTTGTCTGGAGTGCTGGCATTATAAGCCAATTATATACAAAGTCAGCTCCAGTTTTCATTGCACTCACAGTATGAGCAAAGCATATATGAATCGTTGAATAGTCTTTGTTTAACTTGTACAAGAGAACTTTAAGCAGAGAACTATTACAGACTTTATTATTATATATTTGGATCGTATTTACAATAATTGAATACATACTTTTTACAATTCCAAAAATAATGCCGGTATTGAGAATAATTTGTGCAAAACTATTAAATATCTCGGGGTGATGGAATTAGGAATTGCATAATCGAATCAAATTAATGATAAATTGCTAGAATTAGCATAACAAAACTTTGTAATATTATTGGTCACAGGTGAGTTTCTAGATTGATTATAGTCCTTAAATATATATAGGATCAAATTACTGTATCAAATGACAATTATTTTGTTGAAATTATTACTTCATCAGCGCTCCATGGAAATTCTCATAATTATGTAATAATATCTGATTGCCACAGTGTCCAACCACTAAAAAAAGTAATTTTATTAATATGTCGCCAAGGGTATTATTGAGTAACGCGCACTTTGCGTACAACTGCCTTCTTCTTATCCATCAAATGTGCTTAACTCATTACATTCCGGAAATGTGACACACATCAGACAGCTTAATTTGATCATATGCCTGCAAGCCCTACTCCTCCCCTTCTCCACCTCTTCCTGGAATCTCGTGTTTCCAGCAGTTTGCTTAAATTTTGTACACACATATATCGATCCATGTGGCTTCAATTTCAACCGGGCAAAAAAATAATTGAGTTGCACCACCCAGAAGCAAAGCCACAACTTACTTCTTCGACTCCAATGAATGACTAATGTGCTTATGAATTGTCATTTTCAAGGCCGTGCGCCTTGTTTACTGCTCTTGTTGCTTTCTGTTGTTTTGATGACACGCAAAGCAATTTGTTAGTCCGACTCGGACTTCAATCCGACGCTGGCACTAATTCTTTTAAGAATTTGTCTCACTACAAACAGAGAGGTGCGATGCGGGCAAAGAATCAACAGTTTGGAACTGTCAGAGAGGCAAAGAGCCGAAGAGAGAGAAATAGAGAGAGACACTGCACTGCTTAGCCGACGCCGAAAGAGTCATTCGTGTTCGTGTTCGTGTTGACCCGACTCGGCTTAAGGACGGCAACGGCAACAGCAGCTGCTTCTGTTAAATTTTCATTTCAGTTCAGTTTCATTTGCAACGTTGACACGTTTGGACACGTGCTCTGCATGTGTGTGTGTGTGTGCGCGTGTGTGTTGCGTTACAGTTTCGTGTGTTTGCCGCCGATGCCGCAACAAACTTCCAGTTGAGCATTTTCAAAAAGTCAACTGCAATACTCAGTCAACCGCAGTCCAATTTGGCTCACATCTCTCGTCGTCAACATTTAAATTATCCTTTTTGCCGATCTCAAAAACTAAAAAGTTAAATTTGAATTATTTTATTGAAATAAGTGTTTGAACTGTGCACTCCAAAATTAACTGCAAACTGCAAGCGATAATTTCCATAAATAATGTATATATATATTATAAGAAATATTGAATCAACAGCAAAAAAAATTTAATAAATATTATCAAAATGTTAGTGCAAAATTCAAATCCAACTCACATTACCAATTATTGCCGTTAAATTTGAAAACCAGGTAAGCAGCAATTCATCAAAATTTATGTGGCACATTTTATAATATTTGATGATGTTTATTTGGCCGAGTGCCTAAAATATACTAATGGTTTTACCTTAATTTAATTGTGGCTAATTTGTGGGAAAGTGTTTGTCCTCTTTAATTCTTAATTGCGTGTAGCCAATTAAGATAATCTTCCAATTAATTAAGCTGACAACTTAGATATATACAATGTCTCGTGCTTGCAAACCAGGTACTAGTTTAGTCGGACTTTCAATATTATAATATACTTATTACATTATTTATTTATTATTTATTTTTTATTGTTTTGTTTTTTCGTGTTAATGGTCTTATAGTTATAGTGATCTTAATTGCAATAGAATTTAAATAATTGTTGTATTTAAATGTATTATTGCTAATATTGAATGAATAAATATATAAATATATAGTTTTCAGTTCCGGCATATTTATTTTTTATTTAACTTTATTTTATTTAATGTCCAAAATTGAAGTTCCTAATGATAGAAATAGATTACTCTGAGCTAATCACATGATAAGGTCTATTTTATTCATGACGTAGGCTAAAGAGAAAGTGGGAAAAAGATAGCATTTGCAAATGTCAACTTAATTTGAATCAATCAATTACCAATCGATTAGTTTATTATACATTGAATGTTGTTGTTTGGTTACGCAGGTATCCGCGCCAAACAACAGTTAAAGCAGCTTCTCTGCTAATATTGTTCTCTTTGATAAGTTATGCTCTGCGCAGCATAAAGAGCAATAACGTATAGATCATAACTGTTATTTTGTACATGCTTATCGGCATTTCGTTTATTGCACTTGTTTTCACTTTGCTTGCGCTTTGCCTTCTCTGAGCGCAAGCAGCAGCTGCAATTCGGCAGCTAATTAGTTCTAATTCGTCTTTCGAGAACTGAAGTTCAATTTCGTGATTCGACAACTCAAGGCGCAGCAGCTGCAATTCGGCAGCTGAAGAGTTTCTAATCGTATATTCGAGAACTCAAGTCGCGGCATTGTGTTCGACACCGCAAGTCGGCGGATCGGTTCGAAATTTAACAGTGCACAGCTCAAATCGGAGCTTATAATAAATAATTATAAATATTTTAATTATCGCCACGAAGGCAAATAAACTTAAATTAAATTAAAAAGCAAATTTCGTGCGTTTCGATAGCTATTGAAAAAGCTCAATAGCTCAACAGTTGTTTTATGTGTTAATGCTTTTTGTTTAAATATGTATAACATCGAAATGATACAAAATCCATCAGGCAACAAATAAATATCAATTCCCGTATTGCTTTCCAAAAATCAATTAAATATGTAAATGCCAATTTGCCGTTAATGTATATAGTTCCAAGTTGTTCAAGACTTAGTTGTGAATGTGTATTTGCTAGAGAGATAAATATAAATATTTGTTAGTTTATATTGATTTCGAATATAGGTAGTAAATACGAATATTTATCTAACAGAATTCTAAATGCGAATATGAATTTTGTTTACTTTGCCACATTTTAAAAATGCGAATGTAAATTTTAAATATTAAAAGTAAATATTTGCGTGTGTTGCATTCAGTACGCTGGGCTAAATTACAAATGGTGCCATAATACTTGCAAATATATATTTAAATATACTATAATCACAAGATACGTTCCAAGCTGAAAAGTGAAACACGAAGCAAACCCAGCGAGAAAAGTGCGTATCTTTATCTTTGAGCTTAATGGCTTTAATTAATTAAACAGCACAGCTCCCGGAAGTGCGGGCGGCAGCGTAACCTTCAAATGCTGCCACGCCCCCAAAGCAGGTGTGTGTGGGGGGGCGACAAACTCTTGCAACAGTTGTGTCGTCTTTAAATAACATTATGTGGCTCACCTGGGCGCAGGCGGAGTGTGTTTCGCACAATCAGTCAGTGCCAAGGCACGCAACCCCGCCTAAAACCACCCCCTCTCCTATCACGCCCTGCTTCCTTTGCTCCCAGCGCGTACCACATTTATACCAATTTAAAAAGCGCGGCATACTTCTGCGGCAGCCGCTTGATTATATATTTATTTGATTTTTGGCTCGCTGTTTTACGGCAGTCTCCGCCCCGAGGCTCACCCTGTCTGCCTGTCTGCCTGTCCGCCTGTCTGTCTGTCTTTCTGTCTGCCTGTGGTTGGTTTATTTGCAGCGTTCGTCTTGCCCACAGCATTTACATAAAATCTAATCAAAAGACATGCACATTAACTGCCGGCAGCCTCATCAAATTTTCAGCATGTCATATGTGGATGCCGCTCTGCACTTATCGTTCAGTTACTTTCAACTGAGGCAACTTGGCCTACCCTAAAAGCATATTCAATAATTCAGCAAAATATCTGTCGTATCAGTTGCAACCGATTATACTTTTTTATTTGATTTTACTGTTTCTTTCTGCCCCATTTTTCGTGTCTTCAGCGATAAACAAACCAAGAGAGAAAATATCTAAATATTTAACAACAGCCAAGGTCAACCACTCGAAGCGTAAATACCCTATAAAAATAATGAGTAAATAGCTAAAGAAAACTTTTTTTGAATATCAAATGTGCTTATATTTTTTAATGAATTTAAAGATCTATTTTTAACAAATTGATTCCGATATATTTTTTAACATGAGCAATTTTTGTTGCTTGTGCTATTTTTTGCCATGCCAAAAATACAAGGTCCAAAGACTCGGGTAATCAAATAGCAACATATAATTTTATTTTGAAATGAACTTTTATAGTTGACGTGTTCCACTTAATAAATTGGATTTTAATAATTACGCTTTCTCTGTCGAGTGAACGACTGCATGCCACTCGAGCTGCACAAAAATGCAGCAAGCAAAAAAAAAAAAGGGGAATTATTAAATGGACATCAAATGGACGTATCTGCAGCCGTCGTTGCGTAGTCAATAAAATATATCATTTTTAATATTTAATCTTTTCAATTAAATTAAAAATGTCAGCCGCTCTGTGGATTTGATGTCGAAAACCACACGAAACCAGCATTGGTAAACCGTAAATCGCGTTTGTTGTTTAAATCAATTAAACTGCTCATTTAAAAATAATCAATGCACAAATTGAGTTGCAAGTGTTGCAGCACTTTATTGTATTGTATTCCACTTCAGCTGTGCTTTAATGTGATTTCCATCGATTCGATTGCGGTGAGCATTCAATTTACAGTTCATTTCAGATTAAAAATCCTTGTTAAAGCGAGACGAAATTAGGATCTGATTCCGATTCTGGCAAAAGCCGAGACTGGTACATGAAGTAAAGTATTAATATTCCGGTAAACTTGATTATAATTCTCAATTATTTTTTGCTGTATTCTGTGACGGATTGGTATATTGACATTTACTATATGTTATCGGCTCTAAACAAAACGTGCACAAAAGTTTGATAATTTAAGTGAAAACGTGTCAGAATTATCTGATAACAATTGAGTACCAGCTGTTTACAGGTGGTAAAGAACTTTCTTGTACTTTATGGGAAAATCGGGAAAATATATCTGATGGCTTTGTTGGTGTCTTAAATTTATAATGAGATTGAGTTATGAGCAGATGTACTGATGTTTACGAGGGTGTTTCTTAAACGTGCCTAAAATAACTGGTCTTTGTTTTTATAACCTGAATCCATTTTGAGTAGTTAAAAAGGTTAAAAGGATGTAATACATTACAGCCAGAAGTAAGTAACTATATAAATCAAAATCAACAGATGAGTCGAGTTAGCCAGAGTCAGAGACTATATAAGTTAGAGACCTAAAATTTGAATTATTGGTTCTCATGTAGCAATTTAAACACTGACAAATTCACATAAATAAACCTGATGTTTTGGAATTATATTATTATTATAATTCAATTAATAATTTTATTAACCACATCCATTATCCATATCCATATGACGCCTCAAGCATATTTCCATTTGCTTCAATTTGACGCCCATTAAAATGGTAAGAGAGCGTTGAGTTTTTGTAATTATTAAATAAACCTAATTAGTCCCCGATTATTTAGGACTCACAATGCGCATACGCCCGGTTGAACCCAAGTTGCGCTGCTGGAATTCTGCTCGCTGCACTCGGAGTGCAAATCCAACAAAAGAATCGTATTCGAAATGGATTCATACATTTTTTGCAATGTGCATACAAATATCCACTTGCAATCGTCAATTGGAAATCGGCAATTGGAAATCGAAAGCAATTATAGAATTACTCAGCGCTGAAAACCAATCATAATTATAATTAACTGCGCAAGCATAACTGATTAAGTCGAGGAGCCATCGAAGTAGTCAGCATTTAAGGCAAAGGTTCAAATAAATATGCGCATTAATTTTAAACGTAAATAGTTTAAATTAATTGAAGGCCTGACAATCAATCAATCAATCAGCTCTGTCTGATGTGCGCCAGATAAAACAAAATGCCAGCGAATTATTTGCAGAAATGAAAGTTAAGTACGAGCAGAAGCTGCGGCAGCAACCGAATTGTGTGTTTTGCATAATAATGCCACAGCATTTGAGATACGCTCAGCAGCTACGTGCCCCAGAAACTGAGCTCGACTATATCTGTAGGTATCCATTTAGCAGTCAACCGCAGACCAGATACAAATTAGTGCAGAGAGTGTAGCGAACTAGACACAAGCCGTGGCGTTGCCAGTCGATTGCATGTTCAACCCGGGGGCATGGCAATCTATTGCCGCAGTCAGACACATATTTGCCGTTTATTTTGTTTGCATTGAAATGCCGCACTTCCATTCCATTCTGTGGCGCTGAGTCTGCCATTGATATGGCAAAAAAAGTCCTTAGCTAAACCCAACCGCTTTTCCATGGTTTTTCGGAGAAATTGACACTGAGCTCCTGGGGCAAAAACCTCGAGAGCTTTTGGCTATTTGGCGTGGCTGCCACATCTGAAATTTACAAAAGTTCCCGAGCATGCAAATTGTCAACATTGACAACAGTTTTAATTACAACACAGGCTGAGGGTTAAGATTGTCAACAGCAAAAGGATCCAGCATTTTCTGCTTACCAGGCAGCTAAATTTATAAAGCAAATGGAGCGTTCTGAATGTCAATTAACATAACACTTTGAAGAAACCGTCATAATCCTCAGCAACTTAGCCATCAGCTTCGATTCCCACTGGACTGGAATGTTCGAAGTCTGTGCCGAGTTTGGTCACTCTCTCATGATTATGATAATTAGTATATTATGCAGAATGCGTCACAGTTTCTCGGCACACAACTCATTCATTTGTTTTTTGGCCCTTTGCCATTTGTGTCATGAACTTTTCAACTCTTTTATTCGTTCTCTGACGTTCGCTGACTTGCTCCCAAGACGATGTTTACTAATTAATAGTAAGAAACTATGATAAGGATGGTCTAAGGGGAAATCGGAGCCAAAATAATACATATATTGTTATCATGATGACTGTGTGAGCAAACAAATTACGAAGCAAAGAAAATATCAATTTATTATGATGATTGTAAGCGAATTCGTGGGTTAAATGAAAAGTGAAGGGAATGAGTAACTTTTGTACTTTTAAATTAATTATAAATGAATTGCTTCCAGTTTTAAATGATTTGACAACAAAAGTCACATTACGCCATTGTTTACAATTCACAAGATGAGACACATAATTAATGCACTGAATTCTGAACCTCTACAAGATGAGATAATAAATGCTTGGAATACCGAAGATTAAATTCACTTACAAAACTAAAGAAGACTTCTGTGCATTTAAATTAATTGCGTTTTCTCTAGTTTTAAATGATTTGATAACAAAAGAAGCATTTAATTAACTCTGCAAAGTTAGTAGTTTCATTTAATATCGGAACTTCGGGAAGCTGGAAACATTCAAATGAAAAGCTATATTAGAAACTCCGAAGTGCGACCAAACTTAATTGTTATTTAAATGAGATGGAATTATTTAATCCGAATTAGAAAGTTTTGTGCTAAAATGTTAGGAGCACAGTCTTTGGATATCTTTGAAAGACAATAAAGCTACTCACACAAAAAATCATCTTTCGACCAGCGTGTCCTACAGACAGACATGGCTATAATGACTCGGTTACTCATGCAGTTCAAGAATGTATATTCTGCGTTAAAAATCAACAGTTTCAATGCGTTATGCATTTTATGTCAAAATTATTTTAATTATTATTTCTTCAAAAATGACAACATAACTTTCAATTTCCACCCAACTTTAGCTCAGGTGGTAAACGCCTTTCCGGGTCGGACTTCAAATTAATTGGATGCTTGCTTCGCATTGTGGCTACCGCATAATGGGGCAAACATTATATATGTTTCCCCATCAATCTCCGCTCGGCTTTGAGGTTGCTGTTGCCGTTGCACTTTGGTATATAAAATATAACCACAGCGTCGCAGGACAGTCAAAGGCAACTCATCAGCATCTGCCATGGAACAGCTTAATTTATGGACACACATATGTATTTAAATTTATGCACATACATATATATACATATATAATCGCTGCATTTTATATTGGTTAACGATTTTTGATGGCAATAAGAATATGTTCGCATTCTGATTTTAATTGCATACTTTTCAGATAGTTCTCACACACAAACCAATTTTTGGAATACAATTTGCATGTTTTACTTGGCAGCAGGCGAACTTTCAAAGTAAACACTTTTTACTATTCACTTTTTATGCACTGAGCCCGTTCAAAACGGCCTAAAAGGGCATAATTAAGATGTGCAAATGTATGCAGCTTGCAGAGCCAAACATCCATACTCCAGAAGCTATATAAATATTTTTTATCTGCATCAAATACCGGTGTAAACATGCCAATCTGAGAGCATAAGAGAGCAAGAGACTTCCGATAGCATATACTTCGATTTCATTTGATCGATAGCTCCTCCTGTTATGCGAATATCAATACAAATCGATTACTGATAAAACCCAGCTTCAAAGAAATAGTTTTCTTATTTGAAATAAAATGTACCTGGGCATAACACTAATTAACATTAATTAATTTATTTATTCGTTTCAAAGTGTTAATTATAATATCTAATGGGCCTCAGCTGCCTCGACTGAAACATGCTTACTGGCCCTTCCTTTGTTGATGGTATTTTAATGTCATGGATAAGTTTGTAACGCTTTGAAGAGCACTTATCCGACCTCAGAGAGAATATATATAATCGTTACCTTTTTTATTTTTTATTTGTTTAGATGTGCAGAAATCTTTCAGTTAATTAAGGCTGTATTCACAAACTGGGTTTTGCATGTTTGTTTTTTAAATATATGTCATATGTTCAGCTCTGGTCTGCAAGTGTATGTAATCTTCAGTGAATTCTGCTATAATTTCTATCTGTGCTTCTCTATGCTAAGTACCCACTTCGGAGCAACGCGTTCGCTTTAATTTGAGGGCCCGTACCCACATTTGGGAGCAAATTGAACGTGGAGAACACGTAGCCAGTAATTCCGCTTCTGACCCGCATTCCCCTCAGTTACACTTTTAGCCTGTCTTTCTGTCTATCTACCTTTCTCTGCCTCACTATTCTCTGGCTTCGGCCTATTTTTGGTGCTAAAACGCACGTGTTAGCGATATCTGGAACACCAAAAGGCCACATATGTCCTTTGAGAGCGTATTTGTAATGGCAATGCGGGAGTACACTGTAAGCACAAGCCTGTAATTGCTTTTGCAAGTCAGAAATTTGGCATAGAAATTGCAAATCAAATTTCGTCAGCTGAAGAGCCCAATAATTTGAGAGTATTACCATCAAATGGACAGTCATTAAAACAGTGATTAGGTTGGAGTAAAATACGCACAGGTGTTTTTCATCACATACCAATAATAATTAAATAATTTAATCGAAATAAAAACAGTTGCTGAAAACCATTAACTAATAAGCTTAAATCTATTTACGGTTCACTTAAAAATTATACAGCTCAGGCAGGATTAAACGACTTTCCAGTAAAAAGTAACATTGAAACGGTTTAAATAAAACTTTCGACGCGATGCCATTTAAGAAAGCAGCCGCCCAACGCTGGGTGGGGAGAGTGTAAGCAAAGGGTTGCTTTTGCTTTTATTTGCACGGTGAGGTGACACCCTTAATAGCCACAAACACCATAAATAGCGTCACCTAACCGCAAACAAGAGCAACACAGCAGAGCCAGGTGCTCAACGGCAGCTGAGCAAGCAATTTCCATGCATATCCATCAAATGGAAAGAAAACATGGGCCAGAACATGTCTGAGGCCAGAAATTAAGGCGGGGCCGCAAACCTCCGTAAATCTTGAACCCAACTAATTTCCGCAATCAGAAAGTCACTTACCTCACCGTATGGCGTATGAGCAATCAGACAACCAAACAAACAATACAACAACAGCAACAACAAGAACATCAACAACCATGGGGAAAACCATGTAACGCCCGGCATTATAAGCACCTTAGTTGTAACTATCATTGCTCATGTGGCTACGAAGGTTATCTGTTCGCTCTTTATGACCCCTGTTGTGTCATGTGTCATTTAAAAACAAAAACACACACACTAAAAAGAACAGCACTCAGGACAACGAGGGGCAGGATAAGGGAACCTGTGTTTGCCCATTTTTAGATGACGTTGCCAAGTTGCCAAGTTGCAGGGCGATAGTGACACCTAGCCATAGTTCACATACATATTGGTGTATTGTACACATACATGTATATAAAATACAATAGGGTCAGAGTTTCAGTCACTCAAAGTGCTGCCCAGCTTGTTATGTATCCATAAGCCAAAGGACGTCATCCTCATCTACATGTTGCTACAGTGACACCTGGCTAAAGTGATATCGAATTGATTGTTTTACCAGAAGAATGGAAAGCAATCAAAAATCTGAAATTAATTCATTTTTGTCTGACTAGGTTTAGTAATTGTTTTTTTTGTCAATTTTAATTTAATTATTTTAATACTTCTAATTTTGATTCATTTTATTTAAAGCTTTTATTTTAAAATGTTGATTTTGTAAAATCTTAGAAACCAACGAATATTACATTAAAGATCCAAATTATTTCTACAAGAAACTAAGATTTGCTACTTTCACAATAACTATCAAAATTTGAGAAAATGAACTTACTTAATTTATTAATATTTTCATTTATAAACAAATAATATTAGAATTAATTAGACAAGTAAAAACTCAAAAGATTAGACATGCAGCTCTGCCAGTGATTTAAATTGTTGTATATGTAAAAGGAATACATTTCGGCTTATTTAGGTTCAAGTTGGACAGTTTGTTCCTATATATCCCAGTTTGCAAATTTCAGTCTCTAAAATTGATCGATTTCTTGAGCAGCACATAATGTGGCAAATATGACAAACAACTTTTGGACAGGTTGCTGTTGTTGGGCCAATTGCTGCAGTTTAATTGGATATTTGGGTGTCTGGTGGCCCAAGTGTCTGTCACATAACAATAATTATTTGCCAGTTATTGAAAAACAATTTCCCTTTCGATTTCCTAGCATTTTTCAGCTGAATCGCAAAAGTTTTTTAACGGAAATTGTTGCAATTTATGATTTAATTTATGTTCCTTTTTAATGTTGCCGCCCGTTAGCTGCGATGGCTGCGATGGCTGCCGTTGCGATGTGCTCAATGTTGCATATAAATGCGCTGATTATCGCGGCACGTTGCACACCACGCCCCCACCCACGCCCAGTCAGGTTCTGTTAAGTGTTGGGGCGTTAAAAGGATGCGCATCGAAAGCGCCAAAGATAAAATGACAATCAGTCTGTCTAGCTGGGATAATCAACTGTTAAGTGGGCCAGCACGAAAGCAATAAATATCAGGCAGTGATTGCTTCCGAGCATAAACAGAAACTCGACCTTTTAGATCTATAAGAGCAGCAGCAACGCTACAGGACAATTGCACTGTGCACTGATATACAATGGTCTAATTGCCACACTCAGAATAAAAATCGACTCTCCTTAGTATTTAGAAATTCTATTTCTAAAAACCAGAGTCTTTCTTTTCTCAATTCAAGGGTAGATTTTTAAACATATAATATGAATTAGTAGTATCTTTTGACGTGCACATAAATTTCGCCTAGCTTTTAAATTTATAGCGAATTTTATTATTTAATTCTGATTTTTGAAAATAAATGACGATGATTTTGCATTTTTACTTTTAACATCTTTATTTGAAATATAGAAATAAATTTAAATCAAAATATATTATTGTGAAAAATACATATTATAATTTTTTTTTTGTATACTTGCAAATTATTTCTAAAAATTTAACAAAAAAGTTTAGTTTTCAAATCGTTTCTTAGAATTAGAAAAAACTATAACGTTCAGTGCGATTTTCAGAAATTGACTTCGCGTCCCATAGTACGCAATAGAATGAGCTAGGATATTCAAGGCACAGAGCTCTCTCGAAGTACTTTTTTCATATCATATTGCGATATTTGAAAAAGAGTATTCAAAGTGGTATAGTGAGTTTAGCTTATACCCAAAATTGCGCTGACAGACTTATGTATTCGCATATCTAAGGCTAATTCATAATGCAATAAGCACATCAAAGTTTTCTTGTGTCACAGTCAAATTTCAATGAGACTCAAAATGTACTCACAATCAACTCTAATATCTCTGCGCTTAAGCAAATTTGATAAAATTAAAATCAAACGTTTGGAAAGTGTCACGCAAAAGTGAAGGGATTCCCCCTCCTGCTTTTGGAGGTAGCGCTGGCAATGGCACACCCCCCTCCAAGTGCGCAGTACTCACATTGATTGCGGCCACATGTGCGACTCATTTAAACCGAGAGAAGCATGCTGAATGGAAAATGTAAAATGGAAAATGGAGCATTCATCGCATTTTGTTCAAATTTTTTTATGACACTTTTTCTTTTTTTTCCTTTTTTGGTAAATTGACATTACGTACGAAAAAGTGAAAAGCATCATTTTTATGCGACACACTTGAAAAGGTTTTCCACTCATGTTTTTATGAGTTCAAAAGACGAAAGTCGAAACCCAAAAATTGACTCCACCCCCCAAAACCCACCCAGCCAGTGCTGCCTGTCGAAATGCAACGAAGCGAGCACACCCCTTCTCCCCTCTCTCTCTCTCTCTCTCTCTCTTTCTCTGTCTGTCTCTCTCTATCCCTCTCTGTTTGTGGCAGTTGCGTCAGTTGTGTTGTGTGCCCCAGCAACTGTCAAATAGCGCGCATATTTTGTGTCAACGGAGGGGCAGCGCCGACAAGTATGCAACGCAAGACTTTTCGCTATAAGTTAATTGCGTAAGCAAAAAGCCGTAGACTATATAGACAGAGATAGACATAGTGCACTCGGAAAAAACTCTCCTAAATTTTAGATTTCGAATTTATTTATTTTTCAGAAACTAATTATTATTGTACAGAAATGAAATATTCATAAAATGTGTGTTTACATTTCTGCTTTCTACAAATATTTTCCATGACTTAGAAATATATTTCTTACATTTTTTTTGTTGTTAATTTTTCATAAGAACAAGAAAAACTTTCTAATATCTAGGAAAATCTTTTAAGTTTCAGTGCGATTTTTTTTCTGAGTGTAAAAGAGTGAGCATGACAACTTGATAGAAAAGTAAGAAAGCAATTGCGAAATTTCATTTTGTATATAAATACATTCGACATAAATATATATATATTTAGATACATATGTATCTATATAACCTTACCTTTAAAAAGTGTACTTAAATTGAGTTGAGGGACAGGTGCAGTGGCAGGGACAGGGGCAGGGGCAACGACAAGAGGAAAAGGCAAGAAGTACTTGTAGTAGTCAAGGGGCAGGAAGTGCTTGTGTAATTGCTGTGCAAACAAACACTCAGGGACTATTTGAGAGCACTCAAGCAGACTGACTGCCTGCTTTTTGAGCCATCCATTTTCCATTTCCCTTGAGGATAGTTGCGAATAGACATAATGCCTGCGTTTCCCGGCACAATTGTTAATTAGTCAAAAGTAGTAACTTTCGAAATCGTTTTCGTCTTCAACTTCAACAGAAGTTTTTTAATACATCAATCTTGGGATAAGTGGCATGCTACAAAATACGAAATGTGCCTCAGGCAACCAACAATACAATAAATGATATTGTCCAATTCAAATGTTTCCCTCAAAGGAAGCAACAGAGTTATGAGCTTATAAATACAAATTTAACTCGTCTTTAACGCTTATGACAGTGTGTTATGAGGAGAGTGAGGAGTGGCTGAGGGGCTGAGAGGCTGAGAGGCTGAGAGGCTGCTCTGGGGTCTTATCTAAAAATATCAGTTCAGCCAACAACCGCCAATTTGGAATTTGTAGAAACTTTGTCGTTCTCCTTGAAAACTTTGCCTGACTGTTAAATTCGCAGCCAATGGCTTTCGTCGCCGTTTTCGACTAACTGGGCTGGTAAGCCTCTAGCACACACACACACACACACAGAAATTTAAGGCAACAACTTGACGTCATTATGATAAAGTTGAGGCAATCAAATGATTATGTGTCTGCTTCGTTGCCTGTATCCACAAGTATCAGCCACCCATTTCTGAGGCAACTCGTCGACAGGTGAATCTACCCAATAAATCACTTGCGTTTCGGCCTTGCCAATTAATCAAAAATGCCTTTAGCCCAAGCAGACAGTAGACAAGCTTCCATTATACAAAATGCCACGGAGTTTGATTCTCAATCTTAAGCTGTCGCATAACGCTGAACGATTAATAAAATATAAAATAAAATAAAAAAAAGTAGAAAAACCTTCTACAAACCGCCATAATTACGCCATCAAGCTGCCGACAGACTGACATAGCAGCGTCTGCTGATAATCTTGTGTTTTATTTTTAAGCAGAGTGCAGCTTATGAGCTGTCAAGTGCCCCAAAACAAAATGAGTGTGGAAATTTTGAAATTTGGAAATATCTCTTAATAAGGAATTCATTGAGTGGCAGCCAAGCGGCTGTTGAGCCATGATAAATAAACTGTTGAGTGAATAATAGTCGCAACTGCATTATCATTTAACATTCAACATTAACTGCTCTTCCGCACACATAATGTGAATTTCATGTTATTTTATTTGTTTGGATTGGCGTCAATTGTTGTGTGATGCCAGAGAGATTCGAGGTCAGTTTGCAACCTCTTTAAAAAAAGCCAATCAAAAACAGATGCAAAAAATAATAGTAGAAGTTAAACCGTGCTTAAGACTTTACCTATAATAAATCGTTGGAGTCTTAGAGTTTATATTATTATATATGCCTATGTCGAGTCGACTGCTGATACTGATGACGAGTAAGATAATCAAATATCGCCTTAGCAGAAAAAGGAAAAAAAAGCCCGAAAACTTTGCTAACATAACGATTAACTGACTCTTAATTCGCCTTGTCTCTGTGTGATAAATGATTTCGGTGACTTGATTGATAGATTGCCTTAATTGTTGAGTCGTTTTTTTATTTATAAACCAAAGTGGTGCAAAAGAAATTTATCATCAATAAAGGGCAGCAAATATTAAGATAAATATAAACAAAAGATAAATTAGCTAAAGCTTTCTAGATCAATGACTTAAGCAGTGATCCAATCAGAACAGAAAAGTACTTTCCTGAATGCCAAATACACTCTGAAACACACATTACTTATACGCCATGTTGTGCAGGGTGTGGTTTACACTCGAGTGCCGCTGTTGCCCAAATAGTTTCTTATTTTTGTGTTAGCAAGTGCATAAATTAAATTTAACAGAACAATTTTTGACGTTACAAGTTTTTAGCTGCAAAAAGTACGCATACGTCCCGTTCGTGCCATCCAGGGAGTCGGAAATCTGGTTAGCCTTCAAGTTTGCGCTTCTGCCGCTGCTCGCTCTTGCTGCTCCTTGGTTAGTCACATATTTTGCCAGCAAAACTAATGAAAAGAAACAGCAAACGACAAAGCACTAAACTGCAAACGGCAAACAGCAAACGGCAAACAGCAAACTGCAAACTGCAAGCTGCAAACTACAAATGCACTCGACGAGGCTGCTGAAAGACATCCAACTCGATGTGCAGCTGCTGCAAGTTTTGGCCAAGCGTATTGTGATTTAAATGGCTTTCATGCTCACTGAATGCCGCACAGCTGACGATTAGCTTTCGACGGCCATCGTCGCAAAATCGACCAAAAAAAAAAAATAAGAAGCAGAAAGCAGGCAAACTGAAGTCCAAAGTTGTTGCCATCCTTCGATCGATAAGAGATTTATGCAAAGTGCAGCGGAAATTGAAATTGAAAGGCGCCGACAACGCTACTCCTGCCAGCAAAATGCGGCAAAATGCGGACAGCCTTGCGCCTGGCTCATTTCTTGGAACTTGGTCTCTTCGAGCACTCTCAGGATGTCTAAGGCCGAGCTGAGAGCCCAACTCATTCACTGTCTGTCTGCCTGAGTGTATGTATGTGTGTCTGTCTGCGAGTGCCAAAGATGTCTAACGTTTTTCAATTAAATTCAATTTATTAATTTCAATTATATGCGCTTCAAGTGACCGCATCCTTAGCATCCCAGCATAGAGTGCAAAAAAAAAGAAGAAAATCAAGGAAAAACTGTCAACTCAGCTCACTGAAGCAGTGATGCAGAAGTCAACGCCAAATGTGCTATCCAGATGCCGCCCAGCCACAGAGTGGCCTTCTGCGGTTGTTGAGTGCAGGGGAGGCATTTGATTGATGTACAACTGTGCCAGGGAGCTCTGGGGAACTTCTGCTCTAGGATATGAGCAACAAGCTAAACACGCTGCTGACTAAACAAACGCGTTTAGCTCGTTAAACAAAGAAGTTCAAATTCAGAATAAATCTAATCCCGACTATTAAATACTCTTTATAACTCAAACTTTGACCGACTACATCCCAGAATAAGTAAGTTTAAAATATCAGAAACAGCATTTATTTATTTATTTAAAAAAATCTATGAAATATAAAAGATAGATTTAATTAAAAGTAAGTTTTAATATTAAATTTAAATTAAATAAATAAGAAATATCAATAAGATTTATTTTACTTAAGATTTATAAGACTAATCACAAAAAAACTAATTTGATTGAATCTTAAATTCAAAATGATTAACAATGTTTTTTTTATTGATTTATTAAATTCATTCTGCGGTCTGAAATATAGATGAGACAATCAGAATAAAATGTTATATTCCAAAGTTAATAAGGACGAGTTCACAACCCACTTATAGAGTATAGCAAAGTCAAGTCGAATGTGATAAGTTGTGCCTGGCGCAATTAACGGCAACAAACATTATCATTCTCATATGTCAAAATCACAGCAGCTGTTGTTGGCCTTTCTTTTGTGCCTGACTTTTGGCTAATGGCTTTTTTAGGCGCATTGCCAGAGTGTAAGGAAAATTTGTATATTTAATGGCCATAAAAAGTCTTCCAAAGATGAGCAAAAACCACTAAAAAACCAAATAGCATAAAAGATAAGTCAAGTAACGCCTACGGGCGATAGCCATAAATAACTTACACAATGATGTAAGTAGAGTCGTAAAATCTACGACCAGTCACCTGCATAGCCACCTTAACAGATAGGTCAGTTCAGCCGGTGTCAGCAGAGTCTGTCTGTCTGTGGGGGACAGTCAATATAAATGTATACACTATATACAAATAGTGACAGGATGGACACACATTGGACACAGATCCAAACTGGGAACGCAGAGACCGCAATAAATCGACATTGTGGTTTTGGGGGCAAGGCGAGATGTTGTGCAAATTAAAACATTTTACGTGTGCTGTCAACTGCCTGAAGTTGACAAATTAGAGGTTTTCCGAGGTGTGGCACCTTCTTCCATGTCCTGTCATGCACAAATCCCCACCCAGAGGGACCGTTTGCGGTGCGAAATTTTACAGCCGAGCAAACGCTCCTGCAGATTATCGGTTAAATAAATAGACAAATTGATTTTAATGGAATTGGACACACCGAGTCGATCTGGCAGCCCAGGCGAACGGTTTGGATGTCGACGTCTCCATGTGCACGCCATGGACACGGACACAGATAAGGACACGGACACGGACACGGACATGGACACGGACAGGACAGTGACCCAACCCTGTTGTGCAAACATAATTTCATGTAATTCTGCCTTGGCTTGTTTTCCCACTCTCACTTTTATCTACTGGCCCAGTTGCTGTGCTTCTCCTTATTGTGGTTGCCTCACAGCAAACAAATTGCGGCCTGCTTTTGGCAACTTGATAGACACCTCTGACAATGCCAAACGACATATGAAAAACCTATCATAAGGGTTGCTTCGAATTGCCCAAATCAGAATTACCAAAATGAATATGGAATTTAAAGTTGTTCTTTTTTCATGGTATATCTATTTTGTCAAGCTTGCTCAAATTAGCTGACAGACAAACCAATAACTCCTCGATATAGTTCAAGGTATAAGCCTAGAATTACCGAAATTAGTAAAGTTAATACATAAAACATACATATTAATAAACATGAATACCCCTCATGCCACGCCCATAAATCACTGACAGCTTTTAAGCTAGAGTCTCAAAACAGTTTTAATAAAAAATATTTTTGTCTTTCTTATATTAACATTTATTTAAAATTATTTTGATTGTAAATTTGATGGTAAAATATTTAACTTTTCAGTATTGTAAATTGTTCCATTTTCTCCTTGTTGTAAAATAGATTTTCAAAAATAAAATCATTTTTAAATCAGTTTCCGTTTATTGGTTCTTACACCTCCTTCAAAGTGCGACGTTGGCCATTTTCCACTAATTAAAACGAACTAGTTGCTCAACAGTACCGGAAAGACAATAACCTTTTCAGGACCTATTTGGCAGACGGTTGCAGCAAACGAAAAAGTTATTGCCAAAGGATTAGTTGTCCTCAGCTCCTTGCAATTGAGGTGAGGTTAGGGTGGGGTCGGGGGCACAACTTTTAATGACGTGCTTTGTATGCGAGTGCGTGTTACATGTTGGCCACATTACCAAAGGAGCAGGCGATGACAATTTTCTGAGTGCGAGCTGTACATGGTGCATGGTGCAAGGTACATGGTACATGGTACATGCTGCATGGCTATTCCTTTCTACTCTTCTTCTTCTGGTGGCAGACCCTGCCACGTGCCTTACGTGGATGCAACGGCAGCTCTTGCAAAGGGCTCAAGTTTTTGTTTTCAGTGCCATCTCCAGCTAATATTTCTCGCCTCTTGGCCCACATTCTTCAGTGGCTCACATCCTTGCTCCTCATCCTTGCTCACACAAATAATACAAGTTTCACTTAATTGCACTCCAAAAACTATGCATGTGAATTGCACTCAACTCGAATGACAAGTGCGGTTAGACTGGGAATTAGATTCAGCGTTTGGGTTTGGATTTGGATTTGGGTTGGGATTGAGGTTAGTCGAGGTTAGCCGGGTTGCTCCATCAGTTTTCGGTTTCAGTGATGCAGACACTTTTTGACAGTCGGACGCACAACAGACACAAACGACATCCCGAGGGTCTGAGTGGCAATGCAAAACTTTTCGTTTTTGGCTTGGGTTCGTCGGATTAGGTCAACTCCCACAAGATCCGCCCGGGCTGCCGGCAAACGTCGTCTGCTGCTGAAAGTTGTTCACGCATAAGCGGCACAGGCAGGGAGAGGATATTCTGGAGCGGAGGGGCATCCGGGGAAATCCTTCAGGCGGCCGCATGCTAATGAGCACAACTTTTTTTATTCACCTTCATAGTTTTTGTGCTTTATATATATGTATATTTATTTTTGGTTGAACTCTTCATGCACCTGTTTGGATCATGTCTATCCGCAGCCGAGGTGCACCAGAAACGAGGCAAAAACATGGCGGACCCAACTTAAATGAAAACTTCTTGAATGGAACAATGCTGCTCGCAAAAGAGTCAAACAACAACTTTGGCCCGCAGGCTGGAATAATGATACCCGAATTGAGTGCTGCTCTCCATTGTGGTCTGAGATGAAAAATGAGTCTTAAATTCCAAGCTGAGCGATAAATTGGAAATTCAAATGGGCTATCAAAGTGTATGGCAGAAGTTTAATTAAAATGTTTTGTTTTTAAATTATTAACTCAATTTAATTGAATTTTTGGCCAGATGATTATATATAATGCAAATCAATCTTATTTTCCGATGTTATTTGAATATGCGTACATTAAATTTTAATTCAAATGCTATTAGTATTTTTAACCTTAAATACCAAATTTGTGCACAAAAATTAAATGGTTTGTTTTTGACATTTGAATTCATTTGGCCAGATTATAATTAATAATGCAACTCAACTCTTATGATCAAAATTTAATTCAAATGCTATTAAATTGTTTACTTTAGATACAATTGTGTGCACAGCAAGCAGCCTCTTTTAAATTCTGAGAGTCTGGCATACAAAAGAGAAGCACTTGCAACTCACTCATTTAGAATTTAACACCTTCCAGACATTTTATTCGCCATTAAAGTAGTGTTGCCAGCCTGCGACACGCCATAATGCCGAGAAGCTCTCAAAGAAATTATCCTTAAGCGCAAATCCCTTGACTGGCCTTGAGAGGTACGATGGAACTGCAAAGGGTCTATCATAAAATGGTGCACTACTTTCAGCGCCGAGAGCAAGAGGAAGCTTAGCGAAGAAAGCCTTTTAAACTCACCGTTGGGCTGTGGTTGCTTGCAACCCTTTCCGTCTGCCCGCCACACACACATTCCATTAGGGTCATATTGGGTGTGGGGAGTGAGGGGGAGGAGAAACTGTACTGTAAGGGGCCACAAGTTAAAGTTACTTGTCAACATCAGCAAATAAATAAGGAAAGCAGCTAAAGATAAATTGAAATTTATGAACCGGGCTAGGAAGTCAAATGCCAACACAACTGGCCGACAAAACATTTCACCACTAAAATGCTACTAAGTAATTTATAAGGCACAAAGTATTGCACTAACCCCACAAATGATGTAGCGAGATACATAAATACAATTTACCACTCCAGTCAAACACTTGCAAACACTTGAAGTCCAATTTGAGCAGCACAACAAACTTTGGATACGTTTAGACATTTGATATTTGAGCGAAGGCACTTAATATTTTCTGAAATAAATACTTGAATACAGCAAAATACGAAATCGAATTAAAACCAATTTTAAATTAAATTAAAATACGAAATTACAAAAGTAGGAAAAATTCAAATTGTATTTAATGGCTTGGGTAAAAAGGGAGATATTGTGAAAGTAAATTAATATTAAGACAAAACTATTTAAATTGAGTTCTTAATAGATATATGTATATATATATATATATTTAAATATAGTTATATTAAACCTAAAACTTAGTTATACAAGATTCATAAGCAGTGTCTAAAGTTTCCAGTGACAATTGACATTATTTATATATAATTAATGAATAATTCAATATCAATATCGAAATCGATCACAGGCACATTGGCATCTATTATATTAAACTTACATTTGATTAGTAAGTCAGTGAGAAAAGTTGATGTTGTGAAAGTATATAAATTGCATAAAAATAACCATTATCCCTAAGGATGTGTTTCTCGAAGAGCGACAAAAGAATTTGCTGCCTTTGCCAATCTATTACAAACTTTACGATAATGCTATTATGCCCTCTTCAAGGGTATAATGAAATTCAATGGCCCAGCCCACCTGTCGAAAACTACAAAGCGTGCAACAATAAGGGGCAGACAGGCAGCTAGTGTGTGCGTGTGTGTGTGTGTGTGTGACAGAGTGTGTGCTGTGTGCCTTGCAATACATTAGCAGAGCCTTATTAAATTATACAAGCAGTTTGTAGAGAGGGCCTTGGGGTTACGCTCGAACAACCTTTCCGGCTGTCTCAAAATGTTAAAGTGTAGCATATTTAAGCTAAATATTGCAACTACAACGATAGCGAGTTGCAGTTGCCCCACAAGCACACAATAACACAATACTAGCTGCAGACAGACACTGTCGAATATTTATGTCTATACGCAATACGCACAATGTTGCCCGACGGCTTCTTTGGGAGTCCCAGTCTGATTCTAAAGGTTCCGAGCAGGTATCTGGTATCTGGTATCTGTGTGCTCTGTGTCGCGTTTCATTTGTTGGCGCCAGGTGATAAGTTCGGTTGCCTTAAGTTAAATTAACTCAAGGCAAATAAATTATAGTTCATTGTTCTGTGCCCGACTAACTCCTGTGTGTGTACTCACTATTCTCAGTGGCTGCAGTCGGCACTAGAGTTATATATTTGCAGCACAGCTATATGGCTAGTCAGACCAACTTGCTACGCCTTGCCGCATTTGCCTTTTGTGTGGCAGGTTTCGCGTTGTGCCTTTAATTTAATTTCATCGCGCATACGCGCCATTATGCCCCAGTTGAAGCGTCAAGTGCGCCCTGGAAATCAATTGGAAAAGCCGCATTCGAGAATTGAATCCGCAAGAGGGAGAGAGAGAGAATCAAATAAAGAAGAATAGACAGAGAGAGAGAGAGAGAGAGAGAGAGTGCTGAGAGGCAGCAGACAGAATATAGGAAACTCTATTTATTATGCAAACAACCAAAATGGGAGGCATTTCAATTGTATCACGAGCAAGTCACATGTCAATAAGCAAGTCAATTGTTGGCAACATTGAGTGCAAATTAGGCTTAACTAATTCGCTTTGTGTGTGTGGCACGCGATTCACATGAATTTTGCATTTCGTTTGGCTTATTTGAACGCCACCAAAAATGCGCAATATTCAAGGCTCATTGATTTTGATGCCAATGCCAAATTAGCCGCGTTGAAGAGCAACTCAAGTGCCGCGGCTTATGAAAATTTGAAAACTTGAAGGTTTCCCGAAATATACTTAACACATTTAATAATCGAAAGAGGGGCAATTGAATGAAATAAATTTATAAAAGAGATATGAACTTAAATAAACAATTTAATTTCAAATTGCTCGCTTCACCAAGGACCAAGGCTAGAAGCAGCTGCTATAATATTCAAGGCAGAAGAAGAAATCGACAAACATTAAACGTTAAATTCCTTTAGCCAATGCAGAAGAACTTTTTTATTTGTCCATAAACTTTTTTTATCTAGCAAATCCAAGGAACTTGGAATATGTGCAGTAAATTTCTTTGATTGCTTTCGTTAATCGATAATTGTCGATATTAGAAAATCGACGGAAGTTATTCAAAAAAGTGTGCTCTGAAAAACAATCACTCTGAAATTTTGAAAATTGTTCAGCAAACTATAAATTTATTAGGAATAATTTAAAAAATATAAAAAAAAACCCTGTCCACAATTCAAAAAATAGTAATGCAATTTAAGACTGCAAAATCATAAGTTTTTTCAAATTAAATTAGATGAACTAATAAACTAACAAAATATTCGTTTTTGACAATAATTAAAGTCACAAAAAATTTAATTTAAATTTACTTTATAATAAACCAGTCTGAAAATTAAACATATTTTACTATTTATTTTTGTACATTCCTTTTGTATTTAATTTTATATTTTTAGTTAAAGGAATAAAGTTTCTGAATAATAAGCTGAGTTGCCCCTGAGTGTAGTATAGAAATGTTGAAGTCTTTAACTGTTAAAATTAATTATATGTACTGTCTCATTACATACATTAATACTATCTTTGAATGGGCTCTTTAAATATACATTTTAACCATGCTTCAGCGAATATATATGCAAATTCTTGGGAACTTAGCTTATCTAAATTTTGCAGCCATTTTTGCCCCCAACTTCTAATTAGGTATTATTATTATCATTGCATAATACAAGCATAATATATTTAGCATACCCTCAAGTAAAAGCCGTGCAAAACACCTTCTGAAATTCGTTTGCTGCCTTTAAGTTTGCGGTATTCAGGGTAATGTTTAGTGGATATTAAAGAGGCGGATAAAGCAATTGCAGAAATTTGACGAGTACATCGCAAATAGTTGCTATGCCAAAAACAAATCTCATTTCGGTTTTCTATAATAACAACTAGTGGAAATGCCAAGTATAACTCAATATACACGCCCCCACACAAATCGAGAAAAACAAAAAAAATATATAATAAAAGCCATAACAAAAACAGAAATGAGCTGAAGATGATGTTCGACGCTGTTGAGTTCGTTGCCAATGGAGGGACGCACAGCAATTGTTGCCCAATTGTTGTTGCCTCGTGTTGCTGTTGTTGTTCGTGTTGGTGTTGTTGTCATTTTCGCTTGGTATTCTTCCGGCATGTAAATAAATACAGAAGAAAAGCGAAAACGACTATGATTTATTTTGTATTTGGCACGCACATTGTCAATATTTGTGGAATTCATCAAAAGTTTGTTGCCGGCCGAAACTCGATGATTGCCCCGAAACACTTGACTCGAAGGCGGCCTCCATCCCTCCACCCCTCCACTCCCTCCCCCTAGATCAGCAATAACCAAAACAATAACAGCAACAACAACAGTGATGCTCATAAATATGTCGACACTACTTCGCGTCGAGCCAATGCCGAAACTTATAGCTAAAAATCGAAGCAGTTATTTATGGATTCTTTTTTTCACCTCCCTCTCGTTTTTCCGCTTTTTTCTCTTTGACTCTTTGTCCAAAAAGAATAACAGAAAAAACAAAAGCAGCCCGTCCATTTAAGCAACTGAATACAGAGAAAACATTGCGCTAAATATGTTTACAGCCAGTCGTTGTTGGTGCCACACAGATGTACTATATAAGCGTCTACTCGAATCAGCCGCATCCCCCTGCACGACCCCTTGCCCCTTGCCAGTCCACAAAATCAGCAAGTTGAAATCACGGAAAAACATTTTTGAATATACATTTGTATTTATGGTTCCGCCGTCTATTGAAAAAAAGCGCGTTTGGACGATTTCTATGAATGGGCCTTGTATCACCTGCTGCACTCTGTGATTCTTTGAAGGGTCACTAGACGGGCAGAGATTATAAGGCCTAGCAGGTGATTAGGAAACCTAAAACTAAAAATAAAAATCGGCGAGTTGTAAAATCATCTATTTTTAATGTGCAATTATTTTACTTTGAATTGCTTTTGTAAATTTAAATGAACAAACTTTTGATCAAACTTGTAAATTATCTAGTATTATAGATATTTTTCATGTTACCAATTCTTGTTTAATAATTGTTTAATTTATGAATGCAATAGAAATAAGTCAGCTTAACTATCTCTATAATACCTATGATCTCTAGGCTAAAATATGACTCACTTACTGAACGGGCAAATATAATTTAATTCCAGCTGGGCTGTATGTGAAATAAAACCAAAATAATGAATACAAAATAAAATTTTGAACGAAACGGCGGCTTCAAAAGACTTCTGTTTTATAATATTTATTTTATAAGCATTAATAAACAAATTCTGTAAAAATTTATGAGTGAAATAATAGCTTATGTTGCTATCATAAAATATAAAATAATATTTCTGAGGAAGATGCTAGTTTTATGATTACGTCTTTTTAGGTCCAATTATTGATTTTATTTTAGCTTCGCTTTCTTAAAATTCTCGGAAGTATGTGTACTTATCAGAGTAGAATCTGAAACCAAATTCAAAATTTTGCAATCCCATAATACCGGAATTAATATTACTTGTCGGTCGAGAGACCATATAAAGATTATATAATGGTCAATTTTTGTACTTTACTTACTAGAATCGGAATCGGAACCTAAAGTCGTTTTGGTTTTATTTCCTGATACCTATTATTTAAAGTTTTTTTTATCAAAAATGTTTTTTTACTTTCGACTTGTCAATGTCGAGAATACATCATTTGTTCAGATCAACTGCACAATACACCAAAAGTATGTTTGGTTTAGAAAACTGTTTTTCCTTTCATTTGTAGTTTTCTGTTCAAAACAACATTGACCCCATGGGAGGGAAAAGACGACAATGCTGAAAAACAGAATTCAATAAATTTTGATTTCGGGCAGAGAGTATCGATATGAAAGTGGTGCACGCAAATGCAGTTGACATGCAAGGGGTTCATGGTCCGGGACAATAAACAACTATTGGTGCATCAATGATTGTGTAATATGCTCGTATTTGCATTTGATGCATACAAATTATTTAGTTTGCACAGAGTGCGCAAGCTGTGA
The DNA here is from genome assembly GCA_035044245.1 of Drosophila nr. fundita. Classification (NCBI taxonomy): domain Eukaryota; kingdom Metazoa; phylum Arthropoda; class Insecta; order Diptera; family Drosophilidae; genus Drosophila; species Drosophila nr. fundita. The sequence goes on along the minus strand of JAWNMG010000622.1, from coordinate 401,174 downwards.
GTATCTCGCAGATAGCAAGCCATTTCAAGTGCTGCTTATTCCAGTTCCAGTTCCAGTTCCAGTTCCAGTTCATACTCTGCACATGCAGGTCTCCCCTATATACGTTTATACATTTATGCTCCGGATGTATGCTAATTCGCTTGGACAGCAGCACAGCTGTACAAACTTTCGAGTGGAAAAACAAAACTGCGCTGCTCGAGGGTGATTGCTAAACGATACCCTGTTGGGCACACAAAGATGCATTCTTATTTGACTTCTCTGGATAATACTCCCATGTGAACATTTCAAATTTGTTATATATAGATTAAATTGCGTTACTTTTCGTGTCGTTAACGTCTGAGTAGCAAAATTGCCAATTAGTTTGAATAAAACAGCTAAAATGCTTATTTTTACTTGTCTTTAATAATTATTAATAAAAAAAAACAATTAAACAACAATTAAAATATAAAGAGGCTTTTTTTGTCTGCAATTGAAATTTAATAAGTAATCGCTAAAAAAAAAATACAGAATGTGGTTCCTCATGGCAAAATGTACAGGCAACAATTGTACATCCTGTTCACACGCAAGAATGTCCGAATTGTTGATAGCGGAAAATATCTATTATAATTAATACACACATATATTATGCGGATCTATTTTACTAACAACATAGTGTTATTCTTCGCATACTTTTAATGTGTAGAGGGTATGCAAATATACTTGCAATTCTAACTAAACCAAAACCGCAATAACAACCCCAACCCCTATTCATACCCTTGCCCTAAGCGCAACCCCTACCCCCTTGGGGCAAGTACTAATGCTGAGTACACGGGGCTGGTTGCGCATTTCTCACGCGTCAAGTGGCTGCCAAATATGATTTATATGCCACGGCCAGCAAAGTAGAAAATATGGCTGTAAAAATAGTATAGATAAATGGTGCAGTGCATGACGAAAGGGAGGTGCGGTGGGGTTGGCATAGGGTTAGCTGACATATTTCATACTCGGCTACAGTGCTCAAATGCACATCGAAACTGAATTTTAGAATATTTCCATTAGAAGTTATGTGCTTGTAGAGTTCCTGGAACGTGTATTGATCTATTGAGTTGTTGTACTTGACAGCTATGTGTGATAAAAGCATTTCAGTTCGATATCCGCAACGGTCCGATAAGCCGAAAGCGAAATGCTAATTTGAGATTCAGCTTTAATACTTTATCAAGTGCTCGATGGCACTGACAGCGACCAGCTCAATAACTAAAACAAATCAATTGTGACAGCTGTCAGATTCAAAGATATATTAGTAGCGACCGCAAGACAACAAGGCCAGCCTGGCATATTGTATTGCTCGGTGAGAATCTGTACGTGTGCGATCGATAGGTATTTTAGAATATTTACTGGTATATAAAGTAGTTTCAGCTAAATTATGCCAATCATTTCTAAATTTATTTGTTACGTGAACTATTTTATGTATTCCCAGCTACGCATGCAATTCAGCAACTCGTTCAATACCCCAAAATGAAGTCAACATTGTCGCTGTGCCACCAAATTGCATGTAATAAATGCGAACAAGTTAATTTCGCAAAATACAAGGCAACAGAGTTGCAAGTGTGGCACTCCGAATCTGGAACAAGTTGCTGCAGCTCCAGTTACTTTTCCTTAGCTCGAAGAAGACTATCATTTTGGGGATTGCGAAGCTGACAAATACGGCGAGTGTCGCTGCTTACCCCTCTTATTGATGGGCAGCATTAAGAGGGGACTTCAGTGGCAGGCAATAAATAAACAACAGTTTGCGCCTGCTCGCACGAACTGCATTTGATTTTGTTGCAAGAAACAAGAGCAGCTAAGTGTGAGAATGCCAACAGTAACTGGAAAGAGAGGGGCAACAGCTTGAAAGTTAGTTTGGTTGGTATTCATGCCAGATTTGCTACAATCAGAATAAACATATAATCGACTGCACACAATCAGCGTAATGTCCATAAAAACTTCGACTTTATTGAGATTTTACTGACGGACGGCGTCAGTTGCGCAATCGTCATCCTGGACCAGGCTGGCCTTGGCGCCAGCGTGGCACCCAGAAATAGAATAAACTGGCGAAGTATTGGCGAATCGCTGAACTGAACGGGATTACAACTGGGTTGCCATTTTAGTTTTATGACTCGACCGGCCACTGTAGCAGTAGAAGTGGAGAAGTATCTGCGAGGCAATGCGTTTTCAATCAAACTCACAACACGTACACAGCGCAGACAGACTGATTCAGGTCATCAATTCCACGAACTTTGGCCTTAACAATACTTAACAGCATTCGAGCCAAGTTAACTCAACATCAAAGCATTCTTCGCAAATACTTTGAACATCCCCGTTACGCAGCTCATCCAGGCATAGAATAATTGCCTTTGGTTTTAGATGGACACATAATTGGAAAGCGGCATCAATAATATTTGTCCAAGAAGTGCGAGAACTTACAATTAAACCAATGCTTAAGAGCACTTAATTAATTAATGTTAACATAAACGACTTGATTGACAAAGGCAATTTGATAAGTTCCAAGCTGATTTATGGCTAGTCTTGGGTTTGGTTAGGTTTAAAAAAACTTCACACTGACCCAGTCAAGCCATGTTTCCAATTAGTCTTGAAGCTCTCTTTAATTAATTACATTTTTATTAAATATATTTTGCAAGCTGCTCCCTCAAATACTCCACATAAAAATGTAATTATTTTCTATCTTGTGATAACTATTTCTGCAACTAAAATATCAATCAGAATCAAAATGCAATTACATTTGATATTGGATATTCGTAAGCATGTTGAACTATCAGATGAAGTAAGAATAGGAAAGCAAGGGACGCACCGAAGATTGCATACCCTTCTCGACGTGCTCCCATCTAAACTTGATTATTGGTATGGCATTTGTTTGGCAACCAAAGCGTTTAATCCAGATAAGTTTCGAGTGATATGGTTGCTTTATAATAAAGTGGATCGAAATAGCAAATTGGCGAGTAAATTTCTATCTTCAGCTTTTCGGAAATGAGTGACAAACTTTGCAGAAATTTTGCAATGGTCTCAGCAAGGCTATGAAAACTTTTTCCTTTTGCTTTTATAAAATGTACTTTTAATTGCTGGCCACAGATTGATTTTGGTTGGGAAAACTGACTATTTTGAAGTAAAATGGTTATATTTATTATTCAATTCATATCTGAATAAAAAACCGCACAAAAACTTTGCACGCAATTGAAAGTTCGATGACCATCCAGCAAACAATTGCCACACACAGTAAAAAACAGTTGCGTTGCCATTTGCAACAAAGCATTTCGCATATCGAACATAAAAGAAAGAAATCAGCTGCACACACAGCCACACACACAGTGTGTGATTTGTTGTTGCACAAACTTTTTGTTTGCGCTGCTGAGGCAAAAGAGTTAAAGCGCCAAATGAGAACTCGGGTAAGGACGAAAGGACGAACCAATCAATCAACTCAAAGCGCGCATGTATAAAGGACAAACAAAAAAATAAAACACACAATTACTTAACGCAAACGCAGATCGACAAAAATAAGTTTTGCTAGTCCAATAAACTGTGTATATAAAAGCAGGATTGACTTTTAGCGAATTGCGGGCAATCCCGGCACACTTTCAAAATATTAATTAGTTTCCAGCAAATTGATTTTATTCAGCCAACCGGACAAGCAGCTGAGCAAAATCAGTTTCTTTTGCATTCAAAATAAACAATGGAATCCATGAAATGCATATGCAAACAGTGGTTAATTAAATTTAAAATACTTCGAGCTAAATTTACTTAGTTTTAATCGAATAGCAAACTCTGAGCAATTCACTCGAACTCATCGAATTGGAAAGTCAAATTGTGCATGCGCCACATTAGCCACTAGCCGACATCAGCTCAAGTTTGCCACAAGTTGTTGCAAACCGCAAAATTTAACAATAATCATTTTAAATTTCTAGTTGGTTGAACAGCAAAAAAATCACCCACAGGATATGCAATTACTTATGCACATATATTGCACACACACGCACACACACACACGAGGGCACACACTGAGCAAGACTGATGTGATTTGGCGCAGAAAAGTTGCTTATGACGGCAACCAACAACAACAGCTAAATACACTGATAACAAATATGTAAATTGATACAGTGGCAGCTGAGAAGCTGAGTGCAACTGCCACACGAGGAATCCATCGATACTCCTAATGAAGCAAGTGGAAATGGATGTGTTAGAAAATTAAACCCTACAAACCCATTTTGATATCCAAGCTAGTCATTTGGCTTAAAATCAGTTAAGACTGTGAAATATCTTGAGTGCTGAAAGATTAAACTTCGCTTAAGAAAATGTAAATTATTGAATCCTTGCAATTAATATAATTTTAACATTATTATTATCACAGTTGCATAACATTTCAAACTAAATGCAATTGATTTCTCGGAACACATAAATAATAAGACTACTATCATAGGAGGCGATGAATTTTAAAAACGCTTAAAGCGTATTTTTCACGACATGTATCAGAAAAAGGTATTTTTAAGTTTTATTAAAGTCAGCTTTTCTGAAATTATTCACACTTTATTGTGAATACTCTTTTTTAAAGCACGAAAAAAGATAGCTGATTAATAAATGAAATAGCAATCGATGCCTAAGTCAATAACTCTCTCCGTGAATCAGATTGCATTTACTGCAGCAAACAACACATTTGTCAATTTTTAAGAGGTTCTTGCCACAAGATGCAGCGACATTTGAATGACTGCCAGCCACATTTGCAATTCTTGGCAAATGCATTTTGGGGGCGTTTGCAACAGTGCTTGAAACTGCTGAGACCAATGTAAAATGCGTTTTACAATCGCACAAAATGTGCAATCGAGTGCAGTTGTTGACTGACAGTTAAGGGCGTATCTGTGTATGTGTGTGCGTGTGTGCGAGTGTGTGTGTGTGTGGGGAATTCCTGCAAGTTGTTTGCTTACATGGCTGGCCTGCCTCACCAATAATTTCCATGTTTATCTGTCGGTCGTCGTCGTCGTCAATGTGTCAGGTAAGGCTAACTGTCCATTTAGTACCCAGTCCTCTCTTTTTCTCTCATTGTGTCTGTCTCTCCCTTAGTCTCTGTCTCTCTCTCTCTCTCTCTCTCTTTCGCCGACGGGTTGCCTGTCAATGCTGCCATTAAGCAAGGAATGCATAAATTTTTAAAAGGACTGCCCCGCTATGAAGCACTGCTCTTCTCCATGACTGCAAATGCAAATTGCTGAGTTGCTAACAAAAATATTTTTGATTGACGTCAGCCGAATGGGCAAATGTGTCAGTAATTGGATGACAATAGATCTAAAATGCTTTCTTTTCGAATTGTTGTGCTTTGATTACGTAATTGGCACACCTTTTTAAGACTCATACAGAAAAACGCTTGCAAGCGGAATGCAAACTTGTTTCTCTTTATTTTGATACAATATATTTTGGACATTTACAATTTCAAGAATATCCTTGCGAAAACACATTGTAAAAACTGCTAATGAACGCTTTGTTCTTCAAAAGATTTATGTTTATATTCTGATGCTGTAAAATTTGAAATAAATTTAATTATTTTGTTGAATGTTGACAAATGTTTTTATTTTGCAACTTTATCTTCCTTTAAAAAATATAGTTATTCATAATCGAAATTTTCTGGTTATTGGTCTGGCTTATACAGCTTGTGCACCACTATTCATTACTAATATTATTTCTTACGGCTATCTTAAAGATGGATTCTGGACATTTTTCAATCTCAATTTGTATACCTTGAATCCATTAAAAAATCATCCAAAATACGAGTGCAGCGAAATACTAGTGCAGCGAACCAAAATGTAGATGTCGGCAGTTTGACTCCGGTAGAGTCTTTCGAAACTTTCAATCCGAGCATTGCTATTTATTTATATGCAGTGTCCACAGTAGCAAAGACTGATTCAGATCCATTTAACCCAGATTCAACCGTCAATTTACATATGAGGAACATCGTTGGCAATTGCTCCTCAGTTGATGCATGAATGCGTTTTGTGCTGTGTCATTTGGAAAGGTTGCAGTACATTTTGCATTCTGCTGCAATGCAGGGCGCGCCCCAAGGCCCAGAGTCAGGATTCAAAAGCGGAGAAGCGTTGGCCACATACCTGGACAAGAAGCTTTCCAGCTCAGAGCAACGCAAACAAATTTGCAAATGGACGAGAGTGACTATTTCTGCAAGTGTGAGCTGCCGTTGATGTATTGGTTTGCTTTATAATGCATTAAGTTCGCATCAAGTCGCACAAAGTGCCAGCTGCCAACTACAAGCCACAAACTACAAACTGGGCAAAGAGGTGAAAGCCAAAGCTGAGCAGCTTCGGATTTTCAAATTTAAAACAAAGTGTTCATCTTAATATGCAAACAATTTTGCAATAGAAGTCGGCTTGTAAAATGAAATTTCGTTTGTTGCCAAACGTAAAAATGCGACAAAAGCCACAGATTAAAAGTCTAAATTGCTTTATATGAACGTGGCCAAAAGGCCCCAACGCGAAATGAAATGACTCCATGTGTGGCAACGTGGTCTGTGGGCATCTGTAAAAATCTGAATGGTTCGGACTAAACTGCACATAAACTGTGTGTGCGGGTGTGTGTGGGTGTGTGTGTGGGTGTGTGTGTGGGTGTGTTTGCGGATAAGGTTGCAGCATTTCGTATTTTCATTTCACTGGACTCGGCTTTATTGAAACAGGTGGACTTCCGCAGTCATAGATTTGAAAGGGGGAATTTGCAGCAATTGTTAATACATTGTGCAGAAATAGAGACAACTGGCGAAGTTTTTGCAATGCCAGTTGACATCTGTGACCAGATTGGGTTCTTTGTATCGTAGTTAACTCATTCCATTTGTATGAAGCGCAGCGAAATGAAAATTGCAGGCGGCTATTGGATCAAAGTGGACCTGATTCATGAAAACATTGGCAGCCATTTTAATAAAGTTAATATACAACTGTAAATTAATTTGAGATAATTTTATTGTAAATAAATAACTGTCATTATTTGGAATTATTTATTATGAACATGACATTATTAAAATATATTTTTAATTCCCTTTTTTATTCAGTCCAGAAAATGTCATTTTATATTTTGTCACAATTTTATTAAAATATTAATTTCTGTAAAAAAAAAAATACAGAATGTTTATTCTTTATTTGTCAGCTTTCTGTTATATATTGAAAAATATATTACCATAATTATATTGTCAAATGAAACGTGTAAAATATAATGCAAATGTATGCGGACCACATATCGATGCCTTATCATCGGACCGGATATTTGCATTTTGCTTATTCTATATTTAAATTGATGTTCACAAAAATATTGCATTTAAAGTCAGCTTTTGCAATTCCGCTCGAGAGTAAAAACAGTTGTCTTAAATTTAATTTAATACATTTCTTATTTATTGTAACTCTTGAATAAATGCTTATATGGTGTATAATATAATATATTCAACAAATTGTGCAGGATGCCAAATATTCTTAAAATGAGGAAGGAGTCTGAGGACAAGTACACTCAGAGCATTCGTAACCCTGATTGCATAATAATAATAATTATTATAATAATATTAATAGTAATATTAATTGTAATAATAATAATAATAATAATAATATTAATATCATTATTATTAATAGTTATGGTAAATAAACTATGATATCCAGAGCATGATTCCCTGCATACCTCTAGCCATGCATAAGAGTTTAATGAAAGCAGTAATAAATTTACCTAATAATGATGTCTTTTAGCTCGTCCAGAGAGGTATTTAGTTTCAACCGTGTTTTCTTTTCAAAGAAATAAAGTTTGAATTGTAGGGCATTTAATGCTACATAGGATATTGTAATTGTGTCCTGAAGTGTGTAACGCATTGAAGGAAAGACCTTCAAGCTCATAAATTATATACACACATTTCTGGACATAAATGTATACAGAAATTCATTCTGTTTCTAAGCAAACTAATCTGCTAATTTTTTTAGGCATATTTTAAGTGCTTATTTTTAACTCTGTTTAGCAAATGGTATAAAATAACTGCCATTAAGATTTGGGGCACATTAAATATGCAAAGCCTCCTAAATATCCTGGGCATAAAACTTTAATTATAGTCATTAGTCAATTATGCGCTGCTAAAAATAATAGACAGCAATTACCAAAACTGTTTTGGCACAAAACGGGAAGTAAATTTGACAAGCGTCTTAAAGATATTCGATATTTGTCATCCACCTTGTTTCTGGGCTTCTTGTGAATTGTAAGGCTTTAAATAATTCTGAGATTATATTGAAATTTGCGATTTATGTCGATTTTATGTAGTTGACAAAAGACACGAAGAATAATATAAAAATCTGCATCAAAAAGTATTTTGAAGCATTGCATTTAGACCAAATTCAGATTTATAGGGACTATTGAGACTAACCATATACGTTCAAAATGGCAACTAAATAATTCACATGCAATTTGCCTTAAAGTTTCTGTGCATTTGTCCAATTGAATACATGTTTAAACGGATAAATTTAATATATTTAATTACAGGTAAAAAGTAAAGCTGAAGAGTTGCTTTAAAGCTAAAACCAAAAGACAGAAATTGTAGGTGGATCAACCACAGACACATTTAATAGAGCAAAAACTTTCAAACTCTTGCTAATGACAGCAGAGCCAAGAAACCAACGCTAATTTCGTGTGATTGCGTGTTCATCTGCATAACTCTGTGTGTGTGTGTGAGTGTGTGTGTGGGTTTATCTTATATATATATTTTATATGTATATCAAGGTCAGCAGTTGAGAAAAAGTTTCGCACATATGAATGCAGAGGAAGAAAATAAAGAAAAGTGCAAAGCATTTGGGAAAGAATACTCAAGCAAAACTTATCTAAACAGCATCATATACAGAAGCAGTCAAGCACACACACAGATACAACAATAGTGTGTGTGTGTGTGTGTGGGTGTGTCTTTGCTCTTATGTATATACTTACTTATATACTTTTCTGGGTGTTGTATTCATAAGCGCGCTTTAAGCCCTGTAATAAGCTTATCGCGAGGCGACCAGAGTCCACATAGTTGTTGCCGAGTGTTGAGCTCTGCATTTATTCAATGTAGCTGCTAATCGGCTTATCGATAGCAGACGGTCTCTCTAATTTCGAATCAGATCAGGAAAACTAACTGCAAAACTTTGTGACTCTGTATTTGTAATGAAACCAACAATTCCGGCCACACCTCAATAAAGAGACGAGAAAAAGCAGATAAAAATCAAGGTGAGATTCTGGTACATTAGCAGTGAAATCTCTGCAGCAAAAAAAGATTGTGGAAGAGCTAATTTTTTTGTGTTGGCTGAATGAGAATGTTTTTCCTGAATTTTCCTTGCTGTTTTTTTGGGGCTGCTCGCACACACTTTATGAGCCGAATACTTTGATTAATGCTCTTGCTGCGAATGCTGCTACTGCAACTGGCTGCTGGTTGCTGGCTGCTGGCATGTGGCAAGAGGCTAAGCGGATAAATGTGTCCCACGCTGAAGGCGGCTAAAATACGGCGTAACAATTATGTGCAATTTATAGACTCACATAAGATTAGCTATTGCCAGGCACAGTCCGTTAACTCTCCAAGGTAACTGAAATGAGCCCGACTGAAACCAGCTACCAGGTTTTAAAGATAAAAGTGATGTAAAAATTATTTTTTCATATGAAGCGTTTATGCGGCAACAATTAAAATTTAACCACAAATATTGAACTGTTGAGAGCTGTCGACTCTCACTTTTAAATAAATTTTAAGCTTTAAATTTTAATAATTTTAACGTTAAACAGAGCACCTAAAAGTCACCACATTTAAGTTAATGGCGTCATCCGAATAGGGACAATGCTGTCATATCATCTCGTATTACAATTTTGCTTAACGTATTCCAGTGAAATGAAGCTTGGGGTATTATTTTTCAGCTGTCGTTCTACTTAGTCTGGCATTTTTAATTACTTAGCTTCCTTTCATTTAACGGCTAATGCGAAAAAATGTCACCAAAATTGTTAATGGCATTCTGCCAAGACCCAATTCGTAAGTGTCTCCAGGACATGTTTTGTTTTTTCAATCAAATGCCTGAACCCTTTTCTCAATTGAAGGCTTTTGGCCTGCTATTTTTAGCTAACATTCTTGTTATAAAAAATATCCGACTTGAATTTGATTGGCTTCTCTGGCATGTGCACTTGGGTTTGACTGCAGACTTGAGTGATTTGCGATTCATCCAAGCCAAATTTCTGAATTTCTGTGAAATTAGATAAATGCCTAAAGTAAGATTAAATATCTGGGTTTTCAATTTCCAATAAACGTTTTTTTTTTCTAAAATTGGCTTAGCTTATAATAAGCTTATAATTTCTAACAAAATCTACCAAAAATTACGAGCTGCGTTAAATCGCAATTAATTTAATTTTATTAAATTAAATTCAAATCAACAGTCTGTTTAGCTTTCATGTAGAATGGCATCTTAAATGTTTAATGTTGAAAATTATAAATTTAAATAATGTACGCAAGAAACCAATTAAATGTAGTTGAAGTCTGCTTACTTTAACTTTCGTAAGGAATGGAATCTTAAATGTTTAATATTGAAAATGATTCGCTGTAGATGCGAGAGAGAGAAAATTGCTAAAATGCAACCATAAATTTAAATAATGTATCCAATTTGAGCAGGAAAACAAAAAATATCAGCTCGCATCAGTTTTTTACACACAATTGCATTTTCCATTTCATTGCAGCGCAAATTGAAAACAAAAAGAAAAAAAAGAAAAAACGAGAGACAGAGAAAGAGTGAGAGGGAAGATAGAAGGACGCACACAAGAGACGAGCAGAGCAGGGAAGGTCGGGGAGGTGGCTGCAGTGTTAGCAGGATGTCAAAATGCCATCGGCAGATCAAATCCTGTTCATAAATGTCACCACAACAGTGGCCGCGGCAGCGTTGACAGCAGCCGCTGCCGTCAACAGCACACCAGAGGCATCCACAGCAAAGGCATCATCGCCAGCGTCAGCCAACGGACGCAGTGCAGCAGCAGCGTCGACTACAACAGCAGCCCTGGCAGCCAATTTATCGGGCTCGTTTGTGGACAGCCTGACGACGGCAACAGCAACAGTGACAACAACAACAGCAATTGTTGAGTCAACGCAGGAATGTGGCGCATTGGCGGTGGAGGAGATGCATGCCAGCTTTTTGGGCTTGCAACTGGCGGTGCCGGAGTGGGAGGCGCTGCTCACAGCGCTGGTGCTCTCCATCATCATAGTGCTGACCATAATTGGCAACATTCTGGTCATACTGAGCGTGTTCACCTACAAACCGCTCCGCATTGTGCAGAACTTTTTCATCGTCTCGTTGGCGGTGGCCGATTTAATGGTGGCACTGCTGGTGCTGCCCTTTAATGTGGCATACTCGATACTGGGTCGCTGGGAGTTTGGCATACACCTGTGCAAGCTGTGGCTCACCGGCGATGTGCTCTGCTGCACCTCCTCGATACTCAATCTGTGCGCCATTGCCCTGGATCGCTACTGGGCGATAACCGATCCCATTAACTATGCACAGAAGCGGACAGTGGGTCGAGTCCTGCTGCTCATCTCGGGTGTCTGGCTGCTCTCCTTGTTGATTAGCAGTCCGCCGCTGATTGGGTGGAACGATTGGCCGGATGAGTTCACCAGCGCAACACCGTGTGAGCTGACCTCGCAGCGTGGCTATGTCATCTACTCGTCGCTGGGCTCCTTCTTCATTCCGCTCGTCATTATGACGATTGTCTACATTGAGATCTTCGTGGCGACGCGACGTCGTCTGAGGGAGCGTGCCAAGGCAAACAAATTGAATACGATTGCGTTGAAGACAACAGAACTGGAGGCCATCAACACGAGCAGTGCGGCAGCTGGCAGCAGCTCAACCAGCTCAAAGGCGCGCTACTTGGGCAGCCTCTGCGGCAGTTGGCTCTGCTGTGGTCGCGACCGTGCCAACTTTGCCACGCCCATGATACACAACGACCAGGAGAGTCTCAGCAGCGAGACACACGCCCAGCCTGAGACAAACATTGAACAGCACCAGCACCAACAGCAAACGGTTGTTGTGCTCGTCAAGAAGTCGCGCCGCGCCAAGATCAAGGACTCAATTAAGCATGGCAAGGGGCGCAGCGGTCGCAGATCGCAGTCATCCTCGTCGGGATGTGAGCCGCACGGTGAGCAACAGTTGCTGCCACAAGCCAATAGCAACAATGCCGCCACCAAATCGGATCAGGAGATAAGCACAGAGAGCGGCAGCGATCCCAAAGGTTGCATACAGGTGGGTCTTAAGCAAAGATCTCAATCAAATCATTCTTTTGTTCTTCATTTAGAAACTTTATTTATTTACATTTATTATTTTTTAGGTTTGTGTTACCCAAGCGGATGAGCAAACGTCTCTAAAGATGACGCCGCCACAGTCATCGATGGTCACGGCTGCTGTGACTGTGGTGCAGAAGAAGCCGAGCACCGTCAACCAGTTCATCGAGGAGAAGCAGAAGATCTCACTGTCCAAGGAGCGGAGGGCTGCTCGCACCCTGGGCATCATTATGGGCGTGTTTGTCATCTGCTGGCTGCCGTTCTTCCTGATGTATGTGATTCTGCCATTTTGCCAGAGTTGCTGTCCCACGAACAAGTTTAAGAACTTCATCACCTGGTTGGGTTACATTAATTCCGGCTTGAATCCGGTCATCTATACGATATTCAATTTGGATTATAGGCGTGCGTTTAAAAGACTACTGGGCATGAAGATATGAGCGCATGATGACGGACACAAAGTGCAGATGCGAACCGAAGGAGAGGGCATTACTCAAAGTTTGTGCCAAAAATTAATATGAATATTCGGAGAAACACCTGGGAAAAGTGATGCTATCAAATAACTAATCATGAAATTTACATCAATATGGTTTCACTCATTTGTACACATGATCTCGAAAGTTCATTGAAAATAATAAATGACATTAAATATTTGAACTAAATGAAGAAAAGAAAAATGAGAAATTTATATTATCAAATAAAAAGCTTCTTGTTATATTAGTAAAATCTAGTTTTTGATTTAACTGCTTCACTTGAATATCAAATGAATCTATCTGTTAACTTTAACTCCAAAATGAACTCACTTTTTTCGGGTGTTTCAAAGTGTTGGTTTTGCTCATAAAGAGCACTTTGAAAGGACACGCCTGGGCGTACTTAGCTAAACGTAAACTGTTATATATACTCATAGAAAGTGTACGGAGAAGATGGCCACAAGGTCAACTTTTATGTGCACTGGCCCTGTTCTCAAAAAAAAAAAAATATTTAAAATAACATATTCAAAACTGGAACAAAATATTACCATACAAAAAGAGGAAAGCTTCAATGTATAAAACGTCTAACAAAAAATACGAAAACTTAACTGGAAACCTAATTAAATTTAATTAAGTGTTTACGCACATGTTGCAAACTTTCATATTTCACTCTTTATCGCATAAACTGAACATATATAAAAAATATATATGCATTACATTACATATAAATACATAAATACAAAATAATAAATAATAATAAATTAAAGGTTAATTGAATGTGCTCGCTCAACATTGAGAAACTTCCAAAAACTGTTTTCTTAGGCATTATTATAAACATATTTACATTACGATTTAGGTGCAATAAATTATTAATAATAAATGTATGTATACTTTGTGAGGTACGCTTAAAAATATTTGTTAGAAATGAATTGTTTTTATGACAAAGCATCAAATGTGTTGAGTGTGCAAAAGCACAGCTAAAAGCTTAATTAATTAATAAATATTTAAACACAAATAAGTAAAATATACAACAGCAAAGATAAATGTTTTACTGCATTGTGCAATAAGGTTTAACAAAAAATAAAATTAAAATACTAAATATAAATCGATGTATAAAACCAAGAGAAACAAAAATCATAAGTATATACGGCAATTTTTGAATTTTCATGGTGTACGTTAACTTCACTAATTAAATTGTTTAATTAGCAAGCCGAAACAAAACAAACGAACAAAAAGACAGATTCGAATACAAGTTATGAAAAATAATTAAATACCTTAGTTTCATTTGTTTATTTTAAAATTATACAGGTCAGCACTTTTTCATGTGCAACCTAACGCATAGGTAAAAGCCAGCCTACAGGTAACAATTTGAAGACTTTAAATCAAATTTGAAACGGCCATTTTCGAAAAACTGGAATGTTAACAGATTTGTTAACATTTCTTGCTCCTCCTTGTTGGTAGCGCTGACAAGAGCTGCTTGTTAAGAATGTTACAGTCTACTGCAATGACCATTGCTCTCAGCAGCTGAATGATACGAGACCACTTAACATTTTCCCCATATGTGAGATCAGCTGGCGCTGTTAAGTTAACTTGACTTAAATTTAAATAAATTGTTTTTTACTTACAAACTAATCGATTTAAGTAAAATATAAATAAGAATTTTGTTGTTGTTCCCTACTTTATCTATGGTTTATTTATTTTACTGTGGTCTATTTTTTTTGGTATTAAAAATATAATCCCAAATAACATTTTTGGGATTTTTTACATTGCATTTTGGGTTTGTGTCAGTATTCATGAGATGTGGGATTAGTCATTTCAATTTATTTTTAGTTTATATTTAAAGCACATTAGAACAATATTCCAAATAAGTCCCCTACTGCCCCAAAAGAAATAGAAATAATACAAAAATGCAGGTAAGTTTAAAGTCAGCAGAATATAGAATATATACATATATCTTCAAATGTGTGTGCATTTATAAATGTGTATTTGTGCATAAATTTGAGCATGTGCATGCAATGCCCATATTTGGTTGTAAAACGAACCCAAAATGAATCGCATGAGTGCGTTGAACGATTTCTGAATGAAAACTCAAGCAAATGATGATTTTTTTAGGATCCCAACGAAGATACCGAGTGGAACGATGTGCTGCGCGCAAAGGGTATCATTGGGCCAAAGCAGAAGGAAGCGGAGATAACTGAAGACCAAATTCAGGCGATGATGAGCGATGTGATTCAGCGACGAACAGATTTACCGCCGCAGGAGGGTCAGCGTGACAAGCAGATCGATGACATGTCACTCGACGAGCTCGATGAACTCGAGGACTCCGAGGACGAGGCAGTGCTGGAGCAGTATCGCCAGCGTCGCATGGCCGAGATGCGTGCCACGGCGGAGAAGGCGCGCTTTGGCAGTGTTCGAGAAATATCCGGGCAGGAGTACGTCGACGAGGTGACCAAAGCGGGCGAGGGCATCTGGGTGGTATTGCATCTGTATGCCAACGGCGTACCCCTCTGCGCCCTCATCCACCACCACATGCAACAGCTGGCGGCACGCTTCCCACAGACCAAGTTCCTCCGCTCCGTGGCCACCACCTGCATACCCAACTTCCCCGACAAAAACCTGCCCACCATTTTCGTTTACCACGAGGGAGCGATGCGCAAACAGTTTATTGGTCCGCTGGAGCTGCGGGGCGAGAAACTTACGCTGCCCGAGTTGGAGTTTATGCTGGGTGCGGTTGGTGCTGTGCCCAGCGACATTAAGGAGGATCCCCGGCCACAGATCCGGGATAAAATGCTAGCCGATTTGGAAGATAAAAGTGCGGATTTTTATTAAGATCGCATCTTCGATCCCATTTTCTGTTGCAGTACAATTTGCGAATCTTGTTTTGTGTGCATTTCTTGTTAAAACAAAATACAAATTATTTTTGCTACCAGGATTCACTTGTTGTTGTGTGCTTTCCCACTGTTGGTCGAAGTCTTGGCCATGCCCTTGGGCTTGCTGCGAAATATGTTCGGATCGATGATATTGTACGGATGCTCGCAGGCCGGATTTATGGTGCGTCCGCGACGTAACTCGTGCTTCTCCAGCAGATGTGGAGCCAGCAGCAGAAACAGCTGCTCCGTCCACGAAGGCAAGCCAAAGCTGGTGAAACACAGCTCCCAGTAGGGCAAACCCAAGTGCGCAATCGCCATGCGCAGATACTCACTGAAAGTCTCGGCCAGAAACTGCCAGCTGAGTGTGCCCAGCTCGAGCAAATAAAACCGTGGATTGTTCGAACTGGTTGACTCATACAACATGCACACCTGAAAGGGGAAATATTTTTATATTTATAAATAATACTTTTAGAAAGCCAATAAGATAAATTTCCGAAATTTACTTTCTGAATAATAGGGTGAATAATTATTGTCTCCAAAAGTATTGCGATTTTAGTAAAAGGTGCAAGGTGATGCAACTGTTCCTCACTCACCTTGGCCATTTCGTTGATATTGTTGATTTCAAATATTTTGGTCTTGGCCGTTATAATGGGCGGGGCATTATCCCACTTATCCTTGGCTCCAACAGAGCTAATGCTGCTCCCGCTGGCCCCGCTAGTCGACTGGGCGCCGCTTGCCGGGTGAGTATTCTCGATGTTCTCCCGCAACAGGGTCACCTGGAGCAGATGCGGAAAGTGTATGTAGCCGACGCGTCGAACATCGCTGGCTAAGGGATCCCAATTGACGGATCATCATTATATTTGCCTGTTTTGTCGAGTCTCGATACTTACGCGCATATTGATAGCTCCAGTTGAGCACGAAGCCGTCGCTGGATAGGTAGAACTTTTTCATGTCCTCCGGCAGGTAGACACAGTGCCGTTGCTCCCAGTTGACCACCTGGCATGGATTCAGGGGTTGTCGACGCTCCAGGCTCACATTGCACACTCTCGGCACGTTTGCTATTGTGGATGTTTGATTTAGGTATTTTCTTTAGCTGGCAAACAATAATTATCACTCACATAACGTTTTAATCAGGCCCAATGTCAAATTCTCGTAGAATGCATCTTCTGGTGAAAGTTTCTTATTCATATTTGAAATACGTAATTTTCGTTCACGGAATATTCCAAGGAGCGGAGGCGCTGTTTAATGTTAAACTTGATAGAGTAAACAATGCCTCCCTGACACTGGTTGTCCTGGCAACAGACCGACTAACTAACTATCTGACTACTATCGTTCCTGAGGCAGAACTAACAACTGACTAACATTAATATTATGAACTATTAATTTTATGTAGAACAAGACGAATATTGTTTTAAATGAATTCGAATACTAAAACTAAACAATATAAATCAAAAAAAGGTATTATTTATTATTATTATTTCTGTTCGCCTGGTATTTTCAGTGGGGGAACAATACGAAAACTCGAAGAAAAAAGGGCTAACATGTGAAATTTTGATTTTTATTTTCATAGCATTGGTTAGCTAGTATTAGTATACTTTAGGTAAATCGTCTAACTAAACATTTCTGGTCGCCTGGTATTTTCAGTGGGGGAACAATACGAAAACTCGAAGAAAAAAGGGCTCACATGTGAAATATTGATTATTATTTTCATAGCATTGGTTAATTAGTATTAGTATATTTTAGGTAAATCGTCTAACTAAACATTTCTGATCGCCTGGTATTTTAGTGGGGGAACAATACGAAAACTCGAAGAAAAAAGGGCTCACATGTGAAATATTGATTATTATTTTCATAGCATTGGTTAATTAGTATTAGTATATTTTAGGTAAATCGTCTAACTAAACATTTCTGATCGCCTGGTATTTTAGTGGGGGAACAATACGAAAACTCGAAGAAAAAAAGGGCTCACATGTGAAATATTGATTATTATTTTCATAGCATTGGTTAATTAGTATTAGTATATTTTAGGTAAATCGTCTAACTAAACATTTCTGATCGCCTGGTATTTTAGTGGGGGAACAATACGAAAACTCGAAGAAAAAAGGGCTCACATGTGAAATATTGATTATTATTTTCATAGCATTGGTTAATTAGTATTAGTATATTTTAGGTAAATCGTCTAACTAAACATTTCTGATCGCCTGGTATTTTAGTGGGGGAACAATACGAAAACTCGAAGAAAAAAGGGCTCACATGTGAAATATTGATTATTATTTTCATAGCATTGGTTAATTAGTATTAGTATATTTTAGGTAAATCGTCTAACTAAACATTTCTGATCGCCTGGTATTTTAGTGGGGGAACAATACGAAAACTCGAAGAAAAAAGGGCTCACATGTGAAATTTGGATTATTATTTTCATAGCATTGGTTAATTAGTATTAGTATATTTTAGGTAAATCGTCTAACTAAACATTTCTGATCGCCTGGTATTTTAGTGGGGGAACAATACGAAAACTCGAAGAAAAAAGGGCTCACATGTGAAATATTGATTATTATTTTCATAGCATTGGTTAATTAGTATTAGTATATTTTAGGTAAATCGTCTAACTAAACATTTCTGATCGCCTGGTATTTTAGTGGAGGAACAATACGAAAACTCGAAGAAAAAAGGGCTCACATGTGAAATATTGATTTTTATTGCTTGCTCCAACTCTGTATTTCTCCTCTGTGTATTTGAGGTTATTCTCCAGTTAAATCGTCTAACTAAACATTTCTGATCGCCTGGTATTTTAGTGGGGGAACAATACGAAAACTCGAAGAAAAAAGGACTAACATGTGAAATTTTGATTTTTATTTTCATAGCATTGGTTAATTAGTATTAGTATACTTTTAGGCAGTTCGATTTAAATAAATTGAAAAGAAATTGTTGCATACTTTAAAGAGCGTGTATTTGAGGTTATTCTCCAGGGAAATCGTCTAACTAAACATTTCTGATCGCCTGGTATTTTAGTGGGGGAACAATACGAAAACTCGAAGAAAAAAAGGGCTCACATGTGAAATATTGATTTTTATTTTCATAGCATTGGTTAATTAGTATTAGTATATTTTAGGTAAATCGTCTAACTAAACATTTCTGATCGCCTGGTATTTTAATGGGGGAACAATACGAAAACTCGAAGAAAAAAGGGCTCACATGTGAAATATTGATTTTTATTGCTTGCTCCAACTCTGTATTTCTCCTCTGTGTATTTGAGGTTATTCTCCAGTTAAATCGTCTAACTAAACATTTCTGATTGCCTGGTATTTTAGTGGGGGAACAATACGAAAACTCGAAGAAAAAAGGACTAACATGTGAAATTTTGATTTTTATTTTCATAGCATTGGTTAATTAGTATTAGTATATTTTAGGTAAATCGTCTAACTAAACATTTCTGATCGCCTGGTATTTTAATGGGGGAACAATACGAAAACTCGAAGAAAAAAGGGCTCACATGTGAAATATTGATTTTTATTGCTTGCTCCAACTCTGTATTTCTCCTCTGTGTATTTGAGGTTATTCTCCAGTTAAATCGTCTAACTAAACATTTCTGATTGCCTGGTATTTTAGTGGGGGAACAATACGAAAACTCGAAGAAAAAAGGACTAACATGTGAAATTTTGATTTTTATTTTCATAGCATTGGTTAATTAGTATTAGTATACTTTTAGGCAGTTCGATTTAAATAAATTGAAAAGAAATTGTTGCATACTTTAAAGAGCGTGTATTTGAGGTTATTCTCCAGGTAAATCGTCTAATTAAACATTTCTGATCGCCTGGTATTTTAGTGGGGGAACAATACGAAAACTCGAAGAAAAAAGGGCTCACATGTGAAATATTGATTTTTATTGCTTGCTCCACCTCTGTATTTCTCCTCTGTGTATTTGAGGTTATTCTCCAGTTAAATCGTCTAACTAAACATTTCTGATCGCCTGGTATTTTAGTGGGGGAACAATACGAAAACTCGAAGAAAAAAGGGCTAACATGTGAAATTTTGATTATTATTTTCATAGCATTGGTTAATTAGTATTAGTATATCTTAGGTAAATCGTCTAACTAAATATTTCTGTTCGCCTGCTATTTTAGTGGGGGAATAATACGAAAACTCGAAGAAAAAAGCGATCGCATGTGAAATATTGATTTTTATTGCTTGCTCCACCTCTGTATTTCTCATCTGTGTATTTGAGGTTATTCTCCAGGTAAATCGTTTAACTAAACATTTCTGTTCGCCTGTTATTTGAGTGGGAGAACAATACGAAAATTCGAAGAAAAAAGGGCTCACATGTGAAATTTTGATTTTTATTTTCATAGCATTGGTTAGCTAGTATTAGTATACTTTAGGTAAATCGTCTAACTAAACATTTCTGTTCGCCTGGTATTTTAGAGGGGGAACAATACGAAAACTCGAAGAAAAAAGGGCTCACATGTGAAATTTTGATTTTTATTTTCATAGCATTGGTTAATTAGTATTAGTATATTTTAGGTAAATCGTCTAACTAAACATTTCTGATCGCCTGGTATTTTAGTGGGGGAACAATACGAAAACTCGAAGAAAAAAGGGCTAACATGTGAAATTTTGATTATTATTTTCATAGCATTGGTTAATTAGTATTAGTATATCTTAGGTAAATCGTCTAACTAAATATTTCTGTTCGCCTGTTATTTTAGTGGGGGAATAATACGAAAACTCGAAGAAAAAAGCGATCGCATGTGAAATATTGATTTTTATTGCTTGCTCCACCTCTGTATTTCTCCTCTGTGTATTTGAGGTTATTCTCCAGTTGAATCGTTTAACTAAACATTTCTGTTCGCCTGGTATTTTAGAGGGGGAACAATACGAAAACTCGAAGAAAAAAGGGGTAACATGTGAAATATTGATTATTATTTTCATAGCATTGGTTAATTAGTATTAGTATACTTGTAGGCAGTTCGATTTAAATAAATTGAAAAGAAATTGTTGCATACTTTGAAGGTCGTTTATTTGAGGTTATTCTCCAGTTAAATCGTTTAACTAAACACTTCTGTTCGCCTGTTACTTTAGTGGGGGAACAATACGAAAACTCGAAGAAAATAGCGATCGCATGTGAAATATTGATTTTTATTTTCATAGCATTGGTTAATTAGTATTAGTATACTTTAGGTAAATCGTCTAACTAAATATTTCTGTTCGCCTGTTATTTTATTGGGGGAACAATACAAAAACTCGAAAAAAAAAGCGATCACATGTGAAATATTGATTTTTAATTTCGTAGCATTGGTTAATTAGTATTAGTATACTTGTAGGCAGTTCGATTTAAATAAATTGAAAAGAAATTGTTGCATACTTTGAAGGTCGTTTATTTGAGGTTATTCTCCAGTTAAATCGTTTAACTAAACACTTCTGTTCGCCTGTTACTTTAGTGGGGGAACAATACGAAAACTCGAAGAAAAGAGCGATCGCATGTGAAATATTGATTTTTATTTTCATAGCATTGGTTAATTAGTATTAGTATACTTTAGGTAAATCGTCTAACTAAACATTTCTGGTCGCCTGGTATTTTGGTGGGGGAACAATACGAAAACTCGAAGAAAAGAGCGATCACATGTGAAATATTGATTTTTATTTTCATAGGAGCTTGCTCCACTTTGAAGAGAGTGCATTTAAGATTATTCTCCAGTTAAATCGTTTAACTAAACATTTCTGTTCGCCTGTTATTTGAGTGGGAGAACAATACGAAAACTCGAAGAAAAAAGGGCTCACATGTGAAATTTTGATTTTTATTTTCATAGCATTGGTTAGCTAGTATTAGTATACTTTAGGTAAATCGTCTAACTAAATATTTCTGTTCGCCTGTTATTTTAGTGGGGGAGTAATACGAAAACTCGAAGAAAAAAGCGATCGCATGTGAAATATTGATTTTTATTTTCATAGGATCTTGCTCCACCTCTGTATTTCTCCTCTGTGTATTTGAGGTTATTCTCCAGTTAAATCGTCTAACTAAACATTTCTGTTCGCCTGCTATTTTAGTGGGGGAACAATACGAAAACTCGAAGAAAAAAGCGATCGCATGTGAAATATTGATTTTTATTGCTTGCTCCACCTCTGTATTTCTCCTCTGTGTATTTGAGGTTATTCTCCAGTTAAATCGTTTAACTAAAAATTTCTGTTACTAATTATTAATTACTAATTAGCAGCTGCTCAATGACAAGAGTTTGTTTTATTCCTTTTTTTCCGCAAAAAAAAAACAAATTTCCAGTATATGCTCCGCAATGCCGATCCCAATAAGAATCATGGATTCAATTTGTGGAAGGCAACGCGTTGTGTCAAACGGCAGCCACTCAGGCGGATCCCCATTATGCGACCTGACAACACTTGGTGTCGATCGGATGCAGAGATTGCATCGGCATTTGCGGATGAGCTGCAAGGCCGGTTCACGCCTTTTGCGCTTGCGTCGCCCAGCCAGGTACAGGAAATTGAGGCATTTTTAAATGCAGATCTCGATCCTGTGCAACCGATCACACCTATCGCCCCTTGTGAGGTCCGCTTGCAGATTCGCAGGCTAAAGTCCACTAAAGCCCCCGGCTATGATGGCGTCGACGGCAGAGTTGCTAAGGCCCTCCCCGAGAAGGGAGTGATGTTCTTGGTGCTACTCTTTAACTCAATGGTTCGCTTCCACCACTTCCCCAGTCCATGGAAGTGTGCTGTGATTGCGATGATTCCGAAACCTGGCAAGCCGGATAATCTTGTCTCGTCATATCGACCGATAAGCTTGCTGTCCACTTTCTCCAAGATTTTTGAAAAAATATTTCTTGGAAGATTGTCGGCAGTAAGTGGCTTCCAGAGCGCCATTCCTGATCATCAGTTTGGCTTTAGGCATCACCATGGTACACCAGAGCAAGTTCATCGAGTAGTACAGCATGTTCTCGAGGCCCTGGAAAATAAGCAGTACAGCTCTGCCGTCTTCCTGGATATCCAGCAAGCGTTTGATCGCGTATGGCATGATGGCCTGCTTTTTAAGCTTAAGTCCCTACTACCATCGGCGCAGTATTTACTGCCGAGGTCCTACTTGCTTGGCCGTTCTTTTATGGTTGAAGTTAGGGGCGAGCGATCAAACATCCGCCGCATCGGAGCGGGTGTACCGCAGGGTAGTGTCCTTGGACCTGCCCTGTACACATTGTACACTGCGGATTTGCCGATTCCGGTAGCCAATAACACGCTGCTTGCTACATACGCAGATGACACAGTGTTCCTTGCTAACTCCTCCACTGCCTGGAGAGCCTCAGCGGTTACGCAAAGGTTCTTGGATGGTTTTAGTACCTGGGCCAACCGGTGGAACATCTGTATCAATGAGAACAAGTCTCAGCACTGTACGTTTGCGCTCAGGAGTGGTAACTGTCCAAGCGTCCGACTCAACATACTATGTTAGCAATTTGACACTGCACAACGATTTCAGTGTACCGACAGTCATTAATCAAATAAACCGACACACAAGTCGTTACAATGACAGGTTGCATAACCATGTCAACCCATTGGCCTGCTCACTAGGGTCAAATACAACTCGTCGACGCTTAAAGCGCCTCCACACCAGCGACCTCTGGACAGTTGGGCGTTAATATTTTCCAATTTTCTTATTAGTGTTCTGCAAATGTTACATTTAATGTTAAATTGATGTTACGTAATATTGTAATATGTTAATACCAATTATTTGATTATGTTATTGATTTAAGTCCGCTGTCATTATGTATATTTTCAAAACAATATTTTATAACCTTTCAGTAGGTTGATTAATATTAAATTAAATTGCTACATCAAAAAAAAAAAAAAAAGAATAATATGTCGTTGATATAGCTGCTAATAAGTCAGAGTTGTGTTATATATTTTGAAATGTTTATATCCACTCAAATACAATGTATTTACACAAAACAAGTACGGTAAGGGAACATAAATGATTGATTTGTCAACAATGAAGTTAAACACGACACGACTGAATGAGCAATATGGACGTGATCGGATCATGGCCATTGACCAATTGCCAATCTCATCTCTTGGCTGCACTGGGCTCTGCGCTCTCCGCCTCCTCCTCGTGTCAAGAAACCTCCCACACGGTGGACTCAACCGAACGACGCGGACGCCCAGCGACCTCCACATGGGCATCCAGTCCATCACTCAAGCGACTGAAGCGGCGAGCCCAACTCCCTCGCGGATTGGCCTGGCCTCCGGCTAAGGATGAGCGGTGGCTGGTATCGCGGAACAGACTCATAATATCCTGATTGTCTCCTTGCGCCCGCTTGATGCCATGCTGGTATTTGGCCTCCTTGGCTAGCAGCTCCTCGCGCTGCATTTGTGTCTTCACCTCCGAGGGCACATCGGGTATGATGAACTGCATGATGCCGGTTAGGACGAACACAACATGCTGTTTTGGTCAATACAAATATATTAAGTAATTATCTATTAGACCCACAGTAAGTCTTAGAGCCAAACTTCTCCAATTTAAACTATGCAACAATATTTTTTGGATGCAAAATGAATGGAGAGTGCAAACTGCACTGAAGTCGCTATGAAAGCTATGACATTTTCGTATTTAAATATTTTTTTAAATTTTTATTGATCTTCGATTCAGTTTAGAGAAGTTTGACTGTATTTGATGCCCTATTATACCTCAAACACCACGACGAAGGCCAGGCGAGCGGCAAAAACATGCCAATAGTGGGGACTAAGTCCATAAGGCTCATAGTGCTTGGGGCCATTCCTGGAAAGTGAATCAAATGTAAACTTGAAATGAGATGGAGTAGTGTCAATTTACTAACCGATAACCCCTATATTGACAGGTGTCCGGATCGAGTTCGCTGCTCGTCGCACCCCATTCCTCCTTGTATTCGGATGTGTTGAATATGGACAGGGAGTGCTCAATGTAGCCAGCCAAAGTATTTGACTGCGAGTAGACAAACTTATAAACGACGCGTGGAATGAAGTCACTCGTGTAGGCAATCACAAACGCATTCGAGACGACGGCCGTGTAGGTGATAATCCGCAGAATGCCGTACCAGGCGCCAATGTCCTCTACACGCTCCGCCAAGGGTCGCCTCGCCTGTGTGACCATCTTGTAGGCATCCAATCGAATCTCGGCCACATTGTTGAGCAGTGCAAAAAGCGGCGCCAATGGAAATGCGGCCACAAACAGTGTGACAAAGCCATATTGAAGAACTAAAATAAGTATGCACCAAATTATAAATGGCCAACTTGGGTAGCTTAACATGCAGCGAGCCACTCACTCATTTCTAGGTACTCATCGAATAGGGCCAAGCGACCCGGATCCTGCATATGATAGTCCTGTTCCCAAGCCATATGTAAATGCGATTCATCCTTAGTGTCCTGCAATTAAATAAATATTTGGGTTTATTGCTCCGATAAATGATATATCTAATCGTTATTAGAATCTATAAGGATGGAACCAATAAATTGGTAAATAAAAAAATAATAAATTTATAAACAGCTTTCCAACATTTTCCCCACAAGCTTCCTTTCAGTTATAATTTTTTTATATTTATCAGTTAATATCTTACACACCTGTTTGTGCTTGCGCTGACGCCACCAGTTCCAGAACTTGGGAAAAAGATATTCCATAAAGTTGTTCCAGCATTGCTTGCCCACCATAATAATGGCCTAAATGGTCAGAGAGCTTGCCTTATAAAACCGAAACACAAGCTGATCGCAGAATTTTGTACTTGCCAATTGGATGCAGAGCTCGGAGAGGCAGCCCGCCGGATCACAAATGTCATTCTTGAGGCGGAAGAACTCACTGCGCCGCGCCTGATCATCGCCGGGATAGTCGAAGAAGCGTCCCTTGAAGAACGCTATGTAGATGAGCGAGGAGTAGAAGTTCATGAATTCAAAGAAGAATATCTTAAAGGTGTACGAGTCCTCGTATTCGGTGTGGGTGCGAGGATTCTCCAGGTTTGTCAACTTAATTGCCATGCGATGATAGATCTAATGTGATACCAAAAATCAGAATTGATTGATTGAGCAACACTCTACACTTTTGGAGTTTAAGCCTACCCGTGTGAGTATCATAATGACAACCAAATTGATCAGCGCCGCTGTCACTGTGGTAAACAGCTTGGCATGCTCATTCACAAAGAAGCCTCCCCCGCCATAGATGATCGCGACCAAGGATACGCGGTAGATAATTGTGCCCAGCACGGCGGAGAGCACAACTGCGATCTGCACTCGATGAAGTTGAACAATATTTTATTAAAGGGTAAGGTGTTGTCACAGTTCTTGTTTCTTAACTACATTTTCAAACAACTATTTAATCATTAATTTATTTTTAATGAACACATTTTAGTGTCCACAAGATGATTCCAAAATATAAATATATCAAAATAAATGTCGTACGCCAAAAATTAAAATTACAAATCTAGAGAAAAAATAAATTAAAAGGAAAATAATAACTTGTTCACTTGTAAATGTCCGTGTTCATAAATCTTATATTATCTACGCAAAATAAAATAAAATAACATTTAACTTAATATAAAATGTAATAAAACAGAAGCAAATAAAATCAACTTGTTTCATATTGCATTAAGACTAATTATTTCTTTGCGACAACTGTTCTACACTATGAGAAAACTTGTTCTTCCTAAAATAATAATT
This sequence comes from Drosophila nr. fundita, assembly GCA_035044245.1. Taxonomy (NCBI): domain Eukaryota; kingdom Metazoa; phylum Arthropoda; class Insecta; order Diptera; family Drosophilidae; genus Drosophila; species Drosophila nr. fundita. The sequence goes on along the minus strand of JAWNMG010000622.1, from coordinate 374,859 downwards.
GCACTGAGACCTAATAGTTTTTCTACCTTTTGGAAATAGTTTCTAATTAAAATAATTAAAATATTTCCTCAAATTCGAAATTCTTGCCCTGACTTAAAAGTTCATAACCTGTTGAAAAACAAACCATTGTTTTGAAAACATTCTTTCTAAAATTCAGAATAAATTCATGAAATATTTTAATTGGATATTTTTAAAATAAAATTTATGGATTATAATAATTTATTATAAAAATAAAAATAATAAAAAAGAACAAAGAATTCAGTGTACACATAAAAAAAAAATTCAAGATTTTTTTAACATGTTTCTACATTTTCCAACGACTTTTAGTTTTACGAATTCACTTTCTGAAAAATAAGGTGTGGTGCACTTTGGGCCAAAAGTAACGCAATTATCTAAGGTTCAGGATTATTAATACTAAGTTAAGTATTTACCATAAAGAGCACGGCACTTCCTGTTATTACGAATCGAATAGCCCGGCTCCAAGTGGACATGTAGGGTTCCTTTTCTCGTGTCACTGGATTCATGCGAAATGTGGTTGCGTTCGTCTCGAACTCAGGCCTGTTCTCCTCATCCAACTCGACGTTGTGGAGGTCCCATTCCCAGACTAAGACTGATTGCTTGCGTTTCCACAGCTCCAGGAAAGTGGTGGCTAAAAGTGCATAACAATTCTTAAAATTGCGGATTGTTTTGTAAATGTGAATACTCACCCCAGAAAGACATGAAAATGGCAAAGAATACCGTTGATGGATTGTCGAAGAGGTAAGTCAATCGTGAGAAGAGGCATGATTTGTATAGCGGCTGATAGCTGCACGCCCTGTCACAAAGCGGACACAGGGTAATGTTGCCGGTGCCGGACTCATTGCAGATCTCCTTGCTTGGCGTATTGTCCTCCGACTCCAGCGTGGCCAGGCCATAAATAAAGCACAGAGTGCCAACAATCGAGGGGTAAACAAGCATTTCGGTGTAGAAACCCAGCCAAGAAAAGTAGAGCGCGATTTTGTCGCCAAAGTACTTGCGCACCAGGCAAAGCGGCTGCTTCTTATACCACTGCGAAGGAGTTGCCCAGGTCTGATAAAGCACCCGACGATCCAGGGAAACGCCACTCGAGTGGGGCCGATCGTAGCGACCCTCGTGCAGCGGAAAGCAGCCCAGATAGGTGCCATCGTTGAGCAGTCGCCGGATGCCACTGCGATCGCCCTCCTCGTAGGGTGTTCGAATCAGCACCTGCATCACCATCAGCGACCGTTGAGCACTTGTATACGCCGTGGCACGATCCTTAACAATGAACCTGCAAGATGTAAATTGGCTTTAGTTGAATTACGATTCCAGATTTTTGTATTCCGCGTATGTATTTCATAATCTGCGGTTGTCAGCTTAGGGACTTACTGTTCCTCAGGATTGCCGTTGGCCGTCGCAGCCTTGAAAGTTGGCTCGCCCTCCAGCACGCTGTGATCGAGTTGTATCTTTTTGGTCAGCCGTTGCCACACATCCTTCCAGTATTGCACATTGCGCATGACGACGTTCTCATCATCCTACTCAATTGAAGGACATTTAGGGACATAGGTGCACACTTACTGGATGGTTTGCTTACCCAAGAAGGCTTTACGGATATTGTTATGAAGCGTTTGATGGGCAACTTAAGGTTCATGACCTCAGCTAGTCGTGTTTCGAGGCGCCACGGCAGATGGATCTTGAGGAAAAATGTTTTTTCGTTGAACGACTGTGACTTGTCCTCCAGCTCAACATCGAGTCCTTCCTTCACCAGATTGTCCATGAAACAGCGCCTTATATCGCGCCGACGTGCCTCCGCCTCGGTCATGACGCCCAGGTCCTCCTCCTCCCAAGCCAGCACCATGTCCACCTTGCGCCGTCCGTCCCGAAACATCAGTGACTCCGGGTCGAGGCCCTCCCTATCCTGTTTGCTTATGCGTCGCTCTCCCTCGCTGCCATCGCCCGTCAGGCTATTGCTCTTGCTGGCCTTGCGACTGCTGGCATAGCTGCCACTAATGCTGCTGCTCTCTTCGGTGGATGTCCTTCGATCAGTGGGCAACAATTGTCGATAGCCAAACTGATCGACCAGCTCATTCGAGTGTGACGACTCGATGACTTCATTTGACTGATTCCCTTTGTCATCCACCTCGCTGGACATGCGCCCATTCAGCGTCGGGCTAATGTTCAAGCCCAGAGTGCGACGCATTGCTGTACCTGGTATATCCTCCTCGGGTCTCTCCACAACTTTGGGACCGAATGCTTGCGTGGGACTCGGCTCTGCGGATTCTGTTTCCATGTGTGTGGGCAGCGGCATCGTTATCGAGTTGCCCTTCGAGTAACATGAGGCAGTGCTGCCACGCATCATCGAGGAGTTGAGCCATTTCTCTGTGTAGGAGGCAGAGCTGCCGCTGCCCGAGCTCTGTTTGTCCACGGGGGGTTTTGGCGAGACGGGTTTGTTGACCGCTTGACGTTCCACATCCATAAAATGGTAGGCAGTGATGCTGGGCTCCATTTGTGGGGCCTCCAGATCCAATTCAATTAAATTTCTATCCTGTTGGGCCAAGTAAGTAGAAGAAGAATGTCGATTTAATAGAAAAAGGATTATTTGAAACCCTCAAAATGAGAGACAAGAAATGATAGCAGATGTGTATGATGATGAAATGAGTTTAGTTGGATGACTTACACCATAACCAACTAGACGACCTGCTACTATGCCGCTGTCCTGGCTAAGCCGTCGTGGACGCGATTTGGGATGATTTTGGCGAATTGCTCGCTCGCTTTTGGCTGGGCTTGAGACGACTTGTCGCCGGCTTGGAGAGTTGCGCCGTGAATTACGTAGTGTGGGCACTGACAGGAATCCTGTGAAATAAAAAATGTTTTAGCCCAAATCGAGATAACTACAAATATAGCTGGCGAACCCACTTGGAAACTGAAACACTGTCTGCTCACTGGCTCTCTCGCTCTCGAATGCGCCGCTTCCAGTGAGATCCTCGCGCGAATTGGACTCCGTTATGGGTTTGGTGCTCTCCTCATCAACGCTGTCGATTCGTATTTGAAAAATATTTGAGTTGCCGCGCACATTTCCCTGCAGCTTTCCATGACTGTTCATTTTCCCGTATGTTTGTCTATCTATCTGTGTGTGACACGTCACTGCACAAAGTAATTACTCTGTTTAGTTATTCAATAACAAGAATTTTCCTGTTTTCGACTGCTTGACATATAATTTGACCTATGGTGCCAGATCGCACGAGGCTTGTACACTTGTCACCACTCCCATAATAAAATATGTATTTCAATTTGAAATTTCGATTCAAATAGAACACCAAATCGATGCGCGCTCCTAACTACGAGTATTTGATGTTTCTTTTGAACAAAATAAATAGAAATAAATGATTGTTAATTAATAATTGTTACCCTATTAATGATACATATTTTTATAGGGAATCTCAAGCTCTCTAAATTTCCTCCTTCCTTCCTATTAACAATTCGTTGTGAACTTTCCTCAATTTAAATATGCATGCACGCATTTTAATTTGTTTTTCTTTTTACTAGGTCGTGTTGCTTCTGCTATATTATTTGGTTTTCCTATTTCTGTAATCGCAAATGGATTCCAGCTTACACATACATACATACATAACAAATATGTCCGTACATAAAAAATATGTCCGTATGTTTGAAAGTATGTACGTCTGGGTCCCTCTGGGCTACTTTTATTTGACATTAGAGCCCAGTTATATATACAGTTGTAATGAGAAGTAGCCCACATTGGGGCAGGTACTATATGTATACGTATATGTATATATATGTAATTGTGTTTGCATTCAATTTGTGTATTTGACATTCAATGTTCGGGTTAATTAATAAGTTATTCAAAATTTTCCGCAACTCAATTTGTGAATTTGAGAAATATGTTTTGACAAAATGTCCTGGAGATAAAGAGAGAGATATCTTTAATGTATGAAAGGAGGTCACCAAACAGTAAACAATAAATATAATTTCTTCAATTTTGTTCTAACTCGAAGCCTTCAAGTCCAACAAAGTTCGTTTAGCGAAGTTCAACACAACTTTTTTACACTGATATCTTCTAATTGAGCACTATTAATTGTTGGTAAATTGGATGCATGTTTTTTGGAAACAGTGTACTAAATATATAGTAAAAATAAAGACGTATGAATGTATGTCCAAGTGTGTACACACGCCATTCAATGGCACACGAGCTGGAGTACAACGTCACATCGAGGCCAAAGTCATAATGACCTTATACATACGATTAAATATGTATATGTGTGTACAAGATAATGCATGTTACCGACAGTTATACTTGGGTCGATAAAACAAATAAACTTGTTGCTGGCCTTAGTGGCGGTTTGGCAATTTAAGTATTTTCAGTTCATCTAAATTAAATTGAATTTTTGATCACTCTACGAAGATTGGATTATCATTTCAGTCACTCTTAGATGTGTCGGGCATTTCACAACTGAAGTTATAATCACAATGACCTATAGCAGCCTGAGAAGGTCCCTTGTCTTGACATGGAATTCGAACTGGGTGTGACTTGCTAGATTCGTCAATAGAACTTGTTGGTTTGCCAGTTGGGCAAAGTCCCATGCCATCGAAGTAATCACAGAAATTGACGATTTATTGATTCGTTGTTGTCAGTTTTCAAGTTCTATATTGACAATCGGTTATTGATTGATTCAAATTCTATTTGCATTCACTGATCCTAGTCAAAATTGATTAGTGCTCACAAAAATACATTTAATTAGCCACTGCTAATCAATCTTTCTTTTATTTTTATTGTTGATTTGAATTTCACATTACATGATTTGGATTTGTGTGAAATGTTGTTTGCGTATTGATTTAAAACTGTTGTAAAACGAATATTTGTCTCTTTTGTATCTTTAGCATTTTTGCATTCACTCGCTCGCGTGTCCCGTGTTATTTATTGACACATTCCGTTCTACATAATGGGGACCACGGTTCTTGCGACCGATTTATTGAAGCACTCGCGCACGAATGACCAATGGGCAAGTGAGTGCCACAGGACTAGGTTGGATTGCAACTGTCCTGCTGTCCCGACTACCAAATGCCCCCACCTAAAATGTACAAGTTGGTAGATAATCAAAGTAGTTCATTTTCATGTGTGGCGCACTCACTCAGTCTAACATCGAGCTGACTGACAACATACATACATGTACACGTATGTATACAAGCTTGTAGTTAATTGACTGGCCACACTAGTCGCCATGAGTAGTGTTTGACATTTAGAGAATTTAAGAGTGAGGTTCTTGTGCAGCTATTATTAAATATGTGTATTATAAATTATACATCTTGAACTCAGAGACCTGTTAGTGCTGTTTCAAGATTACTCACACCTAGCTGATGGTATTCAATGGATTTCGAGTGGGTAATAATGACATCACAATTAATTGTCATACAATAGTTGTAACGTAACTATAAATATAGGTGCCCCTTTTCACTTGCGACTATTATTGTACGGCGGTCCATCTATTTTGAGCGACTGTATGCGTCAATCAAGTCGGCAAGTGCGTCGTTTACCACCTTAAGGACGGCATTGCGTGATTTGTGATTGTTGTCGGAAGTACTTATACTCAGTTAAACGAAAGTACTGACGAATGCCGTTACAACTAAAAATTTCACTGCTGCAGCACAATACATATCATCTATGATTTACTGACAACCAATTTGGTTTCTATGACAGCTAGCACCAGACTCAATGTACAACATATATATGAATATAGATAGATACATATTGTTAGTCTATCTCTAATGTCGGCTTGAATGCTTTGGCATTGGTCTGCAAAAGTTGAGTAACACCTAATTCAAGTTTTTAATATAGAAAAATAAATAACAAAAATAAAGGTGTAAACTAAAAGTGAACTTGTCTTAAGCGGATTCATTTCAATAAATAATTAATGAACTAAAGTCTAGTGCTTGCAAAATGTGTACTAATTTAGTCAAATTTTCAGTGTTATACAATGGATGCAACTTTTTGGAAAATATGACGTGACCAAAAAAAAATATATAAAGCTGTTATTAAAATCAATTCTTTTCCTTTGAAAAACTGTCTAAGATGTACATATGTACATATTAAAATTTAAAATAATTTTGTTTATTTATAATATATACATAAACAACAAAGCTAATGTTGCAGTTGCTTTTTGTGTTCACACGCATATGAAATTTTTACTACATTTAAGAAAATCGTACCCCGGAACGAAAAATATAATGCCTGAATAATTAGGGGAGTTATTATTGATTCCAAAAGTGTGGCAAATTCCTAAAATACAGTGAGTTTTTTCTGAGTGCATTATAACTTGGAAAGCGAACCAAATTTGAATTATTGTTAATTTTATTGAACCCAACACCACAAAGATAATTGTATAAAACGTAATTTTGGTAGACAAGAAGTGCTTGCAATTGGCTTATAGGATTTAGCTTAGTCATCGGTCTTTGGTTTTGCCAATTCGTTGGAATTATTGGGGCACTGCTGAAGGATGTCTGGCTCACAAGTGTTTGTCGCCTTGCTGAAATAGTGGCCCACCTCGCACTCGGCCTCGATCTTCTGGCCGTGCAGGCAGATGAAGTAGCCGCGACAATTATGCGTGTCCCGCGCCAGTTGGCCATGCTTTCCATTGCAGACGCCCACACGGCCTCCGTTTTCCAGAAGGCAGGTGCCGTCATTCTGGCGACAGATGCCCAGCAGGCTGTCGTAGCTCTCGCCGTTGCGGCAACGTTGCGAGACGGGCTCGTCGTCGTCGCAGCTGATGTAGCGGCGACAGTCCCCCGGCTCGGCAATGGAGGTCATCACGTCGCCGATCAGATCACAGAGACTGGCAATATCTGTGGGCGGATCGCTGCACTTCTTCTCAACTCCTATGGCCTGTTCCATTGTCGCTGGATCAGCAGCTGTCTTAGACTGCGGCAGATCCTTCTCTTCGGTTGGCTCAAAGGCTTGGCACTGTTGCAGCGTTGCGTTGAAGAAGTAACCCGTATAGCAGCGCTCGCTGCGTGATTTATTGGAGACGCACAGGTAAAAGTTGTTGCAATTAGACGTATCCGGCAATAGATGACCGTGTTTGCCCTCACACAACACCGGATTGGGCGGCTGATGCATGCTTAAGGCTTTCATCGTTGCATTTGTTCCACTTACATAAACATAGGGGCAGGCGCCATCGTCCTGGGTGCACAGCAACTGATCCGCATCAAAGTAGGACTCTGCGCCGCAGCGTTGTATCAACGCCACGCCCCCCGCACAAATGTAGTACTTTGTGCAGTCCCTGGAGTCAGCCACATAGCTGCCATCCTGCAGACTGGCACAGCTATCAATGGCACTACTGTTTCCACTTCCACTCCCACTTTCAACTGTCAGCTGTCCCAGCGGACACTTCTCCGACTCCAACTGGAACGACTCATTCACACAGCGCAGGATCGTTGCATTAAAGCGCATCCTAGGTGGACACTCAGCTGGAATGGCCAGTCCATGGACGCAGGCGTAGTACAGATTGCAGTAGACCTTGTGGACTAGACGTGTGCCATGTGTGACTCCGGCGCACGGATTTATGATAGTGAGATTGGCCAGCGATTGTGCGGGTTGGCGGCACTGTCCCTGATCCAGGCGACATTGTAACGCTAGGCTGTCAAAGTACTGACCCTCGGGGCAATAGAACAACTGAGTGTCATTCTGGCCAAGGCTGGAGTTCAACCACAACTGGGCCGAAATGAAACTGGAGCAATTGTAGTAGGCGCGACAGTTGTCCGCATGGGCTACCAAGCCAGCACCCTTGTGATGGGCACACACTGAATCGATGGGCAGGCAACTGCCATCGTTGGGGCGACAGTAGCCGACGTTGGCATCGAAGAAGCTGCCATTGGAGCAGGTCTGCATCAGAGCCGACTGACCCTGCAGGCACAAATAGAAGCGTGAACAGTCCTGCGGATGGGCAACACTCTGGCCATCCGGCTGATCCGAACAGCTGCCCGTGGGCAGTTGCTGCAGCAAGGCCTGGCAACGCTCCACAGACTGACACCTGTTCAGGTGGCGGGCAAAGCTATGTCCGCGCAGACAGCTGCCCAAATGCCACTCATCCGCCTCGCAGTAGTAGAAGAACTGGGTGCAATTCGATTCCGGTAACGGCAGAGCTCTCAGCTCACCCGGCTGGCAGGGGCGACGCAGCCCGTTACCCTGGCAGGTGCCATCGTTGGGCACACAGCCCAGCAGCGGCTCGAACTGTTGAATCTGACCACAGGACTTGGCCACCCACTGATTTGTCTGGCTACATTCCTCATACGAAAGGCAACTGGTGGCCAAGGCCCGTTTCTGTCCACTGATGCAGCCAGTGGCGGAATCAGTTGTGTCGAAGGCGACTGTGCACTGGTTCGCATTGTTGGGCAGGCAGTAGTTCGAGATGCGGCTAAAGTACATGCCAAGTGGACATTGCTGTATCCACCAGGCGTTCTCCATGCACATCAGGAATCGATCGCACCTCGAGGGATCTGCCCGCACTGCCAGCTGCTGGCAACTAGCCGACTGCTCCTCTGTGCTCTGGGTGCGATTCAACCAGCTACAGAAGTCATCGCCCTCGTGAGCCGGCATTGGTAGGCAGCTGCCCAGACGCGTGGCATAATACTGCCGCTTGGGGCAGTTGCGCAGTCGCCACTTGCCTGCCGTACAGCGAAAGTATTGCTGGCAGTTGTTGCCCCTTTCGCCCCGGATTGCAATAGTTTCGGAGTCACTGCTTGAGTTGCAGGCGGGCAGACCTGGCACTCGGGCATAGCTGCAGACCATGTCGTCGCGTGGCTCCAGACAACGCTGCTGCTCCGGATTGTAGTACCGCTCCTCGGAGCAGGTGCGTCGCCGCCAATTGCCATCTAGGCATACCTCGTATTGAGAGCAATTCCCTGGCACAGAGCGCTTGCTGTTTAGCTCACACGCAAACTGCAATGAATAAGTGGATATATTCTTGAATTGTATAACTGATTAAAACAACAACTGTCGAAATCCCTTTCTTAATATTAACTATAATTTTCTTACTTCTCTTCTTTAATTGGCATTGGGATGAGTTTTTTAAATCTGGATGGCGATTGTTCTGTATGAATGAATTTATTCAGAAAATTAAAACTAAATTGAACGGTATTCCACAAATCATGGATCCGCTATTTGTTTGGAGTAAAGTTTTAAAAAAAGGGTTGAAAACTATCTTAATTGAATTCTCAAAAATATCATTGAAAATAAGATGTTCTTTGATTTCAGATATAGAATAGAAATCACTTAGCAGTTGAATTGTAATTTACTTCTAGATAACCTCTTCAAGATCGAACTATTTTCAGTAAGCCAGAAAATTGTCAATTTGTTGCCCAATAGTAATTTTATTACACGATTAAATAGTGAGTTTTTGTGGCATACTAATTAAACTAATTAACTGCATTCTGAGGGCTTTTACCGATTTATATTCGACTAAATCTCAAAGATATGATATAATGGACAATGGACAGCGCTAGATCGCTTGCTGATGAAGAAGATTCTTTACAATAAAGTGTAGTAAAATTTAATCCGAATTTAAGAAATACAATTTTCAAGCCACAAGTTTTTTGGATTACAATTATCTGAAATTATTTAAGAAAAAGAAAAGTATTGATTTGTCAGATAAGGGCACATTTTACATTTACTTTCTTGACAACAAGTTACTTTATAATTATTACGTTACTTAATTTGCAGGGCACATTTGTTATGTTTTCCGAGCAGAGAGACAGACAGACAGGCTGCCAAATCGGCTGATACTGCTGATGAACAGTATATATTTTTTGAAAGGGGTCGGACAGGTCTGCACCACTGAGCTACACAAACGGTGGCATAATTATAATAATCAAATAGCGAAATAAAAGTTCAGCTTTGCGCACATGTGTGGTAAATAAACATATATATATTTGGATAGGTATAAAACTGGAGCAAGCGGAATTTCTCATAATAATAGTAACTCATAAATAACATGCATATGTGTATATATATATGTATATGTATATGTATACGTGTGTGTATATGGATATGTATATAAGTAAGTAATTTAAGACATCGTCTAAGGTCTATATGGGTTCAAGGCGTGGGTCGCAGGTGTGGTATGAGTGTCGCATAGTCTATGCAAGTTTCTGGAAGAGTTTCTTAAGGAATGAGACTGATCTTACTTTTTCCTCCGGCTCGACAGATCTCTTCTGTATGTCATGATCGTTTAATAAGCACAATTGCTGAGTGGGATCATAGAGGTAGCCGCTTTGGCAGCTATGGTAGGTGGCACCTTCGGCACTGCCATCGCAGATGCAGAATCCTTCGGATGTATTCAGCGCTGCAAATGCCGTGATTTTGGTGCTGTTCGCACACTCCAGAGGATCACAGACAGCTGTGAATACATCCACACAAAGACCCATGGCCGCATCAAACTCGCGTCCAGCTGGGCACTGATAAAATGTTGGCACAGCTTCACAGGAGCAGAATCCACTGGTTGTATTACGCGCTGCGAACGATTCGAATTTCTTGAGAGTTCTGCATAGTTCCGCATCGCAAGGATGAGCGACACATAAGCTCAGTCTGTGATCGTAGATCTCAAGCTCGCCACAGCTCTCAAAGGTGGCACTGCCATCGGCTTGGCATGTGCAGAAGCCATTGGCCGAATCGTTGGCGGCAAAGGTATTTCCCTCGGTTGCATCTCTATTCTGGCACTGTGCCACATCACACGACAAGTGTTGACTGGGTGCGGCCTTTGCAGCAGGGAGGCAAATATTCAGCTTGGCATCGAATTGGAAGTTATCGAGGCATTCAAAATAGACGGCAACACCTTCCTGGCATGTACAGCCGCCAGAAGTTGTATTTAGCGCCGGGAAGCTCACATTGTCTTCCAATGTAGCACATGGTCCATTTCCGCACACAGAGCAGGGCGCCTATAAAAAAAGAGGAATTTACTTAGGAATCGGATATCAATTTCAGTACTCAAAATCGAACCCACCTCGCGTACCAGGCATAATCCTTCGGCATCATAGTATTTACCACTCGGACAGTTCTTGTAAGTTGCCTCACCACCTTCGCATGAGCAGAAGCTACTGTCATCCTCCTCGTTCGAGGAGGGGAATGTATCGAAGTCCGCCAAGCACGAACACTTCGCTGAGTCACAGTAGCCGGCCATGCAGCCATTCTATTGAACATGAGGACAGCAACTACAGCGATTGAATAATTAATTGAGTGAGTAGCTTACCACAGCCTCAACGCATATTCCTAGCTGGGCATCAAACTGCTTACCATCACGACATTGACTGTAATTGGGAAAGCCACCCTGGCAGTAGCAGAACCCGTCAGTGCCATTATTTGCAGCATAGGGCTCATTCTCAGCAAGAACATCGCACTCTGACGCATTACAGACACTGGGACCCTATAATTTAAATAAAAAAATAATATGAAAAATAATTAAATCATCAAACAACACGCTTACCGTTGGTGCCAAGCAAATCCACAGGTCTGGGTCGAATTCTGTTTCGTTCATACATGGGGTATATACAGCGCAAAATTCATTGCAGAGGCAGAAGCCAGCTGGGTTACTAGATGGGAACGCCAGATTTTGTGTGCCATTCGCACACTGAGTCGAATCACACTCATTGCATGGGCATATGGTAGTTTCCTGCAAAATGATATGAAGGCAATTATACAATGGCAATGGTCGGATCAGGATCAGGATCAGGATGTTCGCCTAGAGTACTTACAGTAGCGGGCAAACAGATGTCACGAGTTGCATCAAAAATCATTTCATTCAGACATTTCTTAAACAATGGCACCTCGTCTTCGCACATGCAGAATCCAGTGTCTGTATTCAGAGCCGGGAATATGTCAAAATCTGTGTTGTTAACACAATAGCTGCTGCAGCATCTTGGCTACAATATTGTTGGATTTAAAGAGAGAGAGAGAGAGAGATAGCAACTCAAATTAATCGAGAGAGAACTGACATCTGCGGTACTCCAAAGTTCCCAACTCCTTTGTAGAACGGAATTCAATTCATTACATACAACACTAAACTTACATCAGGAATTGGTATAAGGACGCACAGATTCTGCTGGGCCTTGTAGGTATATCCGCGGGGACAAGGCACTGGCGTCGGCTCACCGGCACGGCATAAACAGAAACTGTTGGGATCTTCATAGTTCACGGAAATATGGTATTCTGTTTTATTTTGGACGCACACTTGTGGATCGCAAGGGCCCGTCTAGAATGAAATGATATTAGAATGGTTTGCCACCTTTATATTTTTATCGAACTTCGAACATCCTTACAAAAGTGCAAATGTTATAGGTTGTGTCAAAAACTAAGCCGGATGGACAGTTATTTAGGTAGGCGTTACCGTCCTGGCATAGACAGAAGGTGCTACTATCAGAAGTTAGCGATGAGTAGGTTGCATTCTCAGTGGTCTTCTTGCACAGAGATTGGTCACATGATGTCTGCAATTGATAGATAAGGGAGCCTTAGCGAACAGTACCTTTGTTACGAGCAAAATGCAACTCACACTTGGTATGGGCAAACAAATCGATAGGTTTGGATCAAAGGCTTTGTTAGCGGGACACGATCGAATCGAGGCAATGTTGTTGGTACACACATAGAACCTTGTCACATCGCCGGCAACGGGAATGGTGGTTCCATCGGTTGCTGTGGCACATTGGTTGGCCGCACACGTCACTTGGCTGGAGCACTTGCCGGTCGTCGAATTGAATCCAGAGCCGGCCCCACAGCTCACCACCTGGGGAACACCATCGGTGCACTGATAGTACTTGTTGCAGATAGGATGGGCGACATTGCCAGTGCCACAGCTACAGGGATTTATGCACTGGCCGGTGACATCGATGACACATTCATCGCCATCGAACCACTCGCCATTGGGACAGCTGGAGGGGATGGATACTCCGTCGATGCATGTGTTGTAGGCAGTGCAATCGCTGGGATCTATCATTTGGTAGCCATTGGGCTTATTGTTGCACACCCAGCAGGTGGCCTCGGTATCGGGCACGCACATGTTGTCACAGCTGCTGAAGATGGTGCCCTGACCACAGGTGCCATTGATCAGCTGACCATCGACGCATATCTGATACATGGCGCATTCGGTGGGATGCGCCACTATGCTGCCCTCGAGCATGTCATCGGGGCAGTTGCAGTCATTCTCTACGGCACGTCGCGTACGCGTATTCGGCACCAGCAATTTGTTCTCGGGGCACTGATTGTCGACATCGGGGCTACAGAAGCCAAGAGAGGCCTCGAAGTAGTTGCCAGCAGTGCAGGACTCTTGCATCCACTTGCCACCGATGCAGGACAAATAGTTCCAGCAGTTAGCTCCGGCAACAGTAGCATCGACTCCATTGCACGGATTACCCTCCACAGCAGTGGGTGTCTCAGTGCTTATAGTGGGCACCAAATCTGTGGTGCTGATTGCCTCTGTGGTGGCTCCCGCGTCGCATTGGGGACACACATTGTCCGTGTCCACAATACAAATCTGGAGCTGTGCATCAAAGTAGGTACCGGTTGGGCAGCTCCTAGACTGCCAATTGCCATACGCGCACTCAAAATACTGATTGCAACTATTCGGATCGTCTGTCACGGTGCCAACCACACAGTCTGCCGCCGAGCTGTCCGGGCAGCAGCCGCTGCTGTCCACCACGCATTCGCCGAGTTGATTGTCAAAGTAATTGCCTTGCTGACAATCGCCGGGAATGAGTTCGCCACCGGTGCAGGTGAAGTACATGCGGCAGTTATCCGGATTGGGTACCAACTCTCCACTAATAGATCCATCGGGGCAACCGCAGTCGGAGGGTGAAGCGGTGGTCGGACTGATTGTCGAAGTGGTGCCAGGACATGTGCCTTCCACACACTCCTCCAAGTAGTCGTCAAAGTATGTGCCCGTTGGGCACTCATCAGCGGTGGCCACTTGATTCACACAAGAATAGAAGGTGGCGCAATCGTCAGGATCAGCGACCTTTGATCCATCGGTCTTCCCAAGGCAGAAGTTCTCCCAGCAATGCGAATTATTCTCATCAATGACACAAGCCAGAATGTCAGAATCTTTGTTGAAATAGCTGCCGGAGTTGCAGGTTTGCAGAGTGGCCTGCTGTCCTTCGCAGATGTAGTAGTTCATGCAGGATGACTGGCTGCCAATAAATTGGCCATTTGGCATGTTCAGGCACAAATTTTGCCAACACTCGGTATCGGTGTCGAGCACGCAGTTATTCGAAATTGTGTTAAACAAGCTGCCTGCATCACAGACCTGGGGATAGGCTATCTGCTCGTCACAGATGTAGTACTCGGAGCAGTAGCCATCCTTGGGCAGAAATGCGCCACTCACCTCATTTGCACAAATATTAGTTGACTGCGGGTGGAACACATGAAGTTAGTTTAGCATTTAGTCGAGATCTGGTAGTTACTAAATAACGATTATTTCTTGTGTACGGGAAAGGACGAAGACTCTGGAAGTTAATTAAAATCTGATCACTCACCTCCTCCAGGGGTGCGACCAGGCTTAGTTTGCAGAGGCCACGCCTTGCTGTTGAGCATTTGCCGGTCTTGGAATTGTACTCCTTGCCTGCTGGACATTTAATGGAGCGCACGGTATTCTTGCTGGAGCAGCGGTAGTAACTGGCGCAGCTGGTAGGATTTGGCCAGTGGGGCGCCAATCCACGCAATTTCCTGTAGACGCATTCAGGATCGGCAGCGCTGGCAAGGGTTGCCACTGCGGCAAACGTAACCACAGCAAGCAGAGTAACTGTTGTAATAAAGAAAATGTTAACTCTTTTTTTGCTAGCCTTTAGTTTTTAGTTTTGGCTAACTGACCTTTCATTTCGGTGCACAAATATTCCACGGCTATTGCTATAGTTGCTATAGTTGCACTCCGCACAGTTACCAAAATTTCAAAGCCTTTATATACATAACAAATAACATTGATTTCTGCTTATCAGCATCGTTCGATCAGTGCCCTCTTATCAGCGTTGTCGGTCGTGTTCAACATATTTTTTAATTGAGTTCGAACCTTAGCATCGATCGATTCCGGGAAGACAACAAATCTAGTGTATAGAGAGGCACTCAAACCACTCCCCGTTGTAGTGCTTGAGTGTTTATGAATGGAGAGCACAATTTGAAACATAGAAGATAAAATACATAGATGTCTTTGCATATGTACATTTATTCATATTAAGCTATTAGTTTTATTATTATGGCTATTAGGCGCAAACAGTGTCGCATGTCAGATTCTTCGAGTCCCAGTAGAGATTAGATGGGCATCTCTTTATGTTACCCTGCGTTCCATCGCATTGTATAAACTGATGACAGTCATAGGGATGCGGCAGGTACTCCACACCAGGATGGTTTCTGCACATGGCATTGGCATCCACATAGCCTTCCGTTGTTATTGGTGTGGCAATTGTAGTCGACGTCGTAGCTGCCGATGTCGTTGTTATCCAAACCGTTGGAGTCTGCGTCAACTCTGTTGGGGGCACGTGTGTGGTAGAACCATTTGGCAATTGTGTTTCCGTTACAAGGGTGGATGTTTTGGGTACAGTTGGAGACTGTGGCAATTCTGTCGACGCTGCATCTGTTGTGGAATCCGACTGCTCTGCGGGTGGAGTATCACTTGGAATCTGTGTTGATCCAGTGGGCACTGCCTGTGTTGGAGATGAAGTATCTAGTGTCTCTGTTGATTCGTCGTCGGCTGGCGTTGATCCTGATTGGGTCGTTGGTGGAACTGTTGTTGGTGTCGTAGTCGGTGGAGTGGGCTTGGCACATCGTCTTGCATTGAGTGCTGTTATCAGCAAGAGCAGCTGCAATGCTACAAATATCCAGGAGACCACTGAAATGAACAGAGACATACCTTGACATATCCCCCAGGTAATTAAAGGCAACTTGCTTTTAACAAAACTCACGTTTCATCTTGTTCGGAGTTCAAGTATCTGTCAGCACTAGAGCAACTGCAAGCGATTCTATTTGTATTTATATTGCTCGGAATGCATCATCGTCCACCTGACTTATCAATATCTAATTAGCATTTAACATGCCACTAATATATTTATCTTATCTCAATAACGATATGATTTGCATAATAGTTACAAACTTTAATTAAGGCAATATATAACAAACAAATTCACTGCTCGACAATTTTCTAAATAAATTGACGCAAATGAAAACAATTAACTTGATTTTGGCCAAATCGAATTCATTATTTGGTTTATTATATTCTTTTGAGCAGAGTATAAACTATTAGGTATAATTTATCGAAAAAATAAACATTTATTTATTTCATTTTCGTAAGTTGCCTAAAAGTATGCAAAACTAATTTAACTCGATTATTATTTAGTATCAGCGATCTTTAAATTAGGAGTAGATCTTCAAAGCGTATGGTAGTAGCCATCTAGTCCGTATAAATATTATTCGGATTTACTATTCTCAAGCCACTTATTGATCTAATTTATTTTTATATATTCTTACATATTTATGAGAGTTCATCGACACATATATCTTTGTGTCCGCCAATATTTTGGGATTTTATCTACGCAACTATACCAATTTAATGGAAGAGTCGATTAAGTTAACGGTGCAGGCTAGTTCATTGACTTCATTGGGCCAGCCATCAATTTCCATTTGTTGGCAATCGCAAATCGATTAATAGTACAAAAACTAATAGCGAACTGTAAATAGTAAAAAGTCAAATAGTTTATTATCATTGCAGTAATAATCAAGCCAATTAGCAGGTCAGCAAAAATAAATTAGAACACTTTAAAGATGAGAGATAGTCAAATAATTGTTCTCTGTTGCTCTCATTACATCATAATTTATTTTAATAAATCCCCAAATAATGGCATTTTATGAAATAATCATTTTAAATGGGATGAACGTTAATGCCATAATTAATACATTTGAAGAGTTAGCCACCATCAACTGAATTGACCCATCAGCTGAGACACCAAAACTTCAAAATGCCATAACTTCGTCAAAAATCAACTTAGATTAAAAAGCGAGGGCTTTTTGATCATAGTTTTGCACCTAAATCAATCCTACATTTAAAGTTGAAAAAGTAAAATTGGGTCGGAAGACAAGTAAAAATACTGGCCTAAGAATAGGCATTTGGGCATAGGTCGAAACTTCAAAACGCAATAACTTCGTCAAAGATCAACTTAGATTAAAAAGCGAGGGCTTTCTGATCATAGTTTTGCACCTAAATCAATCCTACATTTAAAGTTGAAAACGTGATATTGGGTCGAAAGACAAGTAAAAATTATAGCCTGAAAATCCTTATATGGACAAAGGTCGAAACTTCAAAATGGCATAACTTCGTCAAAAATCAACTTAGATTAAAAAGCGAGGGCTTTTTGATCATAGTTTTGCACCTAAATCAATCCTACATTTAAAGTTGAAAACGTGATATTGGGTCGGAAGACAAGTAAAAATACTGGCCTAAGAATAGGCATTTGGGCATAGGTCGAAACTTCAAAACGCAATAACTTCGTCAAAAATCAACTTAGATTAAAAAGCGAGGGCTTTCTGATCATAGTTTTGCACCTAAATCAATCCTACATTTAAAGTTGAAAACGTGATATTGGGTCGAAAGACAAGTAAAAATTATAGCCTGAAAATCCTTATATGGACAAAGGTCGAAACTTCAAAATGGCATAACTTCGTCAAAAATCAACTTAGATTAAAAAGCGAGGGCTTTCTGATCATAGTTTTGCACCTAAATCAATCCTACATTTAAAGTTGAAAACGTGATATTGGGTCGAAAGACAAGTAAAAATTATAGCCTGAAAATCCTTATATGGACAAAGGTCGAAACTTCAAAATGGCATAACTTCGTCAAAAATCAACTTAGATTAAAAAGCGAGGGCTTTTTGATCATCATTTTGCACCTAAATCAATCCTACATTTAAAGTTGAAAACGTGATATTGGGTCGGAAGACAAGTAAAAATACTGGCCTAAGAATAGGCATTTGGGCATAGGTCGAAACTTCAAAATGCCATAACTTCGTCAAAGATCAACTTAGATTAAAAAGCGAGGGCTTTCTGATCATAGTTTTGCACCTAAATCAATCCTACATTTAAAGTTGAAAACGTGATATTGGGTCGAAAGACAAGTAAAAATTATAGCCTGAAAATCCTTATATGGACAAAGGTCGAAACTTCAAAATGGCATAACTTCGTCAAAAATCAACTTAGATTAAAAAGCGAGGGCTTTTTGATCATAGTTTTGCACCTAAATCAATCCTACATTTAAAGTTGAAAAAGTAAAATTGGGTCGGAAGACAAGTAAAAATACTGGCCTAAGAATAGGCATTTGGGCATAGGTCGAAACTTCAAAACGCAATAACTTCGTCAAAGATCAACTTAGATTAAAAAGCGAGGGCTTTCTGATCATAGTTTTGCACCTAAATCAATCCTACATTTAAAGTTGAAAACGTGATATTGGGTCGAAAGACAAGTAAAAATTATAGCCTGAAAATCCTTATATGGACAAAGGTCGAAACTTCAAAATGGCATAACTTCGTCAAAAATCAACTTAGATTAAAAAGCGAGGGCTTTTTGATCATAGTTTTGCACCTAAATCAATCCTACATTTAAAGTTGAAAACGTGATATTGGGTCGGAAGACAAGTAAAAATACTGGCCTAAGAATAGGCATTTGGGCATAGGTCGAAACTTCAAAACGCAATAACTTCGTCAAAAATCAACTTAGATTAAAAAGCGAGGGCTTTCTGATCATAGTTTTGCACCTAAATCAATCCTACATTTAAAGTTGAAAACGTGATATTGGGTCGAAAGACAAGTAAAAATTATAGCCTGAAAATCCTTATATGGACAAAGGTCGAAACTTCAAAATGGCATAACTTCGTCAAAAATCAACTTAGATTAAAAAGCGAGGGCTTTCTGATCATAGTTTTGCACCTAAATCAATCCTACATTTAAAGTTGAAAACGTGATATTGGGTCGAAAGACAAGTAAAAATTATAGCCTGAAAATCCTTATATGGACAAAGGTCGAAACTTCAAAATGGCATAACTTCGTCAAAAATCAACTTAGATTAAAAAGCGAGGGCTTTTTGATCATAATTTTGCACCTAAATCAATCCTACATTTAAAGTTGAAAACGTGATATTGGGTCGGAAGACAAGTAAAAATACTGGCCTAAGAATAGGCATTTGGGCATAGGTCGAAACTTCAAAATGCCATAACTTCGTCAAAAATCAACTTAGATTAAAAAGCGCGGGCTTTTTGATCATAGTTTTGCACCTAAATCAATCCTACATTTAAAGTTGAAAAAGTAAAATTGGGTCGGAAGACAAGTAAAAATACTGGCCTAAGAATAGGCATTTGGGCATAGGTCGAAACTTCAAAACGCAATAACTTCGTCAAAAATCAACTTAGATTAAAAAGCGAGGGCTTTTTGATCATAGTTTTGCACCTAAATCAATCCTACATTTAAAGTTGAAAACGTGATATTGGGTCGGAAGACAAGTAAAACTACTGGCCTAAAAATAGGCATTTGGGCATAGGTCGAAGCTTCAAAATGCCATAACTTCGTCAAAAATCAACTTAGATTAAAAAGCGAGGGCTTTTTGATCATAGTTTTGCACCTAAATCAATCCTACATTTAAAGTTGAAAACGTGATATTGGGTCGGAAGACAAGTAAAACTACTGGCCTAAAAATAGGCATTTGGGCATAGGTCGAAACTTCAAAATGCCATAACTTCGTCAAAAATTAACTTAGATTAAAAAGCGAGGGCTTTTTGATCATAGTTTTGCACCTAAATCAATCCTACATTTAAAGTTGAAAAAGTAAAATTGGGTCGGAAGACAAGTAAAAATACTGGCCTAAGAATAGGCATTTGGGCATAGGTCGAAACTTCAAAACGCAATAACTTCGTCAAAAATCAACTTAGATTAAAAAGAGAGGGCTTTTTGATCATAGTTTTGCACCTAAATCAATCCTACATTTAAAGTTGAAAACGTGATATTGGGTCGGAAGACAAGTAAAACTACTGGCCTAAAAATAGGCATTTGGGCATAGGTCGTAACTTTAAGATGCCATAACTTCGTCAAAAATCAACTTAGATTAAAAAGCGAGGGCTTTTTGATCATAATTTTGCACCTAAATCAATCCTACATTTAAAGTTGAAAACGTGATATTGGGTCGGAAGACAAGTAAAAATACTGGCCTAAAAATAGGCATTTGGGCATAGGTCGAAACTTCAAAATGCCATAACTTCGTCAAAAATCAACTTAGATTAAAAAGAGAGGGCTTTTTGATCATAGTTTTGCACCTAAATCAATCCTAAATTTAAAGTTGAAAACGTGATATTGGGTCGGAAGACAAGTAAAAATACTGGCCTAAGAATAGGCATTTGGGCATAGGTCGAAACTTCAAAATGCAATTACTTCGTCAAAAATCAACTTAGATTAAAAAGCGAATGCTTTTTGATCATAGTTTTGCACCTAAATCAATCCTACATTTAAAGTTGAAAACGTGATATTGGGTCGGAAGACAAGTAAAAATACTGGCCTAAAAATAGGCATTTTGGCATAGGTCGTAACTTTAAGATGCCATAACTTCGTCAAAAATCAACTTAGATTAAAAAGAGAGGGCTTTTTGATCATAATTTTGCACCTAAATCAATCCTACATTTAAAGTTGAAAACGTGATATTGGGTCGGAAGACAAGTAAAAATACTGGCCTAAAAATAGGCATTTGGGCATAGGACGAAACTTCAAAATGCCATAACTTCGTCAAAAATCAACTTAGATTAAAAAGCGAATGCTTTTTGATCATAGTTTTGCACCTAAATCAATCCTACATTTAAAGTTGAAGACGTGATATTGGGTCGGAAGACAAGTAAAAATACTGGTTTGGAAATCCATTTTTATGTACGATGTCTGATTGTACCCTATTTATTCTGTGCCTTCATAACATTGGATATGAAAGAAAGAAATTTAAATTAAATTAATTCAATGTTATTAATAATTTAATTAATCAAATAATAAAATATTAACCATTTAAGAGGGACTCAGACTGCTCCTTTCTGTACCTTCCAGTACAGAGTCAATCTTTGGCCAAATTCTGCAGTGGCATCCTTGAAGAAGCCCGTTATTACTAAATCAGAGTTTTAGCTCCAGTTTCGACCATTCGTCGCTTCTAGAATATACTTAAATATCTTAAACCATGAGAAGCTCGTCTTCTTCATTTGAAGCGAGCTTACGAGGAGCTCGTCTGTCATTATGGCTATTCTAAAGATAGTCGTTGCCCATCTCGCCCCGTCCGGCACTCGGCTCTTGGGCATCTTGAGCCAGTGGCCTTATTAAATAGTATACATTTTACTGGAACATTTTACATTTATTATAATTTGAATCTATTGTATTGATTCTGGGAAATATCAATCGGTTACCTTCGAAAACATAACCAATTTAAAATTCAAATGGTTGCAACAAAATAATACGCATAATAAACTGGAACAACAAAAGAATCTTGTTGTCACTGACAAGAACAATACGGAAGATAATTATCTACAGTTTCAACGAAACACGTTTTTATCAACAGTTGCGGGTACAACAAACTTTCACCTTGAAATCGGTATCAAACTAACCCTGGCCAATATCTCCCGCAAATTCGTTGCCTCCAAAAATTGCAAATTGCAACTGTAATTTTAGTACTCAAATTTACCTTAGAAATTTTTCAATTCTCCCAGTAGATTATTTATTACCTGATATTAGTTATCAATAGCGAATGGTATTTAATATTTGTCGTGCCTGAGAAAACTATTCTCTATTCTCCCTAACTTTTTCTATTAGTCAACGTCAAGTTTCAGAAAGACAACAGATAAATTGTATACAAGCTATCAACTGCTGGAAAAGTGATCACATATAATATATAGGGATGTGTGTATCGAAACCAATTATCAAATTCACAGACACAACAAGTGCAATTAAAAGATTAAAGGCTGGTTCTGCTCCAGCTTTTGTCTGAAATGGTATAAAAGTGATGGAGTTAAGTTTTCGAAGGCAGTGGAAATTATTTGTGTAACGAGACGAAATGAGAGCGTTTAGTAAGAAAAGTGTTTTTGAATTAACAATTCGATTGTTAACCCTAAACATTTATCTTACAGCACTTGCACTTGTTGGCTTGATGACTGTGCTTGGTGCCAGTGCACAAAGTTTGCAAGACGTAAGTGAATATTAGTTATGAATATGAATATTAGTTGAGTATTTGCGTTTGCATTTCAGCAATGTAGGGGCATTGAATACGATTTGATCCCTCATCCGGTTGATAAGGACAAGTTCATAGTGTGCGTCTTTGAAGTCGCAGAAGTGCGCACTTGTGCTGCAGATAATTGTTTTGATCCCAAATTGAAAAGCTGCTCCCAGGGTGCTTGCAGTCCGATTGTGCCCAGTGATAAGGACATTGCAGCTACGTATTGCAAAGACTTGGGCCCAGCAGAGAGGATACCTTCGGTGGATTGCTCCCACTTCTGGATCTGCTTGGGCGACTTGGATCCCGTTTATGTGGCATGCCCGAATGGCAAACACTACTCACGTTCAGAACAGAATTGCATCTCGCCACCGCTGGCGAAGTGCACCACCCCCGAGAAAATGTGCGCCTCCCCCAAGACCACCTTCTATCCAGCCGAGAACTGCAATGAATACTACGCATGCGACGACAAGAATCTGGTGAAGCACAACTGTCTCTACGGTCAGGCCTACAGTGCGGAGAGCAAATCGTGTGTCCCGGACTTCAATCACTCCTGTGCCGCACCCACCAAGCCAGACTGCCAGAATCCGGCCAATGCTAATGCCTACTTCTCGCACAGCGACTGCTCCAAGTTCTACGTTTGCATTCAGACCCAAGTCTTCGAGGGAAAGTGCGAAACTGGCTACGGATTTGACAGACAAAGTTCTAACTGCTTGCCGGGCATCTGCAATGCTTAGATTCTTCAATTAGCTAAATAAATGCGTAATAAATAATTGGATACAGTTATTGTGACTCCCTTGAAAACTTTAAAATGTAATCGTAATTTAATACATGCAAATCAAGTTTTTTTGCTTTATTGATAACTTGAACCGATTCCACAAAATCGATTAGTCGTTAACAAAAAATGTAAATTTATTAAGCTATGGCTTTCAAAATGGTATTTGGCTGAAGGTATCTTTGAACATTTGTGTTTATTTGATTTAATATAGTTAATATAATTGAAGAGCTTGTGCATATCTCCCTCAGCTATAAACTTGTATTATAAAAATAATTTAGCTTAGTAAACCATTTAATATGAATATATATTTATTTTCTGATCACTTCACATTTTTCGGGTAAATTATAGTTGCATTAATCCTACAAACATATTTTGTCACAAGCGAGCAACTTGGAGTTCCAATATAGGAACGGAGGGCAATTCTTCACGAATGGCACATAGTCGCACTGGATAAATCGAGTGCAGTCTCCTGGGTACGGTAAGAAAACCTCCTTCAGAGCAGCGCACAGAGAGACAAGAGTGGGAAGATTATCATCTCGGCCAGAAGTCGAAATCGAGCTGTGAGTGATCGTTGTGGGTTCTATAATGCTTTTAATTTCACATCGCTGCAATTGGGGCACCCAACACGATTCGGGTGGACAACTCAGGGTGCGTGTCTCAAAGTAGTGATTACAATCGCCTGGATGGGGTGTATATGTCAAGTAGCTGGTTGGATCAGAAATGAGTGTTTGCGGGGTAGAAAACCCAATCAAGGAACTCAGGCCGAAAACTAACAAAATTTGATAATTCACTGTCAAAATATGAATATCAATTAGCAATTATACGTTTGATGGTTTTAAATTACTCACTTTTGTTTCCGTTGACAAGTGCAGACTTAGTCAGTGAGTTGCGATGTTTTATAGCAATCTTAGGCATTCTTAGCATTCTCAGCATTATTAGATATTGCGATAAGATATCTATGTTATTACCAAGACAATGCCAATATATCGAATTATATATAGGTATTTGAATAGTAAGACCTTCATGGCTAAGTGCCTTATGATTTTAAACAGCAAAGAATGTATGAAGACAAAACCGATATTGAGAAAGCACTTGGCAATATTTACACATCATACACTTACACTTAAGCTGTTTATTGATTCTCAGTAAGTATTCTTACAGATACCGGTGATTATGGTGATAAGCCCAAATATAAAAAGGCGCTTGTAAGTGCCAAGAGCATTGAGTGCTTTCTCTGACTTCTGCTGATCAAACCAAAAGTAAGCATTCATTAAGCGATACTAGAAAGTGATTTATTCACTCATATTCTTTACAGCCATGGAATTTAAGATTCTCTTTTGCTTGACTGTGGTCACTTTAGTAGCCACTTGCTATGGCTACTCAGCTGTTGGATCGGTAAGTCTACAACACTTAGGAATGGAATATTTAAATATTTATTCGTTTTTTTTTTAAATTGTAATACAGGTTGTACAGGGCATAGCGCCTGTTCCACATAGTCTGTGTCCACGTTATGACGATCCCAATCATCCAGTGATGCTATCCTTTCCCAATGACTGCAAAAAGTATTACACCTGTCTAAATGGCCTGGCATACGTCAATCAATGTCCCGACAACTACTATTGGAGTCAGCTGACTTACCGCTGCGACAGTAAGGAATATTCCGATTGTGGAAATAGCAATTATCCCGGTATACCTGATCCCATTGAGTACATCGCCTACCCGGGAGACTGCAGTCGATACTACGAGAAACGTCTACTTCGCTGCGCGGGCAATTATCAATGGAACGCTCGCTCCGGGCGCTGCGATCGGCCAGAGAATGCGGGCTGTGAGGCATCACCGATTCCCTTTCCACCATTGACTCCCTTATGGCCAACTGCTGAAACTCCGCCAATTGGACTCCCATTACCAACGCAGCCTGGTTCCACTGACCGGATAAATCCCGATGAACTCTGCAGTGTCATTGGCCAGAAGTATCTGCCACATCCTTTAGATTGCAACAAGTTTATTTACTGCGGTTCAACAGCTACTGTGTTAAGCTGCTCCCCCAACATGTTCTGGAATCGTAATACCCATTCTTGTGGCTCATCCCCCATCGGGTGTCCATAGAATCATTGCGGAACTGCCTAGAGACCACGATAACGAGATACTTTGCTAACATAATAAGAAAGAACAAGCATCTGTGCCACAGATTGAATACCATTCAGACAAATAAATTAATGAGCAAGAACATAAATATCAAAAGTCAACTAATCTCATGTCTATGTTAACTCGAAGATATACGGATAAAGCTTTATTTAAATGTGTTTTTCAAATCTAAAAGAGAAAAAACATTTACCTTTAGTGGAATACATTCAAATATCCTACAAACTTAATTTGACTGTATATTTCAGAATAGCAATCGCAGATCAGAATATTTAATTGTATTGTTTAGTTGTATTTGTATAATATCACATTTATTTAAATTTACAATTTATATATTTTATGTTGAATCTTGTTTCGTAGGTAATTGTTTTGCCAAAATAAAGAATTATGTTTTTGGAATTTAAAGTTAGTTTAGCTTTATATTCTTGCCGGATGGATTACAACACTTATCAAATTAAATTGGTTTTGTTTTAGAGCTACAATTAGCAGCCAGGGCATCCATGCAGAGCAATTCTGTTGGACTAAACTCCTCCTCACCCGGGCAGACGTAGGCAACCGCAATGGGTTCTTGACACACTATGTATTTTGTGCAGTTGTTCGGGTAAGAAACATGCGATCCGTCAGTTTTGCCATTGCAGAAATCAACATCGGTTGGTTGAGCCGGTTCCGTTGTGGCAGCCACTTGAGTTGTGACTGTCGGGGGAGCTTTAGTTGTAGTTGTTGCAAACGAACAGTTTGCAACCCAAGGAGACATGCAACGTTCCAATTTCGCACTAAACTCTTGTCCAACAACACAATCGTTTGCCACAGGACCCGCACTGCTGCACTGAATGAACTTGGTACAGTCGTTGGGATAAGGCACCAGTTTGCCTACCGTTACGCCCTCACAAGGGTGCGATTGAGGTGTCGTTGTTGTGGACAGGACTGTAATTTCTGTGGTAGTCGTATCCACCGCTAATGTGCTTGTCGTGTAATCCTCCAGGCATGCGTTGGGCGAAACGTTGACACCACACTTTCCACTCGATGGATCGTAAAACTCGCTGCTGTTGCAAACGCTCATCATGAAGACATTATCGTTGACACAGCGGAAGTACCATTGACAGTTACCCGGATACGGAAATGTGTTATCCTTACCGTTCGCGCAGATGCCGGGAGATGGAGGTGGTTGGTCGCCAGGCGGTAACACTGTGCTGACCTTAGTTGCCTCACAATCACTTTGCTCCAAGTCAACACACTGTTGAAGTGCCTCGCTGAAGTAATAGCCACGTGTGCAGTAAAATGCAATGGGAACTGGCTCTGCGCAAAGCACATATTTACTACAGTTGTCAGGATAATTCACATACTCGCCCTGCACCTTCCCAGCACAGATGACCCAAATAATGGGCTTTTCTGTTGTTGTTGTAGTTGACTGAGCTGTTGACTGAGTCGTTGCCTCTGTGGTTGTAGTTTGCGAGGTCTCCTGGCATGCTGTCGGGGATACATCTTGTCCACAATCCCCCGTGACCGGATTATAATAAGCGTTGTAAATGCAGTTGGCTATGACAGAATCGCCATTACCCAAACACAAAATATAGCGCTCACAGTTGCTGACCAGTGGATAGGAGACACCTAGCTCTTGGCCCGCACATAGATCACTTGGACTCGGCGTTGTCTGTATAGTGGTGCTTGTAGTTGTTGTTTCTTGGCAAGCGGTTGGTGAAACGCCGGGACCACAATTGCCACTCGCTGGATCGTACCAGGAATTAGATGGGCATTTGGCTTGGAAAGACTGATCGTTTCCCAGGCATAGAATATACTGTTGGCAGTCAGCATATGGAAAGGATGTGCCCACATCTTGATCCCGACACGGGTTGTTGGCTTCGGTGGTTACATTTGGAGCTGTGGTGGTTGTGGTTGCGGTTGTCATTTCGGTAGTTTGTTCGGCATAGCACCAGGCCTCGTCCGGTTCGTCACATATGAGTAAATTTGGATTGAAAAGTAAATGCTCGGGACACGTGTGGAGTATGACTTGCTGATTGATGCACACAATAAACTGATCGCAGTGCTCCAAAGAGGGCAGCAAAACTCCGTTTTCCTGATCGACACAATCATCAGGATACACGGACGCGCTGCAATTAACTGCATCGGGTGTATCACAAATTTCCAGATCTTTATTAAAGAGTTTGCCCGGAGCGCAATATCTTAGCTCTGTTAGGGAATCGTTGCAGGAAATATATGCAGCACAGTCATAAGGATATTCATAGTAGCCTGTTGGCATCTCTTCACAATAATCTGTATCAACAATTGTGATGTCAAATGACATTCTCGTTTCTGTTGTACTTTTATTGGCGCACATTGTTTCATTGAGCTCATTTCCTTCGCAACTGAATTTGCTACTCCTGGCTGAAGTCCTGCCAAAAACAAACACGAGCAACAACGAGGTCAGGGTGAGCCACTTCCAGTTATAAGCTAGAATATAAGAAAAAAAAATACTATTTATATAAATATTGCTTATTTTTTAAAATAAAATTCTTAATTAAAATTAATATTTTTCACATTTGTATTTTTTGTAGACACTTAATAAATAAATAAATACAAAATAAAAATAATTGGTTAAAAATATAAATTAATGCATATTGATGCATACGTTAGACCTGCAACACGTTGCAGATTGTTTGTCCCAAGCATTTATATATATATTTTTTTATATTTTGGAATTTGTTGACGAATGCTGTAATAACAGTAAATCGTTAAAGTGTATATTCTGGGCAAAATCGACCATTTTTAAATTATCTTTCCGGTAGCTCCTCCTAAACAAGAAAAGTGTATCGCCACGCCCGCTCTGCCTCCCGATTTACCTGATGGTCTAACTAAAAAACGCAATTTTAAAGGCAAACTTGGAGGACAGATCATTAGGAACCTCCTTCAAAGTTCGACAATTCTTGGCTACACCCATCCTGTTCTGTTGCACCTGTTGTCAGATGGTATTCCTTACTGGAATCAGAGTATTACGGTTACGGTTACGCCCGACTGCAACGTTCTTTCTTGTATTTCCAGTTGATTTCGATTAATACTGTGCCTTTAATCACATTGTTACTCGTTTTATGGTGCTGAACACATTCCACACCCTCGAGAAGATCACAAATTCCCAAGACCATTTTATTCTTCTACACAAACGATTTCGATTTGGTGTCTGTGAATGCTTTGAAGCCGTTTCCAAAAGTTAACGACGGTTGCCATAAAGTGATAACCTGGCAATATTCGACGCTTGATGTTGTACAAACAGTTGTTGTTGCGCAACATTAAGCTGCTGTGGTGGTTGTTGTACCACATGCTGTACTTAGTACTGCATTTAGATATTGTGGTTCTTGCAGTTGTTAAAGTTCTTGTATTGGTTGTTTGTAGTTATTATGTAGTTGTTATTGTGGTTGTAATTGTTTTGTTTTTGTGATCGTTGTTATTGTGATTGTTGTTGCTTAATTATGCTGATGAAGCCAAAAGATAAACCTTTTTTCACACAAATTAGCTATTTAGAAACAGAAAGTATTTCACCAACTACATAATAAATATCTTTTTTAGGCAAAACCAATCTAACAAAATATTTAGAACTTTTCGGGTAATTTCGCGAGTTTTAATTATACACACACATGTTAAAATTCAAATTCAAAAAATTGTTATGCAAAATAGTACTACTAGATATATAATTTTATTTTTATATGACATATTTTTTTGTCATTTTATTGGTATTTACCTATCATTTTTGTTGATGTTTGTATTCAAGTTTCAGTTTATTT
Organism: Drosophila nr. fundita; assembly: GCA_035044245.1. Lineage (NCBI taxonomy): Eukaryota > Metazoa > Arthropoda > Insecta > Diptera > Drosophilidae > Drosophila > Drosophila nr. fundita. The sequence continues at coordinate 345,917 of JAWNMG010000622.1, read as the reverse complement.
TTTTCACTATATAAAATGTAAAAAATCTTGGGAGTTAGTTTCTTTAGTTAGTTTCTGGTATTTATATATAATATTCTTGTTTTTATTTTTAAATTGTTCGTTGTTAGTTACACCACGAGTAGAAAGAAACTGAAGTCTAATAAAATTCAGAAACATAGTTGCAAGGCGTTCAGTGAAATAATGAAACTGATAAATAGCAGTTAATCATATCAAAATTGAAGCCACTTCCTTTGATAATAAACACGCACGAATACATTCGATTAGATTTTGGCAGAAATTCAATTGAATTCGTATTATTAATCAAAGAAAACATTCTGATCAAGGAATACCTTTGGTGAGTCAACTGGTTTTTCTGTATTTTTAGAAATTATCACTTGAAGTTGAAATTAACAGCTTTTCAGAGTTTAATAATTGAAATATGTTATTTCGGCAAGATGTGAAAGGCCATAATTGAGCTTTTAAGGGCAACGTTACACCGAAACATCTATAAATTTCTTGATGGTTTCTACAGGAAACACCGTCTATTACAAAGAGCTTCACTCCAAACTTTTTTATTCGGATAAGAAAACGACTGCTGCCATTGCAAGGACAAGATCCCAAAAATTAATTTAATAACAGCATTTATTTAAAAAAAAAAAGGGTATTAAAAGGGCAATTTACGCCATATCTAAAAATACTACAGACTAAATAGCCACGACATCCCCACAAACTAACAGAAGATGTCCCTCGTCAAATTTACTTCGAGCCAAATATATCTCAAAAAATTCATACTGTTTTACTACTCAGGGCATCAAACAAAAGCGCATTCAGCTTCCAATTGGGATTCTGGGATGAAAAGTATGAACTTTTTTACGGTACCCGCTTACACATTTTTAACTAGGTTTTTACGGCATGCAATAGAAAAGTTTGAAAAAATAAGTGAGAATTTGTAAGAGCTAAAGACTTCATATTTGTTTGATCGCAGACGTATTTTGAATTCAGCTTCTGATTCCGATTCTGAATTTCAATCGATAAGCATGCAGTTCCGATTCGGGTTTCGGTTTGACACGCTGTATAAAATACATTCAATAACTTTCTTTAAAAATCGATAACAATTTTCAGTACTCATCAAGGGTTCACACGAAGTGTTTGCATACTTTTAGCTATCGCTTGTTTTTAATATAAAACTCCCTACTCAGTACATATTTTTAGGAGTATTTTAACTTTCTTCAAGATTTTTCGCCCAGAATGTCAAAAACAAAGATAAGATATAAGACAAGCGGTGAGACATTCACAAAGTAACTGTGTACATTTACTTTTTCCGATAAACAAAGTATGATGTGGCCATATTAGGAACTTCTATTATACTATATGTGATATATATGCTGGTTAGGATGTTCGCCATCTAGATATCAGGTGTATTATTTTCTGATTTTATCAATTCGCCATAAAAATGATAAGCAAAAATTACTCAATTGCCTGTCAGATTGGTTTTTCCGAGTATGCTATCTCACCAAAACATACAATTTACATATTGGCACAACGTTCCACGTTCCCTAGACAATTCGGAACATAAAATAAACGTGTAGATACTGCAAAGTCGCAGTTTATGTGCGATTTTGAACAAGGTAAGAGACATGAAGTTTCTAGTAGCCCTCAGCATTATTCTGATGCTGCATAAGACAGCTGATGCCCAGTTGAAGGTAAATAATGAAAGGCATTGCCTCGTGGATTATTCAATCATATTTTTATCTCGAAGGATGGATTTATGTTCAAAGCACCTGAATGTGTGGGAAAAAATGGCGCTCTATTGCCCATGTTTGGTAGATGTCGAGGATACTTCCTTTGTAATGATGATAAAGCTGTAGTTGGATCCTGCGACAAGAACAGTTTATTCAATCCACTTACTCTGCATTGCGATGATGCAGACAACGTTATATGCCCATACGAAACTTCCAAGCGCGATGAGGAAGTCGATTTGGATGGTTCAGAAAGCGATGAATCGGAGTTCGACAGTGATGAGATCGAAGAGACAACAACAACTGCACGACCCCTTCTTACTTCAAAGCCGTCAAAACAGCAAAAACCACTCACATTACTGTCAAAGCCGAATAAGGTTAATGCGGATGATTTGTGTTGGGGCAGAAAAAGTGGAGTTGCCTTGCCCAAAGCAGACTCCTGCACTGAGTACTATGTGTGCAAGTCTAAAAAACTCCAACTGCGTAACTGCCCAGGTAGACAGCACTTTAGCCCAACTCGTCACACTTGCATGAAAGCATCGGAAGCCAAGTGTATCATCAGCCAGAAGTGGCTGCAACCAGAGGAGCCGTTGTCAAGCCCGGCAGTAACCGCTGGCTTTTGCCCCGATGAGCAGCAGGATTCACTAGTTCCACATCGTGATGACTGTGGCAAATTTATGCTCTGTAGTAACATGATGTTCCTGGTGATGGATTGCCCAACAGGATTGCATTTCAATGCCCAGTTAAAGCGCTGTGACTATCCAAAGATCGCACAATGTGAGCAGCCAATCAAGCCAAGTAAGAAAAATAAGAGAAAATTAATAAAGAAAATTAACCCCAAAGCAATAAATAATTAAAAAAAAAAAAAAAAAAAAATATGTAATCATCTCAGCAATGCAATTTCAATGGTTTTAATTTTTTTAATTTAATTATTCCATTTAAATTGGATGTTAACAGTTTTTCAGTGAAATTCGTAAGCTTAATCGATTTCTGTCTTAACTACTTAAATGTTGAATATTTTGTAGAAATTGAAATTGAATTGTTTAAAAGAAATGAAATTTCGCTAAAATTGTTATAAAATAAGTTTTTTGATTCTAAAATATAAATAAATAAAAGACTTATATACTTTATAGAATCGGAGACGTCTCCTTCAATTCGACACAAACATTCTAAAATTGTCTTTCCAATCAAATCGATGAAAATATGAGATTAAAGCTTTTGAGCATAGAATGAGAACATCTAGGGAAGAAGATCTTAAGATATTTTCTATTTGACACTTAAAGCAGGTGTGCCGATGCACTCGCCAAATTTCTATCTTAACAAATTATCTCGAAGAGATTCTTGAATTGGCTTAATATTAGTAAAGCAGAATAAATCGGATTCTGGATCGACCTTAACCTCTATAAAAGACAACCACGATCTTGCCAATCTTGGAATTGAACGACTACGATCAAACGTTAAACTTCAGATCTGGGCGGTGTTTAAACTATTTAATCAGCAACTTTATTTGCGACCGGAATATAAAGCGCGCTTCTGGCTTGCTCGAATCTCAAACTCCGACTCTATCGATATTTACAATCGATGTTTACAGAGATTAGAATGTTAGGTTTACACAAATGAGTCTGATTTAACAGAGTTCTGTAAAGTAGCGATAATTTGGCGAAATTAACAGCTGATCATTCAATATCAGTTATATTCAAATTAGAGAAATGTGATATTGTGAATAACGGGCCGCTGCTAATGCAGTTAACAGGCCACTGGTAGTGTAGGTAAACGGTCATTGATGATTGAAGGATATCGATAATGTAATCCCCAGCTTGAAGCAGATCAGCTCAGTTCAGCGCAAAACTTACTCCAGCAACGATTGCAAGGCCCCCGCAGCGGAACCTTTCAGCAGCAGACAGTTGAAAATAACGGTGTACGTGAACTTAATGAACTTCTAGAAGATACAATTAATGAACAAGACAAACCAAATAATAAGGTTTGTACAAGTTCCATTTCAGAAGCCAGAAGCCAGAAGGATCGTGCTGATCAAGATGTATATATGTGGTTGGAGACGAATTTTCCAAACATTACGATTATCTTATAATACCACCTGCAAGGGTGTAGGACTAATATTAGAAAAGGACATATAAAAAATTTCATGTCGAAAAAATTATAAGAAGCAATAAAAACTTTTTGCATGGTGCCATCTAAGAGATTGAAAATGCAGCTTGAAATATATTTATTAATAAATTTAGCAATTGGAATTTGCAGGCCAGTCGCACGACTGGATATTCTGATTAAAAACTAATCCGGAGGGACACGTGAAGTTCAACTCACATTCGCATTGGCATACAATATAGGATCCACTGCAAGCGTTGGTCGCATCAACGAACATGGCACCATCACGTTGTCTCACACAGCGACCGTTGCTCTCACAGTAGGTGCCCGAAGGGCCGGCAGAGGGACCGCTCGGTGGTAGACTGCCATCATCGCAATTAACATTCTCTGGGTAGTCGCATTCCAGTGTCAGGTTATTGAACTGAAGGTTATTGGGGCAGTTCATCTGTATCTTCGCGCCAGAAAGACACTGGAAGAACGCGGAGCAGTTATTGGCAACGGATCCAAGCCAGTTATTAGGTGCATCACAGCACTCGGCTTCGCATGTTACGGGATTGCATTGCCCATTGTCCGTTTCACACTTGCTGGTTGTTGAGTTCCAGTAGTTTCCAGTGGCACAAGATGTCGACACAAACTGACCGTTGATGCATTGTTGATATTTGGTGCAGTCATTAGGATCTGCCTTGAGTTCTCCATTGGTGCATGTTGCAGGATTGCATTGTCCATTGTCCGTTTCACACTGGCTGGTTGTTGAGTTCCAGTAGTTTCCAGTGGCACAAGATGTCGACACAAACTGACCGTTGATGCATTGTTGATATTTGGTGCAGTCATTCGGATCTGCCTTGAGTTCTCCATTGGTGCATGATGCAGGATTGCATTGTCCATTGTCCGTTTCACACTGGCTGGTTGTGGAGTTCCAGTAGTTTCCAGTGGCACAAGATGTCGACACAAACTGACCGTTGATGCATTGTTGATATTTGGTGCAGTCATTAGGGTCTGCCTTGAGTTCTCCATTGGTGCATGTTGCAGGATTGCATTGTCCATTGTCCGTTTCACACTGGCTGGTTGTGGAGTTCCAGTAGTATCCAGTGGCACAAGATGTCGACACAAACTGACCGTTGATGCACCATAGATATTTGGTGCAGTCATTAGGATCTGCCTTGAATTCCCCATTGGTGCATGTTGCAGGATTGCATTGTCCATTGTCCGTTTCACACTGGCTGGTTGTGGAGTTCCAGTAGTATCCAGTGGCACAAGATGTCGACACAAACTGACCGTTGATGCATTGTTGATATTTGGTGCAGTCATTAGGATCTGCTTTGAGTTCTCCATTGGTGCATGTTGCAGGATTGCATTGTCCATTGTCCGTTTCACACTGGCTGGTTGTTGAGTTCCAGTAGTTTCCAGTGGCACAAGATGTCGACACAAACTGACCGTTGATGCATTGTTGATATTTGGTGCAGTCATTAGGGTCTGCCTTGAGTTCTCCATTGGTGCATGTTGCAGGATTGCATTGTCCATTGTCCGTTTCACACTGGCTGGTTGTGGAGTTCCAGTAGTTTCCAGTGGCACAAGATGTCGACACAAACTGACCGTTGATGCATTGTTGATATTTGGTGCAGTCATTAGGATCTGCCTTGAGTTCTCCATTGGTGCATGTTGCAGGATTGCATTGTCCATTGTCCGTTTCACACTGGCTGGTTGTGGAGTTCCAGTAGTATCCAGTGGCACAAGATGTCGACACAAACTGACCGTTGATGCATTGTTGATATTTGGTGCAGTCATTAGGGTCTGCCTTGAGTTCTCCATTGGTGCATGTTGCAGGATTGCATTGTCCATTGTCCGTTTCACACTGGCTGGTTGTTGAGTTCCAGTAGTTTCCAGTGGCACAAGATGTCGACACAAACTGACCGTTGATGCATTGTTGATATTTGGTGCAGTCATTAGGGTCTGCCTTGAATTCTCCATTGGTGCATGTTGCAGGATTGCATTGTCCATTGTCCGTTTCACACTGGCTGGTTGTTGAGTTCCAGTAGTTTCCAGTGGCACAAGATGTCGACACAAACTGACCGTTGATGCATTGTTGATATTTGGTGCATCATTAGGGTCTGCCTTGAGTTCTCCATTGGTGCATGTTGGGATTGCATTGTCCATTGCCGTTTCACACTGGCTGGTTGTGGAGTTCCAGTAGTATCCAGGGCCAAGATGTCGACACCAACTGACCGTTGATGCACCATAGATATTTGGTGCAGTCATTAGGATCTGCCTTGAATTCCCATTGGTGCATGTTGGGATTGCATTGTCCATTGTCCGTTTCACACTGGCTGGTTGTTGAGTTCCAGTAGTTTCCAGTGGCACAAGATGTCGACACAAACTGACCGTTGATGCATTGTTGATATTTGGTGCAGTCATTAGGCATCTGGTTTGAGGTTGCTCCATTGCCGTGCTGATGTTCTCCATTGGTCGCCTGGTTATTGCGGGATTGCATTGTCCATTGTCCGTTTCACACTGGCTGGTTGTTGAGTTCCAGTAGTTTCCAGTGGCACAAGATGTCGACACAAACTGACCGTTGATGCATTGTTGATATTTGGTGCAATCATTAGGATCTGCCTTGAATTCCCCATTGGTGCATGTTGCAGGATTGCATTGCCCATTGTCCGTTTCACACTGGCTGGTTGTTGAGTTCCAGTAGTTTCCAGTGGCACAAGATGTCGACACAAACTGACCGTTGATGCATTGTTGATATTTGGTGCAATCATTAGGGTCTGCCTTGAGTTCTCCATTGGTGCATGTTACGGGATTGCATTGTCCATTGTCCGTTTCACACTGGCTGGTTGTGGAGTTCCAGTAGTATCCAGAGCGCAAGATGTCGACACCAACTGACCGTTGATGCACCATAGATATTTGGTGCAGTCATTAGGATCTGCCTTGAATTCTCCATTGGTGCATGTTACGGGATTGCATTGTCCATTGTCCGTTTCACACTGGCTGGTTGTGGAGTTCCAGTAGTTCCAGTGGCCAAGATGTCGACAAAACTGACGTTGATGTGATATTTGGTGCAGTCATTAGGATCTGTTGATTCCCCATTGGTGCATGTTACAGGGATTGCATTGCCCATTGTCCGTTTCACACTGGCTGGTTGTTGAGTTCCAGTAGTTTCCAGTGGCACAAGATGTCGACACAAACTGACCGTTGATGCATTGTTGATATTTGGTGCAGTCATTAGGATCTGCCTTGAGTTCTCCATTGGTGCATGTTGCAGGATTGCATTGTCCATTGTCCGTTTCACACTGGCTGGTTGTTGAGTTCCAGTAGTTTCCAGTGGCACAAGATGTCGACACAAACTGACCGTTGATGCATTGTTGATATTTGGTGCAATCATTAGGGTCTGCCTTGAGTTCTCCATTGGTGCATGTTACAGGATTGCATTGTCCATTGTTCGTTTCACACTGGCTGGTTGTGGAGTTCCAGTAGTATCCAGAGGCACAAGATGTCGACACAAACTGACCGTTGATGCACCATAGATATTTGGTGCAGTCATTAGGATCTGCCTTGAATTCTCCATTGGTGCATGTTACAGGATTGCATTGTCCATTGTCCGTTTCACACTGGCTGGTTGTGGAGTTCCAGTAGTATCCAGAGGCACAAGATGTCGACACGAACTGACCGTTGATGCACCATAGATATTTGGTGCAGTCATTAGGATCTGCCTTGAATTCTCCATTGGTGCATGTTACAGGATTGCATTGTCCATTGTCCGTTTCACACTGGCTGGTTGTGGAGTTCCAGTAGTATCCAGAGGCACAAGATGTCGACACGAACTGACCGTTGATGCACCATTGATATTTGGTGCAGTCATTAGGATCTGCCTTGAATTCTCCATTGGTGCATGTTACGGGATTGCATTGTCCATTGTCCGTTTCACACTGGCTGGTTGTTGAGTTCCAGTAGTTTCCAGTGGCACAACATGCCGACACAAACTGACCGTTGATGCACTCTTGATATTTGGTGCAGTCATTAGGATCTGGCTTGAATTCTCCATTGGTGCATGTTACGGGATTGCATTGTCCATTGTCCGTTTCACACTGGCTGGTTGTGGAGTTCCAGTAGTATCCAGAGGCACAAGATGTCGACACGAACTGACCGTTGATGCACCATAGATATTTGGTGCAGTCATTAGGATCTGCCTTGAATTCTCCATTGGTACATGTTACGGGATTGCATTGTCCATTGTCCGTTTCACACTGGCTGGTTTCTGAGTTCCAGTAGTATCCAGAGGCACAAGATGTCGACACAAACTGACCGTTGATGCACCATAGATATTTGGTGCAGTCATTAGGATCTGGCTTGAATTCTCCATTGGTGCATGTTACGGGATTGCATTGTCCATTGTCCGTTTCACACTGGCTGGTTGTGGAGTTCCAGTAGTATCCAGAGGCACAAGATGTCGACACAAACTGACCGTTGATGCACCACAGATATTTGGTGCAGTCATTAGGATCTGCCTTGAATTCCCCATTGGTGCATGTTGCAGGATTGCATTGTCCATTGTCCGTTTCACACTGGCTGGTTGTTGAGTTCCAGTAGTTTCCAGTGGCACAACATGCCGACACAAACTGACCGTTGATGCACTCTTGATATTTGGTGCAGTCATTAGGATCTGGCTTGAGTTCTCCATTGGTGCATGTTACGGGATTGCATTGTCCATTGTCCGTTTCACACTGGCTGGTTGTGGAGTTCCAGTAGTATCCAGAGGCACAAGATGTCGACACAAACTGACCGTTGATGCACCATAGATATTTGGTGCAGTCATTAGGATCTGCCTTGAATTCTCCATTGGTGCATGTTACGGGATTGCATTGTCCATTGTCCGTTTCACACTGGCTGGTTGTGGAGTTCCAGTAGTATCCAGAGGCACAAGATGTCGACACGAACTGACCGTTGATGCACCATTGATATTTGGTGCAGTCATTAGGATCTGGCTTGAGTTCTCCATTGGTGCATGTTACGGGATTGCATTGTCCATTGTCCGTTTCACACTGGCTGGTTGTTGAGTTCCAGTAGTTTCCAGTGGCACAACATGCCGACACAAACTGACCGTTGATGCACTCTTGATATTTGGTGCAGTCGTTAGGATCTGCCTTGAATTCTCCATTGGTGCATGAATTGCATTCACAAATGTTGCATTCACCATTGTTTGTTTCGCAAGCGCTATTCTGTGGATTCCAGTACATTCCACTGGAACACTCCTTGTGAACGAATTTACCAGTACAACATGCGTAGTACTTCGTGCAATCGTCTTTGTCGATTTTAGTGTCGCCCGGCTGACAGCAGTCACCGGTCACAGTTCCGTAGAAAAGTGACATTGCAATTAGCAGCACGTACACTGAATGTGGGCAGGAAAGTTATTGAAATTCAATTATCATAACTTAAAAGTTCGATAAATATCTTACCAGTGTCTAATTGTCGGCCAATCATTTTCGCGCTGCACTTCTTTAACGACTTTTTCCTAGCTAGAGGGTACGTTGACTGAAGTTGTGTTCGATATGTATCAGCTTTTATATTTGCTGGCAATTAAAATAATTAAATGTTCCTGCTTGGGATGGGATGCTTGTGCCATAGATAAAGAGAAATCAGATCATATCTTTTATATACAGTACTTGTATACAAAAACAAATTTCTATTATCAGAATGGTTAGATGAAAATAATGAAATGAGAAATTGCTATTTCTGCACTTAATGAATTTTGTTTAACGATGTTTCTTTTTTCATTACGCTACGCTGACCAGGTTACTTGTCAATGGGACAATATGTGCGGTAGGTTTGACGGTTGCCGACCAAGGTCGATACACTTAGGCCATGTTTGGCCCGTTGTGGTACCGTATGGGTCTCACTTCCTTTCTAATGCAATGGTGTGAGCATGATTTATGAATTTCGCAATTCTGGTTGGTCCCATTTTCGATAAGAAGTGACTTTCGAGTATGACGCATCTTTTCCTCGCAAGTGCAGAACAGAACCATAGAAAATGTTCCACAGATTCTACAACGTCTTCGTCTCTGCAACTTCTGCAGAAATTATTGTACAGTTTTTAAAGCCTATTACCATTAATACCCACTCACCATTGGCCTGGCTTGCTATTCGATCACAGTTGGAATTTAGCCATTTGTCATTTGACGTGAGACTATTCTTTTCTTTGGTTTGAGCTTGCAGGTAGCCGGAGGCATACATATACCTTATCCGAGATGAGGATTAATAGATTTGATAATAATATAGATAATAGGTGACTCTTGCGCTATCTCTTCGCCAAACCTTGCTCCTTTTCGGCAAATCTCTACAAAAATTGGGCAGAATGCTCTGGGCCCATTCCACCTTACTCAGCGATTCGGCTGGCGGATAAGCCCCTGCGCTGGCGTTTTGCGTCTTTAGGATACTGGCTGCGTTCCACCCCTTAGCCTATGAGTATTTACGCGCCAGGACGGTTGACAGTTCGCCTTTCACATCCCCTCCTGCCGGTAGATCAGCTGCACAAGTGCTCTGCTTTTATGCCAGGGTCCCTGCCAACATCACTCGTGCCACTGGCTAGAGCAACATGTTTTTTAATCAATTTGACCTGGGGATAGCATTGACCAAGCTTTTGTCGAGTGCCGAACTCTTTCGATTTATTTTTAATTAATTTATCCATTTGAGTCTCACGAGTTGCACAGAAAAGATGACAGACATTTTATTGCTCTTTTAAATTATTGAGTACAACTTTTGGGAACAAATACAGTTTTAAAACAAAATTGAATATTCTTGAATACATTTATATGAAATTGGTGATAATACATATGCCATATGCCACCTATGAAGGGCAATAACCCTTAGTATCGACAACACATGCCCGGATTGTGGTATCAAAATAAGTGCCACTGGCGCATTTTTGCCTCACAAGCTGTCCCAAAACGCACAAATAGTAGGCAGCACAATCTTGGGGATCGACTTGTAGCTCATTTTCATTGCATTTTGCGGTATTGGGACAGCACTCTCCGCTATTCAGTTTACACGTTGCTGAGCTAGGATTCCAATAGTTGCCGCTGGAGCAAGACTCCTGCACAAATTCTCCATTGCAGCAAACATAATAACTGAGACAGTCGTTAGGATCCGCCTGGGTTTCTCCGTCTTCGCAACAGTTTGTAGCCTGCGATTCGGCCGAATGCCAAAATATAAGACACAAAAGTAGCACTGTGTAATAAATAATATTTGTAATTTTTAATCCTTTAGATGAATAATATTGTGGACTTCAGTTATACGGCATTGGGGCTTTTGCAGCTTGGCGACACACATTTTGAAGTATAAATTCCTTGGGATGCGGAAGTTTACTGAACTCGTTTGCTGTTCTCATCGCCTTTTATATTATTACCCAATCAGAATAATGAAATTTTTGTCTGATAATAGATCTGATAATGCAACATTACACGATGACCTTATCAGAGATGTAACAAAAGTCGAGTGCAAAGTTGTTAGCTATTTACAAATGAATTGAAAAAATAATTTAATGAAAAATACCCAATCATGCGGCCATTTAAGCAAGATAAATACATCAATCATCAAACTATTACATCAATATGCAAAAGCAGTGGAACGTTAGCGCCACCTATCGAGAAGCTGAACGCTGTCGACGCCACCTATCTGGCTGCGGTTGCCCCCACAGAAATTACGTCCTCCAAATAACTGCAATAAAAATAAGCCGATTTCATTCATCGTACACATACATCCTTCTTCAACTACTTGTATATACAGATGTACTTCGTGTTCTCGCCTTATGTTTTTTACTCTTACATCAAAGATTGCTGATGGCCTCCCTTAATTTATTTTTCCCTATATCTAGCTCTCTTTAAGCACAAAAAACTTATTAATGACAACCGTCTTCGCTTTTCAAACTGCCCACTTCCCCCATCTCAGCAAGAAGTTTCTTTATAACCTCTTGTGATGGATTGCAGAGTATTCAGCTGTCGGATACGTCCAACTTCAATGTTCTCACCGGTGTTTTACTTTCGGTATATTTAGCCGAAATGGTGAGACTCTACCTTATGCAGATGGGTTCTAAGGGCGATAAGAAATGTGTACAGCAAGTATTGAAAATCTTCTATTATTATCAGATGTTAATGAATAACGGTTATCTGATTCACGCCGATAATTAGACCTTGTAGACATATGTATATCTGATAACATATCAATTTTTGTTTCGAGTTCGAAAAAGCTTTGTTTTCTGTGTTATTGAAAAAAAGTTCGCTATAAACAAATAAAATAAAAAAAATTACCTTACGCAAATATACGCGATAGAAGCAAATATATGGACCGATTATTCCATTTAAAGCTTTATAATATATAAATACGATTGCTTTTGGCTTCATTAGTAACTGAAGTAACTGATGAAGTTCTGCGAATACAACACAAAAAATAATAAGGACAGGCAAAAGGTCGAATAGACGGCTATATCAGCCAATAATGCCGATTCAGAATTCATATACCCTGGCCCTATAATATAATTCCAAAATAAAACAATAAGACTTTAATCTCAATGGTGTTAATCGTATAAAACCCAATAAATAAACCTAATCGTTGTCGTGCACTTTAACTGCTGATATTCAAAATCAGAATTAGCTATATTGAGGTACTTGAAAAGCACTCGACAACAGATTGACAGAATGAAATAACATAAACTCATTCATGGTTACTTTTCGATAATTTTTATTTGTGTGACTTCCGCCGATTAGAGTGAACAGTCAACTTTATTCTGATAGTTGCAGGTCAGCAGCGTCTGATCCCAGTACAAGCTTTGTCCGCACGTCATGTCCACCTCGCACTCGCACTGGCAGACCACATAATCGTTGCAACTGACCAGGGATGGGAAAAAGGTGCCCTCGCGTTGGCCCAGGCAGCGACCGTTGCTCTCACAGGAGATGCCGGAGGGCCCGGCGTTCGGTCCGGATGGAGGTGTATACGCCCAGGGGCATTGAACGTTTTGGGGATAATTACACAACTGATAACTGGAATCGTACAACAGATTGTTGGGGCACACCTGCTCGACGGCACAATTGAAGTTGCACTTGTAGAACTTGTTGCATACCCCCTCCACGGGGAAGAGCGTACCCTCCGGCTGGCCTTGGCAAACTGTGCTTGTGTTGTCGCATTCAACGTCCGGCACATAGCCCTCCGGATAATCGCACTGATCCGAGGTGGCATTGTAAACCAGGCCATCGGGACAGATCACAATACTACTGCCTTCATTGGAACTCGCTGTAGCATCCCAGTCACAAACCTGGGCGGACACATTGAATTTGGTGTTCGCATCGCAGGGCATTTCAATTGGACATTGGCACTGGCAGACGATGTAGCCATTTGTGTCCGGATCGGCAAACATTTTGCCATCCCTTTGTCCAGCACAGACACTCTGATCAGTGCAGCTGGTGCCCGAAGGACCCACTAACTCACCCGACGGATCGCTTGGCGTACACTCCACATTCCAGAAATAGTTACACTCATTGATATTGGGGTCGAAGTACAAACCGCCGGGACAGGTGACATTCTGACAGCAGCCGTGCGTGCATTGAATGAACTGCGTACAGACCCCTTCTATGGCCAGCAAGGTACCGTCCGGCTGGTTGACACAATCCGTGCGTTCGTCGCTGCAAAAAGCTGGCAAACCGATGTAAGGAGGAAGAGAAGGAAGTGTGCTTGGCGAAACCGTAGATCCGCCAGTGGTTTGAACCGTAGAGGGTGTAGTCTCCGTAATGCAATCGGTGGTTGTGACTTCATCGGTTACATCGGTTGATTCATCCAGATTACCGGGCTGGCACTCATCGGCGCAGCATGTGCAGGCACAGCTGTCATCGGTGTTGGCCGGAACAAATAAGGATTGATAACTGCATTCGGCACGCCACTGGAAATCACATTCGCCCAACTCTGCATTGAAATGCAGACCCCGTGGACAATGGCGAACTTCAGCGACTGCTCGCTCCTGGCACACCACAAACCGGCCACAATCATGTGCCAGAGGCAATCGTGTTCCATCCGCTTGGTGTCCACAGATCCTCGATGATTTTTGGGCGATTGTACACTGCGTCAGAACGAGCAACAGAAGCCCCATGGAGGAGGCTACTGCTGATTTGATTTAACTGCGAATCTTCATAGAGGCAGGACTTACTCACCAGTAGCTTTCATTTTGAACATTTTCTGCGAATTCTCTTATATCAGCTGAACCTCGAGCGCAACTAATTCACCGTGAAGCCTCTTCAAGAGCATTTATGGAAGTGGAAATCATTGGCAATGTGTAGTTCGTATTGTATATCAAATCGGTGGCCAATCTTTCTTGATAATAGCGAAAACCGAATTTACCTCTTGATTAATTCAGTCGAATTGCTGTCGCAGGCGCTGCTGGCGCCTTTTAATTTTAATTTTAATTACGCTCATGTTTCAGATTCAGTTGCTCTTATCGCAATCAATTTCAGACCAGGAATTGGAGCCGTGCTCGTGTGGAATGTCCATATTTAGAATTGCCGACACCAATAAGGCATCGTATGCTTGCAGAAAATTAGTAAGAAGAATACATTGATCGATGGCAATGCTTATGTAATTTATTGTGTGGATGCGACATATATTGGTGGTGGAAAGGTGATCATCATCATAAGTGTACCTTTATAATTAATTGTCCCTAGCTCTGAAATTTTTAAGATTCAGGTTCAGGATTGGTGAGCCTTCCACTTATTACTATCGATTCTTAAAGGGTGTTACTGATAATACACATCCAAATTTGGATGACTCTAGCTCAACTGAGTAAGATATAGGCATTTTCCATTTTTAAAGGGCTGTAACGAACTTTAAAGGACATCATCTTGGTCGATGTTTAGGTGTGAATGGGTTGCCCATTGGCGTGAGCATGGCAGGTGTCGATCTTCGAAGTACATTACCAACAAGATGCTAACCAAATTTGAGGCTAGCTCTCAAATTTTAGGATACATATGATTTTATCCATACCCTATTATCGATTTCCATCCCATAGAGGATCTAAAAGGATACGCAAATCATCATAACATTATAAAAATATAAAAATTTGCATATATCGCAATTAATATTTAATAAATTAACACAACACCAGGCTTCAACACTATCTTAGTCAGCTTGAAGCCTCTGTCCAGTAGAGGAGTCAGTACACGACAGGCAAAGTTTTACATCATCGGCATAAATCAGTAACCAATTTCAATGGGTCTTACGATTTTATAAATAGTCAAAAAATAAATAATTCCGTAATTCCGTAACCATAAAGTATGCAATAGAATATGGAATCACTTCGAATTTTTGCATTGTTGATTGTGGAGCATACTTTTACATTATTTGAAGGTTATCTGTATAATATGTTTACTTAAATGGCGTAAATGAATTCAAGGTAATAATTAATACACTTAGTTTTCACAATCAGTTGAATTGACAAGTTGCAAAATATGCATTTCCATATTCATCTACAATATCAATACTCGAATGATCTATAGGTCGTAAATCTTAATCTTGTATCGTTTTCTGGGGACAGGGTATTCAGAACAGTGTTTGAATTGTTGTAATACTATTGAGTAACTTGAGCGATGTTTCCACAATTAAGAGACAAAACAAATGCATAGACAGGGCAGGGCAGATGTCGGACAAGCCGACAAGCAGAAAAGAAATCGTCAGATTATATACACACACACAAACACACATGGCTATATGCGATGTACTGTTAGGTTGAACTAGGTGTGCACCTTAATGCCCAGAGGCTGCGGTGACAGGCTTCCTGCTTTGGGTCGAGTTAGATGGGATCCGCTTGAAACTGAAACCAAAACAATTCTAATTATTTAATATAAAAAAAAAAGCACAAACACACACACGTCTAGGTACGCTTGAATTAAATTACCAGCGTAAAAAGTAGCACTTAAACGAAGTAAAGAAAAGAAGTGCAACAAATGTGCAATGCCAGAGCTTTCGGGCTTGCAGCTAGACGCATGAGATTGATCCATGGATGGTAGACCCGGGCTTATGGGTGTACATTACACATGGTGCGAGTACGAGTGCCACAAAGCTACACACACACACACAGAACTACAGAGGGTCCATGTGCGGTAGTTAGGAAAAATAAAAAATAAACTAAGAAAAAAAAACCAAAGACAGAAGAAATACGAGTTGATCGAAAGTCGCTCACATATTTATGTGAGTGAGTGTACAAGACATGCACACGGTCTATTGTAAAAATCTTCTCAGGTGTAACAGGTTTCGCAGATTTAAGCAGAGGTTGTGACTGTGCCCCACACAGTCGTCAGTGACTCTCGCTCGCCTCGTTATCACTCGTCATCGTGATCGCAGTCGCGTGCAGTGCAATGGAGGAGCAACCCAACCACGTAGCAGCCAGTTCAAATTGAAGAACTGAGATCGATTGGTGCATAGATATCGTCCCAGAATAATTTAATTTCAATTCTAGCACCATTCGAAATCAGTGCTTTGTATTGGAACCGATCAGCGGCGCCTTGGCACAAAGTGTTGTTTAAGTTCAAGTGATTTACCAAAAGTGATTCATGACAGCCAATTGACTCTAATCAGTGTTGAATTATCTGCATCTTTATTACATTTTTTTTGTTTCTTATATACTTTTGTAAGTATTGGCTAAAAGTGACGATCGCGTTCACGATGGAAGCCGCCAAAGTGCAACGAAGGTTTCCCATTGCCGCTCTGCTGCCGCGTTCCGACTCAAGCAGCAATATATATATATATATATGGGTCACATTTTATATACCTGTCTGTATATAGTCAACACACATCATGATTTGTTAGTTAAGGTTTCCACTCTATGTAGCAGAAACTGTTCAAGTATTGGTATTCATCCGAGTTCAGTTCTCAGCAGCACTATAAATCTATCATTTGATGTTGTTAATCACTAATAGTCATTGATAGAGAACATTTATAAAAATCCAATTTAGCTATTGAAAACTTGGAAAAATAAACATTTGATTTACCTGTCTGTATATAATAAACACAATTTATGATCTGTTAGTTAAGGTTTCCCCATCAACAAAACAGTCACGAATTGTAGTGAACATTGTTCAAGTGACGTCTTTATTCAATGTTATCTATTACTGTTCAGTTATTAACAGCACTATAAATCTGTCTCTTGATATTAATAAACATTAATTTAAGGCACGACAAATATGGCCTTAGTCAATAGTCAAACTTTCAGACTGCAATCGAAACTGATGGAGAGAGTTGGTAAAAATTAAATTCGACATTTTGATAGCTTTGTGACACATAAATTTAATTTAATTTTGGTAAATTAAACAATTTTCTGTTTGACAATCAAAGCATAATACTATCAATGGAACGTGACATCTAAAATTCACAACAAAAGTATAATTCGATTACTTGAATGGAATCGCACGTAAGAACTGGTTTAATCAGCAAATTAATGGACTTTTTTTTAGCATTCTTTTGTTAACTTTTGTGGACGCCATCCCTTATCAGATGTTGGTGCATTTGTAGCCACTTAAGATTTGATTGATTAATCCAACTGTTATTAGGGGCGGCATCGATTTGAAAATAATTTCCCAGCTCTTATCAAATATTTTGAGACTTGCATAAATCTTATTTGGCTGGCAATAAATCAAGGCATTATTTAGTATAGCTACGACTTGAATTTCCCTTGCTTGAGCCGCTTAGAAATAAATGATGGCAATTACGCTCTTGATCACAGTTATTCCAAGGTCACGAGGACCCAAAAATATCATAATCTGATGCGCTGATATATACAATTTTGCAATTTTCAGTTGGCAGTTGGCAGTTGTCAGTTGGCGCTGCCTCAGCTGATAGCTGCGCAATGTGACATATCGAATCTTATCTGGAGCGAGACCCTAATTGCTTTCTTAATATATAGCCCCCCATCATCGGCATTCTCGCACTATCTATCGTCTTAAAATGCCCGTCCTCTGACTATATAATGCCCAACTCCCAATTGCTGGCAGTTAGTCGGTTTGGTGATTATCAAAAGACAAGGCGTAAAATGAAGCGAGGTGCCCAAAAACAAAATAAATAAAAAATAAATAAATAAATAATGCTTGGCATTTGCAGGAAGCGTTCCGGTTGTCGTCCTTCTGCTGGCGTTGGCTGCCCAGGTGCAGCTCGGCACTCAAAAGGAGTATATGAAAAGTGAACAGGATATTTGCCGACTATTCCCGGATGGCACAGAGATACGTAAGCCGGGCTACTGCGATCGCTCGGTTGTCTGCATGAACTCAGTGACAACAGAGGGCAGCATATGCACGGGGTCGTCATCACAATTCAATCTGAAGTCCGGCAAGTGTGCATCGAAACTTGAGACCACCGATAAATATTGCGCTCATCCGTGCACCTCGAAGGCTGAGGGCTACCTCGGAGACACTTTCAACTGTGAGAACTGGTACTACTGCAGCAAGGGTGAAATTTTGAACAGTGGTGTTTGTGGCGACGGCAGGCATTTCGACCAGGCTAGTGCAGCGTGCCTCTATCCCCAGAACACACAGTGCAACGCCCAGTATGAGATCTGCCAGATTGCGCCCGAAGTAGTTAAGATTAAGGACGAGGTCAACTGCAATGCTTATTACACCTGCAGCAAGTCTGCAATTAGTCAAGCTTTTTGCCCTGAAGGACAGTACTTCCAAGCGACACTTGGAGAGTGCGTCAGGAAGGCGTTGGTTGAATGTGCAAGGCATCCGCTACCCGTAGAAGTCTGTGGCAACAAGAAGCTGGCGAAGCGAAACATATTTGTTTCCGACGGCGCCAGCTGTCGTGGCTATTTCTATTGCCGTGACATGGGCTCCGGCATACCGGACCCAGACCCAATGTGGCACCAATGCCCCCTCGGAACCTTCTTCAATGCGACACTGGAACTTTGCCAGGACAAAAGCGCCTGCAAGTGCTCCGAGGATCGATGCGACGGACGCGAAAGTGGTTTCGAACTGTTGCAAAACAAGGGTTGCCGCAATTATGCGAAGTGTGAGAACGGGGCGGAGATGATACCTTTCCAGTGCCCGGAAAACGAGTTCTTTGATATGGAAACTGAACAGTGTATTACTGAGCCTAGGTATTATGGCATTTGCAGCTAAAGAATAAATTCCTTATAACAGTGACTTCATATTACTGTCACAGCCTATGCAAATTTATTGAGAATCGGCTAATGACAAAAGAATCGCAAGAATAACGATTGGTTGCAGTTCAAAATATAAACAATTTGAGGGAAATAGACTAGAATATGTGAGTAGATATTGCGTATATTCGGGCATTATCTGTCTGCCTCGTGTAATGTAAACATGGACATTTTGTGCCTATAAATTAAATATTTTCATATTGGAGCTGAGCAGTGTGCAACTTAGCCAAGGCGTTATGATGATTATTGTTTATGATTATTGTTATTGGGATCCGTTGTTCCCCCTGCTGAGCCATCAACACTAGCTCCTGGACGAATGCGAGAATATTTGTTGGGTTAAGGAATTCTGTTTGGAGCTTATAACATGCAACCCAAGATGTTGCAAGGATGTGCCTCAAGCCTACTACTTCGCTACTATAATTAATTATGGTATCTACAGTTAATACATTTCTTAAATCAATGACTTCATTTTACTGTCGCAAATTATGCAAATTTTCTGCGAATATGATGCACAATGTAGCGCAATGAAAATGTGAAAATTTTGTGAGTAAAACTCTTACACATAGATAATTCCTCAATTAAATATTTTACGAATTTGATTAAATATTGCAGAAATGAAGACTTAATCTGCCTAAATTAAATGTAATTTTTCTCAATAGTTATAATCGTACCGGATTATATGTACGCTATGAATAATGTGTATAATTATCTGGACTATGGCAAATATGTGCATATGTGTAGAGGGATGAGTTGCCAGATTAATTTAAACATACTTATTAAACCTTTGTTCATCATTTATAATTTAAATGTTTAGATCAGCAAAAGAACCAGTTTCGAAAAATTCACAATGGTGTCTAAAACACCAGAAAGCAGTGCAATGCAAAAGCAGTTCGTGCAAGCAGTGTAAGTTTGTGCACTGCTTGTACAATTTCATCAAGCAGTTAACACATGTTTGGCGCGTAAATTTAAAATGGACTTTAAGCGAGTGGCAGGTGAGGATATGAATTATAAGCTGTTTAAATAATATAATTTATTTCCAAATTAATTAATTAATTAATCAATTAATTGAATGTACTCAACTTATCATATTGACAAACTAGATTTGTGAATGGTGAAATTACACCGACGCCGATTTGTGCAAAATCTCCTCAAATCGAGTGGCGATTTTTGATTTACATTTGTTTTACACTGACCCAATGCGATTTTGGCTTTTCCAAGAACTCACCCTTAGTGTGCAACCTGTCTGCATTCCATGGCAACCATTTGCTGTTAGCTGTCAGACATGTCAGGAAGTGCTCCAACCCCTCCAAACTAAAGCAGGGGTGTTTCAACTCCCATATCAGAGAGTAAAGTACTCCATTTTTGCAGAGCTGCAAGCTGCCTGCGAAATTTCGCTTTTTGCCATGTAGAGACTTTCGCTGTAGTTTTTTCGTTTTTTTTTCCCCATTTACACTTCGATGTGACATGAAATGCAGACCAGAGACAAAAGGAAAAAAAATAATAATAATTTATCGTGGGAGTGTGTTAGTAAGGTTAATTGGCTTGGTTTTGCTGTCTGCTTAAATTAATTCGAGAAAAGGAATAATTAAATATGTTCCTTGCACCACATTTAAATAGAAGAACTAATTTTATTTAGATCTATAGCTTTTGGCAAAATTCCCATTTTAAAAAAAAACTCGTTTTACATTTTACTTTTATTCATACAAAATTATATTTCATAATATAACCTTTATAATTATTAATATCATATTTTGATAAACAAACTTGTTTGCCACTTTGCAAATAGTATACCCAAAAATGATTGAATCAAACTTCTCTGCTAACAAATTTTACGAATTAAACAATAAGTAATTAAAGATAAATGTTTAATTATTATACTTTTGTCATCTGACTCATTAAATTCTCCTTCCTTGATTTATTCCCATTAATGAAACATAATTATTTCTTAGGCTATTTATAATATGTGAAATTAATATATAAAATATAGCAAACTGTTAGGCTAAATAATATTAAATATATAAGAATATAAATACAATTTTAAATACAATCCGCATCCCAGTTACCTTTGAAGCAAAACCTCTATTTAAGCGATTTTTCTTATACTTAGTTTGGTTAGTCCAAATAGTTTATAAATTTTAAAAAATGCTTTTAAAAAATTTCAAATAAAAAATTCAAGTTACAAATTAAATGATTTAAAATGAACATAACAATAATTCAAATAAAATTAAAATTAAAATAAAATAAAGGATTAATGAAACTGGCTGCTTCAAAATTAAAATAAAAGTGACAAATATTAAACGAATAATTAAAATAAACAAAATTTTAGTTAAAGGATCAAAAATGTACCAAAATGTGAAATATTCTACGATTAATTGCAAGAAAAAAATCCAGTCATACGGATATAGTTACCAGGGTAGCTGTGAGTCGAGCACTTTCGATTACTGATTACTACTCTATCAGGTGTGTGTTGGGGCACTCAGACAACACCCTGGAAGTTGTGCACGCTTCGAGGGTTGTGCTCGTTGCAAAGCGATTGTTGTTAGTTTTCTGCTCAGTTATCTTTTGTTTCGATAAATCTGGCAGCTTTTGTGGGTGCCTGCCTCACCTTCCTTGACTCAATTTGTGTGTGAAGCTGCCTGGATTTCTTTTCCTTGCAATATATATATATATATATATATATATTGCCACCCTCTTCTCGGTGGATCTAAGCCTGCTCCCTTCGCTGGTTTCACTGCCTTCAGTCGCGTCACGTTCGCCGCACGCCATCGTCTGCCATTTTGGCTTTTCCTGCAGGAAGCTTGCATATTTTACGTGCTCCATGTTGCCATTGTTGTTGTTGTTGTTGTTGTTGCTGTTGTTGCTGCTGTTGTTGCTTTGTCTGTGCGGGCAACTGTCTGTGCTATGTGCACTGTGTTCGTTGTTCTGTGTGTTGTGTGTGTTGTGTGTGTTCTGTGTGCTGGTGCCCCAACTCTTCACTTTTATCGATTGAAATGTGTCTCAGGCTGTGAAATACAGGTCATTGATCTGCTCGTGCCTCTTTAGCAGCCATGCAGCGACGAAATACTTCTCGTATCGCCTGGATTAGGAGTGAGCCGAGCAGCCAAGCCAAGTGCAGCTCATTTTGATGGCTTTGCACGGCGCTGACTGACACTGAATTGCTAAATAAAAAGTTGATTACAGAATTTTGTGTGCAAGATCAAAATTTAAAATACCTAACTTGATGCTACAAAATAAATAATATATATATATAATTTATTATTACTATTTTAATTGAAATCAAATTGAAATCATAACTGTAACTGTCGCGATTTGATTGCTACAAATATATATTTTTAGCTATTTTATATTTTTGTATTTGATTTATATAAAATTTATGGTATAAAATAAATAATAATAATAACTATCTATTTAATATTTATTTTTTATTTTAAGTTTTTATTGAAATTTGATGGTAAATTTATAATTTATTTATAACTAATTTCAGTACATAAAATAACATCAATTTTAAAGGTAAATAAATATTAAAATGCGTTGAAAAAAAGGTTAACAAAAAGTTACAATATCAAAATGTGAGTGTAATGTAAGCATACCAATTGTAGATTAGATAAAAATCAGCCCATGCCTGAAATATGATATATATATACCATGTATATGTCCTATAGTCGTGGAGAATCAACCACCAATTCAAAAGCCAACCAAACCCAAAAGCGTCTGCCCCAGTCGCCATTGCAGTCGCCGTTGCCGTCGCAGTCGCCGTCGCAGTCGCAGTTGCTTCGCTTCCTTGTCACACGGATGCCGTGTTGGACAAAAGAGACGCTCCAGGACGCGAACATGGTCGAGAGGATTGAGGACGAGGGCAACGCTGTGCCGACGAGTGGCAACGATAACGAAATCGTTTTTAGCTTTGGGGTAGTGGAGCAGTAGTCAGCGAGTGGGGCGCGCTCGATGTGATGTTGGGCAAACTGTACCCGAATTGCGCATTGAAATTCGCCAAGGCAACGAGCAGCAGCAGGCGGCAGTCCGAGCATTAGACCAGACCAGACCAGACCAGGCCCAGCCTGTCCTGGCCCAGACAGTGGTAGAAAGAGAAACCAACTACGACTTATGGCCCAGGATGTGTTTGCCAAAGTTGTAGCTGTCAGCATTTATTTTTGAGGGTTGCACTCCGCCCGGAAAATGGGAATTAAAATAACTGAAAAAAAAAGAGAGAGAGGAACAGCAACAACAACAACAACAACAACGAAAACAAACAAAAAACAACAAAAATGCAACAATCGCAACATGGAGACGTCTGTTGTTGGCCATAGCCAGTGAGTGCGGTTCAATGACCAAATGCCGCCGATGGTATCGCTGCATGTGAATTGTCCGCACCTACCCAAAACCCAACGCCACATTGCCACATTGCAACATTGCCACAACGCTCTAATGTGACTAAGGAAAATTCTCGTGGCCGTGGCGAATGCGCAAACGAGTTGCAAGGTCGATGAACGCTGTTACAGTTGCAGTTGCAGTTGCTTGCTGCTTGCTGTTTGCTGCTTGCTGCTTGCAGCAGTTGCAGCTTAAGTAGAAGCTGCAGCTAAAGCGCAGTTAATATCTAGCGTTTCTAGCCAAACACGTTTTCTGCCAAAGCCACGCTTAATTTCAGCTTAAAATTGCAATTGTCTGGCAACGCCAACGCTCCCATCAATCAAAACATGGGCAGTAATTTCAAATATATCTCCCAGATACTGTTTCTTATATTCCTTTAGATTTATTACAGAAGATAATTGAATAAGTCCTTCTTACATATATATTCAATTTGCGACATAAACTATTTGAAAATTATTCGTTTTTTATTTTACAATTACAAGTCATAAAAAACCAGTTAGAAGCCTGATTATAACTTGAGTGTTTCTCAAAAGTTATTAATGAAACCCAGTTGTTCAGTAATATGTCTAAAGTTGTATCTGCTTTTGCTATCAGAAATCGATATGTTATCGATAAAATGAAATAAATTGAGTAAAGAGCCAGTATGCATCCTGATTATAACTTGTGATTCTTCTTAAACGATTTTAATTAAATTTACCTAGTTGTTCAATAACATCTCAATGTATATTAGTATATATGTATCATCTCTAAAATTGTGTCCGCTTTTGCTAACGGAAATTGATGTAAATTTATATTTTTGCAGGAAGTTATCGATAAAATGATTCTTTATTCAAAATCTTAGGTCTGTAGCTTTTATAGTCCCTGAGATTTACACAGATGGACAGACGGACATGGCTATATCGACTCATCTGTTGATGTTGATCAAGAACATATATATATACTTTACGGGTTTGTATGGTTCCCTTTCACCACCTACATACTTTTACTAAACAATCCTGAAAACCGTTTTACAAATTCTTAATATGTTCTGGGTATAATCTATGATAAAGTATTAGCAAAATGAAGTGTTCCTGTGCCCCCTTTGCTTTCTTTTCAGTTGAGGCAACGTTCGAGCTGACCAACAGCGCATGCGTCGTCGGGAACGCTCCCTAGGTGGCAGCAACATAGGATAATGGCCTTTGGAGTCGCTCGTTGATGTTATAATCGTTGCTCCACACCAGCATTGCACAAAAGAGTCATCATCGTTGAGCTCCCCGCACTGTCACTCGAAGCGCATGGAGGCGCTGCAGGCATTGACACTGAATGTGCCCCTGCTCGTGTTTGTGGCTCTGCCTGTATTTGTGGCAGTGGCAGTGGCAATGGCAATGGCCATGGCACTCAATATGCTTCTCGTGTGTTCCGCTTGTGCCACACAGACACACCTTGCCTGACCCAACTATTTGGCGTTGCTTTATGTCATGGCAACATGCTAAGCGGCAAACAATGCTGAAGTTTGTATACTCTGCCAATACTCTAACATTGCTTAATTGCATAATTTTACTTACTTTTTATATATTATTAATATACTTAAGAGTTAGAATATATAATTTTACTTTATTTTATTAATTTAATGTGCACTAAAAACAGTCCACAAATTAAAACTAAAATTCGAAAAATTAATCTTTAAATTATTCATTTTATTTATTTTAATTGTAAAAGTTAAGATTTAAGATTAGGATTCATCCAAAATATCAAATATCTTTAAGTGGCTTGAGGACTTCACAGCAGTGCTACGGCGAAGATCTGTGTCACTGAGACACTAATTTAATGGTTCATTAAAATCAACTAAATATTAAAATTTAAGCAAAATAATGATGGGAACTAAAATTTCAAAGCCAAATTTATTTTTAATTGATTGCAAATACGACGCAGAATTTCCATTTGTCATTATTTACGAACATGCTCGTTGATGATCAAATTATACTATTTCAAATGATTGATGAAAACTGAAAATAATGCAGACAGCGAGTCTTTCAGCTGGCATATAAGTTTAATAAAACTAGAACCAGTTTAGTTAATGTAAAAATACAAAAATAAAATAAGCTAATAATAAAAATAATTTTATTTTGCTATGAGGATTTTCATAGATCAGCATTAGAACTAAGGGACAATATCTTAAGCTTGACTTAAATAGGGCCACAATGACAAATCTATAAAGCCAAAGAAATATGTAAGCTTAGAATTTTAAACCTATTGAACTTTCAATTTGATCTTGCAGAATTACATTTTGATTGATTAGCGGAAGACATGAGAAAATGCAGAAATGTATTTCGCTTCGAATTGTGGTCTATCCGGGGTATCGGAGAATGTAGGAGGCAGGTGAGTATGCATTCCGTGGTATTAAAAAATATATTTGGGGAACAAATAATAAAATGTTGTTAAGATACATAAATATGTGTAATCCTCGACTGTTTTATCTCCCTCTGTCTCTCCAGTTGGATGTTCATCCCAGCTGAATGCGTCTGTTTGCAATTTCACTAAATGATGAAAAGTGCAACACAATTAAAATGAAAATCAACGAAAAGCGAAAACTTTATACATAAAAGTATGCAGGGATACACAGGGATTCACAGACACACACACAAAAACACACAAAAACACACAAACACACACACACACACAAACACACACACACACACAGACATATATATATATATACAGAATAGAACAATAACAGACTAACCTATTGTAAAGTGGGGAATATATACACATATCTGCATGTGCATGTTTGTTTGTGTGTGTGTGTGTTGAGTAAATACAAATTTACTGTTGGCAACAATATCCAAAATGGCGTCCCAGCGTGACTATCTTGCCACTCGCTTTCAGCCCCGCCCCGCCTCTCGCCCCATAAAAAGCCCTCATGCAACGCAAATAAATGTTTACCAAAGGTTTTTCGTCTGCTGCAAAACTCCAGTGCAGAAAAGCGGAGCTACAACGGAGCTACAACATCCACATCCACATCGACATCGACATCCACAGAGCGGAGCAGGTCAATGATACCAAAAGTTAACCCACACCAGCAACGTCTGCGTCGCACTTGAGTAATTTTCACAAAAAAAAAAACAAAAAAAAATAAGTTGCAAAAAACAAGGCAGAAAATAACAAAAAAAACAAAAACAAAAAACAAACGGCCAGGCCGCACCCTTTGGGCAAAGCCACCCACACACACACACACATACACACACACACACTAGCACTGAGAGTTGCAGCCACAGCTCCACAGTGATTGCCGCAGTTCCGAGTTTCAGAGTCAGCGCCAGTGTCAAGTTTACGCCAAACATAGTAAGTGTGTGTGTGTGTATGTGTGTGTAGCTGGTCATGAACTCCATTCTCCATTTTCAATGGCACATAGGAGTCTACCCCCCAACCCCCACCCCCACGCCCCGTTAGCACAAAAGCTCTTTTATCTTTCGCATGTTTCATTTGTGCAGTGAAAGAGTCACTCGACTCCAGTGAAAGACCCACAAAGGAAAGGGAGAGACAGCGAGACAGAGAGACAGAAAGACAAAGAGAGAGAGAGCATAAAAAGCGAATGCGGCACCTAACAACATATCTATGTATCTATGCATCTATGCATCTATGTACCTTGGCAGTCATGCCAACTCCCACTTAGCCGCCCCACTCCCTGCTCCACAAGAGCAAACTGCACTGACAACTGCGACGCCTTATGCATCATTTATTGCCTCCGACTCTTCGTATCATTTTATCTTTTTATACGTTGCGCTGCTTTTTTCCTGTGCGGCAGCAACAACAACTCAAACACAAACAACAACAACAAAAACATGCCACGCCACAACTTGAACAACGCGGTGAAGGTCATTGCTACCAAAATTGTGTCTCCCTTTTGTCCTACTCTACTCTCGACTCAATTCGACTCGCATTCTCATTCGCAGTGCTGCAGACCAGAGCAAATACACACACACACACACATGCATACGGTCGGTGTGTGTGTGTGTGTGTGTGAGTGTATGCGCGCATTTCTGCATTCCCCGTGGTATATGCACACACACACACACACATACATGGACACAACACATCCGCATCTAAAGCGGAGCATGGTTTAAGGCAGCAGCGTTGCCAGACTGCCCGTATTTGTATTACTTATTTACTTTATTGTTGCACATTTGCTTTGCAATATTTATTTGTAACATGTTAATACCAATTATTTGTTTATGTTATTGATTTAAATCCGCTGTCATTATGTATATTTTCAAAACAATATTTTATAACCTTTCAGTAGGTTGATTAATATTAAATTAAATTGCTACATCAAAAAAAAAAAAAAATATTTATTGTTAAGCACACTCATTCAACACAAACAGCAAATCGAATATTACATTTTATTTATTTTACTTTTATAATTCGCCTTGCAGCCAAGGTTTATATTCATTGTTCTAATTCAGTTGCCTTTTTGTTGCATATTTGTGCTTAGCTATTTATTGATAATTAATTTAAATTATTATTTTTGTTTAATTTATTATAATCATTTGAACAAAACGAGGTTTAATAACGCTTATGAAGGCGGGGCAGCTAAGAACTTTGTTCATTTATTTTTCGACAAAGTTGCGATTCTTAAAAAGGGATAAAAATAAAATACATTTTTTAAACATATTTTTTAAAAATTAAAAAAAAAAAAGTTTTCCAATTTTTTTGTAGTCTTAAATTATTATTATAATTTATTTAATTATTATTAAATATTGAAATTAGTATTTTATATAATTCATATAAAATAAATCGAAATAAATACATAAAAATTAAAGCTTAACAAAAATGTAAAAATAATAATAATAATATTAATATTAATTCAATTGTCTTAAAAGTAAAATGCCAATATTTATGATTGAATTAATGAAACTAATCTATAAAATAGTCAGAAAATAAAGTGAGGAAAACAAGTTGGGAGGGCCAAGAAGAATAAAATGAAAAACATTTTAATTTTTATTGATTAATTGCATAATACATAAAAAACATAAAAACCAGATATAATTAAAATTGGTTGGCTCCCAACAGGCAGATAAGAGTGGCAACACTTGGCACATGTCGTATTACAACATCTAGCTGATAGTCACCGAGTCGACTCGAATCGACTGCAAGAACTCGTTCCCCATTCGCGACCCGTTCCGCTCCCGTACCAGAGCCAAACTGTGTCTGTGTCACTCAACCCACTAAACTTGCACACAATGCGATGACGACGATGACGACGACGACGACGACGATGGCGATGACGATGGCGACGACGAAGTCCAACTGTGTGGAGCATTCGTGTTTGGCTGGCGTCGTTACCTTCTCATACTCCATGATGTTTGTTATGTGTGCAACGATGTTGTTGTTGCTCCATTGCATGCAACATTTTCAGCTCGACGCTGCTGGCACTTCTGCTCCCTCTATGCACAGTCTGGCCACGCTCCACGCTCTCCTCGTGGGTTGCTCTTGACTCTACGCTCTCAGCTCTGCTCAGCCAGCTAGCGTTGGGTTCAATGTCTGGTGGTTGACCTACCCGTACCAGATTTTTCAGCAGGACGCTTCGCTTTTTGCCTGCTGCATTTTGCGCATTTGCTGTTGACTCATTTCGTGGCAACAGCAGCAAAACTAACGCCCACAGCGCCCACCCACTCCCATCGTCGTCTGTGTGACAAGTGAAAACTAGAAAAGCAGCAGGAAAAAGAACACTTTTGCAATGTCTGCTCCAAAGTAAAAGTTGTGCAACTGACTAAGAGCTGTGTTCTTCAGATACACATATACAACGATAAATATATATATATATGTATATATATATTTATTTATTTATGGGACTGTTGCTCTAGCTATGCATGTGACAACTGAAATTACACAATGCCATCGTTGATGGCATCTTGGTGATCAGACAATTGCTCATCAACATTTTCGCTTGATAGTTTGATTTGATTGGCTAATCAGCTCGGCAACTGGGCTGCTGCTGCTGCTGCTGCTGCCGCTGCTGGTTGCATCAAGAGCTCTTCAATTGACCGTGGGCATGGCTTGGCATCTGGGTTGCAGTGAGCATATTCTACAAGTATTGCATTCTATTTTCTGGATGGTGCCTTGTGCATGTAATCCAACTGGTTTTCCATTTGTAATTTTACTCGCTTGGCCAGTTTTCCACAACTGGCCCCAACTGCTGCAAGGAAAAGCCAACAGACCGCACTCGAAACTATTAGAAGATTCAAGGCTAAGGCTGCATGTCTAAGGCTAAGGTCATTGCCATGCAACGTTGCTGCTATAATACCCTGTACCTCTGATTCTACAACAGGGAATGCACAAATAGTTACATCGAAATTTTCATAGTGGTAACGAATAATAAATTTATTTTTAAAAAAGAAAAGTTCAAAAATTAATAAATTTAAAGTTATAAATTATAAATAAATTTTTGATAGATAAATAAAAAAATTAATATATTGATAGCAAATTTATTTTTAAACTTAAAATTTTATTTAATATTTTAAAAATGTAGAATGTGGCAGAATGTAAAAAAATGTTCACAAATTTAACAGAGACTTTTCAAACAAACAATTTAATTAAAGTTAAATATTAAGTGATAAACAATAAAGATTGAAAAATTAAAGCATACAATTAAATTTATATCATTTACATATTTTTTTCATATTGAAGGAATATGTAGAATCAATCTATATATCTTACTAATTAGTTTATAAACAATAAAAAGCGAAGGAAAGACTAGAAAAAATAGCATTTAATTAATATTTGATATTAAATGTTTGTAATTAAAGAACATTTCTTAATAAATAAATTTATATCTATTTATATTTTATATACTCCACTTCAATAAAAAAAGACGCTCAAAATGTAAAATTTGTATGACTGTTATGTAATTAGTTGGCGCATTGATTTTCCAGGGTATTTTCTATGCTTGACTGCGACTTCAACGTTGCTTGTTCTATCAATGCTTTTTGCATTTGAATGCTAGTTGGAAAACTAGTTTTTCACCATTGAGCTGGAAGACAAAAGCCAGTTATTATTATTTTCTTTCTTCGTGGGACAACTAACTGGCTTAGCAGGTTCTTTGCTTACCTGTTGTATTAGAGAAAGTTCTACGGGTATGTCGCAATGTTGCCTAACAAGTGATTAGAGGGGAGAAAGTACTCGCACTTGTAATAGAAGAAAGTACTGCAACCGCCTCGATTGTCATGTGCAGTGCCAATTGGAACTAGGTAAGGTGAGTCACACTTTTCACACAACCTGCAACTCGCAACTTGCAACCCTCGAACGGAGTCGCGCTGAGTCGTCTGTTGTTACGGTTGCCCCTGTTGTTGCAGTTGCTGTTTAGCCATGGCCAACAAACGGGCGCGTGTGCCACGAATGACAAATTGCCCTGCCAAACAGACATATGCATATTGTGCAACTTATGCATGCTTCTGACATAAACAACCCAGTCCCAGGTGCTCTGATCCAGAACTCCCGGGACCACTAACAAGCGTGGAAGGAGTTGACACTTAACCTCCATGGAAACTTGTGGGTTAGCACTAATCCTGCTAGCAATCAATTCAAATAAGCCGACTTCAAATGTAGTCAATGCCTCTTTTAATCACTTCATTCGACTTTCCATTTGTCACACATAGATGGAATCGAAAATGAAAATTAAAAGTGATTAAATTAAATATATTTTTCTTTAAGTTTGAGTAAATATTTTTGTTGAGTGTGGAAATTCCTAATTTTGGGCATCATTTATTTAATTGTTGCAGCTTACCCTTAATTCAAGCTTCTACTAAAATAAAAATTTGAAAAATCTATCATTATCTAGTAGTTGTTTTATACTAATCGTTAAGTTAAGTTAAGGTCACTTTAGCATCTCCTTTGGCTTTACTTCTCCTTTTGCTTTACTTCTTCATCCTTGAACGTTCGCGTCTCTGTCTGCGTTTTTTTGCTCTTTAGCGACAAGAAAGTAAACTGTGTAAAATGATATTGATTACAGTTGCAGCTACTGTTTGGCAAAATCGAGACGAATTTGCAACCCCAATTTGAGCCCTCCCCTAACTAACGAACAACTAACTAAAAGTGTGCAAACAGAGCTGGCAAGAAAAGAAACCCAAAATGGTCGACTTTTTTTCTCCCAAAACTATTATTTATATTTATTTCAAAAAGATCGACGATTCAAGTTTGGGCTGCAGTTCAATGCTAAAAAGTGTATTTGGAGGAAATAAATAATCTTTACAATATGAACATTTATGTATGAGACAAGAGTAGATTAAAGAGATATCATCCATCATCTGAGACACATAATCATAATCAGAAACAAGAAAAAATTCAATTTTATAATTGACCCACTCGTGACAGATTTACATAAATAAATAAAAAAATGATACTTGATACTTACTCAACTTTAATTGTGAGTGTTAACCTTTGGCTGAGTGCTCAGAAGGTGCTCTATAAATACACCCACACTTGTATCTAAAAACTGTCTATCCCAACTGAACTCATGCAGGTTAAAAGGCAAACACGTGATTCAGTTGTTGTTGCTGAAGTTTATTCACATGACTAATGTGCAAAGTACAAAAGCCATGACGAACTTTGACCCGGCGTTTAACCTGTCCTCATCGTCATCATCAGCATTGGCATCAGGTGCAACGGACACACACAACATCGTCGGCGGCGCCAGCTAAGCCACAAAAGATTACTCATCCAATGATTCAGAATTGTGCGCACCTTTTTTGGCCCCAAAGCAGAGCCCAATATTTGAAGACACAGCCAAGTTGCTTCGGCATGTCCTGGCTAATGTGAACGTCAAAAGTTTCGGATCCCAATGCCACCTAATGAGTCACTGACCGGGCGGTGCTCCGCTTCTGTTTCGGAGTGTTTTTTAGTGGCGTCGCCTTGTTTCATTGAACTGCTAAACGGGGTCTGACTTATAGCATACATTTTTGGGCTCAGCTGGCTTAGCCCCGAAAATCGGTTCACTTCACGCACATTGACCTAATAATTGGCCACAATTCACTTCTGTGTCTGTGTCTGTCTCTGTCTCTGTGTCTCTTAATGACCCAATGGGGAGCCTCGTCAATTGCCTCGTAAAAATTGGATATCGAAAATTACAATCATGTTTCTAACACAAAGCAAATCAGCATTCAAATCTAGTCGTTGACACGGTAAGAAATGTTGATATTGGAACAGCTATAGACAGATAGCTCAGCCATATTAATTCAGTTTTATTGTGCACATCTGACTCATATTTAAATATTGCGTAACATTGAAGTCGGTCTAAACTAGTACTTAGATGGAACCTTATATGTGCAATATTTATTTAATCGCTTGTTGCTTCTTCACTCGATTCTACGAATACGGCCTAAACTGATAATCAAGACGGATATGGCTATATGGACTCGCACAGTGATGCTGATGTTGTCGAGAATATATATATATATATATATATGCGTTATGGATTTGAAGGCGTCTGCTTAAATATGTTACCATAGTTACCAAGAAAAAATACTTTCTAAAATTTTCACTCTCGACTGAGATGTTAAAGTTAAGCTATGGAAAGTCATTCAACGCTGCTAGTTCAATTCTCTATATATACGTATATATATTTATATGTATATACAGATACTTAATTTTGGACTACTACAAGCATTTTCCACAAAAAAAACTATTGCGGACCATATCTAATTCGGGCAGTTGGGAAAATGAGTCTGGGGCAGCCTTCGCATTGTTACCTTCCAAAAATGTCAATGAAAAATTAGTGGGGACAAAGGGTTTTTTGATGGTCAGCCCATAGCTAGATAATGCCAGCAGCTAATTGGCGATAACCCTGAAAATTAAGCTCGTCTGCCCGGCAGCCCAAGCCCTATTGCCCTTCCCCTTGCGAGGCCCACTCAATGTCATTTGCAGCGGACACCAGCTGCAGAAACCGGCAGCCGGCTGTGGCAGCGCCCAGCCAAAGCAGACCTTGGCATTGAGAGCAAGAGCAGCGGGATGCAGCAGCAGCAGCAGCAGGAGCATGAGCTGGAGCAGGAGCTGGAGGTGCAGGCGGAGCCGGAGCAGACTCTGTTGCAGTTGCAGAAGAGGAGCTGAGCCAAAGGAGCCGGGTGAGTATGTAAATAATGTGCTGTGTGCATGCGGAAATGCGCATGCTTGCGTGTCCTTGCCCTTGGTAGTGAGTCCTTTCCACATGTATACATATAGCTGACTGCTGAGTGCCCCTGAAAACTGTTAACCTTCGTGCAGCGCAGGCGAAGGTTTCTGCAATGTGCAACGTACGGCGTGGAA
The DNA here is from genome assembly GCA_035044245.1 of Drosophila nr. fundita. Classification (NCBI taxonomy): domain Eukaryota; kingdom Metazoa; phylum Arthropoda; class Insecta; order Diptera; family Drosophilidae; genus Drosophila; species Drosophila nr. fundita. The sequence continues at coordinate 312,275 of JAWNMG010000622.1, read as the reverse complement.
CATGCGCGTTGCATTCACACAGAGAGTGGGAGAGACAGCTAAAGCGAGAGAGAAGTAGAGAGAGAGAGCAAGTTGCATATATGCGAGCAGAGAGCTGTGAGTTATGCCACAAAAAACCCAAACCAAATAAATTTGATGGGGGTGTCTGTCTGGCTGCCCCTGCCACTGGCTGGGGCAACACATTTCATGGCTCTGCCACTGCCATTGACCATGATATTTAGCAAAACGTCAGTCAATGCAGCCAAGGGTCGGATAACCTTACTTTCAATGCAATAGCCTCCCAATTCGCAATTCGCAATTCACAATCCCCAATTCCTTTGGAGGTCCGTGCAAGGCTAGAATAAACTTCATTTACTTACATTCCTTTTTTCAGCTAACTTGCAACTCACAACAACAACAACAACAACAAGATGTGACATCTTGGCAGGGGTTGCATCTTGAGGCGAACCTTCATTTCTCACCAACAGTTCGAGTCTTTGCTTTCAATCCATTGCTCGAGGGTTGCAACTTCAGACCCAGACAGACAATCCAGTGCCCCACCACTCCTTTCAGTTGCCATTTCGCAATTATATGTATATTTGTAATTCCTATTCTGCGACAACTCCAGGAATTCTATGCCAAACTTTGCAACCCCAAAAAAAAAAATATATATGAAAAAGCACACTCCGCAAAGAGGCAGCGGCAAAAACAACTGTTTCAGACGCAACCAAAGCGCACAGCACAACTTGCAACTAGTCTGGCGCAACCAACAGATACCCTAGAATGAAATTAAAATTAAATTTTAATTATTATTTGAATACTTAAATGAAATGCAACAAGTAACGCTGAAGTTTAGATTTGTAGAACGGAGTTAACATTTTATCATTTTAAATTTAAATTTATTTCTTTATTGTCAGCAGAACAAAAAATACTTATAAGATTTCTGAGGGTATTTAAATGCAAAGTGCAACATTTGTTGCATGCACCGCGTAAACACAGGAAATAAACAAAAAAAAAGCTGAGTTGTTTTTAACTCGGGTTCGAATTGCTTTGACATACAAACATAATTAAACTTAAGTTGCATGCAGTGCGCTGCATACCCGTTTCACAGAGTTCGCTTAGGGTATAAGAGCAGCGCAAATCTGGTGGCCAACACTTCCGTTCTCGTCCTCGTCGGCGTCGTCATCATTGCCATCGTCATCATCGTCATCGGTCTGTTGTTCATTGCACCCCCAACGCATTGTACATTGACTTCTCTGGGCTACGCTTTGTTTTCTGCATTTGCCGACGGCAACGGCAATGGCAACGGCGTCGTCGTCAGCAGCAACGGCAACGTCGTCGTCAGCGTCAGCGTCAACGCTCTCCTGCTTTTATTCTTGCTGCGCTCTCTCCCACTCACTCGCTCTATCTGTCTCTCTCTCCATTTAGCTCTCTCGGCGGTTGCTTGGCGAGCTGAGCGAGATTCCCATACCACGACCTACCTTACCCACACCCGCAGTGCGCTTTCAGCTTTCTGCTTTGGGCTTTGGCCATTCTTCCGTGCACAACTCCCGCCCTGCTGCTGTCTGCGGCTGCTGCTTGCGTCGCAGTCGACGCTGCTGCACAAATTCGCAGTTGGCAGTTCGTTTTCATATTGAAAGTAGAATTTTTCACTTTTGCAAATTTTGTGTCTCGTTTCAGTCGCGTTAACGACGTCATGTCGCACGTTTGCTCTGCACTCGATTCTCAGCTCTGTTCTGCTCACGGCTCGTTCACAGCAACCAGTTCTTTCTCAGTTCTCTCCAGACAAAACTGAGCTTGACTCCGCATGTTATTATTATGGTTAATAATGCTCCCATGGTCTAGTCGTCGGTCTATAGAAATATGTAATATCTCGTTGCTATATGAGAGTTTAACTTTCATTTGTGCGGTAATACATCGTTGTATTAAATTGTGAAAGATCATTGTGCTCCATAAAGTGTGCTAAAGAATAAAAAATAAATACAAACAGTGGATACAAAATAAAAGGAATATCAGTTACAATTAAGTAAGAATACTAATTATAAAAAGTTCAAGCATAAGAACAAAGACACCAATCAAAAATCGACCTATTCCTTTTCCTGATCGCTGTCACCTTTCACTCTCAGGATCATTTTAGTAGAGCTATCGAAACTCGTCCCATAAACGTTGCCAGCCCAAACTGTCTGACTCATTCCAAGTTGAGTTCAGACCAGAACAGACCCACAGATGGCGCCCACTTTTGCACAACTTCTCAATACTGCAGACATTGCAACCCTCATTAAGCACTCCCCACCCCCCAAAAACTCAACCTTCAATGTCTGGACTGCAACTCCAGTTACCCACACACACACATACACACATTCACGCGCACACACAACAAACAAAACCCCATCAACAAAATCCACCCATTTGTAGCCCATCTCTTTTCCTAACAGTGCGCTGCTCGCTCAACTGTAGCGCCGCTGTAGACGCTCTGTTAAGCGCCAGTGACACACACACAGACATACTGCAGTTGCTATTAACCTTGCCTTGGTATTGGTGAACTTGACTGAAACACGCGCCAGCAGCAGCAGCTCTTTCATTCTCTTGCGCTCTTCCGCTTCTCGCTCGCTCTCGCTCTCGATTTTTTGCGAGTGTGTGTGTGAATGTGGAGCGTCGTCGACAGAAATGAGCATTCAGTGTTAAGGTCAATACATTTGTCGTATTATGCACACACACACCCATGCGTCTGTGTGCATGTGTTGTGTGTTTGCTTGCACATGAATGCAGCGAGAGACTAGAACTATGAAATTGCATTTTGTTTGCTGATGATTGCTTTGCTATTGAATTCTGTCGCTTGCTTGTTTATTGCTCATTCCGTTTTGGGGTCAAGCGGTGACTCTGACTTTTTGACTGACTGACGTTTACGGAAGCTTTTGAGGTTGTCATGATCCGCATGATTTATGAATTGACTCATCGTTTGAAACGTGCCTAGAAATTAAGACACAAAAAAACAACGAGATTATAACAGTTGTGCAGTAATTAGTAATAGAAATATACAGATTCAAGAACCTACCTCAACTAACTGTAACTGTAACTGTAACTCTCTCTCTCTCTCTCTCTGTTTCTGTCTGTCTGTCTGCCAGTCACTGTTATTGTTGCGCATTAATCATACGTCTTGTTTTTGGTGCTTTTGTTGTTATTGGGCAGAAGTTGCCGCCCACTCAAACTCCGCAAAGCCGCCCACAAAACTACCCCTTTTCCAGTGTCAAAGCAACCCCCAGCCTAATGCGTAGCTGTCTAAACTTCGACAAATTTATGGGACCCTCCTCATTCTGCAATTTGTTAACCCCAAACAAACTGCCTTTTTTTTTGAGTTTGTGTGTGTTTTTGTCGTTTGCATGCTCATTCGCGTTTATTTTTGTTTATTTATGTTTTGCTTTTTGTATTCTTTACAGCTTTGCTTCCTTGTCCGTTATATCACACACACATACACGCCTGTCTCTCTCTCTCTCTCTCTCTCTCTCTGTGTTACTCTCTTTGCAGTTGGTTCTCTCTTGCTCTCGCTCTCGCTCTGACGTGCCCACTTTGCAGCATACAACGACAACGAACGGTTTTCACTTTCATTGTGCAGCTCATTCGCCCACTCACACACACACACGCACGCACAGTCAGACTCGCTCTCAGCAGGTTTTTGCTCTCTATTCTGTTCTGTTCTGTCTCTGTTCCGTTCTTTTTGTAGCCTGCAAGCTTTTTGCGATTTTCAGTTTCAGTCAGAGAAAGTACGGCGCACGCATCGGTTGCGAATTGCAAGCGCGTCCCATCACAAACAAGTTTCAAAAACAAATCTCCGTCGCCAACAATAAATGCACAATTAATCCACATTGCATACTCTCAGCGAAATGTGCAACAATTACACAAGTGCAATAAATATGCTAAAATAGCCAGCCTGGCAAACAAAAGTGCAAAAAGTGTTTTATTTAACATTGAGCCCATTGTCCCGTGTCCGTGTCCGGGTCCGTGTCCGTGTTCGCGTCCGCGTTGTGTCCTTGTCCTTGTGCAGCGCCCAACGGTCGGATTCGATCCCGAGCCGAGAACAGCTGTTGGTTAGTTGTTGCTTGGAATATTTCCATTTCTTAGCTCGTGCTCGTGCTCATCATCGTCCTCGCTCCTCGCCCTCGTCCTCGTCCTCGCTTTTCGTCCTTGCTCTTGAACGCTGTCAGTGGCAATCGTTGTCGTCGTCTCATTGCCAGAGCCAATGTCATCGTATTGAGTTTGTGCAAACTTTTTACACACATGTGACACGCCCCCCGCTCCCGTTGACCCATCGCTCGCGCCGCCCCATTCCCGCCACAGTTTCAGCCGTTCCCAGCTGTTGCACGAAAGTAAATCAAATTTGCTGTTGGAAACAGCTGCAAGAGCTGCAAATCGCTAGCAATGTGTTTTAACAAGCTGTACCTATTAAATAAATGCGTAAATTACACGCCGCAAGGTGCAAAGGTCAAATGTCAAACATAACAAGTGCTAAATGCAAAGCCAAAAATCAAAGGATACGCCCATAAAAATATCAAATTTGAAAAAAATAAACGCAAAAAAAGTGACAAATTCATCCTCAAAATAAAACGGGCCTCGAGTGCCCAAAAAAAAAATATATTTATCTTAAAAATCTTTTTTTTTTCAAGCTCAAAGCTATGAAAAACTTTTGAGTTGGGCTGAGCTCGAAAGCAAACTCCTTTCAAGATAATAATAACAAATAATCTCACTACACAATATATATTTTTATAAAGCTGTTTACCAGTACAATTGTACAATAACAAAAATTAAATGAATAAAATATATGTCTACTCAAACAAATTTAATGCTCAGGTGAAAATACAAAACAAATAAAAATAATATTAACCAGCAACTATCGCGTTGTGTTTCATGTGCAAAATATTATAGATATATATAAATGTAAAAAAAAAATATATATATATATATTTTTGGAGTTAAATCAAACATATTTAAAAACTTATATAAATCTTAAAACTACAGTTTATACGGCTAACATATTTAAAACAAACATACGGCTTTACTCGTATTATAACAAACAACAACAACAACAGCAAACCAACACTATAATTTATTCGCATATATAATTAATAATAAAATATATTCAAATAACAAAAATCAACAAGTATTCATCAACAAATACCATACATCAAATTATTCATATAAATAATGCATTAAATAGTATATATTTTTTGCATATTATTCAACGATTTTAAACATCAACTCATCAATCACGCAAACAATCAATCAGGTCTTTAAATTATTTATAAATGTAAGTATTCCTTAGTTTAAATTTGAAAATTAAATATATATTAACTATACAGTTATGAAGATCTTATTTAAAATGCAAATCTACTCACAGGTCTTTAATATTTAACTGCACACTATTATAATAATTATATATTATTATATGATATATTATATTGTATATTTTAATAACATATATACAAAATAAATATATATTATATCCTGGACCGAATAGTATCTTAAAGCATATTCGACCCACTAAATCATATATTTTCATGATCATCTGGTCCAATTTAGCCGTGTCCTCCTGTCTGTGTGTATGAGCTCAATGATCTCTTTGAGATCCCGTAGATTGAATGCATTTCACTAGTTGTTTTGATTAGATATCGAAGAACACCGATTTGTTGTCTATCATTGTCGAGTGATAGCTCGGGTCCCTCAGAGAATTTCAAAATTAGAGGCTCCAAATTTGGACTGCAAGTTACACGATAACTCAAGCATATTGAATTTTATCGATCCTTGTTTGGCAAATATCGATATAAATGGATTTTCGATTTGAATTAAAAGCCATAAGTTTAAATCGAGCATTTGCATAACTTGCCATAACTTATATTTATTAGTTTTCCTACAATTTTCATCAAGATCACTTGAGAAATAGAGAAAAATCTAAGACTATGGATAGGTAAGCCCTTAAGTTCAGGGCATCTACTAATCTAATCTGATTAATTTCAAACGGATGTACTAATTGTGTTATCTTCATTCTATTCTCTAGATACTTAAAATACCTACAACATACTCACATATTCAAGGATCTGCTGTGGTGACGGAAGGAGACCAACAACAACAACAACAACAACTAGTATTATTAGTAATTAACACTTTCTCCAAAAGCAAAAGCATTCTCAATCACAACAAGGCCTCATCATCAAATCAAATTTAGATCTATATATCTCTGGGCAGGTTTAAGGACAACGCTAGAAGAAGTAAGAAACAAAAAAACAAAGAAACAAAAAACATAAACAAAACAAGAAACGAACTACGAATAAAAACTTTGCAACTTGAAGGCTGATACCATTTTGATAATCCAAAAGCAGAACAAAAAACAAAACTCCAAAAAATATATTTGCAACAAGTGTAAAGAAGAAGAGACTGATTTTTACAAGAAGAACAAGAATAAAACGAAGAGGAAGAACCAGAGGAGCACAGAGAAGCAAAACAGAGGCAAACGGCAAACAAAAAAATAAATAAAAGTGATTCCGGATCAAATCCAATAAGCGAAACTTTCCATACAAAGATTTACACACAGAACACGCACATAACTAAGAAATTATATAGAAATATATATATATATTCATATATATAGAGATATATATATTTTGTATACATAACGAGATCGATTAACTTGCAGCAATGCTAAAGAAACTAAAGTGCATGGAGGCAGCAGCAGCTGCTGCCGCTGCCGCAGCTGCCACGCCCCCTGCCACAAAGATTATCAAACAGGAACCCGTCGACTTCGAGATGCTGCACCTCGAGGAGCAGGAGCGCCGCCAGGCCGAGCCAAGCAGCAGCAGCAACAGTTGCAACACTGTTGCAACACCACAGCGCTACACACACGTACAAGTGCAGACGGTGCCGCCGAGGCAGCCAACGGGCCTAACAACGCCCGGTGGCACACAAAAGGTGATCTTGACGCCACGCATCGACTATGTGCAACAACAGCAACAGCAACAGCAGCAGCAGCAGCAACGTCCACTCAGCAAACACATCTACACACAGAATGTGGCAAGCTCGAATGTGGAGCTTGCAGCTGCACCGCAAATCATCATAACGCGTACCTCGAATCCGTTGCAAACGCATTTGTCACGACGCCACTCGGCCAGCCCCTCCTCCAGCCACTATCAGCAGCAGCAGCAGCAACGTGTGGCACACTCACCGCCCCCGCTGCATCATCAGCAGCAACAGCAGCAGCAGGCTGAGCAGCAGCAGCAACATGTGCGCGTCATACGCGATGGTCGCCTCTATGAGGAGTCCTTGGGGGGCAATGTTTGCCCCACTGTTGCACGTCGGCATTCTGTGTCGCCACCTCCGCTGCATCATCATTCCCGCTCTGCGCCCGTCTCACCAGTCATAGCCAGGCGCAGCTACGCCAGCGAGCAATATCAGCAGCAGCAGCAGCATCGTCAGACGCCACCAGCAACACCGCCACCCACAGCAACATCAACCCAACAACAACAGCAACCACAACAGCAGCAGCAATTTATTGGTGGTGCCACGCCCACAGCTGCTGCTCGCAAATTTGTGGTTAGCACCAGCACGCGTCATGTCAATGTTATTGCCGCCAATAACTTTCAACACGCGCAACAACAACAGCAACACCAGCAACAACAACAACAACACCATGTCATTACCAATGTCAGCTCGAGCAGCTCTGCAGCTGCCTCTTCCTGCCCAGCAACATCTTCTTCATCCTCGTCCTCGCACATTTTTCGCACGCCCATCGTCTCCAGCAGCAGCAGCAGTGGAAGCAGCAGTAATGGTTGTCAACAACAGTTGCCGGCGCAGCATCTTCACAGCCACAGCAGCAGCAGCGGCGGCAACAACAACAACAACAATCACAACTCTGCAATGCGTCCGCCACCGCCGCCGCCGCCGCCCAAGTTGAAGCATGCCACCAGCTTGGGCAACAGCAGCAGCAGCAGCAACAGTAGCAGCAGCAGCAACATCAACAGCAGCAACGGCGAAGAGCCATCCAGCTCAATTCCTGATCTAGGTAAGTGTTAAGTGCCCATGTTTTGTACTTGACTCACTTCCTCAGCGCCCCCAACCAGACCATAACTAGTCCATATCCACATGGCAACATGCTAACTGTAACTTGTTGACCCTGGAAATAAACACACACGCAATATTGTCGCTATACTCGATAAATCGACTGGTTCTAAAACACTAAACTACAAAGTATACGCATAATAAATTGCAACATTTATCTTAAGCTGAATTGCGATAAACGATAAAACGATAACGATAACGATAAAGCGAAGTTTATAGAAATAGTTTATTTATTTCTAATTTTCATAATTGTAAGTGCACATTTGAAAAATGCTGCTTTATTTCGTGAATTTTCTTGCTTTGTCAGCAAATTATTTATTTTTATTTTAATTATAATTAAATTTAAATAAAGTACAAATTTAAAATACTTATTGAACTAAAAAGAATCGTTTAGTTTTTGGTTGGTTTTGGTTTCTTTTTATAATTTCAATATTTGTCTTACTGGCTTCAGGTCAAGTGTTAGATTATATATATTCCACTATATTTCGAGCCCCGTTGATTTGGTATTGAATCAAGCACTTTTTGCACTTCAAAAGCTTGGAAATCCTATTCCCAAACTCATTCTGGTGATACACCTGATACAGCTTTATGTTGTAGATAATAATAGGATCAATGTTATCTTTAATAATTATAATTATAATTATAATCATCGCATTAGCCAGGATAAAATTGCAGACAATTTATAATTGAACAGAATATTGATCCTTATGGGTAAATGTCCAGGCAACAACTTTACATTCTGTAGACATTCGATATTTATATATATATATATATAGTGCTGTCAAATAGTAAGATAGTAAAGTTTATTTGCATGCCAAACCCTTTGGAAAATATCTTAATTTTTAAGCATTACAACTCGAATGTGTTTCAGGAAACGCACTTAACTTAGTTAACATTGACAGACAAATAATAAATTGAAAAGTGAACTGTCCTTAAGCACAGTTTGTTGCACAGTGTAAATCGACAATTGTGTTTTATCTTTATAGAGTTGTTGAACAGTTATCTACATAATCAAGTTGAGTTGCTTTCTCACATAACTATATACTTATATAGTGTGTCTGGATCACGTTGCAATCATGTTTTGCGGTTGGTTTTACAGTTACAAAAGGTCAAACCAAACACAATAAAATTCTGATTGCTAAACTATCTAAAAACGAATACTATATATATATATATATATATATATATATATATATATTTATAATCAATGCAAAATGTTTGACGGAAGTGTTCGGCGCTGATTAATGACAATCATTTGATCCAGATTTTATACTAAACAAATAATTAAAATCGAATTACATCAGAGCAATAATTTTCTTATGTGAGTTATGTATTTATGTTATCATTAATACAATTACTTATGCAGAATGTGAGTCGAGCTACGCCTCGAATTTCATTTCAATTTAATTATCAATTTAAATTGAAATTGTTCTGAGGGTGTGTGCCCCGCCCCGCCTGCCCCTTGCGACGCCACCATTTCGGCAACTTGATTTTCGTTCCAATTTTGGTGTCACTTTTTTTTTTGTTGGCTTTCTGTTTTTTTTGTCAAGGCTGCGAATTTTTGTTGTTTGTTGTTGTTGTATGTGTGTTAATTTTGTCTATACATATACGATAATTCTTTTGCGTGTTGGTTTTTTTTTTTTTGCTTTTTTTTTGCATTTTTGGTTCTTTTTTTGTTTGTGTGTTATTGTTTTGACTGTCGTTTTTACCTTGAACTTCAACTGGAATAAACTTGGCGCGCTCGCTCAGCTTGCAATTCAGAAAATTTCGGCAGCTATAATTGGAACAAGCATGCCCCACTTGCCACATACCCTACAGTAACAATTAATAAATAAATAAATATTGCATAGAAAAAACTATCTTGAAATTTAATTCTAAACTAGGTAATAAAAAAATAAATATGAATGCAAAACTTTTGCAACTCTAAACTAAGCGCCTATTTTGAGCTAAACAAAATGTTTACAGGGTATACATATATATATGGTATATATTTCAATTATAATTTAATACATATATGTATATACGTCAATACATAAGTACATAGATAGATATGGTAAATATGTGTTCATTTAGCAGTGATATTGGCACTCTAAAATTACGTATACGATCGGTATATAAATAAAATAAAAATATGTTTGCTTTTCTTTTGTTGTTTTGACTTCTTATATATATTATATATATATATATATATATGTATATGTAGATTTTTGTTTGTTTCCAAAAGCGAATGAATAATTTGCATTGACAATTTTTCGGGGAATATCCGTTTTGTCTGCCTTCCCAGAATGCAAAATCTGGGAAACAAAATAAAGTAACGAAGTTGATAAGAATTAATTATAATCGAATTTGAATTTCCTCAAATTTTTGAATCGCATTTGAAAATGCGTAAAAAAACGTTTAATTCCTCCACACAAACAGCTGTGATTAATTCGCTCATGTTTATGCTTTGCCTTTTTTTGTTTTTGCACATGTGTTGGCCATGTTTCCATTGAAACCTGTTCCCCCAATTAGAGTCGAAGAGACAGAGAGACAGCAAGAGGCAGAGGAATCCAGTTAAAAGTGTCAGCAACGGAGTTGGCAACGTCATCGACATTCTATTTGATTTTATGATTTGGCTTCATTTTGGACTGTTTCTCTTTCACTTAAGTAGCCCGTCCAACTGGCCAACTGATTTGTGTTTGTATTTACTATATACTATATACTATTTTAATTGTATTTTTTATTTCCTTTTGTATGGCCAATAAAAAATAAACAAGTCTGGCCGCGCTCATTGAAAGTTAAGCAAATAAAAGTCAAGGCCAAGTTGGCTGCTGCTGCTCAGACTGATAGATTTATGGGTCGATGTGGGGTGAAAGTGTTTGCCATATATGTATACTCAAATCCTGTGTCACCTGTCCGACTGTCCAACTGCCAGTTTGTCTGCTCTGTTCGCTCTAGCAGAAACAGCCCTCGAAGCGCATTTTCAATGTCAATGTCACACGCACACTTTCAAATATTGATAGATCTCAAACACGCTTCCTATCAGCCACAGCTGCTCTCTCTCTCTCTCTCACACACAAACACGCACACACACACTCACATGTACATGTATTTACATGTGTGTGTGTGTTTTTAAATTCTCGTTCAGATTTCATTGTTGATATTCGGGGGAATCGGCAACAATTGTCAACACAGTCGCATTGTTGTGAGAAATGCGTAATACAGTCTATCATAATGAATAACGAGAAATACATATTTAATTACAGTCGAGCTTCCCTGTAGTGGACTGCTGTTCAATACAAGTTTTCCCAGTTATGATTTGCGTTGCATAAATAATTTTCCCAAATTCAGTTATACACACAGATCTATAATTATTCTCAGTTTACTTAAGTGTTGTTCGGCTTAAAGTTAAAAAGAATTATTTAAAATAAAATTTAAATATATTATGTCCTACAAATAATTAGTAGAAAGCTTGACTTTGAAGTAGTCACAGCTATTAATTATAAACAAAATGACGCTTTTTGCCCAAAAATTATTAGTTCACTTCTCAGATTTCAAAATTATATTTGTAAAACAAAAAATACAATAAATTATTTATAAAGATTAGAAATTGTTTTAAATTTATTAAGTAATATTATTAATTTATTAATACCTGAATTTCTGTGGAAAACCCCGGAATGTAGACTTTTATAAAAATTTTATATATATATATATATACTCTATGGGGCGTCTTCTTCAAAGCGTATCAAAATGCGAGAAAAAATCATAATAGCCTCTGCGGGGGTATAAAAATGAAAGTGTCCCCATCTGCTCACACAGGTGCTCAATTATTTTTCACTTCGAGCATGTCTCTGTTTGATTTTTTTCTACGGCAGCAAATAAACAATTTATAAATAAAACGTGTGCTTCGAAATCTCATATACATATATATATATATATATATATATATATGTATATATATATTATTTATGTCCTAATTTAATTTGAATTGAGTCGCGCTGACAACAACTTGACGTATTCCAATCCTCAGCAGCAGCAGCAGCCCTGTATTACACAATTGCCGTGTGATTGTATAACAGTTAAGCAACAGTAGTTGTTGCTGAGATACTGATATACATGGCGATGTAAACATTGCGCCCACAGCCCTGCTTTATAGCTGTATTAATAGTGGCAGCATTTGCATTAGCCAAATGCTGCTATAAGTTTGTATATTGATATTGACCTATTAGAAGTGTTATAAAACCAATAGTGGGCAGAGTCCAAACGCAAATGCACGGTGTGTGTATATCAAATTTGACTATCTGTTATACATGTGTGAGTATGTAACACATTTTCATAGTACAATTAATTGAAACGTAATCTGATGACAATGAATAAATAATAACGAAAGAACATTTCACTTTTATACATATGAAAAGTGAGAGATATTTATTACTAAGTCAGGTAAGCCAGCATTCTGGAGAAACAGTTAGCCGAATGCGAGTATCTAGCGGGCAATAAAAAAAAGACAGACCCAGATACAAACCTGTTTTCTACACATTGCAAGAAATACAACAAAATACAAGCACAATAAAAAGAGCAACAGAAACGACAGCAGCAGCAGCAGCAGCAACAACAATAACACAATTATATAATGTACAATGCTAAAATATGCGAATTACAAGTGGCGAGCGCAATACACAACAACAACAACAAGCAGTAATAAGAACAACAACAGCAATAACAACAAAAAAACGAAGCCCAAGGTCATCTGACGTCGGCATTAGAAGCGGAAGAGAAATAGCAACAAAATAATAATATACAAGTAATAATAAAAGCAAAAGGCGGCTACAAAAATGTGACACACTGAAAGCAAAACTCGTGAGAGAGTCAGCGAGAGAGAGAGAACAAAACATAGTTGTATGTGTTTGTGTGTGTATTCGTGTGACTGTCGCGAGTGTCAAAGAGAGCAAGAGAGAGAGAGAGAGATAGACGAAGACTGGGGTGGAGAACGGAGAGGGGAGTCAACACACTAGACATTAGCCAAGTGCAGGCGTAACGCTTTAAATCTAGAACACTTCCTGACGGATTGTAAGGGGGGAGGGGGCAACTCGACAGCTATGACAAGCTGTGACAATTAGCGAAAATCGAATTTGCTTACAATTACAGTTACATATACAATGAGATGAGATGAACTTGAGATCCCCCTCCCCTCACCAATAATTGTTTTTCCGCACTGCCTCTCGCTCTCTCACTCGTTGGAGTGTTGGTGTTGATAACCGTTAGATGAAGTTCTCTATCTATCTCTTTCTCTCTCTCTGTCTCTATCGTAACGTTTGCATTTACCGAGGTTGGGTAACGGTAACGGTAACGGGAACCTTGCGACTAGGCCAGCCTAGCAATGATTACGCTGCGAGCGAGGTCTTCTGTAATCCCATTCATTTGATTCAACTTGATATTTGTTTTATGATCTCAACAACGGCATTTACATTAAAACTACCAACTACGACTAAAGTTTTTTGCTTATTTATTTTATCTTTTTTTTCGCTCTGACAGCATCGCCTGAAGGTCGTCGCATCTGACTCATTTCGCAAAAGTTTAAAATTTCGTCTTCTAGCCTCCCTCTGCCTCAGTGCCCACAATCATCCAATTGAGTCATCGTATTTGAGTTAGCCTCCAAATGGTCACGCAGTGTTCCATGTAAGCCGATGTTCTGATACATTTGACCAGAACAAGAAGATAACACAGAAGGTCGTTCAGTTTAATGGAATAGTAGTAACAGTATTTGAGTACTTGAGAGCACATATTAAATTACATTCAACATTCAGCAGTTGATCGCTTTTACTCTTGAATTTTCATGTTAAACGAATACACTCATAAAACAATTTTTATTTAAAAAGCAAATTTCAAAATTAAAAAAAAAAAACAAAATTGTATGTCTCATTTCTTGTTTCTGAATTTTAGAAGATTTTTTTTAAACAATAAAGTTTTATTTCCAGAAATATTATTATTAATTGAAAGTTGTTTAAAAATATATAAATATATTTATATATATATGAACATTTTTGTGATTAGGGCAATCCTTTTGAAATTTAAGATTATTTTCTTAATATTTAAAATTTATTTTTCAAAAATGGAAAAACTTTCTATTTCTTAGGGCGATTTTCATTTTAAGGCGATATACTAAAATTAGGGTGATATTTTGCTGAGTGCACTATTGAATGCGTTGGAGAAAAGTTTCTACATAACATATCATCCAATAGGGCTGTCAGTCTGTCACTCTAATTATGGGTTGAGGCTTTTACTGAGAAATTCTAAAACACACAAACATTCACATTGGCGTCAAACATTGGCGTTTATTTGATATTCATATATGTAAATTTAGCTACTGGTTTGTTAATTGCTATTTTACTGATGTGGCTTGTGGGGTTGTATTAGCTGAGTGTTAACTAATGACCAAAAATCGTAATAATTATTACTTTGTTGTGCGCCCTTACCCTTACTTAACAAAAATGCGAATTTGATGTCGTGAGATATATACTATTTCAAGCAAGTGTTTTAATATATAAAAAAATTTATCTCTTTCGATTTCATTTGCGAAAAAAATTATTGGAAATTATGGATTTTTTTAAATTTGGCAAACACTTTCTTCACTTTCGTTTTTTATGGTATGGTAGATATTTAAAAATAAAGCTTATGCAAATTCCCTGTTAGAAATTTACTTCTTCGTAATAGAATGTTCATATTATTATTATTATTATTATTTTGTGTTCATGATTATAGGGAATAATTCGCAATGTGTGTTTTTATAAATTATATATGTTACATTTTTGCAAAATGAATTTTCTATTGTGACTGGCGGCACGTTAATGCATTGTCATTCATTGAGTCTGCCCGCTCAATCCCGCTGGCCCAAAAGAGCACATTTAGGTCATGAACCGGAAACGTCTTAATTACACTGAGAATAAGTGAGGCTCGAAAGTCAAATTGCATGCTTAAAACTCAGCACAGACTGGAACAGAATGCATACACAAACACAGACACAAACACAGACACAAACACAGACACAAACACAGACACAAACGTATAAACAACTGGAATCGAGTGAAATAATTAAGCCAGCAGAGCAGAACAAGAGCGAGCAGAAAAGGGCGAATTTGTTTTTGTTTTGTTTCTGTATTTTTTATAAACATATATTTGTATATGTATATAGAAGCAGGGAGCAAAAGAAAACGAAATCAAAGCGCACAGAGAACGGACAGACAAAGGTCTGATGATGGACACAAATCGAAAAGATACAGCAAAGAAAAGAAACGAGAAAAAAAGAAAAAGAAAAACAAATTAAAGTGAAATCTGTGCAGACGATGACGAAGACAACCAACGATGTTGAACTGCGCTGTGGAAGACCTTGAACTTTGCTTAAGCAGCATGCAGACAGAGGCATAGGACAGAGAGGGAGAGGGAGAGAGCGGAGGAGAGCTGCAGGCAGGCAGGCGAAGCAGGAGGTGGAGTAGATAACAACACGCACTGGCAGTGAGCATAAAATCAGACTAACAAAGAAGAAGCAGCGCTAAATCAAGCCGTCGCGGCCCCAGTTACTGATGCCTGAGGAGCTGCTGCTGCATGCCGCCTGCTGCCTGCTGCCCAATCACAATGTAGGGCAGACAAAGAAGGCAGCAGAGAGTCGGCTGCCTGCTGTCTGCTCGCTGCTTATTAGCTGGATCAGCAAAAACAGAACTTGTTGTGCGTTGATTGAGAGAGAGAGAGGGAGAGAGAGACAGAGGGTGCGAGAGAGAGATCGCATTGGTGCATTGACCCACAAGCAAAGTCGTTGGCTTCTTGATGATCCCCTTGATCGCATGCAAGACAAGGCAAGCCAAGGCAAGGACTAGGGCGCTGGGCTAGCATAAATGCCGAGCAACAACAATACAACAACGCAAAGGCCTTGATATTGTCAACGGCTTGGCGGCTGCTCAAGTTTAAAAATACAAATCAGCGTGGAGCCTACTTACACACACACACACACACACAGAGACACACACTCTCTGGCGTCACGCTTCGTCTGCGCCTCTAGACAAGGACGGGCTTAAGGGCAGCGACATCGACAGAGACAGAGATAGAAACAGGCTCTCTATTTTTACCTCGCCTGCGGAGCGACGCTATTTCAGTTCAACTCTACGAGGATTTTTCGCGCCTTAAAAAACCTAAAGACCGAAGACTGCAGACTGAAAACGGAAGACTCCATGGCTGGCGGTGGGGTGGGCAGCATGCAACGCCCTTGACTTGGGTCAATAGCATGACAAGAGCAAGGGCAAGGGCAGGGCGCAAAGGTTGCTTACATTTAAAAGCTTATAATCAACAAATTCTTAAAATTTAAATAAGATCATTTTTTGAATTAGAAAGAGTTAGAAATACTTTAGCAGCAAAAGAGCGCGGCTAGGAGACACACTGAAGCCAAGTCTCAAACTATCTATAATCGTGTACTTCCAAGATATTTTAACTCTCATTGAATTTATATATACATAATATATAAATACATACATTATATGTAGGTATGTCCTGGATATTTGTAATATACGATTTTCTAAAGTACGTCATAGCCGATCTTGAGCATACATTTAGAGATGATCAGAATGATGCATATCTTATCAAATTGTTTTTTATTTGTATCGTTAATCGATTAATTAATTTTGATTTGAATCAATCCCAATGAAAGTCATTTCTTGCTAAATTGAATATCAAATGTCTTTTCTTGCTAATTTGAAAGAGTAAAAATAGCTTTGGGCTACTTATAGAACTATTTCAATATAAAATAGATTTAAAATTGCGAGAAATAAAAAATAAATAAAATTTGTCTCGCTAAATATTTGCATCTCGAAGACTCTTAGAATTCAATCGCAAGAATCGGATGCAATGAATACGTGATATGATAGAAAGTATCTTTTTTGGTTGGTCTGGAAGTCGAGCAAAGTTCTCGCGTGGCACACTAACCCACAACCCAGTCGATTACCCACCGATTAAGCTCGAGTGGCTCGTTCAGTTATTTATGGGGTTCGGGTGTCCCATTGGGGAAATGTCAAGTGCCGTGGCCCTGACCTGACCTCCAATTTACACTAGCCCGGCAGCAAGGGCAGCAGAACGGAACAGAGGAGAACAGCTGTGGCGAAAGCAGCAACAATAGCACAAATTCATACAACGTGCCACGCCTGGGGTGGCATGGGTGGTTTGTTTTGCATGCTGCCCCTTGTTGCACCCGACTAGGAAGTCGCTGTAAGAAAATTTCATTGCCAACAAATTCACGTTCAATGTCAGGTTCATGCGCGTCAGCGTGCAAAGCAAGGCGAATCACTGCACTGAGCGAAATTCATATGCACACACTTGTGTGCGACGCCTTGTTGCCACTGTAAGGTCATAGGCACTATAAACTAGCGTGCTGCATGCCCCTGTGCCGCCCCCTCCGATTTGCTATTAGTCAAGCGACTTTTTGAGAATTCTTTGTGCCTCTTGTATATAATAATAGCATAATATATTTAAGAGAAATATAATAACACTGTTACAAATTTTCAGTGCACTTTTATAATATGTGTGAAAATTAAAAAAATCATTAATTTGTAATTGGATAAAACTGAAACCGGAGGAACTTAAATTATTTACTTATAAATATATATTTTTAGAATACAATTTTAAATTACCAGCGCTCAAAAAGTGAAATTCAAGATTTTGAAGAATGTTTAACAAGTTCCTACGGTACTTGGGTAGCTCAAGATGGAACAATACTGATGGAGTTGATCTTCCTTCTTCTAGGAAGTTTGTGGAGTCATGTTTAAGGTTGTCAAGGTCATTTAGAGTGAAGGTTTCTATTAGAGATGGGAGCGGGAAACTGGACCCAGCTAAACAATTGTCAAAAACGGGATGGGATATATTGCGAACATTCTGGAAAATCGCAATCCCATGAAAATGAAAATGTGAAAATTATGTTTGTTTTGGCAAACAGGTCTAAAAAAAAAACAACGGGAACCGCAGGACTAAATCAAAAATTTATGAGATTTGCCAGGAAGGCATAAATATAAAAATTTTCTGGATGGGAAGAATTGGAATCGAATAATTAGTTCCTCTAGTCTCTATATACAATTGTGTTGCCCAAGTCTGATTGAGTTGTTGTTCAACTATATAGGTTTGATATAGGGAGAATCATGGACTGCACAAGTGTATTAAGCCAGTTTCAGAGTGGAATGTTTACTCATGGCTTTCTCTTTTAGGCCAATTAAATCGAATTCATAATCAATTTTTGCCAATTTGCCAGCAGTCGGGCAAGGATTGAGTTTGTGGCGAATGCAACTTTTGAGAGTGCTTTGCCTTTTACAAAACAAATAATAATATTACGTAGCCAAGGGAGAGAGAGAGAGTGGGGAAAAGAGTGTGCGGGAGAGAGAGAGAGAGAGAGAGAGAGAGAGAGAGAGAGAGAAGAAAGAGAGGAAAACGTGGGTGTTGCGTGTGTTTAGAAAGGACCTTCTGAAGTTGACAAGTTCTCGTTCAGGGCCATGAATGCGGATGCGGCAACAACAGCAACAGCTACACCAGCTCAAATGGCTTTGTGTGGCAAGTGTGCACGCGTTGGCGGCAGCAGCAGCAACAGCCACAACAACTTTGCCAACAAACAATTCCAAGTAGATTGTATAATCGAAAGCAGGGCAATGACTGCAAGGAGAGTCAAGGAAGCCAAAAGTCGTCGGCGCTCCTTTGAGTGATGAACAGCGTCAACATCGAAGCTGGGAATTGTAATTTATGTGGATATATATATATATTTACTGTTGCAAAAAAATAGCACCACTCTCTCAAGAAATGTTTTCAAAGGTTTCTTTTATAAATTTGTAAGTTTAAGAAGCTTGTAAATACCTTTTTAGAAGTAAAAGAAGACTTAAAAAAAGTGAGAAAAAAACATTATTTTATTCAACGTTTTCAATTTATTTTAATTTAATTAAAATTCAAATTTAAAAAAAAATGTGCACTTCTAATAATGAAAATTAGAAATAAATAAAGATTTCCGTTTCCACTTTTCCCTCTAACTGAAAAAATCTATACGAAAAGTATTGCGGGCGCAGTTCTAACTTAAGTTCATGGGGAATACTAAACAATACATTAAAAATCAAAATCGACCTTTGAAAAAATGGCAAAACTAAAGGTTAATATATATATATATGTAACTTATATAATAATACGTAAATACGCTAAATGGGCATCGATTTTCTGGGTTTATAGTTTGACCCAACTAACCCAATTTGAAGCGACGCTTTTCACTTTCGTTCTGTTTCACACTGGCCCCGCTCACATTTTGTGGCTATTTTTAAATCGGCCACAAACACTCGACACTCTTGCAAAAGCGACCCCTTGGCCATTATGCTCCTCGTGGGAGGGGGGGTGGTGGGGGGGGGGGTTGTTGTTTTATGATGAAATTTCTTTGCCATTGGTGCACAATTATAATTGGTTGGCCAACAGTCTTTGCCACTTGGCTCTCACTTCCGTGCTTTGCGGATACTTGGCAGGCTGCCCACTGTGCTGACCGCCCAGCTGACGTAGCTAGCTGCAGCTCCTCCCCTTCCCCCTCCTGCCGCTGTGCATCCCCAATGGCCGTATTGACCTCACCCACATTACTTTTTTTTTCCGAGTTTTGCGACATTGAAAATGTATTTTTAAATTTAGTTACGAGCATGGGAGATCAGCCGACGGCAACTTGGCTGAATCGAAAATTAATTCCTCGAATGCGGAAGCATTCATTTAGATATATATATATATAATTCAGGTGGTAATTCAGTTGTATATCTCAGGTGCAAATACATTGTACTCATGGGTATAATGTTTATTTTGTGCAGGGCGCAGTGTACCTTTTAATTACCAATAATGAATAATGTAACATAGTCAGAGTAAACAAATAAAATCGTTAAAGTCGAACACAATCTGAATATCGGAATACACTGCTTCTTGGGGTGACCAAATTTGGAGACTCTAGCTTCAAAATTATGGATAAAATATGGTTTTATCAATTTGCACTCTGCGATGTTATCGATTTTTCAGCACCCAATTGGAGGTTGCATCCCAATCAGAACACATTGTCTAGACGAATATATGTAGTTCAAGTGTCAAGTCACTAGCTTCAATAGTATTTTAGATATTATATGTTTTTGATACATTGCCAAATAATGCCTCCTATTTTGGTTATTTCCTTTTTACGCTCTTTAAATGTGGTACAGCTATCCAAGGGTTGTCGAAGATTGATTAGATTGAAGATTAATAGTGGAATACACACAACAAAGGTTTCCACCCTGGCGAAATTTGAATAGTGTAAATTAATCGGAGAGTTCATTTGTATACTTTATAAGACTGCAAATGGCATTTTGGTCGCGTTACAAACTCTGAGATTAAGTTTTAATTACCACGGCGAGGGTATAATAAAAGCAGTTTATTACCGATGGTTTTTGTCATGGCTCTTGTGTAAGCCAAATACTAAATAGAAATGGCAACTCTGTCCGTATGTGTGCATGTATGTAGTGTGTGTGTGTGTGTGCATGTACATGTAATGTGTGTCACTTGCTGCTCAACAAAGAAAACAGCGTAGGTAGCCAAGGGAGAGCGAGCGAGAGAGAGCGAGAGATAGACAGAATGAGAGCAAACGAAAAGTAAAATGAAAAGAAATTGTGATGGTCAAGGTCGTTGGCGTGCGCTTTGCGTAATAAAAAATACAACAACAACAACAAAACTGTAAAATGTACAAACTAAATAGATAGACACACACATAGATGGGTAAACACAAGACGGCAAAGCCAGGCAACTTGTGTGTTTCTTCAAAGACTTTGATATACAGTTACGAATCAAATATTATCTCCACCCTCACAGAAAAATGTTCTCAAAGGTGTCTTTTTTAATTCGTATGTTTAACTTATGAATACGTTTTTAGAAGTGGAAGAAGACTCTTTCAACTTATCTAAATTTAATTAAAAATAAAATAAATAAAGTAACTTTTATGAACAAGGAAGAAAATTAACGTAAAAATAATATTATATTATATTAATTTAGAAATAAATAAAAAAAATTTATAATGAATGATTATATACCTCACGATATTTGGCAAGCTGTTTTTTGACCCACTTCTTGTAGGCATTCGACTAGCTATGCTCCACCTCTAATTTTTACTCAATTTTAAAAGTAATTTAGAGTCATTTTTCTTGCATTATGGTCAAGTTCAGTATTCAATTAATTCAAGTGCAAGCTGCATGCAAAACTTGAAAGAGTCCTTGTCCTTACAGGCCGCGCGTGCAGTGGCTTAACGAAGGTTAACAGCGATCAAGGGCAGCTCAATGCCGCAAACTAAGATCCTTGACGAATGCGCTGGCCACACACACGCACACACTCACACACACATTGCATGTTTTGACTGTCAAGGTCCCAGGAGGTCTTGTGCAATGCTTTTCTTTGTCCTTGAACAGCTGGTCGCCTGTTACCAGCGGCTTTTCGCATTGTGGCTGCATCCATCTATCTGTTGCGCTCTCTCCCATCTGGGCTGGCAACAACTTGTAGCTTGAATTTACTGGTCAGGTGTGCATGTCAAAACAGCTCTCTCGCTCTCTCTCTCTCTCTCCTACCCTCTCTCAGCTGCATGGCGTTGCCAATAGTTTTGAGTGCAATATGAGCACAGCTTTTGCACTGTGCAAGTGCATTGCAAAGCTTTTCGCTCTCTCTCTCTCACTCTCCCGGTTTGAGCTTCAACTTATAGTTAGTGATGCAACCCAACGCTTAATGGAGCTTGCTGAGAGCTTTGTGTTGCAGCTTTATTCTAGCAAATTTCAAATGCATTTCGTACTGCAATTGTCGCCAGCAATAGTTTGTGAGCTTTTCAAAAGCTCGCAAGAACTGTTGCAAACTAAATATGCACTTGGCAAAATTACGAATTGTGTAGAATGCACATATAATAAACAAATATAAATATAACAATTATTAAATATTCTTGTATATAAATCGAATTAGTATCTTAAATGTATATAAAAAGCTTCAATGTCTGACGTTTAATGTCTGAGTCCCAGCACAGTAAACGTTTTACATGTTTTACATCGACAATTTGACAGGGACAGATATATCTGTTAATAAAAATAACGTATAATCCTCAAGATAAATAAGCATAATAAGCTTTTATTACTGTACAGTGTCATAAAATTAATTTTGCGGTCGGCGCTTACAAATGATTTTCACAAAATTCGTTGTATTTTTTTTGACAAATTCTGTTTTGCCGACTGTCATTAAACGTTGACCAAAAGATTTAAAGTTGTAGCAGCTTAGACAAAGCCGATATCAAATTGCCGTTGGGTTGGGTTTTGGGGGATTGTGGGTTAGTTGAGGGTTGAATTGGTTGTTCAAGTTCACCCTTACAAGCAGCTTTACACAAACACACACACCCACACCTACATGGTTACAAATAACTCTCACACGCATTAGCACTTTGTCAGAAGTTTTCTTTTTTCTTTTGCTCTCCCCTCTCTCTGCACACCCTGCAGGAAAAGTGTGAGAAAGGACAACCCATTTGCTGCGCTAAGCTGTTCATAATTGTGAGAGAGAAACTTATAGGGTATCTACTGGTCTAGATAATAATAATGGCCCAACTTTTTGACTTTGCGACGTGTGTCGAATTTCGCTCGTTGGCTGTTTTTTTTTTTTTTTGTTATTGGCTTATACATATTTTGATTGCCTGGCCTGGCCTTGACTTTCAGTAACCTCTCGGTTAATTCTAGTGTTATTAATGGGGAAGGCGCTCTGAATTCGCGGAATTTGCTTTTTCGCTCTCGGTTTGCTTATTTTCTTTTTTTTTGCTTTCCTTTCCTTTCGGTGGCTTTCATTGTGTAATTGAATTTGTCAGTCATATTGATAAGACGCATTGCATTCTCTGAATGGGTGCTTTGAGCAATCAGCGCTGAGTTTAAAGTCGCTTAATTATGATAAATGAGCACAAGTAGCGAAACCTACCTCAAAAGTTTCACTCAAATCGCTGACACTTTGCGTATTTCGTACTTCGCATTAAACTTTCCAAGCGAAAGCCAAAAGTTCGCAAGTTACCACCATGCCAACCTGCCACCCTGCCACCCTGCCACATTATACGTCAAATTCAAATTCATGGTCAATGTGTCAAACCCCCCAAAAAAAGAAAGAAAATATAACGAACACTGTACATAAGGAACCGCAACAGCAACACCCAACTCCCCCAACACAAACTCGAGCTCAACACACGCACTGTTGTGCTAGGCCTAAACGAATATCCGAATCTCTCTCTCTCCCTCTCTCTCTCTCTATCAGACTACCTCTCTTTCTGTTTGGGGGTGGCTCTGCTGTTTTTCCGAGCTAAAAATAACAAAATTCACAAGCAAAACGAAGTCTCCAATTCCAAAAAGCGAACCTTTCCACTAAGATTTTTCTTGCGTTAGCTCTCGCTCTCTCTCTCTCTCTCTCTCTCTCTCTCTCTCGCTCGCATCTTCCTCTCTTCCTTTCTTATACGTGGGTTTTATATATTCAGCCTCTAACATAGTACATCGATTGGCTGCTAGACGTTTTGTTCACACTTTATTTATATATGTATATAACTGTTACATCAGTTAAAATATATATATATATTATTGTATACCCATGTACATGCATTAATACTCAAATATAATTTAATGGTAGGCGATTTCAATAAATAAATATCAATTGTAATTCTATTGTGATATTAACAAAATCCCCTTGCATTCCATATATACATATATATATATACATATATGTATTCATATGTTTATTAACTCTCTATGTGCTTATTGGCATTTATAAATGTTTTGTTGATGCGAGCTGGCACACAAAACGCATACAAAACACATTCCCAAATCCAAACCTATACCAAATTCATAATAAATGCCCAGCCACAACAAGTGTGGGGAGTTGGGGTATATATATATATATATATGTATGTATACATGTATATGTGTGTGTGTGAATGCTTGCTTCATCGCTTTTCCGCATAATTTTGATGTTTTCCTCCCACGAATTAAACAGCCAAGTGTCGCACACTGTGCACGCGCCGCAACAACAACAGCAAGAACAGTGGGGCCAAGCTGCTGATTAAATATACACCTAATGTGCTGCCTATATATATATGTACATATATATATGTAATATACAACACTCCAAATAATATATGGGCCTAGCAAAACATGAATAGGCACACACACACACACAAAGATACATAAATGTCTGTGCATGTGTACAGCAAATGCCGACACGAAACGAACAAAAACGAACGCGCAGTTGTCGGCAGCGAATAAATATAGGTGAACGACCGGCGATAAGACGTGACCTTCAAAATAATCTGGGCCAAGTGGAATATCATCATCGGTTGTTGTTGTTGTTGTGGTTGTTGTGGTTGTTGTTGTTGTTGTTATTGTTGTTGCTGTGTTTATGTGTGTATTACTTATTTTGTGTGCTTGCTTCGCTCTCTTTTTTGTCCTATGCAGAGGCATTCTATCTGACTCACAAGCAAACACAAAAACTCTCACTTAAGCTGACTCTCGCTCCCTCTCTCGCTCGCTCGCCCGCTTGCTCGCCTAGCCTTTGTATTTGTCCATTTGTATAACATAACTGTATCGGTTCATATTTCTCCTTTATACATATATTTATCTAATATAAATGGCAGACTCTTAATATTAATTGGCATCCTTTATTATTATAATGGGCTGGCAACAACAGTCGTATACGTAATAAAATTACTCGTATGAATTTGTATTCATTTTAGTTGCTACCAAAATGTATGCAATGGAATACGTAATAATAACAGACAACAGATTAATTATAGTCACAATATATTATCACATATCTAACTGAGATCTATTGCAATATTGCCAAACATAAAATCGCAGAAAAATGCTTTCAGTAATTACTTAAGTTACTTATGGTTGGCCTTGGACAAAGTCGCTGCACTCTTTGCAGGACAATGACTGGGGCGCAGCACAGTTGCACACTAAGCTATACACTCGCACACACACCCTCACCCACACCCACATTGCGACGACGTGGCTGGCATTTGAATTTTATTGCCGTTTTTTAATTAAAGATGCACACTTCTTTTATGTGCCCCTAATGCTGGCTGCTGTTAATGGACCGCCTTCTGTTCTACTTATTTTGCATGGCTGCCAACAGCAGGGCAATCACCCACACCCCCTGCATCTCTCTGCAGCCCCTATATCTTGTCCTTGCCCGATTTGTCGAGTTCAATAGACGGAGAAGGTTACAAACAGCGCTTGACTACGTCAAAGGCAAAGCGTATCACAGATTGTGTGGATTAAAAGAAACATTTGGTTTTTTTTTAGAATAAACTTGGATAACTGACTTGAAATATTGCAAAAATATATATTTATACATACATATAATATAAATAAAATATCAGATATGTCCTAAATTACCAAAGAAAAAAAGTATTTTATAACGATAGTAGCAAAGATATCGGTATGCATATAGGCTGAAAATAAAGTTTAAAAAGCAGTTAAGTTGGGGAAACCGCACTTGGAAATCGTTGCGTAATATATCAGTATACAACTGTATTTTTATAAAAGCCATATATAATAAAGAAACCTTCTATGTACTATGTAAAATATTATCTTAACATTGGAACTTAAGATTATAGCCATCACCCTAAAGACTATAAATAATATATATAAATATATAAATAATTTTTCGATATTTCAAAAATCAATTTCTCAATAAAATAAAATCTTTTAAAAATTAAATGGTCAAATAAATATAGACAAAAACCTTTCTAAAATGCCAAGCTATAATTTTGATCAGTTTGTATGTTAATGGCTGTTTATTATTATTATTATTTTGAGTGTAATGAAGCCATTCAGCTGATTTCCTCCTAACAACTGCACAGTCGAATGGCTAATGACGTCTGAAGAGTGCTGTGGCATTGTTTGTGTGTTTGGGTATTTGTGTATTTGACGCCATTGCAGCTGGCGTTTAACACGCTTAATGGACCAGCAAAGCGAACAATCGAACCAGCGAGGAGCAGGCAAAACGACCCAGTCCAGCCCACAAGCAGCCCATAGTAACCATGCAACCAGCGACTATGTGTAGCAACTGAATGCAACTCGAGGGGCAACAACAACTGGCAGCTGACCCTGAACTCGGCCGACGACACAGAAACACAGCAACAGCAACAGAAACAGCAACTGAAACTTGCCACTGGCAATTTGTATAAAATGCAAAGCAGGTGGCCTGTTGGCCAAGGGGTGGGCAGTGGACAGTGGGGGGCAGTAGGGCATACGGTTGGTTGGTTGGCTGGTGGGCTGGTGGGCGGCACTCGGGTCTGAGTCTGTCTGTGCAAGTTTTGCACAGGAATAAACAGTTCAAATACGTTCGCTGACATTTTGCTGAAGCTCTCAA
Organism: Drosophila nr. fundita; assembly: GCA_035044245.1. NCBI lineage: Eukaryota > Metazoa > Arthropoda > Insecta > Diptera > Drosophilidae > Drosophila > Drosophila nr. fundita. Next base: position 285,788 of record JAWNMG010000622.1, on the reverse strand, counting down.
TGTCGCGCTGTTATTTCGTTTGAAAACTGCTGCTGGGCGCTTGAAAAATCTAGCTCAAGGATTACTTTTGGATTCGCACACACACACACACACTCACTCAAATTTATGGCTGCTTTGTCACACTTTTGTCATTGGTATTTTCACAGTTAACTTTTCGAAAGAAAAGAGATTATCAAATAACTGATCATAAGTTACATTAATTTCATTTTTATAATTAATTTACGATTCTACAAATTATTTCTTTTAAAATTTAAATATGACATGCAAACTTTCAAACACGCGCCCAATTGCTAAAAGCTTTTCTTCCCTCCCACATATGCGAAAAAAAGCTTATTTTAGCAGTGCCGTTTTGCGTCTGTTAAAGATAACAGTTTACTTTGAGTTCAACAGCCAGTCGCGCGCTATCTTTACAGCTATTTTTTTTTTAAATGAGACGCCGTCTAAAACTAAATTTGTTCATTTAACAAATAATCATTTCAAACTTACTATCGTAAATTTAAATTTTTAATTTTTTGCAAAACTGAAATCGGCTAACGGCAGTTTTGCACAGTTGAGCACTGTTAATAACATTTTAGCAAATCGAAAAGCTTTCGTTGCGGGACGGACAGCTGTGAGTTGGTGAGCTTGTTAGTGTTGGGTAAATTCATTCGTTGGCAGTGTGTTTGTGTTGTTGTTCCGGTGCTTGGCGCTCAAAAACTTTCGGCATTTTTTGCGACAAAAGTTCTATGCGAATTATAAGTGATTTTTCATTCTGAATGCCCAGCTTAACAACCAAGTGTCATAAATCAAAAGACTCGACGGAGAGAGAAATACGAAAGATTAATTATAGTTAATAATAGTCTCAAATGCATAAATCGGCTTAAAAAGTGCAAATTATGTTTAAACTAATTGTTGCATTTACCAGATGAAAATGCATAAAGACTTGTCCAAGAATAAAACCCGTAAAAAATTGTTAATGCCAAGTCAAGAGAGTGCAAGTGTTTTTGTTGCTATTTTGTGATATATTCCATACACACACACCCACACACACACACACAATCAAATAATTCTAATAGATAATTACAAATTTTATCAATTGAAATCATTAGCCAATCATTAACGGGTATCTAAAGACTACAAACCTAAATAGTTAGCTAGCGTTATCAATTTTATATATCAAGAAATAAAAGGTGCCATAAGAAATTTGCGCAACAAAGTGATAAAGTATTTTGCCTAGTAGTGATATATATATAAAATAGAAAAACTAAAAACGAAAAACACAAATTAAAAAATCAAAAAAGGAGCCCCCATTCAAAATTTTGTATTCAACTGAGCAAATTGAGAAAACAATTGGAAAATGACTGTGGGAAGTCGGGAGGATCTGTTTGCTCAGGCCAAATACATTGACGATACGGAACGTTTGATTGGAAGAGTCCTGGCTGGTGAGTTGGCACTAAAGTACCTTAAAACTTTATCTATACTCTCACTTGAGAGTGCTTGACTAGGTGCAGAATTCCCAACTAATTGCTTTACTATCGACTGGCATTTTTATCGTCAGCTCGCTCTGAAAAACACTTTCCCCTTCTATCGCATATTTTGTGTGTGCTTCCTCTGCGGTCGTTCAACTCGTTAACCTAAATTTTCATCATGCAAATCAACAAAGCCGCAATATGTTTTCAATCGCATCGAATCGCGTCATAGCAAATATATATTCAATATATTTTAAATACCCCACAACAATTTCAGGACTCTTTTATTTACCTAATGTACTTAAGGTCTGAGCTCTCCTTAGTTGCTGTTATTTGCAAATGTTTTTTTGGCCACGCTGTCGTATACTTAATATCAGAACAAGATTATAAAATTGGCAAGTACTAATTAAAAAATATTTTTTTATGCTAAGTAAATATGGAATAGAAACAAATGCGTAACAAATGACTGTGACAGAGTGGTGGAGCGAGCGAGTGGTGAGGGAGGCAGGGGGTGGATGGCAGCTAGAGAAAAACGAGCGACAAGTCGGCAAATCTAAACAAGCTGCACACGAAGCAAACGCACGAAAGTAAAAGCAACAACTACAAAGACAACGACAGCAACAACAATAACAACAACAGCAACAGCAACAGCAACAACAACAGCAACAACAATAGCAACATCAGCAACAATATCAACATTGTTGTTGGAAAATCTAGGCCATGGACTTGTGCGGTCGTTGAACTTGTCGAACGTTGCCGTTGCCTGCTCACAGATAGCAACCAAATTAAAGGGGGGTGCGTGTTGGGGGACAGGGGGGTGTGCGTGGGGAGAGCATAGAGAATAAAACTGGGTGAAAATAATTTCGCTTTCAATTGATAGTCAGCGAATCGTGAGAGAGGCGTTCAACATAAGCATTCTCGACTTATTCTCAAATATTGCTCATACGCCCCCAATGCTCAAATATTTTCATGCAAACGTGTGTGTGTGTGTGTGTGTGTTTGTGTGTGTGTGTGTGGATAGAGAACTCAGCAAAAATGCTCGCAACATCAAGTATTTAGGGCATTTGTTGACATTTGTGGCATTCACACATACATACATGTACACATATGTACATTTATTTTTTTGCCATTTGGGTTTGAGACCGTTCGCTTTTTGCACGGAGGCAGCAACGCTTGACTGATTCTTTGTGTGCATTAGATAATGGCCAAGGCACCCATTAGCTAATATGCTCAACATTCGTTTCATTTGCCTTTATTTTCATACGATAATTAAAACAAATATCCTTTAGTCCTGGCTCTATACCCAAAATATTTCATCAGAGCGAAAGGCAACAACATTTTGCTTATCTCTTAGTTTTTATTTAATATAAACTAAAAACAGTCAAAAAAATATTAAAATAAATGATTTAAAAATAAAAACAAATGTAAATTTAAAATTAAAGTTATAAGCTAAAAGAAATAAAATTGAATGATTAAAAAAAATGTCATGACAAAAAAAATTAAACTTGAGCATTTTAACATGTTAAATGGAAAATCATTTTTCTGCTCAATTTATAAAATTTAATGTAGACTAAAAAGAAGAATTTAAAAAAGGTTTTTAAAAATTAAAATTTTTAAGCCGATTTAAAAATTAGAATAAAAGTTAAAAATTAAATAATTCAACATTAAAAATTAATAATTAAATTAAACTAGGAATAAAAAAAATAAAATTTAAGATCAAATAAGATTTTTTGTCAGTATTGGGTAAATCCGGAAAAGAACACAATTTGTCCTTGATTATAATAAATTGGGGAATTATTACTGAGACCTATAAGCTCTACGAGCTTTAAATGCCCAGAATTTATGTAGAGGTGTAAAGATTGGAAAAACACATCAATCAGACCAAAAAGTGGTAAACATTAGTAGCCAAGTAAAAAGCAAAGAGGAGAGAGGAAAAGAGAGATCTTAACAAAATCTAAACGACAAATTCTATTTTGCCCAAAAACTTGAGATAAGATAAGTGTGCCAACTAAACGTAGAACTTTAGATGACTTCATGCACACTTGAAAGTGTCGCAAGAGAGGGAGAAAGAGAGAGAAGGTGGGAAGAGGGAGAGATAGAGATAGAGATAGAGATAGAGACAGAGTTCAAGCTCAAATCCAAATTCAATCCACAAAAGTCTTTTCCAATAATTGCCTAGTTGAAGTCGTTCAGCTTGAAGGGACACAAAGTGCCTCAGCGCTTCCCTTTCCTCGCAACGCAAACGTGCCTTCGTTCTCTCCCCAACCCCCCTCTTCCACTCCTAGTTGCCACTCACACGCACTATCAAAAGCTCTCTCGTTTTTGGTGCTCTATGCGCCATGGCTTTGGCCTTGGAATCGGGTTTGCCTCCGCCTCGTTCATTGACCCGAAATTCAGTCTGTGTTTTTTTCACTTTCGGATTGCGCTCATATCTGCTGTGTGTGTGTGTGTGTGTGTGTGTTAGTGTTTATTTCTATTATCAGCAAAGTCGATGTGTGAGGCGATATGAATCCCCCCACTCTACATATTTATACATATATATATATATATATATGTATGTCTATCCGTGCGTTCGTCGCATGACCTAATAAAATTTGCCTGCTGTGACTGCTGCTGCTGCTGCTGGTGCTGCTGCTGCGTACGCGTTTGACGCTATCAATTGTGGCAGCCGTAATAGATTTTCAGCTGGCCACAGGGCGTATACACCATATGTGTGTGTGTGTGTGTGTGTGTGTAACTAATTGCTTTGATTTGTGTGTATGAATTCAATTGAATCGTGTTCATAAATCGAAGACTGATAAATGCAGACATATGCATTGCTCATACGCAGCGTGTGACTCGACAAAAAGTCAATGCTGTCTGAAGTCATTTTCAATTGCAACTGTTAAATGCCAATGGCCGACCCTCAATTTAGTGTCACCATAGTCACTAGTCAAGTCTGTTTAGGGTCTCTAGAAAACAGAATACTGAATGCAGACAGGAAATGAACTAGCTATACAGTTATACAGTTATATACATATGTATACAACTAAAAAACCTTTCCTTGCGCTCTTCAGCATCTCTAATTATTTTTGAAAAATCTTCTTTATAATTTCAGGTAAGTTTTTCAAGCTGCTTTTGCCAAGCAACATTTCACAACTGGCAGCCAAGCGTAAGTAAAATAATTTGAATTGACTGAGGCACAAACTCAACTTAGAATAACGACGACGACGAATGTCATCGGAGGTTCTTCACCTGCTGCCAGCTGCCAGCTGGCGACCTTGCCTCAAAACTGAGAAACTGAGTCAAATAACTCAATACAAATGAAATCAAATAAAATGTCTCTCGACTATTTGTGTTGTAAGCAGCTCAAGCCTACACAATTTGCATCTTTTTGCTGTTTCTGTTTTTTTGCAATTGAATTCAATAAATCAAGTCAAGCGAGAGAGCACTGAGAATGGAGAACTGAGAGCTGAGCACTGAGAATAGAGAATGGAGAATAGAGAAGTGAGAACTGAGCACATTCGCTTTGTTCGCCTGCTCGCTCGTTCTATGCAATAAATAAATTCAACATAATTTTTCTTAATGTCATTTTGTGTGTGTTGTGTGTGTGTGTTGCGCTGCTGTCGTCGTCTGCTAAGCAAAACGGCAAAAACTAAACCGAAAGTTGAATGCACGGGCAGCATTGTAAAGCAATAACCTCGAACTAAATTTACACACAGATACACAAATATCACACACACACACACACACACACACTCTCACTTACAAACACACACACGCACTCACACTCACACACTCAGAAACATATACACTCAAACGTCAGCTGCAGCAAAGTTTTATAGTTGTGAACTTGCACTCGATTTGTTGTGTGCTGCTCGCAAACACCCTCACACCCACAAACACACACACTCACACACACGCACACACATTGGCACTCGCCATTTGAGTTGAGCTTTTAAAAGCTGTTGCGTGGCACGTTTTTCTTTTATGCGAACGGAAATTACAATGGAGTTCAGGTTGGTTGCCAGCCGCCTTTATTTCTGTGTGCCAGCCCAACAACGGTAAAATGTTTTTACTCCTGCATAACTAGCAAAATAATAAGCGGATTCCGTTATGTCCCACATTTCTTGCCTGCACATTCTTAACATTTCGCCTTGCCTTTATGAGTATCAGTTGTCGTTGACGTGTGAATGGCAAAATTACTGTTTGTTTTGCATAAAACAGCTGATCGGCTTATTATTTGCCTTTGCAATATGAAACACACAATTTTCTGCAAGGAACCCCATAAAAAAGAATCAAATTTAAAAATTGAAAAATATTTCGTTTCTATTTTGCTTTTAGTATTAGTTATAAGAAATCATTTTTATAAATTTTATTATAATTGTAGTTAAAAAAGTGATTGGTTTCCTAGATATAGTAGCATAAATATAGCTATTCTGTAATTCATCGCAAAAATCACGAAATACTCGTGGCGAATTTCTAACATTCAAAAAACATACCTTGCAAATGTTCAACCTACAGAATGTTGTCCACATTTTGAATACATTCCCTCAAAAATCTATAATTTTTACGACAAAATTTGCTTTAATAATTACAATCATCATTTATTAGGCCATATAAATGACTTTCAACATTTCTAAAAATAAAAAAGGTTAAATACTACAAATACTAATAATAATTAATCGATTCGTTTAATTCTCCATTCCTAGAATAGAAATAAATAAAGAGACTGATTTGCTTTTGCACAATATCAGAAAACCGAATCACATTTTTAGAGGTTATTGCGAAGCGGGTCAATTCAGTTCATTCGCCCGCCTCCGTTGGGCGCCATATTGTAAACTGAACGTGACCTCGTTGTTGCATGCAGCGCAGCAGGCCTGTTTGTTACATATACACATATAGACTCTTGTAGTTGTCGTCAAATGAATGTATTTTTTTTTTTGTTCTGCCTTGTGTGTGTGTGTGTGTGCACTTTATGCACATTTTTTCTAGTCAGAGAGCAAATTGAAGTCGACAAACGTTCATGAACTCAATTCGGGTTTTCCTTCAAACGTGCAATGAATGACGTCAAAGAGCAACTGTAAATTTCATATGTTCAATTGCGCTGCGCAGAGCTTTTCAGCTGCCATTAAGCACTGGCAACATCGTTTGTTACCAAGCAAACTACAAATAGAAGCAGATTTTCCACTTATAAACATTAAATTACATTTTCTTTCAATAATTTGCAATTTTGTGTGGAATCATTAACAAAAATCGGTACGGTTGAAATGGAACACATCAGAACGTTGCATACTTTTGGGCATGCGAAATATTTCAAATATAAACTGCCAATAGCTTAGCGACATCTATGGGCAACAAATGAAGCTACACACCAAGCTGTTATTTTATCCGATTTATTAATTGACTTATCCTGCTTGTCTTAAAATATTTAAAGTTGATTAACTGAATTGTACTACTAGTCTTAACAGATTGGTAACTCAGCTCATTTCAAAAGCATGCCTTAATGCTGAACAATATGTAATAAACAAGTGTTTGTACACTCAATTATGCACACCTCGAACTGAAAGCACCATCTAGCGGCAGCTGACGGCAACTCAAAATGCTTGGTACAAGTTGCGCCCATTGGTCGCTAGTAGCGCCACAGTTCTTTTCGGTATGTTGACTCAAAAAGCATTTTCGTTAAGCTTTTTGCAACGCGCGAAAAATTATTTAAACCTAAAATACAGAATTTAATTCTAATTTATGTTTCAGTCTACAATTAAAGTGATAATTAAGCTAAAAATACCCATGTTAAGTTGGCCTATTGATGAAAAAGGTTTATTTTTATATTCTGTGTTTTTTTTATGTTCTTGAAGTCTGGTTTTGTTTCTGTGCGAACTAGTTTGTCTGTTTTGATGAAACTGGAATATAAAACTAATACAATAAAGTCTTCCATTTGAAACAGCATAAATGTACAAATTGAAATACTTTTACTGGTGCATACCAGTTCAGTTGCAAATTTTCGGGCAAATAGATCGTACTTCATGGACAGTCGACATTCAGACAAGTTTAAAACTATTGCGCAGTTCCATTAGATCGAACCTTCGCCCTGGCATTATTCCTTATTGGCCACCCTCAACAAAACTCATCTGAAATTGAAATTGCCCTTAGATTTTGATAAGCCTAATGAAAACATTCGAACTTTAGTTTATGCGCATTGCAAATTTAGCGAGCCCTTTTTCAATACACTCCACTTCTCTCCCTCTCTCTCTCTCTCTCTCTCTCTCACTCGTTCTCGCTCTCTCTTTTTGCGTTTGTACCTTCCTGCGTTCGGTTCTTTTGCTTGGTAGCTTTTCTCCTCTGACTGCTTTCAAGGTTGTTCGGACATTGACATTTTCATTATTTTTTTTGGACAAGAACCGAAAAAAAAAAACAGTTTGTTTTTTGTTGGGTTTTTTTTTTTGGTGCGTGTGTGTGCGTTTCTCCATCTTCGCTCTTTGATTTTGTATGGTTTTTTGCGTTTTTTTCTGTTTTTTTTTTTTTGGTTTTGTTTTTTTGGTTTTGTTTTGTTTCCTTTATAATGCCCGCATAAAATTTAACTAAAAGATGTTAAGCGACAGGGCGCTGAAAAGTTGTTTTATCGCCTTGCCTCGCCTCGCCCCGCCTTGTCTCTCCTTTCATTTCATTTCTCTTTCTTTTGTGGCCCCGTTGGCCGGCTTACGCCCAAAATGGCGGCAAACGTGCCGCGTGCCACGTAACCAGCCGCCTGCCTGTCCCCAAGCACACAAATTAATCGAGCAATCAACATTTACAACACGTCCAACACGCCCCAACAGGGGCAGCCCTTGGCTTTGAACACTGCTTAGACACATAGATACATAGATACATAGATACATTGATAGTAGGTAGATTCTTTTCTACCATTTGAAGTTCAAGTTCATTTAACGTATTTGAAATTCCGTCTCCGTTGTGCATATCATTTAACTGCCTTTTGCCTTTTGGTTTTGTTGTTGTTTTTATAATTTTTTTTTTTGTTTCTGCACCTACTTGAGGCAAGTGTGTAACTGGCACTTGCGTATGCCCCGCATGGCTTTGAAGATATGGCCAAAACGCGAGCTTAATCTTACACTCAGACAAAAAAACATCGACTTAAAATTAAAAAAATCTTTTTGGTTAGCTTGAATCCCTGTGAAATCGTACGTTTTTTCAGATTTAATTCTATAAGCTGTATAAAATGTTTGATTGTACGTTAAGTCTAAAAATACTAATCTTTAATAATAATATTAGTAACTAAAAATCAAACAACGCCTGGAAATTTATCCCTAGTTTCTAGAAACACCCGTTTTTGAACGCCACAAATTTAAGTTTTGAAAAATTACTTTCTGAATAATATGGTGACTAACCATTGACGCCAAAGTATGGCAAATTACTAAAATTTATGCCGATTTTGATGAGTGTAGAGGATATATATAAGTATATATATATATACATCGAAGGTATGCCGCTTGGCAACTGAGCCGTGACATGGCCAAAAGCTACCTGAACTCGTCTAATAGTTAGCTCGTGAGCAGTCAGCTAACCGAGCAATTGCTATGTGACTTTGCAAAAAAAATTAAGACACAAAGAGGCAGTAGGAACCAGACCAGCAAATACCCTGTAAAAGAAAACAAGCAAAAATCATAAAGAAATAATATTATAAACATTAACTGCAGTCGTTTCCCTAATACCAATTCCGAGACTTTGAGGAAATAACCTTAAGATATGGATGTCATAAATTGAAAGCTCTTCTTCTTCGTTCATTTCTTTCGAAAAACTAATATACCCCCACGATCACACGGTACAGGGCATTAATGCGCAAAAAAATAAGTATACTTAAAGGTTCTCGAAAGCACATTTAATAGGCTTTGGCATTAGAACTCCAACTTCAACCTCAACTTGAACTTGAATCCGCCAATGACATCACCAACATTAGCTGAGCCTACCATTATTTCATTGTTTTTTTTTTTTTTTTGTTAATTTCATTATTCGTGAGCCTTTCAAAACTAACAACAGACACCATTATTAGCATAATTGCAACTATTAAGCATTCCCCGCTTTATGGCCAAATACATTATAGAGTATTATAATTATGATGCACATAAGCTTATACAAATTATATATATATATGTATCTCAGCAGAGAACTTTGGATCCAGCACATAATCCAAGTTGAAATTTCTATTCAATTTTATGCTCGTTTTCATTTCAAACAGCTTCAAGAAAAGGCATAAGAACAGACCAATTCCAAAACGCATTTCAGCCTCAATCTTCGTGTCCATTAACCCATTTTTATTACCCGAAAAGAGCTGGCCAAAAGCAGGCCATGGCCACATAACACATGAGTTACATAAAAGCCGTCGGACAGGAAAGAGAGACAGAGAGAGAGAGAGAGAGGAGTGTGGAGAGTGGAGAGAGAAGAGAGGTGAGAAAGAAAGCAAGCGACACACAAAAAGAAAGTAGCCGAGAAAGGCAGCGAATAGGAACAGCGCAGCTTGTTACACCATCGACTTTTGATTTCAGAACCAACCGAGGGGCAACAACAGCAGCAACAACAACAACAACAACAACAGCAACAACAATGGAAAGAAAGCTATTTTTGTTTATTATTTCTGATTCAGCTCGAGTGCGGGCTTACAATGGAATGCAGAGCCTAGGCTATAACTATTGTTCTGGATTAGGGCAGCTTTATGTTCCTCCCCTATCCCAGTCTTCCAATCCAGTTTCAGTTTCAGTTTCGATTTTCGTCGCACCTTTTTGTTGTTGTGGACAATGCGTAAATCTTTGGCTATATATACATATATGCGTTGTTCGTTCGCACATTCTAATAACTATAGTTATGGGCATCTGATCAGATCACATCGCACACACAAACAACCAATTAACTTGGCCGACCTTCGGTGCGTGCTTTGACCCATGTCTTTTGAAGTCTTGCGCATTGTTTTCATCAAAACGTTGGTGTTTGTTGAACAAGTTAGACAACAGTTGCTGCTTAGAATGGCCAAAAAACTGTTGTTGATTAATGAAAGCCAAATAGTGAACCGGTTTCCCCACAACATAACATCATCAAATATAAACAGCTCAGGCATCACAATTGTTTTAGCCATCAATCCCCCCCACACCACAAAAATTAAAAAATTAAAAATAACCCCCAAGACGCATTCTAATTTCCTAATGATGTTGAAAATTTCACACCCGCACCAAAAGAAAACCAAACAAAACAAGGCAAGGCAAGGCATGGCAAGGCAAGGCAAGGCAATCGTAAGCTAATCCCATACAATGATTTTCACCCTTTCCCCGACTTCACCACACGCATTAGAATGTATTTTTGTAAAGTTTATTCTTTGCTGCTGTTGTTGTTGTTGTTGTTCTTATTGTTTTCTATTTATTGCCTTGTGTCTTTTATTTTTTCGTTTTGCGTTTTACTATGCTCCCCGACCGAGCGACCGAGCGACCGAGAGACCAAGCGACCAAGCGACTCATAGACACAAAGCCGCTCTCCACAGCTCATTTCCAATTCGTTCTAGTTTCAGCGAAGAGAGCGAGTGCGCGCAAGAGAGAGAACGCAAGAGAGAGAGGTTCAACTACTGCTTATGCTCTTTATCTGTTCTCCATCTGTATATCTGCATCTGTGTGTGTGTGTGTGCGTGCGTGTTTAGCCCTGCTGCCTCGGATCGCAGCGCTGTTGTTCCCATTGTGCGTGTGCGTAGCAAGTTTACTGACCTTGAACTTCGAAATAATTTGTTATTTTTGTTGTTTTTTTTTTGGTGTGTTGTGTGTTGTGTGCTGCTGCGTGTGTGTACCCGAAAATGAGAGCAGCGAAGGCACATCAATTTTGAATAGAACAACACCAACCCAAACACACACACACACACATACACTATATAAACATACGTTCACATGTTTATTGCTGTACATTTACACCCCGTGTACAAATGCAAATGTGTGTGTGTGTCTGAGATGAAAATAACACAAGAAACAAAACTGAAAACAGTTGTGAAAAGTATTAGTAGACATCTCCGCAGATCCTTTCAAATAATATGCGTATTTAAACTGAAGCAAAGACGTCAATAATATATCGACAATTCGAAGTCTTTCAATACCCTATTTATATACCCATACAAAATAAGGGCATTTTCTAACTATAACCCATAACATGTTTAGGTTGCATACATTAACATGTGAAAAGAATAAATTCACCACATTATCAAAAAGAAATTCACCACATTAACAAGAACTGCATTAATGAAGCTATGAAAATTGAAGAAAACTAACGGAAAAATACCACCACTTTTCAAATGTGCAGTTATAATTATGAAGATTATCAGTAAATTAAAAACTCATTACAAACAGCTGGTTGTCAATTAAAGTTGAAATTATTTTATAAATTTAGTTTATAGCTACGATTCTGTATTTGTATATTCTTCACACATTATATATTCACCATGCCTGATTGCAGGGTAAACACAAGTCGCGCATTCTTTGCAAATGTTGATAAAAATGTTGGTCCTACACCCAGACCACGTCTAGCTATCGTTATGTCAGCTTGTTATTTTAGTAAAACCTATAAATGGTGGATATAGCTATATAAACATGAACATATAGATATAGATATAGATATAGATATGGATGTAGTCGTCGTGTGTCGCTGGAGTTCAACGTAGTTCGGTTCGGAATAACCTTCGCTGGATCGCATAGATAAAGATATTTAGCTACAATAGAGTGTCATACTTGGCTAAAACTCGTTTGGCGTTCAGTTCACGTGCGCCTCAATGATAAGATAAGCATTTCCGACCATTTACCTGGCAACTGGCTCTGAACTCTGACAAGGGCTTTTTGCTATTTGCGCATATTACGCACATCAGACGAGGTCGCAACAAAATTTAATTAGACCTACAAAGAGCCTCCGTTGGGTATGGCAGGCAAGTTATACGTTTCAATATCGAAGACCATTTCAAACTAGTTGGACACACAACTCGCTTAGAAGTGTTCTACACACCTGACCCAAACTCATTTTTCTCACTCCTCTCGTTATCACTCTTCCTCTGACTGCCCAATCCTGTTCCTATGTAGAACAGGTACCATAAAACCGGACTATAAACTCAGCCGAATGACAGTTCATTCATCAAGCGACCCTTTTCCCATCTCCCTCCCTCTCCCTCTTTCTCTTGTCGCTTGTCTCTTGTCTCATGTCTCTTGTCCCATCGCCAGATAGTCCACAAAGAGAAGAAGAACCATAACCTAACACACAAGTCACACACAAGCCGCAGCAACTGGCAATCCAATTGGTAACGTAATAGAACGGTATCCGCTGTTGCCCTTGAGGCAAGAACACGCTGCACAGACAACAAAAACAACAGCAACAACAACAACAACAACAACAAAAACGGGTACCTGGAAAATTAATGAATCTGTCCAGGCACAAGTTTTGAGCGGTTTACTAAATGACTTTTACACAAATGGCCCAAAATTGCTTACGTAAACTATCATCATCATTATGATCATCATCATTATGATGATCATCATCTATCATCATCATTATGATCATCATCATTATGATCATCATCATCTTTATCATCATGGTCATACTTGTAATATTGTAATGTTTAATGTTTCTTACCTGCCCGGCAGTAAAAACATTATGTTTAAGGTCTTGTTAAAAGTAATAAAAATTTAACGAATTATTGCTAATTTCGGGCCCAAATAATATTTCCATTTGTCAACACTTCCGCTCAACTCATAAACAACAAATAAATAAGTTAATAATTATAAATTGAAGTTGATAAAATTGATTAAATGTATCACACAGAAAATGATCTCAAAAGTATTCAAATATTATCCGCTTAGGTCTTTATTTGGTAAAAATTAGTTCAACTTTAATTTCATAATTCAATTTAAATTTTAAATTAATTTTTAACTTTACTTTTAAACTTGTAATTTTACAAACTTTTTTTTTTTAAACTTGTAATTTTACAAACTTTTTTTTTTTAATTTGAGTACTGTTTTTAGACCATTCTTCGACTGGGTACCACTAATTATGACTCAGAACCCAATTGAGGGCAAGCCTGTTGTGTGATCCAAGTTGCCTTAGCCAAGTGCACCTTAATTAAATAAATGACTTTTCTGCTACATTTTTTTGGCAAGTGTATAAGAACTATGTGAAAACAATTCGCAACTCTTTTACTGCGAGTTTTGAACTGTGCTCGAGTGCAAAAGTGCTCGGGCAAGCAAGCCCGGCGAGCCAGCGACAAAGCCACAAAGTGTCATTCACTCTGCGCCATGGAAAACAACCGTTCAAAAAGTGCCAAAAAGAAAATGGCGATCCCCGATCGGAACGTGAAAGAAAAAAGAAAAAGTATTGCCAAAAGACAAAAAAAAAAACAAACAGCAAGTCAAAAGGGAACTCATGCTGAAATAGTAAAAAAAGAAAACAACAAACCAACATTCGCGGGGGGAGGGAACTGAGTTCTTAGTGTCGACGCCACGAATCTAGGTTATTACGCCGAAAATAATTATATACACCAGGCCGGGGGGTGCTAGGGGTTGCGGGGTCTCTCATGGGGTATGCGGCTCCACTCGCAAATCATGCAAAATCGGCGCTCCCTCCTCGACAGCCAAATACTGATCTTACATACACAAAAATACTTGGCTAAAAGCGGGGCAAAAGTCTGCCGCTTCAGCTGCCAGCCTTCTGCGCGCCTCCCCTCCCCCTCATCCATCGTCCCTCTGTCATAAGACAACCAGTGCGTTTCTAGCGCGTTTTGGCCAGAATGTGCCACATACGTATTCAAACGGCTCACGCGTGTCTCAAGTTCATTGCCAAAAATACATATACATATATAATATGTATATATATTATGTATATATATTATGTATATATATATATATGCATAATAGCCATACATATTTATCGTTTTACGCCATTAACAACATCAAACTCGCCAAATTGGGGTACTGCTCGGCGAAGAGATACCCTGTATTTGGTAAAGCTCTCTCTTTTATGGTTTTTGGATTTGTTATATATGAAAAGGCTGAACTTTTCTTAAGATCATTTAAACTATTTTCCTGTCGCTCCTTTCCTTTCTCTGTCGCCCTTTTCCCTTCCCTTTCTCTGTCTCTATTAGCATTATATTTTCAGTATATTTCTAATGTCTGGCTTGATTGGTTTTTTTTCTATCTTTCCTTAATCTTAATTTTATATTTTATATTAAACATTTTATTTCATTTATTAGATTTTAAATTGTTACTTTTTTTATTGTTTTAGTTTTTATTTTTTCTTAACTACTCCTTTTAGTTTTAAACAGTTTATTTTATTTTAATTTATTTAATCTTGCTTATAATTTTCTCAATTTATGTTTTAAATTATAATATGTTCAATTTTGTGTATATTAAATAAATAATTAATTAATTTGAGCCAGTATGAATAAAGTTCCGTTATCATTTTTAAAATTTAAAAAACTGATGAATTAAGTACATATTCCATGCCACTTTCGAACTGTCCTCAAAGTATCGCCAAGTCGAATACTTTCTTATGAATTATGTTTATTGGTTTTCTTTTTCGGTTTTCGCTTTTTTGGCATTTATTTTGGCTTGCTCTTTGTGGCATGTAATTTAGTCTCGGCAGTTTTTGGCCAGCAAGCAGAACTCTTGGCCAAAAAGTGCTGAACCTGTTCCAAGCCACTGTTTGACTGACTGACTGACCGAGAGCTAAAACCGATTGCTGATTATGCACAAAATCGTGTGGGCTTCTTGCTTTGATCCACATACGTAGCCACATATATGTAAATCTATAAGTTCTATCAATTCGTAATATTAGCTTTCACTTGTCCATCTATGGCACAGTAACTAACTGATATTTGCAAAAAAGAAAAGTAAATACTGAAACTGCGAAGTAGTCAACATCAAAAACTGCTGCAAATGCCCAATCCATCCACTAAATGTTGCATCATTTTACATCTTAATTTATGATTATTTTTCTAATTATTTTTTGTTTATTTATCGAATGTGCACAAATACAATACAAAATTTTAAAAAAGATTTTAAAAGTAAATAATTCCAACTTTTTATTTATTATTATTTTATATTGCTTTAACATTTTATATTTTAATTTAAATGTTTTAGATTCTGATTTATTACTATTATTATATTTTATTTTTTAAAGTAAATAATTCAAACTTTTTATTTATTATTATTATATTTTGCTTTGTCATTTAATATTTTAATTTAAATGTTTTAGATTCTGATTTATTATTATTATTATTAGTGTTATTATATTTTATTTTTAAAAGTAAATAATTCCAACTTTTTATTTATTATTATTTAATTTTGATTTGATATTTTATTTTTTAAACAATTTCTTTTTCCTCTGTTTTTAATTTTTGACAGCAAACAGTCATTAAATAAACGACAACATAAACTGTTCATGAATTCACATGCAACAGCCCGTGGCTCCACTTCAGCACTCTCTCTCTCTCTCTCTCTCTCTCTCGCTCGCTCTCTACCTCTCTCTGTCTCTGTTTGCACTATCTTGAACTGTATCCGCAGCCTCAGCGCGATCATTGCACTTTGCGTCTCGGTCTCGCTGCATGTTGCAAATTGTTTGCTAAAAACCAGTTTCACAATTGCACTCCGATTAAAAAACCAAACCGAATCGAGCCGAGCCGAGCCGAGTCGCGCCGACTCGACTCGAGTCGAGTGGCGTCGTGTAGCGCTTTGTTCGTGCGGCGTCTGTTGCAAGTTGCATGGCCGCATCGATTGTCGCACTGGTCGGTCAATGGTTCTCTGGTTCATTGCCATCGCGCTGGGGGTAACTAACCCAGCTGAGTCAAAATCGGAGGAAATACCAACCAGCACCGACTAAATCGACCACTTCTGCAGCGTCATTGTAGACGCGATCCGCTGCTGCTGCTTTTGTCGTTGTTAACTGAAGCAAGGACGTCATGTGTGTGTGTGTGTGTGTGTGTTGTTGTTGTTGTTGTTGTCAATGTTTTTGCTGTGCCATTCACTCGCAGCGTGTGTGTGTGCAGAAAGGCAACTGATGGTTCAAGATAAATACTTCATAGTTGGTTTGTCCGCTTGGTTCGTTGACTCACAAATGGCTGAGACCACATAGAAACCAAACTGTTGTGGGTTGATCACCAGCGAATGATTGCTGATTTATCGATGGGGCAGTTAAGCAACACTGAATATGCTTTCCACACATTGTATTCCTTTTGTATTCTTCTCTCTTTTATCTTTTTATTGCCGTCGATTTGGCATTTCAAAATTCGCATGTCGAAATTTGTTTGGCCATCGTCATTAAGCAAACACGAATGAGAATCAGAATCAGAATCAGAATCAGAGCGAAATTTCATATTTCCACTGCAATTTGAGGGCATTTCTCATTTCTGCTCGGTTCTGGTCATGATTGTATAATCGTGCATATTTGTATTGTACTTGTTGTGTGCAATGCATAAAGTATCTTTCGGATGCATTCGTCAGCGTTTCACACACTCTCAAAGAAGCAGCAGCAACAACAACAACAATGACAATGACAACAAACAAACACTGACAAATGAAATTTCACAAACACAAACAGAAGAGTCAGAGGCAATTGACCGCTTGGCAAATACAAATCCTGATGACATTCACCCCGTTACGAGCAAAGCAACAGAGACAGCAACAGCAACAGCAACAGCTTGAGCAACATGTGCAAAATCACGAAAGAGAGCGAGTTGATAAAAAAAACACACAGACAGACAGCGACGAGTGCAGCAAGCAGCACTGCAGCTTAACAGTGACGTAACAGCAAAGGGGGATTCCAACCAGGAAAAGAATACTTTGCTGAAGCACAATTATTCAATTCTCTAACAAATGCTAAACGAAAAAAGCTATATATATATATATATATATATATGTATGTATTGGTATCTGAGTGAATACACAAACAAGTACAGTGTTTAAGCAAGCAGTTTTTTATTGAAGTGCGCTGATTTATTGAGAAAGAAAATCAAAAAGAATAATGCTAAAATTATTATAACAACTTGAGTAAAATTTACTATTTTTGGCAAAATAAATATTAACTATTTAGAAGTCAATTGAATTGTTTACTTGAAGAAAGTATACTTTATTTATTTATTTTTATTTATAAGTGTGATTTGCTGCTTCATTTTATATCACTTCGTAAGTGAAATCCTTCAGTTTATCTTTAAAAGTCCCATGAAATAAATTTAACTCTTTAAAATCACAAATGAAATTTTTATTTGCAGAAATGGCATAATTGAAAATAAAAAAAGAACTTAAAATTAAGAAAACAAAATGTCATAAACTTTATTCATTTTCTGATCTACTTTGTGAAAATAGTGTTCCCAACTTTGAAATACAGCTATTTGAATATGGTCAATTTGTTTGTGCCCAAACAGGTACAGTGGAGATTCCCTCTTGCAACGCCACTGAGTTTCTTCTTACTCTTGCTTCCTTTGAGTCTCGTCATTTCTTGTTGTTGACAACAACAATGTTAATGTTGCTCTGTTGTTTAGTGTTATTAATAATTGGTTGCCAATAAACTTGCTCTTTTTTGCCCATTATGTTTAAGGGATAAATGTATATGCAGCTGAGCAGGAAAAGGCAGCAATATATATTGATATTTATCTATATCTTGATCTATATATGTGTGTCGTCGTCTGGCCTGCTTCTTCTTGTGCTTTTCTCGAGACACAAATTGCATCTGCTCTTCAAGCGATATCGAAAAATGAAAGTAAGAAAATAAGATATGTATTTGAGAATATTTATATTTCAATCCATATTCAAATTGAAAGAATAGAATAACAGAACACTGGCATATCTTTGGCCATATCTATAAATATTTTAAAATATTAACATATATATTTTCGAAGAACATAAAAAAAAGCATTTCTAATATTATATAATATTCGATTTTCTAATAAATTAGCGATTTTTTTCCTAAATGCATTTTCATAAAAACTCTGCAAATTTGTTGGTATTATATTTAATTATATATATTTTACTGTATTTGGCGTGATAATTATGCCATTAACTTTTTAGCCCCCCCATAAAATAAATGCGTAAATAAATATATTTTTGATATGCACAATAAATCTTAGCCAAATCTCTCTGAAGCTGTGTAAACAAATAGCTGAAAAGCCCGAAAACCGACAAGATAAGATAAAAATTGATGCAATGGAAGCCCTTTGATATATTAATAATATTTCCGTGCTATTGGGATGACTAATTCCTCTGGAATGGAAATAAATGTGACTCTTGGCGAACTCGCAGATTTCGGTTCATTCTTGTTTTTGCCATATTTGTAAGCAGCTTGTGCTAAATACCGTTAATTGAGAGTGTTGCAGTGCTTCGGCTTTTGGCCAAATTGTTTTGTTTACGAAAGAAACCTAATCAAGAAGTCAAGCAACGAACCATCAAAACTCGAAAACAAAAAATCTTTTCATATGCGAAGCCAACAACAACCAGAAAACAACAAGAACAAACAACGCATTACATAAGTCCCAGTTTAGATCTGAGTCCCCACCGCTCCCCCCTCATCTGCCCCAGCAGATTTCTTCCGCTCAAAAGGTAGAACAACACGAAGTGGCAGGCACATAAAAAATAAAAAGTAGAAAGTCATTAAGTAAACAAGCGTCGCAAAAATCACAGAAATAAAAAAAATAAAAAAAGAAACCCCAAATAAAAAGAGAAAAAATCAAAAGTTGTAAACAAATATGAGCGTAAAAGAAAATGAAAATCCAGCGACTAGTATTGCATCAGTCTGGATGGTAAGACAAACAGTCCGGCCGACAGTCAGTCGTGTCTGACTGTCACTGTCGTCAGATCTCACCGTACTTCCAGTAGAATGTTTTCGAAACGAGCGCTGCCAGTGAACTTGTCCCAAATAAACAAAATTCCACTGGCCAAAGTCAGTTAGGTAATAGTGTTGTTATTGTTGTTGTTGTTGCTGTTGTTGTAGTTGTTATTCTTCTTCTTTGCTTCTTTCTTTTATTATTATATTTGTGTCTATTGCTCCACTGGTTCCACCAACTGCCGCCATTTTCTTTGTTATTGTTAGCTATTATTGTGATGGATCTTATTCCAATTTATACCCTGTACCCATTAAGGTGGTTGTACAAGGCTTCTCCGGCCTCAGAGACTATATAAATATTCTTGATCAGGATTAATAGACGAGTCGATAAAGGCATGTCCGTATGTATGAACAACAGCTAGAGACTTCGTTTATCCCTCTCAGATCACGTTTATTTCAATTAATCTAGAAGTGTTTCACAAATACCGATACAAACCGATTTTCAATAGCAATAATCTTACAATAATTTTAAAAGCTGAGGTTTCTAATTGACATATAATATATATTGGAATATTATTGAATTGTGGCATCAAGATCGGATGCGAAACATCCAAGCTATAGTCGATCAGCAGGCGAAAGTACTTTTCTTCATATCTGATGTTAAATGATTGATTTTAATGCTATTTATTTTTTTTATTTATTTATTATTTTTTGTTAACTCTTTTTCTATGCAAAACTTTTGAATATAAATTTGACATTAAAACTAAAATAATTAATTAATTTTAAATTTTACTTTAAAATAATTTACTTAAATTTGCTGCTTTGAATTTTTTTGTGCCGACTGACTTTAGTTAACATTAACAAAATAAATAAATAAAAAAAATAAATAAAATAAATAAAATAAAGTAAATAATATAAATAAAAATAAAATAAATAACATAAATAAAATAATTAAAATAATTAAAATAAATAATTAAATACATAAATATTTCATATCTGCATATAGGGTATCTCGCAGCCCAGCATTCCCACTAGATTATTTCTACATGAGTGTACTTTGAAAGGTGTTTAGGGGGGGCGGGGGGGGGAGGGAGTTTATTTTATTTATTTTTTTTTTTTTTAGGTGGTTTCAACTTGTGTTGTTTTCGCAGAAATTTGAAGTCAAAGCATTTCTTGGATCTGATTGAGTCATTGTCGAGTCGGACAACTGCTGATCTGAATACTTAAATATCAAAGCTAATCAAGATGAGTTTAGCGCTTAGAGAGAGAATCATTCGCCATTGTTTTGGCAGCGTGCAGCTGCCTCAATCTGTGGCTGAGTATCTGAGTATCTGCGTATCTCTTGTATCTTCAACTTTCACTGCCACCCACGGCATTTGCATGACCTCCAAAAATCGCAGCGCCAAACTTAGCAATCAGTTAGTATTTGTTGTTGTTGTTAGTGTTGTTGTTGTTGTTGTTGCTTTCCAGTCGTTGCACTCGCTCTATAAAGTTAATAAACTATAAATTACACTGAGAAATGCCGAAAAAAATACAAATAAACAAAAAACTTTCACAAAAAGACAACAACAAAATGATTGGGTGCATTGCTGTTGTTACTGCGCCAATTTTCCCCCCAAGTGGCAGTGTGTGTGCTTGTGTGTGTGTGTGTGTGTGTGCAACACGTGGAAATTCCCAATTCCCGAGCCGATTTGGCAACAACTTTGGCAACAGGCAGCCAACAATTTCACTTTGCCTAGGTTAAAGTCCTGGCGTCTGGGTGTCAGTCAACTTTCGTAGCTGTTGTTGTTGCAAGTTGCTGTTGCTGCTGCTGCTGCCGCTAGTTGTTGTATCACTAGCATAGTTGCCCAACAAACAAACACTCGAATGCTCCACTGAATGCAACTGAGTGCAGCGACCTGCGATCAGCACACTCGCCGCATACTGATTCATGCCCAGGCACTCAGTCCCTATACCCGCGACCCCCATCTACCCCCTCCCTTGTTGATGTGGCAACGTCATCAGCTGTGACTCTGAATATTGTTGCAGTTGCATACCAGTTTCGACGGTTGCTGCTGCTGTTGCTGTTGCTTTGCGCTATTTTGCATGCCCAGGCCCAGGCCATGCCACATGTGGTAGAAAGTGGCAATGGAGCCAGCGACTGACTGGCTGGTTGGTCGCCTCGTTGCCCGATTGCCCGGTTGCACGATTGCCTGGGTTGAGGTAGTAATGACCTCTCCTCGACTGGGGTGCTTGACTTGTGCGTTGGCCGTTTTCTGGTTGCAGCCACAAGGCGATCTTTGGCTCCAACGCTCTTCTCTGAATTCAATTGAAAGTGTATGCCAAATATTCAGTCTTTTGCCACATAAACTGGGCTTACTTAATTAGCCTTAATTGTTGTTGTTTCGCCTTTCGTTCTGACCAATATGATCAAGAAATAACTCCCTAAAAAATATATATACAAACATGTTTTCGATTTTCCATATTATTAATAGAATTGGGACAGTTTTTTGCAGTTTTCTGAATATAATTTTCCATAATCTAATTTTGAATTGCATTTTAATTTGCCTTTTATATATACATATTTATTTAATTGTTTATTAGCTCTTGTGCAACAAGTTGAAGTTGCAAATTGGCTTACTATCTAACTTAAATATATATTTATTTGAGAATTTCATATTCAATAAACAGATTCAATTTGAGTTAACACTTTACGCTCATAAATGAATCGCTGTAATATGTTTATACCGTTACTCATTTAGCCATTTATATATATATATATATATATGAAGAAGAGAGAATTCTGCAAGCTGCAAGCTGCCAGGCTACAAATCATTTTGCTAGTTTCTAAACTCTTCCTGTTTCGCAAATTGTGCGATTATTCTGCGGTCGGTCTCACGTCATCGTTTTGTTTGGCATCACAGCCACCCTCTAATTTAATTGGCCTAGAGGGGCGATCAACAAGCTTACTCTCAACACCTGTGTGCATATATATCTCTCCACACACACGGTCGGCGGTTGCCTGTTGTTGCTGCTGCTGCTGTTGCTGCTGTTGTTGCTGTTGCTTCTGTTGTTGTTGGCGTTTTTGGCCCAAACGTTCTATGGCCGCGTACGCGTACATTAAACCCAGCAGCAACTTCCTAGTGAGGAGGGCACTGGCTGGCGCTACGTTTAGCTGGCATTCATAAATTATGGCAGTGCCAGCAAACATTAAGCAACACTAAAAACAACAACAAACGAGACGAAATATTATGCTAAGCGCGTACAAAGTTTGCTGCTGTTATTATTATTGTTGTTGTTGTTGTTGTTGTTGTTGCTGCTGTTGCCTTTGCCCACCACCGTCTTTCAAACAGGTTTCAAATTCCTTGCCTTTGCTCACCTGACAACGCTCAGGCGAGGGCCATAGAACAAAGCCAAAGCCAGCGAACCAATAAACCAAAAAAAAAAAACAAAAACAAAAACAAACACACACATTTTGGGGTCTCCAACTCTCCAGTTCTCCAGCTCCAGCTCCAGCCCCAGCTCCAGTTCGAGCCCAGTTTTGGCTTACTAATTATTATGCTAAGCTTGATATGAGCGGCGAGAAAAGGGTTCATGCGAATTCAATGGGAGCGAGCGGCAGAGGGAGAGCACAGGAGAAGAAGGAGAAACAGAAACAGAAGCAGAAGCCGAAGCCGAAGCAGAAGAAGCAGAAGAATAAGAGCTTTGGCTCTGGCTTTGTTCTGCTGCTGGGCTCTGCTGTCGCCAGTCGACAGTCGCCAGTCGCCAGTCGCCAGTGTTGCTCAGTCGCTTAATGGCGGTTAATGGAGGTCATTCACTTTCGCACGAATTGTAATTTTTGTGCTTTAAGTCAATTCAAGTTGCCAAGTCAGCGCTTGGGTTTCATCCTTTGCTCTCTCCCTCTCTCTTTCACTCATATTGAATCGCATAATCTTATTATGCTGGGCCAAAAAAAAAGTTGTGTGTGTTTTTTTTGCTTTTGATTTTGGCTTTCGTTGTTTGTTATTTTAGTGGCTTTCCACACTCATTTTGCCAAAGATATCAATCTTGCAACGAACTCCTCGGCGTCTTCTTCTTCTGCCTCTGTCAGTTGTCCGTTCCACTGTCCACCTCAAGTGGCGAAAGTATCGCGCTTAAGAATGAACGAAAGAGATCAATGGAGTTCATTATTACGAAACATATATATATATATATATATATATAGTTATTTAATATTTATATAGTTTATTATATTATTGTAAGGGATGATAATGATTAACGATAATTGAGTTTGAACTTACGCTTAATTGCGCTTGATCTGTCTGCCGATGCTCTTCAGTTATTGATACTCTACTGCCAAAAGTAACGGGTCCAGATTCTCTCCCGATGGACTTGAATTAAAGATTCATTTTAATAATTACTTAAGGGGAAAGATTTATTCTTATTTAGTAAGCAGGATAAAATGAGCTCACCAGTTGAGCCCATTAATTATGGCTAGCATTGAGTTTGCTTCCGCTTTGATGATAATATTGCTGAGTTCTCCAACTCATCATAAATCATAAGCAACGGCTTTGGCCCCATGACGCCGACTACTAGCACTGGGCCATTAACTACCGTTTGAATCAATTAAATACAAAGCTATAATTTTCAACATATGTCTCCACACCGACTACAAGTTTTTGCCACCGAGTGCAAATTACTTTCCTTGCAGCTTGCAGATGTGTAGACACAGTTTGGAGACGGCGTCTAAAATGCTTAGTTTCGGTCTAACTCTCCACTCTCCATTCTCCACTATCCACTCTTGTGCTTTAGCTTTGGCTTTCGACATGGCGTAATCATAGAAAGCACGTGCGGCAATTTCTGCTACTACTGCTGCTGCTGCTGCTGCTGCTTCTGCTGCGTCCAAGTGCATTCAACTTAGCCAACTGTTCAACACTGTGCACATGCGTGGCCCGTCGTCGACCAACTGACAAGTCAATAAACTCATTGCCAACAACTACTGCCCCCCTCTCCATTCCCCCTGTCGTTCACTTGTCGAGCTTATCAGGGAAACTAAGCACGATCAACGATCATTGGCACCAACTAGCAACTAGCAACTAGCAGAACTCCAACTCGCAACTCGCAACTGCAACTGCAAATAACCCTCAATAACAGTTACCTCAAACTGTAAGCAGTCGTAAATAAAAAATATAAAAAAAAAATACAGCAGCAGTGCAATGTACGCAACTAGGCCTAGGCCCAACTCACACATGCAAGCACACACACACACACGCAAACAAGCATAGACCGCGGGGACCACAGCAGCGAATGCAGAAGAATGTGCAAGAAGAAAATTGCACACACACACACACACACAGATGAACACAGACAAACTCACACTCACAGCAGAGACGACTAAACTGAAAGGTTGGTTGGGATGAGGGGATATAGCAAACTGAAGTGGAATAAAGTCGTCGTCGTCGTCGTCGTCGCCGTCATCGTCAACGGAGTGCATTGCTCTACGAAAGGGTTAAAGACCCTCAACGATCGGCGCTGCGAGCAGTGAAAATGTGTGCAAAGAAATGTGAGTGGAAAAATCCAAAGCGACTGCCTGCCAGCCAGTTGCAGATATACAACAATAACAACAACAGCAACAGCAACAATAAAATCTGTGCAGCGGAAAAGCAAAAGTGCAGCCAACAGCAGCCAGCAGCAGCAGCCCCATTAGAAACGAAGACAGAGGCCAAAGCGAACCGAACCGAACCGAACTGAACCGAACCTACATCAACATGCAGTCAAAGCACACACAAAGCAGAGAGCTGGCGATAGAGAGTGGGAGAGCGAGAGAGAGAGTGCATAGAGCTTTAAACGTTTGCTCGTCTACGGTTGCAGTGGCTTTGAACTTCACACAGTTTATAGCAGCAGCAGCAGCAGCAGCAAGCAGCAGAGTTCGCTCTGCATTGCTCTCTCAGCGACGCTTTCTCTCTCTTTCTATCTTGCCGTTGATAATTGTTGATGATTGCTTTGCTTTTGTTGTTTTTTCAATGTCGAGTTCACTTTTCAAAACGGGGCATGTGCAAGATGCTATTGGGATAGATCATTGAACGTTCAATGCACCATTACAATAACACTCGCTTCAAGTGTGTGTGCGAGTATGCGAGTATGTGTGTGTGTGTTCTTGTGCGTGGGTCTCTGTGCTGTTCAAGTGGAGGCGTCTGCTGCACTTTTGATTAATTTTCACAGCGAGCGCAAGCATTTTCCACTGATAAGCCCAACTCCATTGTATTTAGTTATGTGCTTCGCTTCCTGCCCTTGCATGTCCACTGATAATAACAATAAACCGCAGTCGGGGTAAGAAAAACAAAAATGAAAATAAACAACAGCAGTGTTGAGAATTACGCCTGCATCTATTTTCTTTTTCCCTTTTTCCTCTTTTCTTTTTCTCTATTTTTTTTTTTGATAAACGATCATTATTTTACTCTTATAATTATACTTACTTAAGCCGAGAAATTTTTCATTTAGACAGCGGAAAAACGAGTTCAAGTACATGAATAGTTCTGATAGATACATGGTAAAAGAGGAAGAGAGAGAGAGGTAGAGAGAGAGCAGTGAAAATAATCGAGAAGTTTTCTTTTGGGGAGACACAGAAACAGACACAGAAAGTTGGATTAGCTGCCCAAAGAAGAGTCGAGAAACAAGGAAAACTGATTCGGAATGTTTGCATTTATAAGTAAATGAAGAGAAATTGTTCGAGAAGTTTTTGGTGCTGCTCCTAGAAAGAGACGGACATATATCTGCTATCAATGTTGATCAAAATTGTTATACAAATATATATTTTGTATATTATTACCAAATTATTAAAACCTCTTCAAAATTATATAAAAACTGCCTTCACAGTTCTATAAACTCAAAACAGATCAGGGTCACAGCGAACCCAGGGTACGGAAACCGAAATATATGTTTATAAAGATTTGACTTTTGTTTGTTTTAAAATTTAGCACTCGCATAAAAAAAAAAATAAAAAAAAAAAACAAATATCACGATCGCATGAGCAAATTTCACCGACCTTGGCTAATAAAGCGTTTTCAAAGTGTTTCCTACCCAAATATTTAAGCATATCTCTCGTTCTGTCCTGCTTTCTTCAACTCTCTCTCTCTCTCTCTCTGCCTATATCTCTTTCTCTCGCTCTGTTATTGTGTAAGAAATATGGCCAATTTATAATTGCACGCGCTTCTTCATTAGATTGTGCTGGGGACCTTGAAACCCCTTATCGAATTTTCACCTTTCGTGCGAAAACTACCAAAAACCGAACACTGATAACAGAACTTAACGCAAATCGAAATAACTGTAAGCGACTAAAAGCTACTCTACAAACAGCAAGCAGAGTTGCCAGCATCGTTTTCATTCGTTTAGCTACCTTTTTAGGAGTGGAAGAAGCCTCTTTAAAAAAAACAATAACTTTCAGCGTTTTCTTAAAAAAATTCAAATTAAAAAATTACATTTTATGAAAAGTAAAAAGTATGATAAAAAAAAATTAATGTCAGCATTTTTCAAATGTTCACTTTTAATTATGAAAATTGAAAACAAATAAACGGTTTCTATAAGGAAATTTTTTGTCGCGTTTCCCCTTATATAAAACAAATAAATAATAAACAAATATATATATATATATATATATTTATATATTGCAACCAATTCCAAGAGCAGTACTAAAAATATATATTCAAAATCAATATTTAAACAATTGCAAAACTAATGATTTATTTTTTTCCATTCGTAAGAAAAAGTGTCGCAGTGGCATTATTATGATTTTCGCAATTGTATTTGTAGAGTAATCAAGTATCTGATCAAATCCTCCACGACTATATAACTATTGTGGTTTCCATCTATTTTTATCTGAGTGACGCGTTTTGCGTTTGAGTTTGTTTGCGGCTAAGACCGATAAGGGAACATCAGGAATTTGTTCTGCTGACCTTCATTTTTCGCTGCTGTCCGCAGATAACAGCGATAACCGATAAGCGACTGTGTGTGTGCGTGTGTGTGTGTGTCTGTGTGTGTGTGTGTGATTGTTTATTATCACGTTTGAAGTTTTCGTAGTTACGTGTAAAATGCGCTTGTTTTGCCAATTAGCCCATTACGACAACACATAATGCAAGCGATTACATGTTGCAACACTTACATTTACAATATCGTTTATCTATATCTGATGTATTACATTGTGTTACATATCGATAGATTACAAATCAAATAAAGTCGCACCGCTCAAGTGACTTAGATATATAGCTTTCTCTATGAGAACTGCTAGCTGCTCTCCATGTGCTGAT
Source organism: Drosophila nr. fundita (assembly GCA_035044245.1). Lineage (NCBI taxonomy): Eukaryota > Metazoa > Arthropoda > Insecta > Diptera > Drosophilidae > Drosophila > Drosophila nr. fundita. The sequence continues at coordinate 258,289 of JAWNMG010000622.1, read as the reverse complement.
TTTGATCAATTGTTCTGATCCTCAACCTTCGAATTGAATTTGAATTTTCCCTATCCCACCTTCTCCTTCTCACTTTGTCCCTCTCTCTCTCTCTCTCTCTCTATCTGAGCACAGTAGCATGACATCATGAGATCTCTGGACAGCCCAAAATTATGCGTAATCAACTACCCCAAAAAAAAAACCAAAAAAAAATACACACTTAACATCAAAATCTGGCAACATAAAAAGAGACATGCAAAAATTAAACTGCTCGAGTACACACACAAAAAATTCAGCAAAGTCAACAATTAGAATAAGACACCGAATTCTTGATACTCTCTTTAGTGGTAAGCCACTTTAGTCAAGCGATTAATATCAGAATTGAAATTAAATTATAATTAAAAAATAAAAATTAAAATTAAATACTCTTAACTAAATTACTTTTAGTAAGCCAGAAAAGAATCATATTTTATGCATGGCATTTTTCAGATCTATGCGAAACTGATGGCAAATTGATGGTACATTTGTGTTAGGGTAGAACAAGCAGGCACAAAACATTTTTTATGCGTATACCGCAAAAATGTTGGCCTTCAAATTGACCGAGTTCATGAACACCAACAAACGAGGCACGTTCAGACAGATAGACGGACAGACGGACGGACAGACGGACGGACAGACGTTCTACGCACCTTCTCATTGTGTGTTAATTATATGCTGAGAGCGATACAGATGCAGATGTATTTTTGTATGTATGTAGGTACTTATGTACGTATGTATGTATATAGATAACTAAATAAGCTAAAACATACATATATATACATATATATAAAGCAGATGTCTGATATTCTAAAGGCCCCGTCCTCATGATTCAAACCCGCCAGCAAGTTCAAAAGTTGCGCAATCGGCAAAAAAAAAAAAAACTGGTTTCCAGTTCTAAACGCAACAAAATTACTTGCCCAAATTGTTAACAAGTTATCAAGGAAGTTTATTCTGTCTCTTAATCACACAGTTTTATTATTTTGCAAAAAAAAATATAATAAACGAAATAAAATAAAAAAAACAACAACAACAACAAAAGTGTCAAACTACCAAGGAAAAAGTCATCAAGAGTCGTTCAACTTACGCGGGAGAACGCAGCCAACGCGTGTCAAGAGAGAGAAACGAGAGTATCATAGAGAGAAATGGAGAGAGAAAGAGAGAAACACACATACAGAGAGAGAGAGGGAGAGAGCAAGACTGTTAAGTGGAAGGTCGCTCTGATTAAGCCAAAAAACAAGGCTGAGTTTGGGGGCGAGATGATTTGCAATCAAGATAATTGCATACTCAATAAGCGCAGAAATATGCGATGCATATAACATTGATCGATCAATCCAAAGGGTCTACTATAACAACAGTAAGAATGCTGTAGTCGAGTGAGCTCGACTATGAGATACCCTCCTGCACCCAAGTGTTCATTTGAATTACCCAAATTTCCCTTTGAAAAGTTCTGCAAACTCAACAATATATACGAAAGAATTTTAGGTATCTATAGTCATAAAACCATCTATATATTTATTATATATATATATATACTTAAAAGGTTGTCCTTTTTGCTATCGGAAATCGATATATATCAATATTTGCCAAACGTGTGCAGTTATCAATAAAAACAAAATAAATTTGAGCTGCTTCCGGGGTATTCGAGAACTTATATAGCAAATTATACTTCTCGTATATTTTATATATTATTATATCGATATTTGCAAACGATGGCAGTTATCGATAAAATGAAATCAACTTGGTCTACTAAATTATATATCTATAACTATTTATTTATTTATTATATATAATATATTTGGCATATTTTCATATATGAAATGCGACTCATCTGTTGATCCTGATCAATACTTTATACTTTATGATATCAGAGTTGCTTCCTTCTGCCTGTTACATGCTCCTCCCAAAACCAGTATACCCTTTTCAGCCATATTTAATGAGTTCGAGCTGTGATTTCATTTGCACCACTAACACAAAGTCTCTTTTCTCGCTGACCCTCTTTCAATTATCGGTCAACAGTTTCGTAGCTGAAGGCCCTGCCTTGGACTTTGATTTGCAGTCATCACTTTTCTTACTTTCCGGCTGATAACTGAATTGCCTGCTGGCTGTTAGCCCGGCCCATGTGGGATAAACAGCGCTTTGAGCCGACAAAGCCAATGACATTTGCCAGGCGTACATTCGCCTCTTTCAGCGAACGTTGATCGTCGTTGATGGGTGCAAGAGAGGGGAGGCATGGGGCAAGGGGTAGCTGCATTGTTCGTGACGCAGCTGAAAGTTGGATGCGCTGCTTGCTGCTGAAACATGACGTTGCACATCGTAATCGTAATCGTAATCGGCTTGTAAAGTCTTCGGAAATTGAGCAGTGATTGGAATAATGCACGCTGCGATCAACAACAACAACAACAACAACAAAACCTCAACTCAGCAGCTAACCAATTTCTTTTGCATAGATTGAACTTGACCTCCACTTGAACCGAATCATGCTGCACCATGCTGCTCCATGGCTCCCAGGCCAGAGTTTGCCTGCCCCTGCTTGAATTTTCTGTATCTTTTTCATTTGTGCATGCCACTTTCGTTTTGTCTGTCCATTTATTTTTAAACGAACTTGTTATTATTGAAATTGCATTAATAAGGAAGTTAAATGTTTATTTTCGTTTCGGTCTGGACGGTAAAAAGTTTGTTGACATTATATGTGTGTGTGCTCATATTATCAACTTTTTGGCATACATTGCGGCCATTTGATAGGGACTGAGTTCTCTGTCTCTGTTATGTGTGTCACATAACAAGGAACAGTCACAATTGGATTTGTGTTCTCAACACACCCAGAATTCTACAGTTGCAAACAAAATAATAACACCATTATTTAAATGTTGATTTTTAATATATTGTTTAACATTTCCCCGTCAGACAAAGTGTAGAAATTGGAGTGCTACGTCCAGAATCGATAATTGCAAATCGGTAAAGCAACATATCTTCCATAAAAATCTACTTCAAAGATGGGTATTTCTTTGCTACAGTTATCAGATGGTATAATTTATGGTAACAGAGATAAGTTCCATATTCTTGGAAATACATTTCTTATGAAAGTGGTGCTATTATTTGTTTCGCAGCTGTATTTCGTATTGTTTCAAAACATGTCGTAAAAATGCGATAGACTTGAGGAATAACAAACCCCTCCCCCTCTGAGTACAACAGCAGTCAGCCGACAAATATGCTGAAAAGCCGAAAATGTTTCGGAAAATAACTCACCCGATGGATATTTTCGTCTTTTCGATTTGAACGGGGAACGGGCACCCACGCAAACGCTGAGTGGAACAATGGGGAAGCGAGACGGATCGAATGAGGCGAAGAGGAGGCCTTAACCTTGGATAGAGACGGCGAATATAAGAGCGACCATCAAACTAGAATAATCAAAAAAGAAGACAAAGAAGAAGAAGAAGTGGCAGAGGCAGAGGCAGATCGATCGATCGAACGTTGGCCACACGTGGCATTTTGGAGTTGGTTGCTTGGCTTGTTGGCTGGCTGGGAACAGGAAACGATTTCCACATTGACCTAGGCGGGCCCAACGGGTTGATCATGTGCAGCGAGCAGTGAGCAGCGAACAGCAGCGAGTATGTAAATATTTATTTACAATTCGTCTTGAAATGTCAACGGCACGATGTCAATGACTGCAGCAGTGGCGGGTAGAAGCCAATGCACCGCTCTGTGTGTTGTGTGTGTGTTGAGTGTGATATAATTTTAATTATACACGCAACAAGTAGTAATTAAATAAATTGCATTCAAAAACCGAAACAGGCAATTTTTTTTTTTTATTTTGTTTTTGTTTTCGTTGCGAAGCGCATGAACTTAGTTAAGTTATATTGAACTTTTTGCCAAAACGGAGGCGCCATGAACTAGCGATATAAATAACACCCAACATGCTGATGATGATAATGATGATAATGATGATTATGTTGTTTATTGATGTTGGCAATGGGGGGAATCGTTGTCATCATTTTCATTCGCAAAACGACGAAATCATTGCTAAAAGAGTACAATAACCGCTGAGCAGCGTTTACCTTGGAACCGGGCCGGCTACTATCGGTTTATCTGTGCGGCATGTGTTTCACTCCACGCGAGCCCGCCTGTTGCCAGGGTGGTTCAAGTCTCCGGTGGGGTGGCTAATGCCTGCTGTACGTGCGTGTGCGTGTGTGCGTGAGTGTGCGTGTGTTGTTTTCTAAGCAACACCCTCAACAGCTCGTCATTTGGATCCCTCTCGCTCTCGCTCTCTGTTTTCTCTCAGTCTGCTGCTCTCTCACTCACACACACACACAGACAAGCGTCCGCTCTTGTTGATGTTTTGGTTTCACGCTCGTAGCCGCCGCCACATGTTTAATCATTTTCAAGAGCATGTGAGCGCAAGCAGAGTACGACTCTCTCTCACTCTCTGTGTGTGTGTGTAGCTGTCTGTTGCTCTCTCGCGCTCTCAGGGTCGAGCATGCGAACGACTGGCCGAAAACTGAACAAGATCCAACGCGAATGTTGATTTTCCTTTCATTCAACGTTGAAACATCGCAACGAGCAGATCGTCGTTGCTCCGTCATTTAATCGTCGTCGTCGTCGTCGTTGCCGTTGCCGTTGTTTGTCGTGCTTCGTTTTCGTTCGTCGCGCGTTCGTTCGCTTTTGCGCATATATCGGTTAAATATCAAATGTATATTGAATACCATAAATAACAAAATTATCATTGTCCATTATCCCTCAAGTGACTACACAACTGAATAAATGATCAAAGTAGCCGAAGGATATGCCCAGTGTACTGTGAAAAGAGTGCTGAAATATATAAGAGTTTTAGGCAAGCGCAACAATGCCTGTTTAGGCCCCATAAGCCTTAAATCATAACCATTTATAGATATATATATTTAGGTAGCAAGTGAAGTGTCCTCCGCATTGTTCAATAACAAAATGCTAATGTCCGCGGACAGTTCCGATTGTCAGCCCAGCAGCAGCGCCATGGAATCGCCCATGGAGTCGGCAGGCGGCCCCAAGGCCACCTCGGTCATCTGCCAGATGGCCCCATCTAGCACCACGAGCAGTGCACAGTTGATGGTCGCTGGCCGATCCCATTTGGAGAATGCGCTCAAGTTGCCCCCCAACACGAGCGTCTCCACCTATTATCAGCACAGCAAACTGATTGTTGGCAGCCAACAACAGCCACAGCAGCCATCTAGCGGCGGGAGCAGCAGCAGCAGCACCAGCAGCAGTTCTGCTGTCATCTTTCAAACGTCGGAATATCATCAGCGCCAGGTCGCACCTGTCACAGAAATGGATACTGTGCCGTCCACAGGTGGGCCCAGCGTGGCCAGCAAGATGCCCCACAGCAATGTCATCTATGTGAACAAATCCAGCTCCAGTGTGGTGGTCAGCACCACCGAACCCACACAGCTGCCGCCCCAGTCGCACTTTGATCCATCGCCAGCGGGTCATGCTCATCACGCTGCCCATCATCACATGGCCGCCGCCATGTATCATCATCACCAGGCTCAAGAGGGCGTCACTCATCATGGCTATGCGAATGGCGGCCATCATCATCATTTGGGCCCTATTCCGGGTCAGCCCAATGGCGCCATTGTGGTCATGCCAGCCGATTCGCGTCCACAAACACCGGAGTATATCAAATCCTACCCAGTTATGGATACAACTGTCGCCAGCTCGGTCAAAGGCGAACCCGAACTGAATATTGGTGAGTCGACGATCGCTCGATCGATCGAATAAATTCGAATATCACACGAATGTTATTCATATTTAAGTAAAGCTAGAAAAAGTCCGTTTTATAGCTTAATACAAAATTTCTTAAATTTATTTTATATGACTTAAATAAAGTACAAACTCAAAGTCAAAATGTCGAATAATACAGAATAGAAGAGAATATATTTACCATATAAATGTGAATAATATTCATATTTGATTCAAGCTGAAAAAAAATGCATTTTAATTATTCAACAGTTTTTCGATTTATTTTCCCTGACTTAAATAAAGAACAAACTTAAAATTAATAAAGAGGAGTCGAACATCCGAATGTGAATCACATACGTGTAATACAAGAAAAAGGAATTTAAACAGTTTTCCAAACTTACTTTGAGATTAAGATTTATTTTCCATGAAAAGTACAAACACAAACGATCTCTCAGCTATCTGATCTCTGAGTGAAATCAGCACTTTCCCAGATTTATTTTCTAAGACTTAAATAAACTAAAACTGAAACAGACGAGTAAAAAATATTATTTTGAGCAAGAACATTTCGATCCGATTCTCGCAACTGTTTTGCTAGTTTTCAAAATCGAAATCAAAAACATTTTTCATTGACAAGTAGCTTCGATACAATACCTTTTGCATAAAAGCTATGGTTTAGCGAGAGCCTTGGACTTTTGAAGCACATTTGCAATATAGGCCTATATTTGGAGGCGCGGAAGCATTATGTCGGGGGCTAAGGCTAAGGCCTGATGGGTGTATTGACTTATTGACGTCATGTTAATTAGGTAGGCAAGTAACGCTTCCGAATTCTGCAGTCAGTTAGTCAGTTAGTCGTTCATTCACTCAGCCAACAAGGTCGTTCCGCATACAATAAAAAAAAACAACAACAACAACAGCAACAGCAAACGCAACAAAAACAACAACAACAACAACAACAGCCGCAACTCAAATCACAAGTCTGAAAATACTTGGAGTTCGAGTGAGTTCAATTAACTCGAATTAATGTTTTCTGTGTTGTTTTTGTTGTTTTCTTACATATGCATATATACACATACATTATATATGCATATATGTATGTGATTTAGCGACAATTTTAAAAATAACTGTACCAATGTCAGGCGTCATTTATGACGAAAGAAGTTAATGCACTTTATGTCGGCTACACCAGTTATCAAAGCAACCAGTTGCGACTCATATATATGTATATATAAATCACCGATAATGAGCCTCAGTTCAAGCGATGAGTCAAGGTAATCTCCCCCCTCCATGGGAAATATTATGCAGTCAAAATCTTGAAAAATACGAACTGATTTTAGTACTGCAACTTTAAAGTAATTGTTTTCCTTAGCATATCAAATCTGGTAATAAAGAACCTTAGTTAATCTCGCGATTAATGTCATAATTAAAAATCATTCACAATTTAATCAAATACCAATTTATAATACATATTTATCTAGATAATTCTTTTGAAATGCTTTCTTGACACTTGATCTTCAAACATCTAAAATTAAATAAAATAAATTAAGAAAATAATTATAATTAATAATAAAATTCTTATAAAGATACATCTGAATATATACCGTTAATATAAACTGCATTATTAAAGCCAACTTTCAATGAAATAAAATCACACATATAAAAAAATATATAAATTAAATATAGTTTTAAAATATTGAGACACAATCTTCAAAGTCTTTACATATATCAAAAAATGTGTTTTCAATTTAAAAATCAGTCAAAATAATATTTATAAAAGAAACGTTCTAAAATAAATATAATTATATACTACATAATTATATACCATATAATTATTAAATTAATTAATAATTAAAATACCAAATTAAAATATAAATTTACATATATATTTCATAAAAAGTTTTTATCGAGTGATAATCTACAAGGTTCCCAACTAGAAACTTCCAAAGATTTGGCCATAATATAAAATGCTTTGAATACGACACAGTTTCTAAAATAGTCGTGATTTTATAGATTTTGGGATTTAGTTTTGATATCAAAACTGAAAATGAGTCATAATTTGAAAAGCTGGCCAACATCTCGTCGACGTTAAACCACATTTCCAGTCACATTTCATGCCTTGTTAACGAAAGTGAAATTTGTGCGCACCTTAAGTCAAATGTAATGTTTATATGTCGTCTATTATGTGTTGCCTTGTCGCTGTTATTGTTGTTGTTGTTGTCTCTGCGTCTTCTTCTTCTCTAACTTTTATTTATTTATGTGTCTGCCGGCGTCGCATTTCTCCAAACAAAAACAAGAAACAAAAAACTGGGCGACTGGGCAAATTGTGCATTTGATGCGAACGCGATTTTCCAAGTTCATTGCTACCCAGAGTGCAGCTGTGTGTGTGTGTGTGTGTGTGTGTGTATTTGATACGCTTTGTGTTTATTGTTGCTGTTGGCTCTTGGCATTTGTAAATGCATCCGTTAGCCAAGTTTTTAATTTCAATTGCGAAAACGAAAGTGAAAAGCAAAGCAAATGCATTTTTCGTTTTCACTGCGCATGCTCACTCAATTTATGGCCAAAGCGCGACTCAAACTGAACTCAACTCAACGCCGAAAGCTCCTCTGGTGAGTAGGTGCCAACACACCACCCCCACCCCCACCCCCCATTCCTCAAATGCAACGCTTAATTTAAATTCGCTGTCAAATTGTCTTTGACATTTTTACTTTGGCAAACGGCAATGACTCGTCCGTCCGCTCGTCTGTCCGTTCGTCCGTCCACTCGTCCGTCCGGTTCGCTTCGCTTCGATTTGGTTCGGTTCGGTGTCAGTTTCGGCTTCCCTGAGACACGAACCCCGACCAACAGCATTTGGCTTTGCTGAATGTCGGTGAAAGTCAATGCGAAGCCTCGCTACAATTGTGTGCAAAAGAAAAGTTATTTGCTTTGTGCAGTTTTTCGTTTTTCGATTTTCGTCGTCTTTCCATATATATATATATTTTTTTTTCTTAAGTTTTGTTTTTCGTAGGCGGAGTTTGAACTTTTGCTTGGAAAGTTTTCATCAGCTACGTCGTCGTATTTTTATTGACACAATTATTTGTGCATTTTAGAAATTTATTAAACGGTCAACGAACCGACCGATCTCCGGATCTCTAATTCTTTACATTGGGGGGGTGCTCAGACATTTGGAAAAGTGAAACGCATCAAATTGAAAGTATAACCCTTTATATATCTATTCATTATATGTAATGTGGCATTGTTGAAAGCAAGAGTGCTCTCAGCATCGATTGCTTGAATATCTGTAGTTGGTAGAGACTCTTACCTTGTAGCTGAGCCTAATTGAAATAATATTGCAGAAATATAGAATGAATGATGCCAAAAGTTATGAAATAAATTTTGGTTCTTGAGTTGCTGCGACTTTTTCAAGTGCAACATTTAAATGATTCTCAGTCACACATTCAACAATTGCAGTACAAGTATTTAAAATTCTTCAACTTGGGACAAACTTAGATACTTTATATATTTAACTATAATTCATCTTTATTGCAATTCCGTGATGATAATTTTTGGGACTTGCAGTTCAACTTTTTTAAGTGTAACAATTGTAAATTTAATTAATTAGTGCAGCCATCAATTATTAGAAGTAGTTTAATAAATTGAAAATGCTAACAAATTTAATTTCGGCAATTTTTGTCTTTCTCCTTTTTTATGTAGCAATTATGCTTAACATTAATCAACCTATCTTGTCTTTCTTAAAAGGGGTTTTAGGACTTTCCTTATTCCCTCTATATACTGATTAATTATTATTTTGATTGATTATTTTCTTAAATACAATTCTTTCAACACTTCACAAAGAATATAGAGGACTTTAAGGACCTTGATTTAGCTGACTAACTTAAATACGTTTCATTTGTGGAAACTAGTCATACTTATTAACCCAACTGATCCTCAAGACTTAAACCTACAAAGCATGCAAGACAAGCTCATTTGCCATTGAACAGAAATCAACTCGAAAAGCTGCCCAAATTAATTCCTTAACTCACGCACATCTCTCTCTCTCTCTATCTCTCTCTCTCTCTCTAACAAGATCTTTGAGCCAAGTCAATGATCGCATTTTGTTTGCCGGCTATTAATTTGAATTGAATTAATGCACGCGAGAATTGCATAATAACAAAATGCTCAAATATTGAACCGTATTGAACTGAAACGCATCACGATTTCGGATCTCGGATCTTGAAACGCTGCTCTTCTGCTTACGCACACGTTTGTAATACAATGAACCAAGCGCTAATGGGCGGCAGAGGAACACGCCCACTTTACACACAAGGTGGCGCATTTCAATTCGCGTGACCTCAGCTGCGTTTTTTGAACCCAGTAATGAAAACAGCAACAACGAAACCGAATGAAATTTGTTCAAAAACTGAATTTTATTGCACGATACGTTGAACTGCGTCCGACTGCGAAACCTGTACGAACATTTCCGCATTTGAGTGAGAGAGAGAGAGCGAGTGAGCGAACGAGAACAGCACTCTCTCTGTCAGACTCGCTTGCTCTCATTCTGTGTGTGGTGAGCAACACGCGCTAAACTTTTATTTATTGATTTAGATTGGTGCGAGCGAGAGAGCATGCGACACTCACAGCCAAGCAGCTAAAAAAACACAATTTCAATGTCAAATTTTAATTTAGTAGAGTTTTAGACTCAGAACATTACCAATATGGCAAGGCACACACACACACACACACGACGCACACCTCTCTCTCTCTCTGTCCCCCCCTCGCTCAGCACCTATCAGCGTGTGTGTGTGTGTTTCATATCAAGCAAGTCAGCCGAACATTTTCAGCTGTCGGAATTAATTTGTTTGTATTCTATACACACACAAGCATAGCTTTTGTGCATGTGTGTGTGTGTATTATTTTTCTGGGTCTGCCATTTGTTTGTTTGTTGTTTTTTTGGCATATTTCTAGCTGATAGTGCCGCCCGCCCAACTCCCCCCCACCCCATCTCTACCTCACTCACTCACTCACACTCACACTCTCTCTCTTTCTCTCTCTCTCTCTCGTTGTGTGCCTGCTGTGTTCGTGTGAAGTGAATGAAACTTTCAAGGTCGCCTCGTGTGTGTGTGTGTGTGTGTGCGTGTGTGTAGAGTGTTGTGCGTATTAGATAATACTCATAGATTTCAGTTTTCGACTATTCAATTTTTAGCCAACAAATGGCAAAAGCGTCCTTGACGTTAGATTTGGCCTACGCAAATTCGACAGACAACACAACAACAACATTCAACAGCTGGAAGAATCATGAGAACCGGTTCGATCAGCTACTGACTGGCCGTCATTTTGGTTCAAGCAATCCAATACACATCTCAACTCCTCCAGTATAAACAAATGGATTTTATGACTCTATGATAAAAACCCAAATGAAATTGTATGCCAATAAAATAACTCAAGCAAACTGGATCTGCGTGAAACCAGGAAGCAATTGCTGAATTCTCGTTGCCATCATCATATATCATATGCAATAATAAAAAAGTGTATATAGTAACTAGAGATATTTGCACTCGGCTTGCACTCGTTTTTCAGTTATTTTTCTATACACATTTATATTTATAGACATTTGCCAAATTTGCAGCTTATCAGTTCAAATCTAAACAAAAAAGAATATTCATTTAAAATACAATTCTAAGAAATGCGGAATGGAACTTGGGATATGATTATCTACACACACTGCTCTGCTGGTCATTTTGAGTCATGCATCAATTTGTAAAAACTCCACGGAGTTCTAGAAAAGTGTTGTAAAAAACATAAGACAATAAATAAATATTAAAATTTTAACAGTAATACTTGGTTCGTAAGCGATTCTATAAGCAAAAAAACTCGTCGCGCCCCTTGAGACGATTTTACTACTTTTGCCAATCGACGCACGCTTAGTCATATTTATTAGACTGATAAGTGTTTTCGATGCGGTAACAATGTAAAATTCATCAAATAAAAAAAAGGGAAGTCTAGTGATAACAGCTATTGGCAAACTAAGCTTATCAATGCGCTGTGTATTGAACTATTTATATTTTGCTTATATTTATATTTGAATTGTTTGCTTTGAGCTTTAAGTGTAGACAATGCGGCAGATTGGAAATCAGAATGAAACCGTAGACAAAGTTTTAGAGCTCTTAAAGTGTTTAATTTTACAACGATCGATAAAGATCTCACACACACACATGCACATGCACATACACACTCATACACATATGTACATACTCATGCAAACAGAGACACGCACAAGCTGCTTGTGGCTGCAGCAAAAGTGCAACGATCTGCAGTGCAAAATGTCAGTGAACTTGTCGAGACGACAACAACAGCAAAACAACAACAACAACAACAGTAACAACGACAACAACTAAATGCAAAGACTGCAGACGCGAAGCGTGTCTGGCACAGAAACAAAACACAGCAGAAACATATGTATGCATGTTTGCATGTGTGCATGTGTGTATACATAAGCCTGTGTGTATGTATGCGTGTGCAGCTACACGAACCCACGATGATGATGATGATGACGATCATGTTAATGATGATGATGATGATGATAGTTGTTAATGATGACCATGGCAGCGTGAAGATCATGAGCGTGCAAACATTTTGCAATTGTTTTCATCATCTTTTTTTTTCTCTTTTTCTTTTTGTAAAACACGATTGTTTACAATGCGAGGAATGCCTCTGCTTGCCAGTCTCTCCCTCTCCCTCACTCGCTCTTGCTCCGCGTAGCTTTTTTATCAATTATATATAATTGGCTTATTTGATGGCAGCTAAAAGGTAACAAAAGACTCGCTCGAGAGAAAGACAGAGAGAGAGAGAGCAACTCGTTTGACGCTGCCAAAGAAAGTCTTTCTCCACTCGGTTCGACAAAGCAAAGTTGTTTGACGGGTCTCTCTCTCTCTCTCTCTGTCTTTCTTTCTCTTGTCTGCGCAAGATTCTTGTTCTGCTTTGTTTACTTTCTTCTTGCTGCTTTCTTTAACACTGCGGTGAAAGTTACGTAACACTTGCTGTTGTGCCTGCAATTGTCTTGGCCTGTCTCGCTATCTCTCACTCTATTTCGGTCTCTCTCTCTCTCTCTCTCTCCGTCTGTGTTTGGCCGAGAACGAGCTCAAGTTCAACACAACAAGTTGCCCATTTTGTTTTGCTGCTTTCTTCGTATTTTTCGTTGCCAGCATTGACATTGGCATTGGCCACGATCTTCTTCTTGCCGTTTGAAAAGAAAGTATTACGTCTGTGCTTACTTTCTTCGTCGGCATTGGCATTGCCATTGAAGAGTAAAAGTTGCAATTTATTCTCAGCTTTTAGTTGAAGTTGAATTTGTTTTTAATTTGCTTATCAAACTCGTTCGATAAGACAAAGAAGCGAAGAAGAAGGTATAATTTGAATGCCGTTATGTTAGTTGTAATTACATCTGCACTCTGATATAATATAAATGGCGAAATGTTAGTTGTAATTACACATGCACACTATGTAAAGTGCACTTTAACAGCGCTCTCTTTGTACAGCGCTCGCTCTCTTTGTGCAGCGCTCTCTCGACAAAGGGCGATCCGCCGGCTACTGCAACTAATCATTCGTATCGCTGCTCTTTTACATGGACATGAAGGTTCTGTTAACGATAACCATGTTATTAACATAAGTAATAGGCTGTTAAATGTTGTTTTGAGCTTTTACATATTTTGAATAAAACATAAATTAATTTTGGCTACATATTAATTCGATATTTGTTTTCTGGTTTTCTTGCAGAATTCGATGGCACCACTGTGCTGTGTCGCGTCTGCGGTGATAAGGCATCCGGTTTCCATTACGGAGTGCATTCCTGCGAGGGCTGCAAGGTAAGTCTACAAGTCTCGCTCTCCCTTTCTGGGTGGGTGGTAAATTAGCGTGCGTCTGCCACGTGTGGCTAGAAGCTGCAGCAACCACCAATAAAACCATTTCTGACATTGAACTCATTTGAACTCGTCCTTTTTTCTCATTTTTTGATTAGGGGTTGTTAGAGGCACAGGGAGCAGGCAGCGGAGCAGAGGGGGGAAATCGCGACTGGCTTTGTGTCCTTGCAATTTGGCAATTGCGTTGCAGACATTAAACCTGCAACGCCTGTCTGCCCCCTTGGCATAAATTGCGTCGCAATAAAATAAATCAAAAGTAAACACACGCGAACAAAAATATATCCTGGAAACCACCACCAGCAGCCGCATTTCTGGCATTTTGCACACTGTGACATTGAAAATGTGCCGCAAGTTCATTCGCCCTTTCAACTGCGCTCGCAGCGAGTCCAAGCTTGAAGTCCAATGTCGAGCTCCCCTCCCCTCCCCCGCCTCTCCCTCACCGCGCACCCCTTCGCTTAATCAGTCTGTGCATATAATAACCTTGGCAAAGTAGTTTGCCCTATTCCCTTATATTCCACGAGCAGCGTTGCCGCCAAAGTCAGTCGGGAATAATGTCTCAGTGACGTCCTTGAATTAGGTTAACAGCCAGTTTCAGTTCTAGATTGCCAGCTCCCTCTCTCTCTCTCCCCCTCACCCCTCGCTCTCTTTCGTTCACTCTCCCCTCCCTTCGCCTGTGGCGCGATCCTTTGTCGATCGCTGTTTATGTATGTATGTGTGCATATTTATTTGTACAGCATTGGTCTCATTCTTGTGGGCTGCTGCCTGGCGACGTCTGCGCGTCTGAAATTTCAAACTTTCCAAGACTTTAGCCCGCTTCTCGTTGCTTCCAATTTTATTTTATTACGACTTTTTTCTTGTTTTTGCGAATATCTTTTGGTGGGTTTTTTGCAAGTTCATTGACTTCTGCTTGCTTGTGTCTCTTGACCAAAGCAGCCAGCGTCCAAACTTTGGTACGTTTTTTTTTTGCCTGGTTTTCAGTCTTTATTTCAGTTTGAGCAAGCATGTGTGCGTGTGTGTGTGTGTAATGATATTAAGTAGCTCGTCTCTTTTATCAATGTGCCAGTCACACACACACACATGCGCTAATTTAAATACATACATACACATGCCTATGTTCGTGTGTGTGTGTGTGCTTGGCAGGTAGGCCTATGAATAAAGCTTCATACGCGCTTTTTGAAGTTCAAGGTTAAACAAAGGCACAGGGTCCCAGTAGCAGCAGACGCAGCAGCCGCAACAGCCGCAGCAGCAGCAGCAGCGCTCTCGCTCCCTCTCTCTCTCTAACTTGCAGTCAGAAACCTGTCCTGCCTTCTTCGGCTGCCCTTCGTTGGACACGCACTTTTTTGTTGTTTTCATGAGTTACGCGTGCGAAAAGAGCAAACGAATCGATCGCTTGCTCTCTTGCTCACTCGCTCTCTCTTAATTTTCGCACGTGCTTAAAATAATCGGTTGGCTAGAGAAGTAGGAAGCAAGTTTTATTTAGAGGTTTTTGCCATTCTTTTCATTATCATCATCATGATCATCATCGTTGTTGCTTTTGCTGTTGTCATGTTGCTGATACTTCCGCCCAGGCCACAACTCACTTGGTCTCCAACACCTGATCGCCGCTCAGCCTTCATTTTGTCTATTGACCTCTATTTCTTGGTTTTTATTTTTGTGTGTGAACTGAGCAAACATTTGTCTCATTCAAATTTGAATTTTAGAGTTTGCTTAGTTTTGACACTGACAGTTCGCTGGAGTAGTTAAGTTTCTATTAGAAATCAAACCTATTTTTTCAATTATTTATTTAATGTCAATTAAAGTCAGTCGACAAGAAAATTTACAAATACATTAGGTAAAAATAATAATGATGATTAAAAATACAATTCTAAATTACTTTTAAGAAAACAATAAATTTGTATATGATTTCTGGGGCATTAGTTAAATGAGTAATTAATATTTAATATTTTTAATTAATATTGACTCTAAGCGGGGTGTTTTACTTAAAGAACTTTTGAAATTATTTTTATTTTAGACTCAATTCGTTTTTTAGTCACTTTAGTCAGCTCTGAAAAAATAAGCAAAAATTTCCTTTAGTAATTCGTTTCTTCTAGAACAAAACAGTAGAGTAAAAGCAAACCTGACAAACGAGGTAAATATGTGAAATTACTTCACCCCTTATAATTATAATATTAATAAAAAAAATATGTTTACGTTTATAAAATTATATTATAAGCATTGTCAATTCACGCACAAACAGTCATTTAGCCGTAATAATAGCTGTTGGCAGCTTCGCTGGTTTCTCACCTGGCAGCAATGCTTTTTTTTTTGTTGTTTGCGTTATTCCTAATGACCTAATTTGTGTTACGAGCCCAAGTTATGGGAATGGATTGGATTGGTCTGTCTCCGAGAATTCCTCAAAAAAATAAGCATGAAAACAAACGTAGAAAAAGCAAACAGAGGCAAAAAAAATTAAATAAAGGCAAGACACAAGCACACACACTCACATATATATATATATATATATATATATATATATGTACCTAAATAGGTAAATATGTCTGTATGTATTTGTTGACGTTAGCGTTTTTTTAGTATGTATGTGTGAGTGTACGTAGAATATATATTTGTGATTTCTGTTATGGTTGCCCCTTTATCATCTCCTTTGTCCATCGTGAATGGGTCTGCTTTCTTTGCTCTCCCTCCATTCGGCTATTATACAACATGTTGTTATTCTTTCACATTATTTAGCATATTTATTTATTGTACATTTGTTGTTATTCTTTTCCTATCCACACAAACAAGCGCACACAGATACACGCACACATGCACACACACACACGCAACGTTTTTACTACTTCGTTGTTGCGTTTTTTGCTGTGTCTCTTTTGGTTTCGCTGCCTGGTCATTTGTTGTTTTTTTATGCTTCGTGTAGTTTTCGTGTGCAGTTGTGTGTGTGTGTGTGTTGATTGAGTGAGTGTGTGTGTGTGTGTGCGTGTGAGTGC
Organism: Drosophila nr. fundita; assembly: GCA_035044245.1. Classification (NCBI taxonomy): domain Eukaryota; kingdom Metazoa; phylum Arthropoda; class Insecta; order Diptera; family Drosophilidae; genus Drosophila; species Drosophila nr. fundita. The sequence continues at coordinate 241,692 of JAWNMG010000622.1, read as the reverse complement.
GAGCGTGCGTCTGTGTTGGTGTAAATGTGAATGAACTCGTTCAATGTCAGCACAGCGGCGAAGCAGCGTGCGCAGCATGGGCCACAAGAGCAGCACCAGCGGCAGCAGCAGCAGCAACAACAACAGCAGAGCGCATAAGCTGCGAGAGAGCCAAGTGTGTTATGCTCTCTTACGCCCTCTCTATCTATTTCGCTCTCTACGCTCACACTCCGCACTCTCTTTGCGAGTGCACCAACGATTTAGTTCTGTGAACATTTGTATGCATGTAGTTGTTACGTCTATGCTTGTTATGCTTGTGTTTGTTTTTATTTTCACAGACTATGTGTTTCTTCTGATCTACTTTCATGTGCACACACACTCACACACATACATACATGTATGCTAGGGAATGATTTGCATAAGTTACATTTTTGTATTCTGCCTGATTTTGGTGTCTGAGTCATTTGTGTAGAAAATGCCGCTTTTGAATTTCCCCACAAACCTAACCTGCATCAATTTTAAAGCGCACATCGTTCAAGTCATGATAATGACGTTGCACCAATGCAGAGACACCACCACACACACACACACAAAGAAAACACAAACAAAGCAATGATAAGCATTTTGAGAAAAATTTGTGTGTGTTGTGTGAAAGGGAAGACAGAAAATAAAAATAGAAAATACGTAAGAAATGTATTTAAAGAAGAATAGAGGCACACACAAACACACACACACACTCAGACATTCAAACAGTTTGACAAGTAACAAGCAGATAATTATAAATCTGAGACCAAAAACGAATTTTTGTATTTGCTTGTGAAAATATCGCCTTTGACTTCCAATTGGAATTGCAGACAATCAGAATTGAACTGAATACATAAATACGAATTATGTGAAACTGTAAGATAAGTATTTAATATATTTAAATACAGTCAAAAAAGTGTTTTTCATGCATTTTATTATTGACTTTAATATTTACTCTTAGTTTTCTACCATTAAATGGAGTTCTTATGTACGTATAAGAAAAGGGTTTTGACACAGGAAAAAATTCATCTCTTTCATTTCTTTTGCCAAAAAAAAAAAACAACTTTATTATTGACTGTAAATTGTTTTCTATGTATTTTGTTTTTTAAATTTTATGTTTTTTACTATCAACTTTCAAGTTACTTGCTTGATTTCAGTTAATTAAAGGGGGGCTCATATCATACATAAAGTGCATCCATTCAGCGCATGAATTTATTCGTTTGAGTGAACTCATTTCCTGCTCATCTCTCTCTCATTTCCCTTAATTTGTCCGCTTTCTGTGTGCTGCCTGCAATCAGATTTTCCACTCGAATTGGAAAAGTGTGAATAGGGCGAAGAAGAGAGCGAACGAAATGCAATGAGAGCCATAGAAGAGAGCGCGACTGACTGAGAGAGAGAGAGAGAGAGTGCGAGAGGGAGCGCACATCTATAAAATGCATTTGTATGGGTGTTGTGCTAGGACCCAAATAGAGTCGACATATTTATACACACACACACGCACACACACACATGCTTACATTAAATACATTTGTAAGCAGAGGTTAATGCTCTGACATGCACTTGAACGACTGACTTCAGCCTACATGCATGTGTGTGTGTGTGTGCATGTGTGTGGGAGTGGGGAGGAAGACCTCAAATGTATGCAGGCATATTTATCTATGTGTGTGTGCAGCTGAATGTTCTGGAAATGTTGCCGCTGTGAGGGTGCTTTAAATGAGTACTTTTAACTATTCTATATAAAATAAACTAGAATTAGATCCAACACTGTCAATAACTGTATCAGTTTTCGCACACCACTGCAAATATCATTGAATGCTGCATGATTGACTCTTGTTCACTCTCCCACGTGCTCACACACACACACTCACACTCAATCGCATTTTGCCTACAAAAAGTTCAATGCACTTTGCAATTTGGGTCAACAACCTCAGCGCATTTTATTTAGGTTACGCTTACCAAAATGTACTCAATTGGCTCAGCTTAAAAAAAAAAAACTCTGCTTTACCTGTAATGAGTAAGGCACATATTAATACATACAATATTATATTAATTAATTTATTTATTACAAAATGCATTGACACAAAAATAAATATATTTAACATAGCTGTTAAATGTGGAGCAGCACTGATGAAATAACACTGCACGCCATCTGGCGGGCTGTTAGTTTCGTACACAACAGCGTAAAAGTATGCAACGAAAACTGTAACAACCACTTTGCGACAGCAGTCAGCTTGTGAGAGTGAGCAAATGTATAGCGCGCTCATTTAAAACAGCTGTTAAAGCGCAAAATTTAATTTTTTTTTCATTTTGATTAAAATTCCTGATTTGCTTCAATTACAATTCCTCGATTTGCTTAATAATAAATTAGAACACTGTTGACAAGACAACAAATGGCATTACATCAGCATTGCAACTGGCTTAAACAACAATTACAAATAACACTTGCCGCTTGATACCAAGGCCAACATACGCTCACAATTCCTAAACACTTTACTATCAAATTAGTGCTGCAATGCAGAAAAAAACAACAAATTACATACAATCAAAAATAAATGAAAAAAAAAATTAAATTAAATTAATATCTGAGCAAACGCCCACCAGCAGCAGCTAAGGCGAACAAAGCTGGCAACAACAACAACAACGGCGCTTATCTAACAATTTTAGTTGTTTTTTTCTTGTTGTTGCAACTGGCAAAGAGAACGTGCAGCTGCAACAGCAACAGCAGCAACAACATTGAGTACGCAACTGGGGCGAGGGCATAGTGCAATGAACTAACTGCTGGCTAACAGCAGCCAAAGCAGCAGCAGCAGCAGCAGCAGCAGCAGCAGCACACACACATACAAAAGCTGAAAACTACGAGTGATAGTAAAACGTGAACTGCTTGTGTGTGTGTGTGTGTGTGTTTGAGTGTGTTTGTGTGTGTGTTTATATTGCTGTGCAAACATCAGCAAATCAACCCCCAAAAAGACAACTTTTGCAGCTGCAAGGGTTGTGCTCTGTATGTGTGTGTGCGTGTGTGTGTGTTTTGGGGGAGGTTAGCGACTGCTGCCACTTTTGCTGACCCAGTTAAGTGTCATTCGCTGCTGCTGCTGCTGCTGCTGCCACGTGGCATTTGTGCCTTTGCCTTTGCTTTCATTCGAGGTTACTTACCCCTTTTTGTTGCTGTTGTTGCATGAAGCGGGTGTTTGCTATCTTTTTTTTATTGTGTTTGCTTGCGCCATAAATTCTATGTAATTTTGGCCACAGCTTGTTGACTTTATTGCTAATTAAATGTTACCAAAACACTAAAACTAATCTATTTGAATATGTTTACAAGCCCAAATGGGCAACATGTTGCCAATTAAATGTTGCTGATTGATTATGATTGCGGCGAGCATCATGTTTGCTGGTTGTGCTTTCTCTTTCTCTTTCTCTGCTCAGTTGGCGGGCAACATTCTAGAAAAAAACTCAACGCGACTAACAGCAAAAGCAACAACAACAACAACAACAACAACAACAACAGCAGCAGCAGCAGCAGCGACATCTGCTGGGAAACGACGTCAACGAACTCGCGAGCTGCTTGCTGCAAAATAGTTGAATGCACGTTGACGTCGCTGTTGTTGAGCAATGAAAGTACCGCAACAAAACTGCAAACACACACACACACACACACACACACACACACACACATAGCACACACAGCACATAGCAGCACACACACACGGGAGCTGGAGGAGAGGCAGTCAAACAAAGTGCATTGACTTTGCTTTGCTTTCTTCGCTGCTGCCGCAGCTAATGTTGCATGTTGCTGCCGCTGTCGAGTTGAATGCACTTTGCATGCAAATGCCCCTCTTCAGCCGCCACAAAATGTTGCCCATCAGCAGCAACTGGTTGTCTGCATATAATACATTTTTTTTTTCGTTAGTTGCTGTTGCACCTTGGCTCGCTAATTGTCTGATGTCATAAGTCAAAATGTTGTGTGGCATTTGTTGACAGTTTTATGTGGCCAACAACCACTTGGCTAAACTCACAGTTAAGCGTGTCAAACGTTTGACTTCATTATTTATTTAGGGCGTGGCAATGTTGCAAGTCCACTCAACTGTAATTCATTAAACTTTTTCATTTTGTTTTAGTTTATTTCGTTGATTCTTCAAAATTCAAATCGAAATTATTGCAATGTAATTTTAAATAATAATAATAATAAAAATAAATATTAAGTTAATAATTTAATTATTTTTATTAATAATTTTTAACTTATTCAAATAGTTGTATTTATAAACTGTTTTCATATTTTTAAAGTAATATTTTCCATAAAAATTAAATTTTTTTTTTTGTTTTGTGTTTTTAGAGCTGAGCCTTATCAGCTAGACTTGGGATAGTTTTTCTTTTGTAAGACCCACCATAACTGCCTAAGGCAACATCATATATTCTATATATATATATATATATATATACAGATATATATATATATAGCCTCGATTCGATTCTACACTTGCCCAATTTGTTAAGGATTATAATAATCATGATTGCTGCTTTAACTCGATTGTGTGCAAGTTTGGCCTTAGCCTAACCAGGGAGTTCAATAAACTCAGTCAAGAATAGATGTGTGTGTAAGTGTGTGTGTGTGTGTGTGTAAGTGTGTTTGTGTGTGTGTGTGTAATAAAAGCCAACGAATTACGTACCCGCCCTGACGCCCGCTAACTAATTGATTTATGTGGCTTGCCTGGGCATTTGACGTGCGATAGGCAACACGAAATATGCCCCAAGCAGCAACCAACTAGCAACATGCAACAACTGCAACAACAATATGAAAACACGCGAGTCGAATGGGAATGGGAAATGCTTTGGCTCGGCTCGTTGCGGCTCGCTTTGCTTTTGCCTCGAATTTTCTTTGCTAGCCAAAATCAAAATAAATGGTTAACTTCGGCAAAGTGGCCGACGGGTGTTTAACTGATTTTTGTTTTTCTTCTTCTTCTTCTATTTCTTTTGGTTTTCTTTCGTTTCGCTTTGTTCCAGCACTAACCTCAGACAATGAACGCCACGTTGTGGCACTGTGGCACGGTGGCACTGTGGTTGCTGCAGGGCGGCGGCAGCTACGTAATCTGTTGCTGCTTGCTGGTTGCTTGTTGGTGGTGCCTAACGGTAGTGGATGCCGTCCAAAGACCATTCACATACGCTCTGCCACGCCCACCGCCCACTGTTGAACGGCAACTGGTAGCAACAACAGTAGTTGGCTGACTGACTGACTTGTAGCCTTTGCTGCTGGCCAGGTTAACTAACCGGGCCAAATTGGAGTTCAGCATTTTGTGCATTTTTTTGTTTTTTGGTGCAGCAAGCTGAAAAAATGCTTAACGGTTTCTGGTAAAAATAATAAATAAATAATTACTAAATATAATATTAGTGAATTTATTTTATGCACATTTTAGTTGGGGTTTTGTCAAAGTATTTTCGTTCGTGTGTTCGGCAAACTTTTCGTTTGACCCTCGCTGGAAATTGTGCGTGAAATGCGTGACTAGGCCAACAAGCGACCGCGTGGCAGGCTGCATTTTGCAGGCGTTAACCAACAAAACGTTCAAGCCACAAATCTCGACAGTTGTCGGGTTTTTTTTTTTTGTTTGCCGCATGTTGCATGATAATTATGCAAGCGGCAAATGCACAGTCAAATGCAGCACGCATCGTTGCTACCTTATTTTGTTATGCGTTGCACGCATACTCTACCCCCCCTCCCACTCAACCCCCACTCCCACTCGCTATCTCTCTCTCTCTCTCTCTCTCTCTAGCGTCTTTCTCTGTTTGACATAGTCCATTTATGGCCGAGGCATGGCAAACGGCATTAACTCATTTCCGTCACAAATTCTATGAATGTTTTGACACACACTCAAACACACACACACACAGACACATACTCACGCATACACTAACACATACTCACACAGACACACTCCTCCCAGCCAAGTTTTGGGCCTGCAAATTTTTATGCCTATTTTTATGGTAATTAATGTGGGCCAGGCGAACTTTAAGTGCCTATGTGTGTGTGTGTGTGTGTGTGTGTCTGTGTGTGCTTCTGTGTGTGTGTGCGTGTGTGTCTGTGTGTGTTTGCGGTGCGTATGAGTAATATATTTGCCATGCCCATTGCCCATTGCCCATTCCTTGTGACAGCAGCTAGCGAAATGTTGCATAAATTAGACACAACACACACACACACACCCACCCCCACCCCCCTCGAAGTCAATACTTGAGATACTTGGGCGTTGCAATTACCGTTAACAGTGCGTATGAGTAATTCGGGTCAATAAACTAAACGAAACTGCAAAAAGCAACTTTGAGAAATTTCAACAGTGTACATTTTGAAAAACTATTTGAAATATTTGAATAATTATTGAAACCAGAGGCTGAAAACGAACAGAAATACTCAATGCCAATAATACCTTTAATCCAAAAAGAAATAAAATTTTTTCAGTGTATTTGTTGCCAATAATATCCTTAGGAATACAAATTTTTGAGCGTATTTGTTTTTTTTTTTTGAAATTCTTACTAAAAAGTAAACAAATGCGAAATTTGAAGACAGGGAAATACTCCAGAACCAGTCTAATAAGAGAAATCAATTTGTGGGATTTTGGAAAAGAGCCTTGAAAAATTTTACTTTAAAAACTCTAAAATTGTGCGAGAAATTGGATTTGTGAGGACAGAATTAGAGGTGAACTGGATAAGTAGATGCTGGTCATTGAAGCAGATCTCAATTAGATAAGTCTAAACTGTTGTTTATCGATTTTCATTTATCGAATATCGAGAGTTATCGAGAATATATACCTGAGGTCTCTAGTTATAAAGGTGTCGAGCTGCCCCACACCAATATACTCGTCTATTTCCATTGACAGTGTATGCAAATATTCCTTTGAAATTGAATGTCATTATTAGTATCAATTTTTTTTTGCAGTGTAGCCATTGTTTTGGCTGTTTGGCATTCTCACGTGTCGATCTTGTTATTATTTTAGATTTCTGTTTATTTATTTTTATTTTTTTTTTGGTGGCTGCGCAACAATCGAAGACCCTTCGGGGCCGTGCCTTAATGGTGTCTTTGTCGTTGTCGTGTCATGTCGCTTGTTGCAGCGCTCTTAACTGTTGTCATAACCTCAAATAGAAAAACTAACAACAGGCAACTGGCAACTGGCAACGGGCAACTGGCAACTGGCAACAAGAGGCATTGACAGCTTCGTTTGGCAGCGAAAATGTCAAATGCATTTAAGCCCAAGTACAAACAGATCAAGTATTGCAAGTAGCTGATCTCTGCCTGATCCACACACTGTGTGTGTGTGTGTGCTGTGTGTGTGTGTGTGTGTGTGCAGTGTGTGTGAAAATTAAGCAGCATGTAATTTATGTTGACTCTGAAAAATCGAATGTAACTCAATTTCGAATAGATATCGACTAGTTGCTGGTGTTTTTTATTTTTTTATTTTTCTGCTTTGTTTTTTTTTTGTTGTTGCTGCCTGCTAAACTCGTTCAGCAGCCTTCAGAAACTGCACGTACTTGTTAACCAGTACAATCACCTCGATGTTGCATGCTTGTTGTTGTTGCTGTTGTTGTCGCTCAGCTCTCTTGGACTAGACCAGCCAAAAAACGTGACTTGATAGTCAGCGGGCCCAAGTAGATGCCCAACTAGATGCAATTGCATTTAATGGGCGCACCGAAAACCAATTCTCTGCCCAGGCATTAAAGTTGTTCAAGTATTCGAGTGTTGTTGTTGTTGTTGTAGTTGTTGTTGTTGTAGTTGTTGTTGTAGTTGTTGTTGTTGTTGTTGTTGCAGCGACCGCAGCCTTTACAATTCAAATTTGCAATTCGCAATTGATTTTGCTTTTGCTGTTGTTGTTGTTGTTGTTTAGCTTTTTTTTATGTTATGTGTGCGCCTTTGTTTGGAAGCACTGTTACGTTGATATTTTGAATTTTGACGCTGGCATCAATCCATAGACATTAGCCCGCAGCTCAGGCAAATTGTATCTTGTTGCCCCAATGCGTAGAATCGCCAATGAGATCAACAAGAAGCAGCAGCAGCAACAGTAGCAGCAGCAGCATCGAGTTGCTGACAGATGCAACATGTCGTTCAACCCAGCTCAAATTTAAAGTATGAGAAAAACTGAATCAAACTTCAAATTGATTTTTTATTTAAAAATCTTGAACATTTTTTAGTCGACATTAAATAAATAAAAAGTACATAAATTAATTAATTAATTTTTAAGTGTCCACATTTAATAAATACTTAAATTAACTTATTTTTTAATTTTTGTTTTGCTTTTTTGTGTTGATATTATTGTTGAATTGTCGCATTTCCAAAATTATTTAAAATTTTATTATTTGTAACTAAAGAAACCTCAAGAATAAAAGTACAACTCATCCAAAAAACAAATCAAACTCAAATCGAGTCACATTTATTAGCCAAATATTCAATATCAATTATAATAATCATAAAATATTTCATTTAATTTTGTTCACTTGCAAAAAAATCCGTTTGGATATAAATATTTCTGAGCTGTGAACTGGGTTCCAATTTGTCTCATTTTGCAGCGCAGACAATCCCAAAAATGTTTAACCCATTTCGTAGACCAAAAATAAAGTGTGTAATTTGTCGCTATTTAAAAATTAAGGCGACAACCACCAACAACAAATACAAAAGAAAGAAAAAATATACAAACTGACTGCATTAAACACCATTTTCATTTGTTCGCATTTCTTTTTGTTTTTTTCTTCTTCTATTCGGCTGTTTGGCCACCATAAATGTTCTAATAATAAAAGGCGACGCTTTTCAAATGCCTAAAAAAAAAATTGTGTGTTTCCGTCAGAACTGTCAAGCCCCAGAAAAAACCAGCGAACGAAAAAAGCATAAAAAAAAATAAAATAAAGAAAGAGAGAGAAAAACACGAAACGAGTAAAATTAAATTGACGGCGACTGTCAGGAATTCAGTTGAGAGGCGAAACTATTTTTAATTGCATTTAATTAAATGAAACTACAAAATTTTGCTTGACAAGCATATAATAATATTGCCCATTTTCCCTTACCAATTTGACACATACAAACATGTATTTTGTGTGTGTGTGTGTGCGTAATTCAATTATTTAGGCACTGCTCCAAAAATGGTGTCAAAATTGCAGCAAGGGCAGCGGGGCGGGGAGCGTTGCTGGAGTTATGCGAAGAGTTACGTACGAGGCTTTAACATGTGGGTCATTGTTTGGACATTGGCTCGGAAAACAAAAAAAAAAAGGTGAAAAACCGCACGAAAAACTAAAACGTAATGAAATAAAACGAAACGAAATGAAATGAAATGAGACGAAATGAAACGAACGACGAGCGGGCAATCAAAGTAAAAGGCAACCGCAAATCGTGCCAAAAGATAGGTCGAAAGCGGGGTGGCAGAGGCGGGCAGGCAGAGGCAGGCAGGATGGCATGGCAAGAGTGTGAGAGAGAGAGAGAGAGAGAAGGAGAGGTAGCGAGATTAATGCAAAATATGCCGCTATACGCCAAGTGCAATGAACTCAGCCACACAACTCAGGGAGGCGGCGACGGCGACCAAGTCAAGCAAGTTCTAGTTGAGGCAGTCGCGCAGAGTCCAGAGAACCCGGCAGGCCCCAGAACCCGAGAACCCGATGTTCTCGACTATCAAGAGAGCCACAGCCAACAAACTGAGAATGAACAAGCGAAACGAAACAAAACGAAACGAAAGAAGCAGCAGAGCAGCATGCATGTGTGTGCATGTGTGTGCATGTTTGTGAATGTGTGCATGTTTGTGCTTGAATGCAAATCAAAGCGTTGCGTATGCGCCGCAGCGCTGATTAGGCTGCAGATTTACAGCTAATCTATATTTTAGAATTGTAATAACTTTGTTAGTGCGAGTGTGTCTGTGTGTGTGTGTGTGTACAGTGTGCACAGTGTGTCTTAATATTCTCAGATAATAATAAATGCAGATTGAAATGATTTTAACATCAATTACATATTTAGTTACCGAAAAAATGTTATATACATTTTAAATATTTAAATTGATACAAATTGCACTTATAAATAGAGGTTAGCAGACACAAAACAATTAAATGCATTTATTTAGTACAATTTATCAAATATATTCAACTAATTTTTGGTGACTGCATACAAAAATATTTGTAGGTATAGTTGAGCTTAAGCAACTGCCTCCCCCTTTCTACACTGACCCCCCCTCGACTCAACGTACGTTGCAATAAAATGACGATTGCCAGTCGTCGTCGTTTCGTTGTTCGTCGTCGTCGTCGGCGTCGACGTCGTTGTCGACGTCGTCGTTTTGTTGCTTGGGTTATTGAACTCGACGCGTTGGCTCTGAATTGGGTTAGCGTAGGTTAGGTTAGCATAGCTGTGCGCAGCTTAGCTTAGCTTGGGTTAGCTTGGGTTATGTTAGGTTAGGTTATGTTATGCTAGTTACTTGCGCGAGGCGACCAGCAGACCTGACTGACGACGACGCCTGCCCGCCTGCTGCGTTTTGTCTGACATTTTGTATTTTTTTTTTTGTTGGTTTTGGTTTTGGTTTTGTTCTGTCTGTCTTTCCATCGCTGTGTGCGTTGTTAAATGCGATAAGCGCTGACAACTAACGACGGCAAATGCTGCACAACCGCTGCGCAACTGCTGGCCAACATGTGAAGAGTGCTTTGCTTTGATTCGGCTTAATTGCATGCCTCAAAGCTCTTCTTTCTTTTTTTTTTTACTTGGAAGGGGTGCAAAGAAATTGGATTGGCGGAAGGGGGCAGAGCAAAGAGGAGATTCGTAACTGAAGTTGTTATATTGAGGGTCTAGTTATGATTACTAATGCTACCCGTTATATGTTGCAGTTGTCGTTGTTGTTGTTGTGTGTATGTTAAGCAAACACTCGTCTGATAAGCGAACTCTGTGTGTGTGCTTTGTGATTATGTCCATAGATTGCTTTTGGGCAATCAAACTGTTGGCACAGTTCAACAATGAGAACTGTGTGTACTAAATCAAAGCCAAATATGTATTTAATAGTTTGACTTGTTAATCTGATATGCCTGTAAACCTTCAAGGGGAGTTCTTCAGTTCAGTAATGCAGCTATTTAAACTCACCTCACACACCATTTGTAGTAATTCATTGTAGTAATTCACCAAACAAAGAAAAGTACTTACGGAAAATTGTTTATTCTTTTTTTTAGTTAGAGTTAAATCTATCATTAAAATCAGCTTCAGCTAATTGATTCTTTTTTTAAATATTTATTTAGGAAATTTATAAATGTACAGCAAGTGTACCAAAAAGTTCTTAAAATCAACTTCAAGATTTTAAGTACATTTTTGTACATTTACAACTTGTCTAAAATAGATTCTCATAATTCTTGAATTTGTTAAATTGTAAGTTTTAATTATTATAAATGGATTATACAGTTATGAACATAGAAATACCAAAAATAAAAAATGGAATATATTATTTAATATTTATAATTAGGCAGACAAGTTCGGAAGCATTTTTTAGTCTATATGGATATTTTGTTTATACAGAATAAAATTTAATAGTTGCATTTACATTAAAAAAATATAAGAAAATATTTGAAGATTTCTTAGTTAATAGAAAGATGAATGTTTATAAATGCAGTTTCTACTCTCTTTTGCCTAGATATAAGTATCTTCTTGTACATCTGTCACTTGATCTAATTAGTTTCCTTATTCATTTCTTTTCAGGTATGTCTCATTTATGTGCCACAAGGCATATTCAAACTGAAACTAAACATTTAAATGCTGAGTAAGTCATTGCAATAGAATGCGTTTAGCAACCGAACCGGGGACAGTAATATGCTACACACACGCACACACACACTTGCACACACATACTTGCACACTCTACACCCCCTTCAGCTTAGCCCAAAAGCAGCGCTGCCCAATTACCAACAAACGACCAAATGGAAAGGAGTGGGGGAAAAGGGGAAAGGGGCGTGAGGAGAGAACTATGCACAGACGATTAGTGCGAGTCGGTGGCGTTGCCAAGTGCCTCCTCACCATGCCATAGGCATTGCACACACACACACACACAGAAACAGAGGCATACGCATGACATGGCGCATGAGTGTGGCATAGTTGTTGTTGCATGCTGCTGCTGCTGTGGCAATTGCGTAGCTGCTGCACTCAACGCTCGAGGTTATTGAACGGCAGCGACCTCACTTTGCATGAAGCACAACCACAACAACAACAACAACATTAGCTGCAACAGCAACAGCAACAACAACAACAACTGCCACAGAGATTGCTGTGCAATTTTCTTGTTGCTCTTGTCAGGCAGTGTAATTTTAAAATTAATAAAATAAATTATTATTAGACACATCATTCGAGTGGCGACGTTTGCCGTTTGCCGTCTGCGCTGTCAACTTTTGATAAAGACTCGCAAGTCTCGAAACACACACATGTGTGTGTGCGTGTGTGTATAGGAGTGGAGGGGGGTTTCAACCACTACAGTCTAGGCTACAAAACACAGCACACTTAACACACTTTAGTGTGCAACATGGCAAACATGCAACGAGCACTGAGCTCAACGAACTGAGCTGAATTAGTACCCAAAAAAAAAAAAATAAACGAATACTGAAAATTCTCAACTAGCTGCAAGCTCCAAATGTTTGACACTTGGCCATTTTCAATGAGAAAAAAATATAACAAGTTTTTTTTTGGTCAATTTAATTGTTAACTAACAAAAACCGTATTCAACAATATTTAATTGTGATTGGTAAAATGATTTTTTCTGATTTGTAAATGAACAAAAAATATGTTTTTGACAAATTTTCTATATCTTTACGATTTTCTAGCATTCAGCTGCAGTCAAAATAATGGAAAATGTTCAATAAAAATATTTTGAAAAATGGTTTGCAAACTATTAATTTTTATTTATTAAAAAACAATTACGAAACTGTCGCATTGATAGAAATCTAGAAACATGACTCCTCTAATTAGTAAACAGTTTGCAACTCTACAGAATGCCACGCCCACTTCCTGCGGTTCGCCTATTGTACACATGAGTGTTTTGTGTGTGTGTGTTTTGGTCCGCTTTATGACTCAATATTGAAAATAATTTGCCGTCACTTTTGTCATAAATAAAAGCGAGCGTCACACAGCAACAAATATGCGACTGCTGTTGCATAATTGAACAAACTGCAACGCTGCAACTGCAACTGCAACTGCAGCTGCAGCCCCATTTAGTCCAAATGCCTGTCCGTGGGCGCCCACTTACATACATAGACGTCTACGTATGTAAGCATGTATGTATGTACATACAAAGGAGTGAGATTTCATGCGTTTTTAGCAGCAATAGTGTCGAGCGAGTCAAGAAATCAAATTAAATCACAATCAAATAGAACAGACAAGCGAATACCCTTTTTACATAAGTGCATTTATTATATGATAAATTTGATTAGATAATATTAATCTGTTAATTGATAAATTTGATATAAATATATATTTTTATTTAAATATTTTATTTATTTTTATTATTTTATTTAATTAAACATTCAATATTAAAGACTGACTAAACTATATTAAATCAAGATTAAAGTCTGACTAAACTATGTCAAATCAAAAATATATGTAAAAGTAGTCTGACAAAATATAATTTACGACCAATAAATACGGATATAGTCAAGACTTAAGTCTGCTTAAACTACAACTAACCAATAAGATATATACTAGTTATGAAATGTAGCTGTTCGAGCACGAAGCTTTAACCATTTTTATTTTGGCTTGAAGTACTATTTTTTCGATATTTAAAGACTTTTTTATACTTAGCCCTCCAATGCCCAGGATGGCCCAATTATTCTTTCTTGAAATACCTATAAAAAAAATTCGCTAAAGATATGCTCTTGTCGTCTGGCAGTTTTTAATGACTTACAACACTGTCAGCGACGTGACCAAACAATTTGTTTCCAACTGCGACTAATTTCAATACATATTTTTTTTTTAAATCTTAATTAAAACCTGTTTTAAATCAGGTTCACGAATCGAACCAACAATTATTTTACTCATATATGTAAATCTGTTGATAAATATTTATTTAATGTCGACAAATATTACAACTATTTTAATTTATTATTATCAAAAAAAAAAAAAAAATTAATATTTATGCATTATAAAATGTAAATAATATCAAATCCATATTTATTTATTTGATCAGTGTTGACCAATATCATGCGACACAGAAGAATGCAAAACAAATTAAATATTTAAAATCAATTTAAATTAATAATAATAAATGAATAATAAATGATAATTAATAAGTTTGTATGCTAAAATTGAATTTCCAGAAAATGTAAGCTTTTTTTGTTAATAAATTAAATTTATTGTACAATTATATACTTAAGAGCAGTAGCTTAATAGAAGAACAAATCCAAGCAGACCATGGAGTTTGCTCTATTCTAAATTTGATTCTAATGACGCGAATGCGTTACATGTTGCATGAGTTAGGGGGGCAGTGTTAAAGTTGGGGGTAAGGGTATACCACATATGAAAGAAACGCCTATATAAAGACATTGCCAGCGGCACGTGAGCTGCTGAGTTAATTTGTGGACTGCAATTTGGAACTGTTGAGCTGGGCGGAGGGGGTGGGGGTGAGAGTAACGGTTGCCCAAAAATGATTTGGCGGGTGAGTCATTTAAAGCGCCGCCGCCGCCGCCGAAACGCCAACAATTTATTTGACAGTTTTTTCTTTGGCGTTCGTTATGTTTTCGCGCTTTTTGCTTTATTTCATTCTTATGTCAGTCGGGGCGTCATTAAGCGTCCAAGTGACCAAAAATGGGAAAAGACCCAACAACAACAACAACAACAGCGATTGAGATTACATTAATGGTGTGGGTGAGCAAAGCTTCGTTCGATTTGGAAGTGCTTTTTTTTTCTTTTCTTTTTTTTTTTTTGCTTGGCTTGGCTCGGCTCGGCTCGGCTTGTGGTTCGGCTTGTGGTTCGGCTTGGCTCGGTTTGGCTCGGTTTGTTGGTCGCAGAGTTCAGTGCACTCCAACGTCACCTGCCTGGGCCCCCCTTCCACCTCTCGTTCTCACTCATGCTGTGTGTTCTGTCTCTCTCTCTCTCGTGCTGTTGTCAAATGGCATGCCAACGACCTGCGCAGAACTGCAGTTAGATTTTGTTGTTGCTATCTTGTTGTGTGTGTTTTTTGTTGTTGTTATTTTGCTGCATTTGCACGCAAAAGACCTTGCGTCTTCTGTGTTATAAGCCACATTGCGCTTTGGGCCACATTCATTTTGTCTCTGGTAGAAACTTGTTTCTGCTGCTGTGGCTGTTGTTGTTGTTGTTGCCCCAACTGTTTTAATAGCATTTGCGTCAGGCCGTGACGCCAATGGCCCAACATGGATTAGATTTTTGTATTATTATTATTTTTTTTTTTCTTTCAAATAGGCTATTATGTGCACACGTATGTACACATGTACATATTCTCAATTGCTGTTTATTTGGACAGTCGACGTGCCCAAAAAACAATCAGCATATAATGGCTCATAATTGTGCACAGCAAACACAACACAAAACCAACAAATACAAAAAATACAAAAACTAAAACAACGAAACAGGCGCCCGTTTGTCAGCACTGTATTTTTTGGGGCGCATTGTGTTTACGGTGGGGTTATTACGACCAAATACAGTTTGTCAAGAAAGTCAAAAAAAAAAAAACCATTTGTACTTAATTAGCGTTCCTTAGGGGTTATTAGTGGTAGTTAAAAAAATAAATAGTAACTAGATTAAATAAATACATTAATTTTTTAGAAAGTCAAATATTTTCTTAAAGTGATATTCTAAAATATCTCTATTCGTCTATAACCCCGGAACATATACAGTCAAATTGAATTGTTTTCCCTTTTAGTCAAAATACTAACCCGACATATGGAAATGAGGTAAAATCAATAACAACTTACGCAACTCACACTTTAATTGAATATGGTAAAAATTCTCAAGATACCAAAAATAACAGCCTTTTATTTGTAATGCAGAAAAGTATTTGAGATTCGCGATGCGGTTTCCCAACACAATTTTCTCTTGTGGCTTTAGCTTCGCTGCTGTTGCTGCCACAAAAGCAACTATCAAAAGTCTATAATCGCAAAATAATTACGCGCAGTTCAATGAACTCTCGCATAAGGCAATAGGCAGCAAATAACATAAATACACATCTAAAATACATATATATATATATATATAGTGTGTATATAAATATGAGCAAACAAAAAAGTGGAGCACACTCGACTCTTCTGCGGCACATAAAAAATGTGATTGAATTTGGTGCGCAACAACAATAAAAACGACAATCAGCTTGGGGTCAGCAGTTAATTATTGTTTGCCTTTTAATTGAGCAGGCACAAGCTGAACAATTGGCCAAAACACACACACACACACACACTCCATTGCCCAAATTGCATTTTGGCTCGTTTCGTTATCCTTCAACTCTTGCCGAGCTGCGGTCATTGCTCCACAGCACACAGCTCACAGCTGCAGCGACCAATCGTCACATGACCAACAGCAGCAGCAGCAGCAGCAGCAGCCAGTCAGCAATTTTTAAGGTTAACGCTGCAGCAGCGCCACCTAGCGGCTGGCAAAACACTTTCGTTACATACACACACACACATGCACACTTACACACACATGCACACTTACATAGCGCGTAACCCCTAAAAACGTTGTTGTTGCAGTTGTTGTACATAGCACAGCCAACCGCAGTCAGCTCACTTCCCTCCCCCTTGCCCCTTCCCCCCTTCCCAATTCCCCCTCCTCACTGCTTAGCATAGACCTGCGAGAGAGCTCTCATCCGGCCGTGGCAAAAGTTCAACGCACGCAAACTGGGTCAAAGCAAAGTGTACAACCCTACTGCAAGTCCCCATCACCTCCATCTCCCCCACCTCCTCCACCCCCGCCTCTGCTCAGCTGCTGCTGCTGCTGCTGCTGCACCCTCTGAGAAGCAACAGCAGCGAAAAGTGAAACGTTTTCTGAGGCGACGTTGGGCGGTGGGCGGCACTTTCTGTTCATTGTTTGACATGGCACAGGTGTCTTCCATTGCGAGCGCGCCAATTTTAGCACTACGAGCTACAAGCTACGAGCTGCCTTCCTCTCCTCCACCCTCTGCGCCTGCTTTCCTGCTTCTATCTCCACCGTCCTCCCCATTTTCTATTGCCTGCCTGCCTGACAATTCGCTGCTTGGCACGCTTTGAGTTCATTGCACTGGTTAAAGGACAGTTCAGCTCTCGACTTGGGAAGGTTGTTGTGATGCAAAGCAATGATATCATATAAATAATATATCTATAATGGCTATGAAAATTCAAGCAGTAATTTACGAAAATTATTATAGTCATAGTAGCTATGAGAATTCAAATTTGTTATTATTAGTATTACTATTATAAAGACACCAGATAATTGTTTCTAGATTGACTGACACGATTTTTTAACTATTAATTATTAACAATAAAAAAAGATAATAAAAATAAATTAGAAAAATTAAATTATTGGTATTATTATTAAATATCTATTAAATATATAATTAAAAAATCTATAAGCTTTACATAACTAACTAACTATTCATTTAATGTTGTTTGTATATAAAAACAAACTTGAAAAAGAGTTAAATTATTATTAGTATTAAAATTTTGTATACTGAAAAGTCTGATGTATCATAGATTAAATCAAAGAGTCTATAGCCATTTGTAGGTTGTTATTTAACTGTTTATTTAATGTTGTTTGTTTATAAAAACAATCTTCGTAAACACATAATTTACTATGAGAATTATTATTACATTGAGCCCACTTCAGCGATCGTAGAATAAAGCCAAATATCCATTAAATCTGTAAATAAAAATTTATCTATATCCAGTAGAAGGTTATTTTTTAACTGTTTATCTAATGTGGTTTGTTGGTAAACATAAAAAATGATGACAGGCACACATTAAAATGAATTCTTATGAAATTTGTGTTCCTCATTCTTCCGATTTCGTTTCTTCTCGTTGCTGACAATCTGATCAGTTGTAAATTAGCATACATATTCCAAGTACTTAAAAACACATTCAGTTTTTTACCTACCTCAACAACTCGACTCTAACTGTTCATATTTTACTCACATTTGGCCAATTAAATGCATTGCATTTCCTTTCTGAGGTCATTTCCTCTGCCCACGCCGACTACAATTCGCACAGTCGAACTGGAGCTTTCTAACTGTGCATTTCTCTCTCTCTCTCTCTATCTCTCTCTCTCTGTTTTCTAGGCACATAGCTTGTTTCGTATACCCCGCGCGTTCCTCTCTTCTTTCAATCGTTGCTTATGCAAAAAAGTTCTTTGAAGCAAACACGGTTTTTTTTTTGCTGTGCGCCAAGTCAGAGCAGAGAGCGAGGGCCATGTTGTGCTCTCTCTGCCGTTGCTCTCTCCTTCTCTCTGCCATTGCTCTCTCTCTCTCTCTCTCTCTTTGCACTCCGTCTTTGTTAGTGTGTCTGATTGTGGCTGTGATTCAGCCTGTGCTGCTTCTTTAAGGTTATTGCGGTGCAATGTCCTCAATCGTTGGTCTCCTTGACTGCTCGTTATTCTTCTTCTTCTCCTCCTTCTTCTTGTTCTTCTTCTTCTTGATATTTTTGCATTTTGGGCGCTCAGATGCTGCTGCTGTCCCTGGCAGGATAATTTGTGTCTCTTTCTCTCTCTCTCTCTCTCGCTTACATTTTATTTTTTTTTGCATTCTTTTGGTTGCCCTTCGCAGCTGGTGAGAAATGTGAAAGGTATTTCCGTTTGCCCCATTATCGAGTTCAATATGTTTATGCCATCTGTTCTACTCCCCCTCCTCCAGCATATGCTTACGTTTTGTTTCTGGGAATTTTTAGCTTTGAATTTGTGGTATGTTTGAACATGGAATATTAATGTGGACTAAGATCGTTAGTATCTAAAGTCAATAAGTACATTAATTGCAGTAATTACTGATCAAAATAAGCCATTTAGAATTGGCCTCAATTATTTATGAAACGGTTAATTGGCAAATTATTGATTAGCTATAATTAAAGTCGATTCAGGTGCTTTCACTTGATAGCAGCATTATTTCCTGTGTGGCTCAATCAACCCCAAAAAACGAAAAACCGAAACCCAAAACCGACCCCAACCCAGACCGACCCCAACCCAACTCGAATGCATGGCAAGGCGACCATGAGCCAACGCAACGAGTTGAACGAACTCAGCCAGCAGCGACTGCAGAAGTGACGTCAATAAGCACGAGGCCAAAGGGAAACACTTGCTGCTCAGTTCGGGGTGAGTTGGGGTGTGGTGAAATGCTGTTGGAATTGTACATAGCGAGCTGGCTGACTGGCTACGTGCTGCTGACCTCGTGTTCCTTTTTACTACGGCGCTGACGACTGCGCTGCTGCTGCTGCTGCTGCTGCTGCTGTTGTGAGTGGGTGGGTTGGGGGTGGCTGCTTGGGTGGGTTACCAAAGGGGGCACGCTGTGTGTGTTGGCCAGGCGTACGAAATATCCTTGCACGGAATTGTGCACTCGGTGCGTTGAACTCTGACCTGAATGCGCTGAATGGCTAGCATTGGCCGCCGCTGCTCGGCTTGTAATTTAAACATCATTTATTTAATGTGCATATTTTCGTCAAACTAATCGTCGCTTGCTGGCCAAATGAAATATGCGCTGAGAACAGTTTGGTTTTGCCTCTTACTAATTCCATTCCCAACTGCGGCTTGCCAGAGGCATAACTCAGACTCTGAGGCAGTCATATAAACTCCCAAGCTAAGCGTGACGAATGTCGAATCAACTGTAAAGCCCCATAAAGTTCCGGCTCATTCTGAGTGCTTCACTCCCGGCACGTGCTAATTGCTTACGCATCCAGAAACAAGAACAACAACAAGAACAAAAACTCATAAAATAGAAGAAACCCAATGGAGAAAGGGAGAAGAGGAGAAGCTTAAAAATAAGCAATCAAAGTTACAAGTTGTGGGCGTAGTAAAGTAAGCCAGAGAATGGCAGAGATAGAAGATATATTTTTTAAACTTTTGTTAAAATTCACGTAATTAATTAATTAAAAATAATAAATGCAAAATAGAATTTAAGATGAAATTTAAAGTTAAATATTAAAAATAAAAAATTGATTAAATTATTTTTAAAATAAAATTTAAAATTTAATATAAAATATAATATTAAATGTAAAAATTGTATTGAAAATACACAATTGCAATAAAATAGTAGTTCTAAATTCAAAATGCTTCGTAAAATTACAAAAAGTAAGAAATCTTTAAATCTTTATTAAAAATTCAAGAATGTATAAAGTCGATGAGATTAAAAAATTGGTTTAATATTAAATTTAAATTTTTGAAAATGTAAGAATTATTAGAATTATGATTAATGGCCAGCTAGATTTTTAGTATCCTTTAAATCGTTACCTTATCCGAGAGCAGCATAAATTCGAGTGAAAATAAATTCTCTGGTATTCTGGTATATTGATGTCAAGCTCCGACAGTAGTCCGAGCTGAGTGACTTCAAGTAGCCAAGTGGAATGCAGGTCAAGTAGTCATAGTCAATTGTTCAAGTGATCAACAAGCGATCGCTTCAACAGGTAGATATCTATTCATATATATAAACGCTTTGGTTTTCATTCATGAGTTTTCGATGAGTCGATGGCTATTTACAAAGAAAACAAAATGCTTTGACTGATCCCAAGTAATCCCCGCCTTCGCCTCATCTGTCGAACAAGGGGTGAGGGGCCCAAGTGTGCCATGGCTGAGTTGCGCTAAAGCAGCCCCAAAAATTGTTAACAAACAAAAAATTAATTATAATGATGATGATGATGGTGATGATGATGAAGATGACGATGTGGAATCATGCAAAGTGGGGGGAAAACGCTTGGCTGCTTTACGGCACGTTGCCCAACACACTCACACACACACACACACATGCATTCGCATTTTTATGTGTATTTGTGTACACAAGCCAGCTAGACGAATGTGTGTAACGTGAAATGCTCTCACTTTCCTTTGAAACTTGTTATTCGCATTGCAGCTGCCAGCAGAGTTCATTCACATTTGGCAGCCAGACCAAGAGAGTCAAACACTCAAACACAAGCACACCGGGAGAGCGCGCTAGAGAGAGGCGCTGTTGAGAGAGAGAGAGCCTATGCAGGTGATAGAAGAAGCACAAGAAGAGTGCAGAAAATAACTCGAAACGGGCACAGCTGTTCCCGAAAGTTCTTCGTTGTTATTTGCAAAAAAAATATAAGAAAAAAAAAGTAAATCCCGACTTGGCCGAAGTTCGTTTGCGGGGGCTGCGAGCCATTGAAATGAGTGCAAATTGTCGCTGCTGCTGCTGCTGCTGAGTGCATTGAACTCAACTCTTGAGTTTTGCTCAATTAATTTGCACTATTGGTCGTTTTCAATTATATAACAAAAGTATAGAGATCAACTGCTGGCGGCTGATGTAACTTTAAGTGAGCCTATCCCAAAAAAAAAACACTTGGCTGCATTTTGAGCGTGTTGCATTGCCAAAGATTTCCTTGAACGCATTTTAGCCATCTAGTCGCCGTTGCAATTGCCTTTGCCTTTGCCGCTGCCGCTGCCGCCAAGCCCACAAAACATGCATTCGTCCGTCCGTCCGTCCGCCTGAGGTTTCTGTGTCGTTGATCGACCGCCAGCTCAAATGAACTCCAAACCAAAAAGCTAAAGCAAAGGCTTGGAAACTGCAGCAGCAGCAGCAGCCGACTAACAACAACAAATTCGCATGCAAATGCACTCTGAGAGAGCGAACAGCAAATTGAGAGCGCGAGTCTGTCGTTCGTTTGCTCGTACGTTCGGTCGTTCGTTCGTTCGTTCGTACGATTGCTCGACGTCTCGTTCGTGTTTGCTCGAGCACTCGGCCGCTCAGCAGCTCCACATTTGGAGGTATTTGACCGAAAAGTGGGTCACGACAATGGCGGGGTTCGTTGAACTGAACTGCCAGTCAGCCAGCCAACCTCTGCTGACGTCGTTGTATTATGTTGACGTCGTCGTCGACGTCGTTTCGGTTACGTAGCCTTCCAGCATGAGTCGTTGTTACGTTTGTGCATTAGTTGTATGTATGAGAGTGGGGAGTGGGGGAAAGGGGAGCGGGGCTGCTACGTTTTTGCTGTCTACGTTTTCGGTGCCCTCAAAAACTTAAAAAAGTAAATACGAAAGAAAGAAATGACATATAAATGGGGCGCCCGAGTCGAGATATTATTTAATAAGAGTATTATTAATAACGAGGCGTTTCATCTTGACAACCATAATGTGTAGCGTACTAGTTATATATATATATATATATATATATATATATATACATTAAATAATATTTTTGAGTAGTCCCCCAGCTTACCTAAATTGGGGCAACAATTTTTGTCACCAATTTCTAACGATAGCAACTAAAGTTTCATGATTAATCGGTTGACAACAAAAAAGTCGCCGTGCTGGAAATCATAATCCCCCCACAACAAACACTCGACAATCTGTGGAAAGTCGGGAATGTTACACCCACCAAAAAAAAATATAAATACTAGTTCATGTTGAGTCGAGCACTGTGCCACATCTGAGATCCTCTTATGCCTGTCATACTCGTTGATAGCAGTGTTTGCCCCCAATATCTGCCCCCAACACAGCGCCCAACCCCTACGCAATATCAATTAATCTTATTTGTCACTCAACCAACAATAAAACAACAAAAAATATAAAAAAGCACCTACATAGAATAATATGTTTGCTGTTGTTGCTGCTGTTATCAAACAAAGCTGATCAGTCAGGTGGCAGGTAGCAGAAGCTACCTTAAATCTGCGTCGCGTAGGTGTTCCAAGAATTGTTTACAATAAACACAGCGCCCCCATCAAATGCAGCAGCAACAGCAATAGCAGCAGCAGTGGCAGCGCCAGCGGCGTCTATTGTTAGCTGCCCGTGTCGACGTCGACGTTGGCAGCGTTGGAGTGAATGTCCTCAGTTGGTACACACAGCAACAACAACAACAATATGTAGCGCGAGGCTAGCAGCGACCAGTGAGAGAGAGAGAGAGCAAAACGACGAGCCCAGCAGCAAAACGGGAGCATTGCGAGAGAGCAAGTCAGCAAGCGAGCGAGAGAGAGAGCCGACGAGCTTGAGCCGAAACATGCAGCGAGCAGCAGGCATCAGTTGTTGGAGCTGTTGGCGCTGCTTTCATTCGCAAATTGCTCGTCGTTGGCAGCGGTTGTGCAGAGCAAGAAAAGCGCGCGAAACACAAAACTGAAACGGCTACAAAAAAAAGAGCAAAAAAAAAAACACGTTACAAAAAAGCTATAGCTAAACAAATAGTTTAAATAATCAAATAACGTAACATATAATTATTTTTATTGGTGCCAGTGAAGTGCAACAAATACAAAGAGAAAGAGATAGAGCGAGAGTAAGAAAGAGAGAGAGAGAGATCATTAAGACTTCCATTTCCGTGAAAAGCGCAGCAAAAGTTTTTTGGCGCTCAAATTTGTTGGTGTAAAAAGTGCATTTTGAAAATTGAATTTCAAGTTGAAATCAAATCAAAAGCAAAAGCAAAAAGCAATCGCAATGTTCCTTATTAGCAAATTGTAGAGCAACAAAAATCAACAGCAGCAGCAGAGGAGAGGAGAGGAGAGGAGTGGAGAGAAGAGTTCAAGTGTCATTTGTGGTACCAAAAAAAGAAAAGCAAAGTTTAATTTGTAACATAACAAAATGGTTTGTGCAATGGAACAGCAGCAACAGCAACAGCAGCATCAGCAGCAGTTGCCACAGCAGCAGCAACACAGCACAACAATTGTGCTGCTAACAACTGCCGGCAACAGCAGCAGCAATGTGCATATTGTCAGTGCAACACAGCAGCAGCAGCAGCAACATACGCAACAGCAGCAGTTGCCACAGCAGCAGCAACAGTTCAAGAGCCAACAGCTGAAGCAGCAGCATTCGGCATTGGTTAAACTGTTGGAATCTGCACCGCTCAGCAAGCAGCAACAGCAGCAGCAACAACAGCAGCAACAGCAACAACCCAGACAAATTGTTTACCTGCAACAACAGCAACAGCAACGCAAAAGACTGAAAAACGAAGAGCAACAGCAAACACCTACAACATTAGTAAAGACAACCACCAAACAGACAACAACAGCAGCAACAGCAACAACAAATAGTATTAGTCAGCAGCAACAACAGATTGTATTGTTGCTGCAACAGCCAAGTGCAACAGCAACTGCAATTGCAACAGCAGCAACAGCAACACCAAAGCCAAATGACAGCGAATCTGGCATTGATGAGGATTGTCCCAATAGCGATGACGATGCTCAACTCACTGCAACAGCAACAGTTGCTGCTGCTGGTGCTGCTACGATTGAGGATGGCAGCGGCTACGAGCAATATCAATGCCCCTGGAAGAAAATACGCTATGCGCGAGAGTTGAAGCAACGCGAGTTGCAGCAGCAACATGAGGAAAAAACAGAACCAAAAACAGCAGCAACAGGAACTGAAGCAACAGCAACAGTTGCAGCCAGACCCACCAGCAACAGCAACAAGCTGAATCAATTGCATTGTGATAGTCCTTTTTCCGCGCAAACACACAAAGAAATTGCCAATTTGTTGCGCCAACAAACTCAGCAGCAGCAACACCAGCATCAACACCAGCAGCCGCAGCAACAGCAGCAGCAGCAGCTGCAACAACAACAGCAGCAACAGTTGCAACAACAACAGCGTCGCGATAGTTCCGACAGCAATTGTTCGCTGCTCAGCAACTCAAGCACTCAATCTCTGACTAACAGCATTGGCAATTGTTGCACATGCAACAGCAGCAGCAACAGCAGCAGCAGCAGCGATGACGATCAGCAGCAGAAACAGCTGGAGGATATGGATGCTCAGGATTCGGGCTGTGACGATGAGCTGTGCGAGCAGCATCATCAGCGACTGGAAGCCTCCCAGCTGAACTATCTGTGTCAGAAGTTTGACGAGAAACTGGACACGGCCTTAAGCAACAGCAACAACAGCAGCAACAAGTCAGCAGTTGAGGAGGGCAGCGCCGATGTAGGTGGCAATTGATATATACAAAATAAATAAAAGACACAGTTTTTTTAACCTTTCAACTTTGATTTAACTGTTACATCTTTATCATTAGGTATATTTATAAATATCAAAAATAGCAGCTTTCAATTGAGTCTAATTTCTTTATGACCCTTCAAACTTTGTTTTAGTTGTAGTCTCTGAACCATCAGCTATACATATAAATATATAATGTAGTAGGTGTCAAATTAGTCAAATTAGTATAAATTACATTTAATATATATGAAGTAAATAAAAAAAAAATTGCTTTATTAACCTTCCAACTTTGATTTAATCGTAGACCCCTAATCATTAGAAATATATATATAAATATATAATAGTAGGTGTCAAATGAGTCAAATTTGGTATATAAAATAAATACAAGCATCAGGTACATATTTAAATATAAAAATATAATGCAAATAATAAATAAATATTAATATTATTACAATTTACACATATTAAAATTAGCAAATTTAATTTTTATACTTACAGGGTTTCTTCCGTCGCTCCATACAGCAAAAGATCCAATATCGGCCGTGCACCAAGAATCAGCAGTGCAGCATTTTGCGTATCAATCGCAATCGTTGTCAATATTGTCGCCTGAAAAAGTGCATTGCCGTCGGCATGAGTCGTGATGGTGAGTACCCCTAATGTTTTTCTATTTATCTCCATACTCCTTTAATCGCCCAATCGTATCCTCGCTCGCTCGCTCGCTGGCTCTCAGCAAGAGAGTCAAGCTCAATAGCATTAAAAAAAACTATGCCATGAAACGACGAAGCATATCGAAACTTAACGAAAGACAAAAACGACTAACGACGAGCGACAGCCGACAGACGACGACGAGTTCATTGACCAGCCATGAACGAAATTTTAGTTGCCTCTGTGTGTGTGTTGCAACATTTGTTCAGCGCGCCGATTTCACGGCAAAGTAAAAGTTGTTGGCTGCCTCTACATGCGAACCAAAATACTAACACATTTACAGCAAGCAATCGCATGTGTATGTGTATGTAAGCATACAAATGTTAATTTTGTTTAAACAAATTTCGAACACCCGCATGAGAAATGGGAGCAGCAACAACAACGACAACTGTGCGCTATTTCGAAATTGTGTTAAAAGTTGAATGAACGCACTTAACCCAAATTTATGAAAGATAGCGAGGCCAAATCGCACTCTCTTCGCTCTCTTCGCTCTCCCGCTCTCTCGCGATCTTTCACAATTTCTCATTGCGCTATGCTTTTCAGTTTTGTAATAATTTGTTTAAATTAAACGCAAGCCCGGAAAATTATACAGGAAACGCCGTGACGTTCATATCGATTATGAAAGCAGGCAACATAAATGCATAATAAAAATACATCAAAAAACATAACTAAAAGAAAAAGAAAGAAAAAAATGCTTACTCACACTAACACACACACACACACACTCGCAACGTTCATTGACTTTTGCCTGTCGCTGTGGCTCTTCTTCTTTCTATTATGGCGGCCATGTTGCTGTCGAAAACGAAAGTGGTTCATGATGCTGCCCAAGTGTGAGTGAAAGAGAAAGAGCGAGAGCAGCGACGTCGACTGCAGCACGCAGTCGCTGCCTGTGCTTAATAATAATAATATGTAGTAGCTGTTACATTTATATATATCAGTGTGTGTGTGTGTGTGTGTGTATGTTGTAATTGATGGATTGGACTTTGTGTGTTTTGCTTTTTTTGGGGCGCGTAGAGAGCACTGGAAAGAAACGAAACGAACAAAAAAATAAGTCCAGCAGAGTTATTCAAAAGTTTGACATACACACGTACTATTTTGTTGGTTATAAAAATAAAGACTGCGGTATTGAATCATGAACTAAACAATTTAGAAATTGGCGAATCCTTGAACTAGTTCTACTCAACACAATAACAACAAAAATGTCAATAAAAAACCCCCAAAAAAAAGAATAAAAAACATCAAGATACGACCGCCATCAAAATAGCAGCGAACTCAAACTCGGCAACAGCACAAAAAAACAAAACATTCGAATTGTTTATAATAAAAATGACCGTGTGCTATTTAAGCACAGTCGATGTCGCAGTCGCAGTCGCTGCTGGCGCTCGGCGTCGGCAGCGCTGCCCTCGCTTGCCTTATCTTTCAAGGAAAATTAAATTTATACAAGCATATGCATGCAAGCATGAGCATGTTGTATGTGGGCTGATGTCGAAATATTTACAGTTACTTTTGAAAAAGCAAGCTCTGACCCAGAAATTGTTGCTGCCAAAAAAAAATTTAAAATTTAAAAAAAAATTGATAATTGAGTGTTTATTTAATTTATCACATCTTCCCCATGTGCAGCGTGCACATAATATGCAGACTTTCACTTTTTTCAACATTGGGCTATTTCCAAACACTTTCTTTTTACGGCTTTCATAATTTCTTTTCGTGTGTAGTAATATTTATTAGGCGCCATTTTGTTTGTCTGTGTATGTTGCCTATTGCAAAGATACGAAAATAAACGCAAGACGCGCCGTCAAAATGAAAACGAAACCGAAATTTAGCGCACACACAAACACACAGACACACACACTAACTCATACTCTCTCCAATGGATTGAGCGCCCCCCAAAAAATGCGAAGAGCAAACAACAAACACGAACCAGGCGACACCCTCTCTCTCTCTCTCCCACTCTCCCACTCTTACCCACTGAAACAATTCAGCCTCGACAGCAGCGCTCAGTTCATTGACCGACGAAACTGGGTCACCCAAAGCAGCGACGCAGCAGTAGCAGCGACAGTAGTAGTAGCAGCAGCAGCAGCAGCTGAGCAGCAGCAACAGTGAAGGTGCTTGCGCATGTGTGCATGTGTGTGTGTGTGTGTGAGATAGTAAACAAGCTTTTTACTCATTTGATTTGCTGCTCATTTTGCATTTGCTTTTCTTTTTTGTTTTGGGTTGAATTGTTTAAATTTATAGTTGTCGCCGTAGAGAGAAATGTTTGCAGTTATTTTCATTTTATTTGTAGACATTTTTATTAGTTTTCAGATCATGTGCAGCATGTTTATTTTAATTGAAATGAACTTAAATTAGCGCGAGGCTAAGCAAATTGAAAGTAAATATGCATTGAAATCAAAAAATGACACATAAATAATAAATAATATTACAGATAAAGATATTCAATATGGGCTTAAGATCAGCAAAAGTATAAGGCATATGACGCAAATATATTTATGTTTATAAAATATATACATATATTCAATTAAAAGAGTGTTCAATTTTGAATTAAAAAATATGAAATTTAAAAAAATATTTATGTATATCTTACATTATGTAATTTTGTATCTCAAAACCAAAAAAAAAATAGTACAATTATCTGCGTAGCCAAGAGCAGAATACATAGAAATAATAATCAGACAATTGTCAATTATCAGAGGCAAACATTTTATTTCTATTTTTTTTGTATAGTTATGCATGTGTGAGAACAACAGCAAGAAGCAGTAGGCAATAGAATGACGTTGTTGTTGTTGTCGCAATCATTATTATTTTGAGGCTACACACACAACAACAACAACAACAACAACAGCAGCAACTTGCATGTAGATTTTGCCTTGCCGTCATCGTTGTGCCGCTGCGAGTGTTTTGAACTTTATTCAGGTCAATTACAAATACATTAAAATGCCAGTGCTACACACATACACACACATGCACACACAAGCAGCGACGAGGTGTTGACTAAAATAATATTGGAGGCTACAACAAAACAAAAATGATTGGCCTGGGTTCCAATTGGATTTGGGTTTGGGCTAGCTTTTAACTCGCTTTGTAGAGGGTGCAGCTTTTGGCGTGTGTGGGCAAAGCTAGGTGGAGGAGTGGTGGAGGAGGAGGCGGGAGGGTCAAAAGCTTCAAGTACAACTAGGCAATGATGAAGTTGAAATGCTTAACGATGATAATGATGTGCATTTAATGTCGGTTGCTTTGAGTTGAGTGTTCTCAATGCAATTTGAATTCGAATTCGAACTCGAATCGTTGACTTTTGCTTTTTGGTAAGGTGTGAACTGTTGCAGCTTGTGGAAGGTTAACAAAACGTTCCGCTATTGAAATTGTAATGTTAATGTTCACGCTGCATACATAAGAGTTTGGTGTGCTCATTATTATTATTATTATACAATTGACTTTTGTTTCTTGTGAGTGAAATCAGTTTACGCGTGACACGCATCATCAACAAGCGAGCAGCGACAAGTTTTGTTGCTCTTTCTCTTTGTCCCCCGATGCCGCTGTTACATAAAGTCTGTGCGCTTCACCTGTATTTGTTGCTTTGTGGGCTTAACGGTGAAATTGCGAAGAAAAGAGCGCGAAACAAAGCAGTCAAAAAAAGGCAGCAGCAGCAGCGCAGCAGCAGCAACAAACGTAACAAACTTGTTTTACACAGCGCGCAGTCGACGTCGACGTCGCCTACTACGCAAGTTGAACCTTCAAAAGGTTCATTTACCTCGAACAAACGAACGTCATACGAGCGCCAACTACGCGAGCCGAACACGAACACGCGCGACGGGCAGCAGAAAAATGTACTTTCGCTTTTTCAATGCCTCGGCATCAAACTAGTTTCAAGTGGAGCCGAGACGAGCCGAGACGAACAGAGTCGAGTCGAGCCACAGCCAACATTGCTGCAATCAGCGTTGCTGCCGTTTTGGGGCACAGTTAAACGACCGACCGACCGACCGAGCGACACATGGCGCGAGTTCAACGACTCTTGTAAAATTTCTCGAAGGTTTCGCATTGCAACATCTCAGCGACGGCAGCAGCGCAACTTGTTCGACTGCAGATGCAGTAGCAGCAGCCGAACTGCATTTGCATAGGCTCGCTCTCCCACTCTCTCTCGCACACACACACGCATATGCTCACAAGTGGTGCTCTCTTGTGCGCTGAATGCTGTTCATTGCACTCGGCCTCATTTTAAATGCGCGCTGCGCTTTTTCTTCTTGCCTGCAATTTTGTTTTTTGCACACGATGACGACGACGAGAGAGCAGGCGAGTGAGCGAGCAAGAGAGAGCCTGTGTGCGTGCGTACGTGCGAGCGAGCAGGCAGGCGAGTATTTGTCGCCTTTGTGTGTGCGAGTGCAGCGACTTTTATTTGGGTCAGGCACGGTCATTCGCCTCAGTTGCAGCGCTGCGTTCGCTTGCGCGACTTCGCGCATTGCAAATTGCAATTGCAATTGGCGGTTGCCTTGGCGCGCATTTATTTGAAAATAATTATGAACAGCAGCAGCACAACAACAACAAAATGCTCGAGGTCCGCTTGCTGCTTGCTTGGTGCTGCTGCTGCTTGTTTGGCATTCCCTTGGTGCGTTCATTCGCTCGTTCGTTCGTCGCATTTAATTTATAAGTGCAGGCTAACTTTACATATGAATTTGCCATACGATTTGCATGTGTTGGGCAGGCTATCTTTTCTTTCATTTTTAATTTGATTTTTTCTTTCTTTTTTTTTTTTGCAATTCAATACCAAATGAGTAAATTACGTATCAATAAAAATTAAAAATGAAAAAATTGTTTAAAAAATATATACAAATGATTAAAAAAATACTTGGTACTCGTGGAGTCTTTTGTTTGAGTTTTGCCTTTGTTTTGGCTTTCGATTTATTGATGAAAAATGTAAGAATGCATGTGTGTGTGTGTGTGTGTCATGTATTTATGAGCGTGACCTTTTCATGTGTTGTGAAATTAATAATAATTGTAATATGGCACAGGGTCTCCTCTTGATGTTGTTGTTGCCAGTGTTATTGAACGCACATCGCCCTCGTCGCTGCCTTCGTCTGACCTCCCTCAGCCCCCCTCCCCATCGGCCCTCCTTCCCTCGCATTCAGTGGGGAGTTTGCGTGACCCACAAAATGAAATATGCCTGCACATAAAACTATAAGCATATGTTTATGTTAATATTTATGTTTAGGTTTATGTAAATTGTGGCTCTGGTCCGGCGATCGCAGAGAGAGCTTTCTTTTGTCACAACTTGTTGCAGTTCCACGAAATTGCTCGCAGCTACTTGAAAACAAACTCAAATGTTTGTTTTTGTTATTATGTGTGTTTTTCTTTTTTCTTTACACACATTTTCTTTTCTTGACTGTTTTGTTTTCATTCCATTTCTTCATTCGTTTCTCTACTTTTGTTTCGTAGTTTATTTTCTCAGCTTCTCTTTGCGATCATTTTTCGGTAAACAACTTACGCAAGCGGCAGCAGTAAAAACAACAACAACAATTGTGTCGCTTATTTAATTTCACGGAAAGCTTGTGAATCACCAACAACGGCAACAACAACAGCCGAAAGTAGGCCTACCTCACTCCGCTTTTCCCCACACTTCCACCACACTCCAATTTCACCTCTTCCGTTGACAGCAAGTGCATTGAACTTTTTTTCTGTAAAAAGCATAAGCAAATGTAACTTTTCTTGTGAGTTTTATTTTGTATTGTTTTCTCAATAATTTGGCTTGTAATTAGCGTCCCAGCTACCAGCTGAGTACGCCGTAATACGGGAAGTCTTAGTGCCAGTAACACCCTAATAATAATAACAGTAATAACAATGCCAACAATTGCTATTCGAATTGTTAGTGCTTATTAGAGAAAGCACTGAGTAGGGGGAGGGGAAGACAGAGGGACAGGTGAGCTTTTTGAGTATCGCTGTCAAATTGTCAGTTACTTTGAACAGCGTAGAAATTGAGGTTAGAGACTACTGCCAGTTGATTGGAGAGAGAGACAGAGCGTGGTGGAGAGAAGGAGAGAGACAGAGAGAGTGAGAGTGAAAGTGAAATGTTGCTGATGACTTGTTAATTGGCTTTTAATTGCTGTAAAATGATGGGGCAATTATTATGGCAACAACACCGAGTGTTATTATTGTAAACGAGTTTCTGCGTTGGCTTAAAAAAACTATATAGTGAAAATTGTGCGAAGCAGAATTATATTTAACATAATTACAACTTCGATATATATCAATAAATAAAATTAAAAATTTGATTAATTGCTGCAATATTTGTGCAACTTGCTGCGTTACTTGTAACATTTAATAATTAATCTCAAATCTTGCACAAAAGTATTTTTTTTTTTAATTTTTGTCGTATCTGTGTCTTATGTAATTTACACCCGGGGTTGAGCTTGTAGGCCTACTATTTAGCGACATTGCCTGCTGCTACTGCGGCTGTTTCCTCATCTGCTTTGTCTTCTTCGCCTTAGTCGCGAACACGCACGAAATTTCTACCAGCAACTTTCACTTTTACTTTCGTTGCCAGAAATATGCGTACAATAAAAGAAGTGAGGCAATGACGTTGCAACAACAACGAAGCGTTGCTTCGATTCGCTCATATTATTAAATTTGTCTGTTGTTGCTTTTTGTTTGGCTTTCGTCGTCGTCATTGTTGGCTTTTTGGCCTCATTTCGACCGCAAGAGTTCAACGAACTTTTTGTTTGTCTCTTTGTCGTTTTTTTGTTTTTTGTTGTCAAATTATGGCTCCTTTTTAATCTTATTTTTCTTTATGGCGTGCGAAAAGCTTTGACAATTTGAAGTTGTTTCTTCTTTGCATACGCTCTAAATAATCATCACATATGCTCGCATGACTCAAAAACTGACTCACAAAATGTTGACCTCAATTTACCGATTTTAGTTATAGTTGGTTTTGTAGCAGTGAGATTTGATCTGGAAAATGTGCTTCGCATAACTGTCCCTGACATATAACTAGACGCTTCTAACACTTCGCTTTGCATTATGCATCTCTCGCTCATGCACGCCGTCGTAAATTAAGCGAGCGTTAAATCATAAATGACAAATATGTATTTTAAATGTCTCATAATGGGTTAACTGGCAACAGCAGCATCCAAAATACCACCCAACATACACAATGCGTATGCGCGTCGGCGCCTATAAAGCGCCGCAATTGTTGCGAAAAGCTCACGCAAAGCTCTTACGGCGCGTTTTCTCTTAAACGGCATACTCAACACAGCGCGCTCTTTGGTGTGTTGAAAAGCTCTGTGCAATTAAGAGCATGCGCTACAACGCCTAAGAGTGCTGTATTTGTCACTCTCTTAATTACACTTGGTTTATTGTTTGCATTTTGGCGCCACGAGCATTGAACTTTTGTGCTGGAGATAAAAGAGCTTCTTGTGTGGTAAGCTTATCATCGATTGGAGCTTATCAGTTCATTAACTCTCTTTCAGTATGTGCAGTTTTGTAAGTCTTGCATGGAAAGAAATATTGTATTTTGTTTATTATTATTAGTCACTGTTTGAAGAGCATAATAGGTCTGTGTAAGCATTTAAGTTGCCTTCTTTGGCTTATCACAACACACAATTCAATCAAAGAGAGCCTCTCTTCACTTGCTCTGCTTTGCGTTGGCTCCTCTCATTGTGTATATTCGTTCTCTGTCTCTCTCGTTTGGCACCGCTCTCTTTGGCACTTTGCGTTGGTCGTTGGCTCTGCCGCTTTTTTTGTGCTCTGCTGTCAGCGGCGTTTCTGTTTCTGTTTGTGTTTGTATTGTGTTGGTCGCTGCTAGTCTCAGTCTCCGTTTCGGTCTCAGTCTCGCAGCTACCTTTGGGGTATATTCGTAACGTGCTTTTGCTTTTTACAGTTAGTCGCGTTCGAGACCTTGTCGAGTTTTGTCATGTTAGCGAATTATCAATATTTCAATCACATCAATTGTACAACAAAATGTACCACGATTTAAGTATTTTAACGCAGTTCTTCTTCTTCTCGCGTGTATAACAATTACAATAATTATACAAACAAATATTTAAAATATATATCCAAATATATATATATTTATCAACTCTGTTAATGTGAAGAAAAGTCGACCAACCTCAAGTCTCAAAATCTCAAAAGTTACCCCACCCCCCCTCCCCACACACACGTATGTTGGATTACGCGGCAAACAAAAAAAGTTACAACCAAAATATTGAAAGTATATTCAAAAATTGCCTGCATCAAAGCAAAAAAGAAATTCCAAAAATTATTGTTATGAAAAAAGTTTTACAAGAAATTTAAAACAAAAAAAAAAAAGAAAACAAAGTTCCTGAATTGATAACAAAAAATTAAATCTATTTAGAAAATATTAAGTGCAAATATTTAAAGAAAGTTTTATAAAACTGAAAATATATTTTGGAGTACCTGAAACAAAACATAAAACTTAAAAAATCGAAACAAACGAAAATTCAAAGAATAATAAAGGAGATATCAAATAAATACTTAACCAAAGTCAAAAATTGTGTGTGCCAAAAGAAACCAAAACGGAAATTTAATGCATTTTCCGAGGGGAAATTAAATGCGCACCGCGTGCAGCAGCAACGAGAATCTAGAATCTCTCCAGTGTGTGTATGTGTGTGAATTGAATTACCAAAAATTATTTAAACAAAATAAAATAATATAAAAAGAAAATACAAATCAAAAGCCAAACAGAAAATGGCGGAAGAATTACCAATATTGAAAGGCATACTCAAAGGCAACGTGAATTATCACAATGCGCGTAAGTTGAGAAATTAGACTAAAGATCGCGAACTCTCCATACAACCAAAAAGATAAAAATCATGGTACAGATTCGCTCAAAGCGTTTTGCTTTCAATTTCCAAGCAGCGCATAAGAGCTTTTCACCCAGCAACACACAAATCCAGCCAATCGCAATTTAGACATACTTTTTACTCTGACGTCGAGCCGAGATTTGACTTTGATTTGCGTTTGTCGCTTTGCTTTTTTCGTTTTGTTTACCTTTTGTTTTGTTTTCTTCTCTCAAACAACAACTAACGTTTTAAGCGCCATTGAAGTGCTGACCTCGTTTATTAAACGCACACACAACCAAAACAACAACAAAAACAATGTTGATTTCTTCTTGTGCTTCTTCTTATTCAACGCTTTTGGCCGCGGAAGAGCTTTAAACTTGAAATGAAACTCAAGCAGAAGCAGCGCAGCAGCAGCAGCGTCGCGCCAATATGCAGTAGGCAGCAGCTTTGCTATTTTCTAAAAAGCTGCTGCTACAGCTCTTCTTCTTCTCTTCATGTTTGACCAACTTTGACGCGTCGAAAGTTTGGCGCAGGCGTCGCAGCTGACTGCGGCTTTGGCGCAGGCGTCGCTCGCTCTAATTTCTACGCGCAGTCGTCGTTGGCGCAGCTGCTGCTGCTGCTGCTTCTGCTGCGTTCATTTTCCATTTCGTTTGACCTGAATTTCGCTGCATGGCAAGTGGGTCAGTCAGTCAAGTAGTCATTCAGTCAAGCAGCGATTTCTCGCCTGCTGCTGCTGTGGGGAAAAAGTGGTGAAAAATCTGCAAATCTCGCTGCGTCTCTGTGTGTGTGTGTGTGTGTGTGTGTGTATGTGCGTGTGTCTGTGTTTGTTGCTATTGCCTTTTTCACTTTTGTTATTTTTAGTGTGCTGGTTTTGTTTTTCTCGTTCGCTCGTTGAGTGAAATTTGTGTAGAAATTGACATTGAAAAGTTGCACAGCATTTGTTCACAAATTTTGTTGGCTAATCTGCGCTAATAAATGCTGAACTTTCTAGCCAGAGTTGCAGTTAGACAAACACTTACACTCAAGTAAAAAAAGAGAATTAGATGCTGATCCGTAAATCGTGACCAGAAACGTGTGTCTCGGCTCCTATTTCTACTACAAAATGTGAAAGTTCACCCACATCATGCACACAAAAAGCTTCGTTAGTGCAAATTAAAAAGAGCAACAAACAAAAAAAAGAAGAAAAAAAGAGAAAGTGTAGCAAGCGTGAAGAACGAGTCCAAAAACGAGAAAAAATAAAAGAGTTGAACGACAGCTGAGCAGCTGAGCAGGCAATGACCCAGTTTAAAGGGCTGCCAGGCTACAGTAAACACTCGCTATGCGGGTCGTCAGCTGTGCAGCTTTGCACCTGCTGTTGCCATTTTTTTTCGCATTAATTTTTACATGTTGCAAGGCTTCAACAATTATTAATTCTCCAATTATTTCTTCTTTACTTTTAGCTGTGCGTTTTGGTCGCGTGCCGAAGCGAGAAAAGGCGCGCATTTTGGCCGCCATGCAGCAGAGCACACAGAATCGGGGCCAGCAGCGCGCCTTGGCCACCGAACTGGACGATCAGCCACGCCTACTTGCCGCCGTGCTGCGCGCCCATCTCGAGACCTGCGAGTTCACCAAGGAGAAGGTCTCCGCGATGCGACAGCGGGCCAGAGAATGCCCATCCTACTCAATGCCCACATTGCTGGTGAGTACCAAACAAATACTAGTAATTTATAATAATCGCCACAATCAGTCACCCTATTATTCAGACGGTAAACTTCTAAAATTTAAAGTTGTGGGTTTCTAAAAACTAGACTTGAAATTTCTAAAATTCAGTGTGAACTTTTCTAAAATGTAGAAAAGATATGTCTAATTTCCAGGGTGTTGTTTTCTGTGTGCACATTGCAGAATTCTTTTGTTAGCTATTTTGTTGCGTCTACTGATCACTTAACATAAGTATTATTTCTAATAATTGTGGTTAAAAAATATTTCTAAATCAAATTTAAGCAATTTTGTTTCGTAGAAATACGTAGAAATAATTTCTAAAAACTAGAAATAGTTTTATTGTTTAGGGCCATTTACTAAGTAAAGTACTAAGTACTTTTTTAGCAAATAGTACTAAATATTAGTAGATACAAATTCCATTCGAAGATAGTACTAAATAGAAGATAATTCGAGTAAATAGTAGTGAATGGTAGTAAGTACAATTTCCATTCGATTTCCATGGGCTGGCTGAAAGGTTGCTGCCGCGTAGGCGAATGTCAAGCACATTTCCGGGCACATTTTTATTGGCATGCATAGCAAAATCAACAACAACAAAAACAATAATAATAATAATAATAATAATACTACTGCTAGCATAAGCACAACAACAACAACTGGCTGGTTACTCATACGCCAAGGTGAACTTGTTTGCATGATTCTACACCAGGAAATCATCGGCATCGCACGTAGTAGAAACCTAGTCCACCATCTGTCTTTGCCGCGACTTCAATGGCACAGAGAGATAGAGACAGAGACTGTATATATCTCTATCTCAGGTGAGATACTGAGATATTGAGATATAGCCGTCGAGATCAGACTATTGAAACGTCAGCGTCGCGCTTTGGGGTCAAGTTCTTGATGGCCCTAAAAACAACAAAAACATTTTTCGACTTTGGCCAAAAGCTGTCAATGTCAAAATGTGATGTTGACGAACTGACAAATGATAAATGGGTTGTAAATTTTGTTTCTGATTTTTTTGACTCGATTGTTGATCTCGTTTTTATTCACTTCTGGTTACAACTGATGACGTCATTGTTCTTGTCGTTCTTACATACCCCTAATGGGATACTTAGTTACTAAGTACATATAAATTAGATACAATCGGTACATTCTTAGAACAATGACAATAGTTGTATTTGTTTTCGATTAGAGCAAAAGCCTCGACAATTATCGTCCAGTTTGATAAGGAGGAAACCAAAAAGCTTCGTTAAGCTAAGTGAGAAACGTGTTCCGACAACGATAGCAACAACAACAAAACATACATTTCTAAAGCTCAAGGTCAAACGTAGCGTCATTATTAATGGAATACACATAAGCACACGAATAGATCTGGATAAAGGGAGCGAGGGGAGTGAGGAGAGAGAGAGCGAGCGAGAGGGGGTAAAGGTGCTTAGCACATGTGGCGGTTGTTTAAATAAACGGGAATTAAGCATACAAATACGCAACTATTGCTTGCCTGCTTGCTTTCTTTTTGCGATTGTTTTTGTTTATCATTTTTCTTTCGTTTTTTTTGGCTAATTATCAAGCAAGTGAGTTAATGAGTGCGCGATAAAAGCGCGATAGTAAACAATGCATTGCCATTGTCAAAGTCAAGTGCAAGGCTGAAAAGGGTTGAACTCAACTCAAGCAAGCAGCACCAGCAGCAGCAGCAGCCGCAACATTGTAAATGCTGTTTACACTTCAAAGTGATTAAAAAAAGCGATCACAGAGAGAGAGAGAGAGAGAGTGTGAAAAGAGCGTAAAAGAGAGCGCAAGCGAGCGTCGCTGCCAAAAGAACATTTTGCACATGTCTGCAGCGTAGAAACAAAATACACACACACATACATAAACACACACTCACACACACACACAAGCATACAGAGTCGCTTAGAATGCTCGCATGCGAGTTGCGAGACGACCTTGTGGCGAGTTATTTTTTAACCTTGGAATGAATGAAATGGCTCTGTGCCTGTGTATGTGTGTGTGTGCGTGTGTGGCATTTTTTGCGCATGTGCTTGATATGAGTACTATATATAGAACTATGTGATTGATATATATATATATGTGTGTGTATATATGAGTAAGCAATAATACTTGCATAATAATATATAATAAAAATTATACAAATATGCATAGCAAAAACAAGCCACCCACCCACTAGTGGTGTAAATGCAAATGCAAATGCAACTGTAAATGTAGATGTAAATGTAAATGCAAATGCCATTCAGCATGAGGAAGCGAATGCAAGCCAGACGACGACGACGACAGCAAAAACGGCACTTTTTACGACAAGCGCCGCCAAAGAGAACGTAAAACTAATGCCAACAATAATTACGAACAGAAAACACTAAAAAAAAGATCACTATTTGCAATTTGCAATATGCGCACATGACGATGCAAGCGCTGCGAGAGCGAGGGAGAGAGAACTTAACGACGACGACGACGACGCAGATCGTTTAATAAGTCAGGTGGTTCGTTATATTCCGTTATTGCTTATAAGGAAGCGTCGATGCTAAATTCGATTGCATGCGAAAGTGTGCGAAGGCGGAAGCGATAACTGATGCACTTGGGAAATATATGCAAAACAAAATATACATATGTAATCACAATAAATAGCAATGATTAGACATATGAATATGTAGACTAAGAATTCGAGGAATTATTTGTGGCAGTCGCCAAATATGCAAATTGAAGGTCTTCTTGTATCAAAATACGCAACAAAATAAAATAAACCCAAATAGCACTCATTAAAGAAAGCAGAGCAAAAATACTAATACTAATACAAGTGCATGTGTACGTGTGCGTGTGTGTTTCTTATAGTTTTGCAAAACTATTTCCGCTTTTGCGCAAATGAAACGACCGCAATCTATATATATATATATTTATAAAATGATACGAATCCTATGCCCCTGAATCCAACCGATTTTGCAGCGACGTCAAATTCTGCCGGCAAAAGGTGGACAAAAAATAGAATGAAATTTTCTTATCGTTTTTGTTGTTGTTGCTGTGCCGGTTGCCGGCATACAACCCTGCCTATTATTTTTGTTGCCTTCTTGCTTGCACTCAACGAAGTTGATGGGGAAGGGGAGAAGAGGCGCTGTAAAAGAGTCTCTGACTATGCCGGTAATTTTCAAGGTTAATCAGACTATTTCCGACAAAAGACGACGTCTTCTTCTTCTCTTCTCAAACTGTGTTCGCCGAAACAGAACGAAAATAAAAATACAAGGAGACCCATGAAATGAAACATCAATTAATAAATTAAGCGTTAAGAATAAAAAAGCTTATTAAATGGTTATAGATGAGGAACCAGAGGGGTGGGGGGGGACGGGTGTTGCTAATAGCGAGTTGGGGGTTCGGTTTTGGCACGTTCATTTGTTTGTTTGGCGCGTGTGCTTGTAATTCAAAACCCGGAAAGCGAAATGGCAAAATAACATGAACACTGATTTTGTTTTTTTTTGTTTTTTGGAATAGACAAAACAACAACAGCCCACCCATATAGGGACAGGAACAGTAAGCTTCAATCAACCCCCTCCCCTGCCCCTTGCCTTCGCCAACCCTCTGCGCTCAATCTAAAAATCCCAATGCGGCACACGCGCAGAAAAAGAGAAAAAAGAAGAAGAACAACAACAGCAACAGCAGCTTGAAGAGGAAGCAGAAAGCCCGGAACCTTGAACTCTGGTTCGTCGACCTTGGCGCTAATGTCAGCGACAGGCGACGTGAAAGCACAAAGCAACAGAACAGAACAGAAAAAAAACAAAATTGAATACTGTCACACTGTTGCCAGAGCAAGAGAGCACATGTGTGCGCGAGAGAGTGCGAGTGTGAGAGGGAGAGAAAGAGCAAGAGGGGCGCGGTAATAGTGAGGAAACGCCCCTAGAAGCTAAAAACTAGCTAGCTGACGTCGCTGCTGCTGGCACTGCTGCTGCTTGTGCTGACGAAGCTTTTTACGTCGAATAGCTGTAAATAAAAAAGCTTCCAGCGACGTATGAGACAATAGTTTGTGTCTGTGTGTGTGTGAGTTGAGTGTTAGTGTATGTATGTGTATGAGTGTGCTTATTATGGGGGTGTGCGGAAGTACTAATAGTTGTGACTATTGATTGCAGCGGGTGGGAAGGTGGCTGGCAGGCAAAGGCAAAGACGAAGGGGCAAAGGCGGTTCGGTGACCTTCGCGTGCATAACTGTCGTGCTGGTGTGGGAATGGAATGGAATGGGGAATGCAACAGTTAGCCAAGAGTTAGCTTAGCTTAGCAATCAAATATGGCCTATCTACACAAACAACTCAATTTGCGTGTTAATTAAATTCCTTGTCAATGGAAAACTTGAACAAATCCTACAAAGCTCAGGAAAAATATATCGCCCTAAATTATATTAAATTGCCAATGGTTAACCACCATATTATTAAGAAAGTAAATTTGTAAAATGTTATTTGTGACTTTCTAAAAACTACGGTTTGCATTTTTAAATTTCAGGGCGGGATTTTTCATAAATTTAGAAGAAATATATCTAATTTTCTGAGTGCTGCTTTCTGGCTTTGCCACTTTTTGCTACTTATGTTATTAATAAACTTTAGTATTTTTAGACTTCGTATATACAAAAAGAATTTATATAATATAATTTATAATTTATATTGAAAAGAAAGGCACAATTTTTGCGCTTCTTTTGCTTTTTTGGTTATTAAGGGTTAAGCTCTTCACGTCTCTTTCACGTCATTCATTCACTTAGTCAATTGTCAGCTTCTGTCATTCTGTCCTATAACCAATATCTTCAATATTTGCTCGTTTCAGGCCTGTCCGCTAAATCCCGCGCCCGAACTGCAGTCCGAGCAGGAGTTCTCACAGCGCTTTGCGCACGTCATTCGCGGCGTGATCGATTTCGCTGGAATGATTCCGGGCTTCCAGCTGCTGACGCAGGACGACAAATTCACGCTGCTCAAGGCGGGCCTATTCGATGCGCTCTTCGTGCGCCTGATTTGCATGTTCGACTCGTCGATCAACTCGATCATCTGTCTGAATGGACAAGTGATGCGTCGCGATGCAATACAGAATGGAGCGAATGCTCGCTTCCTTGTCGATTCCACATTCAACTTTGCGGAGCGAATGAATTCGATGAATTTAACGGATGCCGAGATTGGACTCTTTTGCGCCATCGTTTTAATTACACCCGATCGTCCGGGTCTGCGCAATCTGGAGTTGATTGAGAAGATGTACAGCCGCTTGAAGGGCTGCCTGCAGTGCATTGTCTCGCAGAATCGACCCGATCAACCTGACTTTCTGGCCAAACTGCTCGATACGATGCCCGATCTGCGCACCCTCAGCACGCTGCACACGGAGAAATTGGTTGTCTTTCGCACCGAGCACAAAGAGTTGTTGCGCCAGCAAATGTGGAGCATGGAGGAGGCGGATGCAGCGAGCAAGAGTCCCGCTGCCAGCTGGGATGCGATGGATGTGGAGGCGGCAAAGAGTCCCCTGGGCTCTGTCTCCAGCACGGAGTCGACCGATTTGGATTATGGCACACCCAGCAGCACTCAACTGCAGCAGCAGCAGCAACAGTCGCAGCAGCAGCAGCAGCCACCCTCCGCTTTGGCCAGCTCGGCGCCGCTGCTTGCGGCAACGTTGTCCGGCGGTTGTCCGTTGCGCAATCGCGCCAATTCCGGCAGCAGCGGTGACTCCGGCGCCGCTGACTTGGACATTGTCGGTTCGCATGCGCATCTCACACAGAACGGGCTGACAATTACGCCCATTGTGCGCCAGCAGCCAGGACAACAGCAGCAACAGCAACAGTTGCAACAGCTGCAGCAACAACAGTTGCAGCCAGGACAGCAGCAGCAGCAGTTGCAGCAACAACAGCAGCAGCAGTTACAGCAACAACAGCAGCAGCAACATCAACAGTTGCAGCAACAACAGCAGCAACAACAACAGTTGCAACAGCAACATTTGAGCCACCATCAGCAACATCCGCAGCTGCACCATCATCTCACATCCGGCGCCAGTCGCTATCGCAAACTGGACTCCCCCACAGACTCGGGCATTGAGTCCGGCAACGAGAAGAACGAATGCAAAGCGGTCAGCTCCGGTGGCAGCAGTTCCTGCTCCAGTCCACGCTCCAGCGTTGACGATGCGCTCGATTGCAGCGATGCAGCAGTTGTTGCTCAAGCCGTATCCGGCGTATCCGTTTCCCCTGTCCGTTCGCCTCAGCCCTCGAGCAGTGCGAACCTGAAGCGACAGATTGTCGAGGATATGCCCGTGTTGAAGCGTGTGTTGCAAGCACCCCCGCTGTACGACACCAACTCGCTGATGGACGAGGCATACAAGCCGCACAAGAAGTTCCGTGCGTTGCGTCATCGCGAATTCGAGTCCGCCGAGGCGGATGCGAGCAGCTCGACGACGAGCATTCCGGGGCACAGTCCCCGCCAGAGTCCGACGCACATCAGTGTGCTGCAAACGCCCCCGCCACCAACTGTTGCCGCAGCAGCAACAACTGTTGCACCAACATCAGCAGCAGCAGGAGGAACAACAGCAGCTGCCACAAGTCAGTTGCACATGCATCTAACACGCAACACAAACCAGCAACAGCAGCAACAACACCAACAACAACTTGGTTCGATGGCCAGCACTCATTCGGTTTTGGCCAAATCGTTGATGGCCGAGCCGCGCATGACACCCGAGCAGATCAAGCGCTCGGATATTATACAGAATTATTTGATGCGCGAACCGGCAACAGTTGCAGCTGCCGCAGCAGCCACGGCTGCCAGCAGCACAACGGGCGGCGGCGCACGCAGTCCGAGCAGCCATTGCGCCTCGCCCTCCACCAGCTCACCGCCGCCGCCAGCCTCACCATCAGCCCAACAGCACCAGCAACAGTTGCAGCATCAGCAGCAGCGTTGGGCCAGCAGCAATGGTTGCCAGCAGCAGCAACAGCAGCGCCAGCAATCTGTGTCGCCGCACAGCAATGGCAGCAGCAACAGCAGCAGCAGCAGTAGCTCCTCAAGCAGCTCCTCAACCAGCTCCTCATCCAGCTCCAGCAGCAACAGTTGTCCGTATTTCCAATCACCGCACTCCACCAGCAACAGCAACTCCGCCTCCAATTCAAACTGCTCCGCCTCTGCCTCCTCCTCCGCCCTCGCCTCCTCCTCAGCAACAGCCACCTCCACCTGCATAGTGACGCCCTCGTCGCGTTCCTCGTCCTTGCTGGAGTTGCAGGTGGATATTGCTGATCCGGGACAACCGTTGAATTTGTCCAAGAAATCGCCAACGCCGCCGCCAAGTAAATTGCATGCGCTTGTTGCCGCTGCGAATGCTGTGCAACGTTATCCAACACTGTCCGCCGATGTGAC
Source organism: Drosophila nr. fundita (assembly GCA_035044245.1). Taxonomy (NCBI): domain Eukaryota; kingdom Metazoa; phylum Arthropoda; class Insecta; order Diptera; family Drosophilidae; genus Drosophila; species Drosophila nr. fundita. The sequence continues at coordinate 198,146 of JAWNMG010000622.1, read as the reverse complement.
TGTGACAGCAGCAGCAGCAGCCACGCCCACAAGCAGCAGCAGCAGCAACAGCAACAACAGCAGCAACAGCAACAACAACAACAGCAACAACAACAACAGCAGCGTTCCGGCGGTGCTCAAGGTCATGTTGGAGGCGTAAGTTGGGTGAGGGGAAAAATGAGTGAGTTGGGGGCGTGTTGAAATCTTTCCTTAAGCACAGCAGCAGCCACGCCCCCAGCCATTGCAACACACACAAAAAATAGCAGGTAAACTAAAGTTTGTGGCGCCCGCAAGAGAAAAACAACAAAAACAAAAGAGAAAAACAACAGAATACAAATTTAATTAAATTATTTTAACTTTAAAGAGAATTCACAAAAACAAAAGAAAAAAGAAATGCAAATAAATATGAGCAAGTGTACAAAGTTTCAAAATGCATGCAATTTAAATATTTAAAGCAAAAAGTTAATAATTACAAAAAAAAAAAAAAATAAAACTTAAAAAAAAAAGAAACAAATAAATTTGGACGCATTTGCGTCGTCGTCGAGGTATTAAAAGTGGACAAGGCAACAATGCATATAAACCATATATTTTTAGCAGCAGCAAAAAACAGCAAGAATAAAAATTACAATTTTGTGTCCCAATTCAAAAAGAGAGAAAGCAAAAAGAAAAGAAAAAAAAAGAAAATGGTTTCCCTTTGCAGTCGCCAAATGATGATTTTCAATTCTAATCTGATTCTAATTCTAATTCTATTTGATTTCCGAAGCTTCTTTTAATTGTTTTTTTAGTTTTAAGCAATTGTTGTACATACTATTACGGTAATATTTACATATTAATTATATTATTATTATTATTATTATTATTATGGTAATTTAATATTATTATACTATTCATAATTTAATTGTGTAGGCAAGCAAAGCGTTCAACTACTTGCTTTTAAAATGTTTTTTGAAAAAACTGCAAATTAAATTTTTTTTATCTTTTATTCTTTGCGAAACCCCCGAAAGGATAAACAAACAAACAAACAAACAAACAACAACAACAAAAAAATGGTGTGAACTTTTTTTTTGCGATCTCCGTTAACAAAAGCTGTTTTTAACATGAGAACATGCGAGAGAAATTCAACTAAATTTAAGTTACAAATTCAGTTTTTATGAATTACAAAAAAGTATAAGATCATAAGCGTTTAATATTATTGTTTTCTAATTTTAAAAATAATTCTTACAAGACCTACAACAAAAAAACAAAAACCACACAAAAAATAAACAAAAAAATACATATACTTATACATATATGAGATGGAATGAAATCAAACAAAAAATGCTTAAGATTTTTAGCAGCAAAAACCCAACGTTAAAAATGTTTGTTGTGTACATAGTTAAATGTTAAATTAAACGTAAACCAACGTATTTAAAATATAATATATATATATATGCTTAAACAATTTAATGTTTAATTGGCGTCAAAAATACAAAAAACAACAACAACAACAACAACAACAACAACTTAGCAGCTGAATGCAAACTCGGCAGAAAAACACACAAAAATACAAAAATACAAAAAAAGTAAAGAAAGAAAAATGCAGATGAAATATGGATGATATAAATATTATTTAAAAGTAATATATACACTTGCGGTAGCAAAAAACTATTACATTAATTATACATATTATAATTATGCAGTACTATTATGATTATTCTAATTCTTATGATTAATTAATTACTATTTCTTGTGGTAAGCAAACAAAAATCAACAAAAAAACAAAGCAAAAAAAAAAAAAACACCGGCGCAGAAATTTGTATGTCAAATCAATAAAAGAAAATTGTTTAAAAAATATGAGAAAAATCTTCAGTTCTTTTTATTTGATTTCTACTCGTTTCCAATTTTTCAGTTTTTCCATTCACTTTATTTTCGTAACTCTTCGAGGAACGGTAAGCTTCAAACTCGTCGTTGATTATTTACCGTTCGATTCGATTATTATTGTTTTTTCAAAACTACTTGTAATAATTTTCTTATTGTATCGTAAGTATGTACTTATATACATAGCTGTATATGTATATATATGAAAATGAAATGAAAATATGATGAACGACAAACATTGTTTGGAATTTCAGTTAAAGAGATTGACAAATGAATACAATAAGCATACAATTATGAAATCTAAAATACATACATATATATACATACATATTATAAATATATTCTTTTAAAATTTATGAAAGTATGCCGACAAACTGAAGGAAGCATCGTCAGAATATTATGAACAGAGAAGGTTATGACAAGAACCATAAATAAAATATCACACTTCAATAATAATATAAATAATTACATACATACATATGCATTGACATATGTACGTGAAACAATTACTTGCGTGTGTAAAATTGTCCGTAAATTTTAGCAAACAAAACAAAAAACTAAAAAACCAAAAAAAAAAACAGATATTGTATTGTAAAACTGAATATTTTATGTAAAAAAAAAAAGAAAAAAAAAACACTTTTTAGTGCGATAGCAGCCAGCCTGTGTCTGTGTCTGTGTATCGGTTAGTCTGTGTCTATCACTAGGGATAGGAAGAAGCAGGAAGAGGTAGGAGAAGCGGAAGAGGAAGCGGAAGCGAAAGAGAAAGCAGCGACAACTGAAACAATGAAATTGCGACAATTAACCGTAAATGTTAAACATAAATAATACCAGCTAATAGAACTGCACTGAACTCCACTGAACAGTGCAGACAGATAATACATAAAGAACGATACTTCCCGGAAAGTGTATACATAATGTATATGTACATACATACATAGTACATATATTTTCATCAGTCACAAATTCAATTGTGAATTGAGCCAACAACAGTTTTTAAATGCAGATGGGCAAAGCATAGTCAGCTAACTGAAAGAAAAGAAAAATGGTTGAAAACGCCACACAAAAAAAAAAGAAGCGAAATTTGTATTTGTGAAATAAAATAATATTGCAGTTTGTTTTAAAACCAGAACGGAATATGTGAATAAAATATGAAAATAAGTATTTAAAATATATCAAACAGAAATTACAAAAAAATTCTTCGTTTTACTTAAGCGCAAGGAAAGTAAGTATGTTTATTTCAGAATGTCTAGTACAATATATGTATATTGGAACAATATGATATTATATATATATATATATATATATATGGATATTTTAGCGTCTGCTTATTCATTTTGGTTCGCTTCTTCTTCTTTCGTTGGTCGTGGGCGATATTATTCAATGTCATCGCTTGTATGTGGAATTTTGCCCGTGACCTTGAGTGATAAGTGTCGCGAAATTAATTTGCCCAAATAATCAAATACGCCTTGCCCGTGGACACGGGGGGCGAACTGGGGGTAGTACTAGCCTGGAGCGTGAGTGCCTCATGCAGATAACAGACACAGGCAGATAGGTAGCGGCCTGCGGGGGTTGCAGCGTGACATGTGTGTGTTTGTGTGTGTGTGTCTACCCGTATTCTTATTTAAATAAAGAACAAAGATCGCTCGAGCAGACAGACAGACAGAGAAAGAGAGAGGCAGAGGTAGAGGCAGAAGCACACGTAGAGAGACAGAGAGAGAGAGGGAGAGGAGAAATCACACTCAAATTTGTTATCGGCAAAGTCAATGTCAAAGCCAAGGCAGGCGGAGATGGAAATAGATGAAGAGGGGAGATAGGGGCAAGCATGCTGATAAGGGCGCAACAGCCAAACAGCCCAGGCAATTAACAAACTGCTGTACACCGTTTGCGTATGAGTAATACCTCAAAAATCGATAATGAATCAATCGATAAAAAACAGTTGTTTACGATATAACAATAAATATCTTGTATTGCATATGATAATGCTTAAAAAATCGATAAAGAACTAATCGATCACAGAAAGTTGTTAACGAATTGGAAAAATGGTCTCATCCCTTAATACTAATAATAAAAAATAAATAAAAGAGAGAGAGAGAGACAGGGAGAGAGAGAAGGAGAGAGAGAGGGAAAGAGAAAGAGAGAGTGAGAGAGAGAGAGTAAGAAAAGAACTTCAAGTAAGGAATTACTGGAATCAACAGTAATGTATTAAAAACAGAATATACAAATCTACTTGAGTGCCATTTGTGCTTATAGTGAATATATTTATTTATTTAGTAATCAAATATATGACAGACATTTCCGACAACAGCTGGGTATTTGCGAGTCGAGCAGTTTCAGCCAAGTGCGCTTTCGCACTTGTTTTATTCGAAATTTCCTGCAATATACGTATGTACGTGTGTGTACTTTTGCTGGTTTATTCTCATATTTTTTTTTTTTGCGTATTTCACCTTGAAATCAAACGAGCCTCAAATAAATTAATACACAGAACGCGCGCAAATTCCACGACAACAAATAAAAATACAGTAACAACAATAAAACAACAACAATTATACAATACATGTGAGTGTGTGTGTGTATGTATTTAGAAACAAGAACAAATACCGGGAAAAACAACAAAATTTCAAGGTTAGCTGATTAGACGAAATTAGCAAAGTTCTAGCAGATGATTGAACGCTCGCGCTGCAGAATGTGTGGGCCAAGGGAGTTTGGGAGTGCGGCGGCGTTGCGGCCGATGAGAGCATATATAAAAAAAGGCCCACGCATCGCAACCCAACGCGTCTACGCACATTGCGTGTGCGTAGCTCGGCGAACCGAAGTACGCTCCCGAAGTAGTCCAGCGGCAATCCGAAGCGAAGCCCGTTGAACTCGCGCACACGCATGTTGAGCACCCTCTCCCCTACACAACACTGCTTCCCAAGACCCAACCACATCTTTGAAGTCGCACAGAACACATGCATAAATGTGTGTAGGCGTGTATGTGTGTATGTATGCATGTGTGTGTGTCGCTGTGTAGCAAAATATGCGTATTATTATTTCAATTTGTTACTTTTTAGTTACGATAGTGAAAATAACTTTTAATTAACTTTATAATAATTAAAATGGAGCATTAAATGAGATCAGGATGCCATTTTTACAATTTGTACAATTATTTGAATATAATATCAGATTCTTATTTTTGTATGTTTATTTGTATGTTGCGCTCGTGCCAAAAATATCTTTTGTATATATAGAGAATAGCTTCAACAGACTGATAAATGCTGATTGTTCTGGAATAATTTGGGTAATAGCTGTAAAATCATTATGGCTTGTGCTATCAAATATAATAAAATATATTAGCTGCTAATTCTCCTAATTTCTTCTTTTGCACCTGAATTAAATGCGGAAAATCTCCAGATATCTTTGATAGCTAAAATGAATCAAAGGTTTATTCACAATTTTCGCCATAATGCCGAAAATAAAATGTGCAAAGCAGCAGCAAAGTAAACGCAATAAACACTAAATTGAACTATAAACAAAACATTTTAACGTTTTTGGGAATAATGTAAATATAATAATAAAAACAAATGCAACAATTATACATACACATGCATAGATAATACAGCACAAACAGGCACACACACTCACACACACAGGCAGACGCAAACAAATGCTTGCGAGCTACATGCGCTTGACATTGAACTTGAACTGCAGTGCAGTCGATGACGATGACGACGGCGACGTCGACGAAACGACGACGATTGCGACGTCGACGTCGACGTTGACGTCTGTCAAAACAGAGCTGATAGCAGAATCAACGACAGCAGCTGTTAGCTTGTTGTTGTTGTTGGTGCTTTGTTGTTTTTGCTGCTGTCGTTTGGCGATGATGAGGCAGCTGCTCTGATGAGCAACTGAAATGGTAAAAACTAAAGTAAATATATAAGAAAGCAATCAAAACAAGCACAAAATACTCGCTGGAGAATTGCGTGTAAACAGTAATTTCATTTACAATACTCGCCAAGCTTCGCTCGCAATCAGCTAAGAATTCTTTTTCGTGTTTGGCTTGCGCTTCACTGGCTAGATACATTTGCAAGTCTTCGCTAAGCTACAGATACAAATTATTTATTCTTTATTTAAATGGAAAACCTTGTTCATGTTTGAAGAACTTTTTTTTAAGTATTTAAAAATGCAAAATACATATTAAATCGTTAGCAAAAAGCCAAAAAATTAAGTGTCAAGTGTATCCCATGTTAAGAAGGCTTTTTACTAATGAATATTACACAGGATTTTTGCACCCGTTGGTTAAATTGAAAATTAAATATTTGTCCAGGCAATGTTATCCTCGGCTCTGCACCCGCGGAGTGGGGTTAGGTGTTAAATTTTACAGTAAATATTTCTTAAGATATTTAAAAAAAACTCATGCTCGATTCATTTTTAATTCTTAAGCGTAAATTGTCGATTTCCAATTAAAAATATGCATATAGAAAACAGAAAAAGTATAGCATATCGGACTATATTGTCGTATGCAATTTAATTTCCAGCTGCTATTCTCGGCGTATGAGTAATTTCAGTCGTAGAACTCGATGGGGAGCTAGTTGCTCAGAAAACCCTGACTCACATGAGAATACATTTGAATAGATATGTACAGACACACATACATATGAATACAAAACGTAAATACGTGTTAACCAGTGACCATGGCAAGGGATTTTTTTTTAACCTTTTAGTCATTTTAGGTTCTAGAGGATATTTAAAATTGGAATGGGAATGTGAAGAACAGAATATCTATTAATTATTGCAAGCATTTTTGTTTTACAATATCTAATTTTTTTTAATAATAATGGTCTGTGGATATGCACATACATACATATGTGAACCAATTAGTAGATGACCAAGTCAAGGGACTTTTTTTATTGGAAACATACGCTTAAGTTTGGCTTGGAAAGTAATATATGACTAAATTAATGCACATAAAATCACCATTAAATATTTTAATTATTTTTATGTTCTTTGTGAAAGCTATTTTTAAAATAATAATAATTGTTTGCTACATCTGCTCACAGACTGAACTTTGACTAAGCATTCAAATGTAATTTTCTACCCTTGCAGTGGGCATTACAATTGAATCGTGAAATATGTAACTGTAATATTAAATCTAGACGTTCACACTGAAACAAAATTTTGCCCATAATTTGCCAACATTAGTCTACTAAATCATATATATATATATATATATATACATAGCTGTTTACAATTGAGTTTGTAGTCGAGTTAGTCTTAACTCTTTATTGGCCCCAGAGGACAGGCCAACATGTCGTCGGTTTGATGAGGCGTAAAACGTAAAAGAAATGGTGTGGATGTGGGAAGGGGGAGGGAGGCGAGGGAATGGACTAAGCGCGAAATGACAGCCACTCGATAGACGAAAAGGTATTTAATTATACGAATTTGAAATACTCTTTAGCAAGTTGAAAATATGGAGAAAAATTCATAATTTATTATTAATTAATTAATTATTTGATTATTATTATTTAAATGCGGCGATTCGAAAGCTTTTCACTCTTACTCTCTGTCTTTGTGTCTCTTTCCTACGTAGTGTATTGACAAGTCGGTGATGTCTGCTATAAATATGCAAAGGGCGCATATTTTGTGCGTGAGCGTGAAATGGGAATACTGGAGGTGGGGGGCGCCTTGGGTTTCTGCTGGCATTGGCAGCTACCAAGGTCACATTGACAAGTGTTGCACGCGCCTGCGATTGACAAAATGTGTAGCGTGGTGGAGCCACGTGGGGGAGGGGGCAGGTGAGTGTGGGTGGTAGATGGCTTTTGTGTGTGGGATGAAGCGCGAGTTCTGCGTTTGGCATTATTCCTCTTGTTCTTGTTTGCGTTTACCTTCTTTCTTTTGCCTTTCACTTGATTACCAACACGCGCCTGCCATACACGCAACTACACACACAAACACACACACACACACAGAGATGCTTCGTGATTGAGATTCTGTTTGTTTGTTTGGACGCCAAAGTGATTTTTGGGTTTAAACAGATTTATTTTGTGAAGTTTTTTGATTTGTTTGATTTCCTTGTCAACAGCAGAAGAGTGACAGCAGAATTTGCAAAATCTCGATTTGAATATGCCCCGATGCGACATCAATAAAAATCTACTTCGAGCATTGATATCAATACAACACATCATTGATATACTGTCATGCTCTGACTTTGAAATATGTGTGTTTTAAATAATTGTGGCCCATCTGAGATCTATTTTGATTTTTCCAAGAAAGACTCTTTATCGAGTTTCGATCAGTATTCGATTCTACTTATTCGATCTTATTGCAATGATTTTTTTATTCAATTACTTTTCGATTACTTTATTATTCATCGATTAACACTATAACTAAGCTTAATACTAACTCCGACTAATCCTACCTTTTACTACAACAAGATGCTATCTACACTTTTACTTGACATACTTAAAATGTATTTACATAATTTTATTATTTATCTGAGCTCCGATCTGTTCTCATTATCTACCACAACATCGACTTTGGGCGAAAGCAAGCTTTTGCTTTCACATCAAATGGCCAACAAGTAGCACAAATTTCGCAGTTCGCAAAAAGTTCTCCTTCAGAAAGGTCAAAAGCGCGTCCTGCCAGCATCCAGAGAGCGTGGGAGACAGAGAGAGATAGCGAGAGAGAGAGAGAGAGATGGAGAACGAGGTGACGAGGGCGATGACTACGCGTGTGTTGTATTGAAATGTCCTTGACAATAACATTGGTTTGCCGGCAGTGGATGCTGAGTGGGTGTTCAAATCTACGTTATCCACAGAGAGTCACAGAGAGGAGAGAGAGAGAGAGAGAGAGAGTCGCCTGGATGTTGGCTTGGGGGCACTTCTGTCGAGGAAGCTTGATTGCTGAGCTACACGCTCGGGAATGTGTTTGTTACGGTTCCTGCTCCTCTTAATCTTGAGGCGACGGAATAACTCAACGCAAATGAAGTGAACGTCTGAGTAAGAGAAGGCGTTTGGCTAATTGAGTTGGCAAGTGAGCAGGTTGCCGTTTTCAAAAATTAGAAAAATATGGTTGCTGCAGCATACGCACGTACCGACTGGTGTACATCCACCACAACTGACCCAATCCTCTCTTGCTCCCCGCTATTTGTTCGGCTGGGCGGCAAACACAAACAAACCGCACAAAATACACGCACGCTAACCCCACAAGCCAATAACCTAGGGCCATTTTGCTATTTACACAATTACAATAAAAAAATATTTACCCTGTCCGCTGCCTCATCCCCCAGATCCAAATCCAAATCCAACCCACCCACACACCTCCTCCGCCGCCTCTTCATCCTCCCTACAAATTAGACAAAAGCCAAGCAACGAAATTGCGTCGAAAATGTTTTTGGCGCACATTTGGCGCGTTTTCTCTGGAACCAGAGATGATGAGTAGGGAGTGGGAAGGGGGATGATGGTGTCCAGAGTTAGGGCCAACAACTTTTACCCAAATTGTATTGTGTGTTTGCCTTCGACTGGTGCAGGTTGGCCAATGTTGTGTGCCATCCCCAAAATGATGTTGCTTCTTCTTCTTCTTTTTACTTTGGGTAGAATTCAAGGTCAAAATAAAGAGCTGGCCGAAAAAAAGCACCCAATTCCAAGAAGTACATATAGACTCATAGATACTCTCTTATTTACGAAATAAAAAAGAAAACAGAAGAAAGTAAAATAATTAAAAAATATATTCAATTTGATAACAAATAAAATGAATTAAATTTAAATTTAAAATTAATATTTATAAAATTTATGATAAAATGTTTAAAAAGTATTCTCAAATAACTTTTGATTTGCATTCAACCTGTTTTTAAGGATCAAAGCTTAAGCCATAGTGGAGCAACCCTCTTATTGAAGGGTTTATATCTCTGAGTAGGCGCCAACTGCGCCGAATCGTCTGCTGTTGGGCTTAGGCAGTGTTGGCCTGGGCGGCAACCACCTCTGCCCACCTCAGCAATTTGGAAGCAACCACTTGATGAGGCACCCGCATACAATGGCTTTTTGGATTCAAATTTTTTGCTGACACTTGACCCAAATCAAAACAGTTCTCAGCAAAAATATCAAAGGACGGCGATTTGTTTAATTGTCTAATTAAAATCAAGCAGCTTTCGAGCCAGAACCATTTTAATAGCTGCATCTGACGAGGGATCCACTCGAAATTTCAATAGCTTCGCAATTTTCAAAATTCCTGCGTGCCATTTTACATTTGAAATGTTAACTTAATTCAATACAATTTTTGTTTAATTTGTTATTTAATTTCCATTTTTATTTTTGAATTTTTTATCCTTGAAAGTTTGTTAACGCATTTCAAATTTGCAACTAATCAAATTTCTCAAATTTGATACACCTTTTCTGCACAACAAAGACAAGGCATATGAACAAATCAATAAAATTAATTAATTAGATTTAAGCATTAAGCCATAAGTTATGGTAACAATGTTTGTTATGTTCACATTTACATATAACCAAATTATATTAAGCTCCTTTGTGTCAAGCGTAATAAGACGTAACAAGACTCAACCTTGAAGCGCTGAATAAATGCGTGGGGCAGCTTCCACCCACATCTCAGTACTACATATGTTTCCATTACAACGCATAAAACGTAATTTCGAATTTGTAGATGATACTTTGATATTCATTTTTTCCAATATCTTTTCAAAGAAATTATTTTATCAATGAGCTTGTGTTGGTCAGTTCAATCTTTAGTGTTGTACAACATTACGCTTTTTGAAAATTTGATTTAGTTGTTTTGGTTTTGTGTGTTTAAAATGGGTGACTCGTATATCTATATCTATTCCAATCCCATATATATATAAAATGATATGCACACGATTTTATTTAACTAGATCAAAATACTTAGAAGTCTGCTCGAAATTCTTTGTAATTTGAATAAAAATGTAATTTCCATAAGTAGCAGAAATAATGTTTATTGTGGCTTCCAAAAAATCGTTTAATTTTTGAATTTATCTAAATTTATGAATATGTTGCAAATATACAAATTGAGAGACTCACTTGTAGACACACAGGCGCAGCAGACTGTGTCTAGACAGACTGGTGAAGAGTGCTGAAGGAGGGAGTGCTGAGAAGAGTGCTGAGAAGACTGCTGAGAAGAGTGACGGCATAAGCCGAGTAATAAATGCAGCTAAAGTCTATTTCAAGGACTATACTTAACGCTAAACGGAGGCCAAAGGCGTTTTGAGTTTCTACAAAGTCAGTAGCAAATGTGGCAGTTGCTCATCAGTTCAACTGTTCCACTGCTCCAGTGCTCCACTGCCCGCTTGCCATTTGCTCATGTGGCCAGACATTAAGTATACGCATTGTTGACTGTGGAAGTGGAGCAGAGGCTTGGCGATGTTCGACTATTTTAATGGCACTTTGTGTGGCGAGACTGACGGCAATCGATTACGGCACACACATGGCACATACACACACACACACACACACACACACACACACACACCGTATTGTTTCATAATCCATCAGTCAGGGCGAGCGTCGATCGGATCGATATGTAAAGTGTATCAAATTACGCATAAAATGTAATTTCGTTTCATAAACAAAGCAGAACGTTGCTCAGACGAAAGCTGTGGAATTACGTTTCATAAATATTTAAACACGACTATATGTTCTCGATATGTTTATACGGACCGAGGGTTCCAATTACGAGCCAACGTCGAGAACAAATGCTGATGATGATTTCGAGATATCGAAGGCAACTGCTGACATTGAGAATTAAAATGATTTTGGAGGCAACAGATTGTTTACTATTTCTCGCCCTCACAAATCAGATATATATATATATATAGAATTTTAATATGTTTTATATAAAAAAAAATATATTAGATAATTATTTAATGTTAAAAAGATTTATTTAAAAATATGTTGTTGCGCTTCCATTTTTTTTAAATATAGTTTTTATTAATAAGAAACTGATATTTGAAAAATAGAAAAAAAACGTTTCTAATTTGAAAAATGTTTTTTTTTTATTTCTAATCAGAGAAAGTTTCTAGAAATCAGGGCGGTTTTCTTAATTGGAGAATATCTGAAAATATAAATAAAATATTCACATTAATGAAGGTTTGTGTGTATATTTTCAGTAGTTTTCTTGAGGTGATGCAAATATGTATAGATGCAAGGCAGAGTCCTTGATGCCGACAATGACATCGCCCCTCCCGTATGATGTGCTTGAGCGTGTCTGTAGACATTGACAACGGCAATGGCAATGGCAATGGCAATGGCAACCAACTGTTGCCTTTTGTCGCTAAATATAGCTGGGAAATGAGGGCGACATTCGACAGTCAACGGGGGGAGGGTGACAAATGGGTGGCGGCTCGGTCAAATTGCGGCGCCGTCGCCTGGCTCCAGTCGCCGCCAGTCAAGGACACCGCTCACATTACCAGCCCCATCGAGATGCGCATAAAATTTCATCAGTCGGAGGCCTCTTTTCATAGACTTTGTGGCAGAATGTTTGAAAGCGTTTAGCATTGCAAACTATGGCAAACATTTCGACGATTTCAATGTCAGAGGCTTCACTTCTTGAACTGATCACTGATCGATTCAGGAAGTGCTGTTTAATATGCCAAACTTTTCCACTTCGACCGTTGCATAAAATGAATAACTTTCGATTCAGCTATTGATCAGCACTTGATGCCTGTCTCCATGTGGAATGTTTAACAATATTCAGCTGGCGACAGGAAGCAGCAACGCGAAATCAAGTTTAATATAAGCTCCAAGCGCCAGTCATGGAAACATTGGAATATTATAAATATCTTTACATTTGCTTGCTTTCATAGAGGATAACCTTGTGGCTCTATCTGGAGATGAATGTGTGCAAACTGTGCAAAAAAGAAATGTGCTCGCTGCCAGGGGATAAAACTCACTTAAAAAGCATCGAGAAAAGGGCTCAGCAGTTAAGGGTTAAGAATAAATCAATTTCTCAGCAACAAAAAGGTAATGTCGCCCACAGCAGACCACAATTCTTTTAAGAATACATTTTTTATATTAAATGTAATATTAAAATGAAAGCTGCAAGCTAACTTATATAATTTAATCTTTAATCATTTGAATATTTTAAATTTATAAAACAATGGACATAATTAATCGGGGTATAAGAATTGTATACCATATACTTGTACATATTGAAATTGATTGTACAGTTTAACCAGTTTATCCACACTATTATTTTTTAAATCCATGACTCTATCCATATGTACTTCCATCTCTGCTATTTGGTGCGAATCCGCTCAATCCCCCTTTAACAAAGTTCAGCAAACACTCAATACCAGAATAAGACTTATGCCTATTGATTCAATTTCACCTTGATCAAGTTGAACCCCACTCGAAAGACCTAGGCTCTTTTGACCTACCACTGTTTCTGTCTAACCATTTTAAGACTATCCATTCCGATTCCTTGAACAATCCTTCGAAATTGTAGTAAATCACTTAACAGAATACATGTCATAAATGCGATTTACATTTACATTATATGATAATGCAATAAATCATAATGTATCCCAGTATCTTACATTAACATTTTTTAATTGGTACCCTACAATATTGTAAGACCAAGTCCAATACTCTGACACATACTTAAATTGATAAGAGGTTCCTTAAGGGACTCCCGCTGTCAGCGAAATTGATGAAACTGCCTGCAACTATAAATAATATGATATACTTTAATGGCAATAATTTATGTTTACTGACATCACCTTCACCTAATGCTAATCCAAAACATTTTCGGAAACTTGCCACTCACCTCCCGCCCTTATTTGGTGCCTTTGTTATCTACTGCCCTCAATTCGTGCATGAAATCTGCAATCAAATGTAAATAGAAAGCTCATAAGCTTTCCTTGATGGTCCTATAAAACAGAGCTTTACCAAATTTGGGCCAACTGGCAGGATGTCGACAGTTTATGAGGCAGTAGTATCATGTTGCTCCACACTGTGGTGTTTCGGCTTTGCGCTCATGTTTTTGCCGTCAAAATGGTGCCAAGGATGCGGTGCGTTAAAGAACCCGTCACGTATACGCCGCATACGCCAGCAATTATGTATTATGTATTTATGCATGTGGGCTGACAGCGGGGAGAGGGTAACTCAGGGGGTGGCACAAGCTTCCATAAAGTTAACCAAAAATAAGCCGAAGGTTATGTTATGATAATATGTAGCAGCAACTAAAACAAAGCGAGACCCGCAACGCAATTCAATCAGTTGCGCTCGAGTTGGAGCCTATTCGGAACTGAACCGAACCGCACCGAACCGAACCGAACCGAACCTAGAGCGGCATATGATTATGTGTGGGTCATAAACAGTGAGCAGAACCTAATGACAGGCAAATGAGTGCCTTCAGAGAGCAGAGTTACAGTTAGAGTGAGTATGCCACATCCATCAGCATAAACCCGAAACTCTTTTTGGTCCTTTGTGCGTTTCTCAATCCCTCGTTTATTTGCCCACATTTCAAGGTTGTATTTATCCTGTTTCAGCAGTCGCTGATTAACAAAAAAAATAATTTATTGTGGGCTGTTTTTTCGGGGGCAGCTTTGTTAACTGCGTAATTTTCCTCAAAAACAAGACATTTATGTTTGGCGTGGCGACTATTTGATACCCTTTCAGTTATTGTTGCAACTTGAGTCAAATATTGAAGAGTTAGGAATAAAAGTGATCACTTAAGAGCTTAGTCCTGTCATTTTCTGTTATCTGAAACATATTTCAGTACGCTGACAAAATTCGTATACTCTACAAGCACCTAACATTAATTAATAGAAAATCAATTTGTCGGGTCAATCGAGGGTGTCCCCAGCCCAGCCCCAAACCTCGACTCTTACGATATTCAGATATCTTGTAATTATTATTTAATGCTTACTGCGCCGCCAGCATTGTTTGTCTGCCTTTTTTTTGTTGCTGTTATTGTTATATTTTATCAATATTCCTGAATCGCAATTACTTTCGTCGAAATGATGATGATATTATCTCTCACATTTAGAGGCCAATAAGAAACCATTATTCAAGAACTCTGATTAAAAAATGGCAAAATAGTGGAAAGTTCCGGGGTTTAAGTTGATAAGTTGCTTCTATTGTGTCTATCTATGGTTAGTCTTATCATTCATATGATTTTCCTTGACTTCAAAGTCCTCGCTTTGCTGGTGCTGGTGATGAGTGTGTTTACGATATAATATAGTCTCATTATGCCTATATCTAGGCAATCGCCCAGGAAGTGTTCTCTTTTTAAAACACAATAAAATCCTTTCATCAAATAATTTTTGGATTGGGGACTTCAGTAAGATTCTGAAAAAGCAATTTAACAGCAATTTAATGTATTTAATAAGAATGTCCATACTAACTGGTATGTGGAGCTTACCAAACAAGGCTAATCCGCTGATTACAATGCATATTAGGATCTTTAATAATTGACCACAATATCAGAGCACCTCTGAACGATATTCGGCTCTAACCATTTGGCTTACTCAATTGGTTTCGTTGGGCAGCATCATCAGTAGCTAATAGTCATTAGCCTAAGCATTCAACTTGAACGTTTAGCCTGAGACTCATAAATATGAATATTTTCACTTTTCGCTGGCAATACTTATTACCACCATTAAGCACTTACAGCCAGCGACTGCAATGGCAACAGCAGCAACAAGCGATTTGTTACAACTGCAACAATCACAAAAATAATATAAAGTGCGGAGGGTAAGGTGGGGGGCTAGGAGGACCAGTGAGCGACCCAGATTTGAAAAACACTTTCTTTGCTTTGAGACGAGTATTTTCAAAGTTTCTCTCCTTTATGTTTTACAGTTCAGTCAACTCATTTCGGGGGTCTCTCTAATAATTAAATGCTCAAAATCAAATATCAAATATCAAATAATTGAGTCTCGTGCCTTTTGTTTGGCATCGCTGAGTGCAGCTCAATCATTTCCATATGGGCGACTCACGACAAGGAGGTGCTGTGTGGGGTGGCAAGGGGGAGTGGTGTTGGGGGACTGGGGGAGTAAAAATCAACAAGAAACACTTTCCACGCACACTTTTCGTTGACCCAGAAAGCACGCTGAAAACCCGTTTCAGTCGCTGACGGGTTAAAGAAATGCAACAAAACTACAAGAAAGTAAGACTGAAAAAAACTTTAAATTTAAAATAAATGGAGTACACTTTCGCTTATGAAAACGAAAGTCAACGGACTTTTGCACCAACAACAGCAACAGCAACAACAGCAACAGCAACAACAGCAACAAACAAAACAAAACACAACAGAAATGCGTCGCGACGGTGAAATGGCGGAGAAATTTGTCAGTCTAATGGGGGCCAAGCAAAGTAGGCTGTGCAACGGGCCAAAGCGGCATTAAAAAGAAACAATGAACACAAAATACACAACATCACACATCACCACACAACAATACACAACGTACAGCAAAAATGCAAAACACACAAAACGCGCAAAGTTCAAAGCTGACAAGCGGACAAAGTCGCGCGCGTTTCTGACGCGACACTGAGGCGTTTTATTTACGCCCCTGAAAATCGCAGCAAGCACGCGACTTTTGCAAGTGACCCAATTTCAATACATACCGCAAGCATTGAAAATGAAATAAAAATCAAAATGAAAAAAACAACAAAAAAATAAAAAAGCAACAAAAATATAAAACCAATATGAGCAGCCTGCTAGCCAGACGACTAGTAGCAGAAAACAATAAATTATTTGGAGGTTCCAACACTCAATCTGCCATTTTCAGTTTAGGTTTATGTAAAAAATAAAACTACAAATACAACAAAAATGAAACAATAATAAAACCAACTGAGCGCCTTTTGTTTTGTGGCGGCGACAACATCAGGCAACCTTTAGCCAAGGCAATGCTCGAATAAATAAAAACAAAACATTTTCTATATTACTTTTAATGTCAAGCACACCCATTTCAATTTGCTATAGGCGCTAAACGGACTTAGATACTAGTTTTCCAATCTATCCAAACGATATGGACATGATCTTATGATTTGTATCTTCAAATAGTTTTTACGGATCGCCTAAGTTCGAGACCCTAAGCCACGCCTCGCATAATTTGGCTTTTTATTAGAGTTCACACACACAAGACAAAATTTCGACCTGAAATTTAGAACATCTTCCCAAAAAATAAGAAAAACCCTCTGAAAACAAGAAAAATAATCGGAAGTTTGTAAATAAATTATTAATATGTGGAAAAAAAACTGTTTAACTTTTTTTCTTTTATTTATTAACTATCTAAAATGTATCTTTATTTGAAATTTTTAAATAATAATGTTTAGTCAAAATATAAAAATAGCAATGAGAAACTAAATTGCAGAGAAATCGAATACACAATTTAGAAAAGAGAACTTCCAATTTTTTAAAAGACTTTCAATTTTAAAAATTGACTTTTTTTTGAGTGCAGCTGCGTTTTAATAAATACACACAAATAAGTTTAAGTAATTTACTTATGAATATTGAAATTTGAACAATTTTTTTAAAATATGTTTTAAAAAGGTGTATTTTTACTTTATATGTACTCTGATACATTTCGAGTACGATCGGAATTCGACTTTTTCCGATTACTTTCAATTTTATTTTCTATATGTGTATTGTCAAGTAAGAAAATTAAAACAATTTCAGTTTATCTAAAAATCAAAATATTTGAATTTAATGTGATTAAAACTTGCTTGCATATTAAATGCCAGCCTCACGTGAGTTGGCCAAACCAAAACGATGTCAATAACCCAGGTACGGCACGTAAAATGTTAAAATGTGTGTGTATACATAAAACTATGTATATATTGATATATATACAGTGGCGGACACCTTATTTGGTGGATTGTCAAAGAGAGAAAGTAATTGCCTGCCATAAGCTAATCATTCATTATTTTTCAGAAATTCCAAAGACCGATGGTAGGTACATATATTAACCACCAAAATTTATATATGACCCCAATAAACTGGGGTTTCCTTACCTACTAGGTAGGATTATGTAAAAAAGTACCCTATTTTTAGGGGACAGCTTATTTGGGAACTGGTACAAATAAAATAATATATTTGGCGTATAAAAACTTAAATACAAATGTTAATACTTAGTATTACATCCTTTAGCCTTAACTACTTCCCTTAATCTATTATTCATCGAAGATACCAGCTTCCTGGTAGATTCTAAGCTGATTTTGCTCCACTCTTCCCGCAGAGCATTTTTGAGGTCTTCTTTGCTGGATATCCTGTGCTTCCGGATGTTATTTTCCAGCAGAGCCCACAAATTCTCAATGACATTTAAATCTGGAGACTGGGCCGGCGGAACTATCATGTGGGGGCAGTTCCTTGTGAGCCAGGACTGTACTATCTTGGCCTTATGCTTGGGATCGTTGTCCTGGTAGAACCGGAAATTATCTCGGATTCCAAGCTTCTCGGCACTTTGGAGTAAATTTTCCTTTAGTAAGTCGAGGTATACATTCTTGTCCATTGTTGTCTCAATGAACACCAAATTCCCGACGCCGGCTGCCGAGATACATGCCCACACCATGACACTTCCTCCGCGCGTGCTTGAATGTTGGCCTTAAGTTTTTGGGATTCAGCTCAGTATTGGGCTGTCGCCACACCAAACTCTGTCCGTCAGAGCCATAAATGTTGAATTTGGACTCATCAGCAAATATGACTGTGTTCCAGAACTCCAGATCCTTGTCCAAGTGGGTTTTGGCGAACGTCATCCTAGTCGCTTTATTTTTCAGGCTTATAAAGGGCTTCTTCCGTGGAACTCGGGCATTAAAGTCATGTGTCCGCAGAAACCTGAGCACAGTTTCCACACAGCACCTTTTCCCCAATTCATCCTGCACCTGTGGAGCCACTTTTGGAGCCGATAGCTTTGGAGATCCCCCTATTATCCTGGTGATCCTTCGCTCCTCCTCTTCGGTGAAAATCTTGTTTGGTGCCATTCTGGCCTTGCCCTTAATCCGATTGGCGTCGAAGAAGCGCTAAATGATGATATTCACAGTTGAGTTGCTCAGATTGACCATTTCACCTATTTCGCGATATGAATATCCGTTTTTGTGGTGTTCCAGGATGAGTTTCCGCTGCGCAATGGTAGTCCGTTTTCCCATAGTCCTTGTTGGCTTATTGCACCCGAGATGCAGGTTGAAACTAAACTGACTACGAAGGATAGATCTATTTATACAGAAAATACTCAACTTTAGGTGTAAAAATCCGGGTTTTATGGCACCCAGGTGTCCACAATGTACCAGTTCCCAATAAGCTGTCCCCTAAAAATAGGGTACTTTTTTACATAATCCTACCTAGTAGGTAAGGAAACCCCAGTTTATTGGGGTCATATATAAATTTTGGTGGTTAATATATGTACCTACCATCGGTCTTTGGAATTTCTGAAAAATAATGAATGATTAGCTTATGGCAGGCAATTACTTTCTCTCTTTGACAATCCACCAAATAAGGTGTCCGCCACTGTATATATATATATATAGCTTTGTGTATATCCAGTGAATATGAAATTTCACTTGGCTGACTGCGCCGACGCAGCTGCCGACAGCGAAAGTGAAACTCGAAGAGGTTTTTGAACTCGAACAAGTGCCCGATTCAGACGGCAGCTGTGATCAGGCGGGGGGAACGAGTAGTGGCTGCTTATGCAGTTAGGGGTGAGTGTAGGGTATCCGAGGGGGTGGCAGGGGAAGAGGTAAATGTGTGTACATCAAGAGGCACGACGACAGCCAACTGGCCTCGCCGCAAGTAACTGGAGCGGAACCAAAGCCAGCGGCAAAAGACAAATTGTACAATTTTACTTTCTTTTCCACATGCAACTGCGTCAAGAGTCGAGAGAGTCTGGAGCGTTGGTTTTGCGCTGGGTTTTCAGTCTGAGGGGCTGGGGTTGGGGATCCGAGCCAGCTTAAGTGTCAATGAACTAAAAACTGACGACGCCGAAATGAAAGCGTCGTAACCCAATTAAACTGCAAACTTTTTCAGATTCCCAAAAATTTTGACTTGCACTTGGATTTGAATTTGGTCTTCGTCTTCTTCTTCGCCGTTCGGTTTTCAGTTTTGAGTTTTGAGTTTTTGGTATTTATTTTGGCTAGTCTCGGATTTGGCGCCAATTTTATGCGCTTGACGACGAGCAAAGAGCCTCGGCACTGAAATATGCCGAAAAAGGTCACAGACAATTAGCAAGTGTCGTTTTTTTTTGTTTTTTTTTTTATTTTTGCTGCTGTTGTTGTCGATGCAAACACCCGCACCTGCCCCTCCCTTGGCCCGGCCATGTGCTCTGTTCCAAAGCCACGCCATGAGCCAAGCTCAATGTTGTAGTAGCTGTTCAGCGAGCGCAAAATACAACAACAGCAACAAACACAGCAAACAGAGCTACGTACAGCAGTAAACATAACAACAACAGCAACAACAACAACAACAGAAACAAGTAAATCAGCGGCAGAGGAGGCCGACGACGTATAAATAACCTCATAATTGCCGCTGAGGGTCTTTGCAATGAATTATGCGAATTAACCTCAAACATTGAAACGTTTTTCATGAGCATGCAAACAATTTTCGGACAAGTTGAATTAACTTATGTTACGATTGATCTGATTCGTGATTGATTGATTGTATGTGGGTGTTATAGTAACAGCATATATACGATAATGACTTAAGCGCCTTGCCACTAATTATGATATTTGATTCTGTTGAAAGCGGTTCGTCGGTCGAGGTCAATGCCCCAATCGAGAGCCGCACATCGTTTAAATTCACACAAAGCCAACCATCAACGTCTATTACCCAAAGCAATCATTACAATTTCATATTCCAAGACGTTCCGAGGGGCAAACTCGTGCCGAGCATGCGCAACCGAACTGCAGCGAAAGAGAGACAGAGAGAGAGAGAGCAGCAGCAGCAGTAAAACGGGTAAGCGAATAGTCGGACTAGCGGGTTAACGGGTAAGCGGGTAAGCGGGTAGGCGGGCAGGCGACAAACGGTTAAGCACATTTGAAATGAAATTGAAAGCAAAAGCGAAAGTGTATTTCTTTCTGGCTTGTTTTTTGATATTTATGTTGCTGGCTGGCTACTTTGTATTGTGTTGCCAACAATTCTTCAAATTTCTTTTGCTATTCAATTTCGTTTTGTCAACGTTTTCACTTTTGACTATAATCGTATTTTCATTGTTTGTTGTTTGCTGTTTGCTGTTTGTTGTTTGCTGTTTGTTTCTTCATTCATTGGTTTTCATTGCTGCTCAGAAGTTCAGATCAACAGCTGAAGACCAAACGAAACACTCTCGATATTGTCTGGCGATCATTACATATTCACATCTCATTAGATAATTACAAAAGGCTGCCGAGCACATAATGAGAGTGAAATTTGTGAATGGAACTGACCCCGCTTAGATATCATGCCACAATAAAATAAGCACAAAGAACAGTTACCTTCTCACATGAAACTGAAAATAAAATTAATTTGGTTTGTACTAATTTCAATATGATTGAGTTATTTACTAGGAATGTAATTCAAAAGAGAGCTGGTATCTTGACAAAGCGTCGGACCTACAAATCCAAAATATATAGATCGAGATTGGTATATTCATAGAAACTAATTGGAGAAATAACTCTCGCCAAAACAGGGCCAATGACAAACAAAAAGGCTTAAACTTTATTGCAAACTAAAATGAGAAAATACACAGATAACTAAAACTTAAAACATTAAATATTTTAAAAAACTTTAAAAATATCTTCCCAAGTATTTTGTATTTTTATTTTTGACAATCTTTAATAAATTAGTTAAATTAACTGTACATTATTTATTAAAATGTAATGCTGCAATTAAAATGCTAATTAATTCCTTTTTTAATTTTTAATTTTGTTTCCTTTTTATTGGGTTCATTAAAAAATAATGGTTGTAGATAGTTTTATAATTTAATTCATTTTTTTATTATATTATATTATATTTAAATACAGCAATTTTAATTTATTGTTTAAGTTTAAAGTATATGAAGCACCGACTTTGAATCTTAAAACTTTAAGGATCTTAAATTAAAAGAGGTTTGGAGGAACAATCCATACATATGTATGTAGCGAGTTGATCATACAAGGATGTGTTTAATAATTTCTTAAAAAGTGGAATGCAACATATGCTCAACAATAAATGTTTATGTGCATATATGCATAATTATTTTGAATATTATTATCGACCACAAAACTAAGCACAGCATTGCACCTTGTGTCTCGACTTTCACTGCTGCTTACGCTTACGCTGCGGCTGAGCTGCTGACCCAGAAACTCCAATGACACATCAACCTGGCCAAGTGAAGCGTTTAATAAAGTTTTATGCAAGCGCATAAAAAATGCAACTGGTGTTGCCGCTGTGGCGACCAATGTCAGGAGAAGACCCTTGGTCAAGCAGATCAACCGAGCGAGACAAAAAAAAAACAACAAAAAAACAGTCTATAAAAACTGCAGGCGTTACGGAAATGAAGACGTCGACATCCTGTTGCCACATGCCCCTCGTTGTGCCCTACCTCGAGTGCTTTTTGTTGCAGCCGGCGACTTTCTTAATGGCCCTCGCTCAAGGCTCTAGGCTCAAGGCTTAGGGCTCAGGTCTCATATCTGAGGGCTCAGGTTTTGTGCCCATTGCTTAAAGCTCGCTGGTTCAGTCGGTCTACACATGTTGCCACTAAAAAATGTTTAAGATGACATTGGGTTAATACAACGACTAACTGTCTGTTAACTGTTTTAATGCCTTGTAATGCATGCTGGGGAAGCCGCAACGGGCAGCAGCTGCTTAGGGCCTAAGGCCAGCAGTTGTTGCAGTTGCCACACAACAATAATCGGAAACAACTTCAAATCTAATAAATTTTTAGCGCTTTCGTTTTTGTACACACCCCGAATCGGCAGATATATATATATATATATGTATGTATGTACAATATATTTTTTGATCAGCAGCACTTTTCCCATTGAAAGCAATTTAATGTACGCCGCGATAAATACGAATTTCATAAAAAATTGAGACATCGACAATAGACCACGAAAGTTCAACACTTTCTTTTCGGCTGTGGCAAACAGTTGAAGTTCAACTCAATAATGTTTCTGTTATTTTTTTTTCTGTTTTTTATTTGGGTAGGTGGGGGCATCAATTACCCTACTCGAGAAACTATAACACGCGCCGGACCAAGCCGAACCGAACCGAACCAAACTGAACGGAACCGAACATGCCGAAAAACGGCAAAAGAGACATTTAAAAGCCAATTAGAAAAAGAAAGTGAAAAATGTTGCAACAACAGCAGCAACAGCTGAGAATCCAGTTGGTTCATTTTGGAAGCGCCTCAAAGAATGTGATGCACAATTTGACAATAATCATCCGATTAAAATTCAAAATCATAATGCATTGAAGACGGGTCCCTCAATACCACCACGGGTGTCATTGCTCCGTATTGAGTTCAGGCGGGTCTGTTGAACCCACAACGATGCCTGAATCTAATTTACTATTTTCACCGCAAATGCGAGACGAACCCAGAAAAAACACAAAAAATTAAAAAACGAAGTGAAACCCTCAGCGATCGGCAAAAGTGAGAGTTGAACGCTGAGAGTAAAAGATTTGAATGTTGTTTGAATATTGAGGTCACTCAGAGTTGAAGTTGCTATTGGAGTTTTTGAGTTTGCAGTTGGAGTTGGAGTTGGAGTTGGGTTTGATGATCGTTATCCAGCATTCATTTGCTTGTATTTATAATTTTCTATAATACATTTTTCACAGTTTCAGCTATTTTGGCCGTGACGCATGCGTCCAACAACTTTCTTTGAGCGCTGCCTTTGAAAGAGGTCAGTGAACGAAAGCAGAAACTCCAACTTAACATAATGCAAAAAAAAAAAACCACAAAAATTAAACTGATAGAGCCAAAGCAGCATATCAAATATCATCTGGTTAGTGAAGCGTTGTCAACGGCAACAGCTGCGTTGAAAGTGTAATCGTATTTTTCTCCCTTTTTTTTGGCAGAGTGGAAAAATGTTTATTAACTGAAGGTGCCACACAGACCAATAAAGGATGCAAGCTGACTCCAACAAATGTTTTATGTACCCTTCGAGTTGAAGTTTACCTCAAAAGAATGCAATCCTCAAAACCTCCTTAACATTCATGGCTAGTTGGCTTTATATATTTCAAGCCTATTTTGGATTGATCATATTTTGATTTTAAATAATTAAAATATGTTTTTTTTTCTGTTTCTTATTATCACTTCAATATATTTTGAATTACATTCGTTCAAACAGCTGTGGAGTTTGAAACTGTAAAAGCTAGATGAGCTTGAATCCAGTAAAAAATTATTTCAATCATTTCAAATAATTTATTAAAGAGATCACAAAACAAAAATCAATTATGTGAAATGTACACTCAGCAAAAAATCACAACAATAATCAATACAATCAATGCAAATTCAAGAAAGCCAGAAAAAATACATTTATTTATTCATTTAATGACAACTAAAGTCAGTCGACAATAAAAACAATACAAATGCAAAAAATAGATTAAGTTAAAGTAAAAATAATTTTTTAAGGGTTAACGCAGATTAAAAAAATAAATAATATTTATTATATTTATAAGATATCTGGGGTTATTTAAATGCCAAAAGGTCCATCCAGAGAACACACAATCAGATCAAAAAATAATAATTAATTAGTTAAATGCATGTTTATTGGCGATATAGATAGAGAAATCTGAATTATTCACGTGATTAAGTCTAGTGTAATCAGCACAGAGCACTCGAAAGGGTTAATGCAATAAATAATCAATAAAACAGCGATGAAGGGAAAGTGGGGAGAAGTGTACACATAATAGTTGAAAAGCAAATAAAAATAAAAGATTAATTTTAAATTGATCCTTTTGGGAGGGATTGCCATTCCGAATAAGCAAACATTATTTCAAAAAGGTCGGGCTGAGTAAACGATGTGACAAATTGTTATTGCATTGATGGGATGCTTAGCATAGCCTTGCAAAATATTTACAGAAAATGCTGACAGCGAGAGTGCTAAATGAAAATTAGAAATGAAAATGAAAATGAAAATGGGCGTATTGCGGTTGGATTGCAGTCAAGCGAAGCGTAATCAATGACCACATGCTTTTGTCTCTGTCTCTGTTTCTGTCTCTGTTTCTGATCACCCAGCTCCATCCAGCACTATTTTAATTGTGTTAAGACTCGCATTTCAAGCAAACCCCCCTTCCGTCCAACCTCAAACGTGCCCCTTGTCCAAGCCAACGTTCACTTTCCGGTGCCCACGGGTCATTCACGCTGCTTGCGAGTGCCAAGTGCGAGTCTCAGCAGTTTCGAGTGCGTCATCAACGTCGCAATTGTCTCGACCACAACTAGCGGACATTGGTCATTGGCCGAGCCAGCACCTACCCAACCACCCAGCCACCCCCCACACAGAGCACCCCCTTAGCAACACCTCGCAAGCATTTCGCTGAACTTGAAACTCAGTCATGCAACGAAAGCGTGAAAATTGTGCGCTATATTTTATTGTTCGGTTCTGTTTACATTTTAGTTCTGGCCGATTCCAGGAAACAGCAACGACACCGAAACCCGTTGATGTTGGCACATTTGCGACACAGAGCCAGAGACAGGGATAGGGACTGGGACCGGGAGCGGCAGCGGCAGCGGGACGAGGACGGGTAGAGGGTGAGTGTGATGTTGTGTATTGAATAATTGCTGAAACCTTGAAATTGGCAAATGCAAACTAAAACTCAACAAACCAACAAACGCTGACAAAATAAATAAATTCCCGCTTATGGAGCAGAATGAGGCATAAAGACATCAAGTATGAAAATACAAAGTTTAAAGATTTAACAAACAGTTTGCTGTTGTTGTTGCATGCGGCGCATGTGTGGCGATTTTCCGAGAATTGTATGTACGAGATTTTGAGTTCAACTAGCTGCTATGTGGTAGATATTATCGCTATGGGTAGCGTGAGAAATAATGCCCGATTATACATAATGTTATGCATGTGGTCAAAGTGGGTCACTCGTTTCCAATTTCAGTAGAATTGTGTGCAGTCGAGGGAGACAGTATCTGAAATGTAACTAGAAATCAAATCATAAAAATGAAATAAAAAATTAAAGACACAAAAGTTCATTTTATAAATATAATTTAAAATACTGAGATGAGTTATTCTTGTTCCAAAATTCCGGCTTATTTTTGTCCTGAGTGCAGTCACTATGTTTTGAATAACCTTTTTCTAATAATGTTAATATATACCATATAAAAAAATGATGTGAGCATTATCGACTACTGGAAAAATACTGATTTGATTTATTAACTTTGATATTTAGGTGTTCAAAGGTCACGACCTAACCATATTGGTGGAAATTGCGCCAAAGGTCAGATAAGTGTGTGCACGCGTCTCTGGAATTATCTATTCAACTGTATCTACATTTACACCCACTCACACACACAGAGAGACACATACACACACATGTTGTGCTGGGCACACGTGGCGCCAGAATCGTTAGGAGTACATTCAGAAAAAATCGACATCAATTGTTGTGAAACTCCCTATAGAATAAAAAGTTTTCTATTCTTCAGAAATAATTGCTAAATATTAGGAAAAAAGTTTGTAAAATTTTTATTTTGATATAATTCGATATATGTATGTAAAGTATTGAAATTCTGAAAAGTTTAATGTAAGAATTCTTCAATTCTTCAAACATAGAAAATAATACACTGAAAATGGGCCATTTTTTTATAAATTTATTTCTGAATAATAGAATGACTAACCATTGGCGCCAAAAATATGACAATTGGCTATAATCTACTGCGATTTTTTTTTAGTGTAGATTTCTGCAGAGTCCAAACAGTAGTTTATCAATTTACTGGAAAGCAAGAAACAAAAAAAGGAAAAAATACATGGAAAATCCTCAAACTAACCAGTAAAGGCAATCGAAATCATCAGCGAGGAGTCCGTCAAGCTATGCGGAATGCAAACCCAGAACGGAAGTGGGCACAGCCAAGGCATTGACCCCATACATATCACGCAGGCAACGGGACTGTGGTACAATGACCCAGGATACATGTACATAAATGAATCCTGGGTTGGGCTGGGTTTGGCGAAGATTAATGGCAGCTGCGAGTTGAACGAACCCGCGAAGCGGAAACGCCTATAATTTGGACTAGCATTATATAATCCCGGCACTAAAAACAATATGGCGTCGTTGGTTCTTGAATTGGTTTGTATTTGGGTTTGGGTTTTGTGTTTGTTTATGGCCAATGCTGCGCCGGGGAGAGCCCAGTGACAGCCGGAAGTTAACCTTGAAGTTTCGCAGGCGACGACAATACAGCCCACAAATCTCAAAGCTCTGCAGCTGGAGCCAGCTAAGTGCGCACCCCAACTGAGCATCCCTGGCACTGCCCCAAAAAATCCGACTCTGTTGCGGGCCCCGGTTAATCATTCCATGCCCCACCAGCCACGTGTTGGAAGTGAGTCAGAGTGTAGGAGTGAAGATAAAGGCAGGGGCTTTGTGGAGATGCCAGGGGTTCCGGGTTTGCCAGCCGGAAGCTTTCGAATTGCGTTGCTGGAACCTTAAGCTGGCAAGCAAAGTTAGAGACAAACTCTGCCTCGCTGCGAAGAAAACGAGGATAAGACGCAATCAAATTGTCACACTTTGGAGTGGGACGCTTACAGGCCCCGGCATAAGTTCATGGCAATAACACTTGACATTGAATCGATAATAAGCTAAAATTTCCAAAAATAATACTTGTAAAATGCTTCGTAAGAGAAATCGATGAGTTTGCTAAGGATTTGCCTATTAATAATCTAATCAAGATTGTCCCATGTTTAAAAAGATACAAACGAGGGGCAATTTAAGAGTTTTAGGGAAAACTATATGACTAAAGGTTACGCCTGGTCAAGGTTGTCAAGTAATTTTGTTTTTCTTGTATTTTTTTTCCTTGGCGTCACAATATTTTGGCTGGCAATTAGAAACTTCCAGCACAATAAGAACAGTAAACAAACACGAATATTGCGGGACGGAGGACAGGGGCTGCCTGGGTGGTCGTTAACAGGAACGCTTCATAAACAAGCTACAACTTGTAGCTTGTGGCTTGTGGCTAACTCTGACCTACACCGTGAAGAGTTGATTAGCCGACATGCCGCAGGACGAGGGCAACATTCTCGCACATTCGCAGCAACATTTCGGTTTTTTACGCTTCGAACTTCATTCACAAAAGTGCCCTTCATAAATACTTCGCAACGACCGAAAAAGGACTGGAAGCATTTTTACGAGGCAGTCAACAAATTGCGCATTGAGTAGGCATGGAGTTGGTAGTCTGTGGGGCAAGGGGCATGCACAAGTGCGTCTGCAACGTGTGGCATTCGATATGGCACAAGAAGTATGCTACGTGAAAAAGCCCGCGCCTTTTTTGCCCTAGCAGGTTTTACGGATTTCCTGGAAATCGCTCCTTGTTCTGTATGAAATGCAAAATGAATTTGCGTAGCCCAATTTGCGTTGAGTGAGTGGAGGGGGCATGGGGCATAGGGCAAGGGAGGAGGCAAATGTGGTAGGCTGACGACAACAATAGAGATGACGCACTTAGGTTTTTAGGTAATGTAACAGGCGCCAAAGCAAAGTAGCCCCAAAATGTCAAAATGAAATGCGCAACAGAGAGCAAAGCTTTGTTTGGTGTGTGGGTGTGCGTGTGTAACAAATGGCAAGAAACTTGCGGCTTTTGGCTTTGTGGCCTTGCCAGAGAGAGCAAGAGAGAGAGAGCGCGATGCTTCTCCAAGAGAACGCGCAGCAAAAGTTGAAGCGCGTGCAATGCCAAGGCGAAAGTTCGAGCAATGTCACAGAAGTACAGTCAACCTAGGCGCTGGGCAAAAAAGCTTGCCGACACTCCCCTATGCGGGCAAAAGCTTCGCAAGCAACAGCGAGAGAGAGAGAGAGAGAGCTTTCAGGGGTACTTAGCCCAAGGCTTGAGCTGCAAATGCCGTTATTATTTAGCGTCAATCAACGTTGAATGCCCTTCAACTTTTGTGGCGCAAGCGAGACAGCGATACAACGAGCAGGCGAAAATTTCCATAGCCCCAGCGTAGGCGCACACACAAACACACACACACGGGCACACATATACATTCAAGGACTCTGACGGCCATTACAGCCGGCAAGGTTAACGTAAAAGCACAGCGCAAAAGAGACAGCAACACTGACGTCGACCGCGACGGAGGCGGCAGAAAGCTGCCTCTTTGTGATGATGCCTTAGCAACGGTGAAGTTCAAGGTTAGCAGCTGAAGGATTTCTTTCGCTTTGACATTGCCAATGGCTCCCGCACTCTCCCACTCTCGTGCACCCAACACGTGGCCATTGAGTGTGACTGGAACAGCAGCTATCTGCGTCTCGCTCTCTCACTCACTCTTATTCCGCATTTATTCTTTGCATACTTAGAGGCGCATGGAGCTGCTTATTGTTTGACTGGACGTGGTCCTGGTCCTGGTCCTGGTCTTTTCTGCTACACCTGCAGCCAGATAACCTTGAGTTTTTTATGGTATATGCCACATGTATACATGCTCCTCTTGCCACCTGCACCGCTATACGAACTGTTGATTACATTGCGGCGCGTGACTTTGATTTGATTTTTAAATCATTCTTTTAGCAGCTTTTCACACAGACTTACTTGCTCGCTCCCCCATTGAAATCGGAGGCTGGCAAAGCCCACGACGAACGGGATTCGCCAAAGGTCAACATAAGGACAACATACCAAGAGCTGCCATCTTATCACCAGCACCAAGCCAAGACGAAGCCACTAAACAACTTGCATTTACCCACGTGTCGTCGTTCAAGTTTATTCTTATGAACTCATCTCGACGGGCGACAAAAAGGGACAGAGGAGCACCAAGTAACTCAAGCTCACAGTCTTACAAGTGTTTGAGCTTCAGTGGAGGCACTGCTGACTGTTTCTTGCCACCCGAAAGTGCAGTTTTGGGTTCTTCAAACTAATAATGGTGGATGAAAAGTGTTCATTCACTTGAATCATCCGCACTTAAGTTCATTTTCACAAGCACCTGTTACAGTGAAAATTCTTTTTATTATCTTTGAAACGCACAACAGTTACTCAATATGAGACAAATCAAACTGTAATTTTAGATATTTAGCTTCTAAAATGTAATAAATAATGGAAATAAATAAATGGCCTGCTGTCAATGAGCAAAAACAGTCAATTAAATGCGCATTAACTGTTTTCTAAGAGCACTGAAAACTTTTCGTTGAATTATTGCCTACTTATCGCCGCACAGTGGGGATTACTGTCTTTTTTCCTATCAAAAATTAAATATTTTATATTAAAGAGGATATTTTCAAAATTCTCAATAGAAAACTTGGAAGTTAATGATCAAAATGATTATTGTAAATGCAGGGTGCAAATACAGGTACAATTACGTACTGAACCTGGATTTTATAAATTGTGCAAGCATAAAAAAATTAAATTAAGCATCAAAATTAAATTATGACAATTATACAAATTTACTAATTTCAACATTAAGACATTAAGATATAAATGTAATTTAATGTAATTCTATTTTATTGGTTCTAATTCAGTAATTAATATTGGTTAAGATATGAATACAAAATTTTGACACCATTTGTTTATTATATACATATTTTATTGTATGAATCTTTTAGAGAAGTCAGATTCCTCTATTTCTATCATTCTAAAAATAAATGAAGAGTTTTAGTAACAATATAAATGATGTACACTACTAATACATTTAAAGAATATAGTTGTATATAAAAACAAAAGCAAATATTTGCTTCATTTACATATATAACCTGTTTTTATTACCCTTGAGCAACCCTTTGCTACCCTCTTTGAATAATCGAACTTCTTTTTCAGCTGAAGGTATAAATTTGACAAGAGTTCGATAAGAATGAAAAAAGATACAAAATTTATCTTTCTGTTAAGTTAATGGGTTGGTGGCACGCCAGGTTAGTTTTTAGCCTCAAGTGGCCAACACGTTGTTCAACTTGTTGTACAACTTTGAGCTGAATTTAGCCGCAACTTTGACGCACTTCAAGAGTCAATAAAAACCATGTTTCAATTAGCGGCAAATATAAATTGCCAAGGTTCACACAGCGACTGACGACGTTTTTTTGCAGCCCTAATAATTAACTGTTGTGGCCAGAACCCTCTATAAATAGCCAAAGCCAATGAAAATTGTGGCAACCAAAGAACCGGCCGGCCGGCAGTAAATTCCATTTAAATGGCAGAGAGGAGCCGACCCCAGGATTTGTCCTCTGGCCACTCAGAGAGACCGGCTACGGGTACACGTTCACGGCCAGGGTCATTGCGTCAATGGCTGTGGCAATTGGCAAGTGGCAAGTGTGAATGAGGCGACAACATGCAACAAGGCCAATGCCAATGCCAATGGCAGCAGCCGTGTGAGCTTCGATTTTGCTCGGGTGCAATGGCAACCCTTGCACTTGAACCTGTGCACGCGGCAGTTGCATGTGCCACATTGAGTGGTACTGGGTGGGGTGTTTGACCTTCATCGTGAGCTTTCGCATCGAGCTTATTTTTAGTAACAGGCCAGGCGAGCGAGTGAGCGAGATGGCCACAATCAGCGTTGCATGCAAAAGGTCATATTCGTAAAAATATGTTTGTCTGTATGTGTGTGTGTGTGCGTAATTGTGTGTGGTTTAGCCCAGCGTCGTTCAAGGTCATTGCTGCAGTCGGAACTACCAACAGAACAGTAATTACCTAACCCAATCCCCAACGCCACAAGGGTTGCTCACCTATTTTGAGGGGGGTGGCTGACGCCCCGGCGACATTGACGCAAATTGCTGAGGGTCAAGTGCATGGACATGGCATGGCTTTGAGTGAATCAAATTAGTAAGGTGCCCACTCTTAACACACTCTTAAGAAAAGATCGTTCTAAAAATGTTTCTATTTTCCAGGCTGCTGTCTTCTGTGATTTCTATTGGAGAATTCTTATTTTAGCTTTTCTACTACTTACATTTTAATTAAACATTAGTATTTTTACACATATTTTATAATTCAATCTGAAATCTTTAATTTTAAAGCGATTTACTACAACTTTTGACGTTTTTTTTCGGAGTGTAGAAACCCATCAAACACACCCCATCCTCAGATCTCAGGCGACAAGTTGACTTCAACATTGACATTTAAGTGAATTAATTCAGTTTCCCGAAATATTTTTTGCTTATGCTAATAAGTTTTTGTGTTTAAATCTTTGTTTACAAAGTGAACAAAAACTCAGTTCCGCAATTCCAGAACAATGAGGTTCCAGAACAATGAGCACTCATTGCGCATTCGTCGCCGTTTAATCATCGCATCTGGCAAATCCCACAAATATTTATCAACAATGCTTAAATGTCAACTGGTATGATTTTTATACCCTGCAGATCTAAAATTATATTAAAGCTTTTTCACAAAGAAAATTCAATTATGATCTTACAAAATGGTTCACCAGTCTTATGTCTAGGCAAATGAAACTTGCTAAGCATTCTGCTTGGATTGATCGACACTAAAGTTATTGTGCATTTCTTAAATAAAATTTAAATTAACTAATTAATTAATTTAAATTACATTTTCTTCATGTTTTCTTTGTTAAAAGTTCAAATTAACTTTACATAAATGGATATATATTTTTTTCCTAAATTCAGGCATTTAAATGACTTAAAACAAATAAAGCTTAGCTTAACTATATTTCTGTAAAAGTTCCTAAGTTTTTGTTGAAATGCGTTATCGATTATCGCCAATTGTGAGGATATATATAAATTGACGATTTGTATGTCTTTTAATGCCAATGGAAATAATCTTCTTTTTTTACAAATAAAATACTTTTTCCTGACTGACACATTTTAATCCGCAAATAGTTCTTGTCCTGCTCTTATACGAGATAAGTATGTGATATTTTGAAATATATACTTTCAACAACTGGTTAATATTTTGGAAAATTTATATAAAATGATTAAAATGATATCTCATATCTCTGCACATTGAGATATAGGCTCATTTTTAGATATACATATATATGCTTAAAGTAGAAAACATTTCTAAAAAAAACCCTATATATTTGAATTTTTAAATTGAAGAAAGCTTATTCGCAAATTTGGAAAATCATTTTTAGAAACCATAAAAAACACTCTGGCTTTCAGACCGAATTTTTAAATTTCCGATTTATTTCATAAAAGTCGACGCTTTAGAAAATTCTTATGGTGCTTACAAATTATTAAATATTATTGATTGTATTTATATTATTTTAATTATATTAATCATATTTTTAATTATTAAATATTATCATAATGCATAATTAAAAAATTAGCAACAAATTTGTCGCCTTTGACAATGTTATGAAAAATATGAGTGCTATGGCTAAATGTTATTTTAAAAGCCATTTAATTATCACATGTTCAAGGGTATTATATTGGTTAGTGTTCGAGAGTGCGGACGGCCTCAAAGTGCCATTGTATTCCCCTGGGCACAATATATATTTGTACAGAGTGCACATATATGTATGTACATATATTTATGTAGAGTTGCGAAATAAAATAATATCACCACTCTCGCATGAAACGTTCTCAAAGAATACGTTTTTAGAACTGGAAGAACACTTGAAGAAATAATCATAATTTAAAGTTAAATTTTATAATATAAATAAAAGCACAATTTTGCAAATGCTTACTTATAATACTGAAATAAATAATCGATTTTTATAAGGAATGCTTAAGTGTGCTATTATTTGTTTACTTTTTCCTTCCAATTAAAAAATATATTTATTTATAGAAAATAATTCCAGCAGCAGTACCAACTTTTACCAAGCAACACGTATTAAATATCAACATTTGAAAAAACTGCAATTTTATTGATTTGTTTCTATTTCATTCGTAAGAAAAATGTCGCAATGGTGCTATTATTTTTTCCGCAACTGTAAGTATGTTTATTTATGTGTATATATGTATATACATACTTATTTAATATCAAATGATATGCAGCGCACAATTAAAAATGCTGACGCGCGTGGCAAGCAGGCAGGAAGGCAGGCAGGCCATAGACCGAGCGATCAGCCGATTGGCCATTGTACTTACTGTAGTTGTTACGAGGGCTGGGCGACAAAGAACGAAGAAATGACGCCGACGCCGACAACGACGATGACGACGTCGACGTTGACGTTGACAACTGACGCATACAAAGCAGAATTGCGAGCATTTGGGGAAAGAAGTGCTTACACGACGACCTAATTAAGCGGTCAGCAGACGGTTCAAGGGTGCAGAGAAGCCCAGGTCCTTGTGCGCTTTATGCATTAGGAGCATTATGCAGGCCACACAGATCACAATACAAAGGCATGCCTGCCTGGTGTTGGTGCGAGAGGGACGGGAAATGCGCTTTATCATTGGTTCAGTCACTCAATTCAAGGCGAAGAGCAAAGGCTACTGCAGAAACTCAACTGCTCAAGTGCTCAAGTGCTGCACTGGAAGTGCCAACACAAAGCATTCGAATTGGAATTGAAATTGGAATTGGAATCTGCATCTGCAGTTGCGAAAAAAATAATATCATCACTGTCACAAGAAATGTTTTCAAAGGTGTCTTTCTTAAATTTGTAATTTTATGGAATTTATGAATTTGGCATTGAGAAAAAAAAACAACATGTTTTTATTCAACGTTATCAAGTTATATAAATTTAATTAAAATTAAAATTAAAAAATTAAATTAAATTGTAAATTTAGTGGGTAAATTTTTGTGTAAATTTTTGTTCACTACTTTTTGGCACTTTTCCCATTAAAGAAATGAAATAAGGAATAATTAAACAAAATATATTAAAAATCAACATTTGAAAAAATTATTGTTTTTCCATTCCATAAGAAAAAAATGTCGTGGTAGTGCTATTATTATTTTCGCAACTGTAAATCTGCATCTGCAGCTGGAAAGCTGTCAAGCTCCACTGACGCTGCACTTGGAAAGGCGACAAAGTTCAGGGTCTGCAGCAGCAGCTGCTGCTTCTTGGCTGATATTTCTTTTGTGTGTGCAAAAGAAGGAAGCAGCTAATAAGTGCAGTGAAAGACAAAAGACAAAAACCGAAAAACGATTCCGATGCCGGAAATATGTTGGCGCTGCCGACCCCGGCGACGATCTCTTGCTCGACTCGGGTCAATCAAGTTGTCCTTGGCTGCATTAATGCTACACATGGCTCGCTCGGTTTGTGTGGTCAGTTGGCAGCATGAGTGGGCTCACCGGATGCACAAGCTACTTCTGATTTGTAAGCATTACTCGGCCACAGATTGGAGTCCAATCTGACGATAAGCAATTTAGAGCATAGTCATCTCCAGCGTCTTTATTAGTCGACAGCATGCGAGGGTGGTCTGAACAGTATGAGTTCTGACCAAGAAATTAAATTTTGATTTATTTGTTGGCATCTAAAAATGAGTAAGGAAAGAGATATCTTGAAGTTAGTTGTGGATAATCCAAACATATGAAAACTTTTCAATCGAAGCTTACAATTTATATTTGTTTACCCCTCTAAAAAACATGGCACGATGGATGAGCATCGGCCGATTTATGTTTACACTGTAAATGGCTGCTAATTAACAAAGTATGTTAATCTCAAAAATAAATATATCGATCTTACAGCATCTACAGCTAAAACTATTTACGAAAACAGAAACGGAAAACTTTTGCGTAAATTGGAGCACGCCTGAAATTAAAGTAATGCTCTCACAAGACTTATTATAATTAGACTTGATTATTATATCCATGTAAAGGGTATTTCAACTATGTCTTCAAATTATATATATACTTGATCAGCATCACTAAGTCCCATCCGTTTAAATAACATATCCTCATACTCGCAGAGCACTCGCGGTTTAAAAGCAATCTTGGTATATTTACGTCCTTCTTATAAATCGGAAGTAACCGGTTCCGCTATATAATATACCTGGAATAGTCAGTCGAAAGATGAGTTTTGAGCCTTTTGTATGTGATGTCTATCTTAGGCATCATTTTTGATACAACATAACTACACAAATGTGGAATATTCATTTCAAAACAGACCTTGGATCAGATCTTGGTTAAGGTCCAAAACTCTTAACACCAACTTCGGCATGTGTAATCTTCTGTTCCTGCAAAATAATGTATTCATTCTTTCTTACTGCCTGATTTCATGCCTTAGCCTTGACATAAATAATTGTATATTAAAAAAAGAAAAACTGCGCAATTCTTCAGGGTCTGCTTGGTTTTTGCAGAGGCTTCATTTGGCTGGATGCATTTCTGGGTGTGATTTACGGCGACTCTTGTCTGAATTATGCAAAACGTTGCCCAGGACATATAATTCAGGCAATTATCCGGCGGATGGGGGAGACGATGGAGCTGAAGAGACCATTTAGATTGTGGATGGTAAGGGGCACTTATGACAATGACAATCTCAATCGGAATGTGCGCGTAATCGTGGCGAGAAACCGCAATGTCAGACCTCACCGAGCCATTGAACTCATTTCCAGAGTCTATTAATGCCCACACACACACACACACACACGCACACACACACACACACGCACACACATACGCACATAAAATTATTAAGAGAAACAAAGACTTGCTGAAGCTGCAGCTGGTGTCCAATAACCGTTGACTGTCCGTCGGAGCCCTCTGGTTTGTTATTGCAGCTACTTGCATATTTTGTATATTTGTACAAATGAATATACACTCAGAAAAAAATCAGTAGAAACGTTTTCGTATTTTTATAAATAATTTCTATATATATGGCAAAAATTGTTTTAACAATTCCAGAAAGTTGATCTTATTACTACTTAAAAGTTGATCTAGAAAGTTGATATTAAATTAAATAAATTTTTAAGGATTTAAAAAAAAATGCGAGCATTTTTGCGATTTTTTTAATTTAAATTTCATCTAAAGTTTTATTTTTAATTAAATTTAATCTATTTTATAATTTTTGTGATATTTTTGTGTCTACTGACTTTAATTTACATTAAATAAATAAGTAATATAAAAAAAACACTCTCAAAAATTAGACATATTTTCTCTGAATTAAAAGCTGAGTTATGCTCGCCAACTTGGCGATTTTTTTTCTGAGTGTATTTATGTTATTATTTGTCGCATTTTCGAACCCTTATCGGGCACTTGCCAGGTCGTTGTTTATAATAAGCCGAGTTGTTGTCAACGCATGTTTACATTTTACAAAAGCGAACAAACACCGAGTTTGTTGATCTTGATCTGCCTGAGGAGCTCTACATACACACACGCACAACAGGCACAACACACAACACACACACACTCACACAATTAGGTAGCAAACTGTCCAAAGCTTAACAGGAAATGAGCTGAAACGTGAGCCGCCTTGGATAGTGTACAGTATTATAAAAATAAAACAATCAGCAACTGAGTCACTTGGCAACCGCAGACCACCATCGCAGCGACGGAGGAGGAGGAGGAGGAGGAGGAGGAGGTGGAGGAGTTGGCCCCACTCGACAGGGTCAGGGGCCACAGCGGCAGAGCGTATAAATTTGGGCCAGACAACAATAACACTAACAGCAACAACAAGAGGAAGAATAACAGCAACAACAACAACAACAACAACAGTGACAGGCGGCAATGCGGCATATTTTCCACGCTCGAAAATTGGGTCAAGTTATGGTTTGCCAAGCAAAACTCCGCAGCTACACTCAGAAAAAAATCGGCCTACATTTTGGTTGATCACCATTTAATTTAGAAAGTAAATTTCTAAATTTATGGTTGTGGCTTTCTAAAAACTACGGCTTACATTTCTAAAATTCAGCGTTTTTCTCTAAATTTAAAAAAAAACATTTCCAATTTCCAGGGCTTTGTTTTCTATGTGTGTTTTTTTAGAGTATTTCTAGAGATTAGAAATTATGCGAAATTATTTCTAAAAATAGAAAAATGTTATATTGTTTAGAGCGATATTTATTTTTGGCCAATTTCTTTTTTCAGAGTGTAAAATGCGGCAGCTCCTCTGCCAATGAATTGAAGTCAAGGTGTCGACGAGATATGCTCGTTTGTGTGTGTGTGTGTGTGTGTGTGTGTGTGTACGAGTATGTGGCTGGGTAGTGAAGGTTTTTCCGCGCTGGGCTATTTCGAGTGTCAGCGTCAGCGTCAGCATCAGCGTCAATATTTGGATCTGGGCGTCGTCGCCAAACAGTCGAAACAATTTCAAAGCTGCGAACTGGACTGACCTTAGCTAA
The DNA here is from genome assembly GCA_035044245.1 of Drosophila nr. fundita. Lineage (NCBI taxonomy): Eukaryota > Metazoa > Arthropoda > Insecta > Diptera > Drosophilidae > Drosophila > Drosophila nr. fundita. The sequence goes on along the minus strand of JAWNMG010000622.1, from coordinate 160,130 downwards.
CTAACTAAACAATTTTGAATTGCCGAAGGCAAAGCAATCCAAAAAAGAGCCACAGCTAAGCACAGCTCAGCTCAGCTCAGCTCAGCTCAGCTCAGTTCAACTGAGCTGATCTTTTTGGGTTGGGCTTTGAACTTGAACAGCAAATAGCATTGCAAACAAATTGGAAAACCAAACCGAAAATCGTTGCCACATTGACAGCAGCAGTAGCCAGGCACTTACAAGTTCAACACACGCCCGCATATACACACAGATACAGATACAGATACAAATAAACTGAGATACAGATACAGATACAGATACAGCATCGAAATCACGGTCCACGATTTGAAACCAGTTTTCTTTCGCGGACGCACACTCATTCATGAGTCGGTGCTTGTGTGTTGAACGCATGAAACACCGTTAGACGTGAATAAACTATATCCACTTCCGATATTCCACACACAACAATTCACAGTCACAATCACAATCACAGTCACCGTCACAGTCGCAGTCGCTGTCACAGTTTGTTTATCTTTTGGATTCCGTTTTAATTTGCAACGCCCAATGACATCGGCAATGTTGCTGAACGTAAATTAGTAGTTCTCAGTTCTCACATATTTAAATAAACATAAATCTATCAATTTTTTACACATATATACATATTTAACTTCCTCAACATATTAATCAAAATGCATAGTAAAATCAAACATGAAAACAGTTAATAAATTAGCCCATTATCATCGAAGCTGGTTCGAAAAATCGATAACAGTTTAGATAGCGATCAAAATGATAATTTAATGAACCTTGTCCGCTTTTTCAAAGAAATCTGTCCAATGAATATAATTCACTATGTTTTAGTAATATTTATGTGTCTTATAATTATTTTAAGGAGAACATAGCTGTGAAAAGTATAACTGGCAAAAAAATTATATTAATAGCAGTAATTAAGACCTGTATAATTATTGCTTATAATTACCTTAATTTATTTTTTTTTTTTCTTATGTATTTTATTTACAATCAAGATCGAATGTTTTTGAGATAAAGACTGCGGCGGTTTTGGTTTTTCAGTCAATTCCAGTCACCCACTTCTAAGTCGAAACATTGTCATTACTTACTTACTTCACGTTTTCAACTTTAAATGTAGGATTGATTTAGGTGCAAAACTATGACCAAAAAGCCCTCGCTTTTTAATCTCAGTTGATTTTTGACGAAGTTATGGCATTTTGAAGTTTCGACCTATGCCCGTACACCGATTTTCAGGCTATAATTTTTACTTGTCTTCCGACCCAATATCACGTTTTCAACTTTAAATGTAGGATTGATTTAGGTGCAAAACTATGATCAGAAAGCCCTCGCTTTTTAATCTCAGTTGATTTTTGACGAAGTTATGGCATTTTGAAGTTCCGACCTATGCCCATATACCGATTTTCAGGCCAGTATTTTTACTTGTCTTCCGACCCAATATTACGTTTTCAACTTTAAATGTAGGATTGATTTATGTGCAAAACTATGATCAGAAAGCCCTCGCTTTTTAATCTCAGTTGATTTTTGACGAAGTTATGGCATTTTGAAGGTTCGACCTATGCCCAAATGCTTATTTTTAGGCCAGTATTTTTACTTGTCTTCCGACCCAATATTACGTTTTCAACTTTAAATGTAGGATTGATTTAGGTGCAAAACTATGATCAGAAAGCCCTTGCTTTTTAATCTCAGTTGATTTTTGACGAAGTTATGGCATTTTGAAGTTTCGACCCATGCCCATATATCGGTCTATAGATTTTCAGGCTATAATTTTTACTTGTCTTCCGACCCAATATCACGTTTTCAACTTTAAATGTAGGATTGATTTAGGGGCAAAACTATGATCAGAAAGCCCTCGCTTTTTAATCTAAGTTGATTTTTGACGAAGTTATTGCATTTTGAAGTTGAATTTTTCCATAAATATTAATCTAAGCCTTGATTTATTTTGATAATCCTAATAAAAAAAAGCTTCCTTTTTGGAAAACTCATCTGAAATTAAGTCACATTTTTCTGATTTTTATTCAAATACTAATCGAATGCTAAAAGTTGTGTGTTTCTCTGTAACTCTTTTAGAAAAATCTCGATCACTTTAGGAAACCTATTCAGTCGATGGCCCACGCTTTACATTTCTCATTGTTCCTTCCTCAACTATGTATTATAATATTATAATTTGTAAAGTTGTTAATAAAATAAGCCTTGAGATAAGGTATCTTGAGCAACCAAAAAGGGATTTCCGATGTGCCCACATTACTAAACATTAATCCAAAAACTTAAATGGCATACCTTTCTCCATACATAACAATTCTACTCAGCCAGTTTTCAGAAGCTTTGCACGTTCGCGCAACGTTCGACGATCTGTCTGGCAAAGCACACAAGCACACACACACACATATTATATATATATGTATATACACCTAGCGACTGACAAAAGTCTGTCTCTATATAACAACAACAGCTTTTTAGTAGTCGTTTAACCTTGATCTTGGCAATATGATAACCCTAACCTTGAGCAACGTTTTGTGTTTGATTTTTTTGTCGGTTTTTTTTTTTGTTGTTCGTTTTAATTTTTTTTTTCGTGTGCTTTGTTGTTGCTGGCGTACTGTGTGTGTGTGTGTGTGTGCATATCCAAATGCCTTTTTACTTTGGTCTCTCGAAGCGTTTATTAGAATTTGTTAAAAAAAAAAAGAGAAAAAAGCTTTTTGCGTTTACTTTGGACCGTCTGCGTTTTCAATTAAGCTGATCTCTCGTGTGTCCCCCAAATCCACGCCCCCTTTCCCGCCACCAACATAGATCAATTGGTCAGCTAGCGCTAATCCGCCGAAGATGACAGACAGTGAGACGAACAGAATAACGGACGGACTGCGTCAGAGCTCTGCGATAACAGCAGAGCAAATTGAATTCTGCTTTGACTTCCGCTTCCATTCGACTTTGGAAACCGAAGAGCAACACTAGTCGCCAGTCGCAAGTCAAGTTCACCTCATTAATTAAAAGCACGAGCCCCCCACGGTTGATTATGAGTATTGTGTATGTATGTGTGGGTATATATATATATATATATATGTATATATACCATGTGTGTGCTTCTTGATTTCATTTGATTAAATTTGATTTGATTTGATTTTAAATGCGTTGCCATCTGTTAATGACAAATCCGCCCATGTTCCTCTCTCTAATGGTCTTGGGTCCCCGACTCAAGTTCAAATGAATAATTCCTCAAAAATGCGTAAAGATATTTTATAGCGTTCAATACACTTGGGAAAAAAATAATAGCACCACTGAGAAATTTTTTCTTACAAATGAAAAACAAATCATTAGTCCTGTAATTTATTAAAATATTGATTTTTATATATCAAATAAAGTTAGTACTGCTCCTGGAATTCATTTAAAAAAATATATATATTTATATATGTATATACATATATGTATATTTATTTTTCATTTGGGAAAAGTACCAAAGGCAGCGCCACTTACGCAGTTTATTAAAATCGCTTGTTTACTTATATTTTTCATAATCTAAGTACACATTTGGAAAATAGTATTAATTTTTCGTTCATTTTAATCATTTTTCATAAAATTAAATTTTCTTTTTATTTTAATATACATCCTTTTAAGAAGTTTTCATTCACTTTATAAGTTGCTTAAACTTAGAAATTGAAAAAAAACACATTTGAAAACAGTTCATTTGAGAGTGGTGGAATTATTATGTGCGCAACTGTAACTCAAAAAAAAGGGCATTTGCAAATCAATGTGCTTCTGAGAGTTTTTCACCTCGCGTCCTTGACCATAAACCCGTATCTGTTTACTTTGTTGTCTTGTTGTTTTGCGTGTTTGTTTGTTTGGTTTCTGTTTTCTTTTGAAAGATGTTTTTGCGCGCGATTTCGTTTGTTTTTTGTTATTATTATTTGTGAAATAATTATTTGATATTCAGTGCGGCACTTGCAAAGTTTAATTTGTTAATTACCTAAATAGAAATTGTATTTATGTGCTCGGAGAAGCGGTAAATTTCACCAGGCTTAACCTTGAAAGGTAAATTAATTTTTTTTAATTTGCTTGCGCCTGGGTTAAGTAAATCAACAGGGCCATAAAATATGTCCCGAAAAAAGCGTTAAAATTCTAAATAAACAAAGCAAAAGAAAAAAAAGTATGTAAAAAAGCGGCGACAAAAGCAAAATAAATGCAAATTTCGAGTACTAAAAAAAAAATTAATTTATATATATATATATATAGGGGCATATTAAAAATTCCACTGGCTGATGCGGATTCTGATTGTGATTTCAATGCACTTTTTGCTGTTTGTTTTAAAAAGCAATCGCTGCTGCTGCTGCTGCAGCAAAAGTTACTTATGCTGGAAAGCGACAGAGAGAGCGGTAGAAGAAACGGGAGAATGGATCAAATAGCAGCCGCAGCAGCAGCAACAACAACAACAAGTCCAGACAATAACAAAACAAAGCGACGCGTCCTTGAAATTGCGCGACAGGGCCGCTAAACTCGAGCGTCGACGGCGACTGCGACGCAAATAACTCAAAGCACAGCGCGCTGCTCAGGAACGGTCTTAGGGGAGGGGTCGGCGCGGGCTGGCGCTGACTTCTGATCCACAAAGAAAGAGCAAGAGAAAGAGAGAGAGCGAGGCAGGCAGACTGACAAATATGACGTGCAATGTGTGAGTAACTGTCGCTAAATGTACATTGTACGCTGTTCAACAATGCATCAGAGGACGGCCCAAAAATAAAATAATTTATTTAAATATGCACGACATTTGTCACACGTAAATATATAAACAATTGCGATTACAATTCAATTGCATATGTCTACGCACCAACACAAGTGTCGAATAATCGCAAAAGAAATTAAAAAAAAGGCATGGACGACTGAAGTCAGTGTTAAGTTGCTTAAAACAAAATAAAGAAAATATATCCAACTAAATTTAAAAATTCTATAAAAAAAAAACCACAATTTAAATTGTAAAAGCAATAAAACATATTTTATTTACAATATTAATTGGCTGAAAATAATTAATTAATTTTTTTTTCAAATGTAAAAAAGCTAACTTTATTATTAATTAAATTGTCCATTTTCTCTTAGTAAATGTATCAAATATATTAATTTAACTTAATCTACTTTGATATGTAGATCTATTTTTATTCTTTTATTTATTTTGTAAAAAGGTTTTAAAACTACAAATTTAACATGAAAATCAGAAATACAAGCTACAATTTATAAATGGAAAAGGGAGGGATTAAATTAAATATATAGTTCGAAGTTTGAGATATTAATATATTTTATAAGTGTCATTATAAAATGTTAAGAATTTTGTGTCGTCATAATTTGTTTTTCCCCGCAAACAGAAACTATAATTTTTGTTATTCGAATACACATACACATACACAAAAATAAATATTCGATTTGTTTTTAAAATGCTGAAGCGCAATTCAAACTATACAGTATATAGTATATATTTACTGTATTTATACTATACCACATTCCAAATGTAAACAACGCTAACTATGCTTACTGAACTCATTGGACACTTTAAAAAACAACTGGGACTATTTCCTATAAATGAGAATATAAATTTGCATTATCTGAACTTGACTGGCAAAGGAAACCTAAAAAAAATAAATAATAAACGTAAGGATAATTATTATAGTTAAGATAAAACTGAAGTTATGATGGATTCAAAAAAATAATAGTTAATGTACAGGGTATGTCATAGTTGGGCTGTTTACTCTGGCTTGCCTGCCTGCACTTGATATTGCATTTCAGTATTGTTGCGACTTAATTTCAGTTTTGTGCAAAGTGCAGCGAATTAAAAATGTGCCGAGTTCAAGGACTGTTCTTGCACTCCAAGAATGCATTGCGGACAGGCGTAGAGGGAGGAAAGAGAGAGGAGGAGAGGAGGAGAGGAGAGAGATAGAGAGGGAGAGTGAATGAAGGAAAGCATTTTGCATGTCTGCCATAAAGCAGATATTTCGAACACTTTTATTCAGGGTCAGGGTGCTGAATGCGAATGCTGCTTCTATTTTGTTATGTTTTGTTATGTTATGCTATGCTCTTGAAACCATTATAAATCAAAGCGCTCAGTTCAATCAATTTATGTTCCAAATCGCACGTTTTGCGGGCTTTTGGATTTCACGCTTCCAGCTCGCATCAACTTTTTGATTTACGGATCGTATAAAGTGTAATAAACATTCGCTCAAATATAGCCACACGTGTGCGTCTCAAATTGAATAAATCAATAGATGTATGTATGATCGTCCATATGTGGGCATATAAATACGTCATTTGTGATTGTGTTGCTAGGCGAGAACGAGTTAATTTCCGAATGGAGCTCTTGGTGTGTGTGCCGAAAGCTGAATCTAGCAACTACAACAGGTTCTACTCATGTTGACTACCACATACACTACATAAACATGTCTAAACTTATGTTCTTGAAACTTTTCTCTTCATTTGAATATTTCTATTATACACTCAGAAAAAATATTAACCTGAATTTTAGCAACAGAATTTTTTGTCACCAGAGTTATCTCACCTTATTATTCAGAGAGCATTTTTCTAAGCCAGGATTTTGATTTTCATAATTCTAAAGTTTGGAAAAATAAAAGAATATTTTCCACATAACTATTACCGTTTTTCATTTTATTAAAAACAAGTATTTAAAGATTTTTTAATTTCAAAAAATTTAATTCGAAAAACTTACTTCAACCGTGGTTTTTTTTTCAATATTTTCTACTATAAATATATTATTGAAAAACATAAATGAAGTATTTCTAAATTTCAAAACTTTCCTTTAGTATATATATCTTATTTACAATTTTTTTTTAAATCTTTTTAGCTTTCTAAATATACAAAAAAAAAATTCTGGGTGAGTTATTTTTCTGAGTGTAATTAAAGAGTCAACAGATAGACAAAGTTAGTTAATCGACAGAGTTCCTCAAGCTGATTAAGGAATTCAATTTAAATAAATTTCAATAACAGCAGGGTATTCGAAATCAATAAACGCACAATGCACAAAACTCGAATAATAACAAAATATGGTAATATATAGTATACTTATGTCTGTGTTCTGTATGTATTTGCATGGAGGTAGCAATAAAAGCAGCAACAGCACCGAAAAATAACAAACAACAATATTAATAAACAATAATTGTTCAAGGTCAAGTTGCGAATTTCGCTTAGAACAAAACAAATGTGAAATAACAATAATCATAACAACAGCAGCGAGAAAAACTCAGCAGCAGCACTTAAACCGAAACTGCTCGACTTCGAGATCACCCTGCAATCTGTGCGTACATTGAAAAGTGGCAGAGAACTTGGCATCTTTCCGTTATGATGGATAAATGAGAAATACCCAAAAGCGCCGTTGCTTGGAGTAAGAGGTATTTGAACAACAGGTGGCTTGAAATAAGTTAAACTGCAAGGGGGGCTCGGCAGGTGGTTTGTGCTGTATGCAAACACATATTTACCGTTCTTTATTTACAGTTGGAATATGAAGAATGTGAAGCAGAATGTTGACAAATTGAAGACAAATTGGAGACAACTGTTGAAAAAATGTTAAAGATCAACACAACATTACGATAAGCTATTACATATGTTAATAACAGTGATATCGATACTGCCAACTATCATCTCCAATAATGCTTCTCTTTTTTTGGTTCGGAAGAACAGGAATGGCACATCCGAGTTGAATCAGCATTTTCATTCAAAATTTATTTAGCTTTAAAGCTCACATCGAATTGTGCTAATCCATTGATGAAAGTGATGTCACTGTTAGCTAGATTCACACAGATTGTTTTGCTACTTTTAGCATTTATCTCTATTTATTTATGCTGCCAAAAACTGCGCATTATTTAAGATCATGTTGTTATTTTATGCGTAGTGGAAAAACAATCAAAAACAACTATTAAACATGCATACTTACGTACAGAAATACATATTTTTGAACTTCATGTCCATCTGGGGTCTCTGACGAGTAATACGAATACGAGATGTACTCGCTTTTGAGTACATTTTGAGTTTTATGATTCTATTTTTTGGCTGGCATTCGCTTTGTTGTTGTTGTTGTTGCCTGGCGTTATTTGATCGGCAACCAGAAATGCGAAGAAAACGCAGGCAGTGCGAAAGAGAGGGAGAGAGCTAGCAGAGACGCCGGCAAAGGCAGCCGGCTCAAGGTCAGCGTCTTCTCTCCATCTCCTTTTCTCCACCTTCTTCGCTGCTCTTCTTTTTGCGTGCGAGCATTTGAATAATTAAGTGCGAAATAAATTAATTTGAGTAGAACATTTTAGCATGCGTTGCCACATTTAGTCGCATTTAGGCAGTTGAATGGTCACTCTACAAATATGCAGATTTCTTCTTCTTTCTACTGTTTTGTATTTATTCATTTATAATTTGTTGATTTGCTGGCCTTCCGCCCCGCCCTCGAAAACTGTCGCTTGTTTCGTGACATATTCGGCGTAGGCGCAAAACACAAGCCTATTGCTTTAATTTTGATATTAAGAGTCGGTCTTCAACTAAAAAATAACCTCAGTAAAAAATTAATCGGAATTTTATAAAATTTCCATAGTGTTGGCGCCAATTATTATTAATTATTAATCAGAAAGTATGTTTCAAAATGGGCAGATTATCTCTATCCAAAAATTTGAGGTTTCTTTTCTTAAGACCACTTTTCACTTTTCTACAATTTACAAATAATATATCTAATTTACAGTTTGTGTTGAATCGTTTTAGTTTGTTTATAAATATTGAGAAATATATCTATTATTATTTTTTTTTTTATTATTACTATATTAATTTTATGAGTGTAGTTATCTATTCGGGGTTTTTCTTATTTCAAAAAGCCAGAGAACCTGTTTTTGTGATGTTAAAGTGTAAAATGCTTGGAGCGATCAGCTTAAATTTGGAGCGAAATATATTTTAATTTAAGGTAAGCAGATAATGATAATAAATAATGAACTGTAAATATATAAATAAAGTATTTAATCAAAGTAAGTGATGAGGCAGTTTTTAATTTTGAAAGACTTTTTTGGGTAATTAGTACACAAATAAAATCTAAAATTAAGTAATTTGTTAAGCCAAGATAGTTATAGATAGATTATTGTAAAGGTGATTCCATCGATCCCTCCTCAATATATGCTTTGCTTCAAGAAGCCACTCAATAGTTTATGGATTACTGTTTATTTTTTATTATCACATTAGTCAAAACTGATAATAAGCTTATAACTGTTTCTGATGTGAATAACTAATAAAAATGATAATCCTATTAACATGGAGTTATTTATTAATTGAATGTCGACTAAAATTTCAAATTCAAATTTAGAAAAATACCAATTTTAAATACAAATTATTGCTTAAATTAATATGCATATTTTTATAATAATATAATGTTTTTACATATGAGTTGAACATCTGTTTTCATCATATTCTAATTATAATTTTGTGTTTTTCTTTTCTTAATAACAAGCAACGAACCAAAGCGAAAACGAAACTGAAACTGAGACTGGAATGCAACAAGCTGAAAATGGTGGGAACGGCAAAGAGGGAAAGAGGCGGGAAGCGGCTCAGTTTAGCTGTGAAAGTTGCGGCCTGTGAAAGTGAAAATGGAAATGCTACGCAGTCAACGTCACTGCTGACGTCGCTGCTTGCCGGCTAACATGAAAACCCACTGACATCAATTTCGGCAAAGGGGGAGTGTTGGCAACGGGGGAAAATGTGAGAGCGATGAGCGGCAAAGCAAAATTTGCATATTAAATATAAATTGACGAAAATTAATTTAACAGCTGTTGCAATAACTGAAGTCTGGCATCGCATTTGTCTCGACAATTAAATTAGTTATTAAAAATATGTATTTATTTTTTGCATTTAATGCCTTGGCTAACACAGTCTGTGTGACCTTGAGTTGGTATATTAAAAAAATAATAAAAATAACAAAATATATATTATCAAGTGAAATGTGAGTCACTAAATATTAAATATGAATTGGCAACTGGTTTTCCTTAGCTAAGTACAAATTTTTTTTTTAAATGTATTATTCAATTTCAACAACATGCTAATTGGCAATCAAACAAAACTCAACAAATAAATAATATAATAATGTTTTTAATATAATTTTAAATTGAAAATTTTACAAATTAGTAAATATTCAAAGAGTAAAAACATTTCTTCAAGTTTAGCTTAGTAATTGTATTAAATTGTGTTAAATGGTTTTAACAATCAGTCACCAAAAAAAAAAACAGACAAAATGTTTACTTTTAGTCTATTATTAATCCAAAATCGAAATCTCTCAATATTGACAATTCAAAATAATGACTAAACACTATAATATTAGATTTTTTGTTTGCGTTCAACTCTTCAAAATGCCGTTTACAACTTTAGAATTAATAAATGTGCTTAACATTAAGGCATTTCTGTTAAATGACTCATATTGTAAATATTTTTTACTTGTCAACTAAATTAACTGTTACAGCAACAGCAACAGCAGCAGTTGCAACAGCTTTTGGGTCACAATAACATGCACGCCGATGCCAGGTGCTGCTGACGCAGCACCGCTCCAGTTGTGCACATGCCCCGACGGATGGATGGGGTGTGAGTGCACTCGAAGCCGGCGTGCAGCATTTGGCCACCGGCAAAATTAAGCTAAAGAGAGCGCCACTGCGTGAGAGAGAGAGAGCAACGAACGAAGAGAGTGCTTAACATGCAAGCTCATCAATTTGCAAAAGCTATGACAGAAGAGCGGAATTAAGAGAAAACGGCAAAAAGCTCTGCAGTTGTGGTGAGTTTGCAGCATTTGAATTTATGTGAAGAGAAATGCAGACCGTTACAAAGCGTCAGTTTAACCAAAATGCTGTTGCTATGTAAATAAATAGCTATTAATTTAAGTTTTGGTCAAAATAAAAAGAGCTCCAGCTAAAACTGAAATAGATTTAACACTTATAGCACCTCTTTTATTTTATTAACTGTAACGTACCAGCGACGGCGACGTTGACGTTGACTCGGCAGCGGGTGCAAACTTGACCTTGACCGTGAAATTTAAATTTAGAAGCTACGACGTAAAAAATACAAAAGCTTTGCGGCTTTCTTTGTGTAAGTGTAAATGAACGAATATACACACATACATGCATGTGTGTATTGTAATTGCAGGCGCAAATTGTCGCAGGTATTCCCTGATGCCTATGTGTGTGTGTGTGTGTGTGTTTATTTGTACTAAGTACATATGGGTGTGTGTGTGTAAATATACTGTTGAAACTAAAATTCACATGTGACTTTGAAATATTTGTGAAATGCGAATATTTATTTATATCTGCCGCAGACGCCAGTAGACGATTTAATTGAAATTTGAACATGCTTGCAATTATGCAAACAGTATAAGAATACGACAAATAAATAAATGAATAAATTTAAATACATTTATTACACAGCAATATAAGCAATATGACGCAATATATATGTCATCAAAATGTAATGTAATTATTTATGCGGTTGAAATTTATTATAATATGATTTGCAGTAATTTTCGACAATACTCTAGAAAATGTACATTGTTTGTACAATTAATTCAAATACAAACACTTAACCGCGCAAAGCAATCGATAATCTGTGCGTGCATAACAACAATCGTTAAGTGAATCAGTTTCGTTAAGTGAGTAGTCGTTAAGAGTAACTATCGTTATAAGCATATATATTTTGGTTTGTAGAAACAGAAATTTACACGAATTTATGTCGTCATTAACTAAAAATAGGATTACAAATTCATTAGTAACATTCCATTAGTAACATTTTTTTATCGTATTAAAGAATGCTTATCACGTATCGCCCAGCCGCCACATATTTTATAAAGTTATCGATAGCATAAAGGTGTTTCACAATGTTGGCGGATTTAATATTCCATTTGTGATTGCATTCATTTATATTATTTATTGCGCCCAGCTGATTGACACTTCACTTAAGATATAAAGCACGTTTTCTATTTAATTTCTGGAGTGAAATCAGTTTCAGGAGGATCCCAAGTTGACTCACAGGGCATCGAATCGGCTGCACAATAAACACGTGGGACGCCAAAAACGTAAAAAAAATATTCATTAAAAATTTTCGAGAATTGAAACGTTTGCATTCCATGTGAAGATGCTCGAAGAAACATTTAGCAAATACTATTTGTGTCATTTCAATGATGCAGTGCAGCTGGAGGGTTCGTCTAATGATCTATTAAAAAAGAACACAAGGCAATAATAAGAATTTCACTTGCAGATTTGCCAAATGATGATCGACTTAGAAATCTATGGAAGAGTCAGGATTTATGGACAGTCGCAGAGCTCCAAACTACAATCAAAGCCTGGCAGGACAATGCCGAGCAGCAGCTAAAATCCAGCGGGCAGGCGACACAATTGTTAAACGATTTTCTGCAATTGGTTTTCGCTTTTGTGCAAAACAATTTCACTGGCCCCTTTGACAAATTAGAAGCCTGCCAAGATTTGCTGACCAGCCTTAAACTGGATTCGAGCGTTGTCCAGGAGCAGCTAAAGGCCAGCGGTGAGGAGCTGAATCCCAATGTGAAGACGCCGCAATTCTTGCTCCTCGCGCAACAAATGCTTGACGCTTTAATTGCAGCTCAGCCAACATCAAAGGTATTTTTTAGTTGTTGAATTATCATTTAAAATTGAGTTTGATCTTTTTTAATTGATGCTCCACAGTTGCTCAGCTGGTGGCGTCTGCGTTTGGTCTGCCTGCATCAGCACATTCTGGACGATTTGGCCAGTGCTCTTTACGAGCAATTCAAATTGTCAGTTGCCGATTTGCGTGCTCATCTCGCCGCCTTTGGCGAGAAAGACAAGGAGCTGCAATCGCTGCTGCTGCTCGAAATAGCCAATGGATACCTCCAATTCCATCGCTCCGATCTGTCGTGCCAGACATTGACCGAGCTGTGCGATCAGCTGCAGGTCGAACTCCAAGTGGAGGGATTACTTGGTGTGCGCACCAAATTCCAACAAAAACCGCTTCCCCAACTCTGCCTGAAGGTGTTGCAGCAATCTGGGAATGATAATTGTTTACCCACAGCAATGTTGAGCAACAAGGAAACAAAGTTGCCACAACTGCTGCTACTGGAGGATGATACCAGGCTGGAGCGCATACGCTTCATTGAGCCCAAGGACAACGACGTGATGACTCTGCCAAGTATTCTCCAGGCCCTTGTCCTGGCCAAGGTGTGAGTAAAAAGTCCTCCTATTTATTTATTTATTTATTTATTTAATGACAACTAAACTCAATCGTTAAATTTCTACACAGCAAGCAACTGAAGCGTTCGCAGCCGAAGGATCGACTGGCCGATGAGCAACTGGAGCCGTATACGCAAACGCTTCTCTATCAGCAACATGGGCCGCTGCAGGTGCGCCAAGCGGCGCTGCTACTTAATTGTCACCAGGAATCGGGCATGCGACGGACCGTGGAGCGCAGCTGGAAGCAGTGCGAGGAGTGCGTCAAATTGTTGGACAACAGCGAGCAGCATACGCTGAGAGCACGGTTATCCTATGGATTTGCCGCCTTCCTGCTGCCCAAGTGGCAGGTGCAACTGCAACTGGTGGATCTGCTGCGTTCGCTGGGCATGACGAAGACGGCGCTGGACATCTGTCTGCAAATCCACGCCTGGCAGCAGGTCATCGAGTGTTATACGAGTCTGGAGCTGCGTCACAAGGCGGCGGAGATTATACGCCAGGAGCTGGAGAAGCAGCCAACAGTTTTGCTCTACTGTCTGCTGGGCGATGCGGTGGATGATCCACAGTGCTATGAGCAGGCCTGGCTCCACTCCAAGCAGACCAGCGGCAAGGCTCAAGCCTATTGGGGCAACTATTTCTACAGGCGCGCCGATTACGCCCAGGCCATTAGCCATTACGAGATCTCGCTGGAGATCAATTCGCTGCAGGAGTCTATATTGCTGCGTGGCGGCTACTCTGCCATTCAGCTGGAACGCTGGGAGCTGGCTGTTAAGTGCTATTTGGCCTATACGCATTTGGAGCCGCATGGCTTCGAGTCATGGAATAATCTGGCCAAGGCTCTCATCAAGCTGGGCGACAAGCAGCGGGCTCATCGCCTGCTCGGCGAGGCTCTCAAGTGCAACTACAGCAATTGGAAGGTGTGGGAGAATTATATGCTTGTCTCGGTGGACATTGGCCACTGGGAGGATGCAATGCGTGCGTATCAACGACTCGGCGAGCTCAAGCAACATTATCTCGATGAGGAGCTGCTTACGCGCATTGTTTACGGCATTGCCCGGCAAATGCAATCGGATTGCGCAGCCGCCTCGCAGGCGGTGTCCTCTTCCCTCCAGCGTCGCATCACCCAGTTGCTGGGTCAGCAATGTATCCAGCATGGCAACGAACCGCTGGTCTGGGAATTGGCTGCCTTGGTCGCGGCGACGCCCCTCAAAAAGGCAGAGCGTCTGGTCAAATCCTATCGTGCCTACACCGCCAAAGAGCTCAACTGGGAGACGAAGTCGGCGCACGCTAAGAAGGCGTTGAGTTTGTGCCTGGATGTCGCCGAGTTGTCGCTGGCCGCGCTTAAGGAGCATGCAGAGGACGAGAGCGAGACAATGATTACCTCACAGCTCAACTCGAGTCGTTTGGCTGCCACATCCTGTCTGAATGCCTTGAAGCGTGCCAGCCTCGTCGAAGTGCCCAAGGAGCAACTGGAGCAGCAGCAGCAGCTGGAACAGCAGCTCACCGAGCTCACTGGGATCGTGCAGCAGCGGATGCAGCGCACATAGTTGCTGCTCCATTCCCCATGCTCCAGTCTCCATTTGTACATAAAATAAATAATTTAAAAAAATGATTTTAATTTGCTTTTTTTTTCAATTTGTAAATTTAATTTTTGAATACGCTTCCTTTTTCAATTTATTTAAAATTAAAATTAAATATCCAAAATTATTAAAAAAATTATTCCGATTTACCAAAATTAAAGAAAGAAAATACATATCTATATATATTGAAAAGAATTCCAGTAGTCATTTTTTTTACTAAAAAATATATGGTAAAAATGAAGATTTGAAAAAATGGAAAAAAATGATTAGAATTGGTTTATTTATTGATAAAAGAATTAATTTTGTAGCTATGCTATTTTCTTTCTCAAAAGTAAAGCGTTTATTGAACAACTTACTAAATATTAAATACTATAACTAAGAGGCTTAAAGCGTATTCAACTTGGTGGTGATGATAACACGCACGCTCTGGTCGAAGGCACCGGCGACGGCGAGGCCAATTTTGTCCGGATGCCAGTCAAAGCTGTGCACCGGCTGGGAACTCAACGTTACGGCGCTGATCATTTTCAGCTTCCCAGCGACGCCCTCCTTGATGCCGTCAGCATCATCCGCAAAACGCCTATCCGGATATTCATACTTCCAGATGCGAATCGAACCAGTGCCACCGCCCGTGAGGAACACGTCACGATTCTGCGGCAAATGGCGCACCGTCCACACAGTGGCCTTTGGGCCATTGATGACACCATTGGTGCCCACACTACGACCAGCATTCCGCTCCTCGACGCAACGGAATCCTTTAGTCGGGTGCTGAGTGCGCATGTCGTAGACGAGCAGCCCGCCCTCGAGAGTTGTTACCGCCAGCTTGTTCATTGGGATGTCGCGACGATCGAATTCCACACCACAGATGCCATTCTTAATCATTGCCTCCCAACGCACGGCCAAAGCACGCAAATCGAAGAGCTTCAGATCTCCGTTATCATAACCAGCGGCAACAACGCGCTCCTCCGCATTGTAAGTGTTGCCAAAGGCCACCGACCAGCAGTCGCGCCTCAAATTATTGATGCCATCGCCCATTTGCGCCGGCGGCGATATATCCACAACGGGTGCCTGACCCTGACGGATGTCCCAAACTTTGACGGCACCATCGCGACTCCCGGTCACAATTTCGGGTGAGCCGCATTCCAGCTGCGTGCCGCCAATGGCATCGATGCAGTTAATGATGCTGTTGTGGCCCTTCACATTGTAAACGGGCATGTCAGGGTGCTCCAGATCACTATAAATTCAATCAAGATTTCTATATAATTTTAAGCATAATTATTTAATTTACTTACAGCACTTGCAGGCGACCCTCAAAGTCGCCGATGGCCATGTGCCGGTTGCGCAGCGAGGAGGCGCCAAAGGTGCCGCACTTAAATGAGGCCTTCTTCTCCACGGACTTCACCTTGTCCAGCTTGGATTCATTCAGCTCGTAGATGTCCAGAATTCCATGACCGTTTGGCTTCGAGCCGAGCACCACAAATTTTGCCGATAGCGGAATCCATTTCGTATCGTAGACCGTATAGTTGACGGCCTCATGCAAATGTTCGATCATTTGTGGCTTATCCATGTTGTCAGCTTAATAATAGTTTTTAATAATATTTGCCTTTGTCAAAGTTGTGCTTTCAAATTGTTTGAGAATTCAAATATATTTTTTTTATGTTGCCATAGTTGCTCTGATAACAGGCAGAAGCAGACTAATCGATATATTCATCGATATGTTGACATGACACGAGCCAATTATCGTCTCTTAGAATTCGAATATGAATTGTCTAATACCACTAAGCAGACAATGCATGTAAGGCTGGGTTCGCAGCGAAGTGAAATGAAATAATTACCTTCGTTCGTTGCTCGACACGCAGGGGCTGCAAAATTTTCGACGCGTTGCCTTCTGGGCAGATGCATTTTTTGTCGATTTGGCGCCCTATGCATTGTCTGCTTAGAGTGGAGTTTCTCATTATTGATAACTTGTTTTCAATTTGTAAACACGCCTTAATGCTAGAATGACTCTGACCATCGATGGCTGTTATTATTTCATTTAAAAATTATAAACATAAATTTAAAAATTATAAATATTGATGCATATTGTAAGACACTTTACAAGGCATTTACTTCACGCGATTATTGTATGCTAGCAGATGCGTGAGCTATCGATAGCTTAGTTTATCGAACGCATGCAGATTGATGCCGTAACAAGAGGATAAGTTTACTAAAACTTGCATTTATAAAAGAGAATTGTAAACATTAACAAATATGCTGCGTGCAGGCTGCCAATTACTGAATCAGGCTGCTGCTGCCAAAACTGGCAGCAATAATTTTGCACTGGAATTTGTGCGCTGGCGTCGCAAACCGCGCTGGTTGCCGGTGGCCAAAAGCAAAATGTTTCGCGTGCCTGAGCGGAAGAAGCAAACGGAGGAGGAGCGCACCGAGCTGATGCGACTGCACAATAACTACAAGTGAGCCAAGAGAAGGATTATCCATTCCATCTATACATTCTCCTCTTTAATTAGAACCCAATTGCGTTCGGTGCGTCAATATTTGCGGGAGGAAGTTGTGCGCCAGCAGGAAACATCCACAGCAGATCACATTGTGCTCACGCCGGAGCAGGAGGAGGCGGAATTCCAACGTTGCCTCGACGTGAATGCCGCCTGGAATGCCAAGATTGCCAGCGAGCGCAATGTGCGTTTGGCTGAGGAGCGCGACGCGAAGGTGGCCTATGTCCAGGAGCGCCTCGAGGCGGCCAAGCTGCGCTCTGAGGAGCGTCGGGAAAACGTCGACGAACGCATTCGCCATGAAATCGAGCAGGCGAAGACGTTCATCAAACGTGAATCCCTTGACGTGGCCATTGAGACGGCGCTGGCCAATCCCGTGGATCACAATTATGCCATCGATCTGGAGGGTAATATGTACAGGGGGCGATAATTGAGACTAGGATTTGTATTTGTTATATTAAAAAAAAAAAGAAAAAGATATCACCTCCAGCTGTTAAATATATATTCTAATTTTATTGGTAAATTTCCCTTTAGGAATTTTGCACAAGGAGGAATTTTGTAAGTGAATGTAAAACTGCTTCGCATTCTTATGGGAGGAATTTGACCACCTTTTCGTCAGTCTGGCAACTCTAAGCAATTCCTGTTAACGCTGTCTAGCTACCTGCTATGAAATCTCGCTGCCATCTTTTTTTCATGGCAATGAACACAAATGTTTTGGAAATGTTAAGAATAATAGTTTAAAAAATAATCCAAATTTTATTTGTAACAGGCAATTATTAATGAATATGTTTTGGAAAATGATAAGAAAATTCTTAATATATATTTTAAAAATGATGATATTTTTATTAGCAATCCCTACTGATTATATTTAGGAAAATGTTTAGAACAATATTTTGAACAAGCAATCAATAATAAAAATAGGTAAACATTAAGGGATGGGATATAAAATAAGCTAACAAATAAAAGTCTATAAATTTATCACATTTAAGCCGGTCCAAATCATAACAGAGAAGCTTTCTGAGGCTAAATAATACTACGTTTAGAATTTGGTTGCATAACTCTCTTTATAAAATAACCGACAAGTTTTGATTGAATTTGTGTTTTACTCATTCTCAACAATTTATTGTTTAAAATTTTCCTTCATTTTGAAAATTTTTAAAAGGTCCCGATTTTCTGCAGTGCATCATTCTACCACCTTAAGATTTGTATGTAATGCTTTTAATTAAGTGAATAACTCGACTCGTTTTATTTGAATTATTTTGCTTACACTTAGATAAAAAAACCAAAATAGCAAATAAACAATTGGAATTAGTAAAATATAACAAGGGGCTGCGAGCTATATATCGAAGAGTAGAATTATACCAAATCGAAGGGGAGCTATGAAAATATTAAGTATTTGCATTGTATGAAGCAGCACATGTATTATTTTCACAGCAACTTCACAATCTCAACCTAAAATCGCATATAGAAAATGCTTTTGCATGCTAGCTAGAATACGAATTTATATATAAATATATATAGACAATTACGGAGGCATCTGCACTCCTTCTGTTGCATACTTTCACAAAAAAATAATATATCTGTTTACCTATTTAGTTAGTGTTTTTAAAAAGGAAGATTTCCTTTTTAAACTATTTACATTATTATTATTTATATTAATATTTACACTAATATTATAATTATTATTATTAAATGTGCCTAACCTAAGCTGGTCGAGGAGCCGCAATGCGAGTCGAATGCTACGTGGCTGTGGCGCCAGTTGTGCTAATGGTGGCAGGTGGTGGTTGCCTCGCGGCTGCCTCCTGCTGCTCGAACAGATGCACCCAGTCTGGGGTGGCAATCAGCTTGGCCTGGATGGGACCCAGATTGATCATGTTGCCGCTGCGCTGCTCGCGATTGCTGCTGATGGACATTAGCTCCTGGAAAAGGTCGAAAATAAAACTCTGATAGATCAGATGGTGGTGTTGGACTTGCCTGCAGGAATCCCGGATCGAGGCCCATATCCAAATCGAAGCGTGCCTCGCCCAGAAGCAATTTAACGCGTCCCGAACGATAGCGTATAATCTTCCCAATTTGACCCTCCTCCAGCTGGGCGAAGAGACTGGGTTTGGCTGCACCACTGCCAGTGGATGTGGACAGGGGACTGTTGGGTTGCTCCGTGGAGGATGCAGCAGGCGACTGATCTGCAGCAGCAGTTTCTGGGGCATCTTCAACCTCGTCTGCCACACAGGGTAACACGTTGGGCAGCTGCATGATGAACAGCTGGGCTTGTGGCACCTCGAGGAAGGCGGCAATGCTGCGCGGATAGCGTCCATATTGTGGCGGAGACTGTTCCAAACCAGGCTCGACAGCCACTTGCAGGCTGTGCAGCTGCTGGACTACATTCGAGGAGTCTGCAACCGAGGCATGTAGAACATTGAAATGGAATTTTGTAAATCTTTGATTTACCTGCATCAACTGATTTAAGATTTGTTGTCGTTGCTGGTTCATTTTTCACAATGTTCTTCTCGGTGTTGCTCCACAGGCCCTCCTTGAGCCCCACGGGCTTGAAGGCCAATTCAGTCTTATCGAGCTCCTCAGCTTCTGGATCGCTGCGGGCTTCATCTGCCTCGTCCTCCTCAGCGTCGCTGTCATCGCTGCCGATTAGTTCGCGTACTCGTAACTCCTGCGACTTTTCGTCCTTGCGCTCTATGCGCTTACGCGCCACAGCCACTTCCTCTCCGGCTCGGGCGTAGGCAGAGCCACCGCCTGTGGATTTGCGTAGGTGCACAGCTCCGGCGCCCTCGGAGAATACACCAGTTGTTTGAATGAGCGAGGCGTTGCCATTGTCAGTGGCACGTGCGCCACGATTCGCTCCAGCTGCGCCCCGAGCCCCGCGACGACCGCCGCGCAATTGTGTCAAATCTTTGGAGGTCTTCACAATGCTGATGGGGATCGAAGTCTTTGTTTATAGAAATCGCTTAATTTCTTTCTGCAACTACTCACGTGTTCTTGTTGCGCACCGCATTCAGATTGGGTGCAAAGACCTTTTTGGGTGCCGCAGCAGCAGCAGCTCCTCGTCCGCCCAGAGTCAAGTCTCTCGCTGGCGTCAGACGGCTCATTCCATTTGCCACATTTGCGAGGGGAGCAACTGCAGCAGCAACAGCAGCTGGCGTTGTTGTTGCTATGCTTGCTGGCATCTTTTTGGCTGGCATCGTTGACGGCCGCTTGGCGCTGTCGCTGGCCATGTGCGGCCAATGCGTTCAACTTTATTTGTATATTGTTTATTAACAATTCTATGAGCTGAATTTCGGGGATTTGAGGTTATTTATTCGAGTGTTGCAAAATGCACAAAATACGTGCACATGCGAATAAACGGCTGATGAATTCATCGATATAACATCGTTTGATATCGTCGATGCAATTTTTTGGCTTAGTCTCATAACAAGCGGCGGGGCAATTGTGCATTGTTTGTTTCTACATCGTTACGTATCGTATATGCGGCCAATAAATATCGATATACATTGTAATAATCCTAAGCTATTGTAGATGCTTTGCTTGGGCGCATCACAATCGGCGCGGCTATTGTGTATGTTAACAATAACGTTATTTATTACCATATCATTATGTATCGCAGTGTGTTTTATGAGTTCGGTCGGTTGATTAATGTGTGCTCTTATAGAAGTTCATGAAAATATACATGCGACTGGCTTAAATGAAATATGTAATTAATAAATGAATTGCGTCTGTTTGCTGAGGCCTTGATCAGCTGTTTGCTAGGTTTCGCCGATATCGATTGACATTGTGTTCGATAACGATGGACACCGAATTTGCGCGTTTTCCATTAAAAGTGCCTGAAATTTAAGATTTAAATTTAAAATATCTACGATCTATTATTATTTTTAAGTGCAATTGAATGTGTAGTGTTCTTGTGCTTTAAAGTGAGCTGCTGTGTTTTTGTGAATAGATTCAGGCAAGGTCATCTTATAAATTACCCCAATCAAGTCAAACAAAAGCAGCTGCGTGTTGAACCACTGGTCAGCTGTGTTTACAAGTAACGGGTAAGTTTATTTATTTATTACATTTATATATTCTTGCAAATAAAATACGTACACCATACGAAAACAAAATTTTTTTGGTAAATGTACATATTTAAAGTGTTATTAACTTAATCAGCGATCATCTTGATAAGGATCTCAGTTAATTTCAATTAATTTTCTAATTTAAGTTTTTTTTTATTGGGAATAAGTTTGTTTGATTAGTCCAATTTTTTTATATTTGTGAGAGATAAAGGGACAGAGAGAGTAAGCTTGCGTGCTTATTCCAATTTACGCTCAGCTGATTTTTAAATATTATGCATTCGTTATCAACAATAACAATAATCAGTAAATTAGACATGTTCTACGTAAATTACAATGAGTAATAGTTTCATAAGCGATAAGCGTTTGCGCAATTTGGCAACGATTTCCACAATGACGCGCTCAGTATTTCGGAACCACTTGACTACGGCAGACGTTCAGCGCTTGGAATATCATGGAACAGGTGGAAAAAGCTACAGTAGCAGAAGTTTCTTCCCCTACGCACTCTGATGCCGCCTACATAGAGAAAGCTTTGCAGGTGGCGTACAAAAGTGCAAGCTTGCGTTTGGAAAGTTTGCACAGTGAGGCCATTACGCAGCGTGGCGAAAACTTTTGCAGCGTCCTCTACCGACTAAAGGTAGCATATCGTAAATGCGAAAATTCTCCGGTAGAGCATGACAATCTGATTTTGAAAGATTTGCTGCCAATTGTCGCCGCCGTAGGCTCCAACGAGCAGCTGATGTTCGAGCGAATATTGCCCGAGATGTCGCAGATATTGGAGAAGGCAGCGTCGCCGTTGAGCGAACGAAAGCTGAGCGCCAAGTAAGTTGACCGCGGACCTTATCACCTTGCTTATGCAAGTGGGCCAAATAAAATGATTTATTATAAGCGTACACTCAGAAAAAAATCGCACTAAATATAAGTAAGTTTTTTTTTAAATTAGGTTTTTCATTTCTACTTTTTGGAAATGTTTTTCTTAATAATAGAAAATATTTCTAAAATAAATATATAGAAAAAGAGTTTCATATATCTGGGATTGTCGAAATGTCAGACATTCCAATATTTAAAAATTATTTCTAAAAAATAGAGAGACTTTAAATTTAAAAGGGCGATTTACTAAATTTAGTGCGATTTTTTGCTGAGTGTAGTTGCCTGTTTACGGAGCGTGAGGCATGCAAGGAAATCTATTTGCTGGAGGATCTGGGCGCATTGGGTTATGCATCGTATGATCGACACAAGGGCTTGTCCCTGGAGGATGCTCTGATATGCGTGCAGAAAATGGCTCAATTTCATGGCGCCTCCATGATGCTGATGGAGGAACAGCCACAGCTGGTGGCCCAATTGGCGGCCTCACATTATGCGGATGGAATAAGTGATCCGTTTGCCGCAGTAATCGTTGTGGGTGGCACGGATTATGCGGCCGATGCTGTGTCCAAAATGCCCGACATGGCTGACATAGCTGCCAAAATGAAAGCTCAATTACCAGATGAATATGCGAGACGCATTCGTTCCATAGTTGATCCCAAAAATAGCGCCATTTCAGTCATTGCCCATGGTGATCTGTGGATAAACAACATGATGTTTAATGCTGAACAAAAGAAGTCTATTATTGTGAGTATTGTAAAGGTTTTTTTGAAATTTAATTTTAATTATTCCTCTTTTTTAGGTGGATTTCCAAAACTGTTTCATAGGCAGCCCTGCCATAGATCTGCAATTCTTCTTCTATACCAGTCTCCAGTTGGAGGTGCTCTTGCACAAGCAGGAACAGTTGTTGCAGGAATATTACCAAAGCCTTTGCGAGACGCTAACTGCCTGCAAATATCGAGGACGCGTCCCAAGCTATGCCCAACTGACTGATGAAATGCAGAGATGTCTATTCTACGGTTATTATGGCGTTGCCTGTGAGCTGCCCATTTGTTGTGCCGCGGAGGAGGCGTCTGAGGATTTCAATGTCCACACATTCACCAATGCCGAGGCGTTGCTGCAGAAGCGCCATCAGCTCTTTGCCAGTGAGCGAGTGCTTCAGACCCTGCAGGCCACCATGGTACTCTTTGACCAGCAAGGCGTGCTAGATATAGGTCACTGATATAGCTGATAGTCAGGGTTTAAAGTTCGGAATTCCACGAAAATATCTTTAAGCAATTATCGCTTTTTATGTTTGTTTTGCACTTGAGTCGACTAAAGCAAGCGTTAGTATCAATTTTATCACTTTGAAATTTTCGCATTATAATGCAAATTTTATGGTTTTAATCGGACAGAAAATGAGCTAAATATTGTGAAGTTATTTCTGAAACAACAGATCTGATGAGTAATACACTGATATAACTAATAGTCAGGGTTTAAAGTGCGGAATTCTACCAAAATATCTTTAAGCATTTATCGCTTTTTATGTTTGTTTTGCACTTGAGTCGACTAAAGCAAGCGTTAGTAAAAATTTTATCACTTTGAAATTTTCGCATTATAATGCAAATTTTATGGTCTTATAGCGATCATTTTAATCAAGCAGAATATAGGCCAAATATTGTGAAGTTTTTTCAGAAACAACGGATCTGATGAGTAATAATTATCGTTGCAGGTGAATAAAACCTGATAATAATTGTTATCTATATGAGTAAAAAATTTTATTATTTTATTGTGGTTTGTCTGATAGCTTTATGTACCCTAAACTTTTTTTTTAGTGATAGGGCTGAAATCGGAGCATAGCTCTATCTATTGATTGGTAGAAAACGACAAGTATACCCACCTAAATCAGTCTTACATAAGTTGTTGAATACATATAGAAAGAAAGTAGCAAACAAAATAATTAATAATAAATAGAAATAATGATGGAAATGCTTTATTTATTTCTTATTTTCATAATTATAAGTGCACACTTGACAGAATTTTGCTATTATTTGTTTTGCTCATTTTCTTTATTTTTGATAAAATTTAATTTCTTAAATTTAAATTTAGTTATATTTAAATAAGTTGAAAACGGTTTCGCATTTTGTTCATAAAATTTAATTTTTTATTTTTGATTAAATTTAAAAAGTTTAAATAAAATTATGGTTTTATCTATCTCACATTAATTTTTTTAAGATAATGCTTTCAGTTCATAAGTTCCTTGAACCTAATAGACACCTTTTTAAGCATTTCTTTTACTATATCTTTATTTGTATCCATCTCTACATATATATTTCTATATATCTATACATATCAGTAAAGCCTGTTGATAAACATTGACTTGTAAATTTAGTTGTAAGCTTCTTTCAACTGCTTGGGGCAGACTGCTAAGCGCTCAATTCGTTGTAACTAAAGAGGGAATGACATGCGCCACTTAAATATAGAAGTGGAGCATTGAGTAGAGGGGGGGGGGGGGATGGTACACTCACTTTGGGTATGACAGCTACACAGCTCGCATTACTCAAGTGTTGTTTCTTGTGTTTATAAATAAATTTGGTGTCTGCCAAAGTTTCTGGCTAAGATTTACGAGTACGAGCCGGCAATTGAATGCGTATGTGTGTGTGTGTGTTGCATGTGTCTTTGTTTGGTGGCTGCATAGAGTGCGATAAAGTTAGCATCGCCTACTCGCCCCTCAAATCGCCCTTTCCCGACGAGGTGCAAAATATGCAAATCGCTTTGCAGTTATTCTTAGAAAGTTGTCAGTTTCCAAGTGCAGCTAAGCCAAGCGTGCAACGGCGTGGCAAGCAGACCAAACTGCACTTGACACCCTGCCGCTTGCCACTTGCCGCTTGCACTTGCCACTTGCAACTTGTAAGTTGCAAGTGTTTAAAAAGCAATTTATTGTTTTGCCCAAATGTAAGCAACTAAACCCCTGCCAATCTGCGTTGCGCTTTAGTAATTCAGCTTGCATTTTATTATTTTGTTGTTATTGCTCGATTCCATTATGCCAAACATTTCGCACATTCACATTCTGAACATTTCACGGTTCCATTACGAGTCTCCGTTACAGCTTGATTTAAATAAATCAGCTTCTTATTTTGATGTCTGTTTGAAAATAAAATAATTAAAATAGTGAGAGTAAGAACTCGATGAAATCATTGCTAAATCCCCTATTAAAAATATAAAACATGAAATTATTTTTCGTGAAATATCAACTTCTTTGCAATGCTGAATTACATTTTGCAAAATAATATAAATAAATATTAAATAATAAATAAAATATAAGTATTAGTCTTTTAATCTTTGTTTTTTTTTTTTTTTTTGATGTAGCAATTTAATTTAATATTAATCAACCTACTGAAAGGTTATAAAATATTGTTTTGAAAATATACATAATGACAGCGGATTTAAATCAATAACATAAACAAATAATTGGTATTAACATATTACAATATTACGTAACATCAATTTAACATTAAATGTAACATTTGCAGAACACTAATAAGAACATTGGAAAATATTAACGCCCAACTGTCCAGAGATCGCTGGTGTGAAGGCGCTTTAAGCGTCTGCGGGTTGAATTCGACCCTAGTGAGCAGGCCAATGGGTTGACATGGTTATGCAACCGGTCATTGTAACGACTTGTATGTCGGTTTATTTGACTAATGACTGTCGGTACACTGAAATCGTTGTGCAGTGTCAAATTGCTAACATAGTATGGAGCACCAGAGATGTGTCTTAGCACCTTGTTCTGCAAAACTTGAATTTTATTAATCCACGATTTTGCCGCTGTGCCCCAAAATGGAATCCCATATGTCCATGTGGGCACGATGATGCTCCTGTACACCAGCAGCTTGTTGCTCAAGCTGAGTTTGCTGGATGACTTCAGCAACCAGTTGAGTTTCAGCCTCTTGAATCTACACGCTGCTGCCGTGACCTGTATGTAGCACCAAGAACACCCCTCCCTTCTCGGGGAGGGCCTTAGCAACTCTGCCGTCAACGCCATCATAGCCAGGGGCTTTAGTGGACTTTAGCCTGCGAATCTGCAAGCGGACCTCACAAGGGGCGATAGGTGTGATCGGTTGCACAGGATCGAGATATGCATTTAAAAATGCCTCAGTTTCCTGTACCTGGCTGGGCGACGCAAGCGCAAAAGGCGTGAACCGGCCTTGCAGCTCATCCGCAAATGCCGATGCAATCTCTGCATCCGATCGACACCAAGTGTTGTCCGGTCGCATAATGGGGATCCGCCTGAGTGGCTGCCGTTTGACACAACGCGTTGCCTTCCACAAATTGAATCCATGATTCTTATTGGGATCGGCATTGCGGAGCATATACTGGAAATTTGTGTTTTTTTTGCGGAAAAAAAGGAATAAAACAAACTCTTGTCATTGAGCAGCTGCTAATTAGTAATTAGTAATTAGTAACAGAAATTTTTAGTTAAACGATTTAACTGGAGAATAACCTCAAATACACAGAGGAGAAATACAGAGGTGGAGCAAGCAATAAAAATCAATATTTCACATGCGATCGCTTTTTTCTTCGAGTTTTCGTATTGTTCCCCCTCTAAAATACCAGGCAAACAGAAATGTTTAGTTAGACGATTTACCTAAAGTATACTAATACTAATTAACCAATGCTATGAAAACAAAAATCAAAATTTCACACGCGATCGCTTTTTTCTTCGAGTTTTCGTATTGTTCCCCCACTGAAAATAACAGGCGAACAGAAATGTTTAGTTAGACGATTTACCTAAAGTATACTAATACTAATTAACCAATGCTATGAAAATAATAATCAAAATTTCACATGTTAGCCCTTTTTTCTTCGAGTTTTCGTATTGTTCCTCCACTGAAAATACCAGGCGACCAGAAATGTTTAGTTAGACGATTTACCTAAAGTATACTAATACTAATTAACCAATGCTATGAAAATAATAATCAAAATTTCACATGTTAGCTCATTTTTCTTCGAGTTTTCGTATTGTTCCCCCACTGAAAATACCAGGCGAACAGAAATGTTTAGTTAGACGATTTACCTAAAGTATACTAATACTAATTAACCAATGCTATGAAAATAATAATCAAAATTTCACATGTTAGCCCATTTTTCTTCGAGTTTTCGTATTGTTCCCCCACTGAAAATACCAGGCGAACAGAAATGTTTAGTTAGACGATTTACCTAAAGTATACTAATACTAATTAACCAATGCTATGAAAATAATAATCAAAATTTCACATGTTAGCCCTTTTTTCTTCGAGTTTTCGTATTGTTCCCCCACCAAAATACCAGGCGACCAGAAATGTTTAGTTAGACGATTTACCTAAAATATACTAATACTAATTAACCAATGCTATGAAAATAATAATCAATATTTCATATGTTAGCCCTTTTTTCTTCGAGTTTTCGTATTGTTCCCCCACCAAAATACCAGGCGACCAGAAATGTTTAGTTAGACGATTTACCTAAAGTATACTAATACAAATTAACCAATGCTATGAAAATAAAAATCAATATTTCACATGTGATCGCTCTTTTCTTCGAGTTTTCGTATTGTTCCCCCACTAAAGTAACAGGCGAACAGAAGTGTTTAGTTAAACGATTTAACTGGAGAATAACCTCAAATAAACGACCTTCAAAGTATGCAACAATTTCTTTTCAATTTATTTAAATCGAACTGCCTAAAAGTATACTAATACTAATTAACCAATGCTACGAAATTAAAATTCAATATTTCACATGTTAGCCCTTTTTTCTTCGAGTTTTCGTATTGTTCCCCCACCAAAATACCAGGCGACCAGAAATGTTTAGTTAGACGATTTACCTAAAATATACTAATACTAATTAACCAATGCTATGAAAATAAAAATCAAAATTTCACATGTTAGCCCTTTTTTCTTCGAGTTTTCGTATTGTTCCCCCACTGAAAATACCAGGCGACCAGAAATGTTTAGTTAGACGATTTACCTAAAGTATACTAATACTAATTAACCAATGCTATGAAAATAAAAATCAATATTTCACATGTGATCGCTCTTTTCTTCGAGTTTTCGTATTGTTCCCCCACTAAAGTAACAGGCGAACAGAAGTGTTTAGTTAAACGATTTAACTGGAGAATAACCTCAAATAAA
Organism: Drosophila nr. fundita; assembly: GCA_035044245.1. Taxonomy (NCBI): domain Eukaryota; kingdom Metazoa; phylum Arthropoda; class Insecta; order Diptera; family Drosophilidae; genus Drosophila; species Drosophila nr. fundita. The sequence continues at coordinate 131,794 of JAWNMG010000622.1, read as the reverse complement.
CGACCTTCAAAGTATGCAACAATTTCTTTTCAATTTATTTAAATCGAACTGCCTAAAAGTATACTAATACTAATTAACCAATGCTACGAAATTAAAATTCAATATTTCACATGTTAGCCCTTTTTTCTTCGAGTTTTCGTATTGTTCCCCCACCAAAATACCAGGCGACCAGAAATGTTTAGTTAGACGATTTACCTAAAATATACTAATACTAATTAACCAATGCTATGAAAATAATAATCAATATTTCATATGTTAGCCCTTTTTTCTTCGAGTTTTCGTATTGTTCCCCCACCAAAATACCAGGCGACCAGAAATGTTTAGTTAGACGATTTACCTAAAATATACTAATACTAATTAACCAATGCTATGAAAATAAAAATCAAAATTACACATGTTAGCCCATTTTTCTTCGAGTTTTCGTATTGTTCCCCCACTGAAAATACCAGGCGACCAGAAATGTTTAGTTAGACGATTTACCTAAAATATACTAATACTAATTAACCAATGCTATGAAAATAAAAATCAAAAATACACATGTTAGCCCTTTTTTCTTCGAGTTTTCGTATTCGTTCCCCCACTGAAAATACCAGGCGACCAGAAATGTTTAGTTAGACGATTTACCTAAAGTATACTAATACTAATTAACTAATGCTATGAAAATAATAATCAATATTTCATATGTTAGCCCTTTTTTCTTCGAGTTTTCGTATTGTTCCCCCACCAAAATACCAGGCGACCAGAAATGTTTAGTTAGACGATTTACCTAAAATATACTAATACTAATTAACCAATGCTATGAAAATAATAATCAATATTTCATATGTTAGCCCTTTTTTCTTCGAGTTTTCGTATTGTTCCCCCACCAAAATACCAGGCGACCAGAAATGTTTAGTTAGACGATTTACCTAAAATATACTAATACTAATTAACCAATGCTATGAAAATAAAAATCAAAATTACACATGTTAGCCCATTTTTCTTCGAGTTTTCGTATTGTTCCCCCACTGAAAATACCAGGCGACCAGAAATGTTTAGTTAGACGATTTACCTAAAATATACTAATACTAATTAACCAATGCTATGAAAATAATAATCAAAATTACACATGTTAGCCCATTTTTCTTCGAGTTTTCGTATTGTTCCCCCACTGAAAATACCAGGCGAACAGAAATGTTTAGTTAGACGATTTACCTAAAGTATACTAATACTAATTAACCAATGTTATGAAAATAATAATCAAAATTTCTTCAGCTGCTTCAAAATCAGTTTATGTACTCCTCTGGCCCACTCCTTTGGCTCCTTTGAGTCCACTTTCTCTCCCAGTCAATCTGTGTACTTGCTCCCTCCCTGGTTTTTCTCCAGTCAATAAGCTGAATTGCAACGGAACCCCGAAGTTCCAAGTTTGTCTTCAGAGTATTTTTTTCTTTCGGTTATTGCATTGCAATCGGTTTGAAATGGAATACAAATCAAAGACACGAAGCCCTTCGTTGGTGTTTGCTCTCTGCTGCTGCTGCTGCTGCAAGGCATTAATTGCATTCTGCAGCATCACATTGCACTTTCAATTAGTTGCAAATGCCTCGACGTTGACTCTAATTCCAACCTTAACTCCAACTCCAACTCCAGCTCCAACTCCAATTGCAACTGCAACTCCATCTCCGACTCGACTTCGTAGCCGTTGGCAAAGTAACAGGAAACGGAAGTTAAGTGCTGAGGCGTGGCGTTAAGTAAAATCAACCCCAGAGACAGTACACTCAGAAAAAAAACATACCTAACTAAGTAAATAGCCCTAAATAATTTCTAAATATTATTTTTAAATATTTTTTACTTTTTTTTAGAAATATTTTCTATTATAAAGAAAATCATTTCTACGAAGTCGAAAAGCAAATCCAAATTTTGTTAAACCACATCCATAAGTCTTAGAAATTTACTTTCTGAATTGAGGGTTATTTTTATTCTCAGTGTAGCTGTCTGAAATGTGAGATGAAAGCAACAAACAAACAACCAAACAACTTCCCAGCCATGACATTGGAGAATTATGCATTAATTGAAAGCTGGCTGTCGACTTTGGGGCTTTGGGGTTTTCGCATAGGTGCAACTTTGACAGCGACTGGATTTGTTTTGGCAGTTCCTTTCTCGGTGCCCAACAGAAACTTGACCTGTGCCTGTCTGCAACTCCTGCAACTGCCTCAAATGATGCACCTTCAAATAACTTGCCTTGCAATTTGCTTGCACTTTGCTGCCGGGCATTTCATTCCATCCCCCCAAACGTAAACAGTAACGGACAGTCCCATTCCCAATCCCATTCCCAGTCCCATTCCCAATCCCAATCTTTCGTCCTTGTCTGATGCATTTCAAAATCAGATTTATGGTTTTCTTTCGAGGTGTTTGAATGATTTGTAAATGGGGTTTGTTGCTGGTTTGTTAGCCTTGGCAGCACACGCATTTGTTTGTTTTCAATGTTAATTAAGGCTTGCGATTACCGAAATTGGCCTAAGGGGTTTGTCTCAAATGCAATCACTTTTGATATGCAACCTGTCAATTACAAAAAGTGGGGACTCTAAGAGATATTTGTAAGCGTCTAGAGAAGTCCTTCTCAGCATACCCTTAGGCTAGCCTATTTTTTTTAGGGGATGTTCTACAACTACCTTACCTAAAGATACGATTTTTTAAATAAACTTACAAACAACTTTTTAAATAAACTTAATATTATTAAATAAATATTAACATATTATTTACCACTTACGTATATTATGAGTATGTATGTCTATTAAATTCAGATACTGGCAGGTTGACTCTGTTTAAGCTGTTACTTCTTATTTTCTTATCCCACAACGGGCTCAAGTGTATTTCAATTAGCCAACACCACTTTGGGAGGAAAACTGGGCTTAAGTTAATGTGGAAAAAGGCAACACAAACAAAGGCAATAAATTTGCACAAAATGCCATAAATCAAAGTCCGATCATAATCGCAAAGCGCAAAGCAAAGCAAATAGGGAAAAAGCGCCAGCGAAAAGTAAACTTCCGTTTCCGAATATATATGTGTATATATATATATTATATATCAGCCAACCCCGAATCAAAAGGAAGGACTAAAGTGACCACAGAAAGAAACTTGGTTTGGGTTGGTTTCGTGTTCGCTTGTTTTATTAATTGTTTAACTGTCTCCAATCATAATTAATGAACTTTGGGCACATCCCACAAGCGACACATATCCTCGAGTCTGTCTTATCCGTCCAGTCCAGTCCTGAATTGAAATAAAACTAAAATACATGTCCAACATAAACACAAATGTATTTTGGCACACCATAAATCTTTTAACTTTGGCAAATCTGTTCAGGCCTCTGGTTTCAATTAGGCACATTAAAGGATTTTCTCTGATTTGTTTTATTGTTTATTGAGCTTTGAATATATGCGATTTACTTAATCAGAAGATTACTTACGCTTCTGAAATTATATAAGATTTTAATTTATCAGAAACTTCCTGTCAAATTTATATTTCAGTGTGCAAATCTTTTTTGAAAAGAAATTTGACAATTTCAGCGTTTATCGTAGTCGAGCTCACTCGATTTTAATTTAATTTAACTTTCGCTTATTTGCTGATTCACTTGTTGTTTTTTGTAATTCGAATAAAAAGTATAATGTTAAATATTTATATATTTTGAACTGAATTTCTATGTATGTATTTTTTTGAATAACTAAAAATAATTAAATTCCTGTATTCACATTGCTTGATGGGGTTGACAGGGTTGGCTGAACTCTGACTGCTGCCTGGGAGATGATTCCATACGAACTAAATCACCTCTGCACAGTTCAAATAGTTTATAGTTCGACTTAACTATAATTGTAGAACTATAATAAATAAATTGTGTAAAAAGTATCAACATTTTGAGACTAGAAACAACACATTCTAAATTTAAATTGATTTTTAGTTATTTTATATTCATTTTGAGCATCGAGTAAGTTGATTTTCAGCTAAACTGTACGTATACTGGAAGAGCCACTTCCAGTCTAATCCATCAGCAGGGAAATGTAATGACTTCCAATAAATAATTCCCGGCCAAACAATGAGGCGACGCACTTAGTTGCACGTCAGGCGGAGTAACTTGACAATAGAATTGAATTGAGCCCGCAACACAATTTGCATATGAATGCCGCTTATCTTACGGGTAAAATACATGTCCTTCCTCTTCCTCTTCCCTGCTCAACCCCCTCCCAACCAATTGGCTGTGAAAAATTGGACAGCCATAGCAAGCAGCAAGCACACATGATTGCCACATTTGGAAGGTCGAGGTTGGAGCAGCTCTTTCACGCTGCTAATGACTAATGATGCAACAATTTATCTTAGCTGATTTGTAAGCAGCAAGTGTTAATGTTTTTTAATTTAAGCTGCGTCTACTCAGAACATCCACATGTGTCCATAATTACTTAAAATGAGTTTGAGAATGGGAATTAGACACGATGATGTGCTGAAAAGAGCTTTTGTCATCATTCTGAAATTATTCAAATTGCAGCAAGCCGACCAACTGATAAATGAGCTGGTGACACCACCCACCGCAGAGCACCTTTTCCACTGCTCCCAAATGAAAATGAAAATGAAAAATTAACGCAATTTTCATGTTTGCTTATAAGCTCGGCAAACGGCTAAAACCCAAGTCGATGTATCTTAAGAACTTGGCCCATAATTATGCGGGATTTGCATATGTAATTTTACACATGAACGCCTGCTAATGCTGCAAACTCATTCAAATTCAGATGGATAAGTCAGGGCGAGCTCTTTCTTGTTTTGCGAGAGTAAAGATTTGAAAACGCTGAGGATTCAAATTAGTTCTAGCAACTGTGTGTCATACTGTAGCAAACTGTATTTGATGTTTGCTATTTTTGAAAAATATTCAAGTATTTTATTTGTCTTATATTTATTTTATTGCATGTAAATGTTGTTAGTCTTTTTTTGGGCGTGTTAAGATTGTAAAACCAAGATATATACCATACTGTATCAAGTTGTATTTGAAGCATTTTCAAAAAATATTCAAGTATTTTATTTGTCGTATATTTATTTTATTGCATTTCAATGTGTAATTCTTATTTCTAGTGCTTGAGCGTCATTTTCAACTTAATTATTAATCAAAATTATTTATGCAACTTTAGTAGTTTGGTAACAAATGTTTTAAGCCCCAACTAATAATTTATTTTAAGATTTAGGGCTACTTAAAGCAAGGATTTATTTAATTAATTGATTAAAATTATAAGTTTAATAATTACATTTGTTACAAGATCTCTGGGCTATTTTCTCGATATTTGTTTTTCTATACAGGTCAATTCCAAGTATTTTTTGTTGTTTACCATTTCGAGTGAATGTGAATGAGTACTCAATACTACTTCGACTATCGGCCCATTTGCATTTATGACAGACATACAGACAGACAGACAGACAGGCTATAAGTACTCATTTTGGGCACGTAGCGGATATTGTTGGAACTGCCCTTCTTCCTGCTCTCTGAGTGTGCGGCGCTAATGTAAAATATACTCAACTACGCAAATAAATCTAATGCAATTACCTTAAAAGCGACAGTCATAAAACCATATTCCAAATACGGGCTTCTATGCGCTGCTTGCATTTTACAGAACATTTTTATGACATTTTCGCGCGTGGCAATAAAAACTAAGCAAATCCCCCATTTTTATCCAAATGCTAATGGCGCCAGAGCGTCAGACGAAGTCGCAGCTGATTGATGAATTGCTTGGCTGCTTGCTAGATGGACTTACATGGCTGTGGAACTGGCACTGGAACTGTAACGAGTGAGTGGGCGGGTCAGAACAGAACAGTTTAGGACTCATATGCACTCACCCAAAAATCATCATAAGTTCTTTTTGGTTAGTTACCAAATTTATTCAGAAAGTGTATTTTTCTAAACTCTAAACCATACAGGTTTTGCATTTCTAAAATTCTGTTTGCATTTTTCTAAAATGTTGAACAAATTATTTTTTATCTGACATAAAAGCGAAGCCAGTAAATTTTATTATTTGTTTCTGAATTTAGAATACATTTTTTCTACAAATTACGCTTTGTTTTTTTTAATAATAGAAAAAAATTTCTAAAACATACGAAAAATCGACATATTTTTGGGATTGTCGGTTTGGGTTAAGCTCTTCTAGATTTTGGATGTATTTTTATTAATATTTAGAAATTGTTTCTAAAAAATAAAATATCTATCTATTTTTTAAGGTAATTTACATAAATAGAGTGCGATATTTTCTCTGAGTGTGGGATAGCCAGGTTTTATGTGGCTCACAGACATGGGCCAAAAACTAATTATGTCTCCTGGACTTGTCAGCGTTTTACGGCGTCCGCTTTATAGACAAGACAAGGCTATGGACGATGCGGTTTTGGCACTTGCGATATGCATGTGGATGTTCAAACATATTTTTAATGGCATTTTGCATACGATTTAAATTTGATGCCACGTTGCTGCTGCTGCTGCTGATGCTGCTGCTGCTGCTGATGCTGCTGCTGCTACACTGCATCGATAAAACGAGGACCCTTTTTACGGCATTTACGACATTTGGTGAGGACAGACCAGCCGGCAAATTTGGCGCATAAACTGGCGCATCCAGTCGCCACCATAAAAGTGTCTTGAAGTTTTTGGCAATGTGTAACAAATATACATAAATGTTATTCATAGTTAAAATCAGCTACCCTCTCAGCTCAGAACTCCTCTCTCGGCTGCTAATTTAAAATGTGTGAAAAGGTTTTTGACACTGCTGAATTTATGACTAGTTTTTATTACTACTGATTCGGCCAATGCAATAATATCTGCTTGTTTTGGATTTTCACATTCTGGTTAGCTTATTTTCTATATCTTTCCATGAAATGGATTTCCGTTTTGATTTTTGCGAATTGAACTCTTTGCTTAAGTTCACACTTTGCCAGAACTTTGCTTTTTTTTATATAATTCTAAAGTGCTGCATATTATATATATAACGACACAACTACCAACTTAGTGTTAACAGATCATTAAGTAATATTAGTTTGTCTTGACTGTTCTACTTATAGCAGATCTACGAGGAAATTAGTTCCCTTCCTTTTGCAATTTTAAGTAAGTTGTTTTTCCGCCGATAGATTAGCATATTTCTTCATAATTTATTTAAAACTTAACGCATTTAACAATAAATAATTCCATTTATGTTTTAGCTTTTTGTTATTTCGAAATCCTCATTTAAGCTTTGACGCCAAATTTTGAATAAACCTCAATTTTCGACTATTTTTTTTTTTATAGAAATTGTGAATTTAAGAAAAGTTTCAAATGAATAAAGTCAATATTAAGTCTGCTTTATGTGGTCATAATCCACATCGAGAGTGTCCTGCCAGTTGCATTCACTGCCAAATTCCTGGTCATTGTCCTGGCCATAAGCATTAAACTGTTCAACATTTTCAACGAGCTCATTCTCCGAGCCATTGGGATTCTGGATGGAGTTGGGCGACATCAATTTCGGACCGACAGACACAATTGGTATTTTCTTATTTTTCGATGACAGCAGCTGATTCTTTAATTGTCGCAATTGCTGCAGTTGCAAGTTGATCGCTGGCTTCTTCCACTCGTACAACTTGGGCACAGTGAAGAGCAGCACGAAACCTGCGAAGGCGTGAGTTGTAAATAGATGAACCCTTTCCAGGATGCGCTGCAACTCACCCACTATCAGCAGAGTCATTCCATCGATGTAGTCACCCAAAATATTTAGGGAGCAAAGCAGCAGGAGCAGCTTCAGTGAATCGAGCAGATCCTCGACGAGGATTAGCGATCGCAAGCGTAGCAGTATTGGGTTTAGTACGTGTAAAGTCATATGAGCCAGTTGCTCGGCTGTCTCCTCAGAAATGGTCACATCCATGTCCATATAGCGTTGACAGGGATGCCTGACAGCATTACTCCTGTGCAATTTCCTCGTGCCCCACACGTAGCAGCAATAGCAAATGCTGCTCCCTAGTATTATTGCCCCGGCCACGCTCATCACACTGATTACCGGATTGACGGCGATGTCCAGGAGCAGCGTCAATGTCAAAATGAAGATTGGCGCAGTCTTGCGCCAATTGTGCCACAGCAGCAGCTCCTGCCACATCTTGAAGACGTTTGTCGTCTGGATGCGTTTGCTTGAATCCATTTTGAAATATAATTTACGTTCAATATCTAGAACTGATCAGACAGCAAATAGAGACTTTACTGTTTTTTATATTGCTGAGAGAAGCCAACTGTGCTGACTGTTTTTTATACGAACTACTACAAAGCTGTAAAAAATAATCTAATTTTTTCTCTGAGAATTATACTAAACGACTTAAGCAACTTTAATTTAGCCTTTTCACTAAAACAATAGCCTGGAAAAAACTGATTGACTTTTGAAAAACAGACTCGTTGGTTTTCGCGCAAAGGGTGCAATTGAATCCCGGAAATGTGACTGAATTATTTTTTCTTCCCTTTATATCAACAGACGGGACCATGTGTAGCCAGGTGTTGCCAGCTGCCTTCTTACTATGATTTTTTTTTCTACTTTGGTAAACAATGAAATGTGTACAATAAATTGGTTTTTAGTTGCCTGATTCGTAGAAAACAGGGGTTTCATGTTTGTTGTCCCCAGTGGCTTGAATTGTGTCTATTTTGCATAAAATTGAATAATTATTATTATGTTGATTGATTTTGCCGACACATGTAATATAATTGCATCTCAGAACTTGGTGCACTCGGCGCACAGCGTCTTCTCTTTTGATCTGTTGCGCCAACAAGTGTCAAGTTTAACACTCCGGCAGAACCAGAACCTATTGAGTCTCAACGATTTGGGCAAACACAACTCGGGGCGAGGTGTCAGCGTCAATGGGTCACTGAAAGCCCTCAGCCTTCTGTGGCTGTGGCTGTAAAATGGAGTGTCATTTGCCATTTGATTTGTCAAAGGAATTACGTTGATACTTTGCGCAAATAATACAAATCGGTGGCGTTAAAATGACATCAAGTGGTTGGTGGACAACCACCCCCAGAATTGTGTAAAAATTCGAAATTACTTGCCACAGACTTGCCACGGAGTATCGGGCACTTGAGTGCGGTCGAGTGAGAAAAATAAATAAAGAGTTTGTACTTATTTCTATTATGAAAAATGCTGAATTAATGCTAAAAATCACGCTTGAAATTCAAAATGTGTAAAAACAATTCAATTTGCTCAGCGCACTAAACAAGTGCGAATGCAAACTAGACAGTTGAACTGATTTTTATATCTATTTTTTCCTGGTTGATATTCAATTTTTCTTCTTACAAGCTTGCAACAAAATCAAATAAATATATCTTAAGATAGCCTAATAGCTTTAAATAATTATTTAAGTTTGAAACATTTGTGTATATGTATTTTAAAATGACCCCGACCTGACTTATGAAAATACAGACTTAGTCTATAACATTTACGCGCCTAAGCGAATTTATTACAAAATAAATAAATATCTATTAAAGAACATAATAACTAAAAATAATTTTTAAAGTATAATATATATATATAATATATATCTACATATGGTTTGACACCTTAAGATTAATTGAAAAATAGAGTTTTTCAAACAAGTGCATATACACTCCGAGAAATTCGATTAAAGCCACTTGATTTTTCCTTATACAATTTAAAATTAAATTTTTTATGTATATATTTTTGGTGAATAATAGAGAAGAAGACTTTAATTCGACATTTTTTCGTATATTTTATTTATTTATTATTTCGAAAACAGGGCGATTTATACTTAAGAGCGATTTTCTTATATTCAAGTAGATTTTTTCTTCTGAGTGTACGTTTTTCACAGCATTAATATATCCCCTGTGTCCTATTTTCCTCTTCAGTAGTGCGGAAAAGTTATCCTTGCTCTTATCGAGTGCCACCAAAAACAAATAGGACAATGCCAAAGCGAAATTGTTAACCATAAATTTAACTAATATACAACCGACTGGGAGGCGATGCGTGTTACGCCTGTTATCCACCCAACCACCCAACCACCCAGGCAGCCACTGAGTTGATAGGAATGTGCCGCAATAATCAAGCCAAGTCGAATTACAGTTACAGTTCCAGTTGAGGTAAGGAACGCATGGCAATGTCCATAAAATGACACTGAGTGTCAGTTTCAATTAAACATGTTGACAGCTGTAAGGGCAGCACAACACACACAACACACATAACACACACACAACAATGGGGCTTTTACATGTATCTTCGTCTAGGGGGTTGCTTGCCAGCCATTTCGATTTTAATACAAGAAATTCCGAGCATTGTCTGGCCGTGTGTGCAACAATAACCGTTGCCTGCCTGCGTGTGGAATGAGCCGAGTGATTCAAATAAAATCGAACTGAATTCACAACTGACAACTTTATCAGAGGAGGAAGATTTCGCCCAGTTCTTTCGAGCAACTTCAGACTTCATCTTACAGTTTTTGCTTCGCTTTTTGAGATGTCTTTGATTTTTGACAGCCAATTGTAAGGAAACACCAAATCTGCTACAATTTAAGTAATTTTACGTGTTTTTGAATTGTTGCTTCTTGTGTTGTGTGTGTTGTGTGTTGCTTTCATTTATTTATTTCATGTGCTGATTTTCTTGAGTTTTGTTTAGAGCATTTTATGCCTTGTTTATATCTTGGTCCATTGTCCTGCTTTTAATGCTGCAGCATTGACAGGATGTCAAACCCTTTATTATGCTCGCCTGTGGCCGAGAGATGTATGCTCTAAGGGATTTAGTTTAATTAAACTGGTGAACATGGCAAATTCGAGTATTTTACGAGTGCACACAACGATGTTTGCATATTAATTTCCTGTAATATTAATTGAGTTTTGCATAAATTTGCAAATTATCAAAAATCTCAAAACCATTCCGATTGCTTTATGTTCATTGGGTTCTGTGGGGCTCCATTTAGTTCGTAAATACTAAGTCAAATGATTATTACCCAGCTCAGCTCCACTTATTCATTCTCTGCTTTGGGCGCAATTTAATTGCAGACTGGCAAATACTACTCAAGTAATTTTAAGGCAGGCAATTTTTTCTTTCGTTTGCTATTTCTTCTGTTTTGCTTTGGCTTAGTTGGGGGTCGTATTTAAGAACTTGGCTCTTTGTTTTCGTCACGGACGAGTGGCGAAAAGCAATCACAGAGCAGTTGCAGGCTCCCCAAATATCTGCCACATTTTTTTGCGCATTTCTGCTCGCTGTCGAGGGTCTTTTGTATTATTGGTGAAATTAGAATTTCTCATTAAAATAAGTGTTGCTGCTGGACCCGGTTGACTTGAGACATTCATTCCCAACCAGCAAGGTGCTCGGCCGTGCCAATGGACTTAAGTTGTATTTGCTCACACTTCACTTTTCCACTCTTCTCTTATTCTTTCTGCTCGGTCACTCATTAGTTGCGCCTCAAAACTGACTGAAGGAGTCTCATTGCTCTGTGTGTAGTATTTGTTTCTTTATTTATGCTCCCCAATGTCGTCGTATTGTCCTGGTCCCTCCTTTGGACTGCTTGCCACTTGAGTTGATATTTTGTTGATGTCGACTTGACATTTCCTCGCCTCAGCTCAATTTGTCGCTTGGCTTTTTCAATTTTTAATGGATTTTGTATCCAATTGCGTCGAGAGCTGCCTTCTAGTAATTAAAACTGCAATTCCTTATGATCTAACGCAGAGGGTAGCACAATGAAGGAGACCTCTACGACATGAAGTATATATAGTCTATATATAGTCAGTTATTATTTATTCTTTATTATGTATTATTTACTTATGTTTTTTTTATTAATCTTTATTATGTACTATTTATTTATTTATTTCATGTTTATTATTTATTATTTACCATTTACTATTTACTATATACTGTTTACTATTTTTTTATTGTTTATTATTTGTTATTTAATATTTATTACTTATTATTCATTATTTATTATTTATTTATTTATTTATTTAATTATTTATGAATTCATTTATTATTTATTGTTTAATATACTCCCGAGTTAGTCTTGTTATAACGCATCTTCCATATTCAACCAAGAATGGCATCTAAATATTAAATAAATAGAAATATAGCACTTCGACTCTAGGGTATATAATATTCGGTGTGCCTAAGAGAGCTAAATTGTCTTCCATTTCATCTCGTTAGTCATGATATCTTGTCATCAACGCAATCCTTTCGCCACTGCTGTTTAACAGGCTTAAAAACTGAAACACTTAAGGATAATGCATAGAAACCCCTTTTGTACTTTGATTGCTGAAGCAGTTTCTGATTTAACATACGTCTATTTTTGATTAAGCTCGAAAACACTTTATAAGTCTGGCATTTCATGCCATTATTTGCGGTTGAGTGTGCAAACCTTTTAGCTGTCCTTAACCCTTAATTCTTTCTACACTAATCCAATTTATGGTTTTTAATGACAATTTACTCAGATGCTCAAGCATTTTTCGAGCACTGCTTTGCAAAGTTGTTCTTTAAATATTTATATATTTTTATTTATTGTTTGGTTTTAGTTTTCTAGTTTAGTTTGTTGATTTATCTAATTGCAAACAATTTTATATCAAATTAATAGATACATTTTTGGTGGCACAGAGAAGAGGCAACTTAAACCATTTATAACTCTGGATTGTATTTTGACTTCATCCCTTTTGGTCATTTAACTTCAGCCACCCATTTTGGCAACATTGTTGCGAGTGTGGAAAACTTTTTACATGTGTGTGTTGCGGGTTGCTTGTTGCTTTTGCGGCTGGTTACGATCAGGCTACATTGTTGCTGTGGCTGTCACACGGTGGCACTATGGACCAGTAGGCAAAACTTTGTATTTAACTTTTGCTTGTTCCATTCAAGTGGCGGCTGCCATGTTAAATGTTAACAAACAAAACTTTATGCAACTTCCCTGCCCCAAAATAAGCAATGGGAACTGTTGCAGTTCCAACTTGCAGGTTGCAGTTACAGTTTGGAGTTTATAGTTTTTAGTTGTTGTTGCTACTCTGTACTCTGCTCTGTTATTGTTTGTGGTTGCGGCTACTTTGCATTTGAGTATTGAGTAGCGTTAGGGTTACATGTGCTGCTGACATCTTCGATGTTCACACTCAGAAAAAAATCGTCATACATTTTATTAAATCGCCCTAAAAGGTAGAAACGTTTTCTTTTTAGAAATAATTTCGAAATATTGTGAAAACAATTTATAAAATTTAGAAAAGCATGCTCCAAATCTATAATTCCTATTTTTTATTATTTTTTTAATACTACCTAATCAATTTTTTATTCTTAAGTTTAACTGTCATCTGCTTTAAATTATTAATTAGAATTTATAAGATATGAAAAATATTTGTGCATATGTGAACATGAATAATAAAGTTATGACTATTTACCTAAAAATTGAGGCGTTGTTTTTATGACTGCATTCGAACTTGCCCATTATTGTACGCAGATCAACTACAATTTGCCAGTGCAATTTTTGTTTTTAATTAATTCTGTATTGCTTTGCATCTTTTTTTGTTCATTTTGCTCGGAACGTGCTCGGCATTTGTGTGTGTTTGTTGCGTCTGTTTAACGTCTTAACTGGGCAAGTCTGCACCGGTCTCTGGGGCGTCTCCAGGTTTTCTTCTCTTTTTTTTTTGTTGTTTTGCACCGTTGCATTTGTTTATATTAAGTATTTTTCTTTGCCCATTTTGTTGTGTGCTATGCTCTGTAATTAGCCACCCTTGTGGACAAGACAGCTGCTGCTGTTTGTCTGTTGGCCAAAATTGCTGTGCATAAAATGTTTAAGTTGACATTTTTAGCAACAGTTTGTAATTTGGTCGTTGCTTTGGCTTTGGCGTAACCCTTTCATATATTTGCTAATTTTTTCCCTTATTCTTGCATTTTACTTGCAGACTGCTTAATTGCATTAGCAAAAACCCGCTTTTTGCATTCAGGAGAAATCGCAACCCAAATCAAATTAAAGGTACGTCTGAATGAATTCTTTTTTAATTTAAAAATGAGGGTAAAAATAGCTTAAGTTTATTTGAAATAAAATTATTGCCAGCATTCCAGAGAATTAAAGGTACGTCTTAATTTAAAGTTAAGATTTAAAAATTGTGGAAAAATATACCCTAAATTTGAGAAAATTTGAAATTGCTTCATTGACTCTAAATTTTTTTAATAAATATACTTGTAAATTAAAAAATTATGAAGAGTGCAGAAATGTGTCGACTGAAAAATATGTATTTACAAATAATGCCTAAATGTTTATGGTCGAGTTGCACTTTTATAGCTCAACCCCCTCAAAAACTTGTCTCGGCGCTTGAGATTAAATCGCTTAAGCTAAAAGCATGCTCCACTTTTTACGATCTTTGGACATTTTATGGACTTGGCTTAACCCCCTCAGTGCTCAATCATCAACCCTTTCAAGCGTTTTTTGGCACCCAGCCATAACTTAATTATCCATATGAATCCAACAGTTTTATTGCGATGCGACCCACACACAGCCAGCAGGCCGGTCTTTAATTATGATGAGTACCGCTTCCTGTTGTTGCCGTTGCCCTGTTTGCAGCTGTCATATTTTTATTTATCTAAATTGGTAGATCTTCACGGGCCGCCTGCTCATTAAAATGCTATAAAATCGCCTAGACTCACGAGAGGCCTGGCAAATGTTTTATTCGTGTTGCGTTGGCGTTTTCAGTTCTAAATTTTATTTTTATATCCAGCAGCTGTACATCATCATAAGTTTATTGTTTGCATACTTCATGGCGCTTGTGCCGTTAATTTTATAAGGACACGGGGCCACAGGCTCAGTTGTCAAGCGAAATTATGTTTAAAATTTGGAATATTTGAATGAATACTTACATTATTTAAGTAAGACGCCATCAACCCCTTCAATTAAATCCCTTTCCACATGCCAAGCTCCTCTGCACGGTCAGTGAATATTTGTCATTGTGTTTTCTAAAAAGGGGCCGGGGGAGGCGCCCCAAATTGCTGCAACTGCGGTTGCATTTGAGGCGGTTGGGTTGCTTTGAAGTAATAGTCAGTGACGTAGCCCTAAGGCTAAGCCTCATTTGCGGTCAAATTGTGTGCTGTGCGTCAGCTGAAAGTCGATTATGTCAATATTGTGCCAGGGCCAATGTCCAATGTCCAATGCCCAATGCCCTATGGCTAATGGCCGGTGTCGATGTCGGTGAGTGTTTGTGATAGGGATTTGTGCAAGTTGCGGCCGTTGGCTTCCTTCGATAGCAGCATCAGCAGAAGCCGCAGCTCATAAGCTAATTAGTGCCCTGTGACTAAAGCCAAAGACGCTTCTTAAAGCTGCCCAATTTTCGGGAATATGTGAACAATTTTAATAGCCGAAACTTGCACATAAAATCGCCATATGGGTAACTTTAGCAAACAGGCAGGACGAATCAGTGCCGCCTCTTCTCAACAAGCGAACATAAACTAGCTGAAAACACACATAAAAATCATAGCATACATTTAGGAGTCGAATTACAAATGCCCTCAAAAAAAGGGGTGGATAAGGATACACACACATCCAGGCAGGGAAGATAAAACCAGCGGCAAAATAAAAAGGAGTAGCTGCATTTGCACATTAAAAACGCATAAAAATCGAGCATTGAATTGCCAAATACGAAGAACAGCAAAACAACAACAACAGCAACAGCGAGCAAGGCACATAAAGTGGCCATGAAAATCAAACTCAAAATCGAGTGGAAGGCAACATAAAAGTAAAACTGATTTTCGGATTTTGGGGAAAGGCGAAAGCAATTGAAGCAATCAATTAAAATTGATGAATCAAATTGAATCACGTGTTACAATTTTCTTGAGCGATTGGCATCGAGTTACATTATCGATGCCTTCGGATTGAAAACAAATAAAATGCGTCATAAAAGTGAAGGAAAGTTAAAGCCCACTAAATCTATTGGAATAATCAGAAAACTTTCTTTAAAATAATTATAATGGAATACACGATGCAAAAAAAGTGTGCAGATGGCTTCTGCTTGGCTCAGTTTAGTTTAACCAACCAGCTGCCCAAGTTTGGCTAAAAATTTGTATGGAGTCAAAGCTAAAAAAATTATCTAAAATACAGATCTTGGCCATTAAAACTTAATACAACTATCTTGATTAGGGTAATGTTTCAATAAGTTTAAACCGATTGTTCCTTCCAAATACATATTCAAGCCTTCGTCAGGGCTACTGAAAATATGTGGCATATATTACGTAAATAGCTATAGTTCGTTCGCATTCAAACAGGCTCTTCCAGATCCACAAAAATAGTCATTGAGCTTAGATGATTGTGCTCATTCCCATCAACTGTCTGGTGCACAAAAAAAAGGCGAGTTCAGTGCTCTCGGCTAACCCCCTCCTGAGGGGTTGCCCCTCAACCCTTTGGCATTCCGTGCTATCAGTTGGCAGAAGCGAAAACTTTTATGCGCTTGTTAACAAAAGCGTGAAATTCAATGCGGACGAACTCAAATTTACGACACTGCAAATTAAACTTGATTTTTATTTAAATAAATTGCATTTTATGCGCTCGGCTGCGATATGCGATGCCGTCGACGACGTCGACGTTGACGTCGTAATAATAAGCAGGCAACGGCCATAATTTGCACCGGAATATGACGGGAGGATATGTGGCGATGACTGTGTGACAGACGGACGGACGGATGGACGGACTGGCTTGACGCTGCTTTATGTATTTTTATTTATTACACACAGCATTGCCAGGAAATGTTTGTTGATTTTCCGCAGCGCGCGCACAATAAAAATCGGGGCAAAAAAAGGCAAATTATTTTCTAGACGAACGCGCGTTCCTCGAATAAAAAACGCAGAAAAATTCCCAATTGCACTGAACGTTTCTTTTTAATACCCTTGCCAAATGTTCTGTCATTTCGTCACGAAATGTGTATCGAAAGAATATATTTAAGTTCCGTAACAATTCTTCAATCGGTCAAATCGAGAATTATTATAAGAGTACTATTTACTGCAACTTTTTACTGAAGATGATATGATTTAATATAATGTCAGTTAATGATTTAAATATTTGTTTGAGCGCATAACAGTCGTCATCTGTCTCTCGTAAAAACTTCCAATTTAAAAAAGAAATTCTGGATTTTTAAAAAAAATTAAATTCTTTTCTTTATGTACACTTCTTAATTTTATTTTCTCTTTTATTTGATTGCTTCTATGTTTAATAATAATAATAAACGTTAATATCTTAAGATATCTTAAGTCCCCAGTTCTATATACATTTTCAAAAAATGTAAAAAAAAATGATCTGCAATATGTTCTAGCTGCTATTTAAATGTGTGCTTGTTAACATACTCCATTAAATATTAAATGCCAGTAAGGGTATTTAAGCTGCGACACTGCGTAGTCAACTCTTATATCAAGTATTTTTTTTATATACGACCCCGTCACAGCCGTCATTAAAAACGGAAATGTAATGCGTAATTTGTGCGCCGCGGTGTATGCAATACAAAAAATATTTGAATAGCGCCAAGGGAAGCGAATTGATAAGGGCTCAACAAAAGGTTCAATGGCTAACGGAGATGGAGATGCATCCCTTAATCAGTGAGAGCTGGTCTGCAGGGCTGGGCTTCAAGCACTACTTATCCCCCAAGAAGGACAAGCCTTTATTTGTTTCCCTACAACTGTCCTAGTCAACAGCTCGAATCTTGCAGTAGTAGGTATTTTTGGTGTGTAAAGTCATGACATAAATTAGCTGTGCCTTTTCCTGTCTCTCGCCGATGGGCTCGAAGTAAAAGGCTCTCATTAAGTGGGCCATCACTAGTTTCATCATGACCATGGCGTAGCGCTGTCCCACACAACTCCGAGCCCCCGTCATGAAGGGTATGTGGGTGGAGGCTTCTATCTTTGGCTCGGCATCGCGAGCCCAGCGTTCCGGCTTAAAGATTAGCGGATCCGGGAAAAAGTCCTTGCAGCGCCCAATGTACATGGGCGAGATGATCACATCGCAGCCCTTGGGTATGAAGAAGTCATCTGCAAAGAGTAATCATATATCATATATATGTATATATCGTTAGAGCAGCTGGCTTCACTTACTGATTGTACAGTTGGCAGTAGCGCTTCTGGCTATGATGGGCGCAGAGGGATACATGCGCATTGTCTCCTTGATGCACATTTCGAGATATTCGAGTTCACGCAACTGCTCCATGGTTATGGGTGCAGCCGGATGCTTGCCACAAATTCGCCAGATTTCGTCGCGGCACAGCTGCTGGCATGCCACATTTAATGTCATGTTGTACATGAAAAACTTGAGCGTGGCCGCTGTCAGATCGAAGCCGCCAAAGATAATAGTGTCCACTTCCTCGCGGATGTCCTTCACTGTCAGCGGCTGGCCATCGGGCGTCCTTGCCAGCAGCAAGGTGTCCAGAAAACTGTGCGACTGCCGCTGGCTCGACTCGGCATCTTCAGTTGATGCCCAGTTGCGATTAGCCACATCGGAGTTGAGTTGCTCCACACGGCCAGCGATAATGTCCTCCGTGAAGCCGTGCAGTATTTTGATAACTCTTCTCTCACGCGCCGCCAACGGGGTAAAGGGATAGATGAAGGGGATGCGATACAGCAGATTCTTCAGCCGGTTGTCGAATATGTGCATAACGCTGTGGTAAATTTAGTTTATATTGGCTTCGCTCATACACTCAGAGAAAAAAAATTGGAAAGTCAGCTTAAAAATGAGAGTTGGAAAAAAACTCGGTTTTCACTATTAAAAAAACTAAATAAAAAAATTAACTAAACTAAAATTGAACAAAAATATTCAGCTCCATTTTCAGTGAACAAAATGCATTGCTTTGATTTCCCTGAATGCTTAAAGAATTATATAGACTATAGACTTCTAAGTAATATTAAATTTAAAGATAGTTCTTTCATTAAGACGTTTTGCCTTTAAATGAATTGTTTTTGTAAATTTGCTTTAAACTAGGTAAACAAAAATACAAATACAAAATAAAATATGAAATTCACACCAGAAACACATATTTTAAAGCATACAAAGAATTAAGAAAAATAATCTTCAGCACACTTCTGCTCCT
This sequence comes from Drosophila nr. fundita, assembly GCA_035044245.1. NCBI lineage: Eukaryota > Metazoa > Arthropoda > Insecta > Diptera > Drosophilidae > Drosophila > Drosophila nr. fundita. Next base: position 112,770 of record JAWNMG010000622.1, on the reverse strand, counting down.
CCCCGGCTCATTTCTAGCTGAGCAGTTATCAGAAATAGGACCAAGTAGGATTGCGAATTTAATTGAAAAATGTTAGAAAATAGAGAAGAATCCAAGTAACGATAGTGAAACGATGAAATCTGTCCAATAACTGACCTTTAATAGGCAATGACGGTGTTATATTTCTCTGAGAATTACTATCTGCACTATAAGAATAAAATGTTTTGTAATTTTCTGCCGCTACTCACTTTCTGACTGCATCAAAGTATTCCGACCTTTGACCCGACTGCGAATTTACATTTGCACCCAAGGCCGCCTCGCAAATCGTGTCCAGCGTGTAGCAGCTGATGTACTGAAAGAAATCCACGGGCTGATTGGTGCCAGCCAGCTGGGACAGCCTAGAGACCAAGATGCGAGCCTGTCTCTCAAAGACATGCACATACTGTTTGATCATGCCGTAGCCAAAGGCCGGCGTAATCATCTTTCTGCGATGCATCCATTTGTCCACGTCGCTGGTGAAGATGCCCTCACAAAGCCAGTTCTGGAAGATGCGATAATCGGAGGTCTTCTGCAGCAATTGCTGTGCACTGCACAGCGCCTGAATATCTTTTGGATTGCAGTCCAGCACATAAAGTTTGGTGCCCAGCCAAAGCTTTGCACGATGTTCCTCCAAATGGCAATTGATGAGATCAGAGGCACGCTTAAATGGCCTGGAACCCACAATTTTAGCCAAGATGTGAAGGTGACCGATGATGGGCAGAAAAGGTGGCTCTGGCCATTTGCTGGTCAGTCGATTGATACGCGCCTGATATTGATACACATACACCAGATACGAGATCAATGCGATGCATAAAATCCATATCAATATTAAATGCAACATAGCTCTTTGAGTTCTTAGACTCAACTGGTCGAATTTAACGCAGCATTTGCAAATTTAAACACAATCTGAGATGCACAAATTCTTCACTAATTGCCATTGGAGGAGCAAAAAGTATATTATCGTATATAAATATATAGAAAAAAGTCTATGTAATTATGTAACTTGCAACACTATTGAACTGCAACGCATTTGAACACACATTCAAATTGCTCGATTAGTCAACATCCCGAACAGTCCGAAAGAGAAGTGAGTCTTTTTGCTCGCCCGCAAGCGTTTAAGTACCCAGTCTGGATTTGACTGGAATTGACGATCTTTTGTTTTATTTCCCGAAAGCGAAATGATGATATGTAAACAAATACTATATACGAATTTGGAATGCTTCGGTACTTATTATGGTCACATGTGGGATGCTCTACAAGGTAGGTAATAATTCAAAATGATTGGGCTAAGAATAGTTTTTAATCAACTTTGGCGTGGGAGGATGACATATTTTACTAGTATTCTTCTGGCTGGTAGAAATACTGATAAATTGGTGTACATTGAAAGATGTAATTTTAAAAAATATATGTATACTCATTTCTTAAATTATAATGGTGACATCAGTAGTGATGTCCCCATTGGAAGTGTATTTTCATTGCTTTGACAGAATTCCACTTGGCGAATAAATATAATTATTCATACAAAAAGTTCAATATTGTTATGGCGAAATTATCTCTTAGATGGTTTGTCACGCGCTTTGAATACAAATGAATTGCCCGCAGTGAGTGAGATTGACAAACAGATCACTTAATTCACAAAAAAAAGTAGAAAAATTCGCCATGTTCGAAACCACCCAGAAGCTATTAAAAGCTCAGCAATTTATTATTGTGTACAGCCGATATGGAGTCACACTCGATCAACTAAAACTAGTTTCTCAATTATTCAAAACAAACTTAATTTAAATTCAATTTTCGGCGAATGTGTCCAAATTATTGGATGACATTGAATTGCTTTCTGTTTGCATACCAATCGAATAAACATTGTCAATTTTTGTAAATTTTGGCAAATATTGATTTGTGTTGTAAAGGTATTTATTTTTATACCATAAAAGTATATAAATGATTTTGGCTTCGTTGTTTGAAACTATATTAAATGCGTCTTTATCAAATACCCTAAATAGTTTTATAATATAAATTGATGATCAACTTAAGATTTCGAATGAGTTAGAGTGTCTATGAGTCGACGGCTTCTAAAGTATACTTTCGAGTTATTGCCCATGTTTTATGTACACACAAATTATTACAAAAAACTATTTGACACCGGTTCTAATACCGCTTTTATGGAAATACTTCATTTGGCAAATTCTGGAATTTCCATTCCGAGCAGTCGAAATTAATGCTAACATTTTTCAAGGTTAAATGTACTTTCAAAATGGGTAATGCTAAATACAAGCTTTATGATCCCACTCATGCATATTTCCTTCCAGTGCTTAAAAACAAAAGCCCCCGAAGCTAGGGGAATTTACTTTTGAATTTGGGCAATCCGCTGAGTCTAATCGATTATAATCGATCATTTTCGCTGCGCAAATCTCAAAGATGGAAGAGAATATTGCTTTTAAAAATGAATAAAAATCACATATTAAAATCTGCCACAATTTGTAAGCTGGAGGTAATCAATTTGAAAGTCATCCACTTGGCCTGTAAAAATGCCTATATTATCCACAGCTGTTGAGCTAGTCATACAATTTTGTAGCACATCAAGTTTCCGGTCAGGTGCAACCCCTTCGCCGAAACCAACGAAATTCTACATCTCAAATATTTTTGGAGTTAAGTTACCAAACTGGCGATTGGTTAAAAACTTCAGGCCACGCCACAAATGATCTCTCACAGTTTTAGATCAAATAAATTGTAATAAGAGTATTCAGCAGTCGGTTCTTCACACTTGTTTTGATTATTAAGTGTGCTTATCAGCACCTAGACAAATAGCTTGGGCATATTAAAAGAAATTATGGTACACAAATTAAATTGCATAGATATAATTAAATGCAGTTTTGAATAAACTTGGTCTATTTGTTGCCTTGAGTACATCGTTTCATACATTAATCTTTTTTTATATTTTTCTTTATTTTTATTATTATAGTTTTTAACTAGGGGACTATGGAAACGTAAATTATTAAATAGTTTGCCAAGTTTGTTGAATTTCCATTTAGTCAGATTTTCAATTTATTAAGAAGAGAACATTTTATTTTGTCATAATTATTTTAATTGAACCCACACTTGTTATTGCAATTTGTTTGCACAATTCATAAAAAAGAAAAACTGTGCAAAAAACGAAAGAATTGCAGTGCTCTTCATACACAATGGCAAAAGTGCAGGCCGTCTGCATTTTATTTTATTGAATTGAAACAAGTGGATGTCGAACGTTGACTGAGAGGAAATGTATGTAGTATTAATGACCGGCAAATAATAATTGCATACAAGCATGAAAGCAGGAGCACATCTGTAATAAATGATATCATGATATTATAATATTCATACAAGCGCATTAATTACAATTATTCATGTTTATTTGTGCGCTGTAACTTTTGTGTTAATTAGTGTAAATACATAGTCCTGCATGCCAATTTTGTTTCACTCTGCTCCATTGATATGCAAATGCTGAAAAGTCCAAATAAATTGAATGACAGTTGCTCAAAATGGTAATTAACATCAAGGAGCATCCACACAGCCCAGCATCAAGGATCTGCTCAGCTGCAGACTAACATTAAATGCATGTCGTATTAAATGATGCCTCTATTTTAGGGCTTTAACTCGATAATTTGGTTATATGCAACTCAAACTTACTAATCGCAAAGACGCCTTGCGTCAGCGACTGAGGTCCGACAAATGTTTGACGTAAATTCCATTATCTAATGGATGACAATAAACAGTGTACACAAATAACCAAGCACAGAGTGGGACCGAGAAAGGTAGAGAGCTCGGTGCAAACTAATTTGAATTTATGCAAAGCTGTCGACCTGCCTATAACAACGCCCAATATATTTACCTATACTTGGGCATATCAGCTTGCTTATCACAGTCATTGAATTTTTATTTTCTATATACTCATTCCGACAGCATTCAGGGAAGATTCACTGCATCGTTCAGTCGGCTGTGCAGTTTGATTTTTAATATATGTATTTATATATCTAAATTTTACTTTGCTTATGTCATTTCTAGTATTGATATATGGCTTTCTCTGAAATGTTCAAAAATTTTATTTTTATTCATTTTTTGTATGCACTGTAATAAAATTTTGAATATGGTCGGAATTCTTCTTCAGGTAGAGAATGATAGTGTCCATTTAGTCAACGTGGTTATTTATTTTTAATTTTTGTTTTTATATATATACATTTTTCATTATTTATTTTTTAATATTTCTAAATTTTCCTTCATTTTTCTTTATTTATTTTTTTTTTTTAATTGTTTATTTTTTCCGCTTTGAGTTCTCCAGTCAAAATAAAGGTATTTATCTTTCGGTGTTTGACAGTTGTCATTGCTTTCTTGTTATTATTGTTGTCGGTGAGAGTCAGGAGTGCCACACACACACACACACATATGCATGCATTCAATAGGCACAAATACAGTCACAGTCACAGTTTAATTATGCAAGCATTTCTATCTGTGTATTCTTATCCCGCCCAGCTGTCACTTTGAGCTTTTCCCATATGCGTGAAATTAAATTTGGGTGCATTTAATTATTGTTTATGCAAGACTTGTGGGGTGCTTGTGCCCAAGACTTGACATTATGAACAGCGATAATTCGCCAAATGCGCCAGCTAATAGAGACAGACATAAACTAGAATGAATGACGGAGTTAATAATATCAGAAATACGAAAATACGAATTTTATTCTCAAACTATTTGAAAAATTAAAAAAAAGTTTAAGTTAAAGGGGCTTTTTTGTGTGTTGATTTATTAAAAATGTAAAAAGAAAATTTATTATTACAGATTGATTCAACCTTTTTGTGAGTGGAAGTAGAATGCTTGCAATTAATTTTTAGGTGTTCCATCCTTATTGGTTTATTTAAACAGAGTAATTAGAACCGCGAGCGGGACGACCACAGGGTTGTCATCTAATCGCGTCTTGTGTCAAAATTAATCGCATCAAATTTAATTTCACAATTAAATGCAAAGACGCGATGCGTTTAGCATAAATTAACAGCATGTAAGTAGGCGCCCCAGGGTCTCCAGCAACTAAAGGGTCTGGGGCTTGGGGTGTGGTTCGTTGGTTTTAGGCGTTGCTGAAGCCAAAATATGCCGGCAGGCAGCGCTTCCGTTTCCTGCTTACATCCCATTCAGGTGTGGGAAGCAATTTTGCGTTTGTGTATTTATTGCAGAATGTAATTTAATTGACGTTATCATCTAAGGCATTTAAGTTAGGGTCTTAAAGGTCTTAAGGTCTGTCTGTTGTTCACTTTATTAAATTAGCAAAGCTATGTTGAAAATCAGATTTAGAGCCCACACTATCATCCAAATTGGCTAGAAAAAGCTGCTCACATTTATCAACGCAGTTGTAACAACAAATAAAAATTATTGTAACTTATTTCGGGCTTGTCTGAAACCAGACACAACACTTGCGATGTGCGTGTGTTTTACCGTCTCTCGTCCAACAACCGATTTGAAAAATTGCTCAAGACGTGAGTGCAATAAATGAAGTATTTATTAAATTATTAGCCATATAAAGAACTCAATTCAAATCCGCTTCCATTTATGTACAAAATATATTTATATATTTAAGTTTATATAATTTTCAATATATTTTTTTAAGCAATTAATCATTTTGCTGACTAGGAAACTTTACGCTTTAAATCAAATAGAAATAATAGCAGATGAGAGCGTTGATGTGGAGGATGATCTTAGTAATCTATTTATCAAAATTTTATGACTTTTAAATTAAAAATAAATTGAAATAGTACACAAGCGTATGAAATAAATAAAATTAAGAAAAGTATCATATTGTAATATAATTTTGATAACCCCTAATTGCTATTGATTTTGGTTGATTAGTTTTGCATTTAGCCATATCTAAGCAATGTGATAATAACAGCATTGGGCCAAAAAAATGCAAAAACTACCCAGACATGCCACAAATCTTAATTAGCTTTATCCACACCGGTGGTTCGTGCTTTTTAAAGTAAAAATAATAATTTTAAATGATACTTAAACTCACGCTTCGCTGCACAGACAGCAATGAAGTCTTTTTTTTATCTTTCTTCATTTTAGCGTCGACGACTTTGCAGTTAACCTTCGATGCGAAAATTGTTTTGTATGTACTTATTTTGTTTTTAATTTTTTTTTTTTTTTTGAGCTGTCAGCACAACTTGTTTAAAGGTGTTTCTCAGTTCAGTTTCTTTTTTGTTTTTAGTTAACTGAGTTTTGGCCAGGGCATAGCTGTGTTTTGGGAGTACGGGTTTGAATTGAAGGACGTCTGCGGCTGGCAAATGAACTGCTGGAAATCTGGTGCAGTTTCCAGTTTGCATTTATATAACTGCCCAGTTACCCCACACTCTTTAAAAAAATTGGCCTAAATTTTAGTAAATCGTCATACTTTTAGCGCCAATGGTTGTTCACCCAGAAATGGTTGTTCAGAAAGTAAATTTCTAAATTTAATCTAGTTTTGCGTTTCTAAATTTCAGTGTGGATATTTTTAAGTTTAGGAAAAATCTGTATAATTTCCAGGGTGTAATTTTATGTTATGTTATTATTAATCATAAGCATTTTATATAGTAGATAAGTGCATAAAATTTAAAGTGTGTAATGCAGACGACAGCTGAATTCCAATGTTAAAGCCGAGCCAGTAACTTGCATAGTCAGTTTCTGAATTTTAAAAAGGATTTTTAATAATAGAAAATATTTATAAAAAAAAGACAAAATTGATTATTTTTTGGTGTTAATTTAGGCAAGCAAGTATAAATTGTAGAATTTATTTCCAAATATTTAGAAACCATTTCTAAAAACAAGAAAAACTTTGTTTATTTAGGTCGATTTTTTCTGAGTGTGTCGTTAGTTATCTGTTCATTTGCTTAATGCAATTGAAGTGCAATATGCGGGCCAATTCAACTGCGAAGTGCAATTCGCCATTCGCAATTGCAGTTTGCCATTCACAATTTGTTTACTTTTGTGCTGTTTTTTTTTTAGTTATTACCTTTAATTTAACTTTTTCGGCTGCGCAGAGACACAAGTCACGTTCCGTTGCACAGAAAGGCATTTAGATCGTCTGTCCGTTTGTCCGCGCTTAGCTTGGATTCTTGTTCTGCACATGTTTGGCAATTGCCTTCACTTAACCAATCTGTCTGTCTGTCTGACAGGGTCAGACTGGTTTTTTTTTGTGATCGCTCAGGTAATGATCGAGTTCTAGAATAAATAAATCTGTGAGTGACTATCTCTTAATAAATTTTTACCTGTCGATAAGCGCTCAATTTGCAGCTGCCCTAAAACCTAAAAATACACAAGAAATATATTTGAGTGCCTACGTGACAAAATGCATGCAAAATGCATTCTTTTCCAATATCCTTCAGCTTACATGCAGTGCTGCAAAATTCAATATAATATTACATTATAATTTTAATATAATTTAATCAATTTTTTGTGTTTTTTATTTGACCGGCAGTGGTCATTAAATAAGTAAACAAATAAATAAACAAACAAAGTAAATTAATACATAAATAAGCAAAGAAATAAGAAAGTAAATAAAAAAAATAAATTACAAATAAATAAACATTTATTAATAAATGTAAATGAATTGCTTAGACTTTTTTACAGCTAATTCTTAGTACCTTCAATGTAAGTTGAATCTATATGTTTTAAGTTAATTATTATTAATGCGTCCCAGCTCATTTTTTAGTCTACTTACATTCGTTATCAGTGTCCCACTGTACAGTTGGACTTGTGGCCCAGCCTGCACTTTGCCAATATCAGCGCAGCGGCCATTCGCCTGGAAAAGGTAATCGAACTCGAAATAAACTAATTTTGTTTCCGTCCCATATACGTAGACATACACACATATACGCATACGTATCGATACATACCAATTATATGCATATAATGTAAACACAATTCCAAAATTAAACGCAATGTTATTTTGGTTTGGTTGATGAACAGCTGCTAATTAACCCAACACTAAGCGCTAAAAGTGAGCAACAGCCGCTAAACAACAGGTAAGTAATCTCGCTCTCTCTCGGTTACTCTCGCTCTCGCTCTCGCTCTCTTGATCGTTTAAGCGCTCTCTCTCCCAGCTGTCAGCTGTTGTTTGGTTCGCTTGCCTGAGCCGAAGCTGAGCTTGGCAGAGTTGCTGTTGTTTCAGTTCACTTGAAAGTAGCCGCCAAGTTGGACGCGTCGTTTGATCGCTCGCTCTATTTCGACGGACTCGTCGCGTGTTTGCTGCGGATTTACAGTTACATTTTTACTACTAACTTGCTGTGTGCGCTTGAATGCCAAATTTAATTGCCACCATTGCAACAACAAACGTAAACAACAAGCGTTTAATTTGAAAAATAAAAAAACGAAAAAAAATACGCAAATCGTCACTTTCGTTTTTCCAACTTTCATTTTTATTTGTGCTTGCCGCACAGATATTCATCGCATAAAGTGTCAACACTGTGCTGTAAAAAGGTGCTAAAAATCGACAGTTCCAAAAACAAAAAATAAGTTAACAGAGAGGCAAAGAAGAAGAACAATAATTCCAATATGGCCATCATGGACCCTGCTTGGCGTTGCCGTCTGATGATCTTCGGAGTGTTTTCGGTGCTGCTCGTTGGCGATCTCTTCGGCTATGGCGGCTATAGTGTGAGGGGCGTAAAATCCGATCATCACGATGAGGTGGCTGGGGTGCGGGTGCGGGCCGGGGGTGGCCCACCAACTGGACCAGCAGCAGCAGCTGGCAAGTTTCAGCAGAAGAATGCCGAGATCGACTTAGGCGAAGGTGAGTTCCAATTCCACTCATTCCAATTTGCGTTGCATTTCGAATTTTTTAAGCGAGACGATTTTTTCTTTTAAAATGTAGGTTTTAAGTTTACGCTTTTTATATATACAGCTGAGGAAAGAATAATAGCACCACTACTATATTTTCTCTTACGAATAAAAAGCAACCCATCAGTTTTCCAATTTTTTCAGATGATTATTTTGAATATATTGTTTAGTATTCGACCGAAATTAAATTTAATTCGGTTCCTGGAATATTTTCAATGCACAAATATTTTTCTTTTTCATTTGAAGGGAAAGGTGTAAAAAAACAGCGATAAAATAAATAGAAATAAATAAATAATAATTAAAAATAATAAATAAAAATAAAATTAAAGAAATCGATATTTACATCTAATTTTCATAATTACAAGTGCACATTGACAAATTCTTGTTTTACTTTTTTCGTAGCTTTTCTTCATTATTCGTAAAGCTTAAATTTTTAAGTGTCTTCTTGCACTTCTTAAAAGGCATTCATAAGTTCTTTCAGCGTACAAGCTGAGAAACGGGAAAATTTCTTGTGAAAGTGGTGCTTTTATAATTTTCGCAACTGTATATATTTCTGGGTTTTTTGTTTTTTGCTAAATTTTACACATTTTGCGCATCGCATTGCAAAATAGCTGTCATTTTTCGGGTTTGCTTCGTAAATTTAGCTCTGTTGTTGACTTTGCTGTATTTTTTTTTTATATAAGTCGCGCTTTGTTTGGTCGTATCAAGGTCAGTTTCGATTTCGATTCACAAATGTAGCTTTCGAGATTGGTTGATAAAAAATGCTCTGTAAAATGCTGACAGCACGTGTAAGAAATAAAAAATGCTGTACCGGTTATCCGGAATTGACTTCGAGTGCTCTTATTAAAGTTGCTTTCGGCCAACTAGTTCAAAATTATTTCCAAAACATTTCCACTTCGTCACACGAATAAAAATGAGACAAATGTCGAATTTTTGCCATTTAACTTTGCAAAAGTCATAAATTACCGAGTAGAATGTTTTTTCGTATGTCTGAAATTATATGATATCATAGAGACAAAAATATAAGAACGTGTCTTAGGTTCTTATATTTTTGTCTCTAAATATCAAGCTCTAAAGCTTTAGCTTCCCAACTTTACAAAAAATTATTCAACATTTTGGCGGACATGAAAAAAAAACTTGCTCAAATATATTTGAAGCAACCGCATAATAAAAGAGCTGAACACATATTTGTATCCACTTTCCAATACGCATATTTAATGGCTTCGCATATGGGAATGTGATATAAGACCCGTAAATTTTATTTGTCTTTTTTTTTTGAATTCCGATTCGTGTGTTTGATTATGCAATACATGCCAAGACGGCAATCAGAGACAACCTCAATGACAAACAAAAATAAAAAAAAATTAATGAAACCGTCGAAAGACAAAGTGCAATTTTTTTTAGAAGCAATCGGTTAGCCCAAAGTATATGTAGATTTTTGAGCTGATTTTACAGACAGAATCACAGAGAATCGACTCCATGTCAAAGGTTGAATTAATTGCCAAAAATACACAATTGATTATGTGATAATAGATCATCTGAAAACTGTTTGATATTTTGTATAATATCGTATTTAACATAAAGTGAAATTTCAAAGGGCTAACTGAAATTTAACCCAGGTCATTAACATCAACTTATTTCTGGTCGGGTCTCGCTTGATTTTGCATTTCGTTTCTATCTTTGTTGTTTGCCTAGGTGAAAGTGGAAATATGACTTCACGTAATAAAATTAGCAACAAAGACAAGTTTTTCGCTTTTTAACAAGTTTTTTCCGATCTTTGGTAAAATTCCGATTGTCTATTCAAAAAACTGCAGAGTAATGATGATCATATAAAGACATCTAAACCGGAAACGGAAAAAGTGAGAAAATTTAACTTGATTTTAAGTTAATTCATTTATTAAATTTTTTCAAAAATTCTTGACGTAGACGCCGGCTGAAACGGGTTTCAAAATGTAAAATCATTTCAAGCGCCGGTTTATAAATAATTCATTTGAAACGAGTTCTACGGAAATCGAGAGTGCCTTCGATGTATGCGCTCTTGCATCACATCGATTATGCCATCCATCTAAATGCCTTGCAAATGTACTCAGAAAAAAATTGCACTAAAATTTACGTAATTGCCCTATTTATTATAATTCATTTCTTTACGTTAGGAAAATAAACTTCTGAAATTTAAAAAGGCTTGTTCTAAATAGATAATCCTTAAAGTATGACGGTTTTTCATATATCTTTTTTTTTAAATATTTTCCATTATTAAGAAAAATGTTTTTCAAAAGTAGAATTGCAAAACAAAACTTTTGGAAAACTTTCTTTCTGAAATTCAGAAACAAGTAAAGAGCCATAACCATAAATTTTAACCTATGTTTACATGTTGCATTTTCTAAAAAGGCTAACAATGCATTAGCGTTTATTGGCAATAAACGCACGTCTCTTGGCCAAGATAAATGTAGTGCGTGATAAACATGTAGAGCTAGAATTTTATTTGAGGGTTAATCAAGCCATTGGGCGTACGTGCATTTTAGCATTAAGCGTTTCATAGCACGCTTAATGGCTTTCTGATAAACAGCAAGTCACCAAATCCTAATTATCTAGCATTGTTCGATTTTATTGTTTTAGGTTTAGTTTTAAGTCATTAGCTCAACCAAAAAAAACACGATTATAGTAGGCATATGGCCATAAGTTAAAAACCGCAAACAATTATGTCCCCCGCCATTTTTGATTTTGGGAAATGACCAATTTTGAATGTTTTCCGCGTACAGAGTTCAGTTTAGGCGTTGGATGCTTTGCTACGTCAGTTAGTCTCTCTGATTTCTTTGATTTCTTGTTAATTGCCAATAACTGCCAGCTGGTTGAGATATATATATTTTTTAATATTTATTAAGCAGCGACTAAATGACTAAGCGAATATTTGTGTAGAATATTTTTTATCTAGAAAACAACAAAAATCGAAAGTTCATCGCACGGTGTGGCCTTGCTGGGGGCGAATAGTAATCAGTGTGACCAAAGCAACGTAAAAAAGCGCCACTCAACTCCGGGCAAATATTTGATTTTGCTAGCCTTTGTCATCGGCAATAAAACAAACACCAAAATTAAAATTGTTTACGTAGTTTGTCAACTTTAAATGCCGCCATAATATATTCAAAACATAATCGCAATAAATCTCTGAATTTATTTTAAGCATTTAATTTGCATCTGCATTTTAAAGTTGTACTCACCATATCTAAATATATATTTTTTTTTAGTTATTTTTCATTTTGTTTGTTTTACTGAATGTGTTTATGGAATACTAGGAATTCTTATAAAAACAAATGCGCAATTTTGCAAATAATATTTATTAGAAATACCGGCAAGGTTGGCATGTTAAAGTAATTAAGAGGAGTATTTATCTGATTGGGTTTGAGGAGGTAGCTGAATATATTTAGTCAACATATTTAAACAGCTTGTTGGGCTTGAGTGAAGTGTGGCTAAAATAAAGTGTCTGTATGTGTATACCATTTTCGGCCAAGCGAAGCTTGATTTTCTTTTTGCTATATTTCGGGCTTGTAGCCTTGAGTTTTTTGTTTTGGTTTTTGTCGCAATTGGAAAGCAGCTAATAAAATAAATAGGGCTGTATAAAAACGCGCAATGCTAAGATTCGAATGCCAAATTGAAATGTATTGCAAAATGAGTTAACTACAATGATTGATTTTAACAATTAACTGTCATTTTTTAGAGCACGACTTTGATGAGTTTTCAGCGGCAGCTGCTCTGAAGCCAGCGTCTGGTGGTGTCTTGACCGGAGCCAACCTGAAGACGAAGTCACAGCTGACGGATACGATCAAGGAATCGTGTCTGCCCAAAATGCTATGCGAACTGGCCGCCAAACCAGACTATCAGCTGAGCGAAAAGGAGAGGGAGCTGCTCAGATTGATAAGGTACGTAACCAAGTCGTGACTTTCCCGCAAAACGCGCAGAGAGATCAAAGATCAGAGTTTGCACACTCGGTGCACTCAGAAAAAAACTGGGCCTCTAAGGCAGATGACAAAAAAATAGCCAGTAAATTCAAACAATTTGTGTTGAATTTTAGAGTAGATTTTTTCAAAAAGTTTAGCTTTTGCATACCTACTAAATAAGATTGCCGATTTAGTGCCTTTGTAGAATTTATTTTAATATTTGTTATATATATTATTATTTGGGTGTTTTATTTACTCAAGCATATCGCCAATTATTTTTCTGAGTGTAGCGTTGCTTTCTTTTAACTTGACAGTTGGCATTCGACCCCTTTTAACTGACGACTACAATAACTAAAAACATTTAATTTGCGTTTGTTGCTTGTTGATCTCTGCTGCCTGCTGGGATGTTCATTGAACTTGTGCCACGTGTGTTGAGATGCTTGAGCCGAACAAGAGATTTAACGCTGAACAAAATCGAAAACAATGCCAGCATCGAGTTGTGCAACATAGGTGTCTATATCAAAACGGGTCTGCTCGTAATTCGAAATCGGCCTCCAGTGATAAATAACCTACCTCACTCGCACCCAGCAAACTGAAATGTTTTGTAACCTCGCACTTGAGTCGAAGGTGAGCGCAGCGACGTAACAAACTATTTGTCTGACTGACTTGACTACACTGACTGACATAAGCAATTCTATTCAGCTGATTTATATCTATAAGGCGTTTCAAAACCAATTAATTTCAAAACCCTGAAAGATGTTGTCTTTACTAAGCTAACTTCCGACTTATTTATGTGTTTATTTTATTTTTTATTTTTGGCTCTTGCAGATCCCCCACTATGCCCTGGATGATGAATATGCCGCCCAGTAAATGGTATTTTGCTGCTCATATGGGCGAGCTAATGCGACACACTGGCGACAATCTCAGCGGGCCCATGGGCTGTGCCAATCTCTGGCCGAGTTGTCCCATTAGCTCCAAGAAGCTAATGAAGCTCAGCTACAAGGTGCGCGTTTAGACGCGTGACTGAAAATGTGATCATATATATATATATATATATATATATGTATATAAATTTAAGTATTAGTTATATGTAAACACACACTGGACCCTATGCTGAACAGACTCAACTATTGTACTATATATATATTTCGAACTGGCCTTCAGTTTTCTTTTGCATAATGGAGCAGCGTGTGGCAGCATGACTGATGTGACAATTGAAATTTGTATGTTAGCTGTAAGTCCTAAGTAGTCATTTAAGTGTGGCTAGTCTATCCCTCAATGATATGTTAGCTTAGCATTATGCCTAAGGTTAGTTCGACTCGCGTCTAATTGTAAATAAATGCATATCGTTATTTTTAGCTTAAATCCATTTTGTTGCTATGTTTTTCATTGTTGGTTTAGTAATGATCATTTTAAATAACGCTGAGTCAGCGTTGGGCATTCAAATGGAGTGCCTTGGAAAATGTTTTCTTAAGTGCTTTTGAAGTGCTAGGAAATATTGAATTGTAATTCGTGTGACGAATTTTTAAATTGCTGATTAAAATCCAGTTTGTAATGTTAACAGATCTGAAAATCACGGTTTTTAAAGAGTGAGTTAACAATTTACATTGATTTCAATCATAATGATTGCTTTTTGTTGCAGTACTGTCCAAATAATAGTATTTAAAACTGACTTCCTCATCAAAATTCGTGCTTTATGATTGTAAGCTTAATGGATGGAAAAATTATAAGAAAGGTTTTGATTGATTGACTTATTTACAATTTGGGCTTTAATGATACAACTGATTAACATCTATTAAATTAATTTGTACAATTACAAAAAGGTACACTACAATTAATACTGACAAAATAAATACAGAGAGGCTGTTACAAAATCGGAAAAGCTCTTGTCAAATATTTAACTTTTTTTCTACAACCTGACATAATATGATTTTTGACTTGGTAACATCTGTTCATGCGATTTTATTATGAAATACATACATAATATAAATACAAATTTGAATTTATTAATTTTAATTCAATTTTGCAATGTTCGAAATATTAAATAAAGATTGGGTTAAATCAGATATTTCGATTTTGCTCAAGCGACTTATTTACTTCGATAGCAAGTTGACACGAGGAGAAAGACATTTTGTATAAATAGAAAATATTTGAATATTTTGCAATGTTTACTGAAATATTTTGTCGATATCACGTCACAACACCGTTTTTTACCGGCCACATAATAATCCAAGTATGATGAAATGTGTTTCTTTTTTAAATTTAGATATTTCTATTAAGCAAACAAAACTAAACTTGTTTTGCACGAGCTCTATAATTTAATTTGGGAAATATCCGACGACCAAGAAATTGCGAGGAATATATTATGACTGGAGCATTTGGGCTGGTTTATAAACTCATGTTTGACTCAGTATAACTTAAAAATGAGCAAAACGAATAAATAATGATAACAAATTATTTATTTTAATGCTTTTGCGACTAACTTGCTGAGTAACACTCTACGAATAGCAATTACACTTGTTTAACCATTTGACAACAGCAACAAAATGCTTTTAAATCAATATTTTACAAATGTCTGTTTTTTTCTATTTTACAAATTAGTTTTTTACTTTTTGTTTGTTTTATTTTATCAGAGTCAACAAATATTTTACTGCATATCATTGTGTAATAAGTAGAGTAGATAAATTAAAACATACGCCGACAGTTGTCGATCAAATTAAATAATATTTTTCAATTTCTTTGGTTAATATTTAATATACTCATATCAGAAATATTATAATTATATTTTATTATAATATATTAAAATTCGATTTAAGATTTATTTACTATGTTCTATTATTTGTGTGGAAACCAGTTGATTGAAATGTATTTTGGGATTCCATTCATCAGATCAAGTGCGATGTCGAAGTGAATCTTTGGGTATGCAGATATGTAAATACTTTTTTCCAGTGCATACTTTTGGGTGTCCTGCCAAAAAAAAAACGACCCACAAAAATCGATGCCAATTAACATGCCAGTCATTTACTGGAATGCTCGCTGGCATTGCAAACTTCTACTAAAAAACCAAAACAAAATTTTGCTTATGATGTTTGCCTCATTGGACATGCCAAAAGCGTCAATATGACCACATGCCAAATCAGAAGAAGTTGAGTGAAATTGCTGGGTTGTGTGCAACATATTTAATTGCGAATTAAGTTGTTGATCAACAGAAAGTAAACAAATCGTTTCGAGGAACAATTCTAGTGGCCAAATCATAAAAAAGTCAACGACAAGCGTTTAATTGTTTTGTTTGTGATTTGATTTTATTGACGAATACTCTTTTCTGCTCTTTAGTCCGTATATATAGTATAATAATTATCGTGACTCCTCGAAATAGTTGCATTTGGCAAAGTGTTGCAAAAGCCCAAATGAAAATGGGTCAACAACAAAAGCGAAAACGAAAACAATTGTGAAATAACTGTTTTTGCCATCATTGGATGGCTTAACAAAAACAATAAAAGTAAACAATTTGTAATATCAATGAAATTGGGTCAGTTTGCCAGTAGTTGTTACGCTCGTTGCGTGCCAAAAGTGGACCTCGGCGCACTTTCATTGTTTTTTTTTTACCAGGCGCCCCGATTTTGGGATAGAGCAGCACTTTTAAGTTTTGGCCTGACGTTTGACAAGTTGTTTGTTGTTGTTTCGTTGTCCGTTGTTCACGGTTTGTTGTGCAATGGCAGACAAGTGCAGTTTTTGGGCAGAGCGTGCTCGTAACATGATTTCCAACAGCAGCAAATGCCGGCACTCGAACTTCTATCAATTTGTCAGGTTGCCTAATATTTCCGCATTGCATTTGCCACACAAAGAAAACCAAAAGCATTCAAAAACAACAAACAAAAGAAAGGCGAGCGCTCTCTAACCAAACATCACAGTTCCCCTCCAATCCGGGTCTGCGAGCGTGCAACCAAAACAGCAACAAGTGGCAGGCAACTGGAAAAACATGAAATTTACACGCGGTACTCTAATAGAAAAGCTAAAAGAATGCTGGTCGAAGTTGAAATACCCTTTCAGGCTAAATCTTAAGGCTAAATCGATGCTTTGCCAAATGGGTGTTATTAATAAAACTTTATCTCACTGGCTGGAAGCCAGTCTAGAAGAGGGCCTAAAAGATTTCATTACAGTTAACACTATTTCTAGAAAACCACATACTTACTATCATCTCCGAAGCTATTCTTTGATTTATGTTCATATTGTAAATTATCGCTATTAATTAAATTACCATTATCTAAAAAAATGGTGTTAAATATATTATTTACGGTTATATATATTTTCTAATGACTAATATTATTTTTCAGCTACGCATAAAAATTGTTCCATAGATTGGGGAAAACCCAGAGAAAAACCAATCTGACCAAATTTGTAGTTGTCAGTAGTAAGGTAATTTTGACTTAATTTTAGAAGCTGATCTACTAAAATGCATTTTAACTGTTAGCTGATTTTTCCGAGTTGAACTTGAGTTTTTGATAGGGTATGGGAAAGTCGCTCTGACAACTATTAAAAAAATAGAAGTACGTGCAAATGTGTGCAGAAAATGTAAGCCAATCTAAGAGTGCCAGCCAAGAGCTGTTGCAGAGTTGCAGCTGTGTAATTGCGGCTTTGGGAGGCGCCGCCTTGCGTAACCGGGCAACCGTCGACTGATTGAAAGGCCCGCCGACTTGTCGGTCAGAACTGGGCTGGGCCAACTTATCGACCCACTGATTGAATCGATATTGTCTCTGTTCTTTGTTTATGCTGCTAATGGACTCAATTGTCGTGCTAACTGTAAGCACTGCTAACTGACCAACTGACTGAACTGATTGTTGCTCATTTGCTTGCGGTCTTTATAAACTGGGTTCTGGGTTAGGCCGTAACTTGTTTTACTCGTTCTCTTCTACCTTGTTATTATTGTTTATTGCTTAATAAATGAGCTTGTAATTGAAAGTCATGTGGCACATTAATAACAATCCATGTGCAACAACAGGTTACTCGCAGCAATAAGCGTGGCCGCTGACACGTGCGCCAAAGATCTGAACACGCTCTTGACAAATGGCTGGGCAAACAATGGCTTAACTTGTCTTACTAAAATTATCGCCAAATTGTGTTAAGTGGCTAAAAAAACACAACGGCCAAACACATTTTTGGCTGCTCCAATGCCGAAATTTGAGTTGAATGCTGTTGCTAATCGGATTGGGAATGACTTGATAACAGATACTAAAAAATAATAATTATTATTATTGTAAATGGGAAGTGAAGGGCAATAAACTTGAAATTTCATTTTATTTGTCTATTATGTAGATGTGAAAAAGTATACATCATAAAATTGCAAATACTTTTGAGCTACATTTGATTATTATTTCAAATGTTACAACAATATTGTGATTGACAAAATGGAAAAGCCCTCAGTTAAATAGAAAAAAAAAATAATGAAAATAAATAAAAATATGAGAAGTATTTGAACATTTACAATAGCTCCCCTTGAGCATTGCTAAACTAGTTTATTTTTTTATTTATTCAAACTGAATGAAATTTAGTTTCCAATTCCTATTCTGGTTGCGAATATACATTTAAATCGTATAAATATTTTTTACTTTTATAATTCAAATTGAATATTAAATTTTATTTATAATTTAATTTAATTTATTTGTTTCTCTTGATTTTTTTTTGTTTGTCGACTTACTTTGCTTGATGTTAAATTGAACAATTAAGTAAAGTAAATTATATATCCAATTCCAATTGCAGTTTTTTTTAGTGTCGATTCATATCAGTCGCTACTGAAGAATGAAATTAAATACAATTAAAAACAAACTGTAAGACATATGCATTTTTTAAATTAAACGAAAACACTTGTTTTGCCTGTTTTTGTTGATTCGCTACGCAGTGGATCGCTTAACCAGCTAACGGAAACGAGGCGGGCTTTAACGAATGCAAATTGAGTAACTGATATGCAAAGCCAAACTGTAACGCATTCCAGACGGTAGACACTCCAAAAGACTTAATCGAAAGGAAATCACAAGTGCAAAACTAACATGGAAAATTTCATAACTTTTCATAATTGCAGCCGGGCAAAAGAGAGAGGTAGAAAAATACAAAAGAGCCAAAGAGAGACTGGGCAAACAGCTGAGCAGCAGCTGGTTTGTCTGCTTTTTGTTTGGAGGTGTTGCTGCTGTTGCTTACAGACAGTTACACAGACAGACATACACACACATACACCCGTACACACCCATGCATAAGTAAGTAGGCTCGTCCGGCACCCTCCACTTGACCACATTGCCTCACTTTCACTTGTCTTTGGCTTCTTTTGCTTCCGCACGAAACTTGGTCAAAATGCAAAGCAAACTTGGCCGCCAAGTTTACACAGCGCGAAGAGAGCTTTTTTCTTTTTCTTTTTCTGCTTTTTTTTTTTTTTTTTTGGTTGTAGTTTTACACTTAAATTTTGTCATCCTCTCTCTCTTTGGTTTAGTTATTTTTTTTTTGTTTTGTGTCCGCTGCGCTTTGGCGGCTCTAAGCTGCCCCAAGTCGCTTCAGTCACTCAAAGACCTGAAGCGCACCAAGTTGTTGCCTCGGCTTCACTTTCAATTGTCTGGATAGTGTATATATATATTTATATATATAGAGCAAACAATATGAATCTGCGTTACATTTGCACATTGTCGCTGCTGCCCACACTCTATGTGCTGCTCGTCCTGCTGCTGGAGTACGTGGAGGAGGGTCTCGCCCAGAATCCGGATCCGTTGTTCGAGCTGCCCGTGCAGCTGGTCGGTTTTCCGGTGATTGTCCTCTCCGTGCGCTTGTCGCAGTTTGCCAAAAAGTTGGCCTACTCCCTCAATCCAAGTAAGTCCCCAAATGGTAGCCCTTTGTCTTTAGTGTGAAAGTGCAACTGCCGCCTTGTGGCATGATTCAGCTTGTTTAATTTCTTTTCGTTAAGTGAAAGTCAAAACTTGTGCATAAATTATTAATTTGGCATTGTTAAAATCGGTTTGAGTGTGTTGCGAAACTTTAAAGTAAACCCAGTGGACAATAATAATGATATTATCAAAAAAAAATAAATTTATTAAAATGCTCTTTAAAATTAAGCAACGATTTCTTAAACGCACAACAACAAAAGCTTTCATACAAAATCAACTCTTTATTGGTACTGATCAAGACTACTTTATCTAGGAATTTTAGGAAAATATATAAGTATTAAAAACTATTAAAAATCAGAATTACAATACCCTAACTTGGCATTCGAACCGGACCCTTCCAATTTCATTCGCCTTAATGACTCTCTTAATTGTATATCTCGTTTATAAAAGTCATCGAGCCATAAAAAAAACTTGACGTCAGTTCGTAAAACAATTTAAAAATTATCTGTTAGTAATGTAATATGTTAAAAATAATTCAAAATAAGCACAATAATAAAATAGAAACGACATACAATATACCGGAGTTAACTACTGACATCTAAATTTTAGTTCAAGGTTTGCAATATTAATTAACACACAAAAGTTCTTAAACAAATTTTATTTATAGTTCAATTAAACATTTTTGTCACTTTTTTACTAAACATTTTTTTATTCTAATAAAAATTAAAATAAATACTTTTCTTACACCTGTTTTAGGTTCAGACATATCAGACATTTAACACGCTTAAATTGTGGGATTGTGATTGATTTTATGTTCAGCTACGATATATAAAGTTCCTTAAAAAAAACTGCAGATATAGACAAAGTTTATTAAGGGTACTTCTTAAACTTAAATTTAGAAAGATCTGAGCATGTAATGTATTGACTTGGCTAGCGATGCTGATCCAGAATCAATTTACAATCTGCAATATTAAGTTAAATGTGTTGCCAAATAGACAACAAATTCATAACACCCTCTGCTAGGGTATAAATATATACATTAAGTTAAATTAAAATAAAATTAAACGTAAGCATTTATGACGTTTATTATTTAACTGCCTAGCTAACTAACTGTGGCAACATAACACGAAACGCACACAGCACGAGTCTGTCTTACAACATTTGTTGACAAAAGCCAAGTTCCCCAGTTGGCTCTCGTCGCAACTTGGCAGTCAGCGCATCGCTGAAAACCAGACCCAAATGTGTGACAAAAAAGGCGGGCGAGCGGCTCAAATACCAGAGGCTGGCTGGCTTACTGGCTGGATAGTTGGCCGCTTGGCTGGTTGGCTGGTTGGCTGGCGAATTGGCTAGCTTCGTGCACGTCCACTTAGCCAGACCAAAATGGGGTCAAGGCTGGCAACGCGTCAACTGAAGTCAGCCAAGTGTGTGTTAGCCGCAATATTTTACAATCAGACGTGTAGCCAAATTGTGAGTTGAATTGCTGCCAATGTTTCATTTGGGCAAAACCATTACACAGTGCCCGATGACGGGCAACGATGAGTGGCATCAGCAGCGAAAATTCCAAAGCTACACTCGTAAAAAGAATCGCCTCAAATTGTAGTATATCATCTTACTTTTGGCGCCAAAAATTTCTATGATTTATGTTGTAGCCTTCGAAATTTTTTAAATTTCCTAATGGATTTTACTAAAATTTACAAAAATCGTTTCTAATTTCCAGTTTGGGTTTTCTTACATTGAAGAATTCTTATATTAACTTTGTTTTTACTTATATTATTATTAAACATATTATTAGACTTCACATATACAGTAAATTTCATTAATTGCTTCGGAGTTTTGGAAAGGATTTTTCTCGAAATTTTGTTTAATAACAGAAAATATTTCCATTAAAAGAAATTGAAGAAATGACCAAATTTTTGTGACTTTAGACATTTTTTTTTCCTTATATCTAGAAATTATTTCTATTTATTATTGTTTTAATTTTATGGCGATTATTTTTCTGAGTGTACTCATTTGGCAAAGCTGTACTCTCAACTCAACTGGCAAACTTGTGCAATCAGGCACGCATCAGACGCTGGCAAACTTTGGCATTCCCATCTGCTGCCACTTTGACTAATTTGGCGTTCTATAAGCAAACAGTCAACTCCTAAGCATGACTATAAAACTTCTCCATTTCGCCACTCTTTGCAGATACGTACCGTTCGAGGAGTAAACGTGACGCAACCCATCCGCTGGCCCTCGACGCGGAGCTGGCCCAGAAGCAGATCCAGCTCGAGTTCGGGCTACAGGCTTGCATCCTCGAGGAGCCTTGTCGCGTGCACGCCTCCCGTTCAGCCAGCCAACGGCGTCCGGGCAACCAGGGCAAGGCTGCCCCACATGCACCCTGGTCAGAGGTCTTGAGGTAGGTCAAAGTCTTGGCTCCCAGCGAGCCAACTACTTCTAAAGGGTGATGGTGATTTTGTGACTGAAGTTAGCGCTATCTCTGACTCGTTTTAAAGTATAGGAAACTGTTCTATAGTAGTAATCACACTCGATAGTTTCGATAAATCAGAGCAAGAAATACAAAATAATATGGGCGAATTTCTATTATTCTGGCATTACAATTTACAAACTGTAGGCATTAAATGTTGAAAGTGGAACCAGACTATCAATTATAATTTTGAGCTTATTAATATTTAATCAGATAACGCTGACAAAATATATATGTATACATATATATCACAATCCCTATAGAGCTAGAGCAAATTTATTTAATTATTCATTAAATGTCAACTAAAGTCAGTCGACAAAAAAATGCAAAAAGTAAAATAATTTAATCAAATCAATTTCAAAATGAAATTGGAAATTAAATATAAAAATGAAAAAATAAGAAATATTCTTAAGATTTCTGGGATATTTAAATGGAAATTTGTTTAACATTTGTCCCAATCCTAAAAAAGTATTTAGTACGAATTAGTTGGGCCCCAGCACAATACTACTAATATTACTACTATTCAGATTCGAATGTATAGAGTATCTGAGCTGCGGCTATGTATGAACTTGTTGAATCTTCTTAGTTATTTCTTGTTCGAGTGGAAAGCTGACTTTATGGCTTCCCAGACAGTAACAACTTGAACTTTTCTCTCTCCTCTCCACTCATTCTCCCGTTTCGACTGGTTCTCCAGGTTCTGATTCTCTGTCTCATTTGGCATTCCCGTGGCTGAAGCTCTCCTTCACTTGAAGCATCTCAGATTGCATTTGTTATTGCTACGTTGCAATTTGGCGCTGCTGTTGTTGTTGTCATTTGGCAAATGAATGACTTGTTTTTAGCTCAAAATGTTTTCCAATCAATTTTTATTATTGTATGTATTCCTCTATTGCCCTGTGCTGTACACTGTTCAGTTCATTGTCATTGTCATTGGCAATGCGAACTCATCTGCGCATAATTTAATGTCTTCTCCCAGTCAGTCTCCAGTCTCCAGTCTGCAGCTCAATTCACGTACTGCTTGCTCGCAAAGTTTAAATGTGCATGTCATTCATTGGCTTTGGATTTCAATTTGTAAGTTTACATAAATTTGCGAGTTCCTAATGAGTTAGTTGCCCTTGCTGCATTCGCTATTGTCATGGTAATGCAATGCAACTTGTGTCTTGTTTCTTGTTTGTTGCTTGCACCACGTTTCTCAACTCGAGGAAATTATTCTTTTCCGCACTGGTTTTTATTGGCGTCTTCCTTCTTTATCTTTGCACTTTGAACACCCGTCGAGCTCTGCTCTGGTTCATAATTAATTCTTTTTGCTTCTCTTATTGCATTGCCCATAATAGTTTCAGACTGGCTGCTGCTCAGCTGAGATAGAAAATATTTCCCGATATCTGCACTTGCCAACTCTTTGAAATATTTAATACTTGTTTATTTTTGGCAAACAAAAGATAGTTTAGAAAGCTTTTGCATAGAAATCTATGGCATACGTGTCGTATGCGCAACATTTGGCATTCATAGTTTCGGCCATTGTTGTAAATTTCATTTAATATTGTGTCATATCGCACTCGCCTCAGCCCCAAATATGTTGCACATGCATCTGACATTTTCACACTTAACATGCAAAATTTTCAACACTCAAAGTTTCTTTGCCACATCCCTTTTGGTCTCTGACCAGACCCAGACCCAGACCCAGACCCAGACCCAGACCCAGACCCAGACCCAGACCCCTGGCAGCCATCCTGGCAAGACCCGAGTGCTATGCCCCCAACGTGTCAAGAGCAAATATTCAAAATTATTTTTGAAATGTGCTCAACGTCTGTCGTTTGTCGGTTTGCCCCCATGTTCCCCCTGTCCACCTCTGCCCTCGCCTCCCTTGTTGTTTGTTTAGTTTTGCGTTGCGCTGCAAATGTAATTGGCATTAGAAGTTTTGTTTCGTTTGCCCACGACGTGTTTTGTAATAATAAAATATGATTAAAGTTTTTGATTAAATTTATGCAAGCACACAGCGGGGAACGCTTTCAGCTCAGTTTCTCACTTTCTCAGTTTGTGCATTGGTCAGTTATATTTTTGATGCTGTTGCACCTTTTTCGCTTGCCTCTCTCACCTCTCTCTCTCACTGTTATCTGTGCCCGGTGGCACTGCAGATGTGTTTGTTACTGAGTTGATTAAATTATCCCAAGGCAGACGTGTGAAATTTGTGTGTATGTCTGCTGACCAAAGGATCGCACAACAAAGTAATCAGCAAACAAATTTTGCTACACTGGGCTGCTTGATAGCTAAAGATGTGTCGAATTGACAAAGAAAAAAAAGAAAGTAAATATAAATATATATATATATATAATGCAGACCTTTGTTCAGCAAATCATATATGCTGATCAAATTAATTACATTTCCCGAGCTTATGAATTTCTATACAAGTGTTTGTACTTTGAAAACTTCGTTTTTATAGATTCAGTGCTGCAACTATCAAGATTTGATTTCCTTTGCTGAATTTTCTGCTTGCATTTATTTGACATTTTTATTTACATTTATATTTTCCACTAAAATATTTCCAAATATTTTTGTGCACTAATATTTATAAGAATTATAAATAAATAATTGATGCAATATATATATTGTTTATAAATTAAAGCTAGAACTGCTATATATAATATATATATAATGAATACTAAACATTATACGAAAAATCAACCTTTGTAAAAATTGCAAAGCAAATGGCTGGTTTTTTCAATCGTAGGAAAAATAAGTATTTGGATAGCTTTAAGTGAGCGGGTTTGATGAAATGCAATCTGCCTAACACAAAACCATATTCATAATGCAACACAAGTCTCTAACATGTCATTCACTTCAACCCGTACCGTAAAACCTGTGAGTCTTGGTGCCGTCCCATCTCAGGCATCTCAACCCAGTTGCTACACTGCAAGGGTGAAGCGCAAATTACTTTGGTTTTTAATATGGTCCTGGAGCAGGACATGGATTGGGTTTTGGTGGTGGAGCCTTGTGTATTTTACTCGCTACTTATAAGTAATTATTTTCGTAATCCGCTTTCGTTGCCGACTATTGTGCCCGATGATGATGATGATGATGAAAACAACTCTTCTGTGCAAACATGCCACATGCCACTCAGGAACTACAAAGTGCAATCAACCGGAGGCATGAAACAATGGTATCTGCTCTCGCTCTTCATCGGCGATGCGGTGCGGGATGTGCCGCTCTGCAAGCACCTGGCCAAAAGGATGCCGTGTCCAGGCGCTGGACCACTGCCGCCTCCGCAGCCACGCTAAGGACAATCTAGCACTCCAAATATGGGCGGGCTTTCGTTTATTTTTTTTATTCATAGGGGGGCTCTGCATCATCGCATCGTGTAGTCAGTCACAGTCAATTGCATGGACATCTTTGTTGCATACTTTCCAACTCCAACTCCAACTCCAGCTGCGTCTATCTTCACTCTTCATCAATTCGTACTGTTAGTTGTTTTTAGGGTTTATAATTTAAACGACAGACAGCATAGGCTTAGACTTAAGTAAGTATGTATGAAGAATAAGCAAATAAATCAACAAACAAAAATCAACCGAAAATTCTATGTGCATATGCTGTGGCATGCCTCCGCTTTTAAGAGCACATCCTCCTCCTCCATCGGAGTCCAGTTCGAAATGCTGCTCGGACAATGCATTTTACACACCACATCACAGCACAAAACACACACACACACACACTTCACTTGCTGGCTATTATTCTGGGTTGCAGGCAAAAATTGATACGCCAAAAAGCGTGCAGCGTGCAACGGAAAAAACAGTTGCATACTTTTCAGCGGCGCACACAATTTGTTGACGCAAGGCATTAAGCTACAGACTTGTCCTGAATACCCTGTAAACTTGCTTAGGTGATATGATAAACTGCAACATCAATGAAATATAAGCTTAGGTAATTTGAAATAAAGGTAATTAAAATAAAATTATAAAAATAAAAGCTGAAACCATTTAATTATGGCATTTTAAATATAATATTGAAGCTCATTCTTCAGAACTTTAAACTAGAACCGGAACTAAATTTAATCAAGCTAGAGTTGTTCCAATAATAAATAATTTTAATACATAATATGGCAGATCATTACAAAATAAATAAAATCAACTTAAAATTAAACTATAGCTTAAGAAAATGAAATTATAGAATTCAATATAGAATATGGGAGCTCATTCTTCCAAAACTTTAAAATACAACTGCAGAATTGAGGCAATAAGTAAAAATATTATGGGATTTAATTAAGAATATATATGGAATTTAATATAGAAATTGCGAGCTCATTTTTCAGAACTTTTAATTAATTTTGTAGGAGTAATTTTCTGATTACAGAGTATTTCGCAGTGCACCCATTTCGATTGGGTGCCAGCTCAAGTTTTTGTTTTATTTGTGGCTTTCGTTTGTTGCGCTACGCTTACTGCAACTACAGCTTTTGGTAAAATACACAACCCTAACCCTAAGTGTAGCACCCCAAATGGGGGCAACTCCATCCAGCAGGCAGCGCTTTGCTCTGCTATTTATTAACTCGTTGCATATGTTTGCAGGCACTGTTGGAAGTGCTGTAAATAAAGCGACACGACAGCGTCGCAATGTAGACAAGGGCAACAACAACAAGCGCTGCTTTGAGCTTTGGTGACGTTGACAACCCTGCTGGCGCACAAAAATATGCTGCACTTTTTTGCACATTGCATATTTGTGTGATTTGGCTGTGGCTGGCTCTCCGAGAAGTTGGAGTCGGAGTTGGAATCGGAGTCTGGCAAAACGTTCCTCCCATTTGGTTAAAGAAAAAACCAAAAAGAAACTGAAACTGAAATTGTGTGCGGGTTATTTTTATTTTTATTTATTTTTTTTTGGTTGTTTGTTCCGCGTTTTATCACATTTAATTTTTCAAACGTATTCCCAGCGATGACGCCGTTTGTCTCTGGATTTATGTGCCATTTCTCTTGCATATTTCATTTGATGGCTCTGCTTGTTGATTTGCTGAACAAACAAAGCCAGCCAGATTGAAGATTTCTCGTTTTGTCTTTTTTCTTTCGATTTTTTTTTATTTAAAAAAGAATTTAATAAATATTTTAAGGCATTTAAGCGATAACAATTATGTACAGCACTAAAATTAATGGGAACTGCCTGGCGACTGTTAATAGTTATTAGTGTATATATATAAATATATATGCTAGATATACCCTAGAAAATTCAACCGCTACCCAGGTACACTTTGCGTCCATCGGGTTTAATATAATACTCCGTCACGCCCTTTGAGTTGGTCACATAAATATTCTTATCATCCTCGTGCTTGGGCCTCCTCGTCGAGGGCGTCTGATAGGCGCTGCTATATCGATTATCGCTAATGTAGTTCGCATTAGGATAGTTATATTGGGGATTGTAGGTGGGCGTGTCACTCGACTCGGAGAATCGCACGGTATTCCCTGGCAAGTACTCCCCATAGTTCATGAAACTGTGCTGGGCACTCGTCTGATAGTCCGCCGATGTCTCCTCCAGGCGATAATAGGAACTGGGTCGATGCTCATCGCTGACCACGAGGCGCTGCTCTTTCTCCTCGCCACGATTACTGTAGTCATAGGTGGGTGCATAGGTGGGTCGATTGAGGATCTTGCCACGGCGTATGTGTCGCTCATAGTGATCGGGAAAAAGGACGCGGGCACCGCGTTGAGGTGGTGCTGAATCCTCATAGACAGCATTCGGTGGTGCATGTTGCTCCCTTTTGTCCTGCTGCTCTTCTCTCAATCTGACTTGCTCCTCCCATAATTGCTCCTCTCTCACATTTTGTTGCTCTTCTCTGAGCCATGGCTCCTCCCTCAGTTGTTCTTCTCTCAATCGATCTGTTTCTGCAGCTATTTGCTCTTCTCGGAGGCGTTCGTCACCCAACTCGTCGAGGTGCTCATTGGTGTCCTTGAACACAATACGCTTGCCGCGCCTTTTTTCCACGCCATAATCCTCGAGGGCTAATCCATTTGGCAGCACAGCTGCCCATCCCTCAGTCAGTTGTTGTCTTTTTTTTGCCTCATCTTCGTTTTGGGGAAATCTCAATTTACGTTGGGCTGCAACCCGATTGAATTCATAGATAACCTTGCTCTGGCTGTCATTCTGATCTCCCGGAAATCGCACAGCACCATTCTCATTGTCATTGTTGTTGTGTTCCTCGCTTTCAATGTTCTTGAAGTGCAGTATTCGACCCTCTCCAGCATCTTCGGGAAATTGCAGCACACCTATCAGTTCGGTGTGGGCCTGGGCTGCCTCTGCCTCGTCATCATCTTGAAACCTGACTGGTGTCTGCGTATCCAAGTCGTCTTCCTCATCGTGAAAATCCAGGGGCATCAAGCGGCCATTATCCGTTTGAATGCTACGTTTAATTTCCGTTGGCAACAGACTCCTTCGCCTCCGCCTCCGCCTCCTTTGATACTCGACGCCATTCAAATACTCGGACAGCACTTGGGTAAAGAAGCTGCCAATGCCACTCGCGATGTCCGTGCTCGGTCTTTGCGTGGGTCGTGCCACTGGACGTGGCGTTGTACGCGTCACCTGCCCCTGCCCCAGTCCCTGGCCGCCGCCTGTCAGCGCCGAGAGTATGCTGAACAATGAGCTGCCGCCAGAATCGCCAGATTGTTGTGCCAGCGTTGCTGGTTGCTCTTCCGGTTCGCTGAAGAACTTAAAGAAACCGCCGCGATGATTGTTCAGATAGTGAATGATTTCCATCTATTTTAAAGGGCCAGACAGTTTCAAGTTTTTAATAATCATTAGACACCCCTGATTGGTATGCCAACAGCCAACTACCAACAGCCAGCAGCTTACCTCATTCTTTGGACATTTCTCGTAAGTCTGGACGCAGCTTCGTTCGCCGCCGCTAATTCCGAGCAGCGCAGCTCGTCCGTAAATCAGGGCAGGTGAGGCGACTGGGAAGCCAGCGAGGAAGCTGTCCGCAATGAAAGCAAAATGAATAGATTAGAATAAGTTTCAAAGAATGCTAGAATTAAGTAGGTACTTAAATATATTTTAATAACAAACTGAAAAGGGGCAAAGCAGAAAAGAGTTTTACATATATATTCTTGGTTTAAATTTAACTTAATTCTTTTAAATATTTCCAATATTTTACAGCTACTTTTTTGCACTGTATCTTAAACTAATTAGAATTTAATAATTAGAATTTTGAAAAACACCCTAAGAAACGGTTGGTAATTGGAGTTGATGGGAGAGTTATGGGCTTGGAAGGCGGCAAAATAAGTCTTATACTAAAATTACTAATTTTAGTTACTATTTACTTTCCTTTCTATATATTCATTCAGCTACCCCTTTTAAAACTTATTTGATTTTCAAATTTACTAGCTTGAAATATCTGTTTTTTAGTTCAAATATTTTTTGTCTAGCTTAATTTAAGTATTTTTCATATTTTTTGTATTAAATTTAATGAGTAATATTTAAGAAAATGCCTAGAGCAAAATGTGCTTATTTGTATTCGTCCACATCTGTCGTGCAGCTTTCCACATTAAATTGAAACCCACTAATTATTGTGTTTCTCATTAGCCAACCAATGTTGCCCAGCTGCCTTTTGGCCTGCTTATAAAACTTAATTGAGTAAAAGCCCATTTGCAGCGAGCGAGAAGCGAAAAGCTGAACAATATCAATATCAATTTACAGACAAACTGCTTCCGACACACAGCCTGCCACCCCTGCCACTCTTCCACCTTGCCACCTGGCCACCTTGCCACCTCCCCAACTCGGTTAAACTCAATCAGAGCGTGCCTCATTTCAAAGAACAATCAATATATATTTGGTCTTCGCCAGATCGACTTGCATAATGAAGTCTAATCCCAGTTAACGCTTGCTTGAAATTAGACGGGCCAGTTGCCAGTTGGATGAGTGTTGGGGGTATGTAAATTTAATAATATTTACTTACAAGTAAAGCCCTTGCCACATTATTCCGAATGGTAAATGTTGCGGCTCTGATACACTCAGAAAAAAATCTCTTATGAATGAATTTTCACTATAAATGCATTATTATTTTATTCGCTTTCATCATTTTCATAAAATTTAATTTTGCAATTTAAATTAAATTTAAATATGTTGAAAACGGTGAATAAAATTAAGGTTTTTATATTTATCACTTTTTTTATAGAGTCTTTTCTCACTACTAAAAACTTTTTCATTAGTTTCTTTAACTTGCCCATTTCTTGTGAGAGTGGTGCTATTATTTTGATTGCAACTGTATATGAGCATAGTTTATCGCTCAGTGTACTCACTTGGTTATGGCTGGAGATGTAATAAAGGCAGGCAGTTGGCCACGTAGCGTTTGACCGGCAATCATCTGGCAGAGCACCTTGGGCACACACTGCAAGTCATCGTTGCGTGCGATGTTCTCCAAGGCTCTAATGAGCTGTGTGTTGGGCGGTCGGCTGTGTTGTTGTGTGTGTTGTTGTGCGCCTGTGAAAGCGCCCAAGAGGCTGCCCAATGGACTGCTGGAGGTGGATGCAGCGCCACCACCCAATAGGAGGTTCGTAAATTGCGGCGCATACAGCGAAGCTAAAGTGGCCAGGCCACCAGACCCAAGACCATATGCAGGCGGCTGCTGAGGTTGTTGCTGAGGATATTGCTGCTGAAGATAAGGTGGTCGATAAGCGGCTTGTGGAGCTGGACGATAGTTGAACTGTTGCTGCTGTTGTTGTTGTTGTTGTTGTTTTTGGGGTGGTATCTCGCCAATCTGATACTCGTAGTAATTGTGTCCAGGCCGCTGCTGCTGCTGCTGATACTGTTGCTGCTGCTGCTGATACTGCTGCTGCTGATGCTGCTGCTGCTGATGCTGCTGCTGCTGCTGCTGCTGTTGCTGCTGCTGCTGCTGCTGATGCTGCTGTTGCTGATGCTGCTGCTGCTGAGACTCGTACTGAAAGTGTGAGGAATGCGAGGGCGACTGGGGGTTGGAGTTGGAACTGAAGCTGGGGCTGGAGTGGCTGGCATAACTTGGCTGTGGTCGCTGCAAATAATTACCCAAGTTGCTTGCATAATTAGACGATGTGGCATATTGTGGTCTCTGCCCACTGGTGTCCTCCCGCTGGTAAATCGGTCGCTGCAAACTCTGCTGTGGCTTGAAATTGGATGTGTGCTGTGAGGCATAGCTGGGCGGCGGATAATCATGCGAATCGTACGAGATCTTGTTCGAGCTGGGCGTGGTTGCTGCTGCCGCAGGTCGGCGATAGAATGTCGAGGGACTTTCATCGATGACGTACCCGGGTCGTTTCAGGTACACCTCGTCTTGGGGGGGTCGCTGTGGCGCTTGGCTGCCCACGAGCAGGGACGATTGCACCGTGTACGTCTGATCGTCTTGAATGTAGCTGGGCGTTGGGGGCGTGGCTGTGTATCGATAGGGATCTAGATAGCTGACCACGGGCGTTGTGGGTATTTGTGTGCTCCCATAGCTGTGGAAGGTGTGTGTCTCATCCGGAAAGGTGAACTGCTTGTCGGAGGCTGACTGCTGCGGCTGGAGACTGGCCAAGGTGCTGGGCATTTGACGTTT
Organism: Drosophila nr. fundita; assembly: GCA_035044245.1. Lineage (NCBI taxonomy): Eukaryota > Metazoa > Arthropoda > Insecta > Diptera > Drosophilidae > Drosophila > Drosophila nr. fundita. The sequence goes on along the minus strand of JAWNMG010000622.1, from coordinate 81,129 downwards.
GTAGTCCGGCTCCAGATAGCTGGGCGGATAACGCTGCCGGGTGCCGCCGCCATGCATCACATCCGACGGTGTAAACTCAACCATTTGTGAGGGTCGAAATCCGCCGTTTGTCACCCGGGCCGAGATTTTCGCCGTCTCTCTACGGCTAGGGCTCACTTCCAGTAGCGGCTCGGAGGGGAAAAAGTTTTTGAGCTTTGCGGCAATGTGCTTCTGCCTGTCGAAAAGTGGGCGTAAATTTGCATTTGCATTTGAGTTGAGTTGAATTGAGTTCAATGAAATTTGCATAAATTAAGTTGCAAGTGGACTTGCTCAACTCACTCGTCATTTCCGTCCGCATTTCTTATGCACGACACGTCGCCGACTAATGCGATAATTAGAAATGCAATTTTCCATTGCATACTTTGTGGCTGGTGTGCAAGCTGCATTATTCCAACTGTGGGGGGGTGGTGCTGGTGGTGGGGGTGGTGGTGGTGGTTGTGTTGGTGGTACTGGCGTTTTGTGTGCTGTCTCTTGGAATCAGTGGAAATCCCCAGCTAACGTCAGCAATTCATAAGCGTAAGCCACTTTTCGCACGTCGCCTGCAATAATAACATAAAAACTTGCTGTCACCTCTTTCTCCTTGACTACACTCAGAAAAACAAATCGTGCTAAATTTTAGTAAACCTGCTAAACCTTGATGGTAAACCTATTTTTCAAGAAAAAGATTATTTAGGCTTAAGTATATTTAAACTTCACATTTTAAATAGTCCATAAACTCGAATATTTCATTTACTTATTTCTGATTTTTTTAAATTTAGATATTGTATATAAGTTATTTCGAAGTATGTTTGGCTTAATAATTGAAAATACTTCAAAATATAAAAAAATCGCCCCACTTTTGTCAGTTTTTTTGTTTGTCCAAATATTTGTAAATTTAAATAGAAATATTTTATATTTTTTAGAGCGATTTATTAAAATTCAGTCTTTTTCTGAGTGTACAAACTGAAAAAGATTGCGAATTTCTCTAGAGTCCTCGTGGCAAATTTCTCGCAACATTTGCACATAAATTTATAGATTTACCCCCCCAAAACGAAGAATGTGGGGAATTTTGGGGAATGCAGCGCATTTGCATTCATATTAATGCAATTCTCACGTGCTCGTTGAGATCTCAACTGCGACTGCGACGACGACAAATTGACATTTGTTTAATTCCATTTTTTATGATTGCGCCGTGTTTATGCAGCCGCATGCCGCATGCCACATCTCGAGTCGACTCGACTCGACTCGGCGCCGTAATCATCAGCTTTATTTCGACGATGACTACGCCGTATAATCATATCCATAATCTTTAGCTCTTTTGGGTGCTCAACTCAACTCGACTCTGTCTCAGTCCCAGTCTCAGTCTTTGTCTGCATCTTCTTTTTTGGCTTTTGTCTGGTGCGATTTGAGCCCTGTGCTAAATTATTCATATTATTGTGACGTTTTATTTGTAGCCATTTGTTGCCACCGAGCGTTGACAGGCCTTAAAAGTTTAATATGCATTCAGACTGGCGGCTGCTCTTGATTTTTAATAGCTAAACTTGAGTTGAAGGCTGGAGCAGTAGCCTACACCTAAATACTCTTTCTTATACCTAGTACACTTAGCAAAATATCGGCCTAATAAAGTTTGTCTATTTAAAAACAAATAATTTTGGCAAAAGAATGACTCAAATTTATAAATGCTAGCTCTAAATCGAAAATAACAGCTGGGTTCAGGGTATGTCTTAGTCGACTTCTCTCAAATATACTACATTTGTGTAGTTATATCGTATTAGAATGAGTGAAATGTAAATATGTCTACGGCTATTTCGACCGCACAATTTAAAACCCAAATTTCAAACTAATAATAGGACGATCGACTGGCAGACAGTCGACTTAGATAGGGATGAGAGATCATGAATATATATTCTATGTGGAGTCAGAGACGTCTCCTTCAATGTCACGATAATATTATCATAAATAGGTGTATAACTAAATAGTATTGAATACTACATACATGAATGTAGATGCACTATATTTTCATTGCGTTGATTATGTGAATGAATTAAAAATTCAGTGAAAGTAATATATTTATCAATATTGCGAATATCTTCGCACTGTCAACCGATATAAATTTGATTATTGGTCATTTGATTGATTGTATGGCTATTAGTTTCATTTCATTCATTAATCTTGCTAAACTGATTGTGGACTTGTCACTTTTTCCCGTCATAAATTTCACCATAAATGTTTTATGCGCAAAGCGTGATTTTTGTTGTGTTTTTGGGAAGTCATTCGATTTGCATATAAATGAAGTCAAGGTTGTCTCTCTGAGAGAGATGACGCACAAAGTGTTTGGAAATTTTCGGGCGAGTCTTAAAGTTGTTTTGGAAACAGCTGTAAGACCAGCAAAAATTTATTATTTATGATAGTTGTAATAAAAAATGAAGCGACTATGCCAAATGTGTTGTGCTCGCATATAAAATTTAAATTTAATGCAATTACACACACCCACACACACACACATGACTGACGGACTGACTAACTGGCGACAGACTTGCCACAGCAGCTGTAACTGTAATTGCCCCAAAATTTTATGGTCCAAGCAACGAGCGCAACTACGAGAAAATTGCATTTGCAGTTCGAACGGGGGACAGGCGACAGAGGGCGCTGCACTAAAACAGGAAGACAGCCTGCAACGAGATACGGGTGACACGGTGGAGGGGGCTTTCAACAAGAAGAAGAAGCGACGACAGCAGGTGTTAGGATCACAAAATGCTTCGAGTACAACTCGGGCACAACATGCATTGAATTGGTCTAGGGCTGCCACTCACACCCTCACCCACCCCGTCAACTACACGAAACGACACTTTACGCTTGAGATGGGCTCCAATTTGAGGCTAAAGACGGAACACGGAACATGGAACACGCAAAACGTACGTGTTGTGCATTCTTTAGTGCAGCTGACAGCCGGCAGATGGCAGTGCTGCTTAATTTACTACGAGTACGTCGAATTATGCCCCACCCCCACCTGTTGGCTGAGCTTCGATTTGTAGAATGACTCAGCTGTTTCTTTATTTTGTTATTTTCTTGTTGTTAATTTTTACGCAATCTTTAATGTTTTAAACAGTTGCACAATAACTTAAACGAGACAAACTTTCTTTTAATTTTTTGGCTGGTTGAACTTAAAAATTGGTTGATTCGCCTTTCTGTTTGTCACAATTGACACGCTTTGTTTAACACTCAACAACACCCAAATTGTTTAGCCCGCTTTTGATTTTGCACACTTTCGGCTTTTAATTCCACTTACTGGCTGCACTTTTCCGTCTTCGTCTTATTTTCTTCACTTGCGCACATAAAAAAGAAACCGAAACACCAACAAAATCGAAACAAAACTTTTGTATTTGGTTTTTGTTTTTTTTTAGCATGCGCCAACGAGACGTCTTCCCGGCTTTGAGTGCGGCGATCGTTTGACACGCGACGTCGGCGCTGAGCATGCGCCAAGCCCAAATCGTGTCTCGAGCCGAACCTCTGAGTCGGGTCTTTAACTGGCTAAACGAGGAGGAGCAAAGGTAAAGTCGGCGAAGGGGAGGGGGGAATGATACTTAAGCGGAGAGTGAAAACGTTGCCGAAAAGTTCAAATTAAAGCAGCTACTTACGGAGTTACGCAAAGAGAAGAAATGGAGAAAGAGCTGAGCTGAGAGAGAGAGAGTAGTTTAGTAATTGAACTGAAATATAAAGAGAGTAGATAGCTAGAAGAGGACGAAAATGAATTGTGTGAATTTAAATATAAATGAGGTGTATTAAGTAGAAGAGCACGAAAACTGCTTGTGGAACATTCTTCTTTGCCTGTTGCAAAAAATGGTTTACTCAAATTAAAGTGTAATTCATAATGGGAAACGTTAAAAGGTTACGGCCTAGTAGGTCGCAGTTCAGGTCACCCAATTATAATAATAAAGGTTAATACGATGATACATGTGTGCTGTCCGTCTGGCCGTCCAACGAAATTTTTTCGATACCATGAAGCCAGAGACTTGACACTCGTGCGTCAATCGATAAATAATGATGTATTTACAAAAGGGTAAAACCCAAATATTGGCCAGCATTTTGAAGCTAAAGCCAACCAATGTATTTTGCTGCCTTTTAAATTATGTTTAGTAAGGAAAGAAATCTATGTTTGCTTAGTATGGAAAGAAATCTTTAACTAAATAAGGAAAAAGATCTATAAGAAAGTGTACAAAATTTAATACGATCCAAATGATTTTTAAAGATGTGCTTAGTAAGAAAAGAAAATCAGAAACAAACTGGGGAAAATTGGACTAAAGATTTTTTTAATAAGATTAAAAAATGTATAACAAAAAATATAAAAACTGGGTTTTTCAAATCACTTTCAATTTCATTGAAATGAAAAAATGTAAATGAATACAATGGCTAATTACTATTTGCATATAGGGTTCGTTGGTAGATGTGATAACTTGGAAAGAGTTCATTCAACCCAATGTGAGTGCATATCTCAATTACCATCGCACAGAGCTTGCATTACATGTTGATCAATCAGTTGTTACACATTTGTCATAAGTCTAAGATAAGTAGCCAGGCGAGTAATTGTACAATACTCGTAGCGAATCTGGGTGCCACCGAGTCAGTTAGCCTGCCAAATGGCTTAATTATAATTAGCCAAGAGCTGCAGCCAACAAGCAGCGAGCAGCAAGCAAATTAGTCACTAAAGCAAATCGTCGCTCGAAGAGTGAAAGTTGAAGCCGAGCCGAAGCTGAGTGAGCAGCCAGCCATCTACTTGGCTCCGCAGATATGCGAGAAGACAGCTAACCAGACAAAACGGTGGCATTTACTAGCAGCAGCCAACTTAAGCGCCATTGAGTAATTTTCTAGTCCACACTAAAAAAAATAAATAATCTCAATTTTAATAAATCAACAAAATCAATTTCAAGATAATAAACTATTTTTAATTATTTTCAGTTTATTTTTTTTTTTAGAAATAATTTCTGTTATAAAGAAAAACATTTCTAAGAAATAAAAAATCCAAACCATAATAAAGTAATGAAATTTGCGAGATCGGCTTTTATATTAGAGTTTAGCTTTAATAAAATTAAATGAATTTATTATCTGTGTAAAATGTTTATGTAAATGGGAAATCTGAAAATACAAATGTTTAATCATAATATAAGTAACAGAATAACTAATATAAAAAATCTTCAATGTACACATACAGAAAACCAAACCCATCTATAGACATTTCTGCCTACATTTTTGATAAAAATACACAGTGAATTCGGTTTAATAAAATGTAGATCGAATTTTTTCCGAGTGTAGTCAGAGACCCCCAAAGACCCCAGATCGTCCCCCACGCTGCTTTCTTTTCCAAAGCAGTAGAGTTTCAGAGCAACGTAATAATAATTTACACTACTATTATTTTTTCTATTGACTTTGAAGCTGAGCTGTGAGGTAACCAACAAGCAGCAGTTGGCTCTTGACTCGTTTTGACGGTCATATTGAAAGCGAAACCGAAATCTCGAGATTGTGGGTTGTGCCACTGACGTCTTTCCTTTCATGAGCTAAACGTGGCTGGTTGTCTTGTTGCCAATTTCGAATCTATGCCATTGCCTGTCATTCAATTAGACGCTTCAATATTTATGAGTATACCCTTGCAGAGGTTATAATAATTCTGTCACAATATGTGTAACGCATTGAAAAAGATATCTCAGCTAATTTATTTATGATGACAAGTTAACCAGCCTCTCAGACGAAGGTAAACAATTTGCATTTCATTTGTTTAAATTAAACTAAATTCATTTTATTTGTTATATTACACAGGAAAGGGTATCTCTGCTTTGGCGTGCCAAAAATGGCTGATTTGTGTTTCTTGTTTTTGTTGCCGTTTTTGGTTAGCTTTTAATTTATTTACACACTATTCATAGTTTGTTTTGGTCTGGCCGTATTTCGTTTTGGGGAAGTTTCGCAAAGTCAAAGTCGAATCAGTGGGATCACATTGATCAATTATAGGCCATCAGTCTCGTATCCGCCTATGAGTGATTGAACTGCAGAGGTCTTAAATTGGGTACGGCTTGCGAATTGCATATTATGTAAAAAAAACATTCATAGATTGTTGCGAGCAAATAATTATAAACTAGATTATGATTGCAGAGTTTACTAGATTACTTAAAAATCTACTTAATAAAAAAAACAATTTTTGTATCCCTCTCATTTTAGTGTAATTGAGGAAAATGCGTCTCAAGGATTATCCCGAAATTGTTTTGGATGATATACCAAAGCTGTACGAGAGCCACATTAAGGTGTTCATAACGCATCTTTATGGCTTGGAGGAGAAAGTGGGCAGGCTGCCCAAACAGTTCTGCAAGATGTATACACTGCAACCAATTGCAACTCAGTTGCTGCATTACTTGCGTTCCCGTTCGGCCAACATTTCGGAAAAGGATTTTCACATAGTCGATAAATCGGAACCGTTTACGGTGCGCCTCAGCGATGGCAAACGCCTGGAGATGATGCTCTGTGCCGGCAATGAGCTGGAAAATGCGCTAATGCTGCTAATCCGTAAATTGCATGGAGGAAGATTGCTCTACTACTATTCGGCGGTGCAGCAGGATGATCTCTGCAAGCTGATGGGCAACGCTATCTACCAGGAATGGATAGCACAGGGCGCCGAGGTGCTCTTCCTTAATCTTCAGGCTGTGGATCAGCCATTTAAACATGTTGATTTCGATGAAGTTGCCAAAACAATCACCACGAATGACGAGGATTTAACTGTGCTCAAGGTTCCCCTCCTTGGCTATGAGTATTGCATCCGGAAACTCGCCCAAACTGCGACTCTCTATGGTCACATCAGTCTTCGAGGTAACTACCTGGAGAGTTACAGGAGCTTGAGTACAGATCTGCGGCACTTTGAGCAGCCCGGCTATAAGGTGACTGTCCATGTCGAGTCTTCCTACGATGGGAGATATGAGCTGTATCCACTGGAGAAGCTTCAGTGGTCCCCGGTGCCTCATCGCATAAATCTCATCCAGCTTTGCAGCCTGCTACGTCCGTTGCATATTCACGGAATTGTCACCTTTCATGCCAATGGGATTGTGCCACCAGCTCCGCAGTATTTGAAACGCTTCCGTTTCAACTACTCGCCCAGAAGTGTTGTGAGACAAATGGAGGCTCATGTGCCAGAGACCCAATTAATTGAATTGCCAACTGAGCAAGCTGCCCAATTGGAGCACACATCTCCAGCCAAATCTCAACAAAAAGCAACAACTCCGCGTAAGGATCCAATTGTGCTTTCCAAGCAAAGGAAGCTCGTCTTTGTTGATTACGATGATGACGATGATGATGATGCGGACGTTTAACAAATTTACCAGCATTTATTTAGCTTGTATTTAATATTAGTTTATATTTAACATACAAAATTCTTTGATATTTTTTGAGTTCTATTACTAATTTTAATTCTCTAAACACGAGTTTATTTGGAGCACAATTTGTAATGCTACTTTGAACTATTTCTTTATGTTAAAAATAGATTTATTCCATTTTTCCATTCCAACAAAGCTTTGTCAATTTTTATTAATTTATTTTTACGAACTCTAAATTTAATATAAATTAATGCTATCAAAATACTTATCATTTATTTATTTTAGTTGAAGTGAATTTCTGTCTGGGCACCACTTGTAAAACTTCAATTTTGATTTCGCTTTGTGAAATCTCTCAGCACCTCTCACGCTGCCCGTCCAGTCCAGTCATTCATTCAACGTACTATTTGAATAAAATTGCGAATATGAATATGAATATGAATATGAACATGAGCACTGGGCATAAACCAGTTAATGCGGAGTCCGACTGGCGCATTTAATATTAATATCAGGTTGCGACTGAAGTCCGCTCCATGTTTGCGTAAAAAAGGTTGTGAAAATTATTATGAAATGCCTGTTGGCATGCAAGGAGCCGAAACTCCACATGCCACATCCCTGTGTGGCATGTCCTATCCCAACCGGGTGGACAAATGACCACTTATCAACGTGTAATGAAATATGGCACATGTGTGCCCCATCTGCACTCAAAAAAGTAGTGTTCGACGCATATTCTAGTAAATGGCCATACTTTTCGAGCCAATTCAGAAAGTATTAATTAGTATTAGTATACTTTTAGGCAGTTCGATTTAAATAAATTGAAAAGAAATTGTTGCATACTTTTAAGAGCGTGTATTTTAGGTTATTCTCCAGCTAAATCGTCTAACTAAACATTTCTGTTCGCCTGGTATTTTAGTGGGGGAACAATACGAAAACTCGAAGAAAAAAGCGATCGCATGTGAAATATTGATGTTTATTTTAAATATTCTCTTGCAAATATTTAGAAATTGTTTCTAATTAATTGAAACACTTTTCTTAGGGCGGCTTACTAACTTATTTTTATGAGTGTAGTTTGTACGTATGTAGGCAGCTATGTATGAAAGGCATCAGTCGCAGTAGTTGGCGCCTTTGTCCAGTTGGAAGCATTTTGTCGTGCTCTGGCATGTTATATGAATTATGTTGATGGCCAGCTTGATGATACAGGATAGCCCAGGCTCTGTATGGTTTGGGGGAGTGCTGAGTGTGGAGTGTGTGTGTCTCTGTCTCATTTATTACATTTTGGCTTTTTGACAGATTGCTGAGCGTAGTAACCGTTTCCGCACTAATTTCCGTGTCCAGCAACTATGCCGACATCGTTGTCGTTGTCGTTGTCGTTATCGTTCCACTCCTACTCATCAGCTTCAGCATCAGCATCATCGTCATCGTCATCTTCTGGCGTATTAAAAGCCAAAAGCAAATTACTCATCACATCAACGGTCAGTTTGGATGCTTTTTATATATGCCATACACAGGGATTTTAATAAATCGTTTTGTCCAAGTTTTTGCTCCCTTGGCTTGCTTCCTTTGCGCTGCTTTTATTAGTTTGTCAATAAAGTGCCAAAAGACGTTGATTATGAGCGCTATTGGCCCTGGCTCGCATTGCCTTATGAGTTTTGCTTATGACCCGCAGGCTGAGACCCTTTTAAGCACACGAGTATCCTTTGCTCTTTGCTGTAGTCCTCAAATAGATGCTCAGACTATGAAGTTAAAGCCAGAAGTTCCTCAACTCAACTTTAAATAGTGCTGCTTGCTGCTTTTGAAGAGTAGCTGAAATACTTGTGGCAAAGTTGTTGCATACAACATGGAGTCGGGGTTAGAGATGCGCAGGACTAAAGACAAGTTTCTTGCATTTACTCGCCCTCAGTGTGCACTTTGTAATGAATTTTTAATGCATTTTTGCTGGCAGCAGTGCATTTTGCAACATATCCGTGTCTCCACTTGGTTGGAGGGCGCTTGTGGCTTTTATCCAGCGTGTAACGAAATTAATTTTTTGCTACTTTATGCTGAAAGCCAATTAGCTGGCATTACACACACTTTTATACCCCAAACACATGCGACCATGATTCGGTTTAATTTATAATTGAATTGCTTTTAAGTGGCTCTCAAGTTTCGCAAAGCATCTTTTAATTGAAACATAATTCTCATCATTTTCATATCCAAGTAAGAGAAGCTGTCGATTTTAGATAACTTGTATTTTAATTCTTTTTTGACTTTAATAATAAATCTTATGTGCTCTAAGACTAAAATAATGTACTTAAAAATGCAAAAAAATATTGCTAGCTCCTTAAAAACATTGCAAGCATTATTAAATACTATAAATATAATATAATAAATTATAATAAAATAATAATACGAATAGATATATAAATATGGTTGCATTTTTCAATAAATATCTCAAATAAACACTTTCAACTATCTTTTTTAACTTTACTTTAATTCATGGGCTCGCTCTTTGGAAAATTAAAATGCCATTTTAAAATGTGCATAAAATTGATTACGCTCGATGGTAAATAAATACACAAGAAAAAAGTTTAAACAACAAATAAATTAAATTGTTAATATAAAATGGACAATAATTAGTTTATTTAAATATGCTTTGTCAAAAGATCGCTTTTAAGTTAATTTATACGCTTTAATTCTACTTGTTAGCTCCAAAAACCGCAGCAAGTTAATTAACTTTAATTTACGGGAAATTGCAGGACGGAAATGCTGCCTGCTTGAATAATGTTAATAATTAGAATTGCCTTGCGGAAGGGGCGCTTCTAGTTGTTGTTGTTGTTGCTGTTGCTGTTGTGGTTAAGTTGGCTAAAGTGTATGTGTGTGGGTTAATAATAAAATTGTGAATATGTGACAAAGGCAGGCTCCAATCGATTGGCCCCCACTCGCCTGGTTTGCAGCTGGCAGGTGTTGAACCAAAAAGTAATTATCATAAACTAGGCGCACTCTATGGAGCAGTTTGAGAGGCCCATTGATTAGTTTAGCTTAAAATTTAATTGAAAACTTGTAAGTATTCAGTAAACTGCAAAATGCGACACGCACTGACGCTCAAATGTCAAATTAGTCTCTGCTTTGTATAAGCCATAACCAGTCAGCCGTGGAGGCGGCATGCGTTCAGATTTAGAAAACGCTATTCAAATTAAATATGCCAGCAATTGAGGCTCGCTTTGATTGACGGCTGCATGGTGCATGCAGCGTGTTGCATGGTGCGATTGAAGGCGGAAGCGGATATGTCACTGGTTGCCATTATAACTGGCACAGCCAGCAGGGCCGTGTCCCGTCGTCATTATCATCGCCTGCTTAAGCCGCTAATAACATATCATTTTTGTGACATGCTGCCCCGTTTGCCGTGCCACGTATCCTGTTACCGACTGCCGCGTGCTGCCGTGCGGCAATTATGAGTATTATGAGCATTTAATCCGCGACCACAAAAAAACTACAAATTGGTTTAGGTTGCATAATTCGTTGGTTAAGTGGCCAGCACCAGTCGCACCCCAAACTCAAACGCAAGGGTTGCAAATTGACATTAGAAATTTGAATTCTGATTGAAATTCAGCATTTAGTATTGAAGAGGTATGCAACATAACGAATTGGCAAAAGTAGTGTCAATATTGTTTTTCTAATTTTTTACAACTACCTCTTGTTATTAATTAATGTATTTATTTTTAAAATCGGCGGGCTACTCCTAGGCTGGCATTAATAAATAGCCTAAGAGTATGAAACAATAAATTAATCAATTGTGATCATTTCAAAAATTGACAGCTAGATGGCGACACTCGAAAAAGAAGCCAAACAGTGCTGAAGATCTTTCAAATTTATTGCATTTAAATATTGCCCAAACTTTTTAATTTTATTTGCCATTTGGGTAATCCGCATCGCTATTAACCAAGATCGGTTTAACGCATAGTTCATTTAAAATTCGTTAATTCTCAAGTTGTATTAATTAAATTAATCATTTCTCTTGATTGGCCCGGATACTCATAAGCCTGGACTAGTGCCTAGCAACGGATCAGCAGCACTACATTATGGCTAAAACTTACAAAAGGGACTAAAAGAAATTGTCCTTTCAAAAGTCGTTCCAAACTAACCATTTTTATCCAAAAAAAATGGTACAGCACATGGCTTAAATACTTGCAGACAATAAAATAAAATATTTAAAAAATAAGGAAGAAAAACTAAGTTGTAATTATTGTAAATAATTCTAGTAATAAAAATATATATATTCCTAAATCCAACTTAGTATTCTGCAATAAGTCTCGTAATTGCAAATAAAATGTGCGGTTTATGGTTTAAAAATTTTTATTTGTTTTTCATATAATAATAATAATAATAATAATTCTTACATCTATTTATGCGTATTTATTTCATTTACATATATACTTTTGTCTTATGAACATATTCATGAGATCATAGTGATATTATATATATATATATCCTCATACATGTACATGTATGTTTTCAAATATATATATACTAAAATATTACAGCATAAGATAAAATGTACAATTTATATGTCATGTTCGCTGGAGCTTTAAACAAAGAAAAATTCATATTGATTCATATATGCAAGTTAATGAATATGTAATTGAAAGTAATGGGGTTTTTTTTTTTGTTTTTAATGTTTTTTTTTGTTTTGTTTAATTCTAATCCTAATTGAAGTTATGTAAGTTCGAATATGTGCTCAAAGCAGCTATCAATTTGAAAAGTTGGCAGCGCATTTTTGACACACATTTTCACTGTTTTGGCACCAACAATCTTTACAAAATGGCATTTGATTTTTGCGCTATATACAAATTACGAATTACTTAATTTTAACACGGAAGTCGCATGGGTAAAAAATAAACAAATTTTAGCTATTTTTGTTTCTTGCTTTTCTGCCTTGTTTCAGTTTATGGCAACCAAAAATCTTGTCGACTTCTGGGCGCGCGGCCACAAAACTTTACCGAGATCATTGTGAAAACTAATTAGAATGAACTGGCGCAAAGGTTTCCATAATCAACAAAACGAATTCTGTTCGAAAATGTCAAGGATGCGACTAAGTTCATTTTACAAAAATTTACAAAAAATTTCATTGAGTTTTTTTTTTCGTTTTGGTTTTGTGTGGTTTTTTTTTTGTTTTTGTTTTTTTTTTTGTATGTGGATGTGGATGTGTGGAATAGTTGATTACAAATTATGTGTATGTGTGTATGTATAAAAAATAAGTAAGAAAAAAATTATAAACAACAAATTCGTTCTACTTTTGCTGCTTTCCTGCTGTTATATTAACTAGTTTGTGTGTGTGTATGTGTGTTTGTGTGTGTGTGTTTACGTGTGTGTGTGTGTGGACAACTCTCTCCCTCTCTTTCTGTCTCTCTGTTGTGAACTGAAAACCTCTTAAGCTAAAAAAATATTGCGCTACTTACAGGCATTTAATACATAATATTTATATTTGTAAACTTAGGTTCGATAAATGTTTGTCAAATGACAAGCAGAAAACTTTAAACAAAAAACTTATGGCTATAAATATGTAAACTAAAACGCTTGGCGATGCTTAACCTAAACTTTTACATAATTATGCCTAATTTACATATTTCTCATCGCGTTTTATGCAAGTAAAGAATTGTTGATGTAAATGATAAAAAAAATCCATGAGATCAATGCGATTTTTGGGAATAGTTTTTTGTTATTTTCTTTTTGTTTTGTTGTTGCTTGTTTGTTTTTCTTTTTGTTTTTGTTTTTCTATTTTTCACTGTTCGATTAGCATTGAAACGTCAAGAAATTTGACAAAAATGTTTTTGAAATTTTGCCAAAACTGACAATAATTTGATTTGCTGCGTGTTGACTTTTGACTTTGGCTAGCTGTGGAGATCAATTGAGTGGCGCCCTTGCTGTTCTATAAATTTTCCAGTTAAGAGATCATTCAACGTTGGCTTTGAGGGTTAACCAAAGGTATACTTGAAAACTTGTCGGAGCTCTGGCAAATTTCAATAGACATTTTGCTCAAATTTCTTGTGCATTGCGCTTACAACTAAATTGTGAGACCAATTTGAAGAATGAACAAAATAATCCTCATGAATACGCTGCTTAATGACTACTAAATTTAACTAAAAACATCTGTGCACAATTATAATAGACCATAGATAAAATCATCACAAAAATGGCATATAAGCTATATACAAAAACATAACTCTCTCTCTCTCTCCTCTCTCTGTCTCTCTCTCTCTGTCTCTCTCTTGTGTGGGATTTTTCTCTGATCTTCAAGTATAACAATTAAAGCTAAATATTTAGAATTTTTACTACTTTAAAGCAACATTCAATTAAGTTGGTTAATTGCTACAAATATTTAAGATATATTTTCTTGTAATTCAAATTACAAAGCGAAGACATTGAAAATTTGTTGTTTGACAATCAAAAATATATACAATTAAAATATTGCAAATATATTGGAAGCAAGATTTTTTTTTTGTTTCGTTTTTTATGTTGTTTTTTGTGTAAATTTACAAATATTTATTTTAGGCATAGTTTTCTTTAAGTGTAATGAAATGCAAAGCTAAATGCAAAATAGCAAGTAAAAAACAAAACTCATTCATTAAATTGCTGGGAGACCGGCCTGAAAAATGGCAGTTTTCTGTTTCTCGTTAATTTTACTTATCATTTTAGTTTAGTTTATTACAACAAAAGTTGTACAAAAATATGCTCGAGTTGTTTTCAGTTTTGTTTTTGTTTTTGTTTTTGTCGAAAAAGCCATAGCAAAAAATATATGCTAAATGTTATTACTCATATGTATAGTATAAGTGTTAGCAAAAATATTTGAGTTTATCCATTTGTCGTTTATCGTTTTCCTTTTTTAGTCTTTAGCCAGTCTACAGTTTGCAATTGAGCAGTTTGAATTGTTGTTGCGTGTTTTGTTTTCTTACAGGATAGTTTATCGCTTGAGAGAAATGTATGAATAAGAATACGAATACGAATGCAAATACAAATACATAAATATATATATAGATTTATATTGTTCTTGTGTCCCGTCAACCTCCTTAACTTTATACAAATACATTCTGTGCTCGTACTTTTGGATTTGTTTTGATTGGATTTGTTTCGATTTGATTTGATTTGATGACTGTACTGCACTTATAAATACACATATGTATCTATATATGGGATTACTATATGTTAGCTGATTTCACTATGGATCGTTAATTAAGTATATGGTTATTTATATTATTGTTGCTGTTGCTGTTGTTCCTGTTGCTGTTTGGCACTCATCGCGCTGCAAAGAAGCCACAGCCCATGGCAAGCACGAAAACGGTGACAACTGTTGGCCAAGTGAAGCTCTGCTGTTTCTGCAAGGAAATCACAAGCAAATAAAAAAAACATGAGTAAAAAACACTCAGTTGGCTATGAATATAAACAGCTACTCATTTCTCGTACTCGTAGAATGATTAACACTAATAATAATAATAAACTCCCTGGGGTCGTATCAGAGTGCAAGTCCATAAACAAAGTCACGTGCACTCCGATAATGTAACCCCAAACACACGACCATTGAACCATTCGTAAATCAAGAGGAAGGCTCTGATATGAGTGACCAAAAATAGCTGGTCAATGGCTGTTCAATGGCTGGTCATGGCTGGTCAATGGCGAAACTATATTGGTCTCAGCTCTGACTATTATTATTATTATTTCACAATTTGGTTGGTCGCACGATGTGTATTTATAATAATAATGTTTGCCATTTATTTTTGGTGCATTCACGCTTGAATGGTCGGTGGTGTGTGGAGCACGTGTAAATGATGTGTGGTTCCAGCCAAACTCCAAATCAAGCATATTTATTATGCAAATTATTATTCATATTTCTGGGTCATATTTTAATAGAATTTGCGCGTACTTGTGCTATGAATCGGCACATGTGTTAGAATGCTGACATAGATATATAAATATGCCATATCTATGCGAAACCCATTCAGCTCTCGTGATTGTAGAATTTCTCACGATCTCATTAAAGTGCGCTTCCGATAAGGGCAATCGCTACAAAGCGCAGCTTCCCAAGCGAGTTCGAAGCGGGCCTCCAAGCGAGAGTCGAGATAAGCGTGTCACTTCTGAAGGCGATGCGAATAAATTACACGCAGCAAAAAACAAAAAACAGAGCACAAACAGCAAGAATTATTTGTGTTTAAAAATAAAACAGCAGTGGTATCATCAAGTGGGAGCTATGACTGTGTATGCCTCAAGTCTGTGTCATGCGATTGAATATCTTGAAGGTTACATTTCTTTTAATTGCGCAGTCAAAAAAAAAACAAAAAAAAAGAAATAAATAATAATAAAGTGCAAACTAAAGTACTTGTGCAATACTACCTATACATATATATATATATATATATATATATATAAATATATGCTACTTACATACAGTTGTCAATAAAATAATAGCATCACCACGAATGAAAAAACAGATGTGGATTTTTAATATATTGTTTAGCATTCTCCATAAATTAAAGTCAAAATAAAAGTGCCAAAAAAGCAGCGAAAAATAATAATATAGAATTATCGATTATTTATTTATAATATTCATAATTATATATTATAGTTATGAAAAATAGTGACAATATATTTTTATTAATTTTTTATATAATTAAATTTAAACAAGTTGAAATTATGGATTTTTTCTCTCTCACTTCTTTTTGAACAGTCTGTTTCCACCTCTAAAATCGAATTTATATAAATTTAAAAAAGACACCTTTGAAAACATTTATTGTCAGAGTGGCGCTATAATTCTTTTCGCAACTGTATATATACATGCTGTAACACACACTCACGCACACACGTATGACAGCTGACAAAGGCTGACTCTTTGACTGACTAAACTAGTAGTGAGTGAAGCTCCAGGAGGGGCATGGAATGGGAACGACACTTGCCTCGATTAACATAAAGCAGTCGATGCCGAGAAGCCGCAGAACATGTGTAGAGGGGAGGGATTGGGAGGGGGGTGGCAGAGAGGGGTGTTGGATCAGAAGCAGAAGCAGAAGCAACAGCAGCGCTGCGCAATTAATTTTTATCACACTTTTAGCATGTGCAAAGTTTTCCTTGCAAATTGCAAAGCAACATTTGAAAATACGCACGAGTTTTGTGCAACTGCAACTGCAACTCCGCCTCTTTGTGGCAATTTGTCATTGGGTGCATTACTATTTTTAGGCTAGTTGGGCTTTGAATAATGCTAGCACGTGTCTATGCCTCCTGCCTGGGGTTGCCAAACAGATGCGGCGAGTTGATGAACCCGTATATATACATATATATCTATATCTGAATCAAAATCATTGCTGCTCACCTTCTCCTTCTCCTTCGCCGACTGCTCCCGTTCCCTTCCCCGTTCACGCTGTTGACTGTGACTGCTTTCGTTGGTTTGGCTTTGATTCGAGTTGTGCGTGTTGCACGTGTTGCCGCCGTTTGTCTTCTTCTTGCGCGGCGGTATGCGTCCATTAAACTCCTGTAGGCGTTCGCGTCCAGCCGTAAAATTGTCATAGCGATCATCGAATTCATCCCAGCTGGTCTCATGATCACTCTGATACTCGCGCTCATCCTCGCCAGTCGAGGTCATCCGCTTGCTACAAAACACACACAAACACACAGAGAGCGATAAAGACTATTATTATAGCGGTCGTTAATTGAATGCCCTTATCAGTGATTCACTAACTCAGCGCATGTATGTACAAAAAAATGCAGTGATTAATTGGCATTTTATTTAGTAATGAAATTGAATTGTTCATGGGAATCGCTTTTAAATGCTTACAGCTTTTTCAGTTTGATTATAAAATGTGTAAGCATATTAATCAAAGCGGACATCTCAAAGAAAGTATAGTAGTATATAGTCGATATATCAGTGTTTGCCTATCACTCTGTTTAACTGCTTATATGCAATAGAGGATCTCACTTTGTGTGCTAATTTTTGGTTTTATTCTGGACCAAGCATTAAATGTTGGAACATTTTGCATTTAAATAACCTCAGAATTCTCATAAATATTTTTAATTTTTTTTTTTAATTTAAATATAAAAATTAAATATTACTATTAATTTAATTTAATATTATTATACTTTTATTTGTATCTTTCGCCTGATATTATTTGACATTAAATAATAAAATAGGTATAGTGTAGCCGAAAGTCTGCTTCAAATTTCAATGTTAATACTCTTATCATTAATACTTTTTTTTTATTGTACTTCTAGTAGCTTCACTTTTTATGAATGACATGAATGAAATGTGATTTGATTATTGAGTTGAGCAAAACGGGTCAATTCTGATCCAAGTGAGTTGTCTTTCTTGGCCAACAACTGATTGGCGTTTTTCTCTGTGTTTCCCAATACAAATGTTAAATCATTTTACATTTAAATACACCAAAAAAGCCTAATTTAAATTTAAATATTAAATTTTATTTGAATTTAATTTAGTTAAGTTTTAACTTTTTGTATTTCGCTGTGTCGGCTGATTTTAGTTGTCATTAAATATAATTTTTTAAATTGAAATTTAAATTTAAGTATTGCATTTTATTTGTAACTTTATTTATTTTTTACTTTTTTAATTTTCCTGATATTAGTTCTCATCAGATAAATAAAAATTAAATAAGTTCGCTAACCTAGCCCAGGTCAGGTCTAAGAACTTACCGTCTAGCCGCATCCGATTGGCTGCGCTGCAATCGCATTTTGTGACCAGTTGGCGCCAATGGCGTGGATGCCATGGCCGGGCCGTGACCGTGTCGGCAGATAGCGGAGGCGGGGGCAGAGGCGGAGGCGGAGGTGGAAGTGGAGGCATTCGCAGTGTTCGGCGTGGGTGGCGGCGTATAGGTGGCAAAGTAGGCGCCAGCTAGCAACGGTTGTCCGTAGGCCGGATGATGCTGCAGCATCTGCTGCGATGTCTGCGGATAACTGTGGCTGTAGTGCAACGGTGGCGCCGACTGCGGACCCAGCGTCGCTTGCGGTGGCATTGGCTGTGGCGTCGATGGCGTCGGCGCCGGATACGGCTGCCGATAGACATTGAAATCCTCAACGCCGGCAAAGCTGATGCTGGTGCGTGGTGTGCGCGGTGGCCAGGGGGTGCCGGGAGCAAAGAATATATCGGTGCTCGAGTAGCTGGGCGATTGGGGTATCGAGCATGAGGGACTGGGCGGCGGCGGGTACTGAAAGATTTGCGGAGCTGCAACGAGACAAAGACGGAGAGAAAATGAATACAAATGAAGCACAATAAAAATAATTATTATAAAATAAATAAATAAAAAAAAAACAGACAGAGAAAAAAGGAATACAAATGAAATGCAATAAAAATAACAAGAATAGTAATAATACTACTACTGTAAACAAAGGTGTCGCTGTCATTGGCCCTTGGCGACAATGTAAGGAAGTGTCTAAGGTCGCCAACGGCCATTGTGTGGCAACTGAAACTGCAACTGCAACTTGCCACTTAGCGCTGCCGTCTGGCCATAAAAGCGATTTTAATTACGGCAAAGTTCTCTCAATATGCGTATCATAAAACCGATCATAAACTCATCGCGAACAACAACAACAACAACAACAACAAGAACAACAACATCGTTGCAGCGGCTTCTTTTGTACTTTTGTGTGAAAGTATCTTTCATTATCGAAAAGGCGCATAAAATATCTTGAAAGTTATGGCAGTTATCGTTCAGCTGATTTGCAATCAAGTCTTTTCTTACAAAATTAATGAACACATTTATTTCAATTGTAAGCTTAAAAATATTTCAAATATTTTAACAATATTTGATATTTAAAAAATGCCAGCAGATATTAGTGACTCCATTTTTAAAATGTTTGTAAGAGATGTGCGATTTTAATCGAGACAAAATCGAGAATCTAGTCAATTCTAAAACTTGACAAATCATCATCAGCATTGTTCACGTATTCAGAGTATATAGTATATATATTACGTATTTGTATCTAAAGTACTTGATGTACAATGTCATTTCATATTGATGCTGTTTGATATTTTATTTTCTTTCAGTTTTTTATGCCATTTCATGCAAATCGAGAACACAGAAAAGTGTTGATAGCTGCTAAGCTTCTAAACTGGCAGGCAAAGAACACTTGATATGCGCATAAATTTGTTGTTTTTGTTGTTATTTGTGCCTTGGCAGTTTATCAGCAGACAGAGAACATTTCATATGATTTCTTAATGTTTATTTACTTAAAAAGCAATTTAACAACGACAGATGATTGATTGTAATGCAAAATTTATACAAATCACTCGACGCCAGCAGCAACTGACCGAAACGATAATGTCTCAAGCAGCTAATTGCCCCTAGGGCATACTTATTTGCCAGTGCCACTCTGCTGCTGCTGCTGCTGCTGCTGCTCTGCGGTGGTTCTCCGGTGGTTCTGTGTGCTGCTTATGGTCAGCAGTTTGGCATGCCAGCCAGCCTGCCAGCCAGCCAGCCAGCCAGTCTGTCAGTAAGTCAGTCAATTGTTTGTGCTGTGCTTAGAATGTAGAAATACTTAGACACACTCAGAAAAACAATTTGGCCTAAATTTTAGTAAATCCCTGTACTTTTGGTTAGTCACCATATTATTGAGTCAGTCAATTTCTAAAATTAACTAGAATTTGCGATGACAAAATTTAGTAAATTCAAGAATTCTAATATTATTAAACATTATTATTCATAAAGATTTTTAGAAATTATTTCTAATATACGTATTATTTTTGGAGCTCGCCAAATGTTTGCCTAATATTTAAAAACAAGAAAAACTATGTTTTTAGGGCGATTTTTGAGTGTAGATGTATAGATAGATACGACAGATACGAGCAGCGGCGTGCTCAAATAATGTCATTCAACGTCAACCTGCAGGCGACTAATGTGCAATTGACCCAATAGCCTTGAACTCGAATAGTCTTTTATATCGCAGCGGGTCGCAGTGAAGCGAATCGAGTGTTTCACAGCTGTTGCAGTTTGCAGCAGCAGCCTCAGCAGCCGCAGCAGCAACAAGAAAATCTGCGCTTAATTGCTGGCACTCCTTGTGCTTTGTATCTTACAGATACTTTATGCCATTTGAAACTAGTTTGAGTTAGCTGGCAGGCAGGCAGGCAGGCAAGCAGGCAGTCAGCCAGCTGCCTGAAGCTTCACTGTGGCTCACGTGCGCTCAACGCGCGCAGTTAACCTTGAAAATCCGCCAGACCAACTCGGCTTGAAGCCAGTCCACGTCAGGCATCATTACAGCTCGTACTCGTATCTTGTAGTTTGCAGTTTGTTACTTGCTGGCCAGCATACAATATAACTAGCCAGAGCCATACACAGTTGTGGACAAAATAATAGCACTACTCTCATAAGAAATGTTTTCAAAAAAGACGCACCTTTCAATTTGAAAGAACTTATAACAAAAAGCGAGAAAGAAAAAACTTACTTTTATTCACGGTTTTCAAATTATTTAAAATTAATTAAAATTAAAAAAACAAATTCTATGAAAAAGGAAGATAATGAACTACAAAAATAATAGCAACATCTTTTAATTATAATAAATAAACGATTTCTATAAAAAATTATTTTTTTCCCTACTTCCTAACACTTTTCACTTCAAATTTAAAAAAATATATATTTGTAAATATATTGGGAAGAATTCCAGGAGCAATCTACTAAGCAATTTAGTCAAGATAAACATTTGAAAAAATTGCAAAACTAATTGTTTGTTTGGTTTTTTTCATTCGTAAGAAAAAATGTCGCAGTGGGGCTATTATTTTTTTCGCAACTGTAAGTTTGGCTCATGCTGGTGCCTTTATGATGAGGCGCATTGAAAATGTTACTACTAATTGCAAATTGTGTGGAAAATTATTTGCCAAGTGTTAAAATTGCATTTGCATATAAGTATGTGGGCACAAGTGTGTGCTCTGTGTGTGTGTGTGTGTGCTCTGTGTGTGTGCGATTAGATATGCTGCATGCAGTGCAATATCGCTAAATAGTGACCTGAGCATCACTGTGACTGACTGCATCCAAATGAATTATGACTTTGTACATAAAAAGACCACTAAGCAAATATGTTTTCTATTAGTTGTCATCTTCAATCAATTAAGCGTTTTTTTAGTTTGTGTTTTTAAATGTAGAATTTGTGGATACAAATTTGAAATTGGTCATAAGAAGTCAATAACTTAAATTATTAGGTATTTTATTATTTATTAACAACATTATGACTTGGCAAAAAGTACTAAGCATAATGTTTTATTTTCGAGGCCTTCGAGTCTTAAATTAAAAAATCGATTTTTAATGCTCTGCAGCATTAAGAGTAATAAATAATAAAATAATAAATATGCATTTTGATTAAATAAATTGTCATGCACAGTTAGCAATAATATTCAGTCGTTAACTGCTCTAATTAAATAAATTCATCGATATTTGTATATTATTATAGTTTGTACATAGCAAGGGATCTATAAATATTTATGGATACTAAATGACAACTCACTCAACACTTGTCGATTTTAAATGCATTGTGTTGCAGCACATTGAAAAGGTTTAAGTCGGGTTCACAGTTACAAAATCACTTTTTGTGGTTGGTTTTTTATACTTGTGTTTCTCACCTCTAACGTTTAGGACTTTTATGGCACCTTAACAATTTTTATGATCGCATCTCGATGCGGGCAATTGTTGGCAACAGTTGCTGCAAGTGGTTATTGTTGTTGCCTGGTGACGAAACGTGACCAATTGTTGGCAATTGTTTTCTGCATTTGTTTATACGATTAAGCGAATTGTACAAGTTCGAGCTTAGTGTTTTTATGGCCACAGCATAATGGCAAATGTTTAATTGAATTGCGATTCGATTGCGAGGGATTTGTCGCATCTGTGGGCCAACTGCAACTGCAACTGCAAACAACAATTATGTGTGTGTAATTTACTTTAATTCTTTTCATACTGTTGACTGTTGCAATGTTGCAGCTTTGTTGATATTTTAAGGCCGCCGCAGCAGCAGCAGCAGCTGACAAACATCAATCAGGCAAGCTGAGCAACAAAAGCCAACTCAAACTAAGCAGAACGTTAGAGGCTCAAGAACAATTTACACGCGGCCCCAGGAAAACCCGAGGCTGGCCTGCCTGATTGGCGGAAAAACGTGAAAAATGCAGCACTCTGTTTGTGTGTGTGTGTGTTACGCTTTGTTTGCCACAAAAGAACAAAACGTTCGACGACGTTCAAATGCAATTTTATATACCTTAGCCAGCAGAGTTAATTCATTTTGTGGCTTGCAACAGGCATACAGAAAAGTATTATTCCATAAATAAATAAATGTCCACAAAATGTTGGACCATTCTGCATTTAGTTTTGACTTTTTTAATTTAAAATTAATATTTAATTTTAATTCTAATTTAATTCTATATTTATTTTTTCTAAATAAATAAAAACAATTCGCATAACAATTGAATATTTATGTCACTGGAAGGGTATTCAAGCGTCAACTTGCAGAATTTGACTGGTTCGTTCTTGTTAGTTGCTGCAGTTTCGCAGTTGATTACATGTCAGGCCAGAGTCGAGAACGTCAGAGCCGCAGCATATGCTGCTCATGATGGCCTTGAAGTGCTTGAAAACATGGCAACAACAGCAACAACAGCAACAACTGCAACAACCACAACTACAATATTAACAACTAAATGCGAGTATGAATATCAGGCTGAATACTGCGTCGCAGCGCAGAAATCGAAATTAAAACGAGTTTCAATGGATCTGGCATCGCTGTAAGTTGGTCACTGGAACTGAAGCCCAGATCGCTGTTTGCTGATCTCTGCCTGATGTGTGTCAGCTGAGAAGTTAACAATGCGAATTTGGGCTTAAGGTAGAGATATCTATTGTTTATAGATATAGAATATAGATACAGATATGAAATTAGGAATAGAGAGCAAAACAAAACCATTTTTTTTATAAGTGTACTACGAAATTCCATAAGAAAAACGCAACTTTTGTAAACAGTCACTGTTGCACTGACATTTATTGATGATTTAGAGAGAGAGAGAGAGAGAGAGAGAGAGACACCTACAACAACAACTTACAACTTAAAATTGACAGCACAAAGGAGTGTTTGAGTTATCCAAAAACGGCAGCTTGTTGCAATGCTTAATACCCAAAAAAAAAAAATGAAGAAGAAAATCCGAGCAAAGGAATGTCAAAAATTGGCATTACAAAATGTTATCCGTTGCCTCAGATCCCCCCCGCTTCCACAGAGCTGACGCCCACACACGACTCGAATGTGACATGAAATCGAATAGCCAGAAAATTGAAGTCGTTGTTTGTTAAGGCGATTTGCTGAGTGTCACGATGCGATGAGAGATACAAATTTGGTGGCTCATCCGCGTGTCGCTTTAATTAGGAGTTAACGGTAAAATGTGTAATGCCACAGCCCAAATTCGATTGCCTCAATGTGTGTGAGAGGTCAAGTGACTAATTGCTTGGTTTTTTTGCAGGAAGTCGAAACGATTGTGAAATGAATGCGAACTTAAAAAAATCGTCAACTCAACCAGATTCTTGTCTATATATGACAAATGCTCTTAATCATTTTGGTATTAAATAAATGTACAAATATATTTTTTTCTTTTTTTTTTGGCTCGAATATGAAACTAGACGAGACGCGTCTAAAACAATTCAAAGTTGAATGTCAGTTGGCAGGTGTTTGTCTGATTTGCCATATCCAACTGTTAATTACCAATTTTGGTAGCGTTAATTAGCCATTTGTGTAATGTGGCTTACCGTTATGAGACGTCAATATATTTGCTGTTTTTGGTGGCTGATCAGAAAAAATGCGGAAATTAAAACCAGATTTTTTTTTGCTGATGAAAGTGTTCTGAGTCAGGAAAAGGTGAAAGTTCTTTGCCACGATAGAAGCGCCAATTTGGATGATGACTAATCGCACCGTGATGAAATAAAAGCCAATATTTTATTTTAATTTAAGAACAAGCTGACTAATTATTGCTAATGAATTAAGATCGCTCGACGTTGTTCGAGGTCAGTTTCAGTTTCAATTTTTTTATTATTGGTTTTTTTTACAGTCGTCGTGTAACTAATGAGGCTGATGCGGCATCTTTGGTTTCCACTCAAAACATTTTTTAAACTGTGCAATTTTTTATGTTATATCATTTTTTTGCAAGGTTAGACACACTATGTGGCAGGGGCAGTTGGTGTGCGTGATCCACGAGACGCGTGCCCCAATTGTGTTCAGTTTGTGGACCACGTTGCACGCAATCGTGTGCATTGTTTATTAACCATTTAGTTTGGCTTAATTGCAAGCAGAGTGAATTAATTAAACGGCAGTTTTGCTCAATGCATGCCAACAAATGGAAATAACTAATGCGATTTGTATTTTGCCCATGGAATGCTTTTTGTTTTCCCAACGGAATGAGGTAGTTGAGTTGAGGGCCAACCAGAAGCGAATTCCAGCCAAAAGCTGGCTTTCTTCGATGGGAAAATTGCATTCGCCTGGCATATCAAACAAATGTCGGAAAATGGCTCAAACGCTTATCACACAAACACACTGAGCTTACAGACTGCTGGATGCCCTGTGCATAGCTATAAAAGAATCACAAACAAAACACACAAACTGCAAAATGCAAGCTCAATATTTTATAAACGACAGACAAATGCAATTTTTCAATTTCTCGAGTTGGGCACACACAGCTTAGAGGGCCATAAAATACTGCCAAGCCAACGACAAGCATGGCCAAAAGCCATTGATTTTGCTGAAAAGCTGACGCACAAAACTGCTGCTGAGCACAAAAAAAAAAGAAAAGAAAATGATGTATATAAAAAATAGCGTGAAAACGTCTTTGCACAGTTATTTTGCTGAAAAGCTGAAAGGATGCTGTCCCAAAAAGGATGGCCGCTCCAACGAACCGACATAAAATATATTGAGCATGTGTTTTTGGACAAGACATCAGTTTGCTTAAGTTATTGAGAATTCATAGATATATATAAAATATATGCATATGAATCTTTGATATACGAATATTTTAAATGGATGTGTATATGAATCTTTAAATATATTTCAAAGCTTCAAGTTCAAAAATTCAAATAAAAAAATGTAAATATAAAAAGCATTCTTAAAATATAAAATTAAAATTATTTATATAATTTATACCTAAATCAATCCTACATTTAAAGTTGAAAACGTGATATTGGGTCGGAAGACAAGTAAAAATACTGGCCTAAAAATAGGCATTTGGGCATAGGTCGAAACTTCAAAATGCCATAACTTCGTCAAAAATCAACTTAGATTAAAAAGCGAGGGCTTTTTGATCATAGTTTTGCACCCAAATCAATCCTACATTCAAAGTTGAAAACGTGATATTGGGTCGGAAGACAAGTAAAAATACTGGCCTAAAAATAGGCATTTGGGCATAGGTCGAAACTTCAAAATGCCATAACTTCGTCAAAAATCAACTTAGATTAAAAAGCGAGGGCTTTTTGATCATAGTTTTGCACCTAAATCAATCCTACATTTAAAGTTGAAAACGCGATATTGGGTCGGAAGACAAGTAAAAATACTGGCCTAAAAATAGGCATTTGGGCATAGGTCGAAACTTCAAAATGCCATAACTTCGTCAAAAATCAACTTAGATTAAAAAGCGAGGGCTTTTTGATCATAGTTTTGCACCTAAATCAATCCTACATTTAAAGTTGAAAACGTAATATTGGGTCGGAAGACAAGTAAAAATACTGGCCTAAAAATAGGCATTTGGGCGTAGGTCGAAACTTCAAAATGCCATAACTTCGTCAAAAATCAACTTAGATTAAAAAGCGAGGACTTTTTGATCACAGTTTTGCACCTAAATCAATCCTACATTTAAAGTTGAAAACGTGATATTGGGTCGGAAGACAAGTAAAAATACTGGCCTAAAAATAGGCATTTGGGCATAGGTCGAAACTTCAAAATGCCATAACTTCGTCAAAAATCAACTTAGATTAAAAAGCGAGGGCTTTTTGATCATAGTTTTGCACCCAAATCAATCCTACATTCAAAGTTGAAAACGTGATATTGGGTCGGAAGACAAGTAAAAATACTGGCCTAAAAATAGGCATTTGGGCATAGGTCGAAACTTCAAACTGCCATAACTTCGTCAAAAATCAACTTAGATTAAAGAGCGATGGCTTTTTGATCATAGTTTTGCACCTAAATCAATCCTACATTTAAAGTTTAAAACGTGATATTGGGTCGGAAGACAAGTAAAAATACTGGCCTAAATATAGGCATTTGGGCATAGGTCGAAACTTCAAAATGCCATAACTTCGTCAAAAATCAACTTAGATTAAAAAGCGAGGGCTTTTTGATCATAGTTTTGCACCTAAATCAATCCTACATTTAAAGTTGAAATCGTAATATTGGGTCGGAAGACAAGTAAAAATACTGGCCTAAAAATAGGCATTTGGGCATAGGTCGAAACTTCAAAATGCCATAACTTCGTCAAAAATCAACTTAGATTAAAAAGCGAGGGCTTTTTGATCATAGTTTTGCACCTAAATCAATCCTACATTTAAAGTTGAAAATGTGATATTGAGTCGGAAGACAAGTAAAAATACTGGCCTAAAAATAGGCATTTGGGCATAGGTCGAAACTTCAAAATGCCATAACTTCGTCAAAAATCAACTTAGATCAAAAAGCGAGGGCTTTTTGATCATAGTTTTGCACCTAAATCAATCCTACATTTAAAGTTGAAAATGTGATATTGGGTCGGAAGACAAGTAAAATTACTGGCTTAAAAATAGGCATTATAATATAAATAAATACATTCATAAAATGTGTATTCAAACATATTTAAAATATATTTTTATATACATATATTAAATGTGTATTCAAACTTATTTAAAATATATTTTTGTATTCAAACATATTTGAAATATATTTATCAACACATTTCTTATATTTACCGAGTGCAAATCAAACTTCTAATCAAATATAATTTTGATCGCATTGACTCACTGGCGAACACGTAATTTGAGAAGCAGTCGCAAAAGCACTCGAAAGTGCCACAACTTGTTGTTCTTGGCAAACACACTGAAAAAACAATCAGACATAAAATTTGCCAATAAACAATCAAATGCGATTAGTAAATGTGCACAAGCCAAATGCTGACAATTAACGGCGCACATCAAACTGCAAATGCGCTTCACAATCTCCCCATCGGGAGAGGGGTAGTTGTTGGCTTGGGGGGAGGGGCGGGGCAACCCTTGGACACGCCAGCGCTGAGTGGTCAGCAGGCAGATGACGCAGCGAAGACAGCTCGTCTAGCAGCGCCGACAACTTTTGCCGCAGCTGGTTGCTTTTTCTGATTGTTATTCTTTTTGTTGTTATTTGAATTGTTGTTTTTTGTTATTGTTGTTGTTATTGTTGTTGTTGTTGCTCTTCATTTGTTATTTGAATGCATTTATTAATATTTTTTGTATAATTGCTGCTGATGTTGGTGGCACATAAAACGTGCATTTTCCCATTTTGCGGCTACAGTTTTTTTTCTCGTTTTTTTTGTCTTGTTTTTCGCCAATTATTTTAATTGCGTTTCATCTTAATGCAACTACTTTAAATAAGAGTGATTAACACTATTATGTATTATAAATTGACAAACAAAAAAAGAATGAAAATTGCAGTTTGTCTGTGCAACATAATGAAGAACATTAAGACGGAAATGCTCCCAGTGGAGTAAGTTATGTGGCAAGTTGGCTTTGCCTCCACCCTCGCTTCTCTTCCTCCCTCTCTCGCTAGATGCATCTCTATTTAAGTGTCAGACGCCTTCGCTCGTTGCCAATTATAACAAGTAGCTGTAGTCTGCTGCTGATGCTGATGCTGTCGGCGCATCCTGTTCTTAGTTTTCTTCCTTTTGATACATATCCTTTTCCACTTTGCCTTGAGCTCGTCCCGGGCGCATTTCTTTTGTCTGACGCTCAAGCGCCGGCTGTCTAGGCTCAATTTCATAACAAAAACTTGAGCACGTTTCTGCACATACATATACATCTGCATATCTATATATATAAATACAGTTGCGAACAAAACAATAGCAGCACTCTCACAAATATGAACTTATGATTATGAATATTAGAAATATATAAATTTTGGCACTTTTCTCCTCAAATTAAAAATAAAAATATACATATATAGAAAAGAATTTCAGGAACAGTAATAACTTTTATTTATATATTAAAAACCAACATTAAAAAATTGCTAAATCTAATGGTTTCTTTTATTCATTCGTAAGAAAAAATGTTAGAGTGGCGCTATTATCTTTTCCTCAACTGTAGCCAGCGGAAAGTGTGTTCAGTTCGGTTCAGTTCAGTTCAGTGCAATGCTTCAATGCAAACAATTTAGCACGGCCTCAGAGACGTGTGAGACTTAATCAAAAGCCAACTAGACACACACACACACACACACAGAGCAGACAGCAGACAGCAGACAGTCAGGCACCTTGGTTGCATGCAACTTCTTAGTTTTATCGCGCCTATTTGCTGGCTCATTCCAAGTGTCAAGTTTATGCACCTAGCTAACAGTAAATCATGTTCTCTTTTTTTCGCATCTGTTTTTTGCTTAATAAGCAAAGTGCCTGGCGGCCATTTAAACTTGAAATATAAAAAGAGTTCATTGCGCTGAATGGTGTGAATAATAAACGAGTCAAAGCAACTTAAAGCGCTTTTAGTTTTCAATCAAACTAAAAGAGGAAGAAAAATAGATGATAAGGAAAATAAACATTTAAAACGTTTTAAGCCATTTAAAGTTTTAATTTAAATCGAAGTTGGAGTATACAAAATTGAAAACAATTTAAATTTCAGCTCGAATGTGCAGCACAGCTGTGTTGCAGCCATAATAACAAAAATATGCCATAAAAAACCAAGACAAAAAAAAGAAGAAAAACTGCAGAAGAAACAAAATTTACCAGAAGAGAAGTTTCTACTTCAGCAGCTGCGTAAAATAGATTTTTCGGTCATGAAAATGTTTATGGCAACCAACTGAAAGAGGAATAGCAGCAGCAGCGAGAGAGATAGAGAGGAGAGAGGAGTGGTGTGAGAGGGGGGATGCTGGACCACATCCGCAGTGGAAATGCAATCGTCGTTGCAATTGAATGAAGCAATTAATGAGCGACAGACAACGATTTGAGATTTGCATACAAAACAGCGGCAAGTAAATTCACGGTCAATGTAAAACCAAATCACGAGCAACAATAACAAATAACAGCAAAAGCAAAAGCAACAGCAAGAAAACAATGCATGCAACTTGCCAACTCAAAGTCATGGCTTAAAGGCAACACACACACACACACAGCTATAGACCTGGCCTGGCAACAGGGCCAAAAAGTAAATTTGCATTTGTTCAGCCGCAAAGTGGAAGGCAAATCATGATGATGATGATGATGTTGATGATGATGATTATGATTGCGTTGAGTTCCACAAGTCACTGTGTAGGCTGTACAAAATGAGATAATAAGCAGCATCGCTCTCTCTCTCTTTCTACCAATCTTTCTCGCTCTCTGCGCAGCTGTAGTCAGCTGTTGCCAGGTCAGCAACAGCAAAAAAAAAAACAGGAACAGGAAAAAGCAAAGCCAAAAGGCTTCGCCATGTTTGCCGCCATTTTTTTCTGTGTGTGCATTACTGCCAAACGGTATCCGGCAGCGACTGCGAAGTTGCTGAGCAAAACAAAATGGTCGAAAATGTCAAGAGCGACAGCGACGGCAACAGCGACGCCAACTGTGACGCCAGCAGCGACTGAGAAAACAACGCCTAGCAGCAAACAGCAGCAAAACAGCTGTTGGCAACAGTCGCGAATGATGCGAATTTGCGGAGCAAAAGAGAGCAGCCAAAACGGCGTCGCTTTTAGCTAGATTGCGTGAGGGAGAGGGAGAGTGGTGTGTGGTGTGGGGTCAGGGGTAAGGGGTACATGGCATTGCCTGTCATTGCACCTTTTGTTTAGGGGCCTAAGCTTTCGTTAGGCGTTCCGTTTAAGGGTGGGTTTTTTGGAGCCGCTTAAGCAACAACAACAACAACAACAAAAGCGAACTTGAAGCTTAAAGCAGAGTGTGCAGCAAATATATAAATATATACGTATATATATATATATATACAGTTGAGGAAAACAAATTATCAGCACTGTCACATTTGTTCTAACGAATGAAAAAAAAAACTAATTTATAATCATTTATTTTTATTATTATTATTTATTTATTTGAAGGGAATAGTGCCAATAAGTAGCAAAAAAAAAAAAAAATAAAAGTTAAATTACTGAAATCGTATATTTATTTATAACTTTCATATTTAGAAGTGCATATTTAAAAAATGCTGCTTTTATTTTTTTTTTGTTCTTTTCTTAACTTTTAATAAAGTTTAATATTTGAATTTTACTTAAATGTTTCTTTCTTGCTTTCAAATTTTAAAAATGCACATTATTTGTGAGAGTGATGCTATTATTTTTTTCGCAACTGTATATGGATGTGTGTATTTTGTGGCGGGCCTTGGGGTTGGCAGTTTGGCTTGCGTCGATGGTGATGACTAAGCGCGGTTGTTGCCTCTGTTCAAGATGCTGCGGCAAAAATAAAAAATGCCATGCTGCCTGCCGTTGCACAATGTGTGGCAAAGGGTTTTTGTCATGACGGTTTAGGGTTAGACCAAGCCGTGTTTTGTCCCGGGTGCTGTTGTCAAGTGCTCAGTGCTAGTTCAGATGTGTTACGATTAGATAAATTATGCACTTGAAGG
This sequence comes from Drosophila nr. fundita, assembly GCA_035044245.1. NCBI lineage: Eukaryota > Metazoa > Arthropoda > Insecta > Diptera > Drosophilidae > Drosophila > Drosophila nr. fundita. Next base: position 50,066 of record JAWNMG010000622.1, on the reverse strand, counting down.
GGGGAAAAACTAACGATGAGCTGATGATGCTGAAGAGTTTTTGTAATCAAGTAGGAAGAGTCTTCATAAGAACAGCACTTGAAAAAGTAGCAGCTTACAAAATATTAACCAGAATGCAATCATATTCGAAAAGTTAGTTGCGTCATTGCACTTCAATTATGAAAAATGCAAGTGGATCGAACAGCAAAAAAAAACATAAAAATAAAAAAAGCAAAACTAGTAAGCCAAGTCAGATTGCAACACACTCGTTGATAGACTGGCGGACAGGCAGACTGGTCTCCTAGCGGACCCCCAACCTGGTCAATTAGGTAAACGGGTGGCGATTGCCAACGCGTTTTAGACAGGCTAACAACAAGTTTCGAATTGCAACTTTGTAGTGAGTACAAAATAAATATATGTGACTCATAATCTGATAGCTAGCTAAGACGCTCACTTATGAATAAAATATAATAATAATAATAATAATAAAAAAATACAAATATCACAAAATAAATAACTAAAAAGTAAGAAAATATAAAAAGGCTTCCCAATTATATAATATAATAACATAACAAAAATACAATAATAAATAGGTTTAACAAAAATAGATATGAACAAAATTTAAACAGACTAAAAATAAAATAAAAAATCTGTGAAAAAAACTGATCTGCACAAAATTGAAACAGAGAACAAATAACTAAGAAATAACAAATGCTGACAGGTCGACGACAAGAGTTTGCCTTTATTATTACGCAAAAGTCGCCAAACCGCAAACCACAACAACAACAACAACAACAAAAGGAGGCAACAACAATGTGCAACAAAAGGAGGCAACAACAACAAATGCTGACCGCAGTCAAAGGCTGCTTAAATTGCCGTTAAGTCAAACACTTTGTAAATGGCCGAAACTAGCTGCAACTTGGCCCCAAAACTCACTTCTGGCCCAACTCGCTGCCTAAGGTCAAATGGCGTTTAATAATTTGGGTTACTCGCTCGGCAACGTGTAACACAATGTGGCGGCTGCAACTGCCGCGGCTGCCGCTACTCACAGAGATACATATCTAACAGATACAAAATTCAAATAAGACATTCAACAGCTCGATTTTTTCTCGTTTTTCTGTTTTTGGCGCGTGCCAAGCTAAGTTTTACTTTTTTTTTATTGCTTTTGGGCCAACACACGCCCACATTTTTTCCAATCGTTTGGGCCATTTGTTTTTGTTTCGCTTTCAGCTGTTAAATATCGCATGACAGAGCCAGAGTCAGCATAAATTGAAAATCAACTGTGTTCGAATCGCTAGTACAACTCGGACTTATAGCGACTGCTTAAGCGTAATCAGAGGCGTGGCACTTTTGATACTCTGTCTATTGGCTCAACTTAGTATGTTGACTCTATATAGATTGAAGATCACAAGATAGATCCTCAATTTTAGTAAATCGCATTAAAATAAAAATCAAATAATAATTATCAACAAAAAAATGTCAAAAAATTAGAAAGATTTGCCCTTAATCACCAATTCCAAAAGTTTTTCCATTTTTTATACATTTTTTTTCACCATTTTCTAATTAAAATAAACACTTCTACAAAGAAGAAATGAAAAAAAATGCAGAAGTAAATAAAGAAATTTTATGCCTAATTTTACTCCTAAGCAGAGTTTTCTCAAAATAAATTTTATGAATTTATAAACTATGTTGGATGTTTGCATATATGTGAAGTATAAAAATGTTAATGATTATTAATAATATAATTAAAATATTTATTATGCACACGTACAAAAAAACTCTGTAAATTTAACACATTATTTACAAAATTTGGAAATATCCATTAGCGCCAAAGCTATGCCGATATTCTAAAATTTTAGGGAGTTTTTTTTTATGTACATATCTACTCGCACAATTTTTTTATTTTATTCTGTTATTTTATACTTTTTGATTATCTTCGGTTTTGGGCTTGAAATACAATTTTCTAATATATATTTTTTAAATATCCTGCTAAGCTACTTTTGATATTAAAAAGACAACAGCAGCTGAATATAGAATAACAAAAGTTGGGGTCAAGCTGGCAACATTGAAAAGCGAAACGCGTCAAAGGGAAATGCAGTCAGTCAGTTGGCCGGGCTAATTAGCGCTGCATAAGCTGACCCATTTAGTCAGGCTAATTGGCTAGTTGGCCAGTTGGATTTGGCTTGAAGACTTACCTGAAGTGTTGCGCTGATGGTGTTGATACCATTCGCAGAGTGCGATTAAAACTTGGTCCGTTTGCATTGGCAGTGGCGACTGCATCGGCGTCTGCGTGGCCGATGTGGTTGTGTTTGGTGACTGCGACGCGACGCTGCTGGCGCCGTCCGATGCGCCCGACGACGACGAAGCGCCCGACGAGGACGAGGACGAAGCGCCCGATGAGGAGGACGAAGCGCCCGATGACAATGAAGAGGAGGTGGAGGGATAAGAGGAGGAGGCGCCCGAGTTAGCCGATGAGCTAGCGGCAATGTCATCGGCGCCGCCCTCGGGCAGATAAAAGGGCACTGCCATTATATATATGTGAATGTGTGTGTGTGTGGGTGTGCGTGTGGGTGTGCGTATATTTCGTTGCTGGGCTGGCTTAGCTCGTTTTAGTTGATTGTTGTTGTTGTTGTTGTTGTTGTTGCTGCTGTGTTTTTGGTACTTTTCTTTTTGTCCTGCTCTGCGCTTTTGTGTTGGGTATTGTTTTTCTCCCTTTTTCGTTGACACTTTTCTGGGCGTGCACTCTTAATTAATTTTGTATTTCTTGTGCAATATTTTGAACATTAAAAATTGCAGCATTTTTCTGTTTTTAGTTAGTTGTAGTATTTTTAAACAGCACAAAACACTCAAAGTATTTTTTTGTTTTTCTAATTTGAATTTGTTGTTTAGTCGTTTTTACTTATTTAATTTTATTTTATTTACTTGTTGTTTTTTATTTATTTTTTGTTGCACACTTGTCGTAAATTTTGAATTTCGAATTATTGGCTCTGGTCAGTTCTGATTAGTTTATTCGATCTTTTTCGCATTTCTCATAAAGCTCGCGCAACTTATTTAAAAACACAAACAATTCTTGGGAAATAAACTACGATTGCAGTCGGAGAAGCACTTAAAACGTGTCGCAAACTAAAACAGCGATTTGATTTTGATTTTGATTTTTAGCTTGCTTTTTTTTGGTTTGAGGAGAAAACACGTCTTACTCGCTTCGCGGCTGAACTGAACTAAACGGACGGCGCTGTGCGGCGCAATGCGAGGCAGAGTATCCGCAAGATACGCGTTTAAAAAATATGTATAAAAAAAAACGATTCAAATTAAGAGAGAGAGAGAGCCGCAGTAACAGCAGAAGTAACAGCAGCAGCAGCAGCAGCAGCAGCAGCAGCATGGGAGCAGAGGGAGAGCGAATGCGTCGCTGCTCGAGTGCAGTTCGCCTAGGCTCAGCACAGCTCAGCTTATGCACAACATGCATGCATGTTGGTCGCAGGTAGCCAGCCAGTGGGGGACGCAGCGGGACAGCCAGTGTCGACGTCGACGTCAACGCCGCAGCTACACAATGCAAAGAGCAAAGTAAAAAACGAGAAAAGAATAAAAACAAAAACAAATCAGCGTGAGCGTTGCGCTCTTTAGCACAAGAGTGAGTGAGTAGGCGGCGTGTCTGTGCACATGTGTGTGTTGTGTGAGAGGCAGCACAAAGATCTTGTTGAGCAGGTAACTCAGCGCAACAACAACAACAACAGCAGCGAACGTCGAAGCAAAACAAAAGTGCAATTTTGTTTGGGGAGCAGCCGAAAAGAAACAAGCAAAGAGCGCACGTAGAAATAAATACTCTTAGAATTAAATGAGCAACAAAAGGGGCGCGACAATAAGATACCCTTTAAAAAATATGAATATAATAATATAACATACAAAACATATTCAAACGAAGAGCTAGACTTATCCTGCAGCTGGACAAGATTATAGATTAATTGAATAAGTAACTCTACTATATCAACAGCACTGGGTAGAACAAGTCAGACTGGCTGACTCGCCTGAGCCGGGTTTGCGCGCCAAAAAATACGTAGCAGACAAAGTGCCTCGGCAAAATAGTAGTAGAAATTCAAAAAAGGTAGTTAATTTTGTATCACATGTTTTCAGCCGGGAGAAAAATTGAATCTGTAAATAAAAATGTGAAGATTGTAAGTAACTTAATGGATTGCTCCTATTAATTACAATCATTTTGCATTTTCATTTATCTATATTATTTTTATTATTTATTTAGCTTTACTTTTAGCAGCCAGTTGTGCAAAAAACTGACCAATTTCACCATATATTAAATATTGCAGCAAACCTGTTTCGTTTCGAGCTACCGTCGCCCCTCCCCCTCCACTCCCCCTTACGAAAAACAGGCTCTCAAATTATGCTACGTCATGCTCTCCTTACGCTCCACAATTATATTTGCGCGCGCGAAACTCACAACTAAAAGAAAATAAAGAGAATACGCATTCGGTTTGATTTGATTTGTGTCTAAAACCACATTTTAAAATAATAAGAAATAAATAAAAATAAATAGAAAATAATCTTGGTTAAAAAGTTAATTTTATACCAATTGACGTAGTTCATTGTGGCGATATTTTCATATATATAATTGTTTTCATTTTATTTAGAGTATTAGTAATAGTTGACATTACAATAGTTTGATTATGAAACACCCTTTTCTACATTAAGAATTACATTTTCAGATTCACATACTATATTAATTTAATTTTAACAAGACATTTCTTTGCAATGATTTATTTTTATTATTAATAAAAGTAAAACGCCATTTTCTATTTTTAAGATACAATTTTAATGCACCTGAAATTAGATAAATCTAATTTAAAGTATCCTTAATAGGTGCCTGAACAAGAAAGTTTTTTTTTTTATTTATTTTATGTATTCATCAAATGAAAACAACATTTTTATATTTAAGAAAGTTGCAATTTTCATGCAACTGAAATTATATTTATTTTATTTAAATCATTTTTGGAGCTATAAATAAATGAAGTCAATAAACTAAATGAAAGAAATAAAATAAATTAAATAAGTAAATTATATTTATTTTTCTTTGGAGCTCCGCAAGTTGGTCGCCAAAGAAAACGCTGATAAAGCCAAAACATACGATAAAGATAAGGGCCACAAACACACACACACACACATATATACAGACATATGCACACACACACACTTGCAAAGCACACATGTTGCAAGGATTGCCCAAGATGATGAAATTCAAGAAAATATGAACATGAATGCGCATGCAGCCAGCCAGAAGAGAACCCCAAAGAGGACGCGCAGAGAAGAGAAGAGAAGAGAGGACAGAGAACTGAAAAAGGGGCTCGATTTTTATGATTTGTACGCTGCCTCTTTTTGCTTTACTTTGATTTCTTTTTCTTTATCGTTTTTTATTTTTGCTGGCCTTATCACAAAGCTTTTTCATTAGGGATTCCAATTACTTGACTACGATACTTCTTGGTGCAAGGAATGAAGAACTGGTGTTACACACACACAAACACACACACAGTGTTTATGCCGGTCTTCTGTTCCAGCTGCCTGTTGATTTCTTTTGTTTTATGTTTTCTTTCTTTTTGCAATGGAACTGATTAAGCGTAATGTGAGAGAAATGCAGTTGGAAATTGACGCGCAATAAAGTGTTTTAACAAACAACAATTATTTCGTACATTGTAATAAATTATTTATTTAATATTAACAAAAGCCAGTCAGCCCAAAAAGTAGAAAGTAAATTGAGTTCAATTTGAAATAAAATTTAATATTAAGTTTAAAATAATAAGAAATATTTGCACGATTTTTGGGAGTACTTAGTAGTAGTAGTAATAAAAGTTTAGGAAAACTCTTCTGAAGTTAAGTCTAATTTTATTTCGTACAATTCCAAGAACAAGTTAAAATAATTCTAAATAAAAAAATATATATTCATTTTTCAGGTGTCAACAAAAATGACTTAAGACTTGTTAACATAAAAAACAAATGATACCGGATTTATTATAACTATAAATAATTTAAAACTGAACACTTATAGATTAGCAACGATTTCGAATGGGATTTGTATATCTCATCTCGATTCTTATCAGTGGCAAACCAGAGAATGTGCAATAAGAACAAAAACGAACAAAAACAAATGTGAAAAACAAATTGAAATCACTTTAAAAAAGCTCGCATGAACAAATTAAAGCAAATCGTAATACAAATATAAGCGATGTGTACAAATTAAAAGACTTTCCCGTTGACATTTCTGGGTCAGCGACCCAAACAACTCCAACGAGCCAGCTGCAGTAAGTAGGAGACAGCTGAGGCGGCGCGGGGCGAAGAGGGGAGCCCAATGTATCCAATGCCCAACCCAAGTTTCGTTGTTGTTGTTGTTATTTGTATACCCAGCAACAATTGAAAGTGAGTAAAAGAGTGTAGCATGAAAATGTATGCAACGGGGCAAAGGCATCAATGTCATAAAATATAATAATAATAAATGTAATAATATTTACGTAACAATATTAAAAATAATAATAATTATAATTATAATAATAATAATAATAATAATAATAATAATATAAATAATAATAGTAATAACCATAGCAATAATATTAAAAACAGCATTTTTACAAGAAATGTTTTCACATGTGTCTTTTTTAAATTTATAAGTTTAAATAAGTAAGTTGAACAAAATTTAAAAAAAGTGATTAACAAAAAAAACGTATAATTACAAGTTTTCAACTTATCGAATTTTAATTCCAAATAAAACTAGAAAATTAATATTTATGAAAAAAATAATATAATGAATGAAATTTATTTTATTTTAATTTATTATTTACTATTTTTACCAAATGAGAAGATATTTATTTATTGAGTTCCATAATAAAAGGTCGCATGTATTTTTTTCGGAACTTTATATGCATATATATATTCTTGTTCAGCATGAAAAGTGGAGTCGACTCTGCGCTGTGTAAGGAGTATCTCTGACTCGAGCACACTGTAGACTCGAGCACTCTGGCTTGTTATTGAATATGATTATGTGGCACGCTGCAAAAGCGAGCGTAAATTATTTATTACACAATTTTGCAACAGTGGCTGCCAGCAACAACAACAACAGCAACAAAAACAACAACAGCAGCAACAGCAACAACAATGAAAACAAATAAATTTTTGCATTTGACGGCAGCCACGCAAAATGTGACGAAAACGCCGCCGCCCGCTTCAATAAAAATAAATAATAATTTATATTTACTATAAGTAGCAGCAGCAGCAACAACAACAACAACATCAACAACAACATCAGCAACAACAACCAATTAGGCGTTGTCGCTGCAGTGGCTAAATAACTGTAAATTGTCTGCGCGCAGCCGCAATGCAATCGGAGAACGAACAGGCGCAAAGAAGCATAGAAACCAAAGGGGTTATGGGTGGAGGGGATGTGAGGGGTGTGGGTGGGGGTGTGGTCTGTGTATGAAAAAGATGCGTGCTGAGCTGCCTTGTTCGACACAAATTACCGTTAAATTAAGCGCTCGCCGTCAGTCATTTAACCAGCCGATTGTCAATGTGAGTGCGAAGGTTGGGGGTGATTGTGACGGTGGGGTTGGGTGGGGTGGAGTGGAGTGGGTTTGAGGGTTGGTTCTGTTTTGTTATTGAAATCACAAGCTAAAAAAAATAGGAACAAAACTTGTGTTTTTGGTTCAAATTTAAATTTAAGAAAATCGCCATACTTTTGGCGCCAATAGTTACTCACCCAATTTTCTAAAAGTTTTAAGTTTAAAAAAATATGTCTAAGTTGCAGAAAGCGGTTTTTTCTGAGTTTTCCCAATGTTGAACCACTTCACAGTTCGATAACACTAGATTTATTAATTTAGTTTATGTTTTTAATTTAATTAATCACTTTTAGTTTTAGGTAATTTAATTTGTCATTTTATTTATATTTAATTTACATGTTTTATTTATATTTATGTATAATTTACATTTTTTATTTTATAATTATCTCAAATATTTATTTTATACTTTATTTCAATATTTCTAATTGAAAATTGTAATTCAATTAATCATAGTTAGTTTTGTAATTTAATATATAATTTTATTTTAAATTTATTTGGTACAACAAATCTTCCACTCGAGAGACGCCAGAAAAAAATACAATAATAGATTAAATTAAATTTAACATAAAATTGAATATCAAAAGTACATAAAAAAAACAATAATAATAATGTACAAAATTAAAAGTCGATTTATTCATCATATCAAGTGAAATGAATAAAAGTTGATTGGCCTGTCAACGATAGTATTACGCGATACTCTTTTAGCACTCTTGCATAGGCGGTAGCCATGAAAATAAATATAATTATTATTATTGTTATGTCAAGAAAGTTGCACTTTCTACGGCCTCCTAGCAACCATCGATGCCCACCGCTCTCCTCACTTTTGATGACCTGCTCTTGATAAGAGCAGCTGCCCTCACCCAAGCCAATTGCAGCAGCAACAAAACTCCACAAACTCAAATGAAGCAAACGGCAAAAGTTGGATGCAGTCAAACTCGCTGCTCGCTGCTCGCTGCTAGCCTAGGGAGCCAAAGGGGCCAAAATGGGCTAAGGGGCAGCCGGGCAGGCAGAGGCAGGCAGGCAAGCAGGCCGACATGGAAAGGCAGCACGCGACCACAGCGTCACATGTGCCGCAATCTCGCTCCCTCCTCCCCCTTATCACTCTCTCCCTATTTCAAAAAGCAGCACTCTGGCATTGGCAAAGAAGCAGCTGCGAAACTGCCAAGAACATTGACTTTGTGCAAAGCGCAAAAGAAGTCTGAAATAAAAGCACAAAAAAAAAACATGGGAATAAAAAGCGTGTTTTCCACATCGAATACTGTATACCCTTGCGAACTGTAGCCTTGTTCAGAATAATGGAAATTTACCGAATGAGCTTAGCGATTTTTGCACATCATGTTTCTATTCAATTTCATAACTTGCTTCTGAATTTTAGAAAATGATTTTCTTAATAAAATAAAATATTCCTAGAAATAAAAGAAATCGACATATATGTGGGATTGATGCAATCCTTCCTTCCTTTTTGATGGCGATTTACTAAAATTTGAAGCTACTTATTGTACATGTGAAAGTGAAAACCCTGTCTTAAATGACAAACTTAATCATTTTGAATTGCAAGAAATGCAAGAAAACTCAGCTTTTCCAAAAAAAAAAGACTTTTTTATTTTATTTTTCATTTCAAAAATCAGCATATCCTCCAGCAAAGGGTATAAGAACAACACTGGTGAAAGAGAAAAGAAGATGATGATGATGACGTTGATGAAATGAGATGGAATGGAAAGCGAGCAACTTGGGGGCTTATGCAACTCGATGCTGTTTACACTTAGAGACGGGCCTAACACCAACAATGAGGTGGGAGAGGAGGGCAGAGGAGGTGTTGGTATTACAACCGCAGTCTGCATACAGCTGTTTATCGAACCGTTGACAATTGCCAATACTGGATTGCTACACTCGGAAAAATAAATAGTCCTCAATTTTAGCAAAGTAAAGTAATTAGAAATAATTTCTGATAGTTAGAAAACAAAATTTATAAAAATTATAAACGCTTGCCCTAAATCGACAATCCCAAAAATGCATCGATGTTTTCTATTTTTACGTAATATTTTCTATTTATTAAGAGTCTGAATGAATACCCTTAATTGTTGGAAACCCCTTTTCCAAAATTCAGAAACAACTAATGAAATTTACTGGCTCGTGTTTAGAAAAACACAACAGAGAGAAAAGCTTCTGGCAACCCTCGGCGGCTGGGACTGCCCTGCCGCAACAGCAGCAGCAACAGCAACAGCAACAGCAAAAGAACTGAACATATCACGACACAGAATCCGCATCCACATCCACATCGACATCAACTGGGTCACTGACCTATCAAGTGCAAGACCTATTGAGCAGAGCCCAGAGAGAGAGAGAGAGAGAGCTGGCGTGAGAGAGGGTTGCCCGGTTGCTGGCAAATGTGGCAGCAAATGTTGCCAAGGGGGCAGCGCCACAGAAAAAACTCGGGGAAAACACAGGATAAAAACAGAATACTCGCTCGTGAAACATAAAAACGAAAGCGCAGGCGAACAAAAAATTAAAATAAACGAAAAGGGGGCATGCTGCTTCGGGGAGGGAGGGGCTTGCTAAGAAGGGTGCAGGGGCAAGGGTGCGGTGGCAGTGCAACGTGGCCTGTGGAGGCGTATGGGCGCACACTTTAGGTGTCAAAGCGTGCGCCAATGCAAAGGGGCCAAATTTGAAAGTGTGTGTGTGTGTGTGTGTGCGAGTGTGTGTGTGTGTGCGAGTGTGTATGTGTGTGTTGAGAATAAATGTGGCAATTTTATTTACATTTCGAGCAGCGCCTTTTGACTTTCGCAGGTTGGCCAGGCAGATTGGCTGTAGGGTCAGGTCAGCTATTAAAAAGTAGGCCCCTTAATTGGGCTAACTCTTTATTTTCACCGACTTTGCGAAGGGCCGCCTGAAAGAAAGTGGATCGCTTTGATAAAATACCCGACGCAGGGGAGTTGCACAGCAGAAAATGGGGTTGCCTCTGACATTAGCCGGCATCTTGGGGGAAAACTTCGCAGCCACAAAAAGAATAATAAATAAAAACTAAAATGGCTGTTTTTCAATCTAAGATCTGAGAAATATTCAATGGTTAGAAGCAAAATTATTTGCAAAATACTTCCTTTATATGCTTATAAATTATTTAATATGTAATAAGTATAATTATTTAGAATATATATTTTATTTAACTAACATAAAAACAGCAACTAATAATAATAAAACTACTATTCTGAAATATTTTTTATTTAAATAGGTATTTTTAGTAATTAGGACACAATGCACTGTGAAGAATTAGCTGAAAACATATTTGATTTAAATATATATATTAATTAATAATTATATATATAAACTGAAGTTTAGTCATCCAAACATAATAACACCATTACGAAATTATTTCTTACGAATCATTAAAATATTAGCTAATATTAATATTTATTTAGTCATTAGAAATGAATAAAAATCATGCACTATATATATACATTCAAGTGTTTGGATTATAATTAAACAATAACTAAACTGAAGTTTAGTCATCCAAAAATAATAACACCATTACGAAATTATTTCTTATGAATTATTAAAATATTAGCTAATATTAATATTTATTTCATCATTAGAAATGAATAAAAATCATGCACTTGAAACGAACTGATTGATTAGATAGTCAAATCGGATGCAATAATTATAATGTATGATATTTCCTTTCTGCATACAAAGATCAATGACTTTTCTTAAAGTTAAGCTCTGTAAACACATGAAATCCACATGAGGCACAGCCTGCCTGCCCCTTGCCACATGCCTCAATCGCTGTGTAGCTTATCAGACGTAACACTGAAACAGTAGCCGGACAAGCAGTCAAGTCAAAAGTAACAAAATGTCATGATTTACAATAAGAAATCATATATCTCCCCACAGTTGCTTTTGCTTCTTCTTTTTTTTTTGTTTTTATCTGGTTACAAAAAAAAAAAAAAAGAAAAGGAAAAACTCAAACTCAAACACAAACCTGAGCTGAGCTGACAATGAGCGCCTAAAGGGTTTCAAACTGGACTCCCCACCTCCCCTCCCCTGCAATGCCCTGCCACAAACGCAAACATATTCAACAGATGGATGGACAGACAGACAGACACACACAATCGAATGAAGCAAAAAAAAAAAAAAAAAAAAACTATGTTACAAAGACAGAGAAAAGAAAACATTAAAATGGAAAAAAAAAACAACAAAACTGACAAACTGAACTGAAGAAACTCTGGCAACGAATCGGGGCAACTGCCAAGAACACAGTTGTGGACAAGGGCATGGCTGCTGGCAGGGGGGAGCGGGGACGTGCGTTTATTTTGTGTAAGACAGGTAGCGAGTCGCCGCTCGACTTGGCCATTGTCTGCCTGTGTGTCTGTCCACAGTCCACTGTCCACAGTCCGGGCTCCGAGCTCCGAGCTGCTCTGGCACTGAAAAGTGCGCAGTTAAAAAAATCAGTCGCCAGCGAGAAACCCACAGACAGAAAAAGATCAACATAATCGATGATGATGTGGTTGTAGTAGTTGTTGCTCCCCCCGTCCTCACTCTTCAGCTACACTCACAAAAAAATAAGTAATAAAAATAAATAAATAAAATAAAGTATATATATTAAATTTATGGTTTTGGCCTTCTCAAGTTTGCATTTCTAAATTACAGAACATTTTTTAATTTTACTAAAAATAGACTAGAAAAAATATGTCTAATTTTTAATGTGTTGTTTTCTAAATTATAAACTATCTACCTATAATTATTTTTAAGCTTCTGAATTTTAGAATGGGTTTTTCTAAAAACTAAGGTTTGCATTTCTATTTTTTAAGAATGTTTTTTTTTAATAAAAGAAATTATTTCTAAAAAAGGGTACAAATTTGCCATTTATTTTGGGATTGTCAATTTGTATGCAAATTTTATTTCTTAACTTTGTTAAATTATTTCTATAAAATAGAAAAACTATATATTTTTTAAGACGATTTTCATTTCGACGGTTTTTCCCGATTTACTAGATTTTTTTCTAAGTGTAGCCCTGCCGTAAATGTGTTAAGAAAACGCGCAGCGAGATTAAATGAGCATAAAATACAGCGCAGCAAACGTCGAACCGCGTGTAGCGAAAAAGAGTCAAACCTTAAATACAAAAAAAAGAAAAAAAAACGAAAACGAAATCGAAAAAAGTATCTTTAAGATGCCAGACACGAAACACGTCGTCGGCTGGCGTTCATCAGCAGCGACCCTGTTGCTGACTGTCTGACAGACTGCCCACAGTTGAGCACAGGCCGATTCCCGATTCCCGCTTCCAGGCCCAGTCCCAGTCCCAGACCCAGTCCCAGATCCAGTCCTACTTGGATAGTCCCGGCCTGCCCTCGAGCCTTTCGCCAATAAAATATGCATGCTGAGCTCGGCTTGAGACCAGCGGCAATCGCTGCTTATGGGCCTCAGCTGTGTGGCAGGCATGGTGGCAAGGTGGCAAGGGCTGGGCACAATCAGCGAGCAGAACTTCATAAAGTGAAAATGTGTAGCATATATTTTGATTATACTACACAGACAGACTTTAAAGTTTCAAATGCCCTGCAACCGGCTTTAAGCTAAATAAACTTTTGTTGGCAATAGTAAAAATTTTGAAGAATTAATACTAGGATAATTGAAACTGGAATAGTAATCGGAGCAAATCGGAACCTAGATTCCACATTTTTTTAAACCCAAAACCGGAACTGATACTATTTGCCCCGAAAATCCCAAAGTGAACTAAAGCATCTTGCAGAATACCATATTGGTCGATCCAGTTTCTTAACTGCTTGTATTTTTATGTATATGTTTTCAATCTGATATACGATAACTAATATACCCAATTTGATGTCTTTAGCTTTTCTAGTCTCTGGGATACTTTTGTTTATACGGATGGAGTGAAAGATTGACAAGGCTAGATCGAATCAGCATTTGATTCTGATCAAAATAATATCGGTATTGTATTGAAAGCTGATCGTAAAAATTAAGGTACCAATAACGTTGAAAAAAATGTCGAAATATAATATTTAATATTATTTATTAATATTTATACATAAATACATATTTATTTTATATAGCTTATTTGTCTGTTGAATCTTTACTGAATCCTGCAATTCTTCCTGGATCCAGCGACCTTTTCGTTTTTCGGGCAGCGCACACACGGAGAGCTACAGTATCTTTTGTTCCAGAGAAGCAGACAAAAGCTCATCAAAAATTATGCCTCGCAGGCAAATGATGGCATGAAAAATACAACACCAACTAAGCGAGCAACAAGCAACAAGCAACAAACAACAGCAGAAATTATGCGCAATCGAAGCCAGCGAGCAGCTTCTGTGCAGCAGCCCAGAAATGAAAAAAAAAAGAAAAGGAGAGAAAAAAAAGAAGCGGAAAGCTACACTGAGAGAAGGCGGACAGGCGAGCACATCCTACAGATGCAGATACAGCTATAGCTACAGCTACAGCTACAGCTACAGCTGCAGCCACAGATACAGATACTCCATGTGCTTGGGCTGGCTAACAAATTATGCCTGGACGGCCATAAAACATTTGTGTTTAGCCCAAGAGGCAGAGTTGTCCAGCGAAGCCAGCGTATCACGATCGCTCGAACGGGGCGTGGCAGAGGGCGAGACTGGGGCACACGCATGGAATAGAGGCAGCGGGGAACAGGGAACGGGGAACCAGGGAAACAAGGAAGAAGGAGCTGGGACCAGGGCCAGGCTAGTTCTCGATCAACGCTCCACAAACTGCGCGCCTCGAAAAACTTTTAATCATGCGTTCGTGTTCGCCAAGTTTCCAAGTTTCCAAGTTTTCAAGTTTTAGGTTTGTCTTCTCCGAGTCGCCTTTTGGTTTCTGTGCATTTTATAATGATTGCATTTATCATTTATTCTGCGCGTCAACCAAATTATATGCCTGAGCTTATACAAAGTGTGCGTAGAGGGAGAATGAGAGGGGATGGGGTGGAGGGGGGGGGGATGCTACAGCAAAACCCATATTTAAGTGCTTCGATCGATTCGGCATTGATTTGTTGGTCCGCTCCTTGGCATTTCCGATGAGCCCAGAAAGATAATGAAAATTTGGTAAATTAACTTCATTTTTTTTTCTAAAATGCCAAAACGTGTTTATTTTATTCATTTTATTTTTTAATTTTTATGCTTAACTAAGAAATAAATATTATTTAAAATTTTAGTGAGTACTATTTTAAAATTAACTGAATTAAAAATAAAAAGGGAGAAATTCAGTTAAAAATAAGCAGTCAAATGCGAGAAAAATAAATAAATAAATTAAGGGATTTAATAAAAAATAAATCAGGGCATATTAATATGTAAAATAGTTCAACATTTATTGTGAGACTTGAGGAAACCCAAAAAATCGCAATCGGCAGAGATAATGAGAGAAAGAGAGGGTCAAGAGAGTCAAATCTCAGAACCTGTAGAGTAAGATAAGTTTAGTATTTAAGTTTTGAGTTGGCGTTGTCCAAATTTTCAATTTCAAATAAAATTCTTGACTTTCTGAAACTTTAAACAATTCTTTAAATATATTTTTCAGCGTGTTGACTTGTTAAGAAGCCAAGAAGCGTACTACTTATGATAAGTGAAGAATAATTTAATGCTAAAACATGATTGTCGGCAAATGCATGTATAAGAATTCTTCTGCATTAAAAGAATTCTTCAATGATCACACAATAGAAATCAACACCCTGAAAATTTGACATAATTCTTCTAAGTTGTAGAAATATATACTCTGAACTTTATAAATACAAAATCTGTGTATAAGAAAGTTACCACCCTTAGTTTTAGAATTTTACTTAGGGAATAATTTGAGGCAAGTGTGGAAAAGGGAGAAACCAAACACTGATAGCGCTCGCTAATCCCTTGACTCACTTGTAATCCGTGTGCTGTTTTGACCCAGAGATACAGCGAGTTAGCCAAGCGCAGCATTTGCTCCAGAGCGGCTAACTACGCTTTGATCCAGCCGCAGCCCAGCCCGGCTGAGAGGTCAACATTTATTGGAGCGTGATGTGGCTTCAAGTTTCGCTTTCGTTGGCTGGGTTTCGCCAGAAACTTGGAAGAGAGACAATCATCAAGCCGGCCACTGCTGATGGGGAGTTGCAGAAGAAGAGCGCACTGATAACATAAGATACTGCCGCCAATCCGTTGGCAGGCACCAGTCCCAGCTGGAAGCCGAGTGGAGGAGCTGGAGGAGCTGCAGCAAGTGGACCGTCTCACACCTCGGCCAGCTTGTCAGCAATTACAGTAATTCCAATTAATACGCAGCAGTTGTCGGCTGCTCCCGCTGCCACCCCTGCCCCCTCTCCCACTCGGCAGGCACTTATATTTTCTAATTTGTGGCGCGTGTTGCATGCCACAAATCTCAACCTCAACGAGGCTTTGCCCGTTCTGTTGTGTGTCTTTATCTACACTCATAAAAAAATCAACCCAAATCTTAGTAAATTGCCTTAGTTTTCAGATTCAAATTAAATTCGGAAAGTAAACCTTTCGAAATTTTAGAAATGGTTTTTCCAATATTTTAAAATTATTTCTAAGAATTAGAAAAGCTGTCAATATTTTCCGTCGATTGTCATTTTAGAACGATTTACTAAAATTGGTGCGATTTTTTTTTTGTGAGTGTATCTACACACACACACACGCATACAAATTAGCATGCAACATACAAAGTAGCATTAAAGCATACAATGTGGCATCTGTAAGATGCGAGGAGGAGCAACAACATGCGACTGACACGGCAGAAAACGCAAAATTATTATATCTAGATGGTTTGCCAGCTGAAATGATAAATCAAAGCAACTGCTGCCCGCTCCCCTAAGGCAACCAGTAGCAGATTGGGTGTAGGCTGAGTTTCGGGACTACAATTATAAATTGCAAAGAGTGGCGATGCGGACTCGACTCTACTTGGCGCAGAAGTTGGAGCTGGAGCTGGAGCTGGAGCTGGAACTGCAGGAGCTGGCACATGGCTGGTAATTGCCCCCGGGGGGAAATCAACGAGAGTTGCAGCAGCCGTCTTTGCTGCAGCAACGGATGCTGCAACAGGCCACGTATATAACGTTTATCACACAATTCTAATAACTGCTGGCGCTTTTTATCTGTATTTCTGCAGTATCTCTGGCCAGCAAAGGAAGCCAGCGCAGATACATTTCGATTATTGCTGCAACTGCAACTGCAACCAAGTCAGTTCTTGCCATTTTCCTCTATTTTGACTGAGTGATAAATGCAGTTGCAGTACGGATTCACTCACTCTGGCCGAGACCCAGCACCATTTGTATCTGTATCTGTATCTGTATCCAGGCATCTGTTTGCTGGAGAAACCCCTATAATTAGTGGATAAGAACTGTTTTTCCGGGTTTAAATTTCTTATTAATTGATGTGGTTGTTTGTGAATGCATATGCTGAGTGCTGACTGCGTACTTTCAGTTGCATTCGATTCATGGACTTTGTGAACAGCTGATAAATAATCTGGCAAAATTCTATATTAACAATTTCAAATTCTACGAATTGAACAGTTCTATATTTTATAAAGCAAGAATATATTTTTAAGTTAATAAAAATAAAATAATAAATTCAAATTTATGCAAATATATTCATAAACTTCAACAGCTCTAACTCCAACTCACCTGCTCAAATAATTAAACATATAAATTAAATTCATTTACGTAACTCTAATTGATATGCTGCAAAATTGAAGTTTCTCACTTAACGTCAACTTCAAAGAACACGCCACACTAATAAAATACATATCTTATAAAATTATTGTATCATTCGAAAGAAATTTTAAAAATTTATTTCAAACCCATATAGTTTTCAAAATAAAAAGTAAAGTTAAAAAATTATAAGTTTCATTAATGTAAATAAAATCGAAATGGATTTAATTTGTAGATATTCAACATTTAACAATTATTTCTATGCCAGATAATATTTGATATATTAAGATAAATATTTTGATTTTTTCAAATAGATAAAC
Organism: Drosophila nr. fundita; assembly: GCA_035044245.1. Taxonomy (NCBI): domain Eukaryota; kingdom Metazoa; phylum Arthropoda; class Insecta; order Diptera; family Drosophilidae; genus Drosophila; species Drosophila nr. fundita. The sequence goes on along the minus strand of JAWNMG010000622.1, from coordinate 32,523 downwards.
ATTCATTAATTTCGACAAATTTTCGTTAAAAAGATTTTCTAATTCATAAAAAAAAAAATACAGATTAACTATGAATATATTTTGAGAGAGTATTAATTGTATTGTAGTTAGTTAACACACTTGTTGCTCTCAAATAACGCATTGACATTAACTGCCTGGTGGCAAGAGTCGTGGCATATTAATAAGTATTATTTAAACATTAAGTCGCAATCAGTCCAACAACTCAACGCGCATAATTATGCATGGCAGAGTTTGCCTCGCTCGTAGATCGCCGCTAAGTGCAATCATTGAGCAGAGAACATAGTCAGTATTTATATGCCCGAGGGGGTATCTGGCAGGGAGATGGGGAGGGGGTAGTGTACGCGACATGCATTCAGTGTTTCATAAGTCGCAGTAGCAGTTGTCAGATGCTCGATTATATCTGTGAGATACATTTGCGCGATAAGGCGCGCGAGCGGAACGCGCTCGACTCTCGCTGCTTGCAACATTGTTGATTAAAAATAAATTGTCAACTTTGACAGCGAAGCGGCAGTTTTATTTATAAACTAAATGGATGTGCACAATGGAATGTTTTTTTTTTTTTGCTCAACTGGCGCAGAAGGAGCGCACTGCAAATTGGCATTTTTATTTTTGGCCCATCTGCGTTGGCAGACAGCGGGGAGACTTTGGCTTTGGCTTTGGCATTGCCACGCGTTGCCTGCTTGCCTGCTTGCCTGCTTGTTTATTCTTGGCTGCTGACATCAGGCTTGAGGCAGCTAACGGAATGTCTAACGCACTGAAGGGAGGACCGCCCAAGCGCCGCACCTGCAACGTTTTTCATTAAAATGCAGCCATTAACACACTCTTCTTTTACTTTTACGGTCCCCTCTGGGCTGTGGCTTGATTAGCCCCCAGCCAGGGGGCAAGTTGCGCTTCCGCTGCGGCACGCGTTACCTGCGGACTTATAAACAGCCCACTGAGGCCCAGCTTGACAATTGCATTGATTGCACTTCTTTGTGCATGGCTCATTAGAATCGAATGACAGTTAGATTTACATGCATAATGCAACTGGCTAGTTGCTCTTACACTAAACGGACTTGATTCTGCCTGTGCTCATTTATCACTGCCCGATTTCGTTGGCCATAAGCCCAGCGATGACGCAGCACTTTCGAGTTGATAATAATTAACAAAAGGAGCTGCAACGAAATTTGTCAAGCAGCTACCTAAAAATGACACAACACAAAATTTGTGAAATGCTTTTTTAGTTTGCTGAGAACTTTCTGTCGTTGACATGACAGCCAATGAATATTAACTGCCACAAAAAAATGTTGCTGCCTCAAAAGGTGAAAAAGACTGCGATTGCAACTGGGACTGAAAGGCGCTTAATCCTCGCGATGATTTGACGGATTCAGCGCTCAATTTGTATAACTCGACTTGGCAGGCAGTCAGCATCGAAACGGAAGATTGATGCCACTAAGTGATAAGGCGTGCTTAAATAACGGCATTAATGTGCAACACTCGGCGGACAAAAAGCTAATTTGAGATCGTAGAAGACCTCTTGACGTATGACGGAAGATATATTCAATAGTAAGACACAGAAAATATCAACAATTTTATGCATAGTTACAAATTGGATTTGCTTTTAACATTTCTTATGAACTGTCTAGAGAAAATCTTCGACTGCATAAAACATATATATCTATATATATAGCATAAACTTTCTCATAGTGGTTTCTTTTTCTTTCTCTTTAAATAATTCTTTAGTTTACTCAAACAAACTACTTTTCTCATGGATTTCTCAGTTTGAGCACCTCAAATCTAAGGCATAATTGTGGCTAAATATTTAAAGCTATCATCGATCTATTGATATTTACCCAACTTGAGATTTGTTCCCAGGCATTGAACAAAGATATTTATGTTTACTTGTCTTATCATTAAGCATTTGGTGTAATATCAATTTTCCCAACACCTAACACAACATGCAAAAGATCAATAAACCCATACAAACTGATTGCTGATTGAAAACTCATCAAATGAAAATTATGCACGACAATTTGTGTATACGTAATGCTTGCCGTACACCTTAGCGACCGTTATTTGAGTTTCCCAACATAAGTATAATAATCATAACTCGAATTGGAAATCATGTAGTACTTGTCCAGAGACCCAAGACCCGAGGCCCAATAAGGGCAATCAAACAAAACAGAGCCGTGGCGTACGCAGCATAATAAACTAAATGGTAAACAAATATTGGGGCTGTGGGGCTTTGGATACTTGCTGAGTTGACAGCAAACAAATTGAGGAGCAGAAGCAGGCGATGGGCGGAATTGACAATCAAAAGTCGCCAGCCCAAAAAAAAAAAAATGTTTAACTCTGTTTAACCAACTGACACGCAAGTGCAACGCCAATTGGGGTCGGGCTACCTGTCCCAGTCCCTGTCCCTGTCCCTGTCCCTGGCCCTGTCCAAGTGTCTCAGTTCAACTCTGTTCTGCTCGTATCATATTTCAATAATTCTTCACTTTAATTTGTTTAATGGCAGCGCGTGGGCGTCAAAGATTTGAAGCGGGGCAGGGAAATTGACATTAACGATAGATAGCCAGATAGTCATCGGGTTGCTTAATTGTCGTGACAAGTTGACAGTTCGCATGAAAGCCCATCCATTGTTCTCGGCCATTTTGAGCAACTGTCTGCATTAAGTATTAAGTTTCGAGGCTCAAGCTCAGGCGGAACAAATTTCCATTCTTTGTTTGGCCGCAGTGCTTTTCATTCTTTTACTTCTGTTTTATTAAACATGAACAATATTTATACGGTGTTTATGCATTTATCTCACTTGACCCACATTTTGTGTGTCGCATGGCTTATTAAATGCGTGCACTGCGACCGACTACACTCAGAAAAAAAACTATCCTACATTTTAATAAATCGCCAAAGGTTGGTCGACCTATTATACAGCAAGTAATTTTCTGAAATTTAAGGTTTTTGCATTCTAAAACTTTGTTTGGCTTATGTCTATTTCAGTGTAGATTTTTCTAAAACTTACGAAAATATATGTCTAATTTCCATTGAAGAATTCTTAAAAATTTCTTTGTTGTTACTAATTATATTATTAAACAGACGATTGCTAATCTCTAATAAAAAAGGAAACATTTTTTTTTTAAATTTAGGTTTGCATTCCACCTTGTTTTTTAATGATAGAAATTATTACAAAATTAAATAAATAAACTTTAAATATTTTGGATCAATTTTCATATTGGTGCAATTTCACTAAAATTTAGTGCGACTTAATAAAATGTAGGGCTATTTTTTTTGTGAGTGTACTACCAATCCCCAAGGGACTGACAAGAGCCGCAGCAGCGGCCTGGGTGGCGAGTGCGGCTTCTAAAAAACATGCGATCGCATCGATGATTCATTTGGTTACATTTCGCCACTGCAGTGGCTGTCAGGCACCATATTCGGTGCTCGTTTGTGGTATAAGAACGAAAGTATGCAGCTCACTGCCCGTTGGGCCTATGCGTCAGACCTTAGCCATTTGGGGAACGCGACTCTTTTTTGTTCGGGTTGGACACCAGTGACAAATGAGTGAGTGAGCTCTGCAAATTGATGAAGCTAGCTGTCAGAGAACTCAGCAAAACGACAATAATTCAAATCGCATTTTCTATGAGCTCCACAACGATACGTTGAAAACATGCAAGATTGTTGCAACGTTGCATCGAGTGTCTGGCAACACCTCATTGTCTAGGCAAATAGGCGGATCGAGAAGCTTAACAAAATATATTTCATTTTAAATTATTGTTCAGATGCCTCTCAATATAGCCTGAACTTCCTTTCAGACGATCAACTTCAAATATATTTCTAAAATAAATTTGAAATTATATATCGATTCTATACATTAAATCAGAACATAGTTTTCAATTACATTATTTTAAAAAAAATCAAGAACAAAGAATCAGTAGGCGAATGCAGTAAAGAATATTGGAAATTTATCGGAATTATTACCGGATTTTTTATACCTTACGTACCAGAATAGGAATCGAAACCCAAATTCGTTTCGGTTTGACACCCTGCTTTTTATACTTCTAGGTCAAATAAATAATATAAGAACGAAAATAAAGTTGTACTTTTCGAATAATATTTATGCTGTCTATAAAATATCTGGCGTTAAGATATTGCATTATCCGAATTATAATAATATTTACACAGCGAATGAAGGCATTTTAAATGTGCCTCAATGCTTTTGTATTAACAATGCAGATTTGACAAAGGCGGCCAATGATTAATGTGCCACACTCTGCCAAAGGGGACTGATAATGACTTTTTAAATACGATTCTAATGCGATAAAAGGGGTAATCAAACACTGGCAAAGAGGGGCGCGACAAGGTGAGAAAAAGTCGCCGATCAGCCGTAAAGAGTAACGAGGGTAAAGCCAGTTCTCTACGGCAAAAAAAAAGCATTCCTATTGAAAAGTAATTTGCATTTTATAAGCTAAGCAAAAAAACAAAAAGTGCGCTCAATGATGACATTAGAGGAGCCCAACTCTGTGGCCTGGAGGGGAACGATTTATGCCTTTTTGATGATTGCAAAACTATGGAAATGATGTGATAAGATTGCCGTTTTTAATGCTATGCAAAGTACTTGTGATCGAAGACAGAACAGATCCTCATAAAAAGAGAAAAGGCTGAAAATGCTAAATCATTTGGCTGGCCCTTTGCACGTGCGGCAACCGATAAATGCAAGTTCTTTGTTTAATACTCTATGTTGCTGTTGTTGTTGCTGTTGTTGTTGTTGTTGTTGTTGCTGTTGTTTTTGTTGTAGTTGCAATCATTGCGCGATCATTTATGGGCTGAACAGCGAGCGTTTGTCTCTTGTCAGCAGCCTCATCTACTTTATATTCATGTTGCGCAGATTGCAGCTCGGATGGGGGCAGAAAGATGATGATTAGACAACATTTGCCATGAATTTTGTCACGTTCAGAGTTCACACTTGGCCAGAGGAGGGAGGGGCGGAGGGAAAGGGCTTATTCTTGAGTAAGTTTGTAATCAGTTTTCATGAGGCTGCACTTGGTCCACATCGTAACGGTCTTTTCGAGCCCCTTTTTGTCATGACTCGCAGCGTAAATTGTTTTTAACTAAAGAGTTTTTTTTTCCCATCGCCCGGAAAGTCTACTTAGCCGGTTCCATGTCATTAAGTTTTTCCAAGCAATACGCTTGTCATACTCTGCCACCTATCAGGCAAAACAAAGAGCCGGCATGTATTCCGTAGACATATATACATGTATATGATTCGTAAGTGACCGTTAATTTACTCATCGTTCCTATAATCCGTTACGCCTGGCCTCCGTTTTACATTAATACGCCAATTTTTCGTTACAAAAGGCCCAGACACAATGCCTATATCTGGGCGACAGACAAACCAAGTGACTGTAATTATCATTTTTTGCATTATAATTTGCTCCTCTTTTTTTCGTTGGCTTCTCCACTCCAGTTCGTCAACTCGGCGGGCCTTTAATGTGCGCACATTTGCGTGGCAGCAACATCAATGAAACGAGGCAGAGGCGGCGTCAGCTTTGGAGACATCCCATTGCAGTTAACAACAACAGCAACAGCAGCAAAAAATGGTAATGAAATAACAATTATAACAAAAATGTTTTTACATTTTAAATTCAGTTTTGATGACTAATAAGCAATCGGCAACGGCAGTTGCAGAAAAGAATGTGGCATTGAGCAATAAACATTCAGTGACTGAAAAATGTACAGCCACTACCAAAAGTAAGTTACCAACTTTATGGTATTCCTTTAAATAATGGTAATTTATTCCTTCAACTTCTTCGTAATTTAAAACAGTGACACATAAATCGAAAATCACATTTTAAGGGAAATACACAATTGATAAAAATAAGCCATTTTTATAAAGTGTTATAAAATTAAATAATTATTTAATGTAATACTTCTAATATTAAGGCATAGGCAATAGATTGAAACTAATTTTGTAATAATAATATATTTATAGCCATTAAATATAGTCAATATCAGATATTAAAAACACATAAATAGACTTTAAATATAGTCAGTCTTGAATATATACAATTAATATCATATTTTTACATAAACAAAAAAACAGATTATTAATGAAAATAAATAATAAGAAATAATAAGCGCAAGCTTGTAGCACCGGAAGGAATAATTAAAAATAATTAATCAATAAAATTCAAATAAATTTCAACATCCTTGGAAACAATTTCCGTATTATACTGTTAAAGCGACAAATGATTTTTAATTGGTTTGGAATACTCCTTAAAATTTGGATCAAACTCAAATTTAGTTTCCTTCTGCTGGATATGACGGAGGATATGGAAAATGTTAGAACCGTATTTGAAATTCATATCATTATTTTTGAGTATATTAATTTGGGTAGTAAAATAGTTTCATAGAATTCATCGGAGTGGGAGTTGGTTATCTATTGCCGATGTCGATGTGAGTTCCCCACCACCCCCTTGTAAGAATATACCTAATGCCTTTTTAGTATTGTAAGGCAACTCCATAAATTGATGTCCACTTTACCGTTGTAGTCGATTTTGTCTATTTCTTAAGCCCAAAAACCTTTAACGGCAAGTGACGCCAAATTTGGGTAATTACATGGGACAGACTGATGGCCGGACAGACGGACGGAAAGACGGACAGATAGACAAACGGACAGCCGGACAAGAGCAACGGCACCGCATGGGACCCGGCAACGGCCCAACCACATGTATAAAATATTAATCAAAATCACAAAAGAACAAGCACAAAAACGAAGAATCAAAACAAAAATTAAAAACCCAACAACAACAGCAACAACAACAGCAACAACAGCAACAACAGCAACAGCAACAAGAAAGCGCACTGCTGAAAAAGCATTAGGAAGGTGTGTCGCGGTGGGAGGGGGGAAACGACTGATAGTCGGACAGATATACAGACAGGCGGACAGACAGGCAGACAAACGTTGCATGGATGCAAAGCACTTTATAAAGTTAAAGAACGGATCGAGAGGGATCGTTTTAGATGAGGAGAGAGGGGGGGAAACGGGGGCGGAGGGGCAGCAAACGAGCAGCTAAACTTGTTATACGCAATCGAATCGAAAATACACATGAGCGAAATAAAGCGACGCTCAGTCAGTCGGTCTGTCTGTGTGTCGGTCTGTCTGTCTGTCTGTCTGTTGTCGGTCGGTTGTTGAGGAGAGAACCAGGCAACTACGACGACGACGACGGGCTGTGGCTGTAAATCTAGAACTAGTTTTGTTTTTATATATTTTTATTTATACACACATACACATGCATACATGCATACATACATATATATATATATATATGTGAGTGTGTACATACATACATACGTATTTGTGCAGTGCAGCCCAATGACGCTGTATAACAGAAAATATTGGACACCTGCACGGTTTCGTATCGCAGGCAATAGCAACAAATACAACGCGGCGTATGAGGGACAAGTGAGGCCCAAAAACCGACAGATGGACAGCGGTACGGAACGGGACGGAACGGATGGGGGGGACGGACTTACGTGGGGCTCTCAGCGAGAGCGATAACAAGTGAACAGAGCTCAGCACTCAAGTCGAAGCGTAAATACCCTTTACAAACAAGATACAAAGAAATAATAATAGAAAAGAAAATTTCATAATAATTATAATCGTTGTGCTATTCGCAACTCTCTCTCTCAGTCTCTTCTTTAGTGCTCACAGTCACAAAGAGCATCTCAAAATGAAACGTTGCAGGCTAGGTACTGTATAAACACATACACACACAAACATATGCATATATACATGTGTACATATGTACATGTGTAGCTGCAAAATTTTGCCTTTCCTGTATCTAAAGAAATACAAAAACGAAAAAGAAAACAAAAACAAAAAGGCAGCCGAGCGTTGAGCGCCGTCGGAAAAAGAAGGACGAAAACTAATGGCCAGGCTTTTATTTCCAAGAAATTTAAAACTTTACGAAAACGAAAAATGGTGTTAGGGTGTAGACGCCGAGATCGAGACCGAACCGGAGCCACTTAAGCAACACATGGCACTGCTTGAGGATCGCTGGATCGTTTGGATGGTTGGGCAGTTTAGATAAATGTAGACAAGGCAGCCAGCAGGTAGCTGCTATTTGCTAGATGGTAACTGGTACCGGGTAGCTCTGCTGACCCTCGGGGACTCGGCATTAGTTTTTTTTATTGTGCGTTGGTCCCTTAACCATTTCTCTCTCTCTCTGATTTTGTTTTTGGCAGTATCGGCTTTTGCAGACAGAGGATGCGGACTAGACATTTTTTTGGTATAATTTATGGGACAGCATCTATAAAATCGAAAGCCGAAACAGAAACCTATTATGGAAGGCTGACGAGGCGCGCAAATTAAAATTGTTTCTGCCGAAAATGCAAAACGCAAATATAACATATAAAAGTCAGTTGAGCGTCTCAAATGAAATGACAAAAGACTCGACGGACGCCAACCATATAAGGTAAATCAATTTTACGCCGCAAGCAGGCAGAATTGTGTTTGTCAGCTTAACTGGCCAAAAGCAGCCAATATGGCCATAAGGCGCTCCACTCAGCGCCTGCTCGTCCATCTCTGTTTATGTATATATAACTGTACACTCGAGAGTCGAGAGTTGCGACTCGAGGCAGGAGGAGAACTCCAACACTGCAATTCCAAACTGAGAACTGTTGGCTGTCGGCAGCACTCGAGATTGCTTTTTGAACTTTCCGACGTAGTAGCCCCCCCCCTTGCCACTTGCCACTTGCCCATTGCCCCTTGCATAATTAATAAATTGCCTCGCATGCAAAACGAAGATGGGCGCGCCGATTGCAGCGATAAAAGTGGCTTGCTTTATGACTAAAATTAAAATTATCCTTACACATTATTGACAGACACCGCAAAGCAAAATAAAAAATAAAAAATAAAAAATAAAACCAACAACAGTTGCGAGCCGTAAAACAATCGAAACGTCCAACGAAGAGCGCTGCTGATAGACGGCTGCCCCAGAGACGTGCCACACACTGACCGGGGGGCAGGCGAGAGATCTTGAGAGGCGATAACGTATTGGTGCTTGAGGAAGTCAGAACGCTCCACTGCGCCGATGAGTGGGCTTAAAGACTAAGCAGATGAGTGGAGTGCCCGTCCGGCCAACTGAGCAGGCAGCGACTGAAAAGGTTCAATAGCTCCCCAGTCAAATCGAATTAAACGCAATAAAACTTCGCTTTACAATTGAATTAAAAATTCAAAATCATCTGCAGCACTTGCAGCAAAAATCGAAATTATCATTGTTTCGGTCTTTTCACTTAACAACGTATTTAAAGCACATTTTACAACAGCAATAAAAATAAATATGTTTATTGGAAAATCACAATAAACGCTTACAATTGACAATAACTACTTTAACTACATTTACCTTCAATTATTATTTTTACATATGTAAAACAGTCGAAATACTTTTAAATGAATTAAATGGGTTAATTCTCGATATATTTATCAAGTCAATTAGAAAACTTATTAAGCACTGCTGAGATTTGCTACTGACCAACTTTAAAAGATGAAAGTAAAATGAATTAGAATTCGAAGAATTGAAACGGTCAAAACCTTATGCGAGTCTGTAGTTAGTCAATGGGACCCTTCATAATCTTATGACCCAGAAACTTCTATGGCCACCTACCCCAACAAGGCCATAAAAAAGCGACTAAGCCAAGTGACCCACTTTCACTGCACACAAAGTGCAAAGCAGCAAAGCAGCAGCTGCCCAGGCAGCAATGACAACAAGCCCACTTTCGATGACACATTGTGAAATATTGAACAAAGTGGTCAACCCTTGAGCGAGAGAGACATGGCGGGGGCAGGGACAGGGGCAGAAGACAGCAGGCGCGTCACAGATGTCACATACATCACTCATACGTTGCATGGGACAGTGACAACAAAAGGCAGAAACTGGGAACGCTTCCGCTTGGCGAGACCTGGGAGGCAATATTGCAACGCCCACACTAAAGCACAACAGCAACAAGCAGCTACTTGGCGTCTGATTAACGCGACAAGGCCAACGCGCCGCATTTGGAGGCATGTTTCAAAATTCGAAGAACTCGCTGAGTGGTGCACATTTTGTGAGGAGCTGATAAAAACACTGCCATGTTTTGTAAGAGCAATTAACAGAGTTCAACCCCCACAGAGCTGCTCGTTCACAATGGATAATTATTCAACCAAAGAGAATGTGGGTCACAATTTTTGTGTCTCACTGTCAGCCAGCGCGATTTGTGTGTCACCAGCGATTTTGCGTAATGATTTTTTGAGCGAAGTGCCGCATATTAATTATTCATTAGCGTCTTTTAATTAAAAATCAGCTACGCCTTTGAGCAAACCTACCATTCAACTGTTCAGCTAATTAAAGAGCCGTTTAATTCCCCCCCGGCTGCTATAAATATCCGTTTCGAGAATTGGCCATTTGGCAATGTGCCCAATTTTTGGGCGGGGTGTCAACAAATGGATGGCAATTTACATATACACATTAAGTGCATAATAAGTTCTAAATCATATAATATAAATATTTACTTTTCCAAATTTACCATTTTTAATTTATACCTTCAATCTACAGTTTTGCTCATTTTAAAATACCTTCCCAAAAGTAAGGGCTTCTCTTGAGCATGACATGTTGCCTGCTTTGTTATTTATAGAATTTATGGCCTGGTTGTTGATAGATTCATGGAGCAATTGCAATTGCTGCACTTTGCCGTCTGCCAAATTAAATTTGGCATTTTATGCATTAGATTTCCCCTCCGTTTCGCACCGTTTACGCTTTGGCGCTATTTTCAAACACATCTATTTTTAGAGATTTTTCCAGTTCGTTTGTGTTGCGCACATGAATGGTTAGAGACAGCGAATTTTCCGCACACATATTGCAATATATTTTCAATGAATTGGAGGTGTGAAATATTTGCACTGCTGCCGCAGACAACAGATGCGAATAAGGGTATTAAAAACAGTCAAGCAAGAATCACACGACTGCGAGATACCCTGTAACAAAGTGCACACGAATAACTCAACATTTTTGAAATATTTAATTAGTCAAAAGGAATTTTTTTTATACAATGCCATAAATTCAGTTGCTTACATTTGTTTTCAAAAATGTGACCCGCTTGTGCCAATTTGTATGGTGCAGGGTATAAGCAAACAAAGCAGCATTCAAAGCAAAAAATGGGCGGCACAATTCGAATAACAAATATTGGCCAACACTTTGACACAGGCGAATCACAGGCGTTGTCCAACATGCAGCGCATTTTGGCTTTGATTACATTTTGTTTGGCAACAAATTGAAGCTGCAGTTGACTGCAAATTTAAGCCTTCCAATTGTTATAGCATAATAACTAAATCTTCATCCATTTTGCCAGTCGCATAATATAGAGCAGGCAACCTTCAATCAGACAATATCATACATAATTCAATAAGCATATCGAAGAACTCGAGAAATCATTCCGCAAAAATTGAACCACTTGATCGACTGCCTGTCGCGGCATATTTGTCAATATTTAATTTTCGACAGTGCAGCGCCAAGTGGGGACCAGCTGAACCAGCTGAAAACGATACGTGTGCCAAGGATGTCAACTTCTTGGACAGCTCCACACAGCACCACAGCTCATAAACGATGTGGTGCGAAGTGGTTTGCCGGGGAACTGTATATGTCAATTGCTTTTTTATTTGTTTCGTTTCGTTTTTTATTTTTTGCTGTTTGATTTTTGTGCTTTTTTTTTTTTTTTTGGCAAAGTGTAAACAAGTTGACCAATTGGCAGCCCCAGCAGCGCTGCAGCTTTTAACAATTCGTTTCATTTTCCTTTGCCAACTTTAATGCTCTTTGTGTGCATTTTGGTTTATGAAGAGCGCAATTCGAACAGCGTCCATTAAATCAAACACAGCATTCAGGTAGACCCAAAATCAATTACAAGACATGAGTTGGGAAAGCCAAGGCAATTGCACCTTTTACGTCCACATAGTCGACTTAATTGCGGGTTTTCAATTAGAATTGCATCATTACCCGACTCTTTAGTACGTAAATCCCAATATTTATCTCCCCATAAGAATAGTAATAACTTTTTAAGCGATTTTAATTAAGAAATTCAGCTGGGAGAGACACCGTTTAAATGGCTCAATATGCTTAATCCTTAACCACAAGGCAATCGAGCTCATAATTTGCCGATTTCTGACTAAAGCGAAATGCTGATTCTACTTGTGGCAGACACTCTTCGATCACCAACCCAAATAAAAGAATGCAACATTAACAAAAGTTTCGCATTAACAACAACAGAAAAAAGCTGTATTTGCCTTGCCGAAGATCGAATACTCTTACAGAGCGCATATATTTCATATCATCAGCTCATCGAGAATATAAATTAATTGAGCTCTGGCTTGGCGAAAAGTTTTGAATACCCATTTGCAAGCGAATAAAAAGCAGCCGAAGAAGCCGCAAATGTTGAATACAAAGCACAAAAAATTAATGAAAAACAAAAACAAAAAAACAAAATTGGGTTGAAACCCGATGCTCAGAACGGCTAAAGCCAAGCGCCCCGTGCTGGATGAGTCATGTTCGCGTAGATCTCGGACTGCTGGCCAAAAGACAGCCCGGCCAGAGCCACAACTGGCGGATGGGCACGATCGTTGTTTTCAAATGTGTGAAATGGAATAAACCTGAAGCTTGCAAAAAAAAAAAGGGCTCAGGGTCGGAATGGTCTGAGTTTTGTTTTGACTGCAGACTTACCTGAATGCGGCCCACGGATCGGTTATGGGCTGGCCAACAACAACGACTGCAACGACTTGCTAATCATATCAAGCTTCAAATTGTTGATTATTTAACTGGCGAGTTAAGAGAGATCGCAGCGCTAAATTGTCAGATCATTGCTGCTGTTGACTTTGCTTTTGTGCGGATGACTCACTAGTTGCAGGTAGTTGCCGTCTTTAGCTATGTATCCAGAGACAGACGTGGCAGACAGACAGACAGACAGATGGACAGACGGGACAGAGGCGTCTGCCCGCCTCGAAAAATCTTTGTTTGGCTTCACTTTATTAGATGTTGGAGCCCCGAGTGCTGGTAACTGGGCCCAGGTAGATTTATTGTATAAACAGCAAATGGGCAAATAAGCTCTGTATGGCAGAAAGGCAAACTCTAAGCCAACAACAGCAACAAGTATTTATATTTTCGCTTATTTATTGGTCTGGGTCTGGGTCTGGCTTTGGGTTTGAGTTTGGGTTTGGTATCGTTCTTGGTTTGACCACTTGCCGCCCCAAAAACAAAATCGCCTGGGTGAGTCACTCGATCGGTTCGGTCCACATGTGCGGAAACTGAACTCCTTTTCCAGCAGCACTTTATTATTTTTATTATTATTTTTCGTTATTAAAAAGGCAACAAGTAAAAAAATTGATTGATTTTATAAGCGCGATAAGTTTATGGTAGTCGACTTTGGGGTCGGCCGATTGGTTGGGTCGAGATCGCAGACTGTCTGCGAGATGACTAATGTTTAATGTTTACTATGCTCGTAATGAATTTGTGATCTCTTTGTTACGAGCCACGGCTATTGTGGTTGTTGTGGTTGTTGTTAGTGTCTGTAAAGTGACGCGCTTAAAAAGCAAGTTATTAGCACTTATTATGTGTTGGCGTGAGCGTTGAGTGGAGGTGTCATTGACACCTGAGATTTATGCAAGCAGCTGCTGAATTTGTTTATCTATTTCGGTAGTAGTTGAAATCAGAGCTTATTATGTATACATATATAAATATGGCCAACATGAGCGTGGCTTGTCCTTGGCACATTTGAGCCAAATCGAAGAATCGATTAAGAGCAACATTGTATGTGAGGCTAATGGCCGCCTTTAAACAAAATGTATTAATTAAACAAACAAATGGCAAATAGCAGCCATAAATAAAGACCATAACTAATTGCTGACACAGTTAGCCAGACAAAGCGTGGGCGCCGGCGCACTCAATCCACTGCTGCTGTCAGCAAAAGCTCAGCTCCGATATAAAATTGTCGGAGTCGACAACAAAACTCAATTGGAGTACAACACCTGCACGGCGAATGTGGAGCGCGTGCTCAGACAACTGGGCAAACAAAGGAAAATCGCATTCAATTTGAAAATTCATAGAAACAAAATTAACCAGAACAGAACAGTTTTTTTTTTTGACAACAATTTATTACTCATGCTGGGATTACTTTGTTTTTGATTCACAAATATATAACTCTATATTGAACCCAGATGAAAGCAGAACAATATTTCGATTGTTCTTGTTGAAATCAAACACTAATTCTTACTTGCTAATAATTTAAATATTTATTTATTTATTTATTTATTATTTAATATGTGTGAATCATGGTCTACCCTAATCTATATAATAACTTAATAGCGCTGGAAATTAGTGAATAATCGAATTTTGATACAAATAAATACTCAATAAGAGTAAGAAATATATGTGAGCACACATCTACATAGCCTCTAAGCGACTTTCTGATAATCGTATATATTTACATAATTCATCAGCAAAACACAATTCAAAAGAAAAGCTAAGCGAGAAGAGCAAAGGGAAGTGAAGCGAGAAATTGTAGCGTGGGCGCCAAAGCCCTCATTTGGAATTTGGAGAATGAAAATGGGAAATGAAATTGGGCAGCTGCTGTCAGTTGGAGTTGGGGGGAGCCCATAAAAATCAGTTCAAGTGCAAACAAACAAATTTCCAGTAGCACTTGTTAGAGATAATTTCATAAATTTTGTAAAATGACGCGACTTTCATTTAGGTGGCAGCAGTGCGCAGGCGCAGAGGCAAGCACACTTCGAGAGTTGACTTGACTTGACTGCAGTTCAGTTGAGTTGTTCGAGATGCGTTGATAAATTACAGACAGCTTTTTCTGTTTTTTGTGAGAGCGATTTATGAGTGTGTGTGTGTGTGTGCAGGTAACAAGAGTCGACAGTTGGCACGAGCCATAAATATCCATGCAGACGACGCCAAATCAGCTGCATCATCCAGCGGCAACAACAGCAACAATTACAACTTTTGAGGCACCAACAACGCCCACTTTAAGCACCTATGTAGCAGCACGGTGCCCTCGTCACCTCAGCTGCACAATTAAAATGTAGGCAGTGCCTGGACAAATAAGCCCAAGGCAAGTTAACAACAACAACAACAACAACAACAACAACAACAAAAGTGGCTGAGATGATGTTTTTCTTTTTCTTCTTGATTCGTTTTTATGTTTTCTCTTCTTTTAATTAAAAGGGTTACCAACCGTCTGACAAATCAGAAAACAAATCTAAACAAAATAAATTACTTTTACTCCAACACAAGCTTTTTAGGCTTTTAGGGCTCAGCGACTCACAATTTACCAAGTCATGGCCAAAGTTTTGGGTTTGGGTTTGGGTTCAGGCTTGGGTTCGGGCTTGGGTTCGGGCTTGGGTTCGGGTTCTTGGGCCGCCTTCGACCACAGACAGAATCGACTGAATATGCAGCCAGTGAAAAGCATTTGAATGGAAAACTATTCAGATACCCTTCAAATTGCATGGTTCTTAGACAGAAAGCAGAATAATAAAAAACTGTAAATAATTATTTAAAATATTTGGATTTGCTACGAATGAAATTATTAATTAATAATTAAATTATTTAATTATTATACACAATTTTTAAAAATTTAAAAATCTTCAATTTTTTAATCAGTGCAATCAAATAATTGTTTATGCTCTTAAATAATTAATAAATTTCATACATATAAGATTTAAAATTAATATTGTTTATAATTGGTTAAAATTGTGCAATTATATATAGTATTCTGCAGTCAAAGAATTTAATACTTTCTAGTTTAAATAAATAAAAAATTTGATTTTTTTAATTTGCCACAAATTTAAGCATTTTTTATTTGCACAATTTTTTATTATTATTTGGTAGTCAAAAAATCTAACTTAATAAATTAAAATCCAGTTAGTTATGTAAGAAACTATTAACCATTTAATAACAGCTAAAAACTTAAAAAATAGTATTAAATCTGAGACACGACTTATGTAAGAAAATTGGTAAAATTGATTGGTGCACAAAAGACTTTAATGTATATTTGACTTTGGGCTACTAAAGTTGAAACATAATGTTTAAGCTTAAGTAACCGATTTGGTAAAGAGTATTAACAACAACTGTGCGCAACAAAAGCTAAGAGTCATTTGCTGTTGCCTCTTTGAGGGCTGCTGCTGTCTACAACAACTACAACTAAAGCAGCAACAACAACAACAACTGTTGAGCGTCAAGTCTAAAACTGAAAATGAGAAAAAAAAATAGCTGCGCCGCTTTGGCACGTGCGCAGCCAGTTGGTATCACCGCCCCCGAGACCCGCCCGTCACGTCACAACTGGGCTACAAGCAGCTACAGCTCCAATAGCAGCCACAGGCTCAGCAATAGGTACACCAGCAGCAGCAGCCACAGCAGCAACAGCAGCAACAGCAACAGCAGCAGCAGCAACAACAGCTTGAGGTCCAAACCCCGACAGCAAAGTTGAGTTCCATTTCAGGTTTGAGCTCTTGAAAAATGACGTACAATGGCGAGCTCGTTTTTATTTTTTATTTTTACTGTGTGGCAGTAGACTCCAGGCCAGGTAAATCAACTTGTCTGTTGTCTGCAGAGTGTGGCTCAGGTGTTTGCAGCCATTTCGGACTTAGACTTGCGCTGGCTTTGGGGATAGCTAGGCAGCCAACCACGTTTGATGACTCTGTTTCAGTAAGTCTTGTAATGGGCATTGGCTTGATTAATTTACGACATGGCCAAAGTTTTTGTTGTTGTAGTGCGCACAAAGCGTTTCGTTTAGCTTTGGCTAATAGGTCAAGGTTTGGTTTTTAATTTACAAACATAAAACAAAACAAAAAAAAAAAACAGTCAGTTCAAGTTTAAGATTCTCGTGTCATTGTTTCCGAGTTAAGCTCCAAACAAGCAAGAACAACTATCTTTGACAAGTGCCCTTGCAGAACATTGGCCAACTTCTTACATTTTAATTAAATTACTCATTTCTATAATTTACTTCTTGTTGCTGATGTTGAATATTGCCTAAGGTTAGGTTGAGGTAGGCTCGAGGTTGCTTGGTTGAAAAAGCGATATCTGAAATGTAATATTAAAGTTAATCAAGATTTAATAACTGATAACTTTAAAGGACCTTTCCTGGCTGCCTTAACTCTTTCTTGTCACAGTTACATGAAAAAACTGATAATATATTTAACTGTCTCTACAGATATAGTCACAGAATTCTAATAGACAGGCAGATTATGCACAAAACCTCATTTTGCCTCATTAGAACGAAGATTTGCCGCCACGCATGCGCCACAAGAAAAGTACAGTTAAATGGACAACTGCAGATGAAGATGCAGATGGAGATGGAGATGAGTAGTTGCAGTGCCGCATCGCGTCGGCGTTTGCTTTGAGCGGCAAGTGCCACGCCTGGCAGGCAATTCTCCAGCTTCTGTTTGCTGCTTGCAATAAAAAAGCAGGCACATCATGCCACATCCCAAGTGAAGTACACCCAGCCAATGCCAAAAGCATGTCAAATCTGAAATGGAGCCGAGGTGGTTGCCCACTTCTAAATGACTGCAACACCTGCTCTGCTGGGGTCGGCTGCTGAGACGAGTTGCAAGTGAGCTGCGGCAGGCTGCAGTTGGCTCTGGCCCAGGCAATTGACTCTCTAGTTGGTACCCTAATCAAAACGTTAAACCTTTGCGGCAAATTTGGCATGGCTTTATTAACGATCTTAGCTGTTTGCTGTACAGCCGAGCCTAATAGGCATAGCTGCTGGTAATGGACTTGGATTGGACCACAATGAGTGGCTTAGAGTGGAGTGTAGATAGTCATTAGCTGAGGCTGAGACATGATTGGGGCGACTAATTTATTGTAATGGACCACAAGAACTAAAAATGTTGGAACAGCTGGAAAACCGAATCCCCCAGTTAAGATTAGTATTACTTTGTGTATATATAGATGTATTGATCAGCTGAGCATGCATTTATTTTATAAGCACTTAAGGCTTGAGGCAAACTCAATGGGATTAAGCTAAGCGGATTATGGAACATTAGCCAGCACGCCCATAATCCCTACTCCTGTTGCACCACCACATCATTGTATTGGAACTCAAAACATCATCTTCATAAATGCCAGTAGCATTACATAAATTAACTTATTTATGCCGAGCTGTAAACTAAAACTTTTCAAAATAGTTGGTGGCAAGCAAGCGAGTAGCAACGACTCAAAATATACCCTGCAAGCGGGCCTAAAAGAAACTAGGAAATTGTTTTATTTGTTTGTTTATATTTAGTGTGTGATTTTAATATTTATTTAGTTACTATTTTTTATAGTTAAAATCTCTCGTACTTCCCTCTATTTTTCTCTATGAAGCAAGCAACATTTTAGAATAAAAATTTGATCGGGCATCATAAAAAGAGATCAGCAAACGAGAAGCCAAAATGAAAAAGTCACAATTAATCTTATTCACACCTATTTTACTGGACAAGAGTGTATGTTCGTATTTTTGTGATAAATTCATTTATACATATCAGATACTAAGATTAATTTATTTCTACTTAAAAATATCCGTTCTCTAAGCACATGTATTACTCCCCACCTGAAGTGCTTAGGGTATAAAGGTGAGCAACAAAGGAAATGCCTCAGACACTTCATGCGTTGCTAAGCCCAAATATTAAACAAGATTTTTGACTACCAGTGTTAACACATTGTGGCTGTCGTTCTCGTGGTTGACTAGCACTCTCGCAGCACAACCAACAAAGACAACAACAACAACAACAACAACAACAACACCAACAATAGTCAAGCAGGCTGGCAGCAGCACAATTTATGGCCCTTAGAACAGATTTTAGACACGACGACAGCCCAAGCCACGGACAGAGCCACAGTCACGGTCAGGGGCTGGAACTGAGACGGAGACTGGGACGCAGCCTGCGACGCAGCCTGACGACGCATGCACACGCAAACCTGCAGCAACATCAGTAGCAGCAGAAGAAGAGGAAGCATACACTTATCAAAAAATCGACCTAAAAAATACTTCTGGCCAATGGTTAGTCAACCTATTATATAGAAAACAAATTTCTAAAATTTATGGTTGTAGATTTTCAAATGCAAATGCATTTCTAAAATTTAGTTTCGAATTTTAATAAAATTTAAAAAAAAAATTGTGTAATTTCAACTGTCTTCTTGCATTTCTCCTTTTTTGAAATGTTTTTCTTCAAAATAGAAAAATTGGGAAAATCGCCATATATTTTCATAAAATTTAGAGATTTTCTTTTTTAGTTCGGTTTTTTTTTTTGTGAGTGTATGCAGCAGAAGCAGCAGCAGCAACAGGATAGGAACTGGTTACAGCTGGGGAAGTGCTACTGTCTTACACGCGTTAGTCCCGCGTCCCGTTGTTGTTGTTGTTGTTGTTGTTGCTGTTGCTGTTGCCCTCCGCTTTGCGTTTTGTGTCGCGCTCTTGTCAACGATGCTTCGCCTGCTTGGCTCGTCTCGACAGCCGCAGCGTAACCCATAATTTTAACACCAATAATAAAAGAAAACAACAACAGCAGCAACAGCAGCAGCAGCAGCAGCAGCGACGCCAACGTGCAGGTGTGCATCAAGTCGCAGTAGCTGCTCCGTGTGCCCGTATCTTGATATCTTACAGATACAGATACAAAACGTAACGCTCTCGTCTCAGCAGCAACAACAACAGCAGCAGCAACAACAACAGCAGCAACAACAACAGCAGCAGCAGCAACAAACAGCCAACGAGTGCACTTGGTCATAAATTTACGTTTGAAATTGTCTGGCCCGAAAACCAGTTTTGCCCACCAAAAGACCCAAAGGTTTTCATTATTTTCGAGTAGAAGCCTGTGTTTTCTGTTGCCTGCCACATAATTGCAGTTGCAACGCAACTTTGGTAGCTTTTTTTTTTTGTGTGGCAGACAGACCTCGATCTCACTCGCATCAATATTGGCTGACACAACTGGAATAACACATCTTTCTAAGTTTTTTCTGTTCCATCAACATTTTGGTGTAATGTTACTGCTGCGTGTGAAAATGGTGGATAATAACAGATCTAATTGATATGAGGCAGATCCTCATTTGTAATCAGTCGTGGCGTGCACAACCAGAGGAAGTTGCTTGTTACAATAGAACCAATTGTCGAATCGAGATTATCAAGTATCGCTCTCATCACCAGCTAGCGGAAACCGAATTTAATCATAATTATTCATCAAGGGTATCACTTCGAAATGCTGATCCCTGATCCCTTCAGTTGATACTGATTTTGATATTGGCATTATACAAAAAATCAAACAATGAAGCAAAAAAAAAAAAAAAACCCAACAAAAATGTATTTGGCATATTTTCAGGCCAGGTAATTTCGATTGTTGTGCATTGACCCACTTTTATGAAATGCTGCACAGATCCTTTCCGGCTGCTCCAAAAACAAAAATTATATTAACTGTAAAATTCTGACAGGTCAGTTAGCTGATTTAAAGGCAGCTGTACGACATCAAGCCATAAAAACAACAAATAAAGGCCCATAAAAAATGCAGTCAGAGCCAGAGACAGAAAGATTAATTATCACATTAATTAACTGACCTCAAAAAACGAAAGTTTCGCGAATTTAAATGAGGCAAACGGAATGCAAAACCCAAATAAATTCACAAAACGAAACAAATGAAAGTCACAGCCGTTATACGAGTCTGGATAAAAACAAACCTTAGACAAAGTCCAATTTTTTGTTAATTTTATAATGATATCTTTTTGGATATAATCCACTCTCAGAAGCTGCCATCCAGGAGTTCCACTTTCAATTTCCGCACGTCTCGTAAATCAATTAAACAACACACAGATTGTAGATAGTACCGTAAAAATAAATGTTGACCAGCTGACACAGTTGTCTTGGCCAATATAACAAAAGGTATAAAAAAACAAAACAATAAAAATGTCAATATGTATAAGAACGCAGCTGAAAAGCAAGCCAAAATCCTTAATTTGCACAACACGACGATCGACGGCGATTGTGCAGTCAGTCATATGGAACAACACTTGGGTCAAACTTGGTCTCAGTTCAACTTCAGTCGACTCAATGCTGCATTTGGCTGCCCCTGCGAGTGACAAAGCAACAGACCAAGGCGACAATGGGGGCACGCGCAAGACAAAAGTGCATTTTGCGGTTAAACTTTGCACAAATGAATAAATTCTCAAATATCGACTTGTAGCCAAGCAAAGCAATGAACATGAACGAAACTTTGACAGCCAACTGCAAGTGTTAAAAAATCAAACAATTGTCTGCCAATAATTCGAGAAAAAAATGAATTGAAATAAACGCAAAAACTGGGAGTGTGCTCAACGCGTGCAGCCAAATTAGACAACTGCAACAATGTTGCTTTATAGAGATAACAAAAAAAATGAAATGATTTGGCAACAATTGAACAATTTCAAATAAACCACTTTTCGCCTGGAAACCCATATTATTTGATTTAAATATTTATATATATGAATATATGAAATATTCAACTCTTTGAAGGAGCTATTTCAGATCGTAATAAGAATTATTTTATATAAGTAATTTCTGATAATTTTGACTTAAATTGGTATTAATAATGTTGAAGGCAAATGCAAGAGGGAAATGTTCTCTATTTCTTGGCTTACTTTGAGCTTGAGTTGATCTATATCCAGAGACTGCGTAGATTCTGCAATCTACTTGTAGAACTTAATCCACTTAATTTTTAAGTTTTTGAAATAATAAATCGCTTGCAGCATTTGCCCTCAGCCCACTCCAATGCAAGGCAGCAAGAGGCATTTCAACGCTCAACTTGATGACTGCCAGGGCACCGACTAATGACACATAAATATTTATCTGCAACAGCCCCCCAACTCCCAATCCTCAGCCTGCCCCCTCAGTATGTGTGTGTAACTAAAAGGGTTTCATGCCTGCACAAAGCTTCGATCGTCGTTTTTTTTTTCTTGTTTTTTGTGTGTGTTTCTGTTATCTGGCAGCTACTTGACTTACACACGCAGAACCCAAGAACCAGTTCGAGCGTTGAGTAATTACACAGGTCGCTTGGTGCTGGGACTTGGATCTGGAGCTGGAGCTGGGGTTGGAGTTGGGGCTGGAGTTGGGGGTTTTATGTTGGCTTTTTGGAACGAACCTTTTGTCGTGCGTTTGCGTCCGGTCCGTCGCACTGTCGCCGGTCAGTCGCTTAATTGCGTAAGGCAGGTGGCTGACAGAGAATAAAGCACCTACAAACATATACACATATAGACATATAGTCATATAGACATATAGACAGTCTTGCACGCATAGACTGGAGACTGGCGTAGACAAACCACTTTAAAGCTGTTCCCGTAGGTGATTAGTGCCGGCTTTGAAAGCCGCTGTCCAAATGCTCAATGCCCAATCCTCAATGTTCAATGGTCGCTCTGGCTGAGGACAGTAGCCGTCGCTCTTTCCCATTATTGCCAAGTGTCAATTTAAGTGCTCACATGATTAATATTTGTGCCCGAGGCTCAGCTCCTACACACTCATCCTCACTCATCCCGTGGCCTCTTTAAAAGCACCACTTCCAGGCTACTGTTCATTTTCATTTTGGCCATGCAATTTGTGCGCTGATTAAGCGTGTCGCTGTGTTATTAACTTTTTAATATAAGCCCCTGAA
Organism: Drosophila nr. fundita; assembly: GCA_035044245.1. Lineage (NCBI taxonomy): Eukaryota > Metazoa > Arthropoda > Insecta > Diptera > Drosophilidae > Drosophila > Drosophila nr. fundita. The sequence goes on along the minus strand of JAWNMG010000622.1, from coordinate 9,860 downwards.
ATATTGTCTAGCTTGGGCCTGGCCACTGAACTGCAGTTCTATTGATGTACCATGTGTTTGGCATGCCAGTGAGTTTTCCTCGAGCTTATTGTGTTTTATGTCCTGTGACGATTCGTCAGGGCTCAGACCAAACGGAAATTGCATTGCATAGCTGCCAAATGAGTCAGTACTTCAAAGACTAGCGACTCAGCAGAAGAGCTTAGCTATCCATCAAAAATTAAGCAAGTTAAGCCTAAAGCTGTAAAGCTAAATACATCTGTAGACAAAACTATATAGCAGCTGAAAATACAAGCTTAAAGAATATTTCTTAAATATTGTCCAATTGCTAACACAATAATGCTCATTTTTTAATTATTCCTATAATTGTGATTCGTCTTACTCTAATTTTTTGGCAAAAAAAAAATCATAATCCTTTTGAAATAATTTTTTATTCTTTGCATATGCCTTAGAACAAATTGACGTCATCAATTCAGATAACTTCATTTCTATCCTTACGAACTTTATCGTGAATAATATGAACGCCTGAATTTCTTGACATCTTAACTAATTCTTAAAAACTCATTTATTTTTTATCTGATTAGGATTTTTTTGAATGTAAGAAATATTTATTATTTATATTTGCAATTAAATACCTACAGAATGCATTTTCTTTATTATTTAATTTAAAGTCAAATATTAAATTATTTGTTATTTATTTAACTCTTTTTTATATATTCGAAATGCTAGCAGCCTAGCATAAAACCTATTTTGTTAATTACTAAAATTTTGTTTTTAATTTTAATTTTATTTAATATAATTTAAGAATTACTTTTGTGTTTTTCTGTGTCGATAACCTGAATAAATGCTATATTTTTAAGCGACTAAAAATATGTTAATCTTTTTTTTTAACTCCGATTTTTTTTTTGCTAAAAATCTATACATTTTCCTTACACCAAAGCATTGTTGAAAATTTAAATCAAAAATAATTGTAGATAGCCAAATAATATTCAAATATAAGACTATATTTATGATTTTTTTATTGGATAATTGCTGTGATTATTATTATTAACGATTCCATTTTATGGTTCGATGGCAGTTCCGCAATCTGTTGAGCTAACCCGCTGTTTAACCACACATAAATCCAATTTGGTTCTTTACTGAAGACCAACGCGATTTTTTTAAACTACAACATGAAAATGTGTCAAATCGTTAGGCCTGGGTAACCTTTCCCTTTCCTTGGTCTCGAGTGGGTCCAGTTAAACTCTTCAAGTGTGTCACGGACCAAATCGTTGTCACTGCCGCTGCGGGGAGGGCGTCTCACGTGTCACATGCCAGAGGCACGAAGACGCTCTGTCGAGTGGATGACACATGCCTGTGGACGACTCTCGGGGATCGGTGTCGGCATCGGCATCGGCATCGTCGTCGGAGTCGAGGTCGGGGTCGGTGTCAGTGCTGGGCGTCTCGCTGCCAGAGCTGTTAAGTACGCTTAGAGCAGATTAACTTAACTGTGCATAAAATGCTAAAAACAAAAAAGGAATTTTTATGCGACCATAAAAATGCTCAAGTACGCCAGAACAACACAAAAGAAAAGGAAAAACTAAACAGAACAGAACAGAACAAGTCGAAACTGAAGTGGCTGTCATTTGGCCACATTTCAGTGAGTGAAAATATTGTAGGAATGTGTTAAAAGTCATGCATAAAATTAGTTTCAACTTGGGTGACGCAGACCCGTCGACCTGATCCGGCTGCTGTTTCCCACTCCATTGATTTACTTTCAAGAAGCGAACCAAAAACACATTTGAGCAACACGTGCGTTCCTCGAAATTTCTCGCCTGCTTAGGATTATTTTCTATTTCTTGTTTTTTGTTGGCGTTTGCAGTTAAAAAACCATAAAAATCAAAATTTGATGCATATGACATGTTCAAGTGTGTTTCGAACACATTTATGAAATCGAATGCTTCAACTATGGAAAACAACTGCAAAACATATCGATGAAAGCCAAAGGCCAAACACAGCCAGAGATCGAAAGGGTATTGTCATTGTCAATGCACAGCTCTAACAACTCTATTCAGTTGGCAGACTGACAGTCTACTCGTAATCGAATTTTACGCAGCACTGATCACCCTCTGATCCCGGATCGAGGGGCATTCAGAGTATCGCCTACGCACCTCTTCGGTAATTGTTGTGCTGCGTTCTCACGTTGCCTAAATCAAATCAGTTTGCTTTCAGCAACGCAAATCATTTTCACACGCCTCCATTTTTCATGCGTTTTAGCGTTTTCGCGTTTCGCGCCTACTGCCAATTACACACACACTCACACACACACACAAACTTACGTGTGAGCGACTGTCAGACACAGTGACAATGACAATGACTGGCCTGACCTGACCTGACCCTTTCATACCTGCATTCTGAACCCCGATGCTGTGCCCTATGCCGAGCAGCTCCACTCTAAAGAGATCAACGACTATGCAAAATTGGCATACACTGACAGAAATTTCTATGCTAGAGGGAGTATATATTGATCTGATACTGGGTTTAACAAAAAAATCTATGCGATTTTTACTCAGAAACAAAACTGCAGTGACTTGTGAAAGTTGCTCTAAAATGAAAATTGAAAACTTGAAAAATGTTCTTGTTTTTATAAATTATTTCATATTTTTAGAGAGATATATCCTTCCGTTAGAAATGCGCAATATATTTGAGTACTTTGTAAAATTCAGAGTGATTATTTCTCTGAGTGCACAGATAAGTAAACAAATTGAGGATACGGCTTTGCTACATTTTCGATCAGTGCACTCACGACAAATAGAGAGCCATCCATTCAATGCGCGGGATAGGTTGGGATTGATTGTCTAGGAACGATCTGCATAGGTTACGAGAGCAGGCAAAGACGGAGCTGTAATGATCATGCTCGATCCCTAGGGTTGTTGTTCATGTTGTTGTTTTGAGGATCACTCACGCAATTTATGTGCTCGCAGTGCTTTCAATTGTTGACCCCTAATAACGAATTCGTGCACAGCCTAATTGTATACATATTGATGAACGATGGGTTGCGAGGGATAATCCCTAGGCAGGGAGGGAGTGCGACAAATGGCGAGACGATCGTAGAAGGAAATCCAAATTGTAAAGGTTCCTTTTGCCATTTGCGTGTCGTGTTTTGTTTTTTTTTTTTTGGAAAATTGGCATTTTTTTTTTTGGACTGAAAGAAGATCAGATATCACAAAGGGTCCTGTCTAACATCAATCAAAGAAATACTGAGAGTAAGAGTAAAATTAACTGCCTGATCCGATGGGTTGTTCGCTTGGCATTGTTGATCCTGTGCAGGCAGGGAGCTGCGATCCGTGATCACTTGTTTGTTCAAGTGCTTAGCAGTCTGCTCATCTTCGCTGTGTTGTTGAAATATTTCTGCTTCGTTTGCTTAACACAACATTGAACCTTTTTTGGTTGCATTGTTTGCATCTGTTTAGCGCTGGCGAAACAGGTGGAGGACGCAGTGCTAATTGGATTATGTATTGCTTAATGATCCTTGCCACTAAACTGGGCAGCCCTCAAAGGTCTGCGTGATTTGGCATTTAAGCCGATGCCCACATCGCTTGCCAGTTGCCTGTGAAATGGGTTAAGTGCGGCCAGATTTCGGGAATGGTGTTAATCTCTTAAACATGCACAAAGTATTTTGTGGTTTCAGTTAAAAAGTAATACGAATAAAAAAGGGAAAGTTCCACTGAAATGGGTCAAGACTGGGGATAGGGGTTGTTGTTATGACGAATCACATATGTAATATATGATTGGGGAAGAGCAAAAACGAGCAATATAAACATAATTTTAAGTGGCCATTATTTCCACTTGATCAAGCATTCTAATTAATACGAAACAAAACATGAAAACCTATGCAAAATTCCCACGAGCACTCAAAGAGCTTCTTTATACTAAATCGGACGAGTCTGATCGGCGACTGATGCGCCACTTTTTGCATTTATTTTATGATTAAATATTGTCGTATTCAGTGAAGCCCAACCGAAAGCCAATGGGCCGAGACGAGACGAGGCGAGACTTGCGTGAGAACTTGACAAGAAATCAAAATACTTAAATGCCACACAGACACACAGACACACAGACGGACAGAGAGACAGACAGACAGACAGTGACTACTGCTTTGCAGGCATTTCATAATTTTGTTAGTCGAAATTTCTGTGGTTGGCCCAAAACCAATAAGCGGGCCAAGACAGCAGCACAATTTATATTGCAAGTTGAAGAACATCGGCGCACTCGACCATATCGATGGGCCACGTTAAATGTTGAATGTTAAACGCTGTTGCCTTTTGAGCCCGAACCAAACTGAATGCATACGCTAATTGTCTTGGCCAAATACAAGCGTTTTCACGCCATTCTGCGCACTTCGAGATGGAAGGGTTCTCGTTCTGGTTAGGGAGTCAGTCAAAAAGAAGCAATCAAAGATTGAAGCGTGGGTTGCTGTTGCTGTCTTGTGCCACACCCCGGGGCAACTTCTTTGTTTATTCAAGAAAATGTGTGGAAATCAGCGAGTTGGACAACGTCTTTCTTTGGGGTTGGTGTGAGAAAAACATTGCTTAACAAATTGTACAAATAACCAAGCGATATGCACATGAGAACTATTTTCCGTATATATATATAGATAAACTTCCGGCAATTTGGAATAAATTATTCAATCATCAATAGTAGCTAGAAACGTTCAAGAACAAAAAAGTCAACACTGAAGAAGGAAAATCGTTGAAAATTCTCAAACTGTAATTCGATACAAGGTGCACGGCAAACAAATAGCTTCGAAATCAATAAAAATGCGATGGAAAAGATAAGATGTACACGATGGGCCTACTAATTATGTATACATTTCTGTTGCATAGAAATAATAATCAAATCCCAGCAAAACAACAAAAAAGGGCCCATTGAAATCAAGATAAGCGTTAAAGTGTGCAGAGTCTGCAAAAAAACACAAAATTCAGAAGACAAAGCACAAAAAAATACAACTGCCAACAATGGCAAAAGATCAGTGCACAGAACATGGATGTGTTGGCAGCAGCGGCACGAAGATGATGATGATGATCATGCTGATCATGATGATCATGCTGATGATGATGCTGATTATTAGGACGATGATGAAGGTAAATAAACCCAAAAAAAAAAAAAAGAATAAGCAGCCAGCAACATGCAGCGCTTTTGTGTGCAACAAGAGCAACAAAATGACTCAGGGCAGAGGCAGAACGAAAAGAAAGGCAAGATAACCAGCGCATAAATGGTTTGGGACTGGGTCTCAGTCTGGCTCTGGGTCTGGGTCTGGGTCTGTGCCTGTGCCTGTTGTCGAGCCTCAGTCTCAGTCGCAGTCGCAGTCTCTGGTCCCGATCTCAACTCGAGTCGCGCCAGACAAACTGGCGACGCTTGTGAAATTTTCTCTTCGTCTGCTTTGGCCTGCCTCTTTTTCGTACGCAATAATAAAGAAAATAAATAAAAACACTCACAAAAGAAGAGGGGGAAAAAAGAACCATAAATGCATTTCAACAAAGGCAGCCTGAGGAGCCAATGAACCTAAGGAGCTAAACCAAAGCCCAAACCAAACCAAACCATAGCCCATAAATAAGCCGGGGCCATCGTCTTTGGTCTTGGTCTTGGTCTTGGTCTTGGTTTTGGTTTTGGCTTTGCCTAGAGTCGTGTGTGCTGCGCATGCGCAGCCGTTCGCATTCGGTTGCACTTCAACTTGAGGCATGCCACGCCAGCGGCTGTCACTGCCTCCTGCCCCAAAGCGATCGTTGCTGCTGCTGTTGTATTCTATATTTTTTTTTCTTTCGATTTTGTTTTTTTTTCTGCGCCTAAAACGAATTTGCCCTTTTAGAGGCAGGCTACACAAAGTATTTATGTATTTCTATGTTGCATTTTGTTGCACTTTTAGTGGCAAGGAGCAGAGGGTAGCCTCATTTAGTGGCCCAATGCGGCTAGTGGATAATAAATGCAAATTTTTAAATAACATTTCTGTGATTAGTCAAAATTATTTATTGTATTTAAGTCTGTTAAGCACTTTCAATTAAACTAGGTTTTTTTCTCTGACCCATTCAGTCTCCCATTTAGTTTCAATTTTTTATTTTATTTTAATTTAATTTTTAATTTTTTTATAATTTATTTACTTTCCATTAAATTCTTGCTATTTACCTATTTGCTATGATCATGTCCAACTGATTTTAGAGAATTCCATTTATTTTTCTCTATCATTTAATTCTTTTGCATCTGTTTGCAGAGCATTCCATTGTCGTTGTTCACATCCAATAATTTTCTCAATATGTATATATTTTTTTTACATTTTTTTTTTTTTGACTACCTTGTCATCGCAGTGCACACTTATGCCTTAGGAATTTCTACAGCTCAACATTTTCACTAGAGTAATTTTTCTCAAATGATGACTAATTCACTTGTTGTGGCTTTTGGACAGGCAACAGCATTTTTTTTCTTGTCTCTCTTCTCATTTGCATGATTCACGCTTTTCGAGGTGCAAATTTTGGAGCGCAGTTGGGGCGGCAGCAACGTTTACCACAGCTGCCGATGGTGTCGAAGTGAACACATTTATTTGTTTTTTATTTATGTTGTCAATAGTTTTATGGCCTGCAACATGACGCCACATATTTGTACATTTGATACTTACTCGTGGTATATTTAATGGTCATCACAGAGCTCAGAGCAGAGCAGAGCTGATAAGCGCGGCTTTCACTTCGTCAGTCGCGCCTCGCATTACAATCAAAATCCAATTAAATGTTATCAGCGAGTTCTGAGAGCAACCAAAGTTCGAATCCCCCCAATTTGGACTCGACAAGTGTGTGCAAGTGTGTGTGAGTGTGCGAGTGTGTGAGTGTGTGTGTTTTGTGTTTATTGTGTTGCCTGTGGCAGTGCGAGGTCTCAAGTGTCTCAAGTGGGTAGCAGAGGTTTTCATGCCCCAAGCGCAGTTGCAGCTGTTAATTTGAAAATTAGATAATTGATGCTGACGAAGAACACAACGAAAAATTCGAGATGAGAATTTAAACACACAAAAACGCTTGACCCAAATTTGATAAAAAACCAAAATAAATCGTTCTTGAGCCGAGTATTTTATGCGGGTTAGATATACATACATATGTGACCAAGACATAAAAAAAAACATATCGTAATGTGCACAGATTAGAGCTGAACTTAATTGATATGTTCAGACGTACGTCACTCTATATAGTATTATAATGCATTTACTATCTGCTTACTGTTGGGATATGCCAGTCGCATTAGTTGCTGATTGTGTTTTCTTTTTTTTTTTTAATAATTGCTACAGCAGCATGCTGCCAAGAGTGTTTATATATATTTTGTGGCAGCAACTGTAAAGTTGGCTTTAGGCAAATCCAAATTGGCCAAGATTGCATTCAGCTTAAGCCAGCAATAAGCCAGCTACAGTCAGAGCCAAGTAGGCGGCTCCGCCCCAAAAGCCAAGACAGTGCCAATAAAGAGCACTTGCTGCTCTAATAAAGATGAAAATTATATGGCCGAATACACAAGCTGCAACGACAAGTGGAATTTACATAACAATTTAATTAAAGTGCACAAAATATAATAACCAAAACCAAACACAACTCCAGCTTGGCCGTTGGCCGTTGGCTGTTGGCTGTTGGCCACATTTTCAAGTCCGGGCCACAAGGAGCTGCGAAAAGTTAAAGCGCACGCTCAAAGCCAAAACATAGAGGACGGAGTCAGGCAGGCATATATGGCAAAAAGTTGGCTTATTAAATGCATAAACTATAATTAACAAACGTGTATTGTATTTATTGTTCGTAAGAGTTGGTCAAAAATCAACCGATGCATAAGCCGTGATTAAAGCAGGGGTCTTTTAATGGTGAGTGTCGAAATTACCGACTAGTCGGCTAAGGAAAATACGCATTGTTATACCCTGTACCCATGCTGGGAGTATACTACTCTTGCATAAGTATGGCTAACAGATTGAAAAAGACTTATTTGACTTCATAATTTGAATGCATCAGCATCGATTAGTATTTGAAATGAATATTTTATATTTTATTATTATTATTTTTATTATTTTTTATTTTTAATTTAATTTTAAATTCCTCAAGTGGCAACAATAAATACACAATTTAGGCTTAGTAAATTAGACAGAGCATCTATAATTTGAATTAGAATTGAAAAAATTGAGGCATAATAATATAATATTTATATTTTATGCAACTATAATAATATAAATATTTCCTATAATGCTGAGTTTTTATGTCATTTTATAAATCCTTAAAGCACATCAACACTCGACAGGAAAATAATATTAACAGAAATATCATGAAAAATATATATGAAAAATAGGTTTATTTATTTATTATGCACCTATATTTTTCATTTCTTATATATTTATTTAATATATATTTTTAACTTATTATTTAATTTTAATAAAAAATTTAATTGCAAATAATTTAAAGCCCTTTAATAAAATCAGAATTTATTCACATTTTATCCAATTTTATTTTATTCAATTAATATCCAAATATATTTTATTTTATTCTATAATTATAAACAAATCTTTAGCATTGCAATAAATTTATTTAAATTTAAGCAACTATTTATACATATTTATTATACAGCAGAACTTTAATTTATTATCTAATTAAAATTTTAAATCATTTTAATCTAGTTAATACAAACAGCATTTATTTATATTATAATTATAATTAAAACTTTCGTAGTAAAATAAATTAATTTTAATTTTGTTCAACCATTGATAAATATTTCTTAGACAGCTGATTTTGAATGAATGAAATTTCTACTTTAAATATCATCAAAAAAGGGCATTTCGAGCTCGACTAGAGAGTGGCCTCTTTGCAGGTGGAAGTTGAAGTTGAAGCCACAGCCTCCTTGCTGTCTAAGAGCACATAGTGGGCCAATAGCAGTTGACTTTTTGGCTTAAACATGTTGCAAGCAGATCCTCGCCATAATTGGAAGCAGTCGCATGGAACTTGTTCAACAACCAACAAATTATAACTCACCAGGTGCCCAAGACAAATGCATTAGCATTGTTGTTGTTGTTGTTGTTGTTGTTGTTGTTGTTGTTGTAGTTGTTGTTGCTATTGTTATGGTTGCTGTTGCTGCCTGCGATGCTGGCCAGTCGATCAGTCAGTTAGTAAGTCAAGTGGTTTCAAATGTAAATATGCGAGTGGCAGGTAGCATCACTTTTACTTTTAAGCCCGCACTCCGCTCTCCTCTCTCCGCTCGCCGAGTTGCTGATGCCCACATTTGGCTTTGTGTTAATGTGACAAGTTGGCTGCCAATCGCTTTGGATCTGGTCAACAAATTGTCCCAGCCGGGGCTTTGTGAGCTGGCCGTTGCTCTTTTGTTGTTGCCACATGCAATTGACACCTCGTTGTTAATGGTTTACAGCGCCACGGAGAACGCTGAGGAAGGCTTAATGCTTAAATCATGTCTGCGCAATATTTTGCAGCAAAACGATAAAATTAACGGTGCAGCTGTTCTCCTTGCTGGCCAACAACCAATTAGCTGCTGCCCCAACCTCGACAAGGCATTGCCAGCTAAATGCGTTTCGCATCCTTAAAAGGCTAATTGTAATTTGTGAAGCCTCCTTTTTGATTGGGCATTTCGAGCAATTTATGTTTAAAATAAACATGGCCAAAGAACCATCTTTAACAGCATTTAATGTGTGTAATGTAATGAAATATTAAATCAATTTTCTCAGTGTAATTAAATATTTGATCAAAATACTCATTGCTCAAGTGCAACTATTTCCGCTTAGTGATCAATTTAGTTTTGATAAATATCATTGATTGGATTGTTTGCAGAAGAGTGTATATCGGCTAATTTATATTTTTGTTCATTTATGGCAA